>CM066986.1:83602124-85026499 GCA_033977485.1 Hydrangea macrophylla | reverse complement strand
CACCCGTAAGATCGAACACGTCATGACGATCCTCAGATCAAGAATGCGGGATATTAACAAACACTTGATCGAACACGACATTGACGATCCTCAGGTCACCCGCACGTAACTGAACACGTCATGACAATCCTCAGATCAAGGGTACAAAACCTTTCACAACTCCTGCGGGATGTTAACATTCACTTGGTCGAACACGTCATGCCGATCCTCAGGTCACCCGCACGTAACCGAACACTTCATGCCGATCCTCAGATCAAGGGTGCGGAAAACTATTCAACCACTTGATCGAACATGTCATGACGATCCCCAGGTCATCCGCACTTGACCGAACACGTCATGCCGATCCTCAGATCAAGAACACAAACATAACTCTCCAATCGACTATATAGAATTATCGAAAGACCAACTTTGCAAGAAATATTCGAACACGACACAAAAGTTCACGAATCAACTTTGACCAGTAGTCACACGAATAGAAACGAGACCCAATGTCCCTCATTCACATAAAATCTGTTATTGAAGGTTTTATCGTTATTTTATACGTTCGTACGTTTCGTAGTTTAGTTCATTAATATCATCCATTTATAACCGTCAATATTTCGTTGTACGTCCGACATTCCGTTTTACCTCTCAACATACTTACGATGGAAACTTTCCCGATCACTTATCAACGCAATAATCGTGCCATACAACATACTTATAGTTTGGGTATGAACTTGCAACGGTCATTAAACTATATTCATAACAATGGAAAACATAATACATAGCTCATGGATTTATAACATGAATTTAATACCAATAAACATATAGATGAAACCCTTAACATACTCATCTATGCGATAGCACTACCATAGCACAAGATTTTCATAACAACACAGGTACCAGAAAACTAGCATCAACAATCAACACCATGCATAAACAAAACATTATACAAAAAGCTACACAATATGCCAGGATACATTTTCACTGTGTGACTGAAACGATATGATTTATTTGGGTATGATAAATTGCTTTGTAGATCAAACTCAAAACTAGAACATTATAGGTATTTGGATCATCTTCATCTAAAAAAAATCTAGCTTCAATTACATTTTTGAGCTACTCAAAATATTTATTTACTTAGACATTTCTATATTTTCAGACTGCTCTGTCCCAGATTTATAGTATTGCATTGTACGTGACTTTCACCTATGAAGGATTCATTTTTAGACCAGGCTATAGAAGAGTTATTTGTAGATAAATGAGTTAGCTTTCACCACAAAAAAACTAGCTTAATTCCGATTTTGGAGCTACTCAAAACGTTCATTTTACTAAACTATGTTCTGCTAAAAGTTTCTGTTTCCCAGATTTATAACACTGCGTTATACATGCATTTCACCTATGAAGGATTGATTTCTAGACCAAGATATAGGGGAGTTATTTGTAGATAAATGAGTTAGCTTTCACCACAAAAAAAACCTATCTTAATACCAAATTTTGAGCTCCTCAAAACATTTATTTAACTAAACTACATTCTACTGGAAGTTCAGTTTCTCAGATTTAAAGCACTTGTCTTGCATGTCATGAAAACTTCAACACAACAACATCAACTCCTACTAAACATTAATACATACTATATATATATATATATATTCTAAATTGAGTTAAATTACTCACAATTACTCACCAAAGCTTGAAATTGAGCTTGGATGTTGATTTGAGCTTAATGGAGCTTGAACTCAACTTTAGATGGTGTCACCTTCTTCTTCTCCTTGTTTTTCTTCTATATTTCCATGGGATTTATAACTCCCAACTCTCTTTCTTAACTAAGGTGCAAATTATAAAGACAAAGAGTGTCAAATGTGTGTGTGTATGCATGTAGGTGTGCTTATATAGGAGAGATGCATGTGCTAGGTGTCATGGAGCATGTGTACATGCTATGCCATGTGTCCAACAAGTGGACATGTGTCCAAGAGGGTGGCATGTGGTTGCCACATGGCCGACCATGTGAGCCCACCTCGGGTTGTATGCCACTTTCTCGGTTTACGTGCATAGGTTCCTCGGTATGCGTGCCGATCTCGAATTACGTGCAAACTAGTATTATTTCTAATGTCCGAGTCTGGGTACGGGACTAAGTTAAATCTTATACGATTACTACAGTCTAATCAGTAATCCTAAGATACGTCAAAACCGTCACCCAACTAAAATAATAATATAATAATATAGCCGGTCTAATACAGAAATTTAAAAAGCTGATATTATTAATGAAAGAAAATTACAGGTGTTACAAGTGGTGGTGTATGGTCCTAATGGTGAAGGGAGTTGAACCCAAATTACAGATTTCAAACTCCATCGTAGTTAGTGGGTAAATTTCTTTCCCAAATCATTTTGTTTTATACATTTTTATAAAATGTACCTTTTATATGTATTTTTATAATCTGTATTAGATCCTTAGAAGGCCTTCTCAAAGCTTTAACTTTGAGCAAGGCCAAACAGACCATGAATCGCCATTAATGGCAAATTCGTGTTTCAAAGCTGACGTAATTTTTGGGATGCGTAAAATGGGTGCGTAAAATGGGTGTTCTTTGTAAAATCATTATAAATTATTTTCTACTAATTCATAAAATATGGTGAATTTTGGACATCATATGGTATTTTTTTATTTTTAAATTTTGAATTGATAAAATCGCTTTAGAACAAGAGTTTTTAACTTTAAAAATACTTTTATAATTTTGTACAACTCAGAAAAATAACGGAAAATACCGTTGTGATCAATTTAATATTTAGAATATTTAGAGTCTAATTTTGTAATTTTTGTAGATAGAAAATTTTACCACTTATTTTGGAACCCAAATTGTTATAGAAATTAAAACTATGCATTTTCATAGAATATTATAATGAACTTCGAATTGATTATAGTCAATGGCGTTAGTGTTATAATAATATAAGGATCATTTTAGTAAGGGAAAAATCTACTTTTTTAAAATTACAAAAATACCCCTAAGAAACTAAATTACTCATTTTTTGTCATATGCATTGTGTAGGACTTGAGGATTAACTTACCGACAAAAGAAGTACGTTAATCACCCAAGTTGCCAAGGTGAGTGACTGTTTTCCTTTTTACTGATTCAACTCCTCACGAGTGAATCTTATCATATTACTGGAACAAGTTTTGTTTTAATTATGAAAAATTGTTGTTCTTATATTTGTTCTGGAACACTTCGATTCGTTTCACTGAAAGAGGTTATCTTATTTGATATTATTGTAAGTTCCATATTTCATTGATTCAGTTCCATATTTCATTAATTCAAATGTCAATTACCACCATTCTACGTGATTATATGTTGGTTCTATTAAGATTCTACGAGCCCCTATGTGGGATGATCCATATTGGATCTACGAGCGGCCCAAAGTTGGTCAACCCTCTTTATTGGGTCTACGAGTGCTACTGATCAGCTTGCTATTGCAATATATGTATATGTATGTGTATGTGAATGGGTGGTTGGTAATATGACCTTCTAAATATGTATTTGTTATGCCTATCCTGATGATATTCTATTCTCTTGATATACCAATTGTTATGTTTACCTCATTTACCATTGATATATAGATTTCTCTTTATACATATCTTCCAGGATTACGATTATTCACTGAGGCTACTACTCATACTCTCCAAATCTTTCTAACCCACTTTAGGTGATAAGAGTGATGAGGAGTAAAATATGGTGGAGATGACCTAGTTGAGGAAGATCCAACAGAAAAATAAGAACTTGAAATACAAGTTATAAAGTTAAATAACATTTTCCATGGAATTCTCAAAATCTATATTCAAAGGATCGAGTTAGCCAATAAGGATCTTATGTAATAAGTTTGGACCTATATGTAATATTATGGTCTTCATGACCTGTATTGTAATAAATTTTAATTATGTTGCTTCCGCTAGTCTCTGTTCAAGTTATGAGGCCTTGGTGGCCGATCACGTGCCTTAAATCCACGTGCCTTAAATTTTGCTAGTAACTCAGCAAAAATTATTTTTTTCTTGTGATCTGAATTATACTGGACTTGTAGTTACATACTTTTTCTTATAAGGGAAACTTTAAAAAATAATCACCATTTTTACACATTACAAATTTGAGTTATCTAACTATATTTTTTAGGTCTGTATATCTTAATCAATATTCATTATCAAAACTTAACTCTGAAAAAAGAAGAAGATAAAATAGAAAACTAACCTATTCCCCAACTGTGTAATTCATTGCTATAATCTTCTTCATATTTTCTAGTAGTATATTCTTTCATCTCTGCAAAAAGAAATATACTGGTTAAAAACAAATCATATAAAGTTCAATGTGAAAATTTTGAGAGAGATAGATAGATAGATAGGAGAGAAAGTGAATGTGGTAGTGCTCAGCAAAAAAAAAAATAAAAAAACAGAAAAAAAGAGTCCAATGTTGAAGTAACACATGAAGGAGAATCATATAATAAAAAGAGTCTAACGTTGAAGTAACACAGGAAAATCATATAATAGATGTATATGTATATAGGGGTGCAAATGGTTCGGTTCGGTTCAGTGCAATTTTTAGTCAAACTGATCGGTTTCGGTGCGGTTCGGTTTAGTGTAAATTTTCGGTTCGGCTAAGTTTTTACACTACATGAACTATTTAAAAATCGAACCGATCGGTTCGGTTGATTTTGTTACACCCCTATTGTCACACCCCAACCCGTCTCGCGCGGATTAGGACACGTGTAACAATGCTACAAGAGTCCACGTACATTAATTTGCAAAGAAACATTCGAATTACTAAGAATTGCATGCGTTTAGCAACATTAAACAACTCTATTGTTAGAAAATATCCCCCAAGGGTAAAATGGTAATTAATAATGTATAGCAAATTTTATACCAAAAGATAGGTCTTTGAGTCCCGGTTCCAACGCAAAAAATGGCGCGTGAATCCGAGTTTTCTAGAGTGAGTTATGCCCGTTTCTGTAAAAGCCGTCGGTGCTGAATCTGAACCAGCGGATCGATCCGCCCAAAACCGGATCGATCCGGTTTTGACAGAATGACCACTTTGGCTCCTGCAGATGCTCTGGATCGATCCGCTTAAGGCCCGGATCGATCCGGTTTCTGCAGAAGCCATCTTTGACAGCAAAACCTCTGTTTTAACAGCGCAAACACACCCACATTATCATCAAACCTCATGGAACCCTCAAATAACATTTCCAAACACATTCCCAAACACATTTCAACATAAGCCAAGTATGTGGAACATACACATACTCATAATTGAATCAAATCTGCCATGAATACAACTCCTTTTTGGTTCAAAACAAGTTTTGAAGTTCAACTCATGTCAAGAACTAGTATCTCATGAAATCTTGTTGGAAATGAACTTAAAGCTATAACCAACAACATAGAACATTAGAAAACCATATCAAAACCAATTCCAAGCATTCAACCCATGAATATAACCTCTTTTGAATCAAAAAGTGAATCAAATCTAAACTCTTTCCAAGAACAACCATAAGCATGAAACTTTCTAAATAGCATTTCCAAAATCATTCAATCCACTTAGTGACAAAAAGAAACTTACACAAAAGAGTTGCGACGCATATTCGGACTTACCGGAAAGGTTCATTTCCAATCCATCACACACATATTCATAGTTGAAACTTAAGGACATACATAGAATTTACAAGGTAAACCTCAAATCCTCCAAATTCTTACCAAAACTAACTATTAACATAGAGGATAACATAAGTTTCTACAAATTTACATTAAACACATAAGCTATAGAATCCCAACTAGTTCTAAATCTCTCCAGCTCTACAACTACGAGTCAAGGTTTTAAGCCACAAGTTAAAGATATTAATCCACAAGTTATACTATATTACATGTTATAAACATATTTACAAGACCCAAATCTCTTCCCCAATCCCGAGCACGTCACTTCCTCTCCGGATATTGCTCTATACCTGCGGTGGTTGTTATTTACCACAACAGAAACAGAAGACGGTTTTCTTAAGCATTACGCTTAGCGAGAATTCTAAACATAGCTGAATGTTTAAACATGTGCAATGCAACAATAAACACATAAAACATATCTTTGTAATCGCCGAGTCACCGGTTCAATGATTCATTCAAACTCGGGACCTCCCTTGGTCCTGTGGCCACTTCTATTCCTTGGACTTCCGTATTTCTCGGATTCTTCCTCTTCACCACCCTTATTACTCCCAACCATGAATCATTTTTCCGGTGCCCATTGAATACCACATAGACATATAAGCACATAAACATGGAGGCACATATAATCTTCATAGAATTGACATGCAATTTACAATTTAATAACCACATGTTTTCTAAACATGAATAATCAACACAATAAGAACAATCTCTTGGTTTCTAATCATAAACTATCATCTCTAACATCATTGATGTATTGAATATAGTCAAACACAACCATTCTTTAGGTTAGAAAACTCACCTTAGCAAGATCTACCCAAATTCAAGCTAGAAATGAAGAATTCCTTCACAAATCTTGCTCAATTCTTACCCAAAGTAAATCCTACATAGTTTTGGTTCAACAAATATCATTTATCAAGAACGGTTATGGAAAAACGTAGCCGAAAATGAAAACAAATTATGTGCATGTGATCCTCTTACCTCCACGAGTCCAAAAATGGTCTCGGATCGTAAATCCGGCGAACGACGGCGACGGAACGGCAAGAAAATGGTGTCGGCGACGATTCTGTCTTCTCTCCCGGTGAGCTCTCTCTTTATTTTTGCTTTAATTTCTGTGGATTTTTGGAGACAAAGCTCCTCCCTATGACACATAGCAACTCATGCATTGAGTTGTCATCAAGTTTTGATTTTTCTTCCAATTGCACCCCCGGAACTTTCTAAGTTCTTATTATGAAATCCCCCACACATTCCATTAACTACCCAATTATCCAATGAGGATTTGTCTAAGTTCCGCATGGGTCCCAACGTGGGTCCCATATATTTGTGAAGTTGCTATCGCACCTATCAATTATAAATTCTTTTCAATTATACCCTTATTTGGGTGTCCAAACTAATACCAAATGCTAAACATATATCATCATATAATATGAAAGCATTTAAAAAAATAATCATGTAATCATATAAATGCATTTAATCACATAAAATGCACATATGTTTATTCGGGCCCTTTACTGGGTCCCACTCCCATACCTGTCTCTCCTCACTGGGGACTTTTCCAATTGGTGTCCTTTTCTGAACACCTTTTTCACGGGCGAGTCCAAGCCTCCCCTTAATCCATTTTATATACTAATTATATTAATTAATGCATATTAACATAGTATTTAACCCGTTCTCCGGGTACAGATGTTACACCTATATATATACATATATAAATAGGTATAGATAGATGATTGGAGGTGAGTTCTTCAAAACACTTGTGAAACTTCCAATCACAATGCTAAGATTAAGAAGCTTGCCCATGAGACTACCTACATCTTGTTTATGACTTTCCATTTGACTTGATATATGGTTGTCCATGAGTTAATGACTTTGATATGCATTCAATTGTAGACAGAAGGCTGAGACTAAGGTTGCTAAAAGTATTTATATGTTGGATTATTAGATAAGTAATCCAAAATTGAAATTGAAATTAGTTGTAAATTTTGCTATATAACTATAAATAATCAAATTAGATGTAATTTTTTAAAAAATAAATTCTAAACTATAAGAGAGTGCCACATGGTGGAAGCAAAAGCTTATGCTTTCATATACATATATATATATATATATATATAATTTTAAGGGGGCTTAAGCCAAAGGCCCCCATACCTAAACATGGTCTAGCAAAAACCCACACTTCTTTTTCATAACCCATTAAGCTATTTGCACTTGTTTTTGGTCCAAAACATCATTTTATGCCTAAAAAACTTTAAATTGTCATAACTTTTGATTTATAAGTTTGTTTTTTGTAAACTTCGATGTCCTGTAATCAAAAAACGAGATCTATCAAACGAGATCAATATTGACTACATATGAAATCATGGGAGAATTTAATTTTTATTTTTAAAACTAAAGCGTGAAAGCATATTTTGTTGCATGAATCTAACAAAAAAAATACACCTTTTGTAAAATTGACACTTATTGGTGCGTAGATCTTGAAAAAAATACATGAAATAAAAAGTCACTCGAAGATGAGGAAGTTATGGTTATTTAATTGAAACTGATAATATTATCCGCTTGTAAACATATAATACTATTTGTCCAGACAAATAAAAGCTCTAATTATCTGTTTTGGCATAATTTTCAAGTGAAATGCACAGATCTTGAAAAAAATATATGAAACAATTAAAAAAAAAACCCAAAAAAGCCAAAAAAAATGAGAAAGTTATGATTGTTTAATTGAAACAAATAATATCTGTTTACAGATAGATAATATTATCTGTCCAGACAGATAAAAGCTTAAAATTAGGCTCCAAATTATCTATTTTTGAACATTTCCAAGTTCAATGCGTAGAACTTAAAAAAAATTCATGAAATAAAAAAAAATCACGCTAAAAATGAGAAAGTTATGACCATTTTAAGTTACATTTTAATAAATTATCTGTTATCTGTTTGCACAGATAAAATCGCTGAACAGTCAACTGAAAATTTTAATTTTCTTCCTTCATAATTTAATACCACATATTAAAGATCGCGATTTCACGATTCCAAAAATATAAATTTTTATGAAAAACGAGTTTGAAAATTAGAAGTTATGAAATTTTAAAATGTAAAGAAAACTAATAATGACATGGAATAACTAACTCTCCAAGAGTAAAAAAGACTGAAAAACATGAAAAAGAAGAAGAAGTAAAGAATGATTTTAATTGGCACAAAAAAGGTGTCGAGGGACCTTAGCTAAAAATGCCAAAAACTTTAGCTTTTTGCTTATACCACCTCATTTTAAGGATTTCTCACCAAAAATTCCCTTATTTTAATGGACAACCTTTTTATTTTTATTTTTTATGGTTGTTAGCCTTGAATTTCATTAAGGCACTATTTATATTTGTTTTGATGATGACAAATCTATTGATAATAGCATGTTTATAATTGTTCTATTCTAAACTATTATTAAGTCATTTTCATTGTGCTAATCTCTTTATTCATGAACTTTAATATTCTACCTTTGTTTGAGATCATAAGATAGCATATGGTGAAGTCCAAGAGTGATGGAGCTCAACAAGGATCAAGCTTGAAGATTTGAAGATTATTTCATCCTTGGTTGAAGACTAGGATTTACTTGTAAGCTTTTTGATCAATCACTCATAGGGGCTCAAGTCACTTTAATTGAACCTTAGGATCCTTGCTCTCATACATTAAAATACTTTCAAGGATCTATACATACTTAGACCACTCAAATAAATTCATTTCACAAAAGTTTTCAAGTGGCTAAGTCAAAACAAAGACCTTTGTGCAGATAGGTCAGCTTTAAAGCCAAACTTGATCCAATTGGTAAGGAATTAGATATTGAGTTTTATATAGTTGGAAAGGTATTTGAATCTAGTTTTCGAATCTTCAAACGGATCGCAAAAATGAGTTTTGTAGAGAGGGTTATGGCCGTTTTAGTAAAGAGGTGTCAGTCTGCCAAAAACCAACAGAAAACCAGTCGACTGAATATTGAAGAGTCCAGTCAACCGAAGGTGATGTTCAGTCGACTGGAGCACTATTCAATCGACCGGATTTCACAGTAGAATATCTCTTCTCTGTTATAAACTTTCCAGTCGATTGAAACGCGTAGAATGCACTAACGGCTAGTTTTCTAAACTCTCCAAAAATTGTTTTTACTCCCCCCAACCACTCCCAATGACTATAATCTTTCAAAAGCTATATATAGGGATGTTTTTAAGGGTTGTAAACAAGAAAAATCATTCAAACATCTTGTTTTAACATCATTCATATTTGAGCCCTAGTTTGAGTGAAAAATTAATTTGCTTTAGATTTCAATTGTAATTCTTGAGAGAGCAAATTGTAGTGAGCTTTCATTTGTATTATCCACTCACTAGAGTTGTTGTGTGAGCTTTTATTGTATTATCCACTCTATAGAGAGAGAGAGAGAGAGAGAGAGAGAGAGAGAGAGAGAGAGAGAGAGCGCTCAATTTGTAATTCAAATCATTTGTAAAGAGTGAGAGTTAGTAACCCTTGTTGTAAAGAAGAGGTGTTCTTCTATGGAAGAGATTGAAGGCTCTTGTAATGGTTTGATCTACACCCTTGAAGTAGGTCAGATTAAGGAATCCTCAAGAGGTATTCTTGAGGGGTGGACGTAGGCCGCGGTGTTTGGATTGCCAAACTACTTGAAAGCTCGGTTTGTAAGTGTCTCTTCCCTTCTCTCTTTACATTATTGTTTGCGATTGTGTTTAATTTGCAATTAAGTTTTAAAAAGGTTTATTTTCCGATAAAACATTATTCACCCCCCTCTAAGGTTTCCATTTCGGACCAATAATTGGTATCAAAGCCTCGGCTCTTCTATTTTCAATAGTTTTAAAAATTTTGAGTTAAGATCCAAATGGAAACCAACACTTCTCGTATTTCTTATTATGAGGGTCAATCGGCTTCTAGACCACCATGTTTTAATGGCTCAAACTATGCTTATTGGAAAAATAGAATGAGAATCTATTTGTTGTCTCAAGATTATGATTTATGGCAAATAGTGGTCAAATGGCCTCATCTTCCAACAAAAATTGAAAATGGTATTTCTATTCCAAAAACGGAAGATAAGTATAATGATGCCAATAAGAAACTCATTAAAATGAATGCTATGGCAATGAATTTATTATATTGCAGTTTAGACCCAAATGAATATGATAGAATTTCATCTTGCAAATCCGCAAAAGAAATTTGGGATAAACTTGAAATTACTCATGAGGGAACAAGCCAAGTCAAAAAGTCTAAAATTAATTTGCTTGTTCAATCTTATGAAATGTTTAAAATGTTGCCTTTTAGGTCTATTGGTGATATGTCTACCCATTTTACAACTATCATCAATAGCTTGAAAAATCTTGGTAAAGTTTATGCTAATAAAGAAATTATTGAGAAAATTCTTAGGGCTTTACCAAAGCAATGGCAACCGAAGATCACGGCTATTCGGGAAGCGAAAGATTTGACAAACTTGTCAATTGAACAACTCATGGTATCTCTCATTACCCATGAAATGGAGTTAGCCGTGCTTGTCGAAGAAGACAAGAAAAAGGAGATCAAAAGAGGAGACATCGCCTTAAAGTCCTCAAGATCAAAGAAAAAGGGAAAAGATCATGAGAGTAATGAGGATGAGGAAATGGCTTTGATCACCCAAAAATTTGCAAAATTTCTAAAAAAAGAAAAATTGGGAAAGAAGCCTCCTAAAGATGAACAACGTAAGAAGAAGGCAATGAAGGCCACTAAAAGTTACCCCAAGAGTGAATCATCGGACGACAACTCAAATGAAGATGAGATTGTCAATCTTTGCCTCATGGTAATTGACAATGGGGTAACCTCTATTTCTTGCTCTTTCAATGACTCTAATGATTTATTGAATTTCAAAATGTTGAGTCAAGTTCTATGGAAACAAAAGTTCAAGAAGATTATTGCATTAGTACACCATTGTTGAAAGATCATAAGTATGATCATTGGAAGAAGAGAATAGAAATTTATTTTATATCACTTGACATAAATCTTTGGAACATTGTCAAAAATGGGTTTTCCCCCAAACCAAAGATTGAATGGAATGAAAGTGATCAAAATAAATTTCTATTGAATCTTAGAGCTATGAAAATTCTATATAATTCTTTAGATGATAGTTCATATAATAGAATTCATTCATGCTCTAGTGCAAATGAAATTTGGTTATGTTTAGAAAATTTTCATGTTACAACTAACCAAACTTGTGAAGAAGAAAAATGTGCCTTTTTGCAAATGAAAATGACAAAAAATGAGAAAATGAAAAAAGGGGACACTTGGGATGATGACGACTCATCTGATGATGACTCATGTGACCAAGAAGGTGCACAAGAGAATTTGGTAAACTCTAATCCTACATCTATTGTTGAATCTCCTAACTATAATGAGCTTCAATGTGCATTTGAGGAGTTACATGAGGAGTTAGAGAATTTGGGATCTAAATATATAACTCTTAAAAAGAATTTTTCCAAACTTTCAATTGAGTTAAATATTTTGAAATCCCAAAATGAATCTTTGAAGATTGAAAATGAAAAACATGTTTCAAGAGCACAATCTTCAAATGAGCTTGAAAAAGAAAATTTAGAGTTGAGAAAGAAATTGGAAGATTTAAAATCTCAAAATGAAATTTTGAGAAAAGAAAAACTTATTTCAATCAATCAACCTTCAAGTGAATCTATTGAAAAAGAAAAGGTTGAATTGAGAAAGGAGGTGGATGATTTGACAAAAACTTTGGCAAAATTCACACAAGGTGAACAAAATTTGAATATGCTTTTGGGAAAGCAAAAATGTGTTTTTGACAAAGCTGGTTTGGGATTTAATCCCATATACAAGGAAAAGAAGTACAAAAACTTCTTTGTAAAGTCTACATTCTCTACTTCAAATTCTCAAAATGCTCACAAGAATTTCTTTGTCAAGGCATCAATCTCAAATGAGACCCTTCCCCATGTAACTTGTCATTATTGCATGAAAAATGGGCATGTTAATTATAAACGTTCATTTCGAAAGAAAGTTAACATGGTTTGGGTTATGAAGGAATCTTCATCTACCTCCTTGGCAAATGTTGCATCCAAGAGGTGCTTGGACATTGGTTAAATCTCTCACCTTAAGCCTAGTAGGAGTAGGATATATTAATTTGTGTTGATATTTCTCTTGATAGAATGCTAATCATGTTTTGGTTTATCATATTATCTTATTTTGATGTTCATAAGTAAATCCATCCTCCTAATGAGATAATGCATAATTTGATCATAAAATTGGTATTTATTCATATATGCATATGTTGAGAGGGAACATATCATTATGTTTACTTTAGTATCATATTTGGTATTTGGTAATTTGGTATCTTTCATGATATGGTTGCTTATTTTAAGGGGGAACATATTACTATGTTCAATTTAGTTGTTTTGGTATCTCATTGTCTCCATGATATGTTTGATTGTCTTGAGGGGAAACTTTTAGTTCAAACCCCCGTCTTTTTGTTGTTGTCAAAAAGGGGAAAAATGATTGAGATAGAGAATGTTAGTGAACATTCTTAGAATAAGATGATAGAGATTTTAAAAATGGAAAAATGATAATAGCGAATGTACATTAGAAAGTGATCATTCTAGCGATTGTGAGAAAGTTGTCATTCTTGGAATCATACTTTGTATATCTTGCTACTTTGAATGATAACAAAAAAATGACACTTATTGTGCCTTAATGTTATATCTCTATTGCATGTTTTGACATCATCAAAAAGGGGAAAATTGTTAGCCTTGAATTTCTTTAAGGCATTATTTATATTTGTTTTGATGATGACAAATCTATTGATAATAGCATGTTTATAATTGTTCTATTCTAAACTATTATCAAGTTATTTTCATTGTGCTAATCTCTATATTCATAAACTTAAATGTTCCAACTTTGTTTGAGATCATAAGATAGCATATAGTGAAGTCCAAGAGTGTTGGAGCTCAATAAGGATCAAACTTGAAGACTTGAAGATTATTTCATCCTTGGTTGAAGACTAGGATTTACTTGTAAGCTTTTTGATCAATCACGCATAAGGGCTCAAGTAACTTTAATTGGACCTTAGGATTTACTTGTAAGCTTTTTGATCAATCACTCATAGTGGCTCAAGTAACTTTAATTGGACCTTAGGATCCTTTCTCTTATACTTTAAAATACTTTCAAGGATCTAAACATACTTAGACCACACAATTAAATTCATTTCACAAAAACTTTCAAGTGGTTAAGTCAAAACAAAGACCTTTGTACAGATAGGTCATCTTTAAAGCCAAACCTGATCCAATTGATAATGAATTAGATGTTGAGTTTTATATGGTTGGAAAGATATTTGAATCTAGTTTCCGAATCTTCAACGGATCGCAAAAACGAGTTTTGTAGAGGGAGTTATGACCATTTTAGTAAAGAGATGTCAGTCTGCTAAAAACCAGCAGAAAACCAGTTGACTGAATATTGAAGGGTCCAGTCGACCGAAGGTGATGTTTAGTCGATTGGAGCACTATTCAGTCGATCAGATTTCACAGCAGAATATCTCTTCTCTATTATAAACTTTCCCGTCGACCGAACCTTCAATCCAGTCGATTGAAACGCGCAGAATGCACTAACGGCTAGTTTTCTAAACTCTCCAAAAATTGTTTTGACTCCCCCCAACCACTCCCAACGGCTATATTCTTTCAAAAGCTATATATAGGGATGTTTTTAAGGGTTGTAAACAAGAAAAATCATTCAAATATCTTGTTTTAACATCATTCATATTTGAGCCTTAGTTTGAGTGAAAAATTAATTTGCTCTAGATTTCAACTATAATTCTTGAGAGAGCAATTATAGTGAGCTTTCATTTGTTTTATCCACTCACTAAGGAGTTGTTGTGTGAGCTTTAATTGTATTATCCACTCTAGAGAGAGAGCTCAATTTGTAATTCAAATCATTTGTAAAGAGTGAGTGTTAGTAACCCTTGTTGCAAAGAAGATGTATTCTTCTTTGGAAGAGATTGAAGACTCTTGTAATGGTTTGATCTACACCCTTGAAGTAGGTCGGATTAAGGAATTCTCAAGAGGTGTTCTTGAGCGGAGGACGTGGGCCGCGGTGTGTGGATTGCTGAACCACTTGAAAACTCAGTTTGTAAGTGTCTCTTCCCTTCCATCTTTGCATTATTGTTTATTGTGTTGAAATTTGCAATTAAGTTTTAAAAATGTTTATTTTATGCTAAAACCTTATTCACTCCCTCTAAGGTTTCCATTTCGGGCCAACAATGATCATTTGATGTAGTAGTCTTATGTGATGACATAAGTACTGAGATTCGAGGGGAGGGGGAAAGGGCGGGGTTCAAACCCTGGTACTGAACTTAATATCAACTGTGTTACTAACTAGTACTGTATTATATAACTATGTGGTAGGATATCAAGCCCCTCATATGTACCTACAACTACTCTAATTTTAACCATCTTTTGTTGGAGTAAATATTTAATACATTAGTAATATCACGTCATCGGTATCACCAAACTAGGGTACAATGCTTGTTAGAACAAATTATAATTATTATTTTTTGGGCAATGCTATAGTGAGAAGCTTCTCATATGAGAATGCGGTTTTTAACTGTTAGATGAGCATTTAAGCATAAGATTCTCAGGAATCTGGAGAAGCATTTATTGCTAGATACTCATCCAACGTTTAAAACCCGTTTTCTCATATGAGAAGCTTCTCACAATAGACTTACCCTTATTTTTAAAAAAAAAAACATGGGAACTAATATGTATGATTTTTTTAGTGCAATTTGCTCACCCCAAAATTACTCACCCTTCGCTCACTCTCCTCTCCCATTGGCTAATGCAGTAGGGTCTAATATTTTACATCATTGATTAATTCTCATTTAATACTGAGCCTTCCTACATTAGCCAATAAAAAAGGAAGGCGAGCAATTTTGAGTGAGCAAAAAAGTTTTTTCTTTTGAGTAATGATACACCCACACTCTCATCCACACCCTCAACCACATTCAGCACATCTGGATCCTTGATTGTCCTTAATTCCGGTGGGTTCTACATGGGTTCCACATATGACCCACTAAAATTAAGGGACAAGATGTATTGAATATGGTTGAAGATATAATTGAGGGAGTTGGTATATGATTATTGTTTTTTTTTTTTTTTTGTGATACAAAGTGAAAATTTTCTCCTCTTGTATGAACACCAAATTTGGATAAGCTGCTAGCCCCCAAATTATTAATGATTTGGGAACACCCAAAAATAGAACATGAAAAAGAAAAAAACAAAACAAAACATTTTTCTCAGTTCACTTCCTTCACACTTGTAAAAACGCACGTGCCCCTTTGACCCCCTTACGACTTAGAGAAGCTTCGAAAAGGGCCACTGCTTACTAGCCCTAATCTCTCTCTCTCTCTCTCCACTTTCTCTCTCTAGTGTCATCTGAGTTCGATCACCGTGATCGAAGAAATATCCAAGTACTCAGAACAATTCAATCACACGTTTCATTATCAATCAGGTCAGTGTTTTATTCTTCAATTCGCGTGCTCGTTCTGTTTCATTCCTCAATTAATTTGCTTTTTTTCTTCAGCTTCAGTTTCGTAATCGAATTCGATTTTAAGGGTTTTTTTTTTTTCCTTCAAAGTCCTCATAAGTTGATTCCTGTTGCTATAATCGTGAAATCAAAGCTGAGAAGTGAAAAAATTTGTCTGTTTGTATGTACAATTTTACTTTTTTTGCTATGTAGTTAGTTAATTAAGATAATTTTTTTAGTAGATAGAACAAGTTTGAATTTAGTCTGAGTTTAATCACTATTTGGGTTTTGTTCATTTATTGCAGATTTTGATAATCCAGTTTATGCTGTTTAATTTACTTTACTCACTGAGACTGAGATTGACTTGAAGTCGAAAATAAATGAAGTTTTTAGGGTTTTATGTATTTGATCAAGAATTGGACTTTGCTTGTGCTTGTGCTTGTGCTTAGTTTATGGGTGTTCTATGATTGGTCGAGTATTTTGATTTTGATGGTTGTGAGAAGTTTGGAGATCAAAATGCCGCTGGACCGGCATTTTCCTCGTGTAGATACTCTAGGACTGAAACTCCAGATTGAAAGGAAAATCGGGCATGGGAAAGCCGATAACTACTTTAATCTCTTGAACAAATACTTGAGCCTTAAGCTTACCAAATCGGAGTTCGATAAACTCTGCATTCGCACACTAGGGAGAGAGAATATCTGTCTTCACAATCGACTTATCCGAGCAATTTTGAAAAATGCATGCTCTGCTAATTCTCCCCCGCCAAAAGAGGGCAAAACGGGAAGATCTTTCATGGATAGAATTCCGAATGGGTACCATATCAGTAGTCTACAGTCACTATGTAAGGATGAGTTTCCTCGGTCTCCGCGCAAGGGAAGGACTCCGAATCTTCGTGATCGCAGGTTTAGAGACCGTCTGAGTCCTCTTGGGCCTAATGGGAAGACCGATGATGTTGTATGTGAACATTCTGCTCCCAAAGCCCAAGAATTTCAAAGTGCCACCGAGTTGTTTTCTTTAGGAAGCAAGCCTCCGGTTGAATTGAACTCCGTGGAAGAAGGGGAAGAGGTTGAGCAGGTTTATGAAAGCCCGAATATTTACAGTAGAAGCCCGGTTAAGGCTCCGTTTGGCATCTGCATGAATGGAAAAGAAACACGGAAAGTACACCGTAATGGATTTTCAACTGCCTTCTTCGACACTTGCCACAATAATGGTGAGCTGCCCGATGCTAGTTCTTTAAAGACCCGATTGGAACATAAGTTGGAGACGGAGGGATTGAAGATTTCAATGGATTGCGTTAATATATTGAACAACGGGTTGGATATTTACCTGAAAAGGTTGATAAGGCCATGTTTGGCGTTATCAGGGTCAAGATCCGGGAACAACATGAGATATGTACAAAAACCAAACAGGCCTATTAGTGTGTCCATGTTGGACTTTCGAGTTGCGATGGAGTCAAATCCAACATTGCTTGGAGAAGATTGGCCGGAGCAACTCGAAAAAGTTTGCTTGTTTGCTTCTGAAGAATGAAAAGAGGAACTGATTAGCAGATCAAAAGTTCATTTCGCAGCGATGCCGTGTTATTGGGGGTTGCGGCATCGATTCTAACGTGATAGTTTAAGCAAAGGCTGCAATACTTGCGTAGTCAAAGCTACAAAAATTTTGGATCAAGGTAACTAGGTTGTGTATATTATCTCAAGGCTGATTATTCTTCAATTGGTAAAAGGTTATTCGGTAAAAGTATATAAATGTCAATACTTGTAAGAATCTAGTCATCACAAAGCAGTTCAGTGTACAAGTAATATATAATGTTTGTTCCTCTCATTGACCTTTGTTTGGTAATAAAGTTTATGTTTTGGAGTTCCTGAACCAGTATTGTTGAATCTTTATTGAATTTTTTCCAAGTGAGCTTCACTATATTTCTCTTGTTGATGTTCTTGAATTGGGGAAAAGTGGAACTGTTGACATATTGTACATTTATTTTGTCATTTAAATGCCTTGGGGGTTGTTCATGACAACTTGCTAACTTTTTGTGTAACTTTTTGTGATTACATCACATTTAGAGTATTATGAAAATTACATTGACGTCCCTTGAGGTTTTTAATTTTAAGATACAACAAGTCCCTTTAATGCCACAATTTTCTTTATAATTAGTATGAAAAGACAAATTTGCCCCTTTTGTAAGTTAACAGAATATGAAAATGCCCTCAACAACAAATCTTTTTGCACTTAATTTGTTCTATTAAGATTGGTCTCCTTTTATAGAAGTTATAATTGTTTCTGTTTCCCATTTTTTTTTCTTGTTAGTTATCATTCCTCTCTGGGATGTTGTGGTCTGGTGGTAAATGTGATGTGAATGAACTCAAAATGAAGCCTTTGTTTACAATGAAGCAAATGGCTGGTCTTTGATAATTGTGATGATTACCAACTATATATATATATATATATATATATATTTTCTAAATCTTGAAATGATGTATAACTTGCTGGACTTGATGAAAATATAGAAAAATCTTAACAAGTTTTTAAAAAGCTTGTGCATGTACAAGTCTTTTAAGGGCACATGTAAAGAGAATCCGAAAATAAAAATTTAAACAGGCAATGTAACAAGATAACTAACCATGAAATGATATCATCCAGGTTAACTTGATAATATCTTATGGAAGTAAAAAAGATGGTGATGAGTCTGTGTGGCATGGCATTGATAGTATCTTTATTCTTTAGAGCCTGATTTGGTAATACTAGAAGAGAAGATCCAATTTAAATTGGGGTGTCTTTAGGTACACAGGAGTTTTGTATGGGTTAAAAATGCCCAATTATCGTTTTTTATAAAACTAACATAACAGAGCTTTTCATAAGAACCAAATGACAATAAGACTTTGTTTGAACCTAATTTTGTATTCATCATTCCCAAACAAGCCTTTAGGAGTTAGGACTGAACCTCAGGTCCATTTGGTGTAAGCAATTGGATAAAAAGGTCTGAATACCACTGGAGGAAGAGGAGGAGGAGGAAGTATTGCCTGTATTCCCACAAAATTGGATGTAGGGGTCCGTCACTGCAGAATGTGGAAAGCAGTTTATCTAATATTTTTTCGCTGATAACTGCAGATAATGGTTGGTGGTTATCTGATTATGGCTTAAAATGTAATTAAAAATCAAGTGTTATTATGGTTGTGTTTGCTATATGGTTTGGGCGTGCCAGAGCCAAACGGGCTCAATGTGTAAACTAATTTCCTAAATTGCTCAGGCAAGTGGTGCGAGAGACTTTAAGATCTAACTTACAATAAAACGGCTGTGATGGGCAAGTAGAAAAGTACCCTTGTCCTAAGATTCCACGGCAGTGTTGAAGCGCACAAGCCGAGTAGTTCTGAATTTACCAAAGTAAATAATCACAAACAAGATTTAATAAAATATCTATGAAGGACACTATTGAGTATGCTTGGAAACTAAAAACACACTAAAAAACAAGATCAGAACAGACTCAGATTGTTCAAAAGACAGATTGAAAACAGGAAAAATAACAATATGACAAACCTAGTGCTATGGATGGAAAGAACATAAAACACAGTGTTTGAATGCTTTTGGATGTTGTGTGTATGCTATTTTCGAGAGTGACGCGGAGTGTCCTTCAATGTTGGCTGGCCTGCATATTTATAGTAGCTATGGAGAATTAGAATATGGTAAGGACTCCTTGAATCACGCAATCAATGGGGATAAGGACACCCAGAATTCTTCCTAAACCTAACTCTTTCCTTCTTCCTCCAGATTGAACCAATCCCCAAACCTTTGAGATTTGGTTTCCATGGCTAGCTGGATAAGATCAAATCCCTTTCCCAAATGAACTCTTCTCCTTAAAATTAGGAAATCTACTTTCCTAAACGATAAGGAATAAACTTCCTCCTTTATTGGTTTCAGCTTCTAAAAATCCTCTTGGGCATCGGGCTGCCTCCTGATCATCTTCCAGACCGACTAGTCTTCCAAGCCTTCCCCCCTGGTTTTGAATATTGAGCCTAATGATTCCCTTGCACGTGCTTCTGATTAATCGGGTTGCTTCCTTGACAAGCTGCTTATTCCACTCTTCCATTTTTGGTGCTAGAAGTCATATCATATGTCCTTTCTGCTTCGCATCGGGGCACCCGACCCTTTGCTTTCAAGATTGGGCTTCATGCCTTAGTATCCCCTGGGCAACTTGATGGTCGATCTGCTATTCAAGACCGAGCCATGCCAATAACCTTGGCCCTGCCAAACCAAGCGTCTCGTGGGTCGAATAGTCCTAAGCACATTCTCTTCCCTCTCATTTGGCCTCAAAAACCTTTGGCGGTTTTTGGGTGCAAACATGTTGATAACACAACAAATTTATTTGGACCAATGTTAAATGTACGATGTACCAAATTGGCAGAATATTATTTCCCTTCATATTATTGGGTTACTTTCTTAACAAAAATAAAAATAAAAACGCCAAATGACACTTTTTGAACTTCCCTTGTACTTTGAGGTCTTTCATTTTCATACATATATCTTTAAAAAATGGAATATCTAATTGGAAATTTTAATTAAAAAAATCAATTTTTGTACAACAGTACAGGTATGTTTGATAACATCAATAAGTGCTGAATTTTTTTTGAAAATTTTCAACACTTATTTCTTTTTCATGTGTTTGATAATGCTTAAAGTTTTTCACTTAACTGAAAAAGTACCCAAAAAACCGTTGAAAAGTTTTAAGCTACAAAAAGCTAGTGAGAAAAAAAACACAGAACACAGTCAGTGATTCTGGGTTTAAAATATTTTTGGTTTCTGACTACAATGCCCCTATATTTTACCATGTATTTACACAATTGTCCTCATTACGTATTTACGTATATGTTAACCTAATATGCTGTGAGAAGCAAAACTAGTAAACGAAGGCAGGGAGAAGGGATAAGGAGTTCGACGGTGGTTGACGACCGCTTTCTCTTCCATCTTCTACAGATTAGGTACATATTTCCTCACATTGTTAATGCTTTTGGTGTACTTTAATTCTTTGGCATTCTTTGCATAGATTTGATTGATAGGTAAAATTGCATAAAGGCACAACAATGTTTAACCATTTCATGGTTGCTTGTAATACCCTGTATTTTTGTAATGTATTATATGAATAAAACCTTGTATTATTCTTTTCAACACTTGTAGGAGTTTTGCTTTATCTTTGGTGTATTTTATATCCCAATCATTTGCCCAGTTTTCCCAATCGATTGCCTTAGTTTGGATACCAATCGATTTACATTTTATACCAATCGATTGCCACTTTTGTACCTACCACCTAGACCCAATCCATTGGACTTCATCGCAATCGATTGGAGTTATTAATACCAACCATCAATCGATTGGACCCTTGTCCCAATCGATTGAAGCATCAACTACCTACCCAAATCGATTGTCACTTTGGCTAATTGATTGGCAACAGCAGCAGTTTAGATTCTTTTGCTCTGGCTGGGGAGAGGCCACGTGAATTCTTATTTTCTCTATATATATGAGTCTATTTTCGACGTGTTTTTGGTTCTAGAAACTCAGAGAGAGAGAGAGAGAGAGAGAGAGAGAGAGAGAGAGAGAGAGAGAGAGAGAGAGAGAGAGAGAGAGAGAGTGTGTGTGTGTGTGTGTGTGTGTATTGTCACGCCACCAAGGCTCATCCAACGTCATCTTATAATACGCAGCGGAAAGAACTTCTATAAAACAACCCTGGTAGTTTAAAACTTAGGAAACATTTCCCCCAGAGTGGACGAATCCATTGAAAATCAGAGTTATAAAAAAAAAGTTTGGCTAAAGGAAAACACTTTCAAAAGAAAAATAGTTTTGAAAACAGAGGCTCAGTCGACTGCCCCGTCGACTGCACTAGGGTCCAGTCGACTGCTTCGTCGACTGTGTTTCACAGAACCAAAATTTAACATTATCAAGAGGGGTCCAGTCGACTGCTATAGGGAAACCAGTCGACTGCTTTTCTAATTTAAGAAGCAGTGGCTAAAATTAACAGTGTTCAGTCGACTGTCCAAGGGGTCAGTCGACTGCTTCTCTTATAATATACCTTCAGTGTCTCAAACCCACGAGGTCCAGTCGACTGACCCTGGGTCCAGTCGACTGCTTCCCTGCTGGGCAGCCTGTGCTGAAAATTTACAAGTCCTGCTACTCAATACCAACAACAAACACAACCACAACTGATTTTAATGTATAAAACATAATTACAGACGTTCAATTACAAGATTACCATACTATAGAACTAATCTATGGTTCTATTACAACATATTACCAATCCTTACACAAGTTTCAGGATTTAAAACCAAAACATATACAAGTGTGAAATCCCCGGCGTTCCTCGGCCTCACTCCTCACGATTCTTCTTGTCTTTCTTCTTACCTGCAATAGAGTACATCTCCACTGCTCAGCTATATGCTGAGCGTACAATTCTAAATGTATGCTTATATGACAGTTCATGGTTTAAGCATCTAAAACACATAGAAATAGTCTCTGGGGTGAGTGGTACGCATTCATCCGGTCGATGCCGTAGGAGGCCCACCTCTCCCACGCATTTCGTACACTGGTTGGGCCTTCCTCCATACCAGGTACCGTGTACTGGTTGGGCCCACCTCCAATCCAGACACAACCACAATTTCCAATTCCAACAAGATCACAATCCTCAAGGTTCGAGGAGCTTACTCCGAATGAATTTGCACCAAACTCCCCTTTGACCCAAGTAGCCATATAACATGCTCATATAAACAGTTATACGTGCTTTTATTATAATTTCACGTGCGTAATTAACGGGCCTAACTAACACATGAATTTCGCCCGGATCCAAGAATATCAAAGTTGATGTTCAAAACATGAAAATCCATATATTTCATAGATCTAGAATTCATACCTCGTGCGAATCTCTTCAAACTTTGAAGGATCGTCTAGGGGGATAAATAATCGTCGGATTCCGAATTATACGCAATTCCTACGAGTTTTACCTGATTTTTCCCAAAAGTCTAAAATTACTATTTTTACAAAAGTTGGCCAAACACGGCCTAAGTAATATCAAAACGTAGATCTTACCTCCACGAGTTCAAATATGAAATCTGGAGAAAATCTGGCGGACGAAAAGTCGTCAAACGGCGTCACAAAGCCCGAAGAAAACAAATCTCCTTTCTCTCTCCTCTCTCTAGATATTTGTGTTTGGATTTGGATGAGATTTCAATCTCATCCTCATATATATAGGCAAACTTTGTGGAAATCACGTTTACCTCCCCGCAAGTTTCTCAAACTTCTAATTAACCCATGAAACGTCGCACACGTTCATTTTATAACTTTACGAGTGAAAATTATAAATTTCAAAAGTTTCCGACTAAGTTTCGTTTGGGTCCAAAATAACGTCCGAAAACTATATTCTGTGGAATCTCTACACGACCTACCTTTTCAATTAACGTATCTCTCACGTTCTCACCACAGTTCTCAAAATGATACTACCAAATCAAAATTTACCAGAATTATACTACACAGGTATAATTATTATTCAACAAAATACCAGATAAAGTCAAATAACATTTAAGTCATATAAATGTCATTTAATCATGCCAATGCAACAGGTGTTACCAAATCCTCGTGTCTCCACTAGACACCTCACCGTTGACTCACGTCAACTCAACTCAAATTATTAATAACATTAATAATTTCAAAATCTCAAATGATGCATGATAAAACCATGATTTTCTGGAACGGGTGTGACATATATATATATATATTCATTTCTATATATATACACATATATACACATCTACACTCACACACACATACACACATGGACTGAAGGAAGGGAAAGAATAAGAAGAACAAGAAGAAAAAGAGAAAGAAAGAAGAGAGAGACAAACAAAGAAGACAGAGGAGAGAGAGGACCACCATTGGAGAGCCCAAGCTTTTCAAACATACACCCAAACACACCCTTATCATCTAAGGTGAGTTTTAAACTCACTAGTTAACATAGTATTGATGTTAGGACTGGTTTAAATGAAGAAAAGAAGCTTGAATCATGTTTCCCCGAATTTATTTTGCTGGACTGTCTTCACTATGAAAAATACGAAGTCCCAATTGATTGGGACTTTTCCCTATCGATTGCCATTGTTGTTAACCCAATCGATTGCCATTGTAGATACCCCAATCGATTGCCAAAGTTAGCAATCGATTGGTATGGATTGTGATCCAATCGATTGGACTTTTTCCCAATCGATTGTTACTGTTTTTATACCAATCGATTGGACCCCTGTACCAATCGATTGGCAGTTACAGAATGTTGCTTTCTTGTTTAGTTTATATTATATCTATTTATATGTTTATATATTGTTTTGAATCCCCCACATATAATACGGATGTGATAATGAGATAATGTGACGTAGGATCGTAGTGACGTTAAGATTAATGAATAATGTTTGTGACGTTAGATAACGTATTAGTCATGGACCATTTGGGTTCTTGTCCATTTCATTCAATGTAGTCAGGCCACATGGGATTGTCATGTATCGCTGTTAGTGTTGAACTTAAGTAGGTTTGTTTAGGATTCGGGAATCTTACTTGATGGGCCTTGGTCATGATATGTTCTTAAAAGCCGTGAACTGTGCATATGTTCTTAAAAGCGGTGGACTAGACCAAGTAGCCCTAGGATAGCTTGTTGATCCAATGATATGTTCTTAAAAGTGCTGAACTGTACATATGTTCTTAAAATCGATGAACTAGGGTCACTAGTAGATGACGTTAAGTCGTAGCATTAGAATGATGTACTATTGCTTAAAGCGTTATATCCATATAGTGCGATGAACTGAGCATATGTTCTTAAAAGCTAGGGATGGACTGACGTGGTGTCCATGATATGCGGTAGACTGTGCATATGTTCTTGAAAGCAGTGGACAGAGCAATAGTGTATCTTTAGAAGTGAACTACTGTTGAGTCTGTTTAGTTGTCAGTAATATATGTTGTTAGTCTTAATTTAGTAAGACGTTAGTAATCAAATGATCAGTTGATTAAAGAGAAGATACGCTCAACAGAGTCTATTTGTTTATCGTTCATAACTTGTAATAACTTCAATAGTTAATACCCTGTTAGTATCTAATTCACTCAGCTTTCATTAAGCTAATGGTGTTTATGGACATTTCTACATTCCAACGCACCCCAATTATGATTATACAGGTGAAGGACCTGCGGGCGAGGACTACTATGCTAGTGATAACACTCCTGTGGAGGACTACCCCAACGAAGGTCAGGCAGAATAGGAGTATTACGCCGAGGACTACCTCTACGCCAATTGAAGATTAGGCTATCATAGTTTAATTATCCTTACTATTTTAGACTCTTTTTTTTTGTAATCAGGCATATGTGGCCTTAACGTTTGCATTTCATTATGTTTTATTTGATTTGAGACTCTGATTGTAATAGTTAGTAACTTTCTTTTGACCTAAAGTTATGTTTTAACAAGAACCTAGATTATATTTTGTTATCTTTTTGTCCTTTCTATTGTTTAGTACTGCGTGGTGTGGACAATCATATGACTTCCCAGTCGCTGCCTTTGGACCCAAAAAGGAAATTTTTTATTTTTTATTTTTTCCGTTCCGGGGCGTGACATTGCTTGATTTGAATTGTTTGCTTGTGTTGATATGATTTTGGGTTTTGGACTATACATCACGTTACCGAATTGGTATTTTTGAGTTAGTGCTTTAAAGGTGTTTGATTATAGGTCTAAGAGACTATGTGTGATCCATCAAATAACTTTCTATTTCTTCCACATGGCAAGAAAATGCGTAACTGTTTCTTATTCTTTTTTAAGGATTTAACTACTGTGATATTTTGTTACATTTTAAATTTGTTTATAACTAATGCATGCAAATATTACTTATATGATGCTACATACACTCTCAGTCGCAATTTTATGGCACCTTATCGTAATGTACGGAATTGGTTGTCGGATTTCAGACAAAGTGGTTGTCCGAGGCCAAAGGAAGACCTGTTTAACCATGCACATGCTATTGGTGACTCACCTTATTGCATCATATCCCTTTTCTGTCCAGAGAAATATCATCATTACTTGTGAAGCGATCCATAATTATATTAGGAAGACTGCAATTGGTGACTCACTGTTCGAGCAGTACCAAGATGAAAATGTTCCCCCTGGAAGATCTTCATGGTGATGCAAGTGCAAGTGAAGCATGAGACTTAAGTGGAAGGAGCCAATTAGATTAAGAATTTATGATCAATTTGCCTGAACAAATTGCAAATGTGTTGTTAAGTAGTCAAAGTTGAGCATATTTTGAATTTTTTGTCAGTAGAAACATGTTTATTTGTTTATGCATGCTAGATAAATAAAATGGTGACCAACAAGGATAAATTGTAATTTTTTTTAAAATTTCAGTGTTTTCATATTAGCATTATCAAGCAGTTTAATTACATCTAGCGCTTAATTTTTAGTACTTAAAACATTATTTGCATTACTGCAAATTCAGCAGCTTAAAGTTTTCAGCACTTAAAATTCAGCATTTAATTTTCAGTACTTAATTTTTTAGTTTTATCAAATACACCCTACCCTTATTTATTTAAGGGTTAAATACATTTTACCCCATGTGGTTAGGTCCGTTTTCACTTTACCCCCTATGTTTTAAAAGTGGACACTTACCCCCCATGGTTTCAGACTAAAGTGAAACTGTTAAGATTTCCTTCAAAATTACTGAAAATTCTAAAGTTTGCCAAAATATTAATAGTTAACTCCATTTGTGAGGTTAATTTTGGGGTTAATCCCCTATGTGAGGCTAATGATGCCATTTAACCCGCCTGGGTGGGGCTAATTTTTAATACTTAATCCATTTGGGGGGCTAATTTTGGGGCTAACTGTCAATGTGAGGTTAATTTTGTCACTTAAAACTCTTCCACGTGAGGCTAATTTTAACACTTAAGCCCCGTTCGATAAAACTGAAAATTAAGTACTAAAAATTAAGTGCTGAATTTTGAGTATTGAAAATTTTTGAGTGATTGAGTTTGTCATATAGAAAACAGTGTTTTAAGTACTCTAATAAACTGCATTCAGTGATTATTTTCAGCAGAATTTTTTCACTTAAAGATTCAGTGAATTTTTGCCTTCTTTTTCAATAAAGTGGTACATTATCAAACACACTGAAAATAAATAAGTGCTAAAAATGAAAATTTTCAGCACTTAATTGGGTTATCAAACACACCTTTAATTCTCATGTAAGGCTATTTTGACTTTTTGAGAGAAATCTTGGTAGTTCACTTTAGTCAAGGGGTTAAGTGTCCACTTTTAATCTACATAGGAAGAGGATAAACCAAGAATATAATGTAATTTTAAAAGCTTAGATTGGGGTCTTTGTATTTTAAGACACATCAAGGGGATGTCATTCTAATTTTCCTAAATTGGCAAAACAGAAGCAAAACTTCAATGTCTTCCCGTCCCCTGATTGATTTAGTTGTAGTGTTGAAATGCAAGGTGTTGTTCAGTTTGATGTCTATAACAAAGTCGCTAGCTGTAGCGCTCGCCCCTTCTATGAGGGGGCGGTCCTTTCGGGATCACGACTTTTTTGTTGAAAAATGTGTAAAGGTACGTGAAAGCGGGGTAGGGCCAAGTAAACCATTTACAGTCGCCACCTAACATTTTTCGGGTGTTAGGATCCCTGCAAACACGGTTAAAGTAATCATCTTTCGCTTTTGGAAAACGTATTGAAAAAAGTGGGCACCTTAAAAGTGATGACTTTGATTAGCCATGCAAAAACCAGAGATTTTGAGATGGGTTTGGAGACTTGATTATGTCAAGAGAAGGTGTAACGCTGTCACACCCCTAATCCTGTTACAAAAATAATTGAAATAACTGTATTAAAATTGTAGATAATCAAATGTATTTCAAAACAATAAAATAACTACACTTGAACTGTCATACCTCGGATCCACTTCCTTTATTCGTAACCCAAAGCCAAACATGGCCTTAATTTCACCAAATTGTGCCAAAAATGATTAGTTCATGATACCTCAAGAAGACAACCCCTCCTCCCCCTCCCCCTCCCCCTCCCCCTCCCTATTGCTTGTCCCCTTCCCTCATTGTACAAGTCTCTATGTACTCATATAATATTTTAGTCCATCCTTGATCCCTCCCTACTCATACCCATGAACGTCTATATATATAGTGATCAATATTTTTATGATAATCCTTACCTAGGCCACCTATTACTTCATCTCACTCTTATCTTTTCTTACTGATAACTCTTACACTGTCACACCAGTGTGATCCAAGTGTCACGTTCATATCTATCTTTACTCTTTCCTATCTTCTTGCATATAGATCTCTATCTCATCTCTTATTCTTACACTTTTACATGTGCACTTTATTCATGATTATCCACCTAGTGGTCTATGTAACAAAAAATATATAATATTAATATCACAAATACTTCTTTTATGGGTAATGTGTCCAACATATGACATTTTATTACTTCTCAATGGTACCTATTTGGTTCACTATATTTAACTATTGTGTCCAACAATAATCAAATGGTACCCATTTGGTTTACTACATTGACTAATATGTTAAATATCAACCAAATCGATTCAAGCTTTATGTCCCAATCAATTGTGGTTGGAATTAGGGGATTTGATCCCGGATTTTATTATGTTATTTATGGTCGTGTTGACCACATTTAAGTTATTTAAATTTTTTTTCCTTTTCTTGTTATTTCCATTCCTTCTTTATTCTCAGTGTAACATTATATAAACTTTGGGACGTACAGTAATAAAGATTATCTTTTCTCAATCTCCTTTTTGGTATCAGAGCCATATACAAGATCCAACACCACCACCACCACTGCGCCACAACCCAACACCGCCACCACTGCGCCGACAGCTTTCCTAGCCCTCCCCCAACCCAGCCGATACCCACCCAAGCACCACCAGCCTGTGCCACAACTCCTAGGAGTCTCCCCTCCTTGCGGCGCCACCTCCACTGTTCTGCAGCCTTCCGGCTGCATCTCTTTGTGTGATGTATTAGATCAGTTCATGTGCTCTTAACTATCAGTCGGGTAATCGAGTTTCCGGTTGCCCCCGTTTGTCGAGTTTTCAGCTATCGAGTTTTTGGCTGTGATTGTCTTAGCTGCCGATTGTTTGTTCTTTGGTTGCCAACAAGTCTATATCTATTTTTTTTGGTCACTCTTCACCGCATCATGTCTGATATTGGTAAGACCGTTGACCCAATCAACCCTACTGCTCCTACTGTTGCCCGTTCGGATCTATCTGTGTCTCATTCGACTCCCGTTCATCGGGTCACTAGTGTTCTACTCAATGGAAAAAATTTCCATGCATGGTCTAATTCCTTTCGCCTCTACCTTGGAGGCAAATGGAAAATCGGGTGGTTACTTGGGAAGGAGGTTAAGCCCACCGAATTGGACGCAAAGTTTGAGGAGTGGTTTACAGATAACTGTATTATTCTGGACTGGATGTTTTACTCGATGGATGAACGGATCTATAATATGTTTATGTATCATAATACCGTTTATGGGCTTTGGACTGTTTTGAAGAAGATGTATGATCATGTGCATTCTGACTTGCGCATTTTCGAGCTCTACCAGGATATCTCTCATGCTTCCTTAGCTACTTTGGGACTGTCTGTTTTGACTTTTTTGGATACCTGTAGACTCAGTGCGAGGAGTTAGCTCAGTATGAACCCATCACCGATTTTCCCAATGATGGAGATGTTGAAGTTAAGCGACTTGACCGCCGTCGTACCTACCAGTTCTTGATGGGTCTAAAGCCCAAGTTCGAGGCCCTCCGAACTTAGCTTTTGAATACCGTCCCTATGCGCTCTTTATTTGAGGCCTTTTCTACTATTGATGGGGATGAGAGACGTCATCGCCTACTATTTGCTCCTAGTTCTAGGCCCTCTCCTTCACCTGTCCCTGACCAGATGGCCTTTCCAGTTTCTTCTGGTGCTCGTCCTGGAGGTAATCGCCCTTACTGCCAGCATTGCCGTACACTAGGTCACTCTATAGATCATTTTTTCACTCTTCACTCAGAGTTGAAAGGGCAGTTCACTCGGACTCGACCTGCTGGTTGTGGTATTGGTCGGGGCCAGGGTGCTCCTCGTACAGGAGCTGTAGTTGAGATGCTTCCTCCTCCACTGATTATAGTCAACTTTAGCCTTAGATTGCTCAACTTTAGTCACATGTAGGTTTGGGAGCTCCTCCTCCCCCATCATCCACTGGCCCCACAACCGCCATTGCTATAGGTACTCCTACTACTCTTTATGGTAAGTCAGGCCACCTTACTTGGATTCTCAATTCTAGGGCAAATAATCATATTACTAGTGAGCTTCCTATTTTTACTTCTCCTGTTACCTCCATTAAATAGTCCGTAAGTATTGTAGATGGATCTTTCATTCCCATCTGTAGTTAAGGTGATGCTCGATTATCTTTCGATATCACCTTCTCCTCTATGTACTATGTTCCCAATTTAGCCTTTAACTTGCTTTCGGTTAATTGCCTTGTCAAAGAGCATAACTGCTCTAGTGTGTTCTTACCTCATTCTTGTTATTTGCAGGACCTAACTACGAAGAAGATTTTGGCAGGGGGTTTGAACGGGACGAACTCTGCTACTTCAGTGATCCTTCGATGTCAAGGACATTCTCCAGTCTTCAAGCTTCCATGTTACCTATTTTTAATAATTATGTTTTGCTCGACTCAAAAAAATATGTTTTTTTGCTTCAAACTTTAGATTTGTGGCATGCTCGTCTAGGCCATGTCAACTTTCAGTATTTATGTTGGTTATTCCCTCAGTTAAATAAAGCTTGTAAGGATTTCCATTTTAAATGTGTGGTTTGTGAATTATCTAAATATACTTGCATTTCTTATATTCCTCGCATGCACCAGGCACCTAGTGCCTTTGATCTTATTCACTCTGATGTGTGAGGTCCTTCCCCCATCACATCCTTGGCACAACACCGATATTATGTTACATTTATTGATGATTATACACATTGTACTTGGGTTTATCTTATGAAGAAAAAATATGAAGTTTGCTCCCATTTTAGAAATTTTCTTCAAATGATTACGACTCAGTTTCATATTGTTGTTCGTAACATTCGGTCTGATAATGGTAGGGAATATATTATTGATGAGTTTCAGGTTGAACTTAATAAAGGGGGTATTCTTCAACAACTTACTTGTCCTTATACCCCCGAACAAAATGGGGTAGCCGAACGTAAAAATCGTCACCTTATGGCTAGGGTTAGGTGTCTCCTACGTGGGATGGATGTTCCCAAGTATTTACCTGATTAATCATACCCTAGCCGTATCCTACAGGGCCAGGCCCTGCTTCATGTCCTCAAGCCTGGTAATATACTCTTTCCCATTGTCCCCCGGATTTTTGGGTGCACATGTTTTGTCCAAAAGCGCAGCCCTACATGCACTAAACTTGATGATAAGGTTGTTCGGTGTGGTTTTAGGGATATTCTTCCATGTCCAAAGGTTATCATTGCTATGATCCTATCACACGTCATTTGTATCACTCTTTGGATGTCACTTTTTTGGAAACGGTTCCATTTTTTACAGGTGCTTCTTCCTCTCTGGAAACTCCACTCGAGCATGTTGTGGATGATATCTCTGTCCTTCCTCGCACTGTGCATATTCTTGATATACCTAGTGAGATACCAAGTGACCCTTTTCTTTCGATCATTACAACTGACCCATTACAGGTGTACTCTCGTCGTCCTTGCGCTCTGGACCCCATGCCATCATCTTCTTCAGAATCAGGTATTTCATCTCCCCCTTTAGTCTCTGATGTTGCTCCTCCTCATTATCTTACCCGTATTCGTTGTCCTCCTTCACGTTATATTCTTTCAAGTATTACTAACCATCCAATTTCTAAGTATGTCTCTTATTAGGGTCTGTCAAAAACCATTTAGCTCCTTTGTTAGTGCAGTTGATTTTGTCTCCATTCCTTGCTCTGTTCATGAAGCTCTCCAGAATCCAAAGTGGTTTGCTGCTATGAAAACAAAAATGTGTGCTCTTTAGGATAATCAAACTTGGGATCTTGTCTCTCTCCCAAATGATGAACGTACAGTTGGCTATAAGTGGGTCTTCAGTGTTAAGTATTTGGCACACCATTGATCGATATAAGGCCCGTCTTGTGGCTAAGGGCTTCACACAGGTTAAAGGTAAGGATTTCGTGGCCACATTTGCTCCTATTGCTAAACTGACTACAGTCCAGCTTCTTATTTCTCTTACTGTGTCATTTTCTTGGCCTCTTAATCAGTTTGATGTCAATAACGCGTTTCTTAATGGTAATTTGTCTGAAGTTATCTATATGGACCCCCCTTCTGGTTTTCGAGCTCAGGGGGATTATTAGGGAAAAGTTTGTCTCCTCCGAAAATCTTTTTATGGATTGAAGCAGTCTTCTCGTGCATGGTTCAACCGGTTTAGTGATGTGGTGCTTACTATGGGATTTATTCGCTGCCATTCTGACCATACTTGCTTTATTCGTCATAATTCCAAAAGGCAATGTATCTTTATCTCTGTTTATGTTGACAATATTATTATTACAGGAGATGATGCGTCTAGTATTGTACAAGTGAAGCGGTCTCTTGGAATATCATTCGATATGAAGGATTTAGGTCCTCTGAGGTATTTTCTTGGCATCGAGGTGACCCGGTCCCGCCAAGGTATTTCGTTATCCCAACAAAAATATGCCCTTGATCTCCTCTAAGATACATGAATGCTTGGGTGTAGACCTGCTTCTTCTCTTATGGATCCAAATCATAAGTTGACAGTTAAATTGGTAGAGCCCTTACCAGATCCCTTTGTATATCAGCGTCTTGATGGTCGTCACATCTATTTGACGAACACAAGACCAGATCTGACCTTTGTTGTTAGTGTTGAGTTAATTTATGCACTCACCACGTACTTTACATCTTGATGTTGTTTACCATGTTCTTCGATATCTCAAGACTTGTCCTGGTCTTGGTCTTTTCTTTCAGACAGGAGCTCAATCAGGTCTCTCCTATTTTACTGATGTAGATTATGCAGGTTCAAAGGGTGATAGACGCTCTACTTCTAGTTTTATACTTTTCGAGATTGTCATCTTATCTCCTGAAAAAGTAAAAAGCAAGTTGTCTCACGGTCTTCTGCTGAGGTCGAGTACCATGCGATGGCTCAGGGTTTATGTGAACTCATATGACTTAGTTCCCTTCTTGGTGAGTTAGGCTTCCCAGAGGTGGACGCATCTACGTTATTTTGCGATAAAAAGTCTACAATTATGTTATCATCTGATTCAGTTATTCATGAGAGAACTTAACATATAGAGGTCGACATCCATTTCATTCGGGAAAAGGTTCGGTCAGGAGTCATAATACCGAGCTTTGTTCCTTCACCAGATCAAACTGCTGATATGTTCACTAAGTCCGTTGGTCCAGCACTTCTATAGTCGTCTCTTGGCAAGCTTGGTCTCGTCAACATCTTTGCCACATCTTTAGTCCTGACTTACTGACACGTCAAACACTTGGACACAAACTCGGCTACGTCCTTCTTCATACCTTCCCACCAGAAATTTCTTTTTAAATCTTTGTACATCTTGGTTCCTCCCGGGCGAACTGTATATCTTGACTTATGTGCTTTTCCCAGAATATCATTTCTCAAATCCCCACAGTCGGGTACACATAATCTGTCTCTGCATCTGTATCTTCCATCACTTCCCACATTCTATTCGGTCGGGTCTTTTTCTGACATCTTCATAAACCATGTCCGAAACTTCTCATCTTCTTTCTGTGCTTCAATAATACGGTCAATAAGAATAGGCTGTAGGAAAAGACATGAAAAAAGTTGTTCTTCTCCTTCCTTAGCACTCCGTACATCGAATTCTACCAACATCTCCAATGCTCTCCATTCTTTAACCATTAGGGAGGCGATTGTTTCACGAGTTTGCCGACTAAAAGCATCAACAACCACATTAGCGTTACCAGGGTGGTATTCTAACGTGAAGTCGTAATCTTTGATCAACTCCATTCATCTGCGCTGTCTCATGTTCAACTCTTTCTGTGTGAACAAATATTTTAGACTTTTGTGATCGGAGAACAAATCAAACTTCTCACCATAGAGATAATGTCTCCAAATCTTGAGAGCAAATACCATTGCCGCCAATTCTAAATCATGAATGGGGTAGTTCAACTCATTCAGTTTCAGCTGTCTAGATCTATAAGCGATAACTCTACCATCTTGCATAAGAACACACCCCAATCCTTGATATGACGCGTCACTGAAGATAGTGAACTTCTCATCCCAAGCCTAGTAGTGGTGCGGTAGTGAGTCTCTCTTTCAATTCTAAAAAGGTGCGATCATGTTTCTTTGTCCACTCAAATTTTTAATTCTTCTTCGTCAATCCAGTTAATGGTGCAGCTATTTTAGAAAACCCCTTAACAAATATTTTATAATAGCCTGCGAGTCCCCAGAAAACTCCTAACCTCGGTAGGGTTGGTTGGCCTAACCCAATTTGACATAGCATCTGTCTTAGATGAGTCCACAGAAATTCCTTGAGATGATACCTTGTGTTCCAAAAATTTCACTTCTTGTAACCAGAACTCATACTTACTGAATTTAACATACAACTAGTGATCCTTGAGTGTTTGTATTACTATCCGTAGATGTTGCTCGTGTTCTTCTCCTGACTTAAAATAGATCAAGATATCATCTATAAAGACGATGACAAATTGATCTAAATAAGGCTTGAACACTCGGTTCATCAGATCCATAAACACTATCGGGGCATTTGTCACTCCAAATGGCATCACCAAAAATTCATAGTGGCCATATCGGGTTTTGAAGGCAGTCTTAGGTACGTCTTCCTTTCGTACTCTCAACTGATGATATCCCGACCATAGGTCTATCTTGGAAAATGATGTAGCTCCTTATAGTTGATCAAACAAATCACTGATCCGAGGCAAGGGATACTTATTCTTGATAGTCACTCGATTCAATTCTCTGTAATCGATACACAATCGAAGTGTTGCGTCCTTTTTCTTTACTAATAACACTGGTGCTCCCCAAGGTGACGTACTTGGACGTACAAAACCCATATTCTCGAGCTCTTAAACTTGCTCCTTTAATTTAGACAGTTCAGCGGGGGCCATTCTGTAGGGAACCTTCGTAATCGGAGCGGTACCTTGTATAAGCTCAATACAGAACTCTACACTTCTCTCAAGCGGTAAACCAAAAATGTCTTGAAATACTTCTTTGAAGTCCTTGACTACAGGTATAGACGACATTGTCGCTTCTGTACTAATGACTTTGATGTTAGCTAAACATCTCGTGAGGAACATATCTCCCAATGGGTTACATTGTAAATCAAAGGATTGATTCCCATTGTCGGAGAATGTAATTCTCTTCCTCGCACAATCCAAACTTGCTTGATTCTGAGCAAGCCAATCCATACCTAGGATTACGTCAAACTCCTTCATCGATAGGACAATTAGCCTTATAGGGATTTTACGATCTCCTGATTGCAATGGACAATCCTTGCACACATGTCCTAACTTGACTGCGGCTCCTAAAGGTGAGGTAGCCCTCAAAGCTTTCTCTAAATGGTGTGGTAGAATACCCAATCTTCGGATAGTATTAACAGATATGAATAAAAGAGCAGCACATGTATCAAATAAAACTTTAACTTGGGAGTTAAACAAAGTTAATGTACCTTCCACTGCTTGCTGATCGGGTTGAGCTTCCCCATAATCTCCTTATTCATAAATAGTTCCATCATAACCAGCGGCATCAGGAATCCCCACGTTCAAGCGAGTCTGACCCTGTTGACCATAGTCACCTGCTTAGGAGCAGTGCAAAACTTACTGATGTGACCTGGTTCACCACAGTTGTAGCAAATTATCCCTTACTATGCAGCACGCCTCGATGCCTTGCAGTCTCAAGCCAGATGACCAGGGTTGCCATAGTTAAAACACTTCCCACCACTACTTCCTTCTCCAACTTGGGGCTGAGTCGAATAGGTAATAGCTTGAGGTTTCTTGCTTTCATCGAAATTTCTCTTCTGACCCTGTGTGCGATATATTGGTGGCTTATTCCCAAAATTAACCCTCTGAGGTGTCCCGAATTTGAATTATTTGCGGTTCACTCGAGCATCTTCCTCTAGATCAGTGGCCAGGCTAACTAGTCCCTCGAAAGAGTTATCTAGGTGGCCGAGAGTCAGGCAATGAATCTGCGGTGTCAGCCCTTGGTTATACTTATAGATCCTCTTTTCCTCAATACCAACCATATGAGGGGCAAACCGAGACAGTCTCTCAAACTGAGTGGTGTACTCTTGCACTGATTTAGTTCTGACACGAAAATAATTTTGTGTGCAATACCCAAGTATAGGTAGACGTGCAAGTAGTAATCTGGTTAAGACCAGGTCGATCCCATAGGGAAGGTTGGAAACTAGAAACTTAGATTAAACTCTAAAAGGAAAAGAAATTCAAGATTTAAGCAAGGTGTAGAACATGAAGTTCCACAAAGTAATTACTACTAAAGCGATAAAATTAAACTAATGATTAACTAAACAACTAAGACGATATTTTAAAATAGGTTTTTACTTAATAAAAGGGGACGTTGGGATTACACGAATCCACAGTGACCTAACTATCTACCATGCAGTTTCATTGAAGCTCAATGGAGTACATCTTCTACAATATCCTGTATTTCTCTTAAAATAAAGAATCCATAGCCCTTTCATGACCGGGACTATATCATCATAGTTGATTCGAAATACATAAAAGCGGTTTAAAATAATAGTTAAGTCTCGCACTCTGAATGGTGTTAGCATTCAAAGTGGTTTGCAAAAGTTATTGAAGAAAAATGCCTTAAGGCTTAAAGTTCAGAAACTATTTTGACAAACTGAGCATTTTGGGACAGTTTGATAAAAAATCTCTAAAGCAGAAAGTCTAGGAATACTGCAAAGGGCATTCTCAAGAATAAGAGAGTTCGATCAATCGACGCGCTTTCGATCGATCTAACATCGTCATCTCTCAATCGATCGAAATGTTTTCGATCGCTTGACTGTATTGCTGGTCCGATCGATTGAACTACCTTCGATCGATCGAACACATGTATTATTATGCTGCATGGCTGAGGCTAGAGATCACTGTTTCATCGTTATCTCCTAACCTTAAGACTACTCAGACATGCTCTGGAGTGTCTTAGATCTGTTTTTAACGTAATAGTTCATTAAAGTCTCATTTGGTTGTGTTTTAAACATGCAAAATATAAAAAACAAGGATTTAATCACTACGAGCAAGAGAAACTATGATCTATTCAGATTAAAACTATTGAATAACTAGCAGAAAGTAAATAAGACTAATATATCAGAACCTGGAATGAACTGAACTAATAATAAACTTCAAACTTTAATCCAATGCACTATCCAAGCAATAAAAACCTACAAAAATCCAAGTAGAACTCTCTCTCTTTCTCTATGTAAAATTGATGAAAACAATGTGGGTGTCCCTATGGACGTCTTACAAACTAATATATATATATAGACAACCTAAGGGCTAGGGTTCTAGCGAATGTTTCTGTTGCGTACGCATAAATTCTGATAAAAGGCATGTTCGATCGATCGAACATCACTCGATCAATCTAACTTCTGGATTTCTCAAGCGCTTGAACTTTACTCAATCGATCAAAACCTTGATCGCTTGAACCTCTTCGATAGCTTAAACTTCACACTTCAGCTTTAAATTCTCTTGTTTATAATCTAGCATTCCCTTTATCCTGTTATCCACTTTTTCATACAGCAAAACAGTAATCTGCACAAATAATAGCTAAAACAATACAACTTATCATAGATTAATCATATTGTGTATAAACTAGCATTATAATACGGATTGCAGATGCAGCAAGGAATTATTAACTAAATCAGCGTATTTCTTTATTTTAGCGTGGTTGTATTTTACAAATATCCCCACTTGTCACAACCCCCAACTAGCTTATTGCTAGTCCCTAGTGATAGGGCAAAAAAAAAAAAAAAACAAGCTAAACTACTACTACAACGACTAACAGAAAGTAGAATAAATTAAAGCAAACTAAACTAAATAGAAAGAGATTTTACCTAGCTCACTTTCGCAGGAATCGCGATTGCATTTAGCAAATGCAACAAGCAGTTAAACCCCCATGTTCCCTCTAGTGGACGAGTGTTGTCTCGTGAGGGTTTACAGAGAATGTACCCACAAAATTCTCCATTTTAAGTTAAAAAAGATCTAGAAAACTTTTAAACACTCCCTCCTATTCAACTATTATTTTAGCTCTACAAAGACGTATTAACCTCAAACAAACCATGAAAAAAAATCCACATGCTCCTCATGTCACCAAGACAAATATAACATATGTATCACATTCATGTATCCGTGTGTGTGAAGTAAACAACTATACGTCAAACCTTATTTAGAGTTATTTAGACCATCATACTTCTAGAACTCGTAGTTTTAACTCAACTCTCACATGGTTCCACTCATAAATGAATGCCTCACAGAAACTGGCTTAATAATGTTCGCACATGATATGAAAGCTTTGATAAGAGTGAAATTCTGGATATTAATGATTTCATACTCGACTCCACAAAAGACGGACATTTAGGGTGTATAGTCTCATGACTAGAATACTACTTACTAGAGGAGCGAACTACCGTGGGTAACTCAAGTCACACATTCATGTTCAAACTAGGTCAATAAGAATCATTAAGACTTTAGATTTTTGGGCTTTTATGTAGTGGATAAAGATGATGAGAAAGAAAGATTACGCGTCTTAGCATATGATGAAGCTTATCATCTCATTTTATTCTTTTTATATCTCCAACCAACTTTCATCCTTTCATATTCTCCCTTTTTCTTCTTTTCATTTCAAATTTTTTTTTTAATATTTTTTAATAACATTCATTTTTTATTACGCTTCCAAGTCCCACAACTATTCTTTTCCAATCACATACTTTGATAGTTATTCATATTAGATGCGCCATGAGGTCCATTGGGGTCAAGGTAAAGGATTAAGAGTTTTATAATAGAATCGACTGTATTGAATCGGTGTGGGGTTCGAGACAGAACGGTTTCTGTAGGTAAAGGGATATAGATTATGGTTGGAAATGGGTAATGATGGCTTAAGTCATTTTCTTAATTCCTTAATTTTTGCATTACATTGTTCATTGAGTTTAGTTGGTAGATCTTGAACGTTATCCTCTAATAAGCAGCCAAATTTAATAAACATTAATTGAGACTAGTGCAACGAATTTTAATAGGCATAATCAAGAAAAACAATTCAAATTTATGTGAACATTCCCTCATAAACAAAGATTGGATCAAAAGCTCACTAAGGGTCATTAGTTTCCACTACTCATTCTTTTAGCACAACAGTCGTATTAACTCATATTTTTAGGTTTTCTACATAGCTATCAACACGTGCATATGGATGTTGGATACAAGAATGGTCCACACATGCAATTATCCTAGTGAAACTAGAAAAACGCGTGAACTTAATTCATAAAAGGATGAGAATAATATGAATGCGTCATCGCATAGTAACAGCTAAACAGGAGTTGAATGTTTAAGTTAAAGTTAATCTACCAATTTAGTTCAAAATAAAAATTTTCAAATTTTTTTCAAAATTTCCAATTTTTAATTTGTAATTCAATTCTAATCAAGATTGTATGAAATGCGCAATAAAGTTATCCAGATTGCTGAGTGTGAACATGTGTAGGTGATTATCTATCTACATCCCACCCCCAACTGAAAACAACAAAGTCCTCAGAAGTTGATTTTCAAATATAAATAGATGGATGTCACCTGAAAAAAAAAACAAAGCAATAACCGCAATCATAGCAACCTATACAGAAGGCATACAATCTCCAAACAGCCAAGATCAAATGAAATAAAATATACTAATAAAGCAGTGTCCATATATAATAAAACACCCAATCACTGGACAGGTAAAACAATAAAGACAGAGCAGTGATAATAATGTCCAAACAATCCAACAGTCCCAAAATAGCCAAACAACCAAAAGAAACTAAGAGAGAGGAAAGAGAAAACAGAAATAAAATAGATATAACAAAACTCTCAAACTCTCATCTACCATAACCAACTAATCATCAGCAAGATCAGATAAAATCTCGATCGGTGCGGCAGGAGCATCAGCATTGCCACCCTCAGCAACCAACAGTGGTGGAAGTGGAGTATCAGAAATGGTGTCAGAAGGAATGGTCGCTGGTGGAACAGTCTCGTTCAGAGGTGGTACAGCTGATGATGAGGGGCGAAAGGATCAGCAGAAGGAGGTGGAGCAGAAGATGATGGGTCAAATGTAGGTGGTGCAGTCAGGGGGTGGTGAGGTGTATGCAATGACTGAGCGACCCCCAACTGAACCAATAATGTATCAAGTTGAGTGACCAGGTGGTCAACCTTGCCCTCGAGTTGCATCCGTGCCTCTCTTTCCTCGATGAATAATGTATGGAGAGTTTGAAGAGACATGGAAGATGACTCTCCCTGGACTGGAACCTGAGATCGCTATCTCAGCTCAAATCTCTCAACCTCCTCAATAGGATTTCTCTCGTCGTCGGACTCAGGCTCCTTAGCCTCGGAAGGCGTCCCTAAAGCTGCACCCACTGTATCGGTGCCTCTACCTCACCTCCTCTGCATCCCAACTTTGGCCTTTCCTTTACCTTTTTTCTTCCTCTTTTGAGCATCCGAGCGACGAAAAGCCGTCTCTCCAAAATGACTAAAGGAAGTCCGCACCTCATCAGTGGACAGCTGAGGTTGTCCTGCCTGTGCAATGACTCAATGGATCGCCCAAGCACCTTTTAGGTGCTTTTTGACAGTGATGTAGTGAGTGGGGTGGATCATAAAATCAATATAAAGACAAGGCAAGCAAACAGGCTGCCCCATCCCTATGGAATATAACACGCGTGCATACCAAGCTACAATCTTCTCTCGGTAGGAGGTCACCAAAAGGTAGTTGCTAAGGGCGAGGTGAAGTATGTGATAATTATCTATGAGGTCGTGGTCCTCGATTAGCGAAGAGCCATTCCACTGTAGAATGGTACCCCCAGTGATCTCCCTGATGATAGTGGTCGGTGATGTCTCAGGCGCATCGGGGCATTGTGGACATACATAACCCGGTACCTTAGGTACCCCAATAGCGGCTGCAATAGTGGCTAGAATGAAAATAAACTCCCGACCACAGAAGAAAGAACGATATGTGAACGGGGCGGTCGGGTCTCAGATCATCGTCGCATAGGCCTCCCGGATCTAAGAAAATTTACTCTCTTAGACTGGGAGAGTAAATTGTACCAGTGCGGCATAGCCCGTATCCTGGCTAAGTACCAGGGAGTGGAGAGCCACGCTGTCTCGAGAGGACGCTTGATCATAACCTACCTAGATCAGAAGTACTGCGTGAACCACTGACTGTCTGGAGTATTCCGAAAGCCTTGCTGTGGGACCGAGTCGGGGATTATGAGATCAAAGGGTTTCTCCTTGTGATAACCCGTGACAGGATTCATCTTGAAGTCCCTGAAATTGAAAATGAAAAGAAAGACTAATGAAAACAAGAACAAAAGACCAAAAGAATAATCTGCCTCTGCATCAGTTCGATCAATCGAACTATTTTCGATCGATTGAAAAATGGTTGGTCTCGATCGCTCGAATCCAGCTCGATCGATCGAGCACAGTGAGATGCGCAGAAACTCAAAAGAAGCATGAAAAAAAGAAAACAACAAGAATCCTAAGATTACTATGACTATTAGTTGGTCTTAGGACCAATGGGGGGCACCCCCTCTCGTTTATAACAACAAAATGAAAAGGAAAGACCTTAAGGACCGTACCTCAAGAAGCACACACTAGAGATGGAGGAGCTCTGATGATTATGATTTGGGGTAAGTTGACCAGGGTTGTGTCAATGGATGTGTGGGACGAAGGGAGTGGAGAAAAAATCGCCCAACTACACTCTTTCTCTATCTTGAATCGCTCAAAAAAATGAGGGAGAGGAAGAGACTGATGAAATATACGTTGGACGTCTCAATTAAATATAACTCTCGATCGATTGGGAAAGTTTGATCGATCTAACATTCAATCGATTGAGTATTGTTCAAGTGCTTGAGGACTCCAAGACTTAGATTGATCCAAAGTTGTTCGATTGATCGAAACCCAAAATTTTCAAAAATTCTGAAATAGAATACCTATACACCCCCAACTAACAAAAACTGTTCTGGACATATAGTGATAGTCTAAAAGCAGTGCAAATGCAAACATGTAAGCCAGACATCACCATTATAGTAATATAAAGTTGCAAATTTTATAAATATAAATTTTAATAGCATCTATTTTGCAAAATTAAAATCCCCAAATTGGCACTTAAGACCTTAATACATAGAAAACTAAAATTAAAAACACAACTAACAATTCTTTGTCCAACAATACACTTCAATTGAAAAAGAGATGAATCAAAAGACAAGACACAATTGAAGTGGGTCACTAATCTTCGAACATGAAAATTCCTTCTTCTGCAATGGTTTCATACACCACCAAATCTTCAAAAGAGGAGTCCAAACTCGATAATTCATGATTCCAGAAAGATCTGAAAGCATCTAGAATATCATCGAAAGTGTCTGAAATCTCCAAAGAATTGATTGCACATGCAAGAGGTGATTCGGATAGAGACATTGATAGAGGAGTGTAATTCCTCAGCTGTTTACTCTCTTGCAACGGAGTACCAGGAGACCCTATGTAAGGTCCAGGTTTATGAAATAGTTGGTGCAGAAAGAAAACAGGAACACCGTTGTGAAATATAGTGATAAACCTGGACAAAGACAATAAAAGAAAGCAAAAAAGGAAAGAAATTAAATAAAACAACTGCAAGAACGAAAAGAAAGGAACAAACAAAGAAAGACGAAAAGAAAATGGAATGTGACAACGAGTTAACCTCACTATTGGCGTGATAGAACCATGTGCACTAGCAGGTAGGGGGCATTATTGCCGGAACAACAAATAGCTCATGTGCACATAAATATACGGAATCAACTCGATGATGATGAAGTCATCCTCATATGTGAAGATAGCGTTATGGCGTTCGGGCACCACATTCTGTAAATCTTCTTCAACCCATGGTTCCCACATTGAGTTGTTCTCCTATTGTTCCAAGAGGGCATCATCAACTCCCCCGACGAAATACCCCTCTAGTTCTCCTTCCTCTTCAGGGAGGTCCATATGCTCAAAAGGATTAATGTTGGGGAGGGTAGGATTGTAAGGGATGTACCCTTGAGTCAGGTCAACTACATCATCCGTCCTGGGCCCTTGATAAGGAAAAAGGCAAAATGCAATCTCCTCAGCAGTCCAGGGAGGGTTCTGGTATTCTGAATCAGCCCATGATCCGATCGAGGGGACGTCGTCGTCTCTCATTCTTATAGCCTACAGGGGAGAGATTATAAGGAATAGCAGATTAGAGTCGAGGTCATAATAAAAAAATAGAAATAAATAAAATAAACAAAGTGCAGTAAAAGAAAATAATACAACAACAATGTGAGAACACTCTTTGGTATTTTTAAGATCTAGGAGTAGTTGGGCTCATCCAGTTGGATGTTCTTAACTTCAGGTTCGAAGTTGTCCAAGAACGACTTCAATCTTTGGCCATTGACCTTGAAACTTTCCTCATTCTTTGGATTTAATAGCTCTATGGCCCCATGCAGAAAAACAAATTTAATAATGAACAGACATGTCCACCAGGATCGGAGCTTTCCTGGAAAAAGGTAAAGGCGAGAGTCATAAAGTAAAACTTTCTGCCCCGGCTCGAATGATTTACGAAAGATAGTTCTATCGTGACGAGCCTTCATCCTCTCCTTATGCAACTTAGTAGAGTCATACGCATCTCTACGGATTTCCTCCAACTCTACAAGTTGGAGTTTTTTTAACTACCCTCCCTCTTTGATATCAAAGTTTAATGAGCGCGTTGCCCAATATGCTTTATGTTCGATTTCAATAGGGAGGTGGCAAGCCTTTTCGTACACCAATTTGTACGGGGACATTCCCAGGTTCGTTTTATGAGCAGTACGGTACGCCCATAGAGCATCAGTCAGCTTGTATGCCCAATCTTTTCTATTTGAACTAACCGTCTTTTTGAGAATATACTTGATTTCTTGGTTAGCCAATACTACTTACCCGTTAGTTTGTGGGTGGTAGGCTAAGGTGCTTTTATGGTTAACCTCATATTTTTGAGAAGTAACACCAAGGGTCTATTGCAAAAGTGCTTTCCTTGGTCACTAATTAATGCCTTAGGGGTTCCAAAACGCGAAAGAATGTTTTCTTTTAAGAAAGAAGCAACTGTTCGATGATCATTTTGCCTTGTGGGGATTGCCTCTACCCATTTTGAGATGTATTCCACAGCTAGGTGTATGCACTCGTAGTTATTTGACTTTGAGAATGGGCCCATGAAGTATATGCCCCAACAGTCGAATATTTCAATTATAATAATAGGAGTTAGGGGCATAGAATTTCTTTTTGAAATTGTACCAAGCTTTTGATAGTGTTGTCATGATTTTCAAAAAGAATAGGCATCTTTAAATACAGTAGGCCAGCAGAAACTGTTGTGTAGGACTTTTTGTGCAGTCTTTTGTGAAGCAAAGTGGCCACCATAAGCTTCAGAATGGCATGATGCTAGGATTACGGTTATATCCTCATTTGGAACGCAACGTCTGATGACCTGATCAGCGCAATATTTGGACAAGTACGGGTCATCAAAAAAGAAGTGATGTGCGAACGAGAGGAACCGTTTCTTATCTTGATTGGACCAATGACTCGGGATCTCTTCCGTGACTAGATAATTCACTATATTCGCATACCAGGATAAACTAGAAAAAATCATCAGTTGCTCATCTGGGAATTCATCCTTAATCGGCATTGGTTCGGTGTTGTCAACAAATGTTAACAGAGATAAATGGTCAGCGACCACATTCTCTACTCCCTTTTTATCTTTGATTGTGATATCGAATTCTTGGAGTAGGAGTATCCAACAGATAAGCCTTTGTTTTGCGTCTTGGATAATAGGTATTTGAGGGCCGAGTGATCAGTAAAATAGACAATTGGGGACCCTATCAGATAAGACCTGAATTTATCTAAAGTGAAGAATATGGCTAGTAGCTCTTTCTCGGTAGTTGTATAATTCATTTGAGATTCATTAAGTGTTCAGCTGGCGTAATAGATAACGTATGACTTATTATCCTTCCTCTGTCCTAGAACTGCGCCAATAGCGTAGTCGCTAGCATCACACATTAGTTCGAATGGCAAATCCTAATCGGGTGCCTGTATTATCGGTGCAGAGGTAAGGTGCTCTTTTAGTACATCAAAAGACGTTTGATAGCTTTCTGACCACTTGAATGGTACGTCTTTAACGAGCAGTTGATAGAGTGGTCGGGAAATTACACTAAAGTTCTGGATAAATCGACGATAAAATCCCGTATGTCCCAAGAAAGAACGAATGTCCTTGACTGTACGTGGGACATGTAGATTCGAGATTATGTCGATTTTTGCTTTATCAACTTGGATACCTTTATCAGAGATGATGTGGCCGAGGACGATTCCCTTGGTCACCATGAAGTGACATTTTTCCCAATTTAACACTAGGTGTTTGTCCTCACATCGTGCTAACACACGTTCAAGGTTTTCCAGACAGTTTTTGAAACTATGGCCAAACATAGAGAAATCGTCCATGAAGACTTCGAGTATTTGTTCGACCATATCACTGAATATGTTGAGCATGTACTGCTGAAATGTAGCAGGTGCATTGCATAAACCGAAGGACATACGACGGTAGGCGAAAGTACCGAACGGACACATGAAGGTTGTTTTCTCCTGATCTTCAAGAGCAATTTTGATCTGGTTATACCCACTGTATCCATCCAAAAAGCAGTAGTACTTAAGACCCGCCACTCGTTCTAGCATTGGATCCATGAATGGTAAAGGAAAGTGGTCTCTCCGGGTCACAGTGTTCAATTTTCGATAATCAATATACATCCGCCATCTGGTGGGGTCGCGTGTTGGCATTAATTCGCCGTCTTTATTTGGGATTACTGTTATACCTGCCTTCTTTGGTACCACTTGGTTTAGACTAACCCAGGGGCTGTCAGAAATAGGATATATGATCCCAACATCAAGTAGTTTTAGAACGTCCTTTTTGACTACTTCTTGCATGTTGGGAATCAGACGCCTTTGCATTTATCGCTAAGGTTTAGCGTCTTCCTCCAAATATATTTCATGGGTGCAAACAGACAGACTTATGCCTTTGAGGTCAGCAATAGTCCATCCCAATGCTCCCTTATGTTGTTTCAGCATTTGGATTAATATACCCTCTTGTTCATAATTTAATGTACATGAAATTATGACAGGGTAAGTCTTTTCAGTCCTTAGAAAAGCATATTTAAGCTCTTTTGGAAGCTCCTTTAATTCCAAATCGGAAAACTAAAAGTTTGAGGGCATAACTAACTTCATTTTTGGAGGCAATGGTTCATATGGTATTACCCACATGCATTCAGCTCTATACTCCTCTCTCGTTTCCATCACAAGGCAAGTATGATTTAAAGCAGCATCCAATGGAGTAGAATCTTTAGGTTTGTAGATAGCGTCAAATTGTGACACAACTACCTCCAAAGGATCTTTATAATCAACGAAGTCGGCCTCATCTTCAATGATCGTTTCAATATAGTTCACTTCTTCCTCATCCTCATATTCTTCAGGTCGGGGATTAGAAAAGATTTTGACATTTAAAGTCATGTTCTCGAATACGATAGTCATTATACCACTTCTTATTTTTATTGTGGCATCTATTGTGTTGAGGAATGGACGTCCGAATATTACCGGGATTTGTGTGCATGGGTTGGACACAGGTTCAGTGTCCAAAATTACAAAATTAACCGGGAAGATAAATGAGTCTATCTGTACGAGGACGTCCTCCAGTATTCCTCTAGGGTATTTGACTGACCTATCTGCCAGTTATAGTGCAACTCGGGTAGGTTTAAGCTCACCCAACCCCAGTTGTTTATAAACTGAGTATGGCAGTAGGTTTACGCTTGCTCCTAGGTCAAGGAGTGCGTTGTCTATCCTTTGATTCCCAATTTGCATGAGACAGTTGGAGTACTGGGGTCTTTGAGTTTGGGAGGTAATTCATTTTGGATGATTGTGCTTACTTGGCAAGCGACATAAGCGTGTTTCTTCACACTTTGCCTCCTCTTGACCGTGCATAAGTCTTTAAGGTACTTAGCATAGGCCGGCACTTGTTTGATTGCATCAAGGAGTGGAAGGTTTATTTGACTTGTTTAAACAATTCCCAGAACTCTTGATTCTTTGTCTCATTTTTGGGTTTCTTCAGCCTTTGAGGGTAAGGCGCAGGAAAGGGTATTTAGCTAATTCGTCATTGACGGGTTCCTTTCCGGGCCTTCTCCCAACTTCTTCTACTTCTTTAGGAGCTTCATCTTTTGAATCTAATGGTTCGTTATTAGCAGATGGCTCCTCTTTGTGAGTAGATGGTTCATTTTCATTTACCACTTCGTCCTCTTCATACTCTTTGGGAGTAGAATGAGGCATTTTGTGCCCTATAATCTTGCCGCTTCTCAGAGTAGTCACGACTTTAGCATGTTCTTGATTATTGGGACCATTGTTGCATCCCTTAGAGTTTTGAAGTGTTTAGGCAGGAAATGTCCCACCCGAGCCTTCTTGTGATGCATCCATTCTCTCTAATGTTGTAGACATTTCGCTCATCATTTGAATTAACTATTGTGTTTAGTTCACATTAGAGAGTGGATCTTCTTCTTGCACCTTTTTGTGCGGTGGCATGTACACGTTTGACTATTGATTATTTAAGGGTTGAGCTTGGTTGTAATTATTAGATCTGTTTTGATTGAATGGCTAGGGTTGCCTATTGTATTGCCCTTGATATTGGTTATTATTGTTGTAGGACTATTTTTTATATGGATTTTGTATCCCAGCAACATTTTTCCAATCAAAACTAGGGTGATTCCATCGATTGTTATTATTTTGCATATTATTGTTGTTATAGGAATTCCCCGCCCCCTATACCCTTGCATGGCATTCATTTCCATGGGAGCTTGTTCTTAAAAGTACAGCACATTAGGACAGTATTGAGTGGCGTGTCCCAGCATATTGCATGTGTCGCATGGTTCTTTAGGCAAAACCTGCCTAGAACTCTCTCCTTTCATCCCTAACTCCTCTACCTTCTTTGCTAGTTCTTCGTATTTGGTCATTAGAAGATCTTCACTTTTTAGTTGGTATAAACTTTTCTCCTCCACACATGATATTTGTGTGCGTGAGACATCTTCAGGGTTTGACCATTTATGAGCATGCTCGACTAACCACTCGAAGTGGGTTTCAGCCTCTTCGGTGTTTTTGCAAAGAAATGGACCTGAGCTCATAGTTTCAACCAGTTTTTTTGTTTCACCATTTAGTCCTTCATAAAGTAGTTTATGGTTCTCCACTTCTCAAACCTATGATGTGGGCATGATAGAAGCAAATCTTTGAAATGCTCCCAAGTTTGGGTAAAGGTTTCATTGCTCTTTTGTTTGTAAGAGTTGTTTGATATTTAAGTTCAGTGGTCATGCGAGGTGGAAAGAATTTATTTAAAAATACAGTGTTCATCACATGCCATGTAAAGATTGAATTTGGCTTGAGGGTGAGCAGCCACGCTTTTGCTTCCTTCAAGGTGAAGGGGAAAAGCATTAGTCGTGTTACGTCTACAGGACAATTTTGTGATAATGTTTTACAAACATCCTCGAAATCTTTGACATGAGATATGCCTTCTCGCTTTCCATTCCATGAAAGGTTGGAAGGAGTTGAGTCATTCCGTTGCGAAATTGGAATTCGCACGCATGGGGTGGAATGAGAATACAAGAGGGCGTAGGTGCGTGTTCGGGTTGCATAAGATCGTTCAAAGGATGCAACGAGTCGTCAATAGGTACAACCATATTCTCACCATTCTCACTTTGATTATCAGCCATTGATTCTGTAGGTGTGACTAAGGGATTAATAGACCAAGAAGAATTGGATGAGTAGAACGGATTTTCATAAATTCCTTCGATGGAATTATCGAACATAAAAGGGAAGAAATCCTAAAAGGTTTTAAACCAAAAGAGAAAGAAAATGAAAAATAGAAATAGGTAAAGATAGAATTAGGTAATCTAAGCATTAGCTTGTTGCTTTCCCCGGCAACGGCGCCAAAAACTTGACACGGAAATTATTTTGTGTGCAATACCCAAGTGTAGGTAGACGTGCAAGTAGTAATCTGGTTAAGACCAGGTCGATCCCACAAGGAAAGTTGGAAACTAGAAACTTAGATTAAACTCTAAAAGGAAAAGAAAATACAAGATTTAAGCAAGGTGTAGAACACGAAGTTCCACAAAGTAACTACTACTAAAGTGATAAAATTAAATTAATCATTAACTAAACAACTAAGACGATATTTTAAAACAGATTTTTACTTAATAAAAGGGGACGTTGGGATTACACGAATCCACAGTGACCTAACCATCTACCATGCAGTTTCATTGAAGCTCAATGGAGTACATCTTCTATAGTATCCCATATTTCTCTTAAAATAAAGAATCCATAGCCCTTTCATGACCGGGACTATATCATCATAGTTGATTCGAAATACATATAAGTAGTTTAAAACAATAGTTATGTCTCGCACTCTGAATGGTGTTAGCATTCAAAGTGGTTTGCAAAAGTTATTGAAGAAAAATGCCTTAAGGCTTAAAGTTCAGAAACTGTTTTGACAAACTGAGCATTTTGGGACAGTTTGATAACAATCTCTAAAGCAGAAAGTCTAGGAATATTGTAAAGGATATTCTCAAGAATCAGAGAGTTCGATCGATCGACGCGCTTTTGAATGATCTAACATTGTCATCTCTCAATCGATCGAAATGTCTTCGATCGCTTGACTGTATTGCTGGTCCAATCGATTGAACTACCTTCCATCGATCGAACACAGGTATTATTCTGCTACATGGAAGAGGCTGGAGATCACTGTTTCATCGTGATCTCCCAACCCTAGGACTACTCAGACATGGTCTGGAGTGTCTTAGATCTGTTTTTAATGTAATAGTTCATTAAAGTCTCGTTTGGTTGTGTTTTAAACATGCAAAATATGAAAAACAAGGATTTAATCACTACGAGCAAGAGAAACTATGATCTATTCGGATTAAAACTACTAAATAACTAGCAGAAAGTAAATAAGACTAATATATTAGAACTTGGAACAAACTGAACTAATAATAAACTTCAAACTTTAATCCAATGCACTATCCAAGCAATGAAAACCTACAAAAATCCAAGTAGAACTCTCTCTCTCTATGTAAAACTGATGAAAACAATGTGGGCGTCCCGATGGACGTCTTATAAACTAATATATATATATATATAGACAACCTAAGGGCTAGGGTTCCAGCGAATGTTTCTGCTGTGTACGCATAAATTTTGATAAAAGGCATGTTCGATCGATCGAACATCACTCGATCGATCTAACTTCTGGATTTCTCAAGCGCTTGAACTTTACTCAATCAATGGAAACCTCGATCGCTTGAACCTCTTTGATCACTTGAACTTCATACTTCAGTTTTAAATTCTCTTGTTTATAATCCAGCATTCCCTTTATCCTGTTATCCACTTCTTCATACAGCAAAATAGTAATCTACACAAATAATAGCTAAAATAATACAACTTATCATAGATTAATCATATTGTGTATAAACTAGAATTATAATACGGATTACAGATACACTAAGGAATTGTAAACTAAATCAGCATATTTCTTTATTTTAGTGCGGTTGTATTTTACAAATACCCCCGCTTGTCAAGTTCCCTGAGTCAAATCCATGAATTCCTTCTCCCTCCTATGCCTCTCTGTAGCTGAAAAATACTTTTCCAGAAATCTCCCCTTAAATGCAATTCACGTCATTCCCATGGCAGCTGTGTTTTCAATGGTGGCTATCACCGAGTTCCACCAATCTGCGGCGGCATCGGTTAATTGGAAGGTAGCTAACCTCCTCTTATCCACTTCACTGCATTGAACAACTTCGAACATACAGTCCATTTGCCTTAACCATTGTTCAGCTTTCCAAGGCTTTGCAGTACCTGTAAACTGTTTAGGCCTTAGCGCACGAAATCTTTCCAGCAGCTTATCCCCAGTTTGGCGGTCTCATCGATTTTCATTTGTATTGCTGATCCTCTCGAGGCGTCTGATGAAAGCCTCAAACATATTTGTGGGATCGGCAGCCACAGGTGCTTCCTTAATCAAATTCCTTTTTCTCCTTTGTCTTCCAGCCATTCTAAATGCATGTCAATGATGCAGGAATGAGAAACATAAATGAAACAGATATATGAAGCAGTTTAAATGACAGCAACATTCAAAAGAGTATTTCTCTCTCTCTATATATATATAACTTCTTGTCAAGTTGATACAAAAAGCGTGTATGAGCAGTTAATGCCTACCCTATCTGTATGGGTTAGGACGTATGTTGTCCATGTAAGAGTTAAAGTCACAAAAATGGGGTCATTGCCCTACACTCCAGTGCATGTAAATACAGCTTGTAAAAAGCGATAGAGCTGCTAGTCCAAAAATAGTTAATATGTACAAGGTCATATCTAAATCATCAATCGTCTCCGTAGGCAGCTATGAGCAAATCCAACGAGTCGACTGGGCGAAATCACTGAACATGAAAGGGGTCCACAAGATCATAATCACCGTTCTGAGAGGCTGGTGATAGAGCAGGCCCTGGGGAATCTGCCTCAACTGACACCTCCTCAGGCAAAACTAGCTCAAGGGCTAGCTCCTCCTCAAGGTCGGTAACAAAGTCATCTAGACCTATGCCGTCCTCCCCTACAACCTCCTTGGCAACAGGGATAACCATGACATTATCCTCATCATCCTCAACCACGGGAACTACCGGCGGGGGCATCTCCAGCTGTGCGAGGTAAGCGTGCACAACCTGGATCTCAAGGGGAAGATAGAAAGCATCACTATTAACCAGCCTCAAAATCTCGACTAGCACTAATCGCTGAGCCTTCGCAAAGTAACGAAGCTCAATACGAATACGAGTCAAGTCAACAATACCCTCAACATAAACCTGCTACCACAGATCCGATATTATAGTCGTCGTGGCCAGCTGCTCAATGGCGGTATGATATAAGTCAAGGAAAGCTGGGACTAGTGCCCTCGGGGTCACAAAATGTCCTCCAAACCAGTTTGGTACATAGAGTAGCTGAACTGGATCCATAACTGATAAAGAGGCACTAACTTAAATCAGGACAGAAATAATCTTAGGCTTTTGGGTTCCAAGTTTGTCCTCCTGTCGTATCATCGGGTGTGTGAAGCTTAAGCTTACAGAATGTGGAATCGGGTCTATACTGGTAAACCCTAAGGCTAAACTATTATGAGATAACCTGGCTCTGATACCGTTAAATCCTGTCACTCTCCAACGTAGCATAAATATGAAAAGCATTTAATTTCTTTTATGGACCCGTAGGTCGCGACAGTTTGAAGGATCGATTCCGTCCCAAACGTCGAACAACATATAATCAGAGCAGAGCAATCAAGGCTTAAAAATCTTTCCTAATTTAATAAATATTATAGCACGGGATCACCTAAAGGCACAGACCACCTTGAAACAAAAATAATAACCATCATCTATTACAGTCATCCTTATTACAATTCCAGTTCATAACTTAAAACGTAAGATAATGATAAACAGTTTCTCTTCATACGCAGCCTTTCTTAATTAGCATAGACATAAGGTCCCTCCTGATTATAATCTGAAAAGCCTAGGCACGAATGTCCAGGACGCATCAACGTCGTCAGCTCCGAGAAGCTGGTGAGTATTAAAAACATATGCTTAAATGTAAAACATATTTACTATTTTTCATCTTCTATTATTCAACAGATTAACATCATAGAAGTGAGTCCGCATGATGAAATAATAAAAATAATATTAGTACAACTTTCTTTCATGTTACATGTGACCGTGTATGAAAACAATGCACCAACTCATATTTCCGACTCTTTTCTCTTGACAAACACATAACACAGTCTCTCACATACAAGTATCTTTGAAATACTCTGATAGCCACACTTTAGCATAGGGGTACCAGGGAGTGTCCAGTTTGCCTCACACTTTAGTACGGGGTACCAGGGAGTGTCCAATGCCTCACACTTTAGTACCTAATCCGCCTCGCAAATACCAGAGGAAACCTCATGCAGTATCCAGACTTGGCTACCAGGGAGTGTCCGTAGGCCACACTTGACCACTACCATTGGTGCCAAGGAATGTCCAAGTTCAGCGTCACATACTTTAGCGCTACCATGGGTGCTAGGGAGTGTCCAGTTTTGCCACTGTCGCATTTTAAATACACTCTAGCCGCAATCTCAACACATCACACTTTGGTACACAATTACCAGGGAGTGTCCACACAATCTCAACCACATACTCTTTTTCACACTGACCAACACTCACACTTACCATGCATGTACAACTGACTCCACATGAATGCATGACATGTATAATAAACGGGACATATAAAGTACTGGGAATGAAAATCATGTCTATCAGAGAAAACTGAAATCATAATCGTTCTTTAATAACCAGAACATAACAAAACATAATCTGTTTTAACATATTTCCCAAGCAGAGCTTTAAAAACTTATAAAACCTCTTTCAAACAATTCCTTAAAGAAAATATAAGCAAAAACCAGAAACTGTCAGAAGTCGCGCGCGCGGCCCGCTCGCGCGGTATGCCTATTTTTCAATTTTATTATAAAAACTTTTTTTACTGCCTGGAAACACACACCTCGCGTGCGCGGGTCCCTCGCGTGATCGCGCGCGTGAGTTCAGGCAGTGTCTTCATCTTCCTCGCTGAAACTCCCCTGTTTCAGTTTTTCAAACCCATTTTGGCCCATTTTCAATTCTGAAAGGATACATGCCTTGTAATATATGAATCTCTTTGTTTTTACGCAAGGATTAAGAATTTACGGTCAATTTAACATGAATGAATCTATAGCTCTTGAATTTTATGAAAAACTAAAACATGACAAAACTTAATTTCTTATATACTTTTTCACACTAATGAATTGGGCTCAAAAACTTTAAACATATCATCTATGAACCATAATCCTTCATAATCATCTCCAAAAACAGATTTTGATCAAGGTTGAAAAATCAATGTTTTCAAACTATGGAGTTCATACGTAAAATCAACCATGGTGACTTCTATTCCTAACAATACAAACATAAATTGAATCATGTATTACATAACAAGTGAGTTAGAAATACTCACTGTGATAAAGAATTGTGTGTTTGTTGAGAAACATAAGACCAAACAAGAAAAACTCCAAGCTTTGGCTATGGAAAACGAAGCTTCTCTCTCTCTCTAGAAATTCTGAATGAATGAACTCTCAAACTTTCTCTTTTCTCTCTGTGAGACTTATGAGAATGTGTAGAGGTGATCAAAAGTGTGTGTATATATAACCAAGTATTGAGGGGAACTTGGGCTCCAAGTTCCTTCACCAAGGCTTAACAATCTAGTTTAATCACTAATGTAAATATAACTCCACAGAAGCTCTAAGGGTCACATATAGGTGTACGTGTAGGGGTCAAGGGGTGTTTGGAAATATCAGCTTATGGTACTAAGGATTGCACACACACAAATGTATATCCAAACAAAGCTCAATCAATGATTAGTTGCCATAAATGGTAATAAAGCATATATCATTTCATGCTTTATGTCAATTCCAACATTTGTGGAATCTCAATGCAGCACGGACAGTTTTGAACTCAAACTGGTAATTTTGCGGTGCAGTGATCGCCACAAAAATACAGAAAAAAATCATTTTATTGAAAGAAACAATTTTCCAGTTTCATAAAAATACTACTTTGAGTTAAAAGAAAATATTTCCACCGTTTCGAAAGATAGATTTGAAATCCAACACAAGTGTCACTAAAGTTTATAAAATGACAGTTTGACCCCAAAAGAAATTTAATATGAATTAATCACGTAGTAATTTTCAAAACATGAGAATAGAAATTAGAATGGACCAACAATATAACTTAAATATGAAAATGAAATTTAAATAATTACATGAAAATGTAGGTTGTTACAGTGATGATGTCAATAGAAGGCCAATGGGGCCTCGATGACAAGAAAGTAACCTAATGGTTGTAAGGTGATGATATTCAGGCCAACGACATTTGTGCCAAATTGCATGCAAAGTGTCGAGTTAGTAAAGATAGGACCTGCGAACCAAAGTAAAGTCAAGTTTATAAGGATTGGATGTATAATCCAAAAGTGATGTCGAGAACAGTCAGTTGTGTTTTCTGAAGTTAAGTTTGAGTTTGTCGATGGAAGTCTTCCAACGTACGTAATACGTCGTGATCGAGATCTGGCAAGGCTTAACTATAATGTTTTTAAAAGAATAAAATGGAATGTTTTACTTTCTTAACTGATTAACTGAATGTTTTCTGAGCCTGTTCAAGTGTTGTAGGTTTGCTCACTCAGCTTGCATTCAAGCTGACAACTTTCATGTCCTGGACAATCGCACGTCCAGATCTTACAGAGGCTGACTATCTAGAGAAGGAGTATGCCGAGGAGGGCTACGGCTTCGTAAGCTAGTCGGTGGAGCTGAAGAATTTTATAATTTGTTTAAGTTCTATGTATTTGGGACACGTGGTGTCTGGACTTGTTTAACTTTTATATTGCAGGGCTTAATGCCCAGGATATTGTTCTCTTCCCTTTTCCCTTAATGGCAATATAATAATGAAGTTTTAAGACTCTGATCTTAATATGAAGTTTTCTTAGAACCACCATTGTGTACAGTTTTCATTTTTGTTATTATTTTATTGTCTTGGTTTTTCTACATTGTGGACAATCATGCGATCTCAACTTGCCACGTGTCTATGGGACCAAAAGAGAAAATGTTTTAACTTTTCCTATTTTGGCTACTCTAAGACGTGACAATCTAGACCATGCGAGTGTAAAGTAGTGTTTGAGTAAAAATCGGTGTAGCTAGGAACTTTAACTTATATGATATAGTCCTGGGCTTTAACCTAGAAAGAGTAGTAGGTTTTGAAAAAGTGATTTGAGTAAAAATTGGTGTAGCTAGGAACTTTAACTATTGATGGAGTAGTCCTAGACTTTAACCTTGAAAAAAGTGGGTAGATCGACCATGCACGTGATAAGTACTGCTTGAATTTCCTTGCATCAAGCTATTGATCAACTCGGCGGAAAAGGCCCTTTCGGGGTAAATGAGAAAATATTTTTTGTATTTTTGTATTTTTGTTTTGGCCTTTTGTTTTATGCCAGAAGTAAGGGTTGGTGCCGGCTTAAACGGATTTGAAAATAAGTAAAGTAATGAATGTGTTCATTTAGGAGTTAGTACAACTATGAGTTAGTACACTAATGAGTTAGTATTTAGCAGTTCTAGTCTAGCTAACCAAAAAACCAAGTGATCAATGGACGAGGCCAGTTCACGATGGTGAAAGCAGTAAAGATGATAAGTAAAGCTAACAGTTCTAGTTTGGCTAACTGGAAAATCAAAGTGATCTTGGATGATACTAGTTCCCGATGGTGGAAAGAAGTAAGGGCAAAAAAATAAATCTAACAGTTCTAGTCCAGCTAACCGGAAAAACCAAGTGATCGCTGATGATGCCGATTTACGATGGTGACAAGTAACAAAACTTGTTTATTTACAACAATGGATATTATAATGAAAATAAAATTTTGGTTAAACCACGATGAGTAGAGATAGAAACACTACCTGTGGGGTCTACCACAGTACAAGGGTGACTTTTAAAGTCCAGTATGTATTTATTTGTATTTTTCAAAGAATTGAATAAAAGAATTTGAGTTTGATAGAATTTTAATTGAGCAACATCACAGAATTGAGCCAGGAAGGCCCAAGTTGAATTTCAACTTGGAATTGACTTAAACAGACATCGCGGTTGAGTCTGGGAGGGCTCGAATTCGGAATTTTCCAATTTTGAGCTCACTGTTGTGTCCGAAATGGCCAAATTAACAAGTAACAAGTGCCCGTTCATAAAAAATCGAACCCGTGATAGCGAAAACTGGTAAAAACCAAAAGTGGGGTCCACTGCCACATTAGCAGCCAAGTGGTAGGTCAACGCCATATGGCACGTACCCTTAGAAGAGTAATGCTACACACACAACCAAATGCACAATCAATTGCACAACACTGCTTAAAAATGTTGGACTTTGTGTTAAAAAGTCTGTACACACAAAATGATGTGCAGTGTGTGTACAGGCTTTTTAGCACAAAGTTCAACACACTTTAAGCAGTGTTGTGCAATTGGTTGTGCATTTGATTGTGTGTGTAGCATTATTGACCCTTAGAATTACTGGTCAAACTATGCTGATGATACGTGGTGTGCACTGAATGGTCCACCTGTCGTATAGAATCTAACATGTGTCAGTGGCGGCTGCGGTCGTCGGACAAGTGTCAGCAGGGGAGTGGTCCACATGTTGTATGGAAGGACACATGTCAGTTTTTGAGTGGGCGGCGTGGCACCACGTGTCGTAATGTGGTTGGCGATCAATGCCATGCGTCAACTCCCAGTTGGCTGGTCAACTGGCCGCGAGGGGGGAGGCGGAACGATGAGCAAATGTCGCATACTGCGCGAGCGGTGGTATCCTCCAGTGAGGTTTAGCGGCGGTGTGTGAAGTTGAGAAAGATATTAGGTTTATAATTTTCATTAAATCCAAATTTTTGGTTGGAGTTGTCCGAAATGAATAGAGCCAATAGGTAAGTCAGTAGTAATTTGGAGATCATGGGATACTCATAGTTTGAAGCATTAGCAAAAGATTTGTGATCATAAATAGTGGTTCAAGGGTGATGTGTGTGCCATGAAGATGCTTATAATGAAGTATAAGCTTTTACGCAGTTCAATTTTTTCGGAACTTGAAAGTATTATCAATCCTAATATAGGGGCCATTTAGGAAATGCGTTGGCAATCGCAGAATTACGGTACCCGAAATTAGAGAACCACTATTGTCACCGGAAAAATTCCTCCAATTGCCCCGCATTGAGGTTCCCAACAGTTATGGGAACCGTGATAGAAAAGCCAACCGTGAAAAATTACCTTAGAAATAATGGTTTTATTCTGGCCTTTGTTATGATTATTTTGTTACCTAAGAGAAACAAAATATGCAGTTTTCATCTAGAGATTCTGAATTTATCCAGTGCCCAGGAATCTTTTCTAAGTTCTTTCATATTTTTAACTAATTAGTTAGATATATGTTCTAATCCAGAGATACCACATGATTACTTAGAGACGCTCCTCCTATAGTCATAACATTTTACCATGCCATTTCCTTCATATGTATTCTATGTGTTAACCAAGTCCCTTATGGTCGAGTGGTAAGCTTCTTGGGTGTACTACCCAAGAGATTTAGTGTTCGAGTCATGGGGGGCGTAGCCACTGGAGTATTCACCCGGCGCCTCCAGGCCTCGGGGGATTAGTCGAGGTGCGCGCAAGCTGGCCCGGATACCCCCGATTACCCAAAAAAAAAAAATGTATTCTATGTGCTGTAGAAGCTACTGCATGCATGAGGAGGTGGAGACTTGCCAATAAGGGTAGCTCATTTTTGCAATGAATAATGCTATATTTCTCAAATTTGGTTCTTGAATAGCTTTAACAATTGTACTATAAATTGTGACAATGATCAGTGGTACTGCATGTTATATGTGGTACAACTGGTAAAACATTTGAGAACTTAATTTGAATTAATTTAAAAAACATAGTATTACATGAAATTGTAGGGCAATCCTAAGTAGTTGAGCTGGGCAAGGAAGCAGTGTCATATCTTCCCACGGAAAAAGAAAAGACTAATATTGGTGCTTCCCAAATGCTACGCTAGTTTGTCACATACACATACAGTGACATGTAATCATTATTATAGCATGTTGTATACCTGTTAAGTTATTTGAGAACTAAATTTGAAATTCTAATTTGAGAAGCATACCATTATTAAAATGAAAACATCAAAGGTATCAAGTGATAAGTAACACTAGGTAATTAAGTTACATCTTAATTTTAGGAGCCATTTGGGAAGTCAAATAATATGTTTATTTGTTTATAAGTGAACCAGTTCTAGAAATTTGAGTGTTTAGTAGATGCTATTTTTCTGCACAAGAGTTCTTTCTCTATTCAAAAATACTGGTAAAACTGGTTATATCACGCCCCGGAACTACCCAGATGATTCTAGGACACGTGGCACGCCACCAAGGCTTAACTCAAGTCATTAAAGTTCTAAAATAAATTTAAAATAAGCTTAAACCAAAGAAGCTCAACCAACAAAGGGCAAAATCCTGACTTTGCAATTATCCAAAAACCCTATTTTAGCAAATAGTAAATTCTCATATATTATTACCAAATCCCAAGTTGAAATCAACACTAATGCATTAAACCATTTAGAATCAAACCAAAGTCACAAACATGAGCTTCCAAGTTTAAGTTAGAGTTTAAAATACTTCAAAAAAAAAAAAATATTAAATATAACCATTTATAACCAACCCAACAAATAAATCTTCAAGTTCAAACGTCCCAATATAATAACACTAGCTATAGAAACATTATGATAAACACAATCCCAACTAACATAGTCCAGCCCTAAGTTGAAATCAACATATTACAATGTAAACAACCCAAATTTAAACTATTTATAATCATTTACCAAATTTACTCTAAAAGCAAGTAACTATAAACAAAGCCACTTCAACTCCCAAAATCCACAAGCTAGCATGTGGCTCACTTCCCCGATTCCTTACCGCGATCACAAAACTAAAACCCCAAAATGGGTCGCAGAAAAACTATCACAGAACTCGATAAAATTAGTACCAATAGATTTGACTCACCTCCTGGAGTCCGAATATATAGCCTATGTAAAAAACCGGCGTCGTTAAGTGCGTCAATCGGCGTCGAAAACGTCACTGTTTTTCGTCGAAATGAATCTCCTATCTCTCTGTGTGTACAAGCTGAAAATGGAGAATCAAAGGATGTTGAGTCATCATCTTTAGGTGTCATGTATATATGAATTCTCATTTTTATTATGACATCCCCACTAGTTTGCTAATTTTGCAATTACGCCCCTACTAATTATGAAACTGTATTAAAACTATCCCAAACCTCAATGGGTATTTGTCTATGTCTTGCATGAGTCCCATAAGTGGTCCCATATAATTATATGAAGCTTCTAATTAACCTACTAATTATGTAACGTGTTTAATTCATGCTCACAAAGGTACCTCTAACTGACCCCAAAAGTGGTTATCACCTAATAACATGATATTATCAACAATAAAATAATAAATCATTTAAGCCTTAATAAATATTTAGGCACATAGAGTGTTCCACATATAACGTCCTATCTCAACTGGGATCCATCAACATATATCTTAACTTGGGATTGCCATATTGGCCAAAAACTGGGTTCCCAACTGGACACAATCAAACAACTTAGTGGGTTAAACCCACTTCCAATAAGTGTCATATAACATATCAATTAATACTAACTCGTGATTATGCATGCTAAAACAGTATTAAATATAAACCGCGGAAGCGGGTGTCACATATCTCCCCTCCTTAAAAAGAAGTTTGTCCCCAAACTCGTAGTACCTCAAGTTTCGAACAAGGACAGATACTTCTCTTTCATTTCATCTTCTCTTTCTCACGTGGCTTCCTTAATAGAATGATTTCGCTACAGCACCATGACTAAAGAAATAGTCTTCGTCCGCAGAACTTGACCTTTTCTATCAAGAATCTTGACTGGATGCTCTATATAAGTCAAGTCTTTTCTGACTTTCAATGGCTCTAGAACAATCACTTTCTTAGGATCTGATACACATCTTCTTAACATTAATATATGGAATACATCGTGTACATTAGCCAACTCCGGTGGCAACTCTAACCGATAGTCTACTGGTCCAACTCTGCCAATGATTTCAAATGGCCCAACATACCTTGAATTCAACTTCCCACGTTTTCCAAACCTCGTAATCCCCTTTGAAGGTGATACTTTCAAGAATACAAAATCCCCAACTTCAAACTCTATCGGTCTTCTTTTTAAGTCCGCATAGGTTTTATATCTACTTTGTGCTGTTTGAAGCCGTTGTTGTATTATCTTTATCTTTTTCGTAGTCTGCTGAACAATTTCAGAACCTATCAATCTTTTCTCACAATCTCAGCCCAACAAAGTGGAGAACGATACTTATGCCCATATAAAGCCTCTAAAGGCGCCATCCCAATACTGGATTGATAACTATTATTATAAGCAAATTTAGCCAATGGCAAGTGCTCTTCCCAGTCACATTTAAAATCCAAAACACAAAGTCGAAGCATATCTTCAAGTATCTGAATTACACGTTCTGACTGTCCATTAGTTTGAGGATGGAAGGTTGTGCTGAAACACAAAGTTGAAGCCATTCTGTACGGTGTTTTTGATACTGGCTGAGACCCTGAGACTACTTCAATGGTAAATTCAATTTCTTGCTCAACTAATACGTCAGGTAGATCTTCAAGAAAGACATCTGGAAACTCCCGTACAACTGAAATATCTTCTACTCTAATCCCTCTGACCCGTGTGTCAATTATTGAACATAAGAATCCCCAACAACCTTGTTTCAACAACTTGCTTGCCTGGATTGTTAAAACCAAATATGGTGGTGCTACAACACCAGTTCCTTGAAAACTAAACTCCACTTGTCCCATTGGTCGGAAAGTAACTTTTTTCTGTTCACAATCGATAGTAGCTTGGTTCACAGATAACCAATCCATACCCAAGATCACATCAAAATAATTAATGGCCAACGAAATTAAATTCACTATCAAAATCCTATCATTTACCCTGGTTTCACATGCTTTAAATATTGATGAAGTCACCATGGTTTGACTTAAGGGTAACGATATTGACAAATCATACCCTAAAGGTTCTGGCATGTTGTTTAAGTGTCTAACAAATTCATGTGTAATAAAAGAATGTGTTGTACCTGAATCTATTAAAACACGTGCTAGTTGTGAGCAAATGAGTAATGTACCTGATACCACAGAATCGGTAGCTACAACATCCCCCAGTGTTAGTCCGAAATACCTTCCTTGTCTTTGTTCTGGCCCTTTTCCCTTATCCACACTTGTCCCTGGTTTTGCCCCAGTTGAAGCCACAGAACATGTCCCTCGCTGTCGTCTTGTTGGGCAATCTTTAACTTGATGTCCTGACTGTCCACATTCAAAGCATTTTCCCCTCATGTCTGGATTGATACTCCCCGTACTTTGAGTTTGAATACTATAAGAAAAAAGGCTTTTATGTCACTTAAAAAGTGACATAAATAGGTATTTATGCCACTTTTTCCCAATAGAAAGTGACATAAATAGGGGTGACATAAATGTTTTTAAAAGTGGCATAAATGTTTTATAAAAGTGACATAAATGTTTCATAAAACCAAAATATATGTTAATAAAAAATTATATAAATACTTAAAAGCGACATAAATACCATTTTATTTATGTCACTTTTAACCTAAAATGACATAAAAGTAAAAAAAAAAAAAAAAAAAAAAAAAAAAAAGTGACATGAATATCAAACAAAATTATTACATCAAAGTCTTAAAAGTAACATAAAAACTTTAAAAGTGTCAAAAACTTTATAAAAGTGACATAAATACTTGATAAAAGTGACATAAATGTGTAATTAGTTATGTCAATTTTTTAAAAAACAACATACATGTTTTAAATAATACTAATTCAATACCACCCTGTAAAAACAATATCACCCTATACATACAATACCACCCTGTACAAATTTAAATCCAACTCAATGATCTATTCCAACCAATAAATTTCATCGATTCATCTCAATATCAAGCAATTGGAATCAACAAAAAATATACATAATCGTTCCACGTACGAGTACTAAACTAATAACATATACATGTTATATTCATCAAAAACTACTAACAAAACTATGGAAAGCAACAAAAAAAAAGTAACCGAACAAAAAAAGTGGTTTCGCTTGTTAGAACCTCCCATCAAAATGTCAAAGTTTGTACCTACAAAAAAGAAAAAGCTTTCATTAACTAGTTGTATATATAAAATAATAAAAGAGAAACTATGTCACAGCCCGGTCCCACAATAGCGAAACCGAAGCCAGTGGCACGCCACCGAGGCTAAACCAATTCATTAACGTTCCCAAACTTAGGTTTGAAGAACACACGCAGCGGAAAAACAAAACACATTTTCGAAAGCAGAGGTTCAGTCGACTGCTCAGTCGACGGGAGAAGGCAGGGAGTTTTCACAATGTTTAATAGCAATTCCAGTCGACTCATGAGGCTGGGGGTCCAGTCGACTGAGGCGAGGCCCAGTCGAGCTTTTGCTATAATAAGAAGCAGTAGCTAACAGATACAGGGGTTCAGTCGACTGAACACATGACCAGTCGACTGCTCCCCTGGCAGCAGCCCAATCTGCAGAATTTCAAGTTTAAAAGCTTTCTAACTTTCACCAATGATCAACCACTCAATCCAAACTCAATCCAAAGTAATCTTAGCTGTATTAAAACATTTCTAAAGCAGGATTACAACATGTCACTAACTATTACAACAGTTTAAAATCCATTCTATCATACGAAGTTAAACATAAGTTAAAACAATAAAAAGTCTTATTAAAACATTCTATTGTCCCAAAACTACAAAGTTAACATTTAAGTTGCCTCCCAAGCGAACTCCCAACCCTCGTGCTTACTTCTGCGATTCCTCGCCAGCATTTACACCTGAAATGGTTATTTGAATAACCACACATATTTCGATTTGTTTAAGCTAATGCTTAGTGAATAAAACAACATATGCACATGAATGATAAACATGTCCGCATTCACATCTCTACAATTCATACTAGTCGCCGGAGACTCACGTGCCCGTCCATACTCCCAATCCGCGACTCCTCGCCAATAAGTCCACGCGAAGGGTAAGACCCACGATTCTTCTCTTCAATCGTGCGACCTTAATGCCTATATCGGCTCCACAAAATGGCACGGTGACCACGTGCTCCTTCTGACCCAAATAAGCAACTTAACATGCTCAAATACATATCACCATGCTCGCGGTAATCAAAACATATCACCGTGCTATTGAGCCTACTTATCAATATAAATGCCCAATATGAACTACACAATATATCTCTAAGAATTAATACATGCTATTCACACAAAACATGAATACATGTCAAGAAATCATTCCAAAGACATAGTTGAATCACTCACCTCCGAATAACGCTCCTATAATTCAATCTGAAGAAAACCCGTGCACAAAGAACGTGCAGAAATCCGTCTAGTAAAATTTCTATAGATCAGAATTCCATTTATCAACTTTTATGAAAAATTCTAGAAAATAACTTTTTAGAAAACTTAGCCAAACATGCCCTAATAGGTATTAAAACGAAGCTCTTACCTCGAGGAGCTCGAATATGAAATCTGGGAGAAAACAAACTGACGGAAGGTCCTCGTTTGGCGTCGCAAAGCTTGAAGCAACAAAATCTCCCTCTAGCCCCCTTTTGGCCTCCTTTCTTGAGCTTTAGGTTAAGCTTTGTGAAATATCTCAACTCATCTCTATCTATATATATGCAACTCTTTTGGAAATTACGTTTACCTCCCCACGAGTTTTCCAAACTCCTAATTAGTCTCTGAAACTTTCTATAGAGCTTATTCATAGCTTTATGAGTGAAACCTCAAAATTATAAAAGGTTTCGACTAAGTTTCGTTTGGTCGCTAAAACGCGAATTTCTATATGACGTTTCCGAAGTTGCTAATTAGCCTACCAAATTAATAGCGTGTTCATTCGTCCTCACCAGGATACTAAATCTAACAACAGAAATAAATTCTAAAACAGAAAATAATACAGATATTGAAATACACAAGTAAACATTTATTTTCAGATAAACATTTAAAATGTTCTACAGTGACCGTCTCATACTCGGAGAGACTTCACAAACAATAAATCCTCAATCACAGCAGTTTTAAAGGGTTTTCTAATACAGACACCCAAATCAACTCGTGAGTCAAAACTCACTCAACCGTGTGTCATAAGACACGCCACATCACATTATCATGCATGACAATGTAATGCAAATGAAATAACACAAATGTGGGTGTTATAATACTCTCTCCCTTAAAAGAAGTTTGTCCCCAAACTTGTACCTCAAGTCTCGAAAAGGTGCGGATACTGAGTACGCATCTCATCTTCTATCTCCCACGTCATCTCTTCCATAGTTTGGCTATGCCATAACACTTTCACTTTCGATATTACTTTATTTCGTAAGACTTGATCCTTCCGGTCTAAGATCTCTATCGGATATGCGGCATACGTTAAATCACTCTGAATCTCATTCGATGTCGGAGTTATCACTTGATCTCTCTCTTCCACTAACTGTTTGCGTAACAACGATACATGAAACACGTTATGAACTTGAGCATACTCGCTTGGCAAGTTCAAACGATAAGCTACGGGTCCAACTCTCCCAATGATCTCAAAAGGTCCTATAAACCTCGGGTTGAGTTTCTCGTATCTACCAAATCTGGTTATTCCCTTTGAAGGTGACACCTTCAAACACACTAAGTCTCCTACATCGAATTCCAACGGCCGTCTGTGCTTGTCGGCATAACTCTTATACCTACTCTGGGCTGTCAATAATCGTTGTCTAATCACCTTTATCTTATCCGTCGTCTCTTGTACAATTTCGGCCCTTCAATCTTTCTTTCTCCAACTTCCGTCCAACTAATCGGTGAACGACATACACGACCATATAAAGCTTCATAAGGAGTCATTCCAATACTCGACTGAAAATTGTTGTTATATGCGAACTCAATTAACGGTAGGTGGTCTTCCCAATCACCCTGAAAATCAAGTACACATAACCGAAGCATGTCTTCCAAAATCTGGATTACTCTCTCTGATTGACCATCGGTCTGAGGATGAAAAGTTGTTCTAAAGTGCAATTTGGTACCCATTGCTTCTTGCATGGCTCTCCAAAACTTCGACTCAAAACTACTATCCCTATCCGAAATGATAGAAACTGGGATACCATGTAGTCTCACAATCTCGCGAATATACAACTTAGCTAACGGCATCGGCTTAGTTGTTCGAAGCGGTAGGAAGTGCGACGACTTCGTCAAACGATCAACAATCACCCAAATAATAGTGTGCGATCTCTTCGACCTCGGAAACCCACTAACGAAATCCATTGTTATGTGCTCCCATTTCCACTCGGCTATCGGTAACGATTGTAACAATCCCGAAGGTACTTGGCGCTCTGCCTTTACTTGTTGACAACTAGTACAACGGGAAACGTAACGTGCTATTTCTCTCTTCATTCCCGGCCACCAATAAACATGTCTCAAGTCTCTATACATCTTGGTGCTTCCCGGGTGAACGGTATACTTTGTGTTGTGTACTTCCTCTAGGATGTTTCGCTTCAAATCTTTCTCACTAGGTACACAAATTCTACCCCTCAATCTTAACACATTGTTCTCAAACGTGAATCCCGGTTGTTTGCCCATTGGAATCTCATTACAAATCTTCTTCAAAGCAACATCTTGAAGTTGTTTCTCTGCGATCTCGTGAATCAAGAGTGGTTGTGCCACCATCGTCGACATCAAGCCACTTTCAATCCTCGGTATCACTTCAAGCTCCAAATTCTCCATATCTCGTATCAGTTCTTTCTGAGAAGTCAATTCTGATGCGGTGTTGGTTGGTACGTTGCGACTAAGAGCATCGGCGACGACATTCGCCTTGCCCGGATGATACTGAATTGACAAGTCATAGTCCTTCATCAACTCTAACCATCTCCTTTGCCTCATGTTCAAATCTCATTGTGTAAACAAGTACTTCAAGCTCTTGTGATCCGTATAAATCTCACATTTCTCTCCGTATAGATAATGACGCCAAATCTTCAATGCAAAAATTACGGCGGCCAATTCTAGATCATGTGTTGGATAATTCTTCACGTGCGGTCTAAGTTGTCTCGATGCATACGCAATGACTTTATCACCTTGCATAAGAACGCAACCTAAACCTCTATATGAAGCATCACTGTAAATGATAAACCCTTTGGTCCCTGACGGAACGGCTAAAATTGGTGCTTTCACTAGTCGACCTTTCAACTCTTGAAAACTTTCTTCACATTCTGGACTCCAAACAAAAGCAATATCTTTCCTCATTAACTGTGTCATCGGCATTACTATACGCGAAAAGTTTCTTACAAATCTCCGATAATACCCAGCTAATCCTAGGAAACTTCTGATGTCTGTCACATTCGTTGGTCTCGCCCAGTTGGTAACTGCTTCTATCTTCTGAGGGTCTACAGAAATTCCCTTTGCCGACACTATATGTCCAAGAAAAGCTATCTCGGTCAACCAAAACTCACACTTCTTTAATTTGTCGAATAATCTCTTTTCACGCAATCGTTGTAAAGCTAATCGCAAATGATACTCGTGATCTTCTACGCTTTTGGAGTAGATTAGGATGTCATCTATGAACACGATAACGAACTCATCTAAATAATCCTTGAAAACTCGGTTCATTAAGTCCATGAAAGTAGCTGGTGCATTAGTCACTCCAAACGGCATAACCAAAAATTCAAAGTGACCATATCGAGTCCTGAAAGCTGTCTTCTCAACATCTTCCTCTTTGACTTTCAACTGATGGTAACCGGATCTCAAGTCGATCTTCGAAAATACCTGAGCCCCTTGTAACTGATCAAACAAGTCATCTATTCGCGGCAACGGATACTTGTTCTTGACGGTCAACTTATTCAACTCTCGGTAGTCGATGCACATACGCATTGTTCCATCTTTCTTCTTCACAAACAAGACTGGAGCTCCCCACAGCGAAAGACTCGGTCGGATAAAACCCTTCTCCAACAGTTCTTCTAACTGAACTTTCAATTCTTTCAACTCTATCGGTGCCATTCGGTACGGTGCTTTGGATATCGGTTGTGACCCTGGTACTACTTCTATTGTGAACTCAAGCTCTCTTTCAATCAATACGTCGGGTAACTCATCGGGAAAAACATCTGGAAATTCTCGAACTATTGAGATTTCTTCTATTAGTGGTCCAAGAACTCGCGTGTCGATAATTGAACATAAGAAACCCGAACAACCCTTCTTCAACATCTTACTTGCTCGGATCGCCGATATCAAGTACGGCGGTACGATCACTCCCTTACCCTGAAAAGTAAACTCTTCTCGCCCTGACGGATAGAAACTAACCCGTTTCTGTTCACAATTGATTCTGGCTTGATTAACCGACAACCAATCCATACCCAAGATAACATCAAAGTAATTCACCGTCAACGGAATCAAATCAACGCTCAAGACTTTATCACCTATCTTGATCTCACATGACTTGAATATCAAAGAAGTAACTAGTGGTTCACTACTAGGCAATGATACACACAAGTCATATCCTAGCGGTTCTGACTTAACAGTTAAATGCTTAACAAAATCACGTGATACAAATGAATGCGTTGACCCAGAATCCATAAGTACACGTGCAGGATACGAACAAATAGGAAGAATACCTGATACGACGGTATCATCCGTATTCCCCGGCCTGAGCTGGAAGTATCGTCCTTGTTGTTGCGCGACTCCTTTCCCTTTATCCACTCGAGGTTCTACCCTTGATCCGCTTGGCACACTCGATGCCCCGGTACTTATTCTCGGTTGTCTCTTACTCGGACAGTTCTTTGCTATGTGTCCCGGTTGTCCACACTCAAAATATTTTCCTCTCGTTTCTGGGTTGTAGCTCTTCGTATTCGGAAAGGTATTTGGTGTGGTCAAGTTTGCATTCAAAGGACAATTTTGGGATATGTGTCCTAACTGCTTGCAGAAGTAACAGGTACTCAATTGGTAGCAAGTTCTTCTGTGTCGCTGGTTACATGTTGGACACAACGGTCTCGAGTCCCCCATGAACGTACTCCCTCCTTGGCTACTCATATAGGATCCTGAACCTTGTGTGAACGGTTTCTTCGCATTCCCTTGGCTCTTGCCCCTATTGTCATTGGGTCTCTTTCCTTGTTGCCCTTGTCGATATCGGTCGACACTCTTCTCAGCTATACGGGCGGCTTCCTCGACTAGAGAAACGGTCGGGTGTTGTAACATGTCCACATGGCCATGGATTTTCTCTCTAAGCCCTTCCTCAAACTTACGAGCTTTATCCCTATCAGTCGGAACGGTAGTTTTCCCAAATCGTAACAAGGCATTGAAACGAGAAACATACTCACCCACGGTCATATCTCCCTGAATCAAACTTGCAAACTCTTGACGTTTCTGAGTATAAGCAGGTTGCGGAAAGAAACGTTTGTTGAATTCTTCTTTAAATGCTTCCCACGTGATTGGTTTCCCTTGTTCAAGCACGTTATTCCACCAATCCAATGCTTCGCCCATCAACGTATCGGATGCGCATAAAATTTTCTCCTCATCAGTACATATTACCTGACGGAAATGTCTTTCCATGTCCATCATCCAATGATCGGCCAAGTCTATGTCAACTTGTCCATGATACAACGTCGGTTTTCGCTTATGAAACTGTTCCACGATTGTGTGTTGAGGTCGCGGTGTCGATGGTGCATTGACATAACGAATTTCTACTTGTGGAGGCTGAACGTTCATCTGTTCTCTTTCACTTACCGCTTGTATGAAATTTCCCACCATATTCACTATTTGGTCCATCCGCGAATGCGGTGATAATTCTCTTGGTGGATCAGCCATAACGTTTCAAATATTTCCCCTGTTGAGTTCAATGCATAATGACCATGCATGCTATGCCACAATATAGATATATGTGCACAGTTCATCACAATCAACAAATGCTAATGCATGAAGCATTTCTACAATGATAACAATTATCTTCACAATTACACACTCCACTCGACGTCACTCAGCATATATAACGTCACTCGTTCTCAAGGCTCTAAACTTATGCTCTGATACCACTAAATGTCACAGCCCGATCCCCCAATAGCGAAACCGAAGCCAGTGGCACACCACCGAGGCTAAACCAATTCATTAACGTTCCCAAAATTAGGTTTGAAGAACACACGCAGCGGAAAAACAAAACACATTTTCGAAAGCAGAGGTTCAGTCGACTGCTCAGTCGACGGGAGAAGGCAGGGAGTTTTCACAGTGTTTAATAGCAATTCCAGTCGACTGAGGCTGGGGGTCCAGTCGACTGAGGCGGGGCCCAGTCGACTGCTTTTGCTATAATAAGAAGCAGTAGCTAACAGATACAGGGGTTCAGTCGACTGAACACAGGACCAGTCGACTGCTCCCCTGGCAGCAGCCCAATCTGCAGAATTTCAAGTTTAAAAGTTTTCTAACTTTCACCAATGATCAACCACTCAATCCAAACTCAATCCAAAGTAATCTTAGCTGTATTAAAACATTTCTAAAGCAGGATTACAACATGTCACTAACTATTACAACGGTTTAAAATCCATTCTATCATACGAAGTTAAACATAAGTTAAAACAATAAAAAGTCTTATTACAACATTCTATTGTCCCAAAACTACAAAGTTAACATTTAAGTTGCCTCCCAAGCGAACTCCCAACCCTCGTGCTTACTTCTGCGATTCCTCGCCAGCATTTACACCTGAAATGGTTATTTGAATAACCACACATATTTCGATTTGTTTAAGCTAATGCTTAGTGAATAAAACAACATATGCACATGAATGATAAACATGTCCGCATTCACATCTCTACAATTCATACTAGTCGCCGGAGACTCACGTGCCCGTCCATACTCCCAATCCGCGACTCCTCGCCAATAAGTCCACGCGAAAGGGTAAGACCCACGATTCTTCTCTTCAATTGTGCGACCTTAATGCCTATATCGGCTCCACAAAATGGCACGGTGACCACGTGCTCCTTCTGACCCAAATAAGCAACTTAACATGCTCAAATACATATCACCATGCTCGCGGTAATCAAAACATATCACCGTGCTATTGAGCCTACTTATCAATATAAATGCCCAATATGAACTACACAATATATCTCTAAGAATTAATACATGCTATTCACACAAAACATGAATACATGTCAAGAAATCATTCCAAAGACATAGTTGAATCACTCACCTCCGAATAACGCTCCTATAATTCAATCTGAAGAAAACCCGTGCACAAAGAACGTGCAGAAATCCGTCTAGTAAAATTTCTATGGATCAGAATTCCATTTATCAACTTTTATGAAAAATTCTAGAAAATAACTTTTTAGAAAACTTAGCCAAACATGCCCTAATAGGTATTAAAACGAAGCTCTTACCTCGAGGAGCTCGAATATGAAATCTGGGAGAAAACAAACTGACGGAAGGTCCTCGTTTGGCGTCGCAAAGCTTGAAGCAACAAAATCTCCCTCTAGCCCCCTTTTGGCCTCCTTTCTTGAGCTTTAGGTTAAGCTTTGTGAAATATCTCAACTCATATCTATCTATATATAGGCAACTCTTTTGAAAATTACGTTTACCTCCCCACGAGTTTTCCAAACTCCTAATTAGTCTCTGAAACTTTCTATACAGCTTATTCATAGCTTTACGAGTGAAACCTCAAAATTATAAAAGTTTTCGACTAAGTTTTGTTTGGTCGCTAAAACGCGAATTTCTATATGACGTTTCCGAAGTTGCTAATTAGCCTACCAAATTAATAGCGTGTTCATTCGTCCTCACCAGGATACTAAATCTAACAACAGAAATAAATTCTAAAACAGAAAATAATACAGATATTGAAATACACAGGTAAACATTTATTTTTAGATAAACATTTAAAATGTTCTACAGTGACCGTCTCATACTCGGAGAGACTTCACAAACAATAAATCCTCAATCACAACAGTTTCAAAGGGTTCTCTAATACAGACACCCAAATCAACTCGTGAGTCAAAACTCACTCAACCGTGTGTCATAAGACACGCCACATCACATTATCATACATGACAATGTAATGCAAATGAAATAACACAAATGTGGGTGTTATAAACTAAGTTTGTTCACGCAAGTCTAGTTAGTCATGTGTGACGTGTGGGTTCTGGCCTCGTGCCTCTCTGAGTGCCAGAACTCGTTTTGACACCCCAAAACCTCAAAATTTAGTTTATAAAAGGCCTAAGTAGATTAATTTGCGTATTATCGCATAATTTGCAAACCGTGTGTAGGATATGTATGCCATTTGTTCCAACAGTTCCAACAGGGCTAGTTAGTCGTGTGTGAGGTGTGGGTTCCAGTCTTGCGCCTCTCCGACTACCGGAACTCATTTTGACACCCCAAAACCTCAAAATTTAGTTATAAAAGGCCTAAGAAGATTAATTTACATATTATCACATAACTTGCAAACCGTGCGTAGGATATGCGTGCCGTTTATTCATGCAAGTCTAGTTAGTTGTGTGTGAGGTGTGGGTCCCAGTCTCGTGCCTCGCTGAGTACCAGAACTCATTTCGACACCCCAAAATCTCAAAATTTAGTTATAAAAGGCCTAAGGAGATTAATTTGCATATTATCACATAACTTACAAATCGTGTGTACGAATTGCGTGCCATTTATTCCCACAAGGCTAGTCAGTCGTGTGTGAGTAGTGGGTTCCAGTGTCATGCCTTTCCGAGTGCTAGAACTCGTTTTGACACCCAAAACTTAGTTATAAAAGCCTAAGGAGATTATTTTGCGTATTATCGCGTAACTTGAAAATCGTGTGTATAAATTGCATTCCATTTATTCCCGCAAGTCTAGTTGGTCATGTGTGAAGTATGGGTTCCAGTCTCGTGCTTTTTCGAGTGTCGAAACTCATTTCAACCACCCAAAACCTCAAAGTCTCTCTCCCTATCAATCTCTCTTTCCCTCTCTCTCTCTCTCTCACGGCCACTACTACCACCACAATACACCACCCTCACTCACCACCAAAACAGCCCACCACAAACGGCGCCCTTAATCCTCTCAAAGAAAAAAATCAAAAGAAAAGAACAAAAGAAAAAAAACAATCACATCTCTCTCCCCTCTCCTTAGTCTCTCTCCCTCACTCTCCCAAATCTCTCCCTTGTTTCACCCTCTCGAATAGCCAAATAAATGCCCAGGCAGCCAGCATGCGGCCAACATGTAAAGTGACCACCTCCCCTATGCACACTGATTTTTAGACCTTTTGTACGTGCATTTTTTCGTGTAAATATGTTAAAATATAATTATATGACTAATTGTACATTTAAAACACGGGTCATAGCTCCCGAAAGAACCCCGGCACGTGCCATGGCACGTAGCCGAGGGCGCGCAGCACACGGGCAGCACGTGCATATGAGACCCTCTCCCGTGCATGCTAATTTTCAGAACTTTGGCAAGTGCTTTTTTCTGAGCATATGATTTAAAAGCATTAAGATGGCTGTGTTTCAGTTTTCATAGTTTGTGCATATGATTAACACACTATTTGGTTTACATTTTTGTATATCAATTATAAGTGTGATTGTAATAAGAACCTATCGCGTAACTTGCAAACCGTGTGAAGGATATGTATGCCGTTTATTCCCGCAAGTCTAGTTAGTCATGTGTGAGGTGTGGGTTCCGATCTCGTGCCTCTCCGAGTGTCGGAACTCATTTTGATAACCCAAAACTTCAAGGAGCAAGGATAATAGTACTTTTGGTTTATTATTATTGAAGGTCATATCAAACCAATTTATTTGGTTAATGGGTTTTGGTTTTATTATCTTATTAGAAGTCCCTGACTAATCATACTAAAGGAGTTAGGTTTATTCATTTGATATCATTAGTGCAAATGACAAAAACAAGTTTTGTTAACAAATCTAGTTCACTTCAGGAAGAAAATAAATAAGCTCACAATTCTCATCATGTATAACCCATACATATTGAATGACTAGAGATTACTTGAAAAAGATCAATATAAACTTACATGCACTTTTCCCAAAGTTTCATCGACCTTTTTCTTCTTTTTTGGTTGAATAGTGTCACAAACCACAATGATCTTCACATCAATTCCTCTTGTGTCTTGATAATCTAAGACTTGTATAATGTGGAGAGTAGTGTGGAAAACCTTTTTTGCTTCCATTTTAGCTTTTCTTAATGCCATTTTCTCCCTGCAAAAATACATATCCAAAAATAATAAAGGTAAGTTCACATGACATTTACTCGAGAGAAATCAGATAATAAACCAAACAATGAGTTGAGAGAATATCTTCTTGTAATCTATGAAAAAAGAAAGAGAGGCAAACCTCTCTTCTTGAAGAACCTCAGCCACTTGATCCTCCATTTAATCAATTATCTGAGACCACTTAGTAATTGATTGGTCTGAAACAATTCTACTCTTCAGCTTTGAACCAGCTCTCTTAGCCTATTGCATAAAACCATAATGTGTAGATAATCATGTTCAGCATCTATGAGCTTTCAATATACATATCAAGCAGAGTTGGATTGACACTTGAAAATTCCTGGAGTCCACCAGCCATGTGGCCATTGGTCTTTTCAGAATGGTCGGTCAAGAACACTAATTGGCGGTTACACAAGCAAAAAGAGGCTTCTTAGTTAAAGCTTTATTCTATTACATGTGACATAAGAACTTGAAAGCATTGACATAACCCAAAAAAAATTTAGCAGATTGAAAAACAGGAATAACAGGAATAATGTATTACCAAATGCACATAGCTCAGAATAGAGAGAGAGAGAGAGAGAGAGAGAGAGAGAGTACAATAATGCAATTATCACACTGTGTTGTCTATATGTTGAACTCATCTTGCAATAGAAAGCGGGTTGACGCCACTGAATTTCCGAAGCAGAGGAAGACCTGGAATTTTAAAAAGACAGAATAGAGTGATGACAATTAACAAGTGAAAGAAAGACGCTCAACGAAGCTGTAAAATTGCTAGATAATTGAAAGAGTGCCACCAAAAAGACTACAAGAGGTCATCAATCTAACAATGATGGCAACAGTGGATCCCCTTCCATATGCCACCATTATACACATGGATAGAAGGAAGATGTAAAAGTAACACTGCACCAACCATAATATTAGGGTTAAAACACATTTAACCTCCCTGAGGTTTGGCCTGTTTTCAAGTAACCTACTTCCTCATAGTTCAAAATGTAACACATAACCCCTTTTTACTCATCTAAAGTGAAACTATCGAGGTTTGTAACGACAAACAGCAAAATTACCCCTCCATTAAACTCCAAAACCAGTTAGAAATCTGGTTCTCTCAAACATCAATTAAATATTTGCTTTCACCTACTCCTCCTTTCAATATTTACGTGCAAGGTGTTTTAGCCATGGAAAATGTTTCAACAGCAGGTGTTTCCATGGAGGCACCTCCTTGAGTTGGTACCATTACAAAAAGATTCAATAACTACCAGATTGAAATATCACTTTCTTGAGGCTTCTATTTAAAATTAGACACAAACTTTTGAATATGCTTCAAACATATGTCCCCGCATCTGTTTTTATAGTTTGTAATCCCATGCCTCCAAGTACTTCTAATATCTATATCCATCCTTGCATGCAGGGCAAAGATTGTGTCCTTTTTTGGGTTATAAATAAGAGACAGAAAAGGGACAACAACGTGTAGAGGAAGTTCTGAGGAACACAACCTGAATTGGAAAGGGGAGGCAACATGGATTATTATTACATATATGCATTGTATATATATACATATATTGGCTATGAAACACGGAGGGTACGCTTATTTATGGAGAGAAAGTTCAGTCCAATTTTTTTCCTGGTTGGGGGGTGAGTTTTTAATTTCCTGGAACCATGTACAATGTGATTGCCTATCTTTCTCTCCTCTCTCTTTTCTCTTGTGCTTTGTTGCTCTGTTTTCCTTTCTTCTGCAGAAAAAAAAATGTAGGGGAATATTGTGTCTAATTTAGTGGAGGAAGATAGGGGTACTTTTGTTATTCGGATGAGCAAATTAATATGGCAGGAAATATTCCCACTGTGCTGAAAATAGGCTGAAATAGAGAGTAATCATGCATGGTCAATTTTGATGGAATCTCTAACAATTTCACTTAGCACTTGACTAGAGGGGGGTAATGTGCCCCATTTTAAACTATAAGGAGCTCATGAGTGAATGAAACTAACTCCGCGAGGGGGGAGGGTGAGTTATTAACCTTAATTTTTAGAGACAGATTTTGGATAAGCATAACAAAAGACCATCTCATGCATCCCTTTATCTCTTCTACTTTCATTTCAAGACAACCAGGAGGGGTGGAGTGCATTATGGTTGTGCGTAGCGCCACATATTATCAATTTATCTCTCCTATTCTAATGACATTTATATTTAGACATAGAGGATTACAAGGCAGTAGATTCCAACCAAATAACTAGGCATTTAAATTACTAGCAGCAACTTAGTAAGGCTAGGAAAGGAATTTCTAATATCCAGCAATAAAGATACATGCATGGATACCAAAGTGGCATTTTGCTTCATTGACAGCATAGATATGCTAAAAGTAATGCTAATAGTTTCCTTCCAACGAGAAGGAAGGAGCAATAGGGATACATAAAAAAGCAACTTGAAAGGAATTGGCCAAATAACTTGATACTATAAGAAAGTGCTTCTAAAGGAAACGAAATTAAGGTTTAAAGTAGCTAGCTTAAGGAATGAGGAACAGAGACAACAAACTATCAGACAGATTTTCAAGGCTTTAGATATTAATGGGACGATGATTTTTGGGAAAGAGCAAGGCCCACAATGCCGCAAAATATGATTCTCAAATTCTCCAGCTTCCCATGAGAAACTAATGCAAGATGTCCACAAACTAGTCAAGTTTAAGACTTTCAAAGCAAATGGTCAAATGTGCACAATTTCGAAATTGCTACACCCACTGTGAAGCCTCTTGAAAAGTAGACAATTTGTATTTTTAGATCTCCCTTGCCCTTCTAAATGTTGTTACGTTATACAAATATCCAGAAGGTGATTTCCTTCTTGTTTTTACATTTTCAGATGCCTATGTTCCCCAACACTTGGCCAGAACCTCACTGTTCATGCAAAATTAGAAATGGATCCAGAAGAAAAATGTATAGGTATACCAACAAGAAATAGCACAATCAGCAAAGCTTTTTGAGAAAGTATAATACCCTACACACTTAAAAACAAAATCAACAACCAAACCAAAACAAAAACATGTTATACCTCTGTGGCAAGGCAAAATTTAGGACATCGACTCTCTCCACACCGACCACTGTAGGGCACGTAGCTAGCACAACATACATATATAACACCCGTATTTATGTTATTGTATTTCATTGCATTGTTATGCATGATAATGTGATGTGTTGTGCATTTTGGCACATGTGTGAGTGAGTTTTAACTCACAAGTCGATTTGGGTGTCTGTGTTAGAGAACCCTTTGAGACAATGTGAATGAGTGTTTTGTTGTTGTGACGTCTCTCCGAGTATGAGACGGTCATTGTGGAATACTTTAAATGTTTATCTAAAAATAAATGTTTACCTATGTATTTAACTATCTGTATTATTTTCTGGATTAGAATATATTTCTGTTGTTAGATTTAGTATCCTGGTGAGGACGCATTAACACGCTATTAATTTGGTAGGCTAATTAGCAACTTCAGAAAAGTCATGTAGAAATTTGTGTTTTAGCAACCAAATGGAACTTAATCGAAAATTTTTATAATTTTGAGGTTTCACTTGTAAAGCTATGAGTTGGTTGTGTAAAAAGTTTCAGAGACTAATTAGGAGTTTTGAAAACTCGTGGGGAGGTAAACGTAATTCCCGATAATGTTGCCTATATATAGAAAGTGATGACTTTCATATTTTCACAACTCTTAACCTAAAACTCAAAAGGAGGCCAAAGGGTGATTTCGTTGCTTAGAGCTTCTCGACGCCAAACGACGTCCGTCCGTCCGCTGATTTTTCACCAAATTTCATATTCGAGCTCCTCGAGGTAAGAGCTTTGTTTTGATACCTACTAGGGCCTATTTGGCTAAGTTTTTCGAAAAGTTATTTTCTAGAATTTGTCATAAAAGTTGATATTTGAACTTTTGATCCATAGGAATTGTACTAGACGGACTTCTGCACATTCTTTGTGCACGAGTTTTCTTTGGATTGAATTATAGGAGCGTTATTCAGAGGTAAGTGATTCAAACTTGCAATTTGGAATGATTTCTTGACATGTATTCATGTTGAGTTGCTCATTTGGGTTAGAAGGAGCATGTGGTCACTAAGCCATTTTGTGGAGCCGATATAGGCATTAAGATCGCACGATTGAAGAGAAGAATCGTGGGTCTTACCCTTTCGCGTGGACTTATTGGCGAGGAGTCGCGGATTGGGAGTATGGAATGTGCACTTGAGCCTCCCATGACTAGTATGAAATGTAGAGATGTGAATGTGAGCATGTTTGTCATTCACGTGCATTTGTTGTTTTATTCAGTAAGCGTTAGCTTAAACAAATCAAATATGTGTGATTATTCAAATAACCATTGCAGGTATAAATGCTGTCGAGGAATAGGAGAAGTGAGCATGTGGGTTGAGAGTTCACTTAGAAGACAACCTGAATGTTGATCTTGTAGTTTTGGGATAATAGGAATGTTGTAATAAAGATTTAGTTGTTTTAACTTATGTTAACTTGGAATCGTAGAACAAGTCCATAATGTTTTAATATTGTAATATCTTGTAATAATGTTTTAAAAATGTTTTAATCTAGTTGGGATCACTTTGAATCAAGTTTGGAGTGCGTGTTTAATCCCCGAACGTTTTTAGAAAGCTTTTAAACTTAGAATTCTGCAGAATGTGTGATGCTGCCATAAACCAGTCGACTAGTTGAGAAAACAATCAACTAGAGCCTCTTTTTTAGTAACTCACTGCATCTTTTTATAGAGGATCAATTGACTGGGTCCCCGACACAGTTGAATGGATCGTGTGTTCAATTTAGATATTTTTTATCTAATCTGGACTTTAGTCGACCGGACCGTACCAGTCGATTGAAAATTCGAAGCCCCAGTCAACTAGACATAAAAAACAGTCGACTCGATCGTGTTTTAAAAATCAAGTTTCGATTGGACCAGTATCAGTCGACTGGACTGCTGCTTTTCAACATGTTTTGTTTTGTTCCGCTGCATGTGTTCGTCAAATTAATTTTTGGGAATGTTAATGAATTGGTTTAGCCTCGGTGACGTGCCATGTGCTCCGGTTCTGCTATTGTGGGACCGGGCTGTGACATTTAGTGGTATCAGAGCTATAGGATTAGAGCCTTGGGAACGAGTGACATTATATGCTAAGTGACCTTGAGTGGAGTATGAATTCGTGAGGATAATATTTTTATCGTTGTAGAAATGCTCATATGTTAGCATCTTTTGATCGTGACGATGAACTGTGCACATATATATCTTGTGGCATAGCATGCATCATCTTTATGCATTGTACTCAACCGAGTGAATCCGTGATAACATTATGACTAAGCCGATAAGAGAATTGCCACTACATTCGTGTATGGATCAGATAGTGAATATGGTGGGGAAATTTTGTTCAAGTCGTAAGTGAGCAAGATAAGATGAATGTTCAGGCTCCACCGGTTGAAGTTCGATATATCAATGCACTACTGGTACCAAACGATTATAGAATAGTTCCATAAATGATATGAGATGAGATAAGATGAAGTGAGATTGGATGATGGTCAGATTACTGTGTATCGTGGACACAATAGAGTTACCAAAGGTGATAGATGATATCATCTTGGTAACAATTTGATTTTCAAAATCTTAAATTGTAACAAGTTTTCAAAATCGATGGGAATGAGTTTTCTTTGAGTACGAGGTGGAGATGGAATTCAGATGGTAAATAATAGAAGAAGTTTAATGGTGGTTCACATGTTGAGAAAAGTACCTTCCGTATACAGGTAGTGCGAGTGATAGTGGGAAGTTATCCTTTCAGGATTGGTTTAATAATTATGATGTAAATATATACGATTGTGACATGAGTATATCGGGGGATGACGATAGAATTGATTGAATAGCAAGCGTCAGGATGTATGTATATATATATATATATTTTTGTGTATGGTGTATAGTTGAGGAATCTCTCAACTTAACTTACGGTATTGAAGTATGGGATGGTTGAGGATTCTCTCAACCTATCTAATGGTGGGTATCAGATGGTTGAGGAATCTCTCAACCTATATTATGGTAAGTATTGGGAGTTGAATACGGTATTGGGGTAGTAGACGGTTGAGGAATCTTTCAACCTATCTTATGATTAGTATTGTGGGATGTTGAGGAATCTCTTAACTAAATCTATTATCTATGGGTTATGAGATAATTTTTCCTATGAGTGGTTGATATGTGTTTGGGAATAGCCGCAATGAGAATACAATCGAAGATTTGGTGAGTTATGTGACATCAATTGGTCTTGGAAGTAAGATGATGCCAGAACGAACATGGAGAAAAGAGGGTTAAGGTTAAAGTATGGAATTTTTTGTGTGAATTTCAAGATTTAGATTAAATGTAGAATTGATAGAACTATAGGGTGCACGGACAGTGAGCTCATATCAAGAGCCAACAGCTCAATCCAGGTGTGACTTGTGATGGGTGCGGTGCAGTGCGGACCTGACTTTGGTGATGTTCCCAAGTAGATCTGAGTTTCACGTGAACGTATATTTAATATTGGTGGAGTAGCAGTGAATGAGATAAATGTATGTAAACATTATTTGGGATTTTGACCTTTACCACGATGAAGAGAGCAAAGGAATGAATATGTGAGACAAGAAGTTTAACAATTTATGAGATTGGTTAGAGGTGAAGCGAGCGGTGCATAGTAGGACAATTGTCGCGTTGTCACTTGAGGCGTTGATGTGGTAAGCGGATATTGAATTGAGAATACATTTCAGGAGGTGAATGGACGAAGTAGTGTGGAGAGGAGGACGAAAAAGGCGGTTTATAAGGACGTGAATGTATAAATTGGAAAGATGGTACTTGATGAGTAAGTGAACGGCATGAGTATAATGGACGCTGGTGGTACGTGAACTTAATTACGATCTCGACTATAGTTAAATGAATTTGTTTTAAAGAAAATATATATATATATATATATATATATGTGTGTGTGTATGAAAACTTTATTTTTGTACGATTTCGTGAAGGCAATAATTAGAAGAAGGATACAAAACAAGAATGGATGTGAAGGAAAGTTGTCAAATCAGAGAGGAGACTGTAATGGCCTTGATTGAGGGTAAATGTCTTGTTAGAAAGTTACTGATGGATTATTGGGATTAATATTAGAAAATGACCGAAGAAGTATTGAGAATGATGAAAAAGAGACTGGAAAGTGACTATTGAAATTTCAAGGATGGAGGTTGGCTTATGTGAGGAGATGGTGTAGGAGGAAATGGATAATGAAATGGTTAGCTAGAATATAGATCTGTTGTCTAAAGGACACAAGTTTTGAACTTTTAAAATATTTTTGGTAATGATCAAAATCGCTACTAGAAGTGGATTTGAAATAAAAGTTTTATTTTTTTTTTAAATTCAAACGAATTGGTTATGAGATACTTATAAAGAATTGAGAAGAACAGGGGTGGTATTTGATGTTGATTTCAGTAGAGGGAAGGACTGGAGATTATGAGACTATTATAGCTAACGGATTCGAACTGTCACCGATAAGAGAGAGAATATCAGAGATCGTATTGTAACCTTAAATATGTTACAAGGAAGAGCATGGGTTGAAGGAATTACGGGGAGTGTTGAGTAACGGGTGGATCAATTATGATAATGGTGGTGGTTGTTATGATTGACGTTGTTGGAATGGTAGTGAGGTGATATATAAGAAAAGCTTACGAGAAATTTGAGAAGTTGTTTAAAAACAAAAAGAAGAAAACGTATTTATTTCAGTGAAAGTTTTAGATTAAAATTCTTATCATTTCTTTGTTTGTAAATCGATGGCTTGTTAAAGTGGAAGGATAATTGGAGGATAAGATATTACGACATTTTGACTTTGCTCGAATAGATAGAGTAATAGTTGTGGAGAGTTGGTCATAGCAAAGTTTTGCAGTTGGAATCCAGAATGACACTTTAAGAGATATTGAATGAAAGAGGATATATTGATGAGTTGGTTGATGAGGTCAGAAGAAAAAGAGATGACACAATGATAGTTATAGATATCGAGGGTTACCGTTGTGGAATAGCTTGGAAGGAAAGCGTTGACATATGGTGAGAAGTAGAAAGAAGTTTGAGCGTGTAAGTATTACACAAAGGTTTTATGGTTGGAAAAGATTAGAGATTGAATTCTGAAGGTATCAAACAATTGGTTGAGGAATCAATGTATTAATGCAGTATGTACGGATGTTCGTACTCAATGATGATTCCATTCGAGATATGGGATCAGAATAAATTGCTGAACGGTCTGAGACGATTGTAAGTGACTGTAGGTCAGAAAGAAAGAAAAGTGAGGAGAGATGACTCATCTTCTCGGGTTGTGTATTGAAGTTTGCGATTTCAGAAAAAGTACAATAGAATGAGCATGGGACATTGTGGTGTAATCTATTATCAGAAAAAAAAAAAAATGAGTGTGTTCTACTTGAGTCTTGATATTCTTACTCAGGAGAAATGTTGATTGGTTGCATGTGTTCAATTTGACACTTTGAGTGGATATAGAAGGAATTCAGAGGAGTTATTTTCCTTACAAACTTGAGGATTTATTTTCCTTATGAGTTGGGACATCGTAGTCGAGAGATGAAAATTATGAACAAAAAGACAAGTGTTGGGTAGCATGTGGGAGAAGTCATGCTAGGAGACGGCGTAAGTTTGGAGACAAACTTCTTTTAAGGGGGAGAGTACTATAACACCCGTATTTGTGTTATTGCATTTCATTTTATTGTCATGCATGATTTGGGTGTCTGTGTTAGAGAACCCTTTGAGACGGTATGAATGAGTGTTTTGTTGTTGTGACGTCTCTCCGAGTATGAGACAGTCATTGTGGAATACTTTAAATATTTATCTGAAAATAAATGTTTACCTGTGTATTTCACTATCTATATTATTTTCTGGATTAGACTATATTTCTATTGTTAGATTTAGTATCCTGGTGAGGACGAATTAACATGCTATTAATTTGGTAGGCTAATTAGCAACTTCAGAAAAGCCATGTAGAAATTTGTGTTTTAGCAACCAAACGGAACTTAGTTGGAAACTTTTATAATTTTGAGGTTTCATTTGTAAAGCTATGAATTGGTTGTGTAGAAAGTTTCAGAGACTAATTAGGAGTTTTGAAAACTCGTGGGAAGGTAAACGTAATTCCCGAGAATGTTGCCTATATATAGAAAGTGATGACTTTCATATTTTTCACAACTCTTAACCTAAAACTCAAAAGGAGGCCAAAAGGGTGATTTAGTTGCTTAGAGCTTCTCGATGCCAAATAACGCCCGTTCGTCTGCTGATTTTTCACCAAATTTCATTTTCGAGCTCCTCGAGGTAAGAGCTTCATTTTGATACCTACAAGGGCCTATTTGGCTAAGTTTTCTGAAAAGTTATTTTCTATAATTTGTCATAAAAGTTGATATTTGGACTTTTAATTCATAAGAATTGTACTAGACGGACTTCTGCACGTTCTTTGTGCACGAGTTTTCTTTGGATTGAATTATAGAGCGTTATTCGGAGGTGAGTGATTCAACCTTATAATTTGGAATGATTTTTTGACATGTATTCATGTTTGATATGAACAGCAAGTGTTAATCCAAAGAGATATATTGTGTAGTTCATGTTGGACAATTATATTGATAAGTAGGCCCAATAGTATGGTGAAATGTTTTGTTTACCGAGAGCATGGTGATATGTATTTGAACATGTTGAGTTACTTATTTGGGTCAGAAGGAGCACGTGGTCACTAAGCCATTTTGTGGAGCCAATATAGGCATTAAGATCGCACGATTGAAGAGATGAATCGTGGGTCTTACCCTTTCGCATGGACTTATTGGCGAGGAGTCACGGATTGGGAGTATGGAATGTGCCATGAGTCTCCCGCGACTAGTATGAAAAGTAGAGATGTTAATGCGAGCATGTTTGTCATTCACGTGCATTTGTTTTATTCACTAAGCGTTAGCTTAAACAAATCGAATATGTGTGGTTATTCAAATAACCATTGCAGGTATAAATGCTGGCGAGGAATCACAGAAGTGAGCACGTGGGTTAAGAGTTCACTTAGAAGACAACCTAAATGTTGATCGTGTAGTTTTGGGACAATAGGAATATTGTAATAAAGATTTAGTTATTCTAACTTATGTTAACTTGGAATTGTAGAACAAGTCCATAATGTTATAATAGATTGTAATCTCTTGTAATTATGTTTTAGAAATGTTTTAATCTAGTTGGGATAACTTTGAATCAAGTTTGGAGTGCGTGTTTAATCCTTGAACGTTTTCAGAAAGATTTTAAACTTAAAAATTCTGCAAAATGTGTGGTGCTGCCATAAACCAGTCGACTGTTTGTCGACTGGAGCCTCTTTTTCAGTAACTCACTGCATCTTTTTATAGAGGATCAGTCGACTGGGTCCCCGACATAGTCAACTGGATCGTGTGTTTAATTCAGATATTTTTTGTCTAGGCTGGACTTCAGTCGACTGAACCGTACCAGTCGACTGAAAATTTGAAGCCCTAGTCGACTGGACATAGAAAACAGTCGACTGGATCGTGTTTTAAAAATCAAGTTTCTGTTGGACCAGTATCAGTCGACTGGAGTTCTGCTTTTCAACATGTTTTGTTTTGTTCCGCTGCGTGTGTTCTTTAAATTAATTTTTGGGAACGTTAATGGATTGGTTTAGCCTCGGTGGCGTGCCACAGGCTCTGGTTCTGCTATTGTGGGACCGGGCTGTGACAACATACCTGTGACAGCAGAAAACAAAACACTTATACCACAAGTACACTCCAGATAATAGCTAAGAAAAGTACGCATCAAATACCTTGACATGTCATTATAAAGAGCTCGTTTGCGGAGCAGGTATGATACACATGGGCCGTTGTGATGAAGGAAAGAGCAAATTAGTTGTAATATAATGGAAGAAGAGCCATATCCAGAGGTGGCTTGTATTTATAAAGTACGGACTAAAAGACATTGGCAAGAATTCAAAAACTAGCACTAGAATGGATTGTCATAGATTCACAACCTAGTCACAGAGAGAAACAAATGATACCAAAATAACACTGCTATATGTTTGAAGTGTACAATTGCAAGCTTTGAAGTGTCACCCATACACGAAAAAGTGGGACATCTCTTAACTACAAATAGACCCTTTAAATTTTAATATATGGTTGGTTTCAACTTAAAAATCATAATCGTATGAATCTATGAGAAAAGTGGCAAGCGTCTCAATAACAAATAAAATAAAAATAAAAATAATAAAAATAAAAATATATTAAGAAAGACGTAATTTTGAATAATCTCCATGTCAATGAAGCACAAAAAAGATCATATATAAATAAATTTGGTGAAATCTCCCTTTCCTTTGAAGGCTCCATTCAAAATAATGAGTTATCACATTAATAGCCATGTAAAAGGTAGAAAGAAAGTGACCGTCGTTCAATTTTCTTCAGATTTTTCCATAACCATTACAAGATGTTCGGTGCATTATTTCACACAAGTTTTAATTACTACATTTTATTCATAACTAAAATCCTTCAAATACGAGACAAAGGACTCATTATCATATGCTAAGGCTTAGTTTGGCCCCCACGTGGCTTTTTAAAAGTAGCTTATGAAATTTATTATCAAGTTGTTTGATAATTTTGTACAAGTGACACATTATTGTTCACAAAAACATCATGAAACCAAAAAGTAATCTTGAGCTTTTAAAAGCTCCATTTTAGAGCTTTTAAAAGCTCCCCCAAAAAGCCCTAAGTCCAATATTTGCAAAGCTCATAAACTAGTTAGCAAATGAATTAACATAAAATTGTGCTTTAAAAAAGGAGAAGCACCAAAATGGGGGCCAAACTAAGCTTAATAGTGAATCAAAATAAGACAGAGAATTGAATACGAATACACAAACCGAGGATAATTAGGTTTTGTTTTGTTAGGTTTAAATTACTCATTGAGAGCGAAGCTACTTAAATATTCATTCCAACAGCAATTGAAAACACTTCAATAACATAACCAATCTTTACCTAAGATCGTCCTCTAAATTGACATTCAACTACTCAGATCTCCATAAATTACAACTAATTAAGCAAAATAAACTCCAATGCCATCATTAATCAAATTACAACACACAAATGTAAGAGATCTCACTTTATTTCAGCAAAATCGCAATTATAGAGATTACAAACTAGAGATAGAGAGAGTGAGAGAAAGAGATTGAAGAATCAAATTTACCGTATGTAAGCATCGCCATTCGCATATATCGCAGAATCGGTGAGATTAGGGAGAGAATAGTAGATTCTCTCACTACCGCCGTGGACCACAAATGCATTGCCCTTGCTCACGAATCTCTCTCCACCGTAGTCATGTACAGAGGCTTCAATACTATATATAAGCATTATCGATAGAAGATTTAGGGCTGTGATTGACTCCATAGCCTACATTGTTGTTGCAGAGTTGAAGCCAAAAAATGTATGCATCTATACATACATTTTTTAGAAGAGAGAGCTAGGGAGAGAGTAACGGCCGGCAGTGTGAGTGAGAGGTGCCCGGAGGCTGTGGTAGCGGTGGCGGCGGTGATGCTGGTGGTGATGGCCTCTCAGTCTGCGCCGGCAGGAGACTGAGAGGAGGTGGGAGGAAGATGAGAAGAAATGAGAGGGAATATTTGAGAAGAGAGAGCTAGGGACTAAAAAAGGGACTGCGTCGTTTCCTGCGCGCATAAATTTTTTTTATGTCACTTTTTAAAAAAAATTAGATATTTATGTAACTTTTTATAAAAAGTGACATAAAAACAAAATGTTTTATTTACAAAAATGCCACCGCGTTTTTATTTATGTCGGTTTTCAAAAAGTGACATAAATGCATTATTATTTATGTCACTTTTTAAAAAATGACATAAATACTTTATTATTTATGTCACTTTTTTAAACAATGACATAAATAATCAAGTATTTATGTCACTTTTTTAAAAACTGATATAAATACTAAAAAAGTGACATAAAAAGCTCATGCAAGAAATAATTATGTCACTCGATATAAAAGTGACATAAATAGCCTTTTTTCCTTGTAGTGGAGCTTGCGAGCAATTCCTTGCTATATGCCCCTTCTGCCTACAGATATTACACACAAGTGTCAAATAGCAAACACCTCCATGTTGACGATTACAAATTGAACATAGTGGACGACTTTCCCCAGAAAAAGATCTTCCCCTTTGGACTGCTGAACTAGAACTGGAACCTCGCGAGAGCGGCTTATTAAAGAAACCTTGTCATTTACCTTTTAATTCCCTCGGTTGGCCGCTTATTCTGTTGACTCTGTTTGTACTTTTCAATATCTCTTTCTACTATCAAAGCAATATCTTGTACATCAACAACTTTTCGAAGTTGATGCGTATCCACTCGGCTTTTAATATTATCCCGTAGTGCTTCTTCAATTTTTCGTGCTCTATCCACTTCTCTTGGTACTGTTCGATGTGCAAACCAAAGTACACTATTGCATTTCGCTGCATACTCAATAACTGTCATATCCCCTTGTTGCAAATTTGCAAACTCACAGCCCATCTGAGTCTTGGCGGATGCTGGAAAATAGAAGACCTTCAAAAACCTGTCCCACATCTCTGGTGCCCCTTGATCAATCACATTTGTCCACTAGTTCTGAGTTTCACCTTTCAAAGTGTCGGTAGCACACATTATCTTTTCCTCATTTGTACACTCCACAGCCCGAAAGATACGATTCATATCCATTACCCAATGATCTGCTTGTGACGGATCTGGGCCTCCCTCAAATTGACTTGGCTTCCTTTTATAAAATTGTTCATTGACTCCCCATTCGGCCCGTGGTTGTGGGTTTGTAGGTACTCGATCACTTATTGCCCTTACGAAATTGCTTACCACGTCTTCTAGATGGTCCATCCTCGAATGAGGTGAACGCTCCCGATTATGATCCATTTCTTACTTGTCAGTCGATTCAAATAAATATATTGCATGCTATACCAACATATTATAATACAACATAGCAGCAATTACTCATATGTATTCATGAAATGCATCTACATGCTCAACATCTACACGTACTCTCAATCGTCGTCTCTCGTACCCAAGGTTCTAAGCCTACTGCTCTGATACCACTAAATGTCACACTCTAGAACTACCTAGATGATTCTAGGACACATGGCACGCCACCAAGGCTTAACTCAAGTCATTAAAGTTCTAAAATAAATTTAAAATAAGCTTAAACCAAATAAGCTCAACCGACAAAGGACAAAATCCTGACTTTGCAATTAGCCAAAAATCCTATTTTAGCAAATAGTAAATTCTTATATAATAATACCAAATCTCAAGTTGAAATCAACACTAATGCTTTAAACCATTTAGAATCAAACAAAAGTCACAAACATAAGCTTCCAAGTTTAAGCTAGAGTTTAAAATACTTTAAGAAGAAAAAAAATACTAAATTTAACCATTTATAACCAACCCAACAAATAAATCTTCAAGTTCAAACGTCCCAATATAATAACACTAGTTATAGAAACATTATGATAAAACACAATCCCAACTAACATAGTCCAGCCCTAAGTTGAAATCAACATATTACAATATAAACAACCCAAATTTAAACTATTTACAACCATTTACCAAATTTACTCTAAAAGCAAATAACTATAAACAAAACCACTTCAACTCCCAAAATCCATAAACTAGCATGTGGCTCACTTCCCCGATTTTTCACCGCGATCACCTACGATGGTTATTCAATAACCATTACAATGTATAAGCTATATGTTTAGTGAATAATGCTAATCATGATCATGAATATGGAACATGCTCAATTTAACATATTATAAAGAACTATAGTCTCCGGCAATTACTAGTACACTCCCACCACTACCGGCTAGCCCACGGCTCCACTCCCTAAGCCGACGTGACTAGTTATGACCCACACCCTCACACGTGCAGTCCCATAGGCCTCTAGCGGCAGTGGTCATCACCACAATGATTACCTCATTGTGGTATAGAACTAGCAACCCCATTGACCCAAATAGGCAACTCAACATGCTCATTTAAACATCGCACCGTACAATCACAATCAAATTGGGCCTAATTTAATCATATGAATTTTGCCCAATAATAAACTAAATAAGCTAGGCTAAGCTAATTAGGCATGCTTTGGCACCACAATTGAACCCAACATGAAAATCATCCAAATATCAAAATTAACATCACTCACCTCTTGGGTTTCACTCCTAATCTTAAAATTAAAGCCCTACTGAGAACCAGGTACAAATCCTATATAGAACTACAATTTATGAGCTAAACCCCAAAATGGGTCGCAGAAAAACTATCACAGAACTCGATAAAATTAGTACCAATAAATTAAACTCACCTCCAGGAGTCCGAATATATAGCCTATTTTAAAAATCAACATCATTAAGCACGTCAGTCGGCGTCGAAAATGTCACCGTCTTTCTATCGAAATGAATCTCCTATCCCTCTGTGTGTACGAGTTGAAAATGGAGAATAAAAGGATGTTGAGTCATTCTCTTTAGGTGTCATGTATATATGAATTCTCATTTTTATTATGACACCCCCACTAGTTTGCTAGTTTTGCAATTACGGCCCTACTAATTATGAAACTATATTAAAACTATCCCAAACCTAAATGGGCATTTGTCTATGTCTCGCATGGGTCCCATAAGTGGTCCCATATAATTATATGAAGTTAATATTTAACCTACTAATTATATAACGTGTTCAATTCGAGCTCACAAAGGTACCCCTAACTGACCCCAAAAGTGGTTATCACCTAATAATATGATATTATCAACAATAAAATAATAAATCATTTAAGCCTTAATAAACATTTAGGCACATAGAGTGTTCCACATATAATGTCCCATATCAATATTCGGCAAATTAAAGAAGTGTGAGTTTTGGTTGACAGAGATTACTTTTCTTGGACATATTGTATCAGCTAAAGGAATTTCTGTAGACCCTCAGAAGATAGAAGCAGTTACCAACTGGGCGAGACCAACGAATGTGACAGACATCAGAAGTTTCCTAGGATTAGCTGGGTATTATCGAAGATTTGTAAAAGACTTTTCGTGTATAGCAATGCCGATGACACAGTTAATGAGGAAAGATATTGCTTTTGTTTGGAGTCCAGAATGTGAAGAAAGTTTCCAAGAGTTGAAGGGTCGACTAGTGAAAGCACCAATATTAGCCGTTCCGTCAGGGACTGAAAGATTTATTATTTACAGTGATGCTTCATATAGAGGTTTAGGTTGCGTCCTTATGCAAGGTGATAAAGTCATTGCGTATGCATCGAGACAACTTAGACCGCACGAGAAGAATTATCCAACACATGATCTAGAATTGGCCGCCGTGATTTTTGCATTGAAGATTTGGCATCATTATCTATACGGAGAAAAATGTGAGATATACACGGATCATAAGAGTTTGAAGTACTTGTTTACACAACGAGATTTGAACATGAGGCAAAGGAGATGGTTAGAGTTGATGAAGGACTATGACTTGTCAATTCAGTATCATCCGGGCAAGGCGAATGTCGTCGCCGATGCTCTTAGTCGCAAAGTACCAACCAATATCGCATCAGATTTGACTTCTCAAAAAGAATTAATAAGAGATATGGAGAACTTAGAACTTGAAGTGATTCCGAGGATTGAAAGTGGTTTTATGTCGACGATAGTGGCACAACCACTCTTGATTCACGAGATCGCAGAGAAACAACTTCAAGACGTGGCTTTGAAGAAGATTTGTGATGAGATTCCAATGGGCAAACAACCGGGATTCACGTTTGAGAACAATGTGTTGAGATTGAGGAGTAGAATTTGTGTGCCTAACGAGAAGGAGTTGAAACGGAACATCCTAGAGGAAGCACACAATACGAAGTATACCGTTCATCCGGGAAGCACCAAGATGTATAGAGACTTGAGACATGTTTATTGGTGGCCGGGAATGAAGAGAGAAATAGCATGTTATGTTTCGCGTTGTACTAGTTGTCAACAAGTAAAGGCCGAACGCTAAGTGCCTTCGGGATTGTTACAACCGTTACCAATAGCCGAGTGGAAATGGGAGCACATAACAATGGATTTTGTTAGTGGATTTCCGAGGTCGAAGAGATCGAACACTATTATTTGGGTGATTGTTGATCGTTTGACGAAGTCGTCGCATTTCCTACCAATTTGAACAACTAAGCCAATGACGTTAGCTAAGTTGTATATTTGTGAGATTGTGAGACTACATGGTATCCCAGTTTCTATCATTTCGGATAGGGATAGTAGTTTTACGTCGAAGTTTTGGAGAGTCATGCAAGGAGCAATGGGTACCAAATTGCACTTTAGTACCGCTTTTCATCCTCAGACCGATGGTCAATCAGAAAGAGTAATCCAGATTTTGGAGGACATGCTTCGTTTATGTGTACTTGATTTTCAAGGTGATTGGGAAGACCACCTACCGTTAATTGAGTTCGCATATAACAACAGTTTTCAATCGAGTATTGGGATGGCTCCTTATGAAGCTTTATATGGTCGTGTATGTCGTTCACCGATTAGTTGGACGAAAGTCGGAGAAAGAATGATTGAAGGGCCGTAAATTGTACAAGAGACGACGGATAAGATAAAGCTAATTCGACAACGGTTACTGACAGCTCAGAGTAGGTATAAGAGTTATGCCGATAAGCGTAGACGACCGTTGGAATTTGACGTGGGAGACTTAGTGTATTTGAAGGTGTCACCTTCAAAGGGAATAACCAGATTTGGTAGATACGGAAAACTCAATCCGAGATATGTAGGACCTTTTGAAATCATTGGAAAGGTTGGACCCGTAGCTTATCGTTTGAACTTGCCGAGCGAGTATGCTCAAATCAAAACGTGTTTCATGTATCGTTGTTACGTAAACAATTAGTGGAAGATAGAGATCAAGTGATGACTCCGACACCGAATGAGATTCAGAGTGATTTGACGTATGTTGGGTATCCGGTAGAAATCTTGGATCGAAAGGATCAAGTCTTATGGAATAAGGTAATATCGAAAGTGAAAGTGTTATGGCGTAGCCAAACTACGGAGGAGATGACGTGGGAAATAGAAGATGAGATGCGTACTCAGTATCCGCACCTTTTTGAGACATGAGGTACAAGTTTGGGGACAAACTTCTTTTAAGGGGGAGAGTATTATAACACCCGTAATTGTGTTATTGCTTTTGCATTTCATTGTCATGCATGATAATGTGATATGGCGTGTCTTATGACACATGTTGGAGTGAGTTTTGACTCACGAGTTGATTTGGGTGTCTGTATTAGAGAACCCTCTGAAACTGTGGTGATTGAGGATTTGTTGTTGTGACGTCTCTCCGAGTATGAGACGGTCACTGTGGAACATTTTAAATGTTTATATGAAAATAAATGTTTACCTGTGTATTTCAATATCTGTATTATTTTCTGTTTTAGAATTTATTTCTGTTGTTAGTTTTAGTATCCTAGTGAGAACGAATTAACACGCTATTAATTTGGTAGGCTAATTAGCAACTTCGGAAACGTCATGTAGAAATTCGCGTTTTAGCGACCAAACGAAACTTAGTCGAAAACTTTTATAATTTTGAAGTTTCACTCGTAAAGCTATGAATAGGCTGTATAGAAAGTTTCAGAGACTGATTAGGAGTTTTGGAAACTCGTGGGGAGGTAAACGTAATTCCCGAGAGTGTTGCCTATATATAGATAGAGATGAACTTAGATTTTTCATAAGTTCTTAACCTAATTCCAAGGGGGGGGGGGGGGCTAGAGGGAGATTTTGGAGCTTAGAGCTTTGCGACGCCAAACGACGACCTTCCGTCAGTTTGTTTTCTCCCAGATTTCATATTCGAGCTCCTCGAGGTAAAAGCTTCGTTTTGATATATGTTAGGGCTTGTTTGGCCATGTTTTCGGAAAAGTTGTTTTCTAGAATTTTTCATAAAAGTTTATAAATGGAATTTTGATCCACAGGAATTTTACTAGACGGTCTTCTGCACGTTCTTTGTGTACGGGTTTTCTTTGGATCATATTTTAAGCGCGTAAATCGGAGGTGAGTGATTCAACTATGTTTTGGAATGATTTCTTGGCGTGTATTCATGTTATGTTTGAATAGCATGTATTAATTCTTAGAGATATATTGTGTAGTTCATATTGGGCATTTATATTGATAAGTAGGCTCAATAGCACGGTGATATGTTTTGATTATCGCGAGCATGGTGATATGTATTTGAGCATGTTAAGTTGCTTATGTGGGTCAGAAGGAGCACGTGGTCACCGTGCCATTTTGTGGAGCCGATATAGGCATTAAGGTCGCACGATTGAAGAGAAGAATCGTGGGTCTTACCCTTTCACGTGGACTTATTGGCGAGGAGTCGCTGATTGGGAGTATGGACTGGCACGTGAGTCTCCGGCGACTAGTATGAAATGTAGAGATGTGAATGCGGACATGTTTATCATTCATGTACATATGTTGATTTATTCACTAAGCTTTAGCTTAAACAAATCGAATATCTGTGGTTATTCAAATAACCATTTCAGGTGTTAATGCTGGCGAGGAATCGGAGAAGTGAGTACGTGGGTTGGGAGTTCTTTTGGAAGGCAACTTGAATGTTAACCTTGTAGTTTTGGGACAATAGGATGTTGTAATAAGAGTTTTTATTGTTTTAACTTATGTTTAACTTCGTATGAAAGAATGGATTTTTAAACCGTTGTAATAGTTAGTGACATGTTGTAATCCTGCTTTAGAAATGTTTTAATACAGCTAAGATTACTTTGGATTGAGTTTGGTTTGAGTGGTTGATCATTGGTGAAAGTTAGGAAGCTTTTCAACTTGAAATTCTACAGATTGGGCTGCTGCCAGGGGGGCAGTCGACTGGTCCTGTGTTCAGTCGACTGAACCCCTGTGCCTGCTAGCTACTGCTTGTTAATATGGTAAAAGCAGTCGACTGGGCCCTGCCTCAGTCGACTGGACCTCTGTAGGATAATGTGTTCTTTTTGTTTCTGCCTGATTCAGTCGACTGGTCCCTAATTCAGTCGACTGAAAGCTGGAGACCTCAGTCGACTGACCCTAGTCTCAGTCGACTGGAATTGCTATTAAACCCTTTTGAAAACTCCCTGCCTTCTTCAGTCAACGGAGCAGTCGACTGCGCAGTCGACTGAACCTCTGGGTTCAAATGTGTTTTGTTTTCCGCTGCGTGTGTTCTTCAAATTAAACTTTTGGGAATGTTAATGAATTAGTTTAGCCTCGGTGGCGTGCCACGGGCTCCGGTTCCACTATTGTGGGATCGGGCTGTGACAACTGGGACCCACCAACACATATCCCAACTTAGGATTATCATATTGGCCAAAAACTGGGTTCCCAACTGAACACGCTCAAACAACTTAGTGGGTTAAACCCACCTCCAATAAGTGCCACATAACACATCAATTAATATTAACTCGTGATTATGCATGCTAAAGCAGTATTAAATATAAACCGCGAAAGCGGGTCACAGGTTATTTATCAAACCAACACAAACTTGAATCTCATACAACCAAATAAAAAATGAAACATGGAGACTGATTGGCTAACACAACTGTGGTACAGAGAAGAACCAGTTCTAAATAGTGTGTTTTTTGTAAAGTTGATATTTGGTACATATATGCTATTGTACATATCTGGCTTAAAATAGTTCCAAAAGCTTTTATTTTTCCTTTTTCATTTTTTTTTTCAAATCAAGATAACATTGATTTTCATAAGGATTAAATGAAAGTGAGACTTGACCCAAACCTGATCATTATTATGTTATTTTCAAATAGGCTCTTGGACTGAACATGTCATGTTTTAAGCATTTACAAACAATTTGTCATTTAATAAAGTCTTTTTAAAGTGTCATTTAATTGTAACTATTTATCCTATATAATAGTACTAGTAATTAAATTATAGAAACATAATGTTTAGTCCCTTAATTATATGGTAGTGTTGAAATTAATCCTCAATTTTGTTGGTAGTTCAGGAATTAGTCATTTCCCTAATTTTTGATTTTTTTTTTTAATTATCATACACCCTTATTGTTTTGTATATAGAAATAAATTTAAATTTGGTTTATTTTTAGTTATTGTATATATATATATATATATATAGATTATACCAGAAGTTGAGGAGTTATGGATTTATGGACTCCTAAAATCAAGGAATTGATTGTGGGTGCTGTAAATGTTAGTTTGAATTGAAATATATGGAGATAGAGTATAGAATCTAATCATAATTCAAAATATTTTGTATTCTTTAAACCGTGATTATCTAAAAATTTCTGCGATTTCTTTTCGTTATCAGTCGTAGGATCTTTGTGCTAAGGGTATGAAAACGTACTAAGTTGGGACAAATTTATCACAATTGTGAGAATTTTCTTACTTTTGTTAAGGATCCAAGTATTTCTCTCTTATTTCTTGAAAAATTTCTCACAATTTATTTAGTATATTTACGTTTTTACAACATTTTACCACGTTATGTATTAACGATTTATATATATGTATACATGCAGATTGCTGATCCTGTTATGTAATCACGATTTAGTTCGTTATAATTATACAAGCTCGTTTGTGATAAATTTGTCACTGATTTTCAAGAGTTCTAAATTAAGTGCGTTGGTGACAAATTTATCACTCACTTGTTAACATGTGAGAATTTTGTGAAGAAGTGTGGTATTTTGTATTGATATGTTAGTATCACAAATATCAGAAGTGGGAATTTTTTACTTGTCATACAAACTCAACCATTCACACAGAGAGTAGATCCGAAATTTTAATACAAACTCAACCATAACAATTTTTGCGTTGTGGGTTCGAGGACAGATTTTTGGTGAGAAATTTCTCACCTTTGTAGAAACACAAAATTTACACCACTTTTGGTGAGAAATTTCTCACTTACATTAGAAATAAAAAAAAAACACAAATTTTTACACCAAACAAAAACAAAAGTGAGAATTTCCCACTTTGCCGAAACATTGGCAGTTGCTGCTTTTGTAGCAGGACCTTCTTAGGAGCGACGGCAGTAGCGGTGGTCGAATTTGCAGCTGTTGGAGCAAGTTTGAAGGAGTTCTTCGCCTTTGTTAGCTTTCCAAAAGCGACAAGCTTCTTCAATGAACGAGCAAAAGTTTCTTGAAATTCGGCGGTAAATCGCTCTGCTTCTCTTCAGTGAACTTTGCTATCGTGTACTGGCTCGATCCTGTCCTCTCCTTCAGCGACACAATCGCCTCCTTGATCATCTAATGTTTCACATAACCAATTTAAAAACAAATTAAAACCTCACATTCACAGAAAATGTATACATACATTTATATACATATATATATATAGAAGTATATACATTAATATATCACTTCAACGTATGGAGGATGAGCCCTAGCCCCTAGGCTTGTTTGGACCAGATGGTTTCTTCGCTTTCAGCACTTTGCCTGACCTCCAACTCGATTTCGCCGTCGGCTGGATGAGACTTTTTTGTTACAGACGCAACCATGATTTCAGAAATCTATGTGTTTAGGAGAGAGAGAGAGAGAGAGAGAGAGAGAGAGAGAGAGAGAGAGATTTGGAGGAATTTGTGAGATTTAGATGACAGATATACCATATGTGTGTATATATATATCCATAATATGGAGGTATTTTGATCTTTAAAATAAGTGGGAGACTAATTCTTAAGTTGTGTTACATTAGGGGCCAATTTCTAAAAAGAGTGGCTATAATAAACTATATATTAAATATCCCATTAAATTGAATCTCAATAAAATGTAACTCTTGGTGTATACAACCAAATTGCTTGAGGTCCCAATTTTTAGACACATGGCTAAGCTTTAAGAATGAAAAGAGGAAGGTGAGTGGGGGAAAAGGATAAGACAAAGCATCTAATTATTAATGTCTATCCATTAGGAATTTGGAAAGCTAAATGATAGTGTTCCTACATGACTTGTTAGGATGTCTCTTGTCTCACCTAGCTATGAAATTTCATGGGTTGATGACTGATGAGTATCTCTTGGACCGCAGCTCTAGATCGTTGTAGTTTTGTATTCCGTTTTCTTTTCTTTTTTCATATAGATGACAGCTTACATCACCAAGTAAATTTTTGGATAATTTACCCTGACTTTTCTTGAGTTTGTAATAAATGCAAGTACCTTCTTGTATATTTGAAAATTACACTAACTTCTCAATTTCGTTAATCAATGGCAGTTGACCAACAAAAAATGTTACTTATTTTTTATTTTTTATTATTTGTTATTTTTTTGAACAGATTTTATTATTTGTTATTAAAAATAACTATTTTGTGCTTGTAAAACAAAATTAAATCATCGTTAAATTTTTTTTTTGGAAATTGATTTTGATACTCCAAAGTTACTATTGACACTTTATGCAGTGTATTAATTACATGGTACAACATATAATACCATGCAGTCTATTGTATCACATCTAGTGTATGTAGTATCATGCAGTTAATGCACTGCATGAAGTGTCAATGGTAACTTTTGGATTGCCAAAATCATTTCTCATTTTTTTTTTCTCCAAGAAAATAATATTTTGTCTAAAGTATAATAATGCTATATCTTTTTTAAAAGAGTTGATTTATTCAATTATGATAAATACCTTTTGGTAAATATAAATCCGTGTTTGATCCAAAAAGATACCTTGAGTCAGAATCAACATTATACCAAATTTCATAAATATCAGGCTGACAAGTAAAAGAATAATGCAATATTTTCTACATTTGAATCTTAAATTTGATTCCAAATACTTTAACAATTGTACCACATACTGTGATAGTGATCGGTGATACTACATATCGCTGCATATGACAAAGTATTTGAGAACTAAACTTAAAATTCAAATTTAAAAAGTATAGCATTACTATACTCCAAATAAAAATGTAACAAAATTTGTCCCCTTTTTCACATACTCAAAGGAGGCGCTCAGTTAGCCCATCATTTGGAACAATTTGAACCCAGTGAGAGGATAGGTACATATATACAATTCGGATCTTAAGCGAACCTTAAAAAAACAGACCTAAGAGACGGACTGTATAAAGACTAAGAATTTCTCACAAAAAATTGAGAAATTTCAAAGAGTGAGAATTTCTCAGTCTTTTGTGAGCTGTAATTAATCAACCTTCCGTGTAATGTGTAGTTATATATTACTATAACTTGCATCAGCTGATCAAAGTATGGTTCTCCAAACCATATAGCAAATATTTATTACTCTCTCCGTCCCATTTGGGAGTCCATCATTCCATTTTTGGATGTCCCAAAATAGTGTCCACTTTCCTTAAATTGATGTACAATTTTTAGTTACTTTTCAAAATTATCCCTCCTTGAAATTTACACCAAGACAAAACTAAAAAAGTTGTTGTAATGATTAGGGGCAATTGTGGAAAGTAGGTATAAATTCTTTTTGTCCCCTTAATAAGTTGAGTTCCCAAAGATGGACTTACAAAATGGGACGGAGGGAGTATTATTATTATCTTTGAAATGCGAGGAGAGAATATAAAAAAGTAAGGAAAGAGATTTGCTGCATTAACTCGGTGCAGCAAATTTGCCTTGCTGAGGAGGGAGGTTTTCAAATATGATACATACAATTGATGTGTAGATTGGAACACTCAAAAGGCACAAATTTACAAATAATGGAAAAATTAGTTTTCAAACACTTGTAACAGTAAGATCACGTAAAACAATTCTCAATGAAAATGATAGTGTTGGTATTGTTGTTAAATGTGATCATGTAATGCCACATGGGTTGGAAGTTGGTGACTAAACTTGGAAAACAAATTTGAAAACCACAGGTACTCTAAGTTTGCTACAAATTTGGTACAAAATCACATGTGAGTTGGAGTTAGTCTAAGCTTCCTATACACAGAGCACAGATATTGTTGGCACTTATAGGCGACAAGAAGTCCTTGCAATGGAATATATATAGTGAGTGTAGATTACATATTATAACACCAGAGACGTGCAAAATGTGAAGGTGTGTTATATGGGAAAGAGCGCATATATAAATGTGTACGGAGATGTATATAATATATAGAGTCCGGTTCCAGTGTGTATTGGACTTTTAAGGCTAAAAAAATTACGGGTCAACGGGGCGGTCGAATGGGTCGCAGGTCAGCGGGACAACTTAGACTTAAAAACTGTGCTCACCCAGTGCACTTATCCAGTACACACTGGAGCCGAACTTTCTCTCTCTCTATATATACATATATATATATATATATATACAAAGATTCTCTAAAGAGAACCACCTCTCTTTATTAAAGAGAGGACCTCTGTTTTGGCCGTTGGATTGTGTTTAAAAACTGTGAAATGACAAAACTGCCATTAATGAAAACACGATCCGACGGCCAAAACAGAGGTCCTCTCTTTAATAAAGAGAGGACGCCCTCTTTATAGCCTGACTGTATATATATATATATATCTCCACACACATTTATATATGCGCTCTTTCCCATATAACTCACCTACACATTTTGCACATATCTGGTGCTATAATATGCAGCCTACACTCACTATATTCCATTGCAAGGACTTCTTGTCGCCTATAAGTGCCAACAATATCTGTGCTCTATGTAAATGTGTGTGTCTGTTCCTCACTAAACTATTGAATCATTTTCCATGTAGAGACTAACATAAATTTCAGCATTTTTAATTAGGCTTGAGATTCCACTATTCGTCATCATTAACTTATATAATATTGATTTTATAGGTATTTTGCACGTCCCTGTCAGTTATTTCATAACCTCACCAGTTTGGAAACTCAGTGGGCATCAGTGATTTTTATTAAGAGATTTGTTTAGGAGATATTGTTCAAAAAGCTATTTAGCTTTGATATTATTGTGGGAGTTAGAGAAATTTCAATTTTGTCAAAAAAAATAATAATAATAAATTCAATTTTCTGCCTTCAATTTTATTTTTTTTTCCTTCTTTTAGCTTTTTGAAAAATTTGAGTTTTGAATAAACTGGCACTAAATAGTAAACTGTATTTATCACATAAAACTCTTGATATACGCAATGATCTTTTGAAAGAACAATAAATAAATAAATCAATATATGTACAGTGAGGCTCTTAAGTGAACAGGGTTGAATGAACTTACCTAGTGAATATGTTTTTAAGTTTAAAAACTCCACAATTGTCCCGTTGACCCGCAAATTTTTTTAGGCTAAAAAACAAATTCATTGGGTATGTTCACTCATGTTTAGGGAGAGGATCTAAAGTGAACTGGGTTGAGTGAACTTACCCAGTGAACTGGATTTTAAGCCTAAAAAAACCCGCGGGTCATTGGGGCGCACGGGTCAGCGGGGCAGCCCGCGAATTTTTTTAGGCTTAAAAGCCAATTCACTAGATAAGTTCACTCAACCCAATTCATTTTAAATCCTCTGTCTGCATATATATATATATATATATCTGAGACATGTATGTGGTTCATCCGTTTGGCTATATCATCTACAATAATATCATATGGAGATTCAAACTGAAGAACTGATCGAAAGCGCCAAAAAAGGAAAGTAAGATACTCTCCTCCAATTTGTGGTTCATCCTATACAATAGCAGAAAAGGCCGCGTTGTTAGTGGTTTTCTGTTAAGTCTCCTAAGTTATCCTATACAACTCCCCACTGTGGATGCTCTCATAACTTTTGTTTTAAAAGTTCAATTTTTTTAAAATTTAATGTTTTGGAATCAATAAAATAAAATCTATCAAACGAGATCAACATTGACAATGAAATATTAAGAAAAAAGAAATAAAAATTAAACTAAAAAGTAAAAACGTGCTTTTTTTTTTTTGCATAAACATAACAAATATATATTGCTTTTGTAAAATTGGCACCATAGATGCATAAATCTCGAAAATATATACATGAAATCCAAAAACAAAAATCACAAAAAAAAGTCCAAAAAATGAGAAAATAATGGTCATTAATTCAAACAGATAAAATTATCTATTTGCAAACAGATAAAATCTCAAAAAGAGGCTGCAAATTACTTGTTTTTGCAAAATTTTCAAGTCGAATATGTAGATCTCAAAAAAGTATATGAAATGAAAAAAATAATCCAAAAGGCCAAAAATGAGGAAGTTATGGTTGTTTAATTCAAACAGATAATATTATATGTATGTCACCAGATAATGTCATCTGCTTAGACAAGTAAAACACAAAACGAGGTTCTAAATTACTTTTTTTGGGTACAATTTTCATGTCCGATGTGTTAATCTCAAAAATAAATACATAAAATCAAAAATAAAATAAAATCATGCAAAAAGGCTAAAAAATGAGCAAGTTATGGTTGTCTAAAGTTAACGTACAGATAATATTATGTTAATTATTTCTGACAGGTGTAGGGATTAAAAGGTTTGAAAATTAAAATAAGAATAAAATGTGGCTAAGGGGTTTCTCATGGTACCAAAAAGTGGCGAGGAAACTTACACTAAAAAGGCAAAAAAATGTGGATTTTTTATTGCACTAATTTTTGTTTTTTGCTCACAGTGTTAAAAAGTTTGAACACCGATTCCCCTCATTTTTTGCACATTTTGCATTTCCCTCAACATTCCCCTTCCCTCAGCACTTTCTTTTTCTCTACATTAAATAAGTATCTATTATAACAATAAAAAATGTAGGTTAGCAATAAAATTTAACAAAAGAGAATTAATTAAAAAATTTAAACAAACTATTTTTTTTTTTTTTTTGGGCAAGTACTGGCCACATATATACACAGGCAATTTCTATTTTCTAGTATCACTATGATTTTCCTCTTGACTCAAAAATCTTGAGCAAGGTGACTTTGAATAATGATATTCACTGGACACCGACATTAAGGCAGAATTCAGATGATCACCCATTGAGTCATGTTTTGAAATTATGAAACACATGGTGAGAAAAGGGTTGTACCTTCCCAATCTTTAATGCATGTTAATTAATTCAGATATATTTGAATTGAATGTATAAATGCCATTGATCGTATGATTTCAATTTCATTTAACAGTTTCTTTATAAAGAAACATGCACATGGGACCTAGCTAAGGACATAGAGACCCCGTGGTTCAGCCTTAATTTTCAGCAAACCCAAGAGGACCCCCACTGTCCCCATATTGCTGCACCTTCTTGCACCGGCAACGCGTGCTTCCATGTCCTCCCTCTCTCTCTCTCTCTCTCTCTCTCTCTCTCTCTCTCAGTGTCCTCCTTTATTCTATTGTATTATTGGATTGGAGACCAAATAATCAAATACGGCCTTTCGCACATATATATATACACACAAATATATTATGTATTGTGAGAGAGAGAGAGAGAGAGAGAGGGGGCCCAAGGGGAGGAGTCATCTACATGACCTCAACATGCATATGTGATCATGCATGTTGATATATAGCTACAAGCCGACACGGATTTCATTTTCGTTTTATTTGCACAATTGTTTATTATTATTATTACTATTTTTATTAATTATTAACGTATTTGTTTCCCTATAGATTTGTAAACTTATCATGACCAAATCCATCTTTCATCCACATTCATGGGCTCGGATATATTAATTCCTCTTCCAATCTGTCTGTGTACATGACAATTAAAGACAAACCTGTGAATATATTAAATAATCAAGGAAAATAACGAAGGGAAAGAGAAAAGAGAGCTAGAGTTTTTCATAACACTAAAACTGAATGAATGAATACAATGGAAAAGAAGAGGCAATAATAATAGAATATCTAGGTATACTATATTACCCTAATATAAAAGAAAAGACTAAACTACCCTAAAGCTAATAAAACTAATTCTAACACCCCTCCTCAAACTCACGATGCTGCAGCTAAAAGCATAGAGAGTTTGCCAACTAAAAAACGAAAACGCTGAATCGGATGTGACTTTGTAAACAAATCAGCAATTTGTGCGGAAGAAGAAACAAAAGGCAAAGTGATAGCTCCATGCTTAAGGTGATGACGAGTAATGTGACAATCAATCTCTACATGCTTGGTCCTATCATGAAAACGGAATTGTGAGCAATCTGAATAGCACTCTTATTATCACAATACATAGGTGAAGGGCGAGGAAGGGAGACACCCATATCTGTAAGTAGCCGGCGTAACCAAATAAGCTCACGGGTAGTCGAAGCCATAGCACGATACTCAGCTTCTGTGGAAGACACAGCAACAACATCTTGCTTCTTGCTCTTCCAAGAAATGGGAGAATCACCCAAAAATATACAAAATCCAGTAACAGACTTGCGATCTGTAGGATCACCGGCCCAATCAGCATCAGAGTACGCACGCAGCTCCAAGAAAGATGATGAACAAAGTAAAAGACTTTGAAACCTAGTGCCCCTCAAGTACCTCAAAATACGATGAACAGCAGCCCAATGAACTGTAGTAGGGGAAGTAACAAACTGACTAACAACATGAACAGCATGAGCAATATCCGGACGAGTAATAGTAAGATAAACCAAGCTACCAACAATAGTGCGATATAAAGTAGGATCAGGCAAAGGAACGCCATCAGAAGGGGAAAGACGAACATTAAGCTCCAAAGGGGTATCAACAATCTTATTATCAGTGAGGCGAGCACGCTTAAGAATGTCACCTGTATACTTAGACTGAGAAAGAAGATAACCTTTTGGAGAATAGGCTACTTCAATCCCCAAAAAATAACGTAGTGGACCTAAGTCCTTCATTTCAAAACAACGAGCTAATTCAGACTTCAACACTGCAATCCCATCAACATCATCACCAGTAATAATCATATCATCAACATACAAAGAAAGCATAATACGACCAGCAGTGGTACACCTAATAAAGAGAGCTGAATCATACTCACTCGAGGAAAACCCAAATGAGGTAATCACTGTGGAAAACTTCTTAAACCAAGCTCGAGGAGATTATTTAAGACCATATAAGGCTTTTTTAAGCCTGCAAACTTCACCAGGACCATGAGGAACACCCGGAGGAGGAACCATATAAACCTCCTCTTGGAGATCTCCATTCAAGAAAACATTTTTAACATCCATCTGAGTTATATGCCACTGACGAATAGAAGCAACTGCAATAAGAGTACGAACAGTAGTCATTTTAGCAACAGGAGCAAAAGTCTCCTCGTAATCCATACCATACTGCTGGGGAAAAACCCTTGGCAACCAATCTTGCTTTGTACCGCTCAACAGACCCATCTGACTTGGTTTTGATTTTATAAACCCAACGAGAACCAATAGCGCTCTTACCAGAAGGTAAGGGAACCAAACTCCAAGTGTCTGTCTTATACAATGCTGAGAATTCCTCTGCCATAGCCTGTTGCCAAAGAGGATCAAGAGCTGCCTCTTTATAGGATAGAGGCTCAGAGAGATCATGAACTGAAGCTAAAAATGAAGCAAAAGAATCCGAATAACAAGAATAAAATAAATCAGGTGATTGAGTAGACTTACGAGTGCGAGCAGGATAGCGAGGAGGTTCCACAGTCTCAGTAGGTGCTTGGGTTGCCTCTGGAAGGGAGGTAGCATCAAGCGGCAAGGTACTAGTATCAGCAGAAGTAGAACCATGAGGTGAGACAATATCAGTGGTGCATAGGGCTTGAGAGGGCACACTATCGGTATCATCAGAGAATGGGTCAAGATGGATGAGATCAGATTTAGTCAACTCATGATGATTATCAGGAATAGAAAAGAAGGGTATGTGCTCGAGAAACACAACATGACAAGAGACATATAGTTTTTTAGTAAGTGGGTCAAAGCAACGATATCCCTTCTGACCCTCACCATAACCTAGAAAAACACAAATCGCAGACTTAGGTGACAATTTGGTACGCTCTACATGAGGTCGAAGGACAAAACAAGTACAATCAAACACCTTTAAGGAAGAATAATCAAGAGCATGCCCATACAATTTTTCAAAAGGTGACAGACCTGAGCAGTGAGAGGACGGAATTTTATTAATTAGATTGACTGCAGTAAGGACAGCCTCTCCCCAAAAATCACTAGGGACATATGCAGATAATAAAAGAGAGCAAGCAGTTTCAACAATATGCCGATATTTCCTTTCAGCAACACCATTTTGCTCAGGAGTGTCTGTACAAGAGGACTGGTGAATAATTCCATCTAAAGCAAGCAACTCACGAAATTTATGATAGGTATACTCTCCACCTAAATCACATCTAAAACATTTGATGACAGCAGAATGTTGAGTTTTAACAAAAGCACGAAAGGTATTGTAAATATCAAAGAAGTCTGAACGGCGTTTCATAAGATAAACCCAACAGTAACGAGTGTAATCATCAATAAATGATACATAATATCGAGACCGCCCTCTTGTAGTAATAGGAGAGGGTCCCCACACATCAGAATGAACTAAATCAAATGGTGCAACAGAGTAAGAAATACTTCTATTAAATGGTAAAGCGGAAAATTTTGCCAGTTTACAACCACTACAATCAGAAATGTCATGAGTTTGTAAATCTCCTAATTTTCCTGTAGAAGCTAAATATTTTAAACGAGAGGCTGAAACATGACCAAGGCGAGAATGCCATAAATAAAAACTAGACGAAGATGAACTCAAACGAAAGGATGACAAGTCAACACTAGAAGCTGCAACCACTGGTACATTGAGCTTGTCCAAGATGTATAATCTCCCTTGCCTACGGCCTATCCCAATCAGCGTCTGAGACTGCGGATCCTGCACATGACAAAAAGTAGAAGAAAAAGAGACTAAATAACCTGCATCACAAAGCTGACCAACAGAAACAAGATTCATAGTAAGTTTAGGAATGTGGTAAACACTAGGGAGAGATACATGAGGTGTGACAACAGACCCAACACCTGCTAATGGCATGGGAGTACCATCAGCAGTCATAACAAGCAAAGAGGAAGCAGGACATAAGGAAGCAAAAGACGACAAGTCAGGCGACATATGATTAGAAGCTCCAGAGTCTAAAACCCAAATACCTGAGGACATACCTGAAGACATACCTAGTGAAGAGGTGGCCATAGCATGTGGCTGTGTGGCAAGGAACTTCTGAAATTGCTCAGCAAGGGAGGTCATGGACGGAGTGGATGGGGAAGGGGAACCGGGTCCAAATGAGTCTGATGGTGCTACAACTGCTGCAGTGTTAGGCTGTGGAGGCCTATATGAACGCTGCTGAGATTGGTTGTCAGATTTTCAATGAGAAGATTGAGGTTGCTGTTGTTGTGGTGGTCGACCATGTGAGGGCTGGTTGCTGCTATTGGGCTGGTTTGCACGACCCAACCTAGGACACTGAGCCTTCCAATGACCCTTCTCCTTACAGTAGCTGCATACATCACTACCAACTTTCGAGTAAGGCTTATTCTGATTGTTGGACTGTGGTCAAAAAGGGGCTGCTAAAACAGACGGAGTAGAGTTGGGGAGAATTCCCTTTCCAGACTGTGTCTTGAGACGTATTTCCTCGGCTACTAACTCATGAACAACAGAATCAACGGACGGAAGTGGGCTACGATGGAGAATGGACCCACGAAGGCCCTCAAAATCTTCACGTAGAGCCATCAAAAACTGAACCAGACGTTGTTCCTCCCTACTAGCGATATATGGTGCAAAGGCCCGCAATTCGGGCGACTCCATGAGAGCTAACTGATCCCAAAGATCTGTCATTGTAGAATAGAACTCCTGAATACTCAAATTTTTTTGTTCAAGGGCACGAATATCACACTCTAATTGGTACCTTTTCGCAAAATTGGACTGTGTAAATAATTTAGCCAAATGATCCCACACCTCCTTTGCATATTCAAACTTTGCCAACTGCATACCGATTAAGGGAGCAACGGAGTTGTTGATCCAAGTAATGATTTTCGAATTATTTGTGTCCCAAACATCTAGCAACTCTGCAAATTTATCAGCATTTTCATTCGTAGGTTTACTAAAATCCCCATTGATATAACCCCACATCTTCTTCCCCTTCAGAAAATTTTTCATCACATATTTTCAATATGCAAAATTCTTGCCATCGAGTTTAACACTAATCGCTTGAAGCGAATCATCACGTTCAGTAGCCATTACGAAAACGAAGCAATTAAATAACACAAAACAAGCGAACCCAAAATCAAAGACAGATCCAAAAACACAAAACAAACGAACCAGAATCAGTGACAGACAGATCCAAAAACGAGCGCAAAGCAGTGCGAGATCCATGTGAATATATTAAATAATCAAGGAAAACAACAAAGGGAAAGAGAAAAGAGAACTAGAGTTTTTCATAACACTAAAACTGAATGAATGAATACAATGGAAAAGAAGAGGCAATAATAATAGAATATCTAGGTATACAGTATTACCTTAATATAAAAGAAAAGACTAAACTACCCTAAAACTAATAAAACTAATTCTAACAAAACCAACTCAAGTCTTAATTCCCCACAAAACAGGAGAAATTATCTAATAGAATTGTAAAACATGTATAACTTTCACTATAATTTGAGTATTTTGTTAGTTCTACATAACAATGGAGATATTATATTGGCACTAAGGTGGAGGACACATCGAGTAATGTCGTCCATTTCTCCCAAAAACAAATGGGAGATCTCAGTTTATATATATTATGTGTATATATATATATTCTAATGCAATATAAATAAGTGCTTGCGCCATATTAATTTTAGGAGTACTAATGCTATGATTTTTCAAACTTGGTTCACATGCAGGCCACCACCTAATACAAAATGTTTAAAACAATCAAGTGGCGTTATTATTAGAGTAATATTTGGGGCACAACCTTCATACAACTTTCATACAACCTCCCCAAAAGATGTGTCTATCTCTCTCTTGTGATGTCACTGGACCCCACAGTGACATAGGAAAGAGATAGACACATCTTTTGGGGAAGTTGTATGAAAATTGTATGAAGGTTGTGCCCCAAGTATTACCCGTCATTATTATTTAATATGCATGGTCTTATTGTCACACCCGCTGAGAATCAAATTTTAGACACATGTCTTAAATTTTAAATACTTTCATACATCTTATAAGAATACGTATACTATTTTCTTATCATGGCACCATTGACTTGAGACATTTTTCATGTGACTTTTACATCTGTATGATTTTGATAATAATTTAAATATTTTGTGAGTCTATAATAATAAAGAGATTACAGTGACTGATTCACGGTATAACGATAACATAGAAATAATTTATGGGCTCATTCATTCATTTCTATATTGGTGTTATTTTAGCATTCCACCCATGTGATTGATGATGATCTGTTTGGTATTAATTCCAAACGAATGGTGGTCCAAACCAAATCAATCAAAGCTAATCTATTACAAGACAATTAATAGAAATATGTATATATACATGACATGACCCATGATTCCATGTTCCTTTAGTTCTTTGTCATGAGTTCATGTACAGTAGTACATTAGGGTGTATATATATATATATATACATACAATTATTGTATCTGTAGCTCCTGTGGTATTTCTTAACTTTTGGACCATTGCTGTACCCACTCGACGTACGTACGGTGAAGATCGATTTGTCTGCGGGCCAGGTTATGACACTTTATGCACTCTCATACGAATGTATATATCATAATAATGTTAAGGGAAAATTACGCTAACTCCCTCTAAACTATGACATTTTTCAAACACTCCCCTCAACTATAAAACTCAACAAATTAAAGAACCCTTCAATTATTACAATTTTTCATTAGCACTCCTTCGGTTAGGTTGTCGTCCTAAAAAACGGATACTTCTGTATCATGTTACCAACACATGCATGATATAAAAGTGTTAGCAATATGTAGGACATTTTTACCTGTACTTTTAGTCATTGAATTGTCTTAAAGTCCAACAAATGACAATTATATATGTGTGCAACAAAGAATAATTTTGTCCTAAAATTTTCAACAGCTCACAAGAGGGATAAGTAAATATCATCTTATTAATCTTTTGTATCATGTGTTGTTCACATGATAAAAAAAAAAGTTAGCATTTTGGTAGAATTTTAACGGAAAGGGTGTTAGTGAAAAAAAAATGCAATAGTTGAGAGAGTCAATTTATCGATAGAAAAAAAGTTAGTATTTTGTAGAATTTTAACAGAAAGGGTGTTAGTGAAAAAAAAATACAATAGTTGAGAGAGTCAATTTATCGAGTTATATAGTTTAGGGGTATTTGAACAAGAATCACAGTTGAGGGGATGTTACTGCAAATTCCCCTAAAATCAATGCATACACATATATTATTGAGACAACTGTTACGGTACGTTATATATAATTCTTAGGTGCATGTTATTCAGTTTGGCAGGACAAGCTGTTAATTTTGATGATTGTCTTGAATAGTGGAAGGTACTGTACAACTGTGATACATAACAATAATTTGAAGTGATAAGCTAATATTAAAAGTATGTTTTTTTTTTTTTTTTTTTACATAAAACAAAAGTTTCTGAAGCTTCATTTAAACAAGAATGTTAAGAAGTGAATAACATCTTTGTCCCAATTGTAAAATTAACGTAACAGCGTCATTCTACTAAGGTGATAAGGTGTTTCTAGCTTGTTCATTTAAAGTAAACACAATATTATCTTATTACGTTTACGATAGTTAGCCCCCTATTTACATATTTACATGTAAATATTTTTGTAGGTTTAATTATAAAACATATTCTTGAAAATTGGTCTATATAAATCTTATTTTAGTCTATGTAGTTTCAATCGTATCAATTTAGTCTCTAAAAAATTTAAATAGAAGCAATGTGATCCAAATAGTTCAATTCTGTAAAAAATAGTTGATACAATTTACTTACATGCTATGCACTGTCATGCTTTTAAGAGGAAAATAGAGCACCACCAATCTCTTGATCACCCTCTTATCAACGTAATTGTGCATAGCAGTGGATAAATTCTGCCAAATTTTTTGACAGAATGATATATTTGGAGCATATTGCTTCTATTTAAAAACTTCCAGGAACAAATTAATACAATATTTAAACTATAATGACTAAAATGGGACAAGAAGTACCAAACTTCAAAGGTATATTTTGTATAAAACCCATTTTTATATGTATATATATATATATGGAAAATACTATTTATGTAACACGAGTGTAGCATAGTGTACGTATGCTTAACTAGACATTTAAAGTCCATGTGTCTAATTAGAATGAGGGTACTTAACTTCAAAATTAAAAGTTAGCAAAAAAAAAAGCGAAATGACATTCACTACTATATATGTGTCTTCACACCCTGGTTTTAATGGGTTAGCTTGAACTTTTCATGTCCGGACGATGCTATATATCTTACTAAATCATGAGTTTAGAAGGATACAAGACCTTTCTAACAAATAATCATAATGTCCTGGATCTCAAATTTGATTTTCAACCTATGTTATAAAGGAATTACTTCAATTTTTATGAAAAGTTGTTTTAGGCATAATGCTGTGGTGGTCCCCAAATGCTATGTGAGCAGTAGACAGGCATGCAATGTTCTATATGGCACTGTAATCATTGTCACATTATATGGTACAACAATAAAAGTACTTTGGGGATCAAATTTGGGAACCATAGCTTTACTCTTAGAGGAGTGCTATAGTTCCCTAGTTTCATATCAAATTTGGAATATTTCAAATATTATGGGAGTAGTACAGTAGTAGTACCACATGATAACTCAATCACAACAACAACATAAATTGTCAAAGGATTTTGGGATTCAAAATCTAGTAACTATAAGAGTTTTTAGAGTAACTAGGAGGACGGCCCGTGTAAGATAGGGGCGTTGGATTTGGTAAAAAAAAATGCAATGTAAATTTTTTTTATATGTATAAGAAAGAAAATTAGTTCTATTAATTCTTAAGATGATGTTAGAAAAAATATTCTTGAGCAACAACTATATTAATTGACGTTAAACCTATAATTTCTTATTGGATAAATAGTTGACTAATAAAATTTTTCAAAAAGTTAAAGTGAAGAATTTTATAGACTAACATTTACTTGCTATTTTTTTGACCAGTTAGAAATTGTGCTCAGAATTCATAGGAAAAAATCTTGAGTCAAAATAGAGAAATAAAACTTAGCTGCATGTATTTTGGATACATTTCATAGATTTATGATTTGAAAAACAAGTAAAATCAAATATTAAACCCGAAATTTATTGAACACGCACAGCCGGTAAAAGAATTGAGTTATTTGAGTAATGTTCATATTCAATAATTGTACACACACTTTTATTCAATTTGTGTATAATAATATATTCAATCTATATATACATATAATATAATAAAATAATATGTGCATATATATACACACACAAAAGAGTATTTTACAAAAGGCAAAAGGGTAATTTGGTAATTCAATTTATAATTATACACACTTTAAATACATAAACAATAATAACAAATTATAACATATATATACATATATACAAAAATGTAATTTATAAAAGGCAAAAAGGTAATTTAGTAATTTAATTTATAATTGATCACACTTTAAACTTTAATAAAATGCATGGTACTTTAAAAAGCCAAAATTGTAATTTTATATAATAAAATAATATATGTATATATACACACACATTGGAAATTACAAAAGGCAGATGGGTAATTTGGTAATTCAATTTAACAAAAGGGTAATTTGGTAATTCAAATTTTTATTGTAGATAACAATAATAATAAATTATAGTATGTGTATATACATATATATATATATATATACACATATAGACAAGAAGTTAATTTACAAAAGTAATTTAAGGCTTGTTTGCGCCAAATCAAAGATTCTTTTACAGATGTCTTAAGGCTCAAATAAGTCTTAATTTACAAAAGTAAGTACTTAAGGCTTGTTGGGTAATTTAAAGATCCTTGAAAGATACCTTAACGCTCAAATAAGCCTTAAGTTACTACTAAATAGTAAGTTGATGTATATAGATGTGATACAAAATTACCAAATAACCAAATTAAAAATAAAAAATGACCAATAAAGTTAAATTAATTTGAAATCTTTGAAGGTTATTTTAAAGATGCCTTGAGGCTCTTTTAATATAATCTTATAGATGTTATAGTTCCCAATTTTCATCCTAAATTTAGATATCAACACATACATGTGGCAGTGGGGCAGATAATGAGACCATTTGATTTCTATTTGAATTTGTTTTTCGTGGCTCCGCTATCACATGTGTTGGAGTTCATAACAATTTGAGAACCATAATATTACTCTTTACTTTAGGTGTTGTGATTGTGAATATATTAAATAATCAAGAAAATAACAAGGGGGAAGAGAAAAGAGAGCTAGAGTTTTTCATAACACAAAAACTGAATGAATGAATACAATGGAAAAGAAGAGGCAATAATAATAGAATATCTAGGTATACAGTATTACCCTAAAGCTAATAAAACTAATTCTAACACCCCTCCTCAAACTCACGATGCTGCAGCTAAAAGCATAGAGAGTTTGCCAACTAAAAAACGAAAACGCTGAATCGGATGTGGCTTTGTAAACAAATCAGCAATTTGTGCGGAAGAAGAAACAAAAGGCAAAGTGATAGCTCCATGCTTAAGGTGATGACAAGTAATGTGACAATCAATCTCTATTTGCTTGGTCCTCTCATGGAAAACGGAATTGTGAGCAATCTGAATAGCACTCTTATTATCACAATACATAGGTGAAGAGCGAGGAAGGGAGACACCCATATTTGTAAGTAGTCGGCGTAACCAAATAAGCTCACGGGTAGTCGAAGCCATAGCACGATACTCAGCTTCTGTAGAAGGCACAGCAACAACATCTTGCTTCTTGCTCTTCCAAGAAATGAGAGAATCACCCAAAAATATACAAAACCCAGTAACAGACTTACGATCTGTAGGATCACTAGCCCAATCAGCATCAGAGTATGCACGCAGCTCCAAGGAAGATGATGAAGAAAGTAAAAGACTTTGAAACCTAGTTCCCCTCAAGTACCTCAAAATACGATGAACAGCAGCCCAATGAACTGTAGTAGGGGCAGTAACAAACTGACTAACAACATGAACAACATGAGCAATATCCGAACAAGTAATAGTAAGATAAATCAAGCTACCAACAATAGTGCGATATAAGGTAGGATCAGGCAAAGGAATGCCATCAGAAGGGGAAAGACGAACATTAAGCTCCAAAAGGGTATCAACAATCTTATTATCAGTGAGGCGAGCACGCTCAAGAATGTCACTTGTATACTTAGACTGAGAAAGAATATAACCTTTTGGAGAACAGGCTACTTCAATCCCCAAAAAATAACATAGTGGACCTAAGTCCTTCATTTCAAAACAACGAGCTAATTCAGACTTCAGCACTGCAATCCCATCAACATCATCACCAGTAATAATCATACACTACAACAAAAATATGCTTTGGCGATAAACAGATTTCGTCGCCAAAAGTCTATTTTTCGTCGCTAAAGGTTTTAGCGACGAAAAAATTTCGTCGCCAATTTCGTCGCCTTTGCCTTGTCGCCAAAGGTCCCTGGCGACGAAATTTATATTTCGTCGCCATAGATAAAAATGGCGACGAAATAATTTCGTCGCTATTGATCACAATTTTCGTCGCCAATGAGTCATTTAGTTTGTGTAATTTTGCATTAGCGACGAAATATTTTCGTCGCCAATTCATCATATGCAATTGCGACAAATATTTTTCGTCGCCAATTCATTTTAACATATGCAATGGCGACGAAATAATTTTGTCGCCAAACATATAAAAGCATTTACTTGTATTAACGACGAAAAAATTTCGTCGCCAATTCATTTTCATCATATGCAATGGCGACAAAATAATTTTGTCGCCAAACATATAAAAGCATATACTTGTATTAGCGACGAAAAAATTTCGTCGCCAATTCATTTTCAACATATGCAATGGCGACGAAATAATTTTGTCGCCAAATATATAAAATGGTTGCTTACATTAGCGACGAAAAAATTTCGTCGCCAATTTTCATCATATGCAATGGCGACGAAATAATTTTGTCGCTATTTTATATTCTAGTAAATAAAATTATTTGAATATGCTATAATTCTGTTCATTCCTGTTTATCACAATAATTTTTAAAACCGAAAGAGACAATCATATTAAACATACAAAGTCACAATGTTTCGGAGTAACTTCGTTAAGTAACAAAAATTAACATCGTCAATTGTTCACGTACCTAACAAAAAAACTAAAGATTAACAAAAATACATTGTTCACTGCATAACAAACTGTTCGACTACATAAGAAAAGTAACAAGATGTGGCCGACAGCTGACTATCTACCGATCCACCATATCCACACCCAATCTGCATGAAAATAATGGAGAGCATTAGTATCTTTTAAGTTAATGAACGAATATAAAATATGTGATATATAAAGTAATTATAAGTTGAATTTCTAGCCATCAAAATACTATTACTAGTACTTACTCGTGCTTGCGGGCACAACACAAAGTTGAAGAGCTAATGACCACACATACCTTCTAAGCAAACTTATTTAGATACTATGATAAGGACTTCACTGAATTAGTTATATTTTCTTTTTGGATGTTCATAAACTAGTTGCATGGGTTGCCAGATATATCATAGAGGGAATTACATAGTGGTGTGAAGATGGAGTGAGTATTCAATATCACAGTTGTATTTTCTTGTGTGCCATGTAATGGACTATAGTCTAAATGTACAACTAAGGTAGTTGAAGGAAGGGGAAAGCTTTGCACTAGCTTGTTCTATGAAATATCTAAAATGGAAAAACATAACATAAAAACAAAAATCTTGTATCCACAATTTGTAGCTATGAACTCTGAATAATGGATATGGACATTGGCATAGGGTAATGTCATTATGGGTTTCAAGTACATAATTACATTCAAGGTCTTTTAGTATTTGTCCCAAAGAAGAACGCTTTCTGGAATACTTTTAGCGTTATTTTTTTCTTCTTTCGGTTTGGTTAGAGAACAAAGTTGAATACATCCTGTCACTTATTTTGGAACAATTCTCGAGTCCTACATTTCGTGTGCACAGTGATCGCGCACACCAGGTTGCTGCCCAAGAGCCCCCCTGCGCGCACCAGTAGCCTGCGCACAGCAACCCAGTGCCAACAAAAAACAAGAGAATAAAACCCAACTAAAAGAACATGAAACAACTACAAAAATAAATCTACACCAAGGAACTGCCATACCCATTTGCTGAATTACAAAAAAAAAAAAGTTTTAAAATAAACTATCTTTAATATTATATTACACTTGAAGTAGCAATTCAAATATCTTGTATTTAGGAATTATCAAAAGAAGACCAACTAATAGATTTAGAGCTTGAGAATAAAAGAATTTTGAAAATGGTAATCTTGATCAATAGAACTTAAGGACTTCAATTAGCAAGTGAGCAAGCAAACCAATAGAAAGGGAGCTTTACATTTTTGTTTGAATTAAGAGTTTACTTTTTGCTTCGAAAAGAAAATAAAAAGTGACTATGTTTTTTTCAAGCCTTAGCAAGTAAAAAGATATTTTTTTTTGCATAAAATGTGAACCGGGATCCCCGTTTTCCATTCCGTTGGTTCCTACAACTTTATTTAGACGTGTTTGAGGTGTGAGTTGAGTTTTATGGCGCTCGGGTCGGCGGTTTACCATTTCACTCCTCAAAACCTCCAAAACTTAGTCTTTTCAAGCCTAAATGAGTAAAAATTTAAATTTAGGGAGATACTTTCCTTCTTGTTTTCTTTTCATAATTTTTTTTCGTTTTCTATGTCCACAAACCAAGTAAAGCCCTAATTGCATAATAGCGTTTTCCTCCATTTTATATTATTGCCGCGACTTACCTTTGAGACTTATTCTGAGATTGTGTTGTGGTCCTAAAAGAAACCTAAAGGAGTTTTTATACTTTACCTATGGGTATGAGGTTAGTATGTTATAAATAGTGACAACTAGAATGTAGATAAGCAACTTCAAACATTTAATTTAAAACCAAGCTCCTAGCAAGTCTCATAAAGTACTCTATCAAAAGCACTGATTCAAGACAATTCACATGTATTTGGGATGAAAATTTTGGGAAGAATTGCATTACTCGTAAGGAAAAGATGCAAGTAAAAGAGACGGGGAAAATTGAAGCTTACTTTTTTCGATGTGTTCTCAATGCTAGGCCTACTTCTGAAAGAGAAGACAAGGATGAAAACATCAGCTCCTCTATGACTACGAGGCCACAGCCTATTGTAGTCTTCTTAACCTGTTAAAATGTTGTGTTTATAGTTGTTAGTTAATAACTAGATTCATTGCTATTTGTTTCTTTAAAGCAAGTGAATAGTTTTACACAACATAGAAATTCATGTAGAAAAATAGCCAACACCCTAATAGATCCGAAACGAATGTATAGCATTCTTCAAGAGAGATAAAAGTTTATGTAAAATACATTTTAACTTCAAAAGCCAAATGGTTAATCACTCATAAACTTTCCTATCTTCATTCTTCTATTTTAGCCTGTTAATTTCAGTCCTTAGTCCATAACAATGAGAGCTTCTCAATAAAAATAATGGCCATGTACGAGTTTAATTTAACTAACTTTGGTAAAGCTTATAGTTATTTAGTCTTATTTAGTTGAAGTGGTTCTTTACTTTCTTAGAACAAAGTTCCAATCTTTGACTACCCTCTTGCTAAGTATTTGGGTGACCATTACTATATTTCTCTTCATATTCGGGTTTTTTTTTATTTATTATTATGTATTAATAATTTTGTTATGAACAGAACTAATTTTGTTAGATGTGTGCTTTTGAGAGACATCGTAATCTGAGCGTACCTTTCTTAGCATCATTCTGAACAGAATCGCCTTCTGTCTGAATCTGTACCATTAAAATACTGATCAGAAAATTGAAAAGAGAGAGAGAGAGAGAGAGAGAGAGAGAGAGAATTGGAAAGACAAAAGTGCACAAGGAGTATATGTCTCGAGCTAATCATGAACTAACCGAGACGCTTGGTTAAGCGGTTTACTGATTCACTACTCAAAACCCCAAAAACTACGTTTTTTCAAGCCTAAGTGGCTAAAGAGTCATTTTTTCGCATTTTTTGTGAACCGTGAATCCGTTATGCATTCCGTTAGTTCCTGCAAGTTTATTTAGGCATGTTTGAGGTGCGTGTAAGGTTGAGTGGCGTTTGGTTAAGAGGTTTACCGATTCACTACTCAAAACCCCCAAAACTACGTTTTTTCAAGCCTAAGTGACTACGTTTCCCAAAACTTGACTATAATATAATTTTAGAGAGGGAGATGATGATGAGAATGATGAGAACAACCTACAAAAGTTGAGCTAGTTTCAAAGTCACAGCACATTAACTTAAACTTAACTAAGTTTAAACTTGCTTATCTACTACTTTTTGATTTTATAGATTTTGCTGAAAATGATAAAGAACAAGGACATATTTATTTCCTTTTCTTTATATTTCTCTTTTTGTCTTTTGACTCCATATTTAGTGGTCCCAGATCCTCTCCAAGTAGGTGTCTCGAAAACATATAATATCAAGGTCAATAACTCATAATCTTGCATAGTTACATGTATACCAAAGTATGAAATCAACCTTCTGAGAAACATAAATTGGATTGCTTTCATCAAGGCTAATTACCTTTGATATTTTTGTAGTGTCTCGTGTCTAGATTTCAATTGTAGGTACTCCCGATAGCTGCTTTGCTATATATAGAACATACATGACAAGTAGACAATGAAAGGGTTTGTGAAAAATACTATATAAAAAACAATAATAATAATAATAAAAGAAGAGGAAACCATAATAAGAAACTAAATAACCTCAATCTGCTTGGCTGATTGATCAGCATCCATAGTTCCATAGTTACATTTTTGGTACCTTTAAAGTGTTTTGAGCATACTGACATATAAATGTTTGATTAGCTAGATAGCTGAAGGTGAAAGTGGAATAAGAATAAATATTGTAGGAGAATAAATGGCCAATTTATATAGCACCAACCATAAAATTTTAAGAGATTTATAGAGTTCAGCCTGCATGGAAAAGGGTAGCAGGCATATTGCCTATAGTACTCCTCATCCGGTCAAGAGTTTGAACCATATGTAAAAAAGAAACGAAAAGAAAAGAAAATAAAAAATGATTTTCTTCAATTTGAAGATAGGAAGGTTTTAATTATAAACTATTTCTTTTTCTTTTTCTTTTTTAGGTATAGTTAGCTCGTAATGGATTCATTGTTTCCAGTACGTAACAGATTTACATAGTCATGGACAGTAAATTACCTGATCAAACCAATCCTTAACCATATCTAATTTCTTATTCGTGAAAAAGAAATTAGTAAGTACATAGCTGCAGAGGTGTGTTCCCATGCTGTGTTCCTGATGTACTTATGCAGATTTCAGCACATAGCTGCACATAGCAGCAGCCCACAGCCGCAGCACAGGCAAGGCAGCACACTGCCCAGTTGCACATGCAACACACTGCCCAGCTGAACATGCAGCACAGGTTGTACAAGCTAGCAGCTCAGGCGCATTAGCCTAGCACACCAGCAGCACACAGGCTGCACGCACACTGAAGGAACTAGTCAAGTAACAAAAACTTACATGGAGTTTACTATGAAGTGTGCATATATATATAGGTAAAAAAGGTTTTGTGTTGTTGACAGTTCCAAACAAATACAAAGAAAGTGGACCTTTGACATGCTCCTCCTCAATGCGGTGTTTATTACCAAGCATGAATAACACCACCTACCTTTGCCTTTTATTTTAACATATGGACATGATTCTTCATTCTCCCTCTCGATCTCGAGATTTCTATACATATAATGGTACGTACATACGTAGATTCGTCTACAAAGTTTTACCTAAAACTTTTAAGGTCACTTGATGATGTGCCTACGTCCGTGAAACTCATCTTTAATTGCAAAATCCAGTAGATCGAGAGACTAGCTGTTTGTACGTACTCGATCTCCCTAATCTTTCATTTGTTTTAATGATTTTGCTCTCAAACATCTTCGAGTAAGACCTATATTAATATTATGCATGTGTTAGATAATGAAGATCTGAGCTTTGGCAGTTTGGCCAAAAGCTTCTTCTACTGTAATTAAGAAGAGTTATGCAGAAATAAAAAAAAAAATAATAATAATAATTACCAACAAAAATTTTATTTTTCTCTTTCTAATATCTATTGCCAAATACGAAAATATTAGTAGAGTAAAAACATTAAAGATATATAAAGCCATAAAGGTGGTCGCCTCTGCTTGCTTAATTGCTTCTAAATGCATAAGTGCACATACTTATTAATTATATGTATGTGCAGATTCAAATTTAAAGTGAAGTAGATTGAATAGTTGTACGTAAGATATATAGACTTAATCTTCAGTATCATGTATATGATATATTGATAGCTAGCTGGGTAGGTGTTTAATTAATTGGTGGTTGCTTTTATTATAGCAGTGAAGATGGCATGGGCATGTGGTATACTGAACCAACCTTGGCAAAAATGGACCACCATGTGTGGTGAGACACTGGGCTGGCGTCCTCGAATGCTCATCTACTATATATGTACGTAGCTATATATGGTGGAACCCCCTTTTTCTTTGATACCATTGTCATACATACAGAGTGGTCCAGAAAGAAGCTATAATACCTTATTTGAGAGACATGTCCCCTATACTGGAAAATTCAACTTGTCCCAACTTCTGTAATTATAGGACCTATCTTTAGTTTTTGATATCTGTAATTTCTTTCTTGTGAAAAAGGACTCTTATCTGATTAACTCCTTTCAAAATAAATGAATTAATCACCATTTTTCTTTCACAAATAGAGGGCTTTTCAAGAGCTCAGACATCATGTAAAAGGGCAAGTGTGACTGTATACTAAATTTGTGCATCCAGGAGTCTTTGGTTTTGGGTACATGTTCAATAACACAGTGGCCCAGAGTTATTATGACTGAGACCCACAGCCTAAAGCCATAGTAACGTGGAATTAGAAAATGGTAAAAAAAAATGAAAAAAAGCGCTTATAAATCATACTCTATCTAACGTATCTAACATGGCCATAAGACTCACCCTTTTTTGTGCAACCCCAATCTGCTCAAAAGTCAGATCCAAAAAAACAAATGTATTGTACATGTCTGAATAATTCAATATTTTTTCTCCGTTTACTCATTTACGTATAGTTGCCGAGTCTACTTCTATTGGTCTTATAAGAATTTCTCTAAGTCACTTTTAATTAATGGAAGAAGTGATTCTGGCACTAAATCAAGCTTTCATCATAAGAAGGATAAACTTAGTTGAATATTTTTACAAGTTTCATTCTAATAATTTAATAAATATATGTCCATAATAATATGATAATACAAAGTCCCATATCGATCTGTGGACACTCAAACGAGTAGAACTGCGTCATTACCTTCTGTTTATTATCCATTAGCAGACCCTATCGTACCAAATTTTGGGATGCGGCAAATCACATTCCTAGTCTTGTTTCGAATACTCAACCACTCGGTCCACTCCATGTTCTAAGTGACTTGTCAACACATTCTTATTTCAAGGATGAAGTACAAGAGGATAAAATATTTCTATAAACAAAACTTTACCCATTCTGGTTCAGCACATCCATGGCTGCAGCAAACGCCCCAACCCCGGGGAAGCATAGCATTACTCACTTTTCAATAATAAATCCATTGTTAAGGAAAAAAAAAAAAAAGAGAACCAAAATCAATGTCACACTTAAGGTCAAGAATTAGGAGAAAACAGATAGTCAGAACACCAATTAATGTTTTCAATACCGCATGTATTTGAGCTGACACAATAGTGTTCTCATTCCATAAGAGTAAGCTAACAATCACTACATTAGTGAACAATCATCTAAGCTTGTTCGGTTTAGTCTAGAAATGTCTCCTACGTCTAAGTATCACCTTGATTACCAACAAACAAATGCCAAAAGTACACACATGTGGATAATACATGGTGATAAGCATTGTTAATGTCGCACCTCCCCTGCACAAAACAACAAATTTCTATTTTCTATCACCACTTCCAACCAATTCAAATCTACCTATCAATTCTAACAATATACCGATTTTAACACAAATGTGGAAAATAAAAAAGGTTAACTCATCTACAAAGAAATAAGCCTTAATTGTTTTATAATTTAATTCTAGTCATAATTACTAAAGAAAAACCACAGAGATAAGATACAGTACACCTTGAAACTAAAACTAAGACAACACAACGAAATTGAATATTATGGCAAAAAACTTCCCACCTCCCGAAACCAAATGAAAAAGAGAACCCAATTACTTGTATATTAGGGCTGAATAGAAAGAGATAAAAAATGAAAAACTAGCTGGGAAGGGAATAGATGTCTAGTTTCAAAAATCCAAGTCAATTTGTCTTGTATACATTGATTAGCAACAATTCGCAATCAAAAATTAAATCAATTGTAGAAAAATTAATAAACTTCTACTTGTTTTATTAATAAATAAAAGACACAAGAGAGATAAGAGTCTCACCTCTTGCAATTCAATGAATGAAGAACGGAACCGGTATCACAAATTCAACACAGAACCGCCATTGTCTGAACTTTAATCTAAGATTTGCGCAGACAACAATTTCTAATCCTGTAAACAATGAATGTGAAAAGGAAGTAAAAACCCTAATAGATCGATAATCCAGAATGGTAAATATAATAATAATGATAATCATAATAATAATAATAATTATTACAAATACATACTCAAAGCAGTTGTGTTCAACACAAATCGGTGATGCTCTTAGAAAAAGTTCTTCAATGGAGTAATTTGTCTCTTCAACACTAGTATCAGTGGTTGTTCTGGACTCCAACAGTTTGGATTAGGGGCTACCAAAGGTTAAAAGGAACAAGGGTTTCAGTTGGATGGGTTTTCAAAGTGGGAAAGAGTACGATAGGGTTGCGAAGGTGGGAGAAGGACAAGGCATTTGATGATGAGGGAGGGGCGATAGATTTGGGGATGTTGAGGTCCGATAGAGAAGATGGAGTTGCGGTTGAAATCTTAATGAGAGAGACAGTGTGAGATAGAGATGGGGGTTTGCGGCGGGGTGGGCTGAGGTGGTGGTGGGGGCGATAGAGAGAGGGGTGGTGGTGGGGGCGATGGAGAGGGGGGGTTAGGGGGAAGGAAAGTTTTGGGGAAAATTTTGAGTGGGAAAATTGGAGGAGAATGTTTTGGCTGATGTAGTTGTATTAGCTAGGAAATAATTTTCTTGCAAATGTGTTTATCCCAATTTTTAGGTCAGGAATAATTAATTCTTTGCTAAAATATACTTGTAGCAAGAAAAAAAAAAATTCCTTGCTAAACACAGGTATTAGTAAGGAATACATTTCCTTGCTAGAAAGTATTGTACAAATATTTACTTAATTTTAGGCAAGGAATAATAATTTCATTGCCAAAAACATACTTTAGCAAGGAATTTGATTTTTCATTGCCAAATAATTCACTTTAGGCAAGGAAAATGGTATTTCCTTGCCAAATACTTTATTTTTTTGTAAGAAAATATCATTTTCCTTGCCTAATGTGTATGTCTTACAGCCTTTTGGCAACAAAATCAAATTTCCTTGCAATTACTATACTTTTAGCAAAAAAATTTACCTAAGCTTCCTTGCAAAATCCCATTTTTGTTGTAGTAATAATAAATAAAATAAAATAAAAAGATTTTCTTCTTTTTATTTCTATTTTGATAAATGAATAATTTGTTTTAAATAATTAAATTCTCAAATTATTTTAATAAGAATTACTAATTTATCAATAAATTAATATCTCTTTAAATTAATAGAATTTAGGTGATCACAACATTATAAATTTATAGAGATTATATTGTATGTGGTACAACTATAAGTTATATAGAAACCAAGTAATGCCATAGTTTTCAAATTTTAAATCCCAAATTATTTCACTTAAAATTTATGTACGTGTTCAATGAAATTTCACTTAATATTTTTTATTGGATGACTCTTTCTTAATCAAGAATCTTAATTGTCCTTAACTCTAAAAAAAAACTTATCATATGTCATTTTCACTAACTACCCTTTTATATAATCTGACATATTGTATATCCAATATGACTCTCAAGACTTGTGGTTGTGGGACCATTTGAAATAATTGTGAGACCACTTAAAATAATCTGCTTGATATAATAATTATGGTTATTATATAAACATGTCAAATATGTGCAAGTTTAATTTTATTTTTCTATTTCTATTTTTTTAACCTTGTTTCGTATTTATCACATGTATTGTTTTTTTTTATCAAAATTATAGTGAAATTGGTTCTAAAATACTCCCAACAAAATTAACTTAGATACTAGTAAATAATTAAAAGATACATTAATAACATAATAGTATGTTCCAAGATAAAAATGGAGATGTATACTGTATTGGACATTGAGGAAATAAAGTCTTGATGAAAAGCTCTAGACAAAATAAATGCAATCGAGTGGATTCTGGATGGGTATTCATCTAATTCAAATTGAGTTAAAGGAATAATGTTTGACATTGGTTTATATCAAATAGATTAACAACAAAAACAACTAAAATATATGCATATGTATAATCTATATCAAGCTCTAGGTATGTATATTTGTATGTGTATAATCTATATATCTATATATATGTATAATCTAGCCATAGAGGAGAGAGAGTGTTCCCGGTGATGGAGTAGTGCTCGGCGATGGGAGTGGTGCTCGGGGGTGGAGACCGGTGCTCGGTGGCGAGAGTGGTGCTCCAATGAAATCGCAGAGAGAGAGAGAGAGAGAGAGAGAGAGAGAGAGAATGAAGTATGAAAAATCGCAGGTTAGGGTTGGAGGGTTTTGGGATTTACGGGAGAGAAGCTTGGAGTTTGTTTTGGGGGGAAATGAAATCGTTGGTTTGTTTTGGGGAAAATGTTAGGGTGGGAAATTTAGGGCAAATAAGGGGTTGTTTGGGTATATGTATGGCTCCTACAAACTAGGTCTTAGTTTGGTAAGCGTAAGGGTGTGTTTGATAATCTAATTAGAGTAGAGGGAGTTTAAAACTTTCGTAAAAAAAAAAAAAAATGACTTTGATATCTACTATACTTAAAATAAGCATGTGTGTAATATGAAAAATGTATGATATTATATGTAATGAAATTTATAGACATTGTGCGTGTGATATGAAAATATAAAAATAAAATTATAGGCATGTGTGTATGATTAAAATATAAAATTAAATTTATCGGCATTGTGTGTGTAATATCAATAACATTGTGCAATACAAGTAAATTTTGAATTTATTAGTATGTGTGTAAAATTAAATTTATATGTGTGCGTAAATTAAATTTATAGCCTATTAATGTAAAGAAGATATCAACCGAGATCATTGCTTGAGCTCATGACCTGAATCACCTTGAGAGAGACATGTTCAAAGTTTCGAATAGAAAGAGAGTAAGAGAGGAGTAAGAAAGAAGAAATCAGATACATAGAGAGACATATTCAAAGTTGGGCGGCGATGGTGAAGTGTAGAAGCGGCGGAGTAGAGTGCGGCTAAAGCAGACGTGAGAGAGAGAGAGAGAGAGAGAGAGAGAGAGAGAGAAAGAGAGAGAGGGGTTGGAGAAAAGGTTTGTATACACATACTACAGACCCAAAAGGATTTTAAATTGGGGGTTTCAATTTCCAACGCTTCTCTTGGGGATTCTACTTCTATTTGAGTATCTACACACTCTCACACACATCAAACACACACATATACACACTCTTACACACAGATTTGGAGAGAGAGAGAGACAAACAGTCAAACCTAGAGGAAGATGGTGCTGGTGGTCTATGCTAAACAGCGGTGTGTGCGCGACGGTGAGCGGCGACAGTGGCGACAGTGTGGGGTAGGCATCACTTTTAGCGACGAAATAATATTTTGTCGCCAAAGACATCACATTACAATCACTTTTGGCGACGAATTAATATTTCGTCGCTATAGGCATCACTTTTGGCGATGAAATAATATTTCGTCGCCATAGGCATCACTTTTAGCGACGAAATAATATTTCGTCGCCATAGGCATCACATTACAAATCACTTTTGGCGACGAAATAATATTTCGCCGCCATAGGCATCACTTTTGGCGACGAAATAATATTTCGTCGCCATAGACATCACCTTACAATTACTTTTGGCGACGAATTAATATTTCGTCGCCATAGGCATCACGTTTGGCGACGAAAAAATATTTCGTCGCCATAAACATCACTTTTGGCGACGAAATATTATTTCGTCGCCATAGGCATCACTTTTGGCGACGAAATAATATTTCGTCGCCAAAATTCACACTTTTGGCGACGAAATTCTGTTTCGTCGCCAAATTTATGTTTTTTTCAGCCTCTTTGGCGACGAAATTGAAATTTCGTCGCCATGTTTTGTCGCTAAAGCCCATTTCTGTTGTAGTGATATCATCAACATACAAAGAAAGCATAATACAACTAGCAGTGGTACACCTAATAAAGAGAGCTGAATCATACTCACTCGAGAAAAACCCAAATGAGGTAATCACTGTGGAAAACTTCTCAAACCAAGCTCGAGGGGCTTGTTTAAGACCATATAGGTTTTTTTAAGCCTGCAAACTTCTTCAGGACCATGAGGAACACCCGGAGGAGGAACCATATAAACCTCCTCTTGGAGGTCTCCATTCAAGAAAGCATTTTTCACATCCATCTGAGTTATATGCCACTGACGAATAGAAGCAACTGCAATAAGAGTACGAACAGTAGTCATTTTAGCAACAGGAGCAAAAGTCTCCTCGTAATCCATACCATACTACCGGAAAAAACCCTTGGCAACCAATCTTGCTTTGTACCGCTCAACAGACCCATCTGACTTGGTTTTGATTTTATAAACCCAACGAGAACCAATAGCGCTCTTACCAGAAGGTAAGAGAACCAAACTCCAAGTATCTGTCTTATACAATGTTGAGAGTTCCTCTGTCATAGCCTGTTGCCAAAGAGGATCAAGAGCTGCCTCTTTATAGGACAGAGGCTCAGAGAGATCATGAACTGAAGCTAAAAATGAAGCAAAAGAATCCGAATAACAAGAATAAACAAAATCAGGTGATTGAGTAGACTTATGAGTGCGAGCAGGATAGCGAGGAGGTTCCACAATCTTAGTAGGTGCTTGGGTGGCCTCTGGAAGGAAGGTAGCATCAAGAGGCAAAGTACCAGTATCAGCAGAAGTAGAACCATGAGGTGAGACAATATCAGTGGTGCATGGGGCTTGAGAGGGAACACTATTGGTATCATCAGAGAATGGGTCAAGATGGATGAGATCAGATTTAGTCAACTCCTGATGATTATCAGAAATAGAAAAGAAGGGTATGTGCTCAAGAAAGACAACATGGCGAGAGACATATAGTTTCTTAGTAAGTAACGATATCCCTTCTGACTCTCACCATAATCTAGAAAAACACAAATAGCAGACTTAGGTGATTATTTGGTACGCTCTACATGAGGTCGAAGGACAAAACAAGTACAACCAAACACCTTTAAGGAAGAATAATCAAGAGCATGCCCATACAATTTTTCAAAAGGTGACAGACCTGAGAAGTGAGAGGACGGAATTTTATTAATTAGATTGACAGCAGTAAGGACAGCCTCTTCCCAAAAATCACTAGGGACATATGCAGATAATAAAAGAGGGCGAGCAGTTTCAACAATATGCCGATGTTTCCTTTCAGCAACACCATTTTGCTCAGGAGTGTCTGTACAAGAGGACTGGTGAATAGTTCCATCTAAAGAAAGCAACTCAAAAAATTTATGATAGGTATACTCTCCACCTAAATCACATCTAAAACATTTGATGACAGCAGAATGTTGAGTTTTAACAAAAGCACGAAAGGTATTGTAAATATCAAAGAAGTCTGAACGGCGTTTCATAAGATAAACCCAACAGTAACGAGTGCAATCATCAATAAATGATACATAATATCGAGACCCCCCTCTTATAGTAATAGGAGAGGGTCCCCACACATCAGAATGAACTAAATCAAATGGTGCAAGAGAATATGAAATACTTCTATTAAATGGTAAAGCAGAAAATTTTGCCAGTTTACAACCACTACAATCAGAAATGTCATGAGTTTGTAAATCTCCTAATTTTCCTGTAGAAGCTAAATATTTTAAACGAGAGACTGAAACATGACTAAGGCGAGAATGCCATAAATAAAAACTAGACGAAGATGAACTCAAACGAAAGGATGACAAGTCAACACTAGAAGCTGCAACCACTGGTACATTGAGCTTGTCCAAGATGTATAATCTCCCTTGCCTACGGCCTGTCCCAATCAGCGTCTAAGACTGCGGATCCTGCACATAACAAAAAGTAGAAGAAAAAGAGACTAAGTAACCTGCATCACAAAGCTGACCAACAAAAACAAGATTCATAGTAAGTTTGGGAATATGGTAAACACTAGGGAGAGATACATGAGGTGTGACAACAGACCCAACACCTGCTAATGGCATGGGAGTACCATCAGCAGTCATAACAGGCAAAGAGAAAGCGGGACATAAGGAAGCAAAAGACGACAAGTCAGGTGACATATGATTAGAAGTTCCAGAGTCTAAAACCCAAATACCTGAGGACATACCTGAAGACATACCTAGTGAAGAGGTGGCCATAGCATGTGGCTGTGTGGCAAGGAACTTCTGAAATTACTCAGCAAGGGAGGTCATGGACGGAGTGAATGGAGAAGGGGAACCGGGTCCAAATGAGTCTGATGGTGGTACAACTGCTGCAGCGTTAGACTGTGGAGGCCTATATGAACGCTGCTTGGTTGTCAGATTTCCAATGAGAAGATTGAGGTTGCTGTTGCTGTGGTGGTCGACCATGTGAGGGCTGGTTGCTGCTATTGTGTTGGTTTGCACGACCCAACTTAGGACACTGAGCCTTCCAATGACCCTTCTCCTTACAGTAGCTGCATACATCACTACCAACTCTCGAGTAAGGCTTATTCTGATTGTTGGACTGTGGTCGAAAAGGGGCTGCTAAAACAGACGGAGTAGAGTCGGGGAAAATTCCCTTTCCAGACTGTGTCTTGAGACGTATTCCCTCAGTTACTAACTCATGGACAACAGAATCAACGGACGAAAGTGGGCTACGATGGAGAATGGACCCACGAAGGCCCTCAAAATCTTCACGTAGAGCCATCAAAAACTGAATCAGACGTTGTTCCTCCCTACTAGCGATATATGGTGCAAAGGCCCGCAATTCGGGCGACTCCATGAGAGCTAACTGATCCCAAAGATCTGTCATTGTAGAATAGAACTCTTGAATACTCAAATTTTTTTGTTCAAGAGCACGAATATCACACTCTAATTGGTACCTTTTCGCAAAACTGGACTGTGTAAATAATTTAGCCAAATGATCCCACACCTCCTTTGCATATTCAAACTTTGCCAACTGCATACCTATTGAAGGAACAACGGAATTGTTGATCCAAGTAATGATTTTTGAATTATTTGTGTCCCAAACATCTAGCAATTCTGCAAATTTATCAGCATTTTCATTCGTAGGTTTACTAAAATTCCCATTGATATAATCCCACATCTTCTTCCCCTTCAGAAAATTTTTTATCACATAATTTCAATATGCAAAATTCTTGCCATCGAGTTTAACACTAATTGCTTGAAGCGAATCATCACGTTCTGCAGCCATTACGAAAACGAAACAATTAAATAACACAAAACAAGCGAACCCAAAATCAAAGACAGATCCAAAAACACAAAACAAACGAACCAGAATCAGTGACAGATCCAAAAACGAGCGCAAAGCAGTGTGAGATCTAAATACGAATCCGAATCAGCGAGAAATCCAACAACGAACCAGAATCATCCGAAAAAAAAAAAAAAAAAAATTCCCCGAACCCCGGCAGGGGCGCGCTGCCCCCTGCAACCCCCAGCCAACTCACCACAGAGTTGGATCTGCGAAAATCGTGGATGAGATTCGAACCTGTTCTGATACCATGTGAATATATTAAATAATCAAGAAAACAACAAGGGGGAAGAGAAAAAAGAGCTAGAGTTTTTCATAACACAAAACTGAATGAATGAATACAATAGAAAAGAAGAGGCAATAATAATAGAATATCTAGGTATACAGTATTACCCTAAAGCTAATAAAACTAAGAGTCTTGCTAGGGGCACAAACAACTTTCACTAACACTTACTAACACACTCTATCTCTCTCCTAGTGATACTGCGGGGTCCACTGCGGACCCCACAGTGCCACTAGGAGAGAGATAGAGTGTGTTAGTAAGTGTTAGTAGAAGTTGTTAGTGCCCCAAATATTACTCTAAAACTAACTCTACCAGTGATATGAGTTAGAACCAATTTAGAATATTGCAAATTTGGAACCTCAACAACACTACTATATATATATATGTGTGTATATAGGAGATTGTGAGAAATAATTATCAAAATTTAATATATGCGTACTGCTGGACCTGTCTGGGGGCACATCCCTTTCACAAAACTGGAGTGACATTGGGTAAAGCACTGGGATTTGTTTGGCATGCCTCAAACAAAACCCAGATGCAACCACCTCTTTGGATTCTGTGTGGAAAAAAATAGAATCATAAATACTTCTGCAGATGAATTATATATTTATTTGATCTTTTGCAGTATATACTGAGATGAGCATGTGAAAAAGAAAGTGATCTTATAGTACTCTGCCAAACAAGGCTGTTGCTGAACTGAAGTTTGGGTATTTTAAGCAAGAGGCTCTGAGATTTGCTCTTTTTCCTTGGAAGAGCTGTTCTTATAATTTTGTTCTTCTTCTTTAAGGCAACACAAAGTTGAGATCTCTTCAATTATAGACACCCAGGTTAGATGACTTACTCTTCTGATCTTCCATTTAATTCAATACAACCTCTAGTGTGTGTATATATGTGTGTGTGTGTGTGTGTATAGATGGTGAAGAATTTAGAAATTAAAATATGATTTTTCTTTTGTTTTTCTTTCTGGAAGCTTATTTGTTTTCTTTAACTTGCTTTTCTTGTACAATTCTAAGTTTTTGCTTGTAATATTCGTTTTTTATGTTATAGATAAAGGAAGTAAATTATTTATTTAAAGAAGTAACTAATTTATTTTTTGGTCATTATAGATAAATATATATATCATTTTCAGTAAATAGTACTTATTAATGCATGAATTTTGGAAGTACCTTATAAGTAGAGTGTTCTTAGTTAACATGTTCAATGTTATACTATTAAACTTTAAGCAAATATGCAACATATATACATATATAATTGTTTTTAAGTATTGAAAGATTGTAAATTTGTACTAGTCTTTAAACACATACCAATTTCCCACATTATTCGAAGTCTATATGTTTTGGAGGACTGAGTGAAAGTACTGTTGAATATTACAGTGATTATAAAATTTGAGAGAATTTATTAATTTCTGTGAATTATTTGCTAGGAATGTACATGTTTATATGTCTCTTTGTGAGTGTATGTGTGTGGGTGTTGGGTAAGATCTTGCTAAGCTTTATTCCTATTCTATAGCCTATATATGATCAAAAGAGAAGAAACCCAGAGAAGTACTCTCTCTTTACTCATGAGAAGCTGGGTTTTACTCTTCTTGGGTGTTCAAAATCCACATGGACTTGGGGTCGCTTAGAACTCCCAAATTTTGTTCATTTTTAAAATTTAAAAAAAAAAAAATCTTTAATAAGGCCCCCAAAAAATCATATGTTATATATTGTGATATGGTAATTACCCAAATTGTTTTATCATCAGCCCAAACGTTTTAAATTACAATTGGTGATCATGTGTCCTATTTTTAATATAAAAAAAAGGTGCATAATCTGCACGTAGGGGCAAAATTACATCACTATACGCAATAAGAATTACAAGCACTAAACGTCTCAACTCTTAAATGGCCAGAAAATCTCGTAGAGCAAAACTATAATCTTTCTGATGCAGAAAATTCTGCTCCAACTATCAAGTACTAATACACAAAATTTATTGCCTAGGGGGAACTGCTCCGTGAATCCATGTGTGATTCTAAGCCAGAGTCTTGTCTTTAAACTTCATAGTGAGCATACTAAGGCTTAGTTTGGCCCTCACGTGGCTTTTTAAAAGTAGTTTGTTGAAATTTATTATTAAGTTGTTTGACATATAATTTTGTACAAGTGACACATTACTTTTCGAAAAAATATCATGAAATCAAAAAGCAATCTTGAGTTTTTAAAAACTCCATTCTAGAGCTTTTAAAAGCTACCCCCAAAAAAGCCCTAAGTTCAATTTTTGCAAAGTTCATAAACTAGTTACCAAATGAATTAACATGAAATTGTGCTATAAAAAAGGAGAGGTACCAAAATGGGGCCACACCAAGCCTAAATAAAGGGGAAAAAAAAAAGAAAGAAAAGAAAAGAATAGTTACTAACATGTTCTTGGCGTGGGCAGAAGAAAAGGATAAAGATTGCTAAAAAGAAAATATCCAAATTACATATGCAGAGACATTATTGTGCTATTGAAAGTGATATATTATCTGGCCATTATGGGAGATATTTAGTACACAACTCAAATGTTGTGGCCCAAAAGTAATGGCTGAATCTAAGAAAAACAAATCACAGAAACCAACAAAATATGCTACAATTAAAGGCTGTTAATGTTAGAAAAGTCTTCACAACTCACTACACTCTGATACTATTATTCTTTCTTTTAACTTTCCTGTGTAGTAGACAAACAAGTAATCAAAGGACATTCTTAGTGGCTGTTTGGGAAGCCTCAAAAATCATTTTTCAAGTTCATTCGATCAGTTCTGTTTATTCAAGTGTACTACGGTATACGAGTGCGTCTATAATCATTTTTAAAAACTGTTTCTATGTCAAACCAGCATTACCATCAGAACCAGAAAGAAAACGAGACTGACAATTAATGATCCTTTTTTTTAATACCTTCCCAAACATGGCCTTAGATTTTGAACCTTATGCTCTATTTTTCTCATTTAACAGGTACAGATAATGAAGACTAGACTTGGGTATGTGATCTGAGTACAAATTCTTGGTGAAGAGATAATTTCACTTGAATTTTTTCTGGGGTCACTTTAGAAATTGAAGAAATAGAAGATATAAGTGATTTGATTTCCAATGGAGAATCAAATTAGACCATATGATATGCAATTCATGAAGATGGCCATCTTAAAGCATGAACAAACATTCAAAGAACAGGTACATTAATTTCTCACTATATATTTCTCATGTCTATGTCCTCTTTATATATATATATATATATATATATAATACTAATCTAAATATGATTTGAATCAAATTTCAGGTATATGAACTTCACCGTCTATACAGAATTCAGAAAATACTAATGAAAAACATTCCAAAAAGCGCGCAAAATGGGCAAATAAACCATGACAGATCATCATGGAATTCAAGAAATGCAAAGAGTCATGTGATTCAGATAATTGGCAATGAAGATTGTATAAAACCAAAGCCTAAACCAAGTCTTGATTTGGAATCGGACGACGGTGATGGGTTGTTGGAGATTGAAGATGATGAGAGCCAGATTGAGTTAACACTTGGACCCACAAGTTATTATCAGAAGAAGAAAGTTGAGACACCGATAAATTCGGATTCGGGGGGGCATCATAGCTTTTCTTCATCTTCAACAGGTTCAAGCCATAAGAAGAGGACAAGTTCAGAGACCCAACTAAGTGGCCATAAATGGGGTCTCATGGAAGAACATATGAGACAAGATAGATTGAAACAGGGTCCTTGGATTTTCCAAGCTATGAATCTCAACATGACTTGAAAACAAATAAAAAAATTCATAGTGGGTATGATTTAGATTTCATCACCTAACTGACTCTGTGATTTGATGTTTGTTTGTGTGTGTGTGTGTGTTTTTTTTTTTTTTTTTTGCTTTCATTGTTTTTCTTAGTTTTTATTTTAATGGGTGATGGGGTTTTGTGTGGAGATTCCTAGTTTCCCTTTGCTTTTGAACCCATTACAATCTACAAAGTAGAATTGATGTTTAATTAAATCCTCTTATCTGTTCTTTTGTGACATAGTCACAATGTTTTAGACTCATCTCATGAAAGGGCTTAGATTGAGTTTAAAACTTACTCTCTTTTTTTTTTTTTGGCTCTTAGCTTAGCTTAGCTTTGTAATGAAATTCTTAGGGGCTATTTGGGAACTGCTTAAGAGTCCAATCCCACGATTGTTACTTCCATAAGCAGTGGGGTTGTTTGGCTTTGGGAAGCAAAAGCAGGTTTAGACTTTTTAATTGAGAAAAGAGCTGTGATTGGCCAAACGGGCCCTTAGTCCCAAACTGTCCCCCCTCCAAAAACACATCTGTTTCAGTCAACTTTAATTGTACCCACCCATATATTGATTTAACTGCACCATAATGTAATGATCATCTACTATGTGTTCCTAATATCTTTTTTATCATGCAAATATGTAGGATTTAGATCAAGAGACAAATTATGTACCTAAAATTTTTCAGAATGTTTTAAGGATAATACTTGGGGCACAATCAAAGCCACAACTTTTTTTGCACAACCTTCATTTTGTGTCTATCTCTCTCCTAATGGGCACTGTGGGGTCACTAGCACTGTGGGACCCATCAAGAGAGAGATAGACACAAAATGAAGGTTGTGACTTTGGTTGTGCCCCAAGTATATATTACTCATGTTTTAAACATTCCAACATCTAGTTGAAAGTTGATTTCACAGTGCTTTTGTTCTGAATAACTCAAACCATCTACCAACTTATTCTAATAGTAACTAGGGAGTGTTTGGGATGAGTAGTCACATTAATTATTTTTTTTTTTTTTTGCTAAGAGAGTAGTCACATTAATTATGTATATATATATATATATATATATTTCATTTTCTACTTATTCTAAAGATACGTCATTTTTAATATACTATGTCTTGGATTAGGGATTGACAAAATTCTATACTCTTCAACTTTTATAGCAAACGACATGCGCTCTAGTCATGTTTCAATAGACCTACACCGTGCCCTCTTTCTTTATATTAATCTCTATATCAAAATATGTACCACTATAACGAAACAAAATAAACAAAACAAAAAATGTCATTTCCATTCCAAACATGCATAGCATAACTCTTGGCTGCAACCCAAGTAGACAATGATCATTTCCTTCCTCCATGTTCTCGTAGGACATTTAAACAAAATCTAAAATAAGTCTCAAGTAATTGAATTTACCATTAGAAATGAAAGCAATTGGATAAATCTCTAAGGATTTGTTTGGTTCATGGATACGAGAGAAAAAGAACAAACAGTTTCGAAGAAACTACTTTTTTCTGTATATTTAAAAAGGAAAACAATTAGGAAAACTTGAAAAACGAAAAGGAGAGAAAATGGAGTAACAAAATTAAAATTTCCTTCCTTTTGACATGAACTCCTATTGTATTTTACAAAAAATTTAATTCCTAACACATTTTTTAAGAATGGAGGGAAACAATAGGAAAATAGTGCTCCTTCTTGTTTTTCTCAAGTGTTTCCTTTCTTTTTCAAATTCCACTAAACAAAACAAGTCTAAGGCTCTGTTTGGTTCATGGATTTCGTGATGAAAAAGAAAAGAGAAAGGAAAACTAGTTCCTCATGTTTTCTCTTGTGTTTTTTTTCATGCTTAAATAACATTTAAAAATAAAATATTAAAATATAATTATTATATGAGTAAAGAAAGACAAATGACTTACAATAATCAAATGTTTAATTTATTTCTTAAGTTACTCTCTTTTTCTTTCCTATATTCCTCATCTTTTCGTCATTACCTAAACAAAAGAAAAAAAATTTTCTTTGTTTTATTTTCTTTTATCTCACTAAAATGATGTGTTTGTAAAGGTTCTTATGATCAATGACCCAACCCTTTAATTCTCTTCAATGTTCCTCTTTTTCCACCCACCGCATGGCAGCTTTTCCTCACCAACACCAAGTACAGGAGCTTATTTATCTGTCTGCCACTACTTGAGCACTAGATTCCCATTTCAAATAAAAAAAGGTGTTGCCCCAAAAATTATTTCAGATCTCTGAGGCTTAAAATCCTTGGAAAACCTTCATCCAGTTGAAAGAATGCTTTTTTTTTTTTTTTCTGATCGTTAAAGAATGCTCTTTTAGGCTCTGTGATGATTGGCTTAGGACATTGACATTGACACTGTTGTCTTGTTTCTTAGAGTTATTATAACTTTCTTATAGCTTTTTATCCAAAAGGACTCAATAATTCAAACACAGTCCCCACACAAAATTCTATGATCAGATGCTACCCTTTGAGCTTCCAAAAAGCTTTTGTCTGAACTTCAGATGACTAAAAGATGTACAGTGATTTGAACTTGAATCTGGAAAAGATGATTGCCTCTGTTTGGTTCATGGACTTATATAGTGAGGGAAGAGAAAAAAAAAGTACTAAGAGCTCGGTTGGGTTAGCTGCAATTTTGAGCTCTGAAATACAATTTGAGTTAGCTGAAATACTAAGTGCTGAAATTGTAAGTACTGAAATATTATGTGTTGAGTGCTAAAATTTTATGTGCTGAAATATTAAGTTACTAATTTCAGCTTAATTTTTCAACTGATTTGTTTTAAGTGCTGAAATTTTAAACTAACCCAAACACTTCCATTTTACAAAGCAATCACTTTTGTTTTCCTCGAAATCTACAATTCATCCCTTAATTTTTAATTTTCAACTTAACCCAAATAAGCTCTAAGGAGACGTTTTTCTTTTTTTTTGGTTACTAGGAAAACAGGAAGGAAAAGAACATATCATAAAAGTAAAAAGCAAAGTGTTTTCCTTTAGGCTATGTTTGGTTCAAAAACATTGTGAGGGAAAAGAAGGAAAACACAAAGGAAGCGTTTTCCTCTGTTTGGTTACCAAGGAAACAATGAGTGAAATAAGAAGGAAAACGAAATATAGGTAAAATAATTAAAGATTTTGAATTTTGTGAGTCATCTTAATCCCTTCTTCTCAAGTTAAAATAATATCTTCTTTTTTTTGTGACTTTTTATGTTTTTTAAGCAAGAAAAGTACTAAGGAAGATGTTTTTTCTTTGCTCAGTTACTAAGGAAAATAGGAAGGAACAAAAAATTTTGGAAAAGTAAAATCAAAGTGTTTTTCCTCAGGCTCTGTTTGGTTCATGAATTTAATGAGAGCAAAGAAAGAAAAATACAAAGGAAATCGTTTTCTTTTGTTTGATTACCAAGAAAAATAAAGAAAAAAAACAAATAATAGAACTAGTTTTCTTTTAATACGGAGTATTATTTAAGCATGGTGTAAAACATAAAGAAAAAAACAAATAATAGAACTAGTTTTCCTTTCCCTTTTCTTTTCCTTCAATAAATCTGCAAACCAAATAAATCTTCAATGCTTTCCTTCCTTTCCCCTTGCCTAAGGAACCTCGGCAGTGCGCAGCTTGGGCAGCACCCCAACAGCGCCTGCGTGCAGGGGCGGAACCAAGAATTTGCCTTTGGGGGTGCCGAATTACTACATAGGCTATCTAACAATAACACACGGGGGTTTGGGGGCAGCGCTCCCGAAACGATTTTTTTTGTTCTATTTATACAGGAGTATACTTTTTTTTTCCTTGTCAATAAGACTACAAATTTACCATGTGGTGTTATTTTGTACTGTTTGAAAGTTATTGGGGAGGGGGGTTGCTTGAGTTTATCATAATGAGTGGTCTAATTGTACGGAAAATATTATTTTACCCAAATCTCATATCCCAAATGATTCTCAAACTGTTTGCTATGTAATTTGCGCGGGCGTGCTAGAACCAGCAGTGGTTCGATATGTGTGTGTGCGTGCAAACTAATTTCCTATCCTCTTGTGTGAGTGATACACAAGGTTTTGATGAAACTGACTTCTAAACAGGTGACTGTGTATAGTGAGTAGGAAAGTACCCTCACTGTAAATTCTCTAGCAGTACTGAAGCGCACAAGCTAAAAAGCGTCAAGTTTAACAGGTAAACAAATCACAAACGGTTTAATAAAACAGATTTTATTAAATGTTTGGAAAAAACTAAACAGATCTCAAGAACAAACCAGAAAGAACACAAACAGAAAATAACAAAAGGGCGGACCTATTTGCTATGAAGGCTAAAAAACATAAAAATTGGGTGCTTTGAATGCTTTGAATGCTTCGAATGTGATGTATGAATGTCGTTTCGAGAATGACGCGGAGTCCTTTGCTTGGATGGCCTGCCTTATATTTATAGCGGCCTTATTTGATTTCAACTTGGATAATAATTCCTTAACTTGCGCCCCAAGCTGCTTAATTGATTTGGCTGATTTGAAAAGATCCGTCCTCATCTTTAATTTCTACATTATCCGTATTCTGATTGAATCAATCCCTTCAATTTAGGGATCAGACACCTAATCCAGCTGGATGTCAGATTCCTTTCCTTAACGGACTCTTGTTTCTAAAACTTCTCAGAGATGACATCATCCTGCCAGCTGTAGGCAATACCGTCTTCCCCTCAGTCCATCGGCCTCATTACTGATTCTCCTGGATGAATCGGGCTTTACCTATTTCCATGCCCGATTAACTTTCTTTATCCGCCCATGGCCAGTCAGTCTGTTACTTCCATCTTTCATTGCGCGGTGTCCGATTGGACTTCCCGTTGCTTCATTCCACCATCGGGCTCTCAACGTACTAGGCTATGTTTCCCCAGAGCCCGATAATCCTCACCCATATTCAATCTTTCAACCGGGCTCTCCTTACCTTACCCAATCATCTACCATCGGCCATACTGCTACACTCGAGTCTGATAAGTCATTGATTGCCTAACCCGGCCTCTCCTTCATTCAGCCCCACGCAACACGGGTTCAAAAACCATTGACAGTTTTTAGATGCAAACAATTGCCCCCCAAAAGGTCATATCAAACATCCCGCCTTGATTGATGTGACGTTTTGAATTTTAAAAATTGTCACGCGTCAGGCATACAGCAAATGTCAGATTCTGGAGAATCCCACCAGTCACTCCACATTTAATGTACCATGATTACAACACCGTGGTATTTAAACAGGCAGACTCTCACCAACCCTTCACAGTTCACCCATTTGCACTCTTACACTTTCACTCTCTACACCCTATCTTCTCCGGCGAACTCTTCTCCTTCAGACATGGCACCTAAGATTGTTCCGGCCACCTCAAAAGGCAAGAAAACCTTCATTGATGCTAGGGATGGCAATGGGGCGGGTTTTCCGGGTTCCCCGCCCCGCCCCACCCCACCCTTAATAGGTAGGGTATGGGAGGGGCTTAATAGGGTTAGGGGAGGTTTCCAAAACCCGGGTCGGGGTCGGGTCGGGGTCGGGGTAGGCTCAAAAAACCCGAACCCGCCCCGAATATACTTGTATTTATATTTTTACCCCTCAATAGTTATGTGTATTACCATTTTTAAAAAAAAAATTTGCACTATTAGGGAACTAATTGGGTAAGTTAAAAAAAAACTGCATTATTAGAGAAAAAAATGCATTAAAAAAATTACTTTTTCAATTTGTGTACCAAAAAAAAAGCATAATCGGGTCGGGGCGGGGCGTGGTCGGGGACCCCGGGGGCGGGGTGGGGGCAGGGAGAGGCACTATGCAGGGCAAGGCGGGGGCGGGGGGAGGGTTTACTGAAGCGGGGCGGGGGCGGGGTATGGGGGCCCCGTCCCATACCCGCCCCGTTGCCATCCCTAATTGATGTTCCTCTACCACAAAACCGATGCAGGGAGGTTAGGGCTTTAGCTAAAACTCATGCCGCCGAGATTTCCACTGATTATCTCACCCCCTACAGCTCTTCTGACGGTTCTCCCGTCGCACCCGGCCTGGGAGCAGCGTTTCTTGGCCACCCTCCGACGGCATTTCTTCCTTTTTTCCCGCCGGTTGAGAATGAAGCATTCCTTCAAGTCCCTGCTCACTGGAACAAAGTTCAGAGTGCTAACCAACCAATTCGAGGATGGCCGACTCCCACAGCAGACTGGGACAAATGGGTCACCAGGGTTTCGGCCTCTAAGGCCGGTGTCTGGAAGCAAACGGGCATTTATGATGCCATAATGCTCAGTCGGTCTAGAATAGAGATAGAGCGACCTCTTCTTCTTTCTGCTCTATTATTCTGGTCCTCATCTTGTAACGGCTTCTTGTTCCGTTGCGGACCAATGGCTCCCACCATCAAAGACATAAGCTATCTGCTCGGTTTTCACCCCCATGGACAAGAAATCGTTCCCGGGCTCGATGTTGGAACGGCCAGCTTTGCCTACCCTCAACAAGAAATTGTCAGGGATGGGGCCGTTTCATTCAGACCGATTACAGCCTTTGGAGGCTTTCTCACTGCTTGCATTGGGGCAGACGAGACAGAAGTGCCCGACGCAGAACACACTGCCTTCCTCATCTATTGGCTCAATAAATTTCTCTTCTACTCGGCCAGCCAAGCCATTACTAAAGAATACACAACCTTGGCCTTGGCTCTTGCATCGGGGAAACCCCTGGCCATGGCTACGCTTGTTTGGGCGCACTTGGTCTGAGGCATAACGGATTTTGTCCATTCGGGCTTCGGAGCTGGTGGGAGTCCGATATGGGTTCTCCAACTGTGGCTCCATTCTTATTTTCTGGAGTTTCAACCCACTATTCGTCAAGTGGCCGATATTCCCATTTCCGCTATCCAGTTCATGGACGTAACTCCTTCCTCACACTCCTTCGAGGAGTGTTTTACTTTCTTTTATGAAGGTTGCTCTGCCCGGGATACCAACCTCTTCACCCCGTTCTTTTCACTTCAATTTTCTTTTTTTCTTCAACTTTCCAATAATCCTTCCAACTGGGGTTCGGGCACCCAGTCCACTTATAATGAAATCTTCTCTAGCTACTTAGTGGCTAGAGACATTATTTTTAGCCCGAGCATTCCGTCTGCCAATAATAAGTGCGGGGCCGAATATTACTTCGCTCCTCTATACGCCCGCCAATTCGGGCTTACACAACTCGTGCCCGTTCCCCCTGGGATTACTGTCAATGTCGACTGGGTGGAACGCGGCCTCATTGTTAATAACGGGCAAATAAAGAAAATAAAAGAAAGGTCGGACCGGCTCAAAGAGGCATTCAACTTCACACCCTTCTCTGCCCCGCCCGTGGTGTCAGAAGAATTCACCCAGTGGTGGGGCGACCGGGCACGCAACATTTTCCAAGGCACTGCTGCTGAGGCCCTTGTGCCTTTTACTGTAACACCAGCCACTGGGTCTGATGCTCCTGTCCCGACGGCGGCTCCAGCTAGGCGCAAGCAAATAGCCAAGAGACCGGCCCGCAAGCCAACTTCGGGCAAGGGTCCCTCTCAGAAGAAACAAAAAACAACACCGTCTTCTACTCAGGTTAGATCTCTAAACATCCTTCAGCAATTAAGCCCGATTTTGCATGTTCAGTATTAATTCTTTTATTCTATTTTACAGCTTGCTGACGAACACTCCGAAGAGGATCCGCTCCCAACTCCAACTCAGACTCTTCCTCCAACCCTCCCTACATCACCAGCGTCTGCAGCGGCCTATCTGGAACGGGTCGCCGTAAGGGTGATGCCACTTCACATCGTGCCTCCTCTAACTTCTTCAAGCAGAGATGAAGACCTTGCTGCTTCTGTTCAAGCTCCTGAGCAAGTCGTCCTCTCTTCCAGCACTGAGGACATGGCCGATGCTGGAGTCACTATGGGTGCAGCTGGGGAAGAAGTGGACCAGTCGGTCATTCCTGAAGTTGGAGTTCTCCTCGGGCAAGGGAAACTCACGGCAGCCACCGGGCCTCCTGTTCCAACAATAGTGGAACCGGTAATGGCAGTAACTAACCCTCCGGAAGAGTCTGCCAATGAGACCGGTGTTGATAATTCGGGCGCAGTCCCAGAGACGGAAGTTCTGCAAACTACAGCCTCAACCGGCCCAGAGGTAGAAACCGGCCACGCTTCTTCCTCGTCCGTGATGGCCCAATCTTCTTCTCAACCCAGTGAGGCCGAAGTTCGAGCAGCGCTCTCGGCCTCCCTTGATCCTCACACTCAGGTATTGCAGTGTACTTTTCCCTTCTAATTCATAAATTTTTGGATACCACATCTAACTGCTTCCTTTCCTTGGACCAGGCGGATCCCCTGGGTCCAGAGCCGCACATTCCTTTCAATGACTTCTTCACCGGCCTGGACCTAGGCGCTTTTGACCTTGGCCCTCTTGAGCCCGAAGCTGTCTCACCTTCACGCCTCCAACAGGCTAAGGACCTCCTTTTCGGCCTTGCTGACCAGGAGCTTTCTAACCTTCCTGCTGCTGCTGAAGTTGACGCAGCCTTGAACACCCTGATGGCCGATCCCTCACTTTCAGACGGGCAGCTGTCCTTACTCCACGAGATACAAGAAAGACTCCCCAGTGCCCGTCTTGTGGATTGATCAACCTTGAAGATTCAGGCTGATGCAGAGCTTCACTTAGGCTCGCGGCAGAAGGCCTTGAAGTTTCTGGAGGGGGCCAAGGTCAAATTTGAAGCGGGTAAGGCTTCTCGGGCTCAAATGCTAGCAAGGGATTCCTGGCTGCAGACCCGTATTACTGCATTAAAGGCCCAACTTGCCCAATGTGAGGCCGAAGTTGTTACCAATAATGCCTCTATTGGGAAAATTGATGAGGCACTATCTTTACTCGGTGGGGATGCCCAAAAGTGTAGTGATCAACTGCAAGCCAGTGTTCCGATATCCCGGGCATAGGCCCAGAAGTTGAAGAAAGCAAAGCGAGATCGGACTGGAGCCATCAAGACCTGGGAGGATCTGAAGGCTAAGCTTAGGAATTTTGGGTCGGCCTAGAGGCCGACTCATATTTTGTACTTTGTAAAGAATAACTTTTTTCCTTTTTTATCATTTTTGTAAGTAAGCTTTGCTCAGCCTATCAATACAACACGATGTTCTTTTTTAAATCGCTTCGGGCTCTGGTTCATAGTTAATCAACTGATCATATTCTAATCCAGGATTTGGTTTGTAATCCAAGTCAATGGTCTCCCATAACGTAGGATAATAGGACTTTAAATACTGACCATTGATTAATCGAGCATGAACTGTTCCATCTAAATCACGTAACCTATAGGCACCACCCCTCTTTACTTGATGGACGATGAACGGGCCCTCCCAATTGACTGACCATTTACCGTAACGGTTATTCTTTTCTCCAATTGGTAGCACGACCTTCCATACCAGATCGTCTGTGCAAAAAGACATCTCCTTCACCCTCTTGTTATAAGCTCAGGCAGCGCGCTGCTTCTGCACTTTTAATGAATCCAATGCCGCGAGCCTTATTTCATCGAGCCCTTCTAATTCCGTTATCATAGCCTCTATGTACTCAGCAGGCTCTAGTTGATTTTGTAAAGCCCTTCTAGCCGATCGGACTGTAACTTCCATAGGTAACATAGCGTCATGCCCATAAGTCAGCATGAATGGCGTGACCCCAGTACTTGATCTTTTAGACGTCCGATAGGCCCATAATGCTTCGGACAAAAGCTTGTTCCATTCCCTAGGATTTTCCACAATCATCTTCTCTATGATCCCCTTGAGGATCTTGTTAGTGGACTCGGCCTATTCGTTAGCTTGTGCATAATAGGGCGTAGAATTAAGAATTTTGATCCCCCTACTTTCAGCAAAGGCCGACGTTTCCGTCCCAGTGAACACAGATCCTTGGTCGGCCGTAATTGTTTCTGGAAGTCCGAACCTATGAATAATGTGTTCTTCGATGAATTTTATGACAGTGGCCTGAGTCACCGTTCTACAAGGTATGGCCTCGGCCCACTTGGTAAAGTAGTCCGTAGCCACTATGATGAAACAATGCTGGCCCGATGATGGCGGTAGGACTTTTCCAATTAAATCCATCGCCCATCCTCTAAACGGCCATGGTTTGATTATGGGTTGCAGCTCCTTGGCTGGCACACGGTGGATCGGACCGTGCTTCTGGCAAGCTTGACATCCCTTAGCGTAACTGATGCAATCCTTTAACATGCCGGGCCAATAATAATTATATCTCCTCAGCAACCACTTCATCTTGGTGCCGGCCTGATGCGCACCACAAATCCCTTCGTGTACCTCGACCATCACCTGCATGGCCTATTTCTTTCCCAGACACCTCAAGATTACATCATCACCGATTGGTATCTTGAATAACTCTCCATCGAGCACAATGAATCGGACAGCAAACAATCTGACTCTTCGGTCTACCCTGACATTTGGGTGATTCAGGTATTCAATGATGGGGATTCTCCAATCATTATCCTCCATCAAGACCGAATTGGCAGTAGCATACCAACCTCTCTTTGCAACGGACGGTAGTGACCGGACATGAACAGTTATGAGTTGGTCTTCTGCGTTCTTCTGGGAAGATGAGGCTGATCCTATTTTTGCCAGCTTATCGGCCTCAGTATTTGTGGTTCTTGGGATGTAACTCACGCTAATGTCATCAAACGCATCCATGAGCTGAGTGGCCACGGCGTGGAACGGGCAGAGCTTCCAACTTCGTATCTGAAATTCTCCAGCTATCTGTCCGATCACAAACCCTGAGTCTCCCTTTATGTGCACGGATGATGCCCCCATCTCAAGGAGTATCTCTAGTCCGATGATAAGCGCTTCGTATTCGGCCTGATTGTTAGTGCATTTGAAATTGAGCCGGAATGACATTTTGGTTTTTTTATACTTAGGTGATACAATCACCACACCTGCCCCAGTACCCCCTGCATTTTTTGAACCGTCAAAAGTTAACGTCCATGGGACTAAGGATGTGCTCATGACTTTGGGTGTTGAAGGCAGTTCTCCCAAATCAGTAGGATTTGGGTGATCAACCAAGAAATTGGCTATGGCCTGGCCTTTGACCGATTGCTGCGATCGGTATTGGATTGCAAATTCCATTAAGGCCAGGGTCCATTTCCCAATTCGGCCTCTCATTATCGGTCTTGACAACATATATTTTATCACATCGGTTTGACATATTATGTAAGTGGAAACAGGGAGCATATATGTTCTTAACTTTTGTGAAGAAAAATGCAAACCGATGTGATAAAATATATGTTGTTAATGCCAAGCATAACTTTTCAATCGGCGCATAGCACTGCTCGATTGGAGTCAAAATTCTACTTAAATAATAAACGGCCTGCTCGTTTCCTTGCTCATTATCTTGAGCTAACATACTTCCTATAGAGTAGTCAGAGGTCGATATATACAACTTTAAATACCTACCCTTCTTGGGTGGCATTAGTACTGTTTGATCCCTTCAAAGGCTTGTTGATGGCTGTCTTCCCATTTGAAGTCTTCATCGGTCTTGATCTTCAATAATGGGGTCCATACTTGGGTCTTCCCTGCACAATTTGATATGAATCTTCTTAAGAAATTGATCTGTTCGAGCAATCTCTGAAGCTCCTTCTTATTAGCTGGTGGCTTTGCTGCCTGGATAGCCCGAGCCTTATTTTTGTCAATCTCTATCCCCTTTTGATGTACTAGGAAACCTAGGAAGTTTCCTGCAGTAACACCGAATGCACATTTGAGAGGATTCATCTTTAGTCTGTGAACCCGCATTCTTTCAAATGCTCTTTCTAAATCCTTCAAATGATCGGTATTTCCTTCCGATTTCACCACCACATCATCTATGTAAACCTCCATGAACTGTCCTATCATATCATGGAAAATTGAATTCATTGCTCGTTGATAGGTGGCTCCAGCGTTCTTCAGCCCAAAAGGCATGACAACCCATTCAAAGGTTCCAATTACCCCCGGGCACCAAAAAGCAGTCTTCGGGACATCCTCTTCGGCGATGTAGATCTGGTTATATCCCGAGTGCCCGTCCATAAATGACAAAATTTTATGTTTAGCGGCCGAATCAATTAGCTGATCGGCCATAGGCATGGGATACTCATCTTTTGGGGTAGCTAAGTTTAAGTTTCTGAAATCAATGCAGACCCTCAGCTTCCCATTCTTCTTTACCACTGGGACAACATTCGAGACCCACTCAACATATCGTGTTGTCCGAATGAATCCAGCGTCCAGTAATCTCTCGATTTCTTCTTTCACCTTCAGTGTTACTTCTGGTGACATATGCCGAGGCAGCTGCTTGAACAGCCTGAACCCCGATTTAATTGGCAATTGGTGTTCAACCAGTTCTCTTGATAAACCTGGCATTTCATCATATTCCCAGGCAAAATAATCTTTGTACTTGTGTAAGAGTGCAATCAACTCGGCCTGATACTGCGGATCCAGCATCTGACTTACATAAGTAGTTTGTGCTCTCCTTCCTTGCCTAGGTTGACTTCCAAGAAAGGGTCTTGGACCTCGGCCTTTAAATCATCAAGCTTCGCCGTGGCCGTTTCCAACTCGTCCATTTGAATCTCTTCTTCCCTTGGTGCTTCCTCTTCGTAAATACAATCAGCCAGATTAACCATTCCATCCAATGAGCCGATTTCCAACCTTCTATCGGCCAGGTATGCACACCATCTGGCCATGCTGGCCTTCATGGCCAACAGCTTCCGTTCCTCAATCATCGGAGTCTTCATGGACATCCTCTTGTTCGATGATCTCGATCGACCTTGACTCCTCCGTCCGACTGAGATTATGGAAGTACGCTTTAATGTCTGACGAGCTTCCTTTGAGGAAGGTCGCTGTATTCGGTCTTCCCATTTTATTGCACCCTAGCAACTTAACTGGCCCGATGTCATCCTCATACAAGACTGCATCGGTCGTTTGCACACGGGCTACAAATGGCTTGGTGTCTGCCCCCACCACTTCTACCTCATCACCTCTCCAGAAAATCAACAACTGATGGAGTGTGGAGGGAATGCAATAATTGGGGTGTATCCAGTCTCGGCCTAATAATGCATTATAGGCCGTCGAGGTTTCCACAATGAAAAAAGCAATCATGACCGTTTTACTTCCAACGGTCAGTTCCAAGGGTAGGATACCCTTGGTTCTTGAAGGTGCCCCAGTAAAGCTCTGGACATTCATTTCGGTCGGAATTAACTCCGACTCGGACTTCTGCAAGATCCTCAACATTATTTGCGGCATGATGTTGATGGTGGAACCCCCATCAACAAGGATCCTGTTTATTGGGATACCCTCAATATGTCCTTTCACATACAAAGGTTTCAGATGTTGGGACATCTGGTACTTTGACTGGTCCGGTCTTCAATCTTTCCTCAGTCTGATGTCCTTTCGGCCTCAAGATAGTGATCTTAGGCCGATCGGTCTGGTTATCGATGGCGTCTACATTTTTGCTCGTGGCTTCCACCACTCTAGGCTTAACGGTCTCTCCCCCGTTCCAAAAAACTTCTTCCATCACGGCCGAGTCTTTAGCTAGGCCCTCTACCACGTCCCCTTCCATGGCCGATGGCTGGTCTGGCTTGGCCATGAAAGACATAGGTAGTGTGAACACCATGTTGGATGATAAGCCTACCGGAATGGTCCCAAATTGAATTGGTGAGAAACTTGAGCCTGACAGATCTCCATCGGACTCCACACTCATTTTGTCCGATGTAACTCTATCTTCATCCTGTGATTCTCCTAGTCGGACTCTTTCCCTTGGATGCTCAGTGGCAGTGCACATCGCCATAGTTGAAGATCCTTGGTTATCGGACCCCTTAGGCTCCATGGGTACAGGAGGGTTTCCAGCCCGATTCTGACGTTCACACTCGGCCTATCTCATTCTCTGATACCTCCTTTTTTGGGATTTGCTATATTGTGGCCGTGCTGGGGATTTAGAGTGTCAGCTCTGTGCCACTTTTGATCTTCTACCCGAGGTGGTAACACCATTCTCGGGCTCCTGCCAGAGGTTGATGCCTGTATCTGAGGCCTTGGGATTATCTGGGAATTTCTTGCCCCCAGCCGGGCGGATTCGCTTTGGCCGGTTCGCTGCACCAATGGATGTTTTGTCCGCCACTCGGGCTTGTCCTTGCTTTGCCACGGTATTGACAATCTCTCGTATACAGACTTTCTCGGGCTTGATTCCCGATGTTCATAGCTTCTTGGCCTCTTGCTTGGGCTCGAAACTTCCTTCTTGACGTTAGCCTTACACCTCGGGCAAAGGCCTTGTTCGATGATCTCCAGCTGTCGGCGTAGATCAGCTATCAAATTGTCTATGCTAGATCTTGCCGTTTCTTCCTCGGCCTTGTGGTTTTCCTTTTTCCGCTCCAGATAGCTCCTTTGGAGGTCATGTATCGTCACCTTCAGCCCTTCAGTGGCCGAAATAGCGATTTGTTTTCCCTCCCGTTGATTTGGCACAAGCTCTCCGTCGGACAAGTCTATCTTGGGTCTCGGCCTTGAAAGCTTGGTTAGGTCGGGCATAACCATGTTAGTACCAGTAATTTGTGAAAAAGGATTCGAATCAATCCCCATAGCTTTGTCCGAGAATTTGCAGACTCCCTTCTCCATGTTTTCCTGTATAAAATTGCGAAAAACAACACAATTGTTAGTAGAGTGCTTCCAGGAATTGTGCCATTTACAGTACTCGTTATTTTTCATGTCATCGGCCTTTGGGATCCGATGACCTTCACTTAGCTTGATCACTTTATCGGCCAACAAGGCATCGAATATCTGATCAGCCATAGTTATATCAAAAGTGTAGTTTTTTCCCGCCTCGAACGCCATTTTCTTTGCAGTGGCGTTGTTGTTAACAGGCTTATTCAAGGCGTTGCATACGATTGGCCGTTTACAGATCAACTCGGCCATATCGCATTCTGTTTCAAGGTCGCACTCTGCCAAGTGGACCTCGTAATTAGGGTCTTTATAATATGTTCCCTTGGAGGAGTTCTTCTTCTCCTGCTCATCCAAGAGAATACGCTCATAACGACCGGCTCGTGTAGCAAGCTCGAATAAGTCCCGGAAGTCAGTTCCCTCAAACCTCTTGTGAAGTTCAAAGGACATGCCCCCCATGGCCATCTTTGCATACTCTTTCTCGGGCAAAACCGTCTTACACCGATACTTTGCCTTTCGGAAATGGGCTATGTAGGTTTCCACGGTTTCTCCTACTAACTGCATCATCCTGGACAAATCAGCCAGCGATGTTTCGGGCTAAGTCCTATAGAACTGGCCATGAAATAGTTCTTCTATCCCTTGCCAAGTAAACACAGAATTGGCTGGGAGGTTAACGTACCACAAAAACGCCATGCCTGTTAGCGAGTTTGGGAATAGTCTTAGCTTTAATGGGTCACTGTGACCTACATGGCCGCATTGAACAATAAAACGGCTAATGTGCTCAACTGAGGACTGTTCACTCTCTCCTGAGAACAGAGTAAAATTTGGTACTTTGTACCCCTGAGAAAATATGACTTGGTCAATTTCAGGAGGGTATGGCCGTCTGTACGTCGGCCTCTCTAGTCTTCTCATAAACGGGCCATACTCTTCGTGTATGGCCGCCACCAGCTCTTCCCTTTTGATAGGTGGTGGAGCTAAAGGCTGAACATTCCTCATCGGAGGTACCAACGGTGGTGGCAGTTGCTGTTGGTTGTTATTGGCCTGATGGGGCCAAAATCCACCGTTGTTCCTTTGCCCCCCAAGTGCATGACCTGGGGTTTGTCCGACAGGACTTTCAGTATGGCCTGCAGACCGGCCAAAACCTGGCGTCGCTGATCCGTTGGGATCAGTAACTGCCACACTGCTAGCCATACCGGTCTGTGACTCAGATTGCTTACCAGAGCCAGCAGCATCCCTAAGGTTTGGACAGACATAAGGCGTGTCCTTCGGCTTATCGGACTCAAGCGAGGTGCCTGAACCCGATCCGTTGACTTGTTCTTTGCTGCTTCCGGCCTTATAGGTCTCAATCAGCCTTCCGATCGTTTCTGTCAGGCGATCCAACTTGATGTGGGTGGTCCTTATTTCCAGGACCAGCTCCGCTTGACTTTTATGAACATCGGCTGTCTGATTCATGACCGATTTGAGATTGCCCATAGAGCCTATGAGCGCGTTGTACTCCTGCCACATTGGCTCGACATTAGCTCTCATGGCTTCTGAGATCGCCTCAAGAGTGACGTCGCCATCTTGTGGTGAATGGCCAGTACTCTCCTCCACAGGTGGGTCCGTGGTGGAATCGTCCTGGCCGTTCTTCGTCTGCTGCTTCTTGGGAGGCATGGTTTGACACTGAGTGTCCCACCGGGCGTGCCAAAATATTTGCTATGTAATTTGCGCGGGCGTGCCAGAACCAGCAGTGGTTCGATATGTGTGTGTGCGTGCAAACTAATTTCCTATCCGCTTGTGTGAGTGATACACAAGGCTTTGATGAATCTGACTTCTAAATAGGTGACTGTGTATAGTGAGTAGGAAAGTACCCTCACTGTAAATTCTCTAGCAGTACTGAAGCGCACAAGCTAAAAAGCGTCAAGTTTAACAGGTAAACAAATCACAAACGGTTTAATAAAACAGATTTTATTAAATGTTTGGAAAAAACTAAACAGATCTCAAGAACAAACCAGAAAGAACACAAACAGAAAATAACAAAAGGGCGGACCTATTTGCTATGAAGGCTAAAAAACATAAAATTTGGGTGCTTTGAATGCTTCGAATGTGCTGTATGAATGTCGTTTCGAGAATGACGCGGAGTCCTTTGCTTGGATGGCCTGCCTTATATTTATAGCGGCCTTATTTGATTTCAACTTGGATAATAATTCCTTAACTTGCGCCCCAAGCTGCTTAATTGATTTGGCTGATTTGAAAAGATCCGTCCTCATCTTTAATTTCTACCTTATCCGTATTCTGATTGAATCAATCCCTTCAATTTAGGGATCAGACACCTAATCCAGCTGGATGTCAGATTCCTTTCCTTAACGGACTCTTGTTTCTAAAACTTCTCAGAGATGACATCATCCTGCCAGCTGTAGACAATACCGTCTTCCCCTCAGTCCATCGGCCTCATTACTGATTCTCCTGGATGAATCGGGCTTTACCTGTTTCCATGCCCGATTAACTTTCTTTATCCGCCCATGGCCAGTCAGTCTGTTACTTCCATCTTTCATTGCGCGGTGTCCGATTGGACTTCCCGTTGCTTCATTCCACCATCGGGCTCTCAACGTACTAGGCTATGTTTCCCCAGAGCCCGATAATCCTCACCCATATTCAATCTTTCAACCGGGCTCTCCTTACCTTACCCAATCATCTACCATCGGCCATACTGCTACACTCGAGTCTGATAAGTCATTGATTGCCTAGCCCGGCCTCTCCTTCATTCAGCCCCACGCAACACGGGTTCAAAAACCATTGACGGTTTTTGGATGCAAACACAAACACATATGATTAAAGATTAGAGTTGGAAGAAAGCAATGAAAATTATTTAAGCTGACTAAGGGAGTAGCTTATTTTTTTTGTTTGGGAGTGTTAGAAACAACCAAATATGAGGAGTAGTAGATTTTTTTGTTTGGAGGTGCCAACAGACAACAAAATATGAGGTATAGTACACATACATGTATATTAATATAAACAATCTACCACATGTGAGGGGTGCAATGGCACCCCCCACCTAACATGACACAGTTCCGCCCCTACCTGCATGCCAGCGCCACGTAAGTGCTGCCTAGGCCGCACGCATCCGAGAATCCGGACTCTTTCCCCTTTCTAAATCTGATGCTGCTAAAAATCTGCTGGGATGGATCTTGGGTTGAATCCTTGTCAGGTGTAAAAAGACCCAGGCCTTGGCGCAAGGTGCCTCTGATGCTTAAGTTAACACATATATGATATATATATATATGGGAAAAAAAGGTCTGAGAGGGTGTAGTAAATCCGAGTCTGAAAGTGAGACTACCTCCATAATTTGTACCTTCACGGCGTCTGTTTTTATAGAAGGATTAGACTTTGGAGCTCTTTACCTTTTGAATTTGCCATCTCTCATGTCTGGCTTTGGCTAATCATGGAATATATATTCTGCCTTAACGGCCCGTTTAGTTTATGGAATATTCTAGCTGGATTCTGATTACCAGGAATTATAATATTAGTAATCAATTTACTAGTAACCTGAATTTCTATAAAGTATTTGGTTCACGAGTGGAATCCTAGCTGGATTTAGAATCCAATGGTTGGTTGGATCAAGGAAAATAAAATCGGAATGATGTTAAATACCTAATCTACAATTGAAGGTTATCTATAATATGAATGATATTAACTTATACCTTCCACAACTTTAAGGGCTAATTTTGGTCGTATAAAATTAGAAAAACAAAGCCCCAGTAGTCGTTGAGAATACCACCTGTAAGCTAGGATTTAGAATTCACCATGTTTTCCACCTTTGGGTGGATTCTAAATCCAGTGGGACCCACAATTCAATGAATAATACATGAGCCAAATAAGGATAAATTTTAGAGTCCTTTAGATTTTGGCCCTTTATTGCAGCATTTTCTAGAAATTGATCCATTCTATTAGTCAACTTAGAAATTAGTCCCTCTCTTATTTTGAGGACCAAAATACCCCTACCCTCATAAATCAGGGTTTTGAAATTCAAAACCTAAGTTTGTTATATATATATATAGAGAGAGAGAGAGAGAGAGATAGATAGAGAATTAAAAGAGAAAATTTAATAAATACCCCAACTTCCATAAATCAAGGTTTTTTAATTCAAAACCCTAATTTGTTATACACACACACACACACACACATATATATATATATAGAGAGAGAGAGAGAGAGAGAGAATTAACAAAGAAATTTATCTATTATAGTGAGAAATTTCTCACATTTGCTAACGTATTTGATGAAAATTTCTCACCAACTAAAAACAAACTGTCAAAATACCGACTACATGTGAGAAATTTTATCTATTATAGTGAGTAATTTCCCACCTTTTTTTTCTCGCCAAATAAAAACAAATTTCTCACCTTCAAAACTCAAAAGTAAAACTACACACTTTGTGAAAAATTCCTCCTATTGTCGAAAATTCACACACAAAATGTCAAAACACTAAAATGCAGCAACAATATACATGGATTTAGTGAGAAAATCCCAGTTCTAAAATTTTGATGGAAGATTAACAATACAAATTTTTCATAGTTTTGAATGGATTTGAAGAGAAAATTTAATAATAAAAACTCTCAATAGTTTCTTGACCCGGAGGATCCGTTTGATCCAAGCAACGACCTCGTGGGAAGATGGGTTAGCGGGTTTATTGAGATTGGTGATACCATACATGATGTACTCGGCTAAGGGGCGTTTGGGAGGAGAGAAACCAGAGGGGAGAGGAGTGTAGCGTCCGGTACGTACATTGAGGTGATTGTAGTTCTTGAGGAGGATGGGCCACTAAGAGGTGTCTATGGTTGGTGTGAATGACTGAGGCTTGATCAAGTAATCATCATGGGTGGTCCCTTCTTTCTCTGATTGGATTGATTTGGTCTTCTTTACGAGAGAGCTCGTGCTCGGACATTACTTATCTAGAGAGAGAGATCCAAATAAAGAGAGATAGATCGTGAGAGAGAGACTGATCTGTGCAGTTATTTCATTTATTTTGGGGTCAAATTGAAATCCTAAATTCATGCATTGATTTGGTGATGATATAAATTTATGCATATATTTAATGGCAAGGACAATTTTGCCCATAAAAAAGACGGATTTGGGGGAAATGACTAATCTTTAGTTTATAATTGTAATTAGAGACTAATTATTGTTCATAGATTTGAGGATGTATCAGTATTTAAAAGAGTGGGTATCATGGACTAAATCTTATATTTTTATAAATTTTAAGATTACTAGTAGGGGTGGCAATTTTCGACCCGGCACGACAACCCGACCCGAAAATAAACGGGTTTGAATGACCCGTATAAGGACACGAATCATTAACGAGTCGACCCGTTTGACACGATTAATAAACGGGTTTAAACGGGTCAACCCGTTTGACCCGATTAAGTATTTAAGTGCAGTTGAGACTTCTTTTTTTTTTTTGTTCTAAAAATAGTTTTTAATAATTTAGAAATCTAAAATACAAATAATATAAATAAGAATTAAAAAAAATTATTTAAAATATATATATATATATATAAACTAAAATTGTTTTTTTTCTTTTTGCTCCAAAAAAAAATTTAATTACCAACTTACCAAACAAGTAAATCTATATATAATAATTAATAACTAATGTAATAAAAATAATAATTAATAACTAATAAGTTTATAATAGTCGGATATTATTATAGTATTTTGGTATTTAAGATGATATATAATACGTGTTGATAATTGATACATTTGATGGGAAGACTTATTTGTATTTTTAGTAAGACTGTAAGCTTTTTTTGAATAATTGAACCGAGCTAACCGGTCGATTTTCTTAAAATTGTCTACAACTAAAAAACCGATCCAATCACCCAAATTGGCAAAAATCGACTAAACCGATCACTGCGGTTGGTTTTCAAAACATGAAAAAAAAAATCGAAAATAAAAATTCAAACAGAACCGAACTGATGACACCCTCCACGGGTTAGACGGGTTAAACAGGTGACCCGTGTATGACCCGGCACGATTATTACCCGACACGATTATGACACGTTAAGAATGACACGATTATGACCCGACACGATATTGTCCCGACACGACCCGACTGTCACCCCTAATTACTAGTAATCTTAGGGTGGAATCAAAATCCACCCTAAGAACGCATGAACCAAACGGACCGAATTTTCATTGTGATCCGCATCGTAATGATCATCGTTGATCGTATTTCAAATAAGGAGGTCAGATTGAGCTAGCTACTTATATATGTTTCGGGGGCATACCCTGTGACGCGTGTCTCTCTCTCGTTGGTTGATTATTTCGATTTCATAAAAAAATCCGTGAACCAAACAAATCCAAAGTATTTTCCACGGTGATCACAACATGAGCGTGTCATGTAAAATTGAGAATTTTGACTTTTGTGTTACTATAATTTTTAAATATTTTTGTGTTTTCCAATGACTTCCATGACACCACTCAACAAGAGCGGACCTAGAATTTTTGTTCAAAGAGGGCCCAAACTATTTTTACTGTTCATGTGGGGAGAACAGTAGCAATCAAATCCAATAAATTGTACTGAAATTTTTTCCTCCTTTAACAGTGATAGAAGAGAGAGAGAGATTTTTTTTAAGCAAAAAAATTTAATGTATGAGTGAGAAGATGTCAAATAAGTATAGATTTGTTTTTTCACCCCCAATTCGGGGGTAAACTAAGCAATTTTATAATTCATAGAGGTGATGTTTGGTTTATGACCTAAATACTATATAGGGTATTTTAAAATATCAGGGTAGGCCTATTTATCAAAATCATAAAACACATAAATAAAAATGTAATTTTCAAAACTTCAGGGCGGTCTGTGCCCCCCTTACTATAATGTGCTTCCGCCATTGTCACTCGAGGAAAAGAAAAAGGAAAACCAGTTCTCAACGACTAATCATTGTCCGAAAACATCAAAAGATGAAGAAAAAAAAAACCGTATCTTGGTTTCTGGTAGACCAGTTCATGTGTTTAATGAACATAATGAAAAGCTCAATCATGTAACAACTTTTTTGCTATTCATAAGCCTTTGAATTAAAGGTTGTAATGCAAACACAACAACATTATAATTTACACACGCAACAAAAAAACAAAAATTTAAAAACACAGGAAAGAGAGGAAACAAGAGGATCAAAACAATATGAAACAGCTATTAGTCCTCTTTTCAATCCTTAAAGACAATGCAATATATTTACTTTATATATATATATATATATATAACCTTGACGGAAATTGAAACCAATGCATCAAGAAATGGAATGCCTCCGATCTCGGCTGGGTTTATTCCGGCCTTTTGCATTGAAAGGCGAAATTCCATCACCACGAACGAACGGATACAATCGTCCTAGTTTTCTGGAAACCGAGCTCATAAATGACTTTCTAGGCAAAGGAGGTTTCTGATCATCAGATGACAATTTGCTTACCACGGGACTGCCCACACCTGATTTCGGAGGATCGTCTGATTTCTCAATTTCTTTGAGTTTCATTTTCATCTTCACTAGCTCTAGTTTAAGGTCCTGGTTTTCTCTCTTCAAATTTGAGAAGTCATCCGAAATCGGGTGGATGTCGGTGGAGTATAGGTTAACTTTGGTGGGGAGAGAAGCAGGGGATTCGCTGCCGCCACTCATGGCCTCGCGGAGGCGTTGCTGCTCATAGTAAAGGACTTGGACCACCGTTTGAACGGGAAGGCGGTCATTTTGGGCAGCATGAGCACAGGCCTCTCTTGATAGCTTTTGACAGTCCATCACACTGCAGACTTTTTTCCTTTCTAGGTCACTTAATGCAGGATGAGCCTGTGAAATTAGGAGGACAAGTTGGATCATGATTCATATATGTGTGATATACTTTTGTGTGTGTGTGTGTGTGTGTGTGTGTGTGTCACATACAAAATGGATAGATTAAGGCTTTAAACAATTGAGACTAATCGTGTAAAGAAGTTGCCTATTTGGGTGAAAATTATTAAAATTTAATGGACCAAAATAAGATTTATGAGTTTAGAAGGGGAAAATTAAAAATTTTAAGAGGGACACAAATGCATAGAATTTAAAATACATAGGGTAAAAAACTAATTTTCAAAAGTCAGGGGGGTCCGCAAATAGCCCCCATGTGGCTCAGCCCCTGTGTGCGCGTGCATGCATTTGTGTGTGTTTATGACTTGAGAACCCTCAAAGCCCGGACCAAAGAATCCGACCTTGTAGAACCCCTAGATTCTGGCAACCACCCATAAGAAACCAGTATCGGCTAAGGCTTAGCGCGAGCCAGGAGAAGTCGAACTTAGAACATCTGGGATTACTCATCCCTACCAAACCCCCTTTCAACCGGGAAAAAGATAGTAAATTTCTTCTTTTTTGTTTTTTTTTGGCTTGGTCTTAGGTAAAGTTCTTTAGGCACATTTTGCCATGTTCTCCCTTGTGATCGGTCCACGTGTAATCCATAGAGACAACATTGCACAGATGGACACGTAACAAAATGACAGATCTTCAATTTGAAAAACAACAATGCTAGGGCCACAAATAGTACTCTTTGAAGAAAGTGGATGAAGCAAAAGTTTTTTTTTTTTCTTTTTTTAAAATTTCCAGAATTCAGTATTTTGAGAAGAAATAGGTCAAGATCTTCAAATTTTGAAGTCCTTGTCTACAAATTTTAAATGGGGTCAAGTTCAATATGAAATGTAATAATAACTCAGAATGAAAGAAAAGCATTATGAGAAATTGAAACCAAAATGAGAACTACTTCAAAACCATTTGAGAAGGCAGAAAGAAGACAATGAAAGAGTATGTACAACTTTTTCTTAGAACAGAAGGGATGTTCCAACAAGTAATGAAAGGAGAGAAAGTAGAAATCAGTTCTATTGCTATCAAAAACATGATTAGAATTATATATATATATATGTGTGTGTGTGTGTGTGTAGGTAAATGGACATTAGTAAGTGCACCTTCAAGTAAATGTCAATGCCTCTATACATCCCATCTTCTGTCACCCTTGATTGTTCAGGTATAAGTTCAGCAAGACCCATGAACTTTGAGACGGACAAGTTTCGATCAGAGGCTATTTCAGCTAGATAATTTTCCATTAGCTTCCCAACTCTCTCCATTTCACTTGGAGGAGGAGAAACATACTCTTCATCCCCATTGTACCCCAAATTATTTCCCTCCAATTCATATTCAAGAAAATTCATCATGATCCGTTGCACCGTGTCCACATCAAACAACGTGTCTCCGGTGAATGAGAATGAAGGAATTAAAAGATCGTCAAGAACGGCTTGACCAAGTTGCATTCCCATTCTCTTCTCTAGATCAAGCCTACAAGCGACGGTTGTCTCGAGAAAAATTGCAGCTCGGAGGAGCTGTGAGAGAAAGCTAACCGAGATGGTGTTCTTTTCCCTCGGAAGAAGACTAACTATTGTTTCCAAAACAACCCTCTTCTCGTGTTCTTGTCGTGGCTCGATCTTTTTCCTTCCCTTCCCAAATATTTCCTGCATTGACAAGAATGTAAAATCAAAATGGTTCAAACAACCCTTTGAATGCGAGAAAACATTCATTATGGATTCCAAACAATTATATGCACTGAGAGAGAAAATATTCAATACAACGATGATATTGTTGACATAGCACAATAGAAAACATGCTTACAACTAAGTAATACATTCGCGTGAATTACTAAACTAATTGTAGTCTCGTCGCAGTGTAAAGTTGTGTGTAAATTTATGTTATGTGAATAATGCTTTCCATTTTTTATTTAAATGACCATTTTGCCCCAAGTTACCAATTTCACATTTAGTGTGTGTTTTGGAATCCTTTTGAGTCGGCGGGCTTACTTGGAGAACCAAGCAAGTGCCACACAAGCCTGCAAGCTTTGTAGCTTGTGACACAGTAAAGTGCTATCACCGTTGTATTGAATATTTTCGGCTAAATCGGGATGAGATATTACCAAACCGCGAAGAGACTTTTGCGCATAGAGCATAAGAACCGGCCCAAGCGCATATTGCTTAAACCCTCTCGCCATCATTGCAATTAGAGCGCGTTGGAAGATATCGATTCGAAGAACAGTTAAATCTTCAGTCCACCAATCCACAACCGGCCTCGGCTGAGGCACTGAAGAAGAGTTAACACCATCGGTGCCACCACTCTCCGCCCTGCCCGATCCACAAAATTCACTATCCTTGCACGCTATATACGCGATAGTATCTATACACCGGCTCACCAACTTCACTTCCTCGGCCAGTGGAACGAGGCTTTCGGATGCATGCAAAATGGAGACTGCACTAGATAGGCTTTTGAGTGCCACTTCATTCAAGAAGGCCTCGGTTCTTCCCACGAGGTTTCCAACAGAGTAGTACTCTGTCATTTCGAGATACTCTGCAGCACACCGAAGCATTGCTATGTTTTCCGTGCTGATCTCGAAGTTTATACCGTAACAGAACTTTGCCGCCAGTTCAAATGCTTCCGCCCCTCCAGGAACATCCGGGATTTCGATGATGGAGAGATCGGGATCGTTGGATTCTGATACCAATTTTCTTATGTACCCACATTTTGATACTAATGGAAACTGCATTTAAAATTTGCAATTCAGTATTAGATTTTGATTTTTCGCTATGTATATTACTATTAAATGAAGATTGACATACCCAAATGAGGAATATCTTAGATATAGTTTTTTTTTTTTTTTTTTTTTTTTTGTGTTAAATCCCTATTGATGTTAACAAACTTGTCACATATAAGAACTTTTTATGAAGGTGATGAATAAGAGTAGAGTATGTACTATACCTTGTGCAATGAAAAAGAAGATCCACCAGCATTAATAGTGACATCACTGGGGATTTCTTGGGAGAAAATCCTGTTGAAATTAATTCAGAAGAAATTTCTTTAATAAAGAATAAGATTTTGGGACTTTTTGTAACAATACCCACAAAAGAAATTGAAGGAAAAAAATTTCCAAAGAATTTCTTTGAAAAGTTTGCTTCCATTTTCCTTCCCAAGAAAGATTTAGAAACTGTTTGTAACAATACCCACAATCAGTAAATGAAGAACAAAAATTTGCACTTCAAAATGCAGAGTAATTTCCTGAATTTCCTTTTCCAAGATTCCCAAAGTTTAGAACAAAAGAATAAGATTTGAAACTGTTATATAACAATATACCCACCAAGGAAATGAAGGAAAGAAAATTCCTTTTTAATTACTTCAATAAGAGTTTTGATTTTGGAACTATTTTTAAAATCACCCACTTAAAGAAAATGAAGAGAAAGAAAGAAAAATAAGCATCAAACCATTCACTAGTCCTCTTCATGGCAGTGGAAAGAAGCTCTTTCTTTTTGGATGACATGTAAACAGTGGTGATAGGTTCTGCAATCTCCTCCTGACCAAGATCCACCATGGCAGTGACCACAGAAGCTTTACCATGATTATGTTGTCTCCATCATATAATGGAAAAAGTTACACAGATTCAATCACATTAGATCTCTCTTCTTCTTTCTTCTTCTTCTTCTGTTCATCATTTCTTTTCATGCTATAAAATTATGATTATATTGACTCACTTCAGCACCAATGAAAGTACAAGAAGCTCAAGCTATTATAATATTATTCTTTGATAATTCTGTAGTACATCTTTTCTGTCTTTAATCCTTGGTGAAATACCAAGTTTAGGTCTCTACGGACTCTGTGATGGGGTAGAAGACTAAGAAGAGTCTTCATTGGATGGTTTATGAATGGCATTTTGGGTATTATTGGAAAGTACAAGGTTAAATACAAGGGATAATTACATTTCAGTCATTTTTATGTGCTAAAATTAAAAGTCACTCTACTACTTTCTCAAAATTGAAAAAATATCCACTTATTTATTTATTTTTTTTAAAATAAAAAAATCATCAGATTTTACATGGCGTTTAGGAGCAACTCTTTATACGGGTGGGAGCAACTCTTCGAAACGTTGAGAGTAAATCTTCAAACATTCTGATGCAAGTTTAGAAGGTTAAAAACATAAAATCGACTAAAATACAAAAAAACTATTAAAAAGTTGATGCTTTTTTATATTTTTTTTATGACTTTTTAAATTTTTTTAATTATTGTTGATATTTTTTTAATTTTTAAAAGATAGTATACTAATTTTTAATTTTGGACAAAATATTAACTGAAATCCAATTATCCCTACATGGAATTGGATAAAGATGAAGATTATCAGTGTGTGGTCTGGGAGATCAATTTATGGGATGAGATGGTGGTGCCAAACTTCACAACTTCCCATGTAGGATATATTTTCGTCCACAAGAGTGCACATCCGGATTTACCATTTGATTATTCTAAGTGACCCAATCTATCAAGGACAAAAACAAAGGTGTTTATAGAATTAACAATGATAGGGATACACACTAAATGATATATTGTGCTTTGCATGTATGTACTTTGTGTTATTTAAATTTTTACTTACACAACACAAGTACATACATTTAAAGCTGGTGTGTTATTTAGTGTGTATCCCTATCATTTTTGTTATAAGATAAATATAATAATCATGATATAATTTTCGAATTTATATCTCAAATTTGAATGACAGGTGATATTGGCCATGTAGGGGTAGGATTATCTATGACAACTTTTTGAAGAATTCAGAAGGTCCTACAAGTGATACGAATGAGAATAATGCTATAATTTTCATATTTATATCCCAAATTTAGATTTCAGTTTATATTGGGCCATGTGGTGGAGGGACTATTCAGGACCAATTTTAATGAAATTCAGACAGTCTTGTTGTAATTGTAGTAACTCTACTGGCACATTACTTGGCATTTCAAATTTGAGAATCATTGCACTATTCATTTAGTAGGTGTTACATAGGGCCCAATCTTGTCCCCACATCAGTATTGAGCATCAAAAGAGTCTGGAATTTAATTGTGGAGTAATATTTGGGGCACTAACAAATTCCACTAACATTTACTAATACACTCTATCTCTCCTAGTGGCACTGTGGGGTCCGCAGTGGACCCTGCAATACCACCAAGAGAGAGATAGAGTGTGTTAGTAAGTATTAGTGAGATTTGTTTGTGCCCCTAGTAAGACCCTTTAATTGTGAGTAATGCTTCTTCCTTGCGAGGGTCCTTTGGATAATTCTTTGGTAACAACTTTCATACAACCTTCTAAAAGATGTGTCTATCTCTCTCCTGTGTCATTGTGGGGTCCAGTGATATCACAGAAGAGAGATAGACACATTTTTTTAAGAGGTTGTATGAAAGTTGTATGAAAGTTGTCACCAAAGAATTACTCGGATCCTTTTGGGTTAAAACCCAAGAGGGCAAAACGTGTAGGCTTGTCACTGGGTTAAGCTTAGTTTGGCCCCCATATGGTGCTTTTCCTTTTTTAAAGCACAATTTCATATTAATTCATTTGGTAACTAGTTTATGACCTTTGCAAAAATTGAACTCGAGGCTTTTTTGAAGGGAGCTTTTAAAAGCTCTAGAATGGAGCTTTTAAAAGCTCAAGGTTGCTTTTTGATTTCATGATGTCTTTTTGAAGAGTAATGTGACACTTGTATAAAATTATCAAAGAATTTAGTAATAAATTTTATAAACTACTTTTAAAAAACCCCGTGGAAACCAAACTAAGCCTTAGAAGGTTAGGCTCGCCGGTGGATTGGTAGACCACATTGCAGACTATACCTCAAAAGGTCACTGGATTGCTAACTCAACACTTGTAATAATTGAACCTGATGGATAATTGGCCATTGCTAAACAATGGGGGAACTTCAGTTCTAAATCCTAGTGTTTTAGAATGTAGCATGCATCTCAAGTTATAATATTTTGACACCACTTTGGTGTCGTTTTTTAAAATCATTATATTGTAAATAATACAATATTTTAACGTATAATATTTTATCACTCACTTATAATATTTTAGCACTAACATTATGTTTGGGAGTTTAAAATGGAGAGAAAAGAAGATAAAGTACCTCATTTTCGTTTTCTTTCGTTTGCGAGTTTTAGTGAGGAAAGAAAGGGAGAGAAAAGGAGAGAAAAATAACTCCCATTTTCTTTCTATATCTTTCTCTCCAAATTGGGAAGAAATTGAGAAAAAAGAAAGTGAGGATTAATGATTTTTTATTAATACCCATAACACCCTTTATTTAATACACTGTTATATATGTCAAAAACAAAAACAAAAACAAAAACTCACGTTAATCACAAGTGTTGGAATGAAGTAAGAAACGGAGAGTGGAGAGTAGAAAAATTGATAGGAAGAAAATTATATTTTTGTTGTATCTAAAACTGGATGAGTGGGATCATATATATAGTAAACAGATTGAGATTATAATGACTCTCCAAAAGTCATATAATTCAAATTTAATACAGAAATTAAATAATGACTCCAAAAATTTAATACAGAAATTAAATAATGACTCCAACAGAAAAATTTAATACCGCAGGATGTGCACGCGCAAGTCATAATTTTTAAGCCAAACCGGACGGTCCGAACCCAAGATTTGCACCCCCCTGCGCACGCGTGAGAGAGCATTTCCCCAATACAAGCTTACTTGCTTATGAAAGAAGAGTATATAAAAGGAGTAGAAAACTCTTGTAAAATTTCAATGTGGGATAGAAGTATAAATCAAACTTTAGCTTGGGTTTGAGTTTTTGAAATAAAGAGGCCCATGGCCCAATTGCTTGGTTGAACAAATACTATAACCCTAACAAATAAATAACCCACACATATTTAAACCCAATAAACTAATCCAACAACAAGCACATCTCCCACAAGCTTCTGGATACTCTCCGGCTCTTCTTTATTGGTATCTTTCATCATCTCTTTGCAAAAACAAAAAGGTACAATTGATGGATAGATTAGTAATTTTTTATTCTTTTCTTTTCTTTTCTTTGCAACTCCCAAATAAAAGGAAAGAAAGTAACTTTCTATTCTCTCCTAAACTCCCAAACAACATGAAAGAAACAATCATCATTTCTCTACTTTTCTTTTCTCTCCTCACTTATGACTTTCTCTTCTTCTTTTTTTCTCTCCTAAACTCCCAAACACAGCGTAAACTTCTAGAACGTATGATACATATGAAACTATAGGTCATAGAATTTCCCAAAGAAAAAGATGTTTGTGGTTAATTAATTGCCAGCTCAGGTAGCTATTCTCAATTGATATCTTCAATCAACTCTGCTGTTTGGTTGTACCTTGACCATCCATGTCAGCATTTGACTCTGCCAGTTGGAAGGTTCACAATCTGGGTGGTAAAGTACTGAAAAGTATTTTGACCAAAAAAAAAAAAAAAAAAGTACTGAAAAGTACATTTAAATTCAAGAGATCCATTGGCAGGAGATCTAACTACCCTTGTATATAGGAATAATAAAAGAGTAACGGTATATTTTCTATATTTTTATTTTAAAAATATTTTTTTAAATAATATATCAGTGGAGCTAAATCTAATATTGTGAGATTAGTTAAATTTTTATTAAAAAATATTTATCTGATCTCATTATCAAATTATTTGAAAAATATTTTTAAAATAAAATTTTTGAGTAAAAGGGAATTGCAATTTTGCAACCCATCACAAACATGTGGGACGGACGATGGGTAAGCCAGACTTTGAGGACTTTTTTTTTTTTTTTCGGAAAAGTCTTTGAGGACTTAAGGTAGGTAGGTCTTTCAAAATGTGACCATCCTAGTTGGGGATCCATTTTACAGTTGATGGAGAGAGAAAGAGACTATCTATATTTGTTGAAAAAACCTTAAATATTATTTGAATTCGGTTGAGATACATCATAAAATATTAAACATTTAAATGATTATCGAATTTAGGTACTATGGTTGGAGTGTATGAGATCTATTTAATATGTAAAACACTGCTCAAGTATCGAAATGATATTTTGGAGATTGGAGATGCTCTAAGCGTTGCAAAAAGACTTAGGGGAATCGAAAAGTTTACCAGCTAACTAATTGTCCTTATGATAATTAATTATTTGAGATTATTTGAGTTGATTTAAAACGTTGAGTCCTTTGAAGACCTACTTTTCTACAACATTTCAAAAAAACAGAATTTTTTAAGACAGTAGAAAAAAAAATGGATAAATTTAAAAGTAACAAAGTGAAGCTTTTTTTAAAACCCTAAAAAATTACTTGTGCCCGTAACAATACCAAATGCAAAAGAGCTTTTAAATAAATCTCGTACTAAAAAACCTATAATTCCCACCATACACACAAAGGAACTATCACACAGGACTCAGAGAATAGCTCGTAACCCCATAGTAGGGGTGCAATTTGGAAAGGAAATTCTGATTCCGACCGATTTCATTCATAAAAATTCCGATTTTGGAAACTAAAAATTCATTCTGAATTTTGAAACTAAATTCTGAAATTCCGAAAAAAAATCGGATCGAAATCGAAATTGTTTCAAGAATTCCAAAAATTTTCCGAAATATATTTTTTGAAAATTTCCTAAAATTTTCCAAACTAACGTTACATTTGTCTCACATCGGTTAGCAAGGAAGCAAGATGAGGAAGCCGAGGTCTTACCTTAAATTAGACCCAAGCTAGTACCACATTAGTCCCAAGCTAGTAGCTTGCATTGGAAAATTCCGAAACTTTTTGAAAAATTCTGAAATATTCAGAATTCTTAAATTTCATAAATTTCAGCATCGGAAATGTAAAATAAGATATCCGAAATTTCGGAATCAGAATTGGAAGGGCTGTTTAATTTTTGAAAATTTTATAATTTTTTTTTTTTCGAATGGGCTATTTCTGATCCATTCTGTCCGAAACACACCCCTATCCACAGGGGCGGATGCACACAAGGGCAAGGGGGGCTCAAACCACAACACTCCCCCCCCCCCCCCCCCCCGCCCTCCCAAGTTTTCAAAAAAATTTACACTTGCAGTAAATAAATAAAAATTACAATTAGCCACCCTTGAAAATTATGTTGGATTAAAATTGAGTTTTGGCTAATTTTTATTTTAGGGTCAAATAAAAGTGGGACCCACTTAGAGTTTAAGTGGGGTCCTTGTGGATTTGTGTTCTCCTCCATGAGGAGATGAAGTTTGGATATTCACATGTCCAAAACTATTGATGGGTGATTGATAAATTAATGCTCAAAAGTTACCCCTTAAAAGGAGTTGTTACAATGAAAAAGGTTCACAACTTGCCTTGTCCCACATAGAAAAAATAGAAGTAGTCTTTAGTGTATTTATAAGGCTACTTCATGTTATGGGTTTGGGCCCTAAGGGGTACCCAGTTTTGTGGAAGGGGGAGGACCTATGGCCCTTTGGGTTTACTCCACACGCGCGCGCACCGCCGCCACTGTTCGGCCGGGTCGGGTCGTGAGTGCGGGTGCGACCCACACACAGCATTTCTTTTTAGACCCCTCAAGTTTTGGTTATTGCAAATTCTGTATTGAGAGACCTTTGGAATTTCTATACATGCTTTGCATTGCAAAAACTCTTGGAATGTCTGAAGGGTTACAGAAATTGAAAGGTTGTGATTTATCATAGAGTAAATTCGTCCAATTAATCCCTATATACATGTATATCTCTCCCTCAGTAGATACACAATTTTACACAGACTGTTCTTCCTCCTACCAGTTCATCAATTTCAATTTCCAGAGAGAGAGTCACAGACATAGTTAGTTCGCCAGAGCAGTTGTACGCTGTGATTGCACTACTGTTAGAAGTCGCTGCATCCTGGGAGACAGGCGCCAACGTTTTCCTCAAGCACATCCGGTGAGGCGGCGAATCTGTTTTAAGGAAACTGTGAACTATTACAGGCCTCGGTTTGATCAATTTTTCAGTTTCTGCTTTGTTTATATTTTCTGTAATTTTCCTATTTTCTAAAGTTGTAATTCAGAATCTGTTTCTGTTTTTTTATTAAATCAATATAATTTTTCCAACAATCTTAAAACAGATTTATTTTACATTTTTTCCAAACAAAACAGATTCCGATTTGGAAAAGTAGAATTACTTTTGAAAATAGTAAAACAATTTGGAATGCAAAAAACTGATACTGTAATTCTCATTTTTTGTCCAAACGGTGCAAAATCAGGGAAAATAGCATTAGACGAAAAGTGTGCATAATCGCGTTTTGTTTAGGATTTTGCAAGCAGAATCTTAAAATTCATTCGTTTTCCTAATAATTCTTTGAAAAGGAATTCTTCCACTGTTAAAATTGAAAGGAAAAAATATTAGATTTAATTTCTTTTCTCCTTTGATAATTTTTCTAGAAATGGAAAATGAGAATGTGAACACTGCTGTGAACCCTGTTGCAGCCGACGGTGCTACTGGCTCCAACACTGTGGTGATTGGTTCGATACCTGTGAAAGTTCCTTCAGTCTAGGTTCTTGTGAACCACGGGGAGAAACCCAAGAAATTCTAAGGCATGGATTTCAAGAGGTGGCAGCAAAAGATACCGTTCTACCTTACCACCTTGAACCTTGCGAGGTTCTTGAAGGAAGAGGCTCATGTGCTTAATGAAAATGAACAAAATCGAGAGATCGCCTTATAAGTAACTTCTGCCATTGATGCTTGGAAGCACTCAAATTTTCTGTGCAGAAATTATGTTCTGAATGGCTTGAACGATACACTCTATAATGTGTATAGCATCAAGACCACTGCTAAGGAACTGTGGGAGTCCTTAGACAGAAAATACAAAACTGAGGATGCCGGGTCAAAGAAATTTGTAGTGGGGAGATTCTTCGAATATAAGATTGTGGACTCAAAGACTGTGATCAGTCAAGTTCAGGAGCTCCAAGTAATCTTGCATGAAATTCATGCTGAAGGGATGACCTTGAGCGAAACTTTTCAAGTTGTTGCTATAATTGAAAAGCTACCCCCCTTCTTAGAAGGACTTCAAGAACTATTTGAAGCATAAGCGAAAGGAGATGAAGATTGAAGATCTCATCGTCAGGCTTCGAAGTGAAGAAGACAACAAAGGGGCTGACAAGAATTTGGGAAACTTTAGGGCCAAGGATAATATGGTTGAGCATAGTCAAAGTTCACATGGGAAGATGAAATTTCCTTCTGGAAAAGGGTCTAAATTAGGCCCAAAAGGCGGGATCACCAAGAAATTGAAGTTCCAATTTCAAGGGAAATGCTACAACTGTGGCAAAACTGGACACCGTGCTTCTGAGTGTCGTTTGCCACAAAAGAAAGTCAAGAATAATCAGGCTAATATGACGGAGTTAGATTCTATCTGAAGGGATGTCTCTGACATTAATCTGTCTAATGTGGTCTCTGAAGTGAACTTGGTAGATTCAAACCCAAGGGAGTGGTGGATAGACACTGATGCTACTCGCTACATATGCTCCGACAAAGCTATGTTCACTTCCTTCGAACCAATTACAAGTAGTGAGAAGATGTATATGGGAAATTTTGCTTCCTCGGATATTGAAGGCCAAGGGAAAATAATTTTGAAGATGACTTCAAGAAATGAGCTAACTCTCAACAATGTCCTTTATGTACTGGAAATTCGCAAGAATTTGGTATCTGGTTATCTCATAAGCAAGCATGGCTTTCGAATGGTCTTTTAGTCAGACAAGGTGGTGCTGACCAAAGCGGGAATGTATGTGGGGAAGGGGTATATGTGTAATGGGATGTTCAAACTTAATGTAGCGACTGTATTCCCAAAGATTAATAAAATGAGTAACTCTTCTGTTTACTTGCTTGAGTCTTCCAATTCGTGGCATGGTTGACTAGGATATGTTAATTTTAATTCTTTGCGAAGGTTAATTAAATTAGACCACATACCAAACTTCCATATTGATACAAGTCAGAAATGTGAAACTTGTGTTGAAGCAAAATTAATGAAGATTTCGTTTCAATCAGTTGAAAGAAGCACTGAACCATTGGAATTAATCCACACTAATGTATGTGATTTAAAAATGGTTCAATCTAGAGGTGGCAATAAGTATTTTATTACTTTTGTTGATGATTGCACTAAATACTGTTATGTGTATTTGCTAAAAGTAAGGATGAAGTTTTGGATAAATTCATTCTATACAAGACAGAGGTTGAGAATCAACTTGGCAAAAAGATTAAGGTGTTAAGAAGTGATAGAGGTGGTGAATATGTAGCATCGTATGGTGACTATTGTGCACAAAATGGAATTATTCACCAAACTACTACACCTTATTCGCCTCCATCAAATAGAGTTGCTGAAAGGAAAAATTGTACCTTAAAAGAAATGATGAATGCTGTGTTAATCCGTTCTGGATTGCCACAGAACTTGTGGGGGGGGGCGCATTTCTCTCTGCAAATTACATTTTAAATAAGGTACCTCAAAACAAAGTTGATCAAACCGCGTATGAACAGTGGAATGGTCGAAAACCTTCCTATAAGTTCTTACGAATATGGGGGTGTCTTGCAAAGGTTCTTGTACCTATTCCTAAGAAAGAGAGGATAAGTCCAAAAATCGTTGATTATTTATTTATTGGTTATGCACATAATAGTAGTGCGTATCGATTTCTTGCACATAAATCTGAAAACCCAGATATACACAAGAACACGATCATGGAGTCTAGAAATGCATCGTTCTTTAAGAATATATTTCCTTGTAAAGAGGAATATAGTTCTAAAAAATGCACATTTGAGACTATTGGATAAACTAGTAAACTCCAAGAAAAGAATGTTGATGTTGAGCCTAGACGTGGGAAACGAGATAGGACCTCAAATCTTTTGGTCTAGACTTTCTAACTTATGTTATAGAAAGTGAGCCTCAAAGCTATAATGAAGCTATTAGATCACCAGATGGTCCTTTATGGAAAGAAGTAATTAAGAGTGAAATTGATTCTATCCTACAAAACCATACTTGAGAACTGGTAGATCTTCCTCTTGGTTGTAAGTCGTTGGGTTACAAATGGATTTTTAAAAAGAAAATGAAGACGGATGGTACTATTGATAAGTATAAGGCAAGGCTTGTCATTAAAGGGTATAGAAAAAAGGAGGGTCTAGACTACTTTGATACGTATTCTCCTATTACGAGAATAACATCCATTCGTATGATTATTACGATCGCAGCTTTGCGAGATCTCGAAATACATCAAATGGATGTTAAGACTGCCTTCCTTAATGGAGATTTGAATGAAGAAATCTACATGGAACAACCTGAAGGATTTTTTGCTCCAGGGCAAGTAAATAAATTATGTAAGCTTGTCAAATCATTGTATGGCTTAAAGCAAACTCCAAAACAATGGCATAAAAAAATTGACAAAGCTATACTCTCTAGTGGATTTAAAATCAATGAGTGTGATAAATGTGTTTATGTCAAAGACACGAATGAAGGCTATGACATATTATATCTATATGTTGATGACATGTTCATAGTGGGTAGTAATGATAAGATCATTAAATCTACTAAGAAAATGTTGAATTCTAAATTTGACATAAAAGATATGGGACTTGCTGATGTTATATTGGGCATCAAGATCTCTAGAAATACTAATAGACTTGTTCTGTCACAGTCACATTATGTAGACAAGATTCTAGAGAAGCTCAACAAGTCTGATACAAGTGTAGCCAGGACGCCTGTGGACTTAAGTCTACACCTATCTAAGAATACTGGTGAGAGTATTTCTCAACTAGAATATTCTCGAGTGATAGGAAGTTTGATGTACCTAAGGAGTTGTACAAGGCCTGACATTGCTTATTCAGTTAGTAGACTGAGTAGATACAATAGTAATCCTTGTGCTGAACATTGGAAAGGGATAGTAAGGGTACTGCGGTACTTACGATATACCCGTGATCAAGGATTGCACTACATGAGATATCCAGCTGTATTGGAAGGATATAGTGATGCAAACTGGATATCCGATATGAAAGATTCAAAATCTACAAGTGGATATGTTTTCATGCTTGGTGGTGCAATTGTGTCATGGAAATCTTGAAAACAAACTTGTATTGGTAGATCGACAATGGAATCTTAATTCATTGCACTAGACAAGGCAGCTGAAGAAGCTGAATGGCTTCGCCATTTTGTAGAAGATATTCCTAAATGGTCAAAACATGTGCCAGCTATTTGCATACACTGCGATAGCCAATCTGCTATTGGAATGGCACAAAGTAATATGTATAATGGTAAGTCTAGACATATTTGTCATAGACACAATACCATTAAACAACTACTCTCAAGTGGGATTGTCACGATTGACTGTGTAAGTTAAAGGACAATATTGCGGATCCGCTAACCAAAGGGTTAAATCGAGAGTTAGTTAATAAATCATCTAGAAGAAAGGGACTAAAGCCTATGACATTACAAGGTACCGGAATGGAAACTCAACCTAGTTAACTGGAGATCCCAAGATCTAGGTTCAAAGGGACAACGTAATTTCATGTACCTAAGGAGAATTACTGAGGAGAAGTGTTCTTCTGCCCATTCCTATGATACAACAGTGATATCTGCATAGTGTGAGGGTAAGCTTAGCTTTTAATGACTATGTGCGTTAGTATAACCAAGCGGAGTATAGCAGGATACTCTAAATAAATAAGTCACCTATGTGAATGTGAAGTGGGGCCGCTTCTAAAAGAATTTGAGAAAGGCAAAATTCTTTGATAAACATTCATTGAACTAGACGAGTGTTCAAGGCCAAAATGAACACAAGTGTAAGAACTAAACTAGGTTTGGAAAGCTCCTGTGTGAGGTCTGTCAGTTGTTTACACTAACGGCAATCAGTTCAAGACTACACATTCACTGGTTAGCCAATAAATCTGATAGACTATCACAAGAGAAGGTTCAAAGCCAAAAGCTACCTATCCTTTAGCAGGAGTGATTCGTAGTGCGCTCTCTCTCTCTCTCTCTCTCTCTCTCTCTCTCTCTCTCTCTCTCTCGAGTATTCGCTATCTCACATCGTTTCTATTAATTTCATTCATGTGGGGGATTGTTGGATTTAAATTGAGTTTTGGCCAATTTTTATGTTAGGGACAAATAAAAGTGGGACCCCCTTAGAGTTTAAGTGGGGTCCTTGTGGATTTGTGTTCTCCTCCATGAGGAGATGAAGTTTGGATATTTACATGTCCAAAACTATTGATGTGTGAATGATAAATTAATGTTCAAAGGCTGCCCCTTACAAGGAGTTGTTGAAATGAAAAAGGTTCACAACTTGCCTTGTCCCACATAGAAAAAATAGAAGTAGTCTTTAGTGTATTTATAAGGCTACTTCATGTTTTGGGTTTGGGGCCTAAGGGGTACCCAATTTTGTGGAAGGGGAAGACCTAAGGCCATCTGAATTTAGTCCACACACGTGCACGCGCGTGTGCCGCCACCGCCGTCTGTCAGACCGGGTCAAGGTCGTGGGTACGGGTGCGCCCCACACGCAGTATTTCTTTTTAGACCCCTCAAGTTTTGGTTATTGCAAATTCTGTATTGAGAGACCTTTGGAAATTCTGCATATGTTTTGCATTGTAGAAACTCTTGGAATGTCTGAAGGTTTACAGAAATCGAAAGGTTGTGATTTATCACAGAGTAAATTCGTCCAATTAATCCCTATATACATGTGTATCTCTCTCTCAGTAGATACACAGTTTTACACAGAGCAGTTGTACGCTGTGATTGTACTACTGTTAGAAGCCGCTATATCTTGGGAGACAGACGCCAACGTTTTCCTCAAGCACATCCGGTGAGGCGGTGAATCTGTTTTAAGAAAACTGTGAACTATCACAAGCCTCGGTTTAATCAATTTTTTAGTTTCTGCTTTGTTTATATTTTCTGTAATTTTCCTGTTTTCTAAAGTTGTAATTCGGAATCTGTTTCTGTTTTTTCGATTATATCAATATAATTTTTCCAACAAATTATAATTAACCCCTCCTGACATTATAAAATTATCATACTAAGGCTTAGTTAGGGCCCCATTTTGGTGCTTCTCCTTTTTTAAAGCACAATTTCATATTAATTCATTTGGTAACTAGTTTATGAGCTTTATAAAAATTGAACTTAGGGCTTTTTTGGGGGGAGCTTTTAAAAGCTCCATTTTAAAAGCTCAATGTTGCTTTTTGGTTTCATGATTATTTTTTCAAGAGTAATGTGTCACTTGTACAAAATTATCAAACAACTTAATAATAAATTTCATAAGTTACTTTGAAAAAGTCACGTGGGGGCCAAACTAAGCCTAAGCCCCCTTTCTTTTATGTTTTTATGCCAATTATAAAAGCCCTCCTCCTTTTTATGTTTTTGGGATAATTTGTTTAGCATTAATTTATATTATGGGTCTTGCTAGGGCCACTAACAACTTCCACTAACAATTACTAACACACTCTATCTCTCTCCTAGTGGTAGTGCGGGGTCCACTGCGGACCCCACAGTGCCACTAGGAGAGAGATAGAGTGTGTTAGTAAGTGTTAGTGGAAGTTGTTAGTGCCCCAAATATTACTCTTATATTATTTATACAAAATATGTATAAATATGTTCAATTTTATTTTTTTGCGGAGGCGCTGCCCCCGAACTCTCGTAAAAACCTCTGTCAAACCCCCTATATTAATTTTTTAGATTCGCCCTGCCCCTATCCCAGAATATATGCGCACATAAATACATAAAAATCAGGGTTTAAAGGACAAGATTTGTCTTCTTTTATTAACTTTGGTATAGGAGCATTTTTTTTTTCTTCTTCTTTTTTTTTTTTTTTGTGAGCTCATGGGAAGTTGTCAATGTTAAAAGATTTTGCTCATAGACAATAACTGCGAAGATAACTAGTTGTATAAAATAAAGGGACCTTCAGTCATAGCCCCCTTAAATAAAACTCTTCAAAACTAAAACACATGCTACTTTTTTTTATCACATTAGGCCCTTTTTACACTCAAATTGCTATAAATTTTGTTATACAAGTCCATTTTTCGTAAAATTTAATATTTTGAAATCAGCAAAATGAGATCTATCAAACGAGTTCAAGGTTGACCATGAAATACTGGGACAAAAAAAAAACTAAACATCAAACAAATATAAAAAAAAATTGCATTTTTTCACATACATATGACAAAAACATATTTTTTTTTTTCGTACAATTGACACCATAGATGCATAGATCTTAAAAAAAAAATACACGAAATAAAAAAAAAAAATCACCCAAAAAACCCAAGAATTGATAAAGTTATGGTAGTTTAAAGTTGACGGATAATATTATCTGTTAGACACAGAGATAACAGATCATAATATTATTTGTAAGATAGATTAAACCTCAAAATTAGGCTACAACTTAACTTTTTTTCATAAAATTTCCACACATATTGCGTAGATCTCAAAGAAATACATGAAATCAAAAAACAAATTTACCCAAAAAGTCCAAGATTTGATAAAGTTATGGTAGTTTAAAGTTGAAAAATAATATTGGAGTATCTATTAGTGTAAACAGATAATATTATATGCCTGAAAGATAAAAATGAAAAACGAAGTTCCAAATTATTATTTTTTTTGTACAATTTTCAAGTCCAATGCGTAGATCTCAAAGAAATACATGAAATAAAAAAATACCCAAAAAGCCCAAGAATTGATAAAATTATGGTGGTTTAATATTGACAAATAATGTTATCTGTTAGTGTAAACAGATAATATTATATGCCTGAAAGATAAAAATGAAAAACGAAGTTCCAAATTACTTTTTTTTTGTACAACCTTCAAGTCCAATGCGTAGATTTCAAAGAAATACATGAAATAAAAAAAAAATCACCCAAAAAGTCCAAGAATTGATAAAGTTATGGTGGTTTAAAGTTGACAAATAATGTTATCTGTTAGTGTAAACAGATAATATTAGGCCAAATTACACTTTAGTCCCTTAAACTTTGGGTCAGTTTTCAATTGGATACATATTCTATTTTTCTTTTCAATTGAATCCATGTAGTTTCATAAGTGGTGCAATCATATCCAATTGGTAACACCGTGATGTATAGTTAACGGTGTTATGCTTACATGGATAATTTTTATGCAAAGTTGCAGATGAGTTATCATGTGTTCATAAAAACAAATTCTACGTGGCATCCGTCTTTGAATTTCAAAAAAAGTCAACCAAACAATCCCATGAATCATTTCTCCGTAACACACCCTAATCCACTATTATCACAAACTTTACCACCACCGTCGCCGGAACACCATCCCACAGCCACCATCAGCATCCCACTCCACCATAACCCACCTCTCTAACCCTTTATAAACACCATCAGTTGCACCACCGCCGCTGCTGCAAACCCATGACCACATCAACTACCTCTCTCTCTCTCTCTCTCTCTCTCTCTCTCTCTCTCTCTCTCCATATATATATATATATATATATATACATATATATATGGATTTTCCCTCTAAATTCAACCTCTAAATAGCCACTAATTGCCGCTACCGCAAATCCTTGCCCACATCAACCACCTCCTGTCTTAACCCCCCTAATCCAGACCCTTTCCCTAACAGCTTTCTCAGAGTGAGGACTTGACATAGCCGCTGATTGGAAGGGGGGGGGGGGGACACCCCATGGATCCTTTCATAAGTTGTTTCTATTTGCGGCTGATCCACATTAATTCTTTTTTCTCGCTCTTAATTTTGTTCTACCCACCAGCAAGCATATCCACACGACTGTAACACTATTCAAAGCACAGATACACGTGTATATATATACACATCTGTGGGTATAGGGAGAGAGTGATTACCCCCAATTTGTTGATAAGAGAAGAACAATTGGGCTTTTCGATCTGAATAACTTCTTTGTTAGGGGTGATCTCTTCGCCGACCAATGCCCAACGAAAATGGCGATGTTCAATTTTTACCTGCACTAAATGACACATCAACTGTTGACTACACAGTCAGCTTTTTCTCATGGCAAGTTTGAACATGTTGGCAAATCCGTCAAACACATTAGACGGTCGTTACTAATTGGGGTTGATTGCACCACTTATGAAACTCCATGGATCCAATTGAAAAAAAAAAATTGAATATGTACCCAATAGAAAACAGACCCTAAGTTTAAGAGACCAAAGTGTAATTTGGCCATAATATTATATATCTTAAAGATAAAAATAAAAAACTGAAGTTCCAAATTACCTTCTTTTTTTTTTACAACTTTCAAGTCTAATGCGTAGATCTCGAAAAAATACATGATATACAAAAAAAAAAAAAAAAATCACCCAAAAAAGCCAAAAAAACGAGTGAGTTATGATGATTTAAAGTTCACAGATAATATAATATAATCTGTGAACAAAGGGACTTTTCACCAAATACGAAAAGTAGCGATGAGCTTTTCATAAAACTGCAAAAAATATAATTTTTTTTACTAAAACACATAATTTTAAGGGATCTATAACCTAATATCCCTAAAATAAATTACAATGAGAAGAAAAACATGGGCTGCATATCTCCTCCCACATGAGAGAGAGTGAGAGACTCTGTTCCTGTCTCTCTCAACTGCTGGACTTTGTTACATGATTATAATATTAGGTGTCCACCCCAACCTAACAAAACACCCCCGCTCCTCAGTGATTGACTGATGTGGTGGTCCAGTTAGATAGGCGAGCATCTTGTGCATTAAAAGTCTTATTTTATTAGCACAACTAATAATAATAATAAATTAATTAATTATCAATAAAAAAAAATAAAAAACAGAATAAAAAAGCTGTCATGTTCTCTTTCACTGATTCATCCATCAAATTATGAGGTGCTGGTCTATATCACACAATAATTTATATTGGGAAACAATCAAAAGCGACTTTTACTTCCTAGATATGGCTAAAGTACACCACCTTACTTAGGGGCGGAGGTACATGAAAAACGGTGGCTAGTGGGGGCATATGCCCCTCAATTTTTCAAGTTTATTTTTATACCACATATATTTTATATTATGTGCATTTGTGTCCTTTCTGAATTTGATAAGTTACCCTTGTTAAATTCGTAAATTTCATTTTGATCCTTAAAATTCAAAAACTTTTACCCAAATAAATATATCAGTTAGACAATTATACCCAAATATCATGTAAGGCCTCATAGGTATCCATTTCGAACACATAGCTCGTTTAGTGATAAGCCTGAGTCTTAGGCTAGTCCCTCTATTACATCGATAGAGTGTTCAACCAGCGGCGGATGTCGGGGGGGGGTGGCAAGGGGGGGGCAGTGGCCACCCCTAGGTTTTGAAAAATTGTACTTTTATACATGTATTTTAGGTAAATTTTCAAATTTTATTAAGCTTTGCCCCCCCAAATTAATTAAACTTATTATATAACCCCCCAAAAATTATTAGTTAGGCCTAAATAAACAATTTTATATGTATTATGTTGGCCCAATTATACTTCATTCTCCCAAAAATTGATAAAAAAAACCTTATTATATGTTATATATTGGCCTAATTACAAATAGATCCAAAAAAATTTACCTCAGGGGCGCTGCCCCCGAACCCCCTTGTAACTCTAAGTTCTTACACAGCCCCCCCTGATTGAGATTCCTGGATCCGCCGCTGTGTTCAACACCTCTCCTTCCCATAATAATAAAAAAAATACCCTATTTGTCATCTAAGTAAATTTTAGGCACCTGCAATGTCATAAAATAAGTACATGAACACTTCACAGTATAGCCTGCATTGAGAAGCATCTGAAATCACACAATTTCATTACTATATATTATCTTAGGATCTAGTGTATTTTTTGGTGTGAACTTACAACTACAACATAGACTATGGATAGAAAAATAGGGCAGTCTCATAGTAGTTGTGTCATTGAAAAGAGAGAGAAATATATAACACGTACAGATATAAATAGAACGAGAGAGATGGATCCTTGGCAATAAAAGATTGATGTTGATTAAATTAATGAAGGGAATAGCTGTTGTACCCATCAACGGGCTCCTTGAGGGGCATGACCCTTCACATCATGCAAATTAATGGGTCCATCTTGCTAATGCTTATTTTCTGGGGTCTCTGTCCCACTTATATTGATTGATCACTGGATTTTAAATCTATCCATAAATCTCAATCTATCAGTATATGACTATACATCTGATCCCTTGTTGGGCCCATGATTAGCCAATTGCCTTGATAAGCCAGCCTTATTAATCAGACCTCCAAGTCAATCTTTGCATGGATATGGTTGGTGGGATATATGTGTTTCTGCTTTTTTTTTTTTTTTACTAAAGGATATGTGTTTCTGCTTGGTTGATCTAATGTCATGAGATTTACCGCATCACCTTGGTCTGAAGGGATGGGATTAAATACTTCACTTATGCAGTGGAGTGGCTGAAGCCCCAATTCTGCGTCAAACGACTTATATCCACTTTGCTTTTGGTCTGAAATTTGTTTGCTATATTTTTTTGATGGTGAACACTTTGGTACACCAAAGTGGTATTGGTGTAGGTACACCAAACTACTTTGTTAAGTGTCAATGGTTGATTGGAGGAGAAAGTAAAAGTTGGTGGTCATTAAATGCTATTTGACATGCATTAGTGGTAGATGAACTTGAAATAGCCGGTTGCATGTACATATTACAAGTTTGTTCCTTTATCAATAAAGGTTGTTCCTGAGATCGTGTATGTTTGTTCCTTTTTAAAAGATTTTTCTACCTACCTAGTACTTAGTTGAAGAATTTAAGGTTGCATTAATACTTCAACTAATATTTGGGATATATCTCAACCACCAAATCCCCAACACTTTCACCCTCTTCGTTTCACTCACCCTCTCAATTTCACTTTCACAACATGTTGAAGTTTTTTTTGGAGAAGACAACTTACGTTAAAGATCTACTTTAAAGATCTACTACAAGGTATTTTCCTAATTTTCACATTACTTATTATAATAAAATGTGGTGTTATAGTTTGTAGATTTGTGAAAAGTTTTGTTATTCTTGAACAAAAATATTGAAATGAAAGGAACAAAAATCATAGTGTTTGAAAACAAAACTTTCTCGAGACGTAAATTTCATGAAGACTTAATAACGTAGATTTTATGTAAGATTAAATTTCTAAGATATTATATCATGCCTAAAAAAGAAAACAAATGTGTAAAGAAAGAGATTTTTAGGATCAAGGAACCATGAATGATGATTAAAGAAATCTAGGAACCATATTTTACAATAATGAAACCATGTGTTAATGATAATAGAACCATGTTTAATTTAGAGGAACAAAGCTTAGAAATCAAAGGAACGGAGACAAGAAATCTAGGAACCATATTTTACGATAATAGAACCATGTATTAACGATAATGGAACTATATTTAATTTAGAGGAACTAAACTTAGAAATTAAAGGAACCGGGATAAGAAATCTAGGAACTATATTTACGATAATGGAACCATGTTTAATTTAAAGGAACAAAACTTAGCAATCAAAGGAACCGAGAGAAGAAATCTAGGAACCATTTTTTCCGATAATGAAACCATGTATTAACGATAATGGAACCATGCTTAATTTAGAGGAACAAAAATTAGCAATCAAAGAAATCGAGAGAAGAAATCTAGGAACCATGTTTTACGATAATGGAACCATGTTTAATTTTGAGCAAAAAAACTTAAAAATCAAAGGAACCGAGAGAAGAAATCTAGGAACCATATTTACGATAATGGAACTATGATTAATTTAGAGAACAAAACATAGAAATCAAAGAAACCGAGAGAAGAAATTTAGGAACCATGTTTTACGATAATGGAACCATGCCTTAACGATAATGGAACCATGTTTAATTTTGAGCAAAAAAACTTAAAAATCAAAGGAACCGAGAGAAGAAATCTTGGAACCATTTTTTACGATAATGGAACCATGTCTTAACGATAATGGAACCATGTTAGATTTAGAGGAACAAAACTTAACAATCAAAGGAACCGAGAGAAGAAATCTTGGAACCATTTTTTACGATAATGGAACCATGTCTTAACGATAATGGAACCATGTTTAAATTAGAGCAAAAAAACTTAGAAATCAAAGGAACCGAGAGAAGAAAATCTTGGAACCAATTTTTACGATAATGAAACCATGTCTTAACGATAATGGAACCATGTTAAATTTAGAGGAACAAAACTTAACAATCAAAGGAACCGAGAGAAGAAATCTTGGAACCATTTTTTACGATACTGGAACCATGTCTTAACGATAATGGAACCATGTTTAATTTTGAGCAAAAAAACTTAGAAATCAAAGGAACCGAGAAAAGAAATCTTGGAACCATGTTTTACGATAATGGAACCATGTCTTAACGCTAATGGAACCATGTTAGATTTAGAGGAACAAAACTTAACAATCAAAGGAACCGAGAGAAGAAATCTTGGAACTATTTTTTACGATAATGGAACCATGTCTTAACGATAATGGAACCATGTTTAAATTAGAGCAAAAAAACTTAGAAATCAAAGGAACCGAGAGAAGAAAATCTTGGAACCAATTTTTACGATAATGAAACCATGTCTTAACGATAATGGAACCATGTTTAATTTAGAGGAACAAAACTTAACAATCAAAGGAACCGAGAGAAGAAATCTTGGAACCATTTTTTACGATACTGGAACCATGTCTTAACGATAATGGAACCATGTTAAAATTAGAGCAAAAAAACTTAGAAATCAAAGGAACCGAGAGAAGAAATCTTGGAACCATTTTTTACGATAATGGAACCATGCCTTAACGATAATGGAACCATGTTTAAATTAGAGCAAAAAAAACTTAGAAATCAAAGGAACTGAGAGAAGAAATCTTGGAACCATTTTTTATGATAATGGAACCATGTCTTAACGATAATGGAACCATGTTTAATTTTGAGCAAAAAAACTTAGAAATCAAAGTAACCGAGAGAAGAAATCCTGGAACCATTATTTACGATAAAGGAACCATGTCTTAACGATAATGGAACCATGTTTAATTTAGAGCAAAAAAACTTAGAAATCAAAGGAACCGAGAGAAGAAATCTTGGAACCGTTGTTTACGATAATGGAACCATGTCTTAACGATAATGGAACCATGTTTAATTTAGAGGAACAAAACTTGACAATGAAAGGAACCGAGAGAAGAAATTTTAGAACCATTGTTTACGATACTGGAACCATGTTGTAACGATAATGGAACCATGTTTAATTTAGAACAAAAAACTTAGAAATCAAAGGAACCGAGAGAAGATATCTAGGAACCATTTTTTACAATAAAGGAACCATGTCTTAATGATAATGGAACCATGATTAATTTAGAGCAAAAAAACTTAGAAATCAATGGAACCATTTTTTACGATAATGGAACCATGTCTTAACGATAATGGAACTATGTTTAATTTAGAGGAACAAAACTTAGAAATCAAAGGAACCGAGAAAAGAAATCTTGGAACCATTTTTTACGATACTGGAACCATGTCTTAACTATCATGGAACCATGTCTTAAAGATAATGGAACCATGTTTAATTTAGAGGAACAAAACTTAGAAATCAAAGGAACCGAGAGAAGAATTCTTGGAACCATTTTTTACGATACTGGAACCATGTTTTAACGATAATGGAACCATGTTTAATTTAGAACAAAAAACTTAGAAATCAAAGGAACCGAGAGAAGATATCTAGGAACCATTTTTTTACGATACTGCAATAAAAAAAAACAAACAATGTGTCTGGAAAGAGAAGTCTATTATATTTTATTTCACAAGTTTGTGATCATGGAACAAAATCTGAATATTATGATTATGGAACCGTGTACGAATGATTAAGGAACTCATTTGTATTTATAATAGAACCATGTATGAATGATTAAGGAACACAACTTAGAAATCAAAGGAACCAAGACTGGAAATCTAGGAACAACAAGTAACTATAAGGGAACCATAATATCTTATTGTAACTTGATTTTTTCTGCAGGTTGAATTGCAATGGGGGATGGTAATTGTTCCAAGGGAAAAAAATGTGATTGTTGATTTAACAAATGATGAGGACATCGATTTTAATGATGATGACGATGATAACTCAGATGGTGGGTTCAAATAGTCCTTTGGTGTAGCTAAGACTAACACTAATGAGACATCTGGGTTCGAATACTCCTTTGGTGTAGCTAAGACAAACACTAATGAGACATCTAGGTTCGAATACTCCTTTGGTGTACCAACGATAAACACTGATGACACATGTCCAGAAGTTGGTGGGAGCACGTTCAACCCACCTTTGTTTGATTTTAACATGGATAAAGCCATGTCAGAGTTAAATGAAGATGACGTGTTGGCCTTGAAATTCAAATCAGAGGCTGAAGCAGACATTTAGTACAATTTATATGCAAAGACAATGGGCTTCAGTATTAGAAAAGACAATTTGGTCCTAAAAAATGATGGCACTGTTAGATCGAGAAAATGGCGCTGTTCTAGAGCGGGTTTAAGAAAGCAAGAGCATTTACAGAAGCAAGATAGGCAGCGGGAACCACGGGCAATTTCTAGAGTTAAATGTCTTGCCACGCTTCGTGTCAAATTGTCAAAGGACAGGTCAGTGTACGATGTTGCAGATTTTGTTAAAGAGCATTCCCATTCGCTAGCACCATTGCCTTGCGTGCCTTTTCTGCAGTCACATCGAAAAGTTACATCTCCTGATAAAGCACAAGTGAGTTCTATGCGTAGCGTTGGAATCAAACCAAGCAAGATTATGAGATTATGGCTCACACCGCAACGGATCAAACCACTCCCGTTTTGATTACACCATTAAAACGCCTTGAGAGCCATGCTGCTGAGATATACACTCGTGCGATGTTTTTCAAGGTACGTGACGAATTAGAAGAGCAGGCTAAGTATTTTATTGTCGACAGGGTCGAGGGATCTACTTTCACAGATTTTTACTTGTCAGAGTGGACATGTCCCACATTGACAGTGAATGTCTTGTACTATCCCAACAATGCGTCATTTGAATGTTCATGTATGCTTTTTGAGGGTATGGGGATACCATGCCGCCATATCATTGCTATAATGAAAGTTCAGCACATGAGGAAAATTCCTAAAAGTTGCATCATGCAACGATGGCTTAAAACGGACAATAGTTTTATTGAATTGTCATCCCAAAATATGGAAGAATATAGTCTCCCCTTTACAAATTATCATGCATTCGAATTCCACCACTATGCAATTGCAAATCGGCCCAAAAAAAACCTGCATAGAATAAAAAATAATTCAATGATCATATTTCAATATCAATCAACAGGTCATTTGGACACACAAGACCTAAGTGCCCAAAGTTAAAACAACAGTCAACAAATGTGGAGCAGGAGCAAACAACAAGAAATAGAAATTCTACAACGACCTCTATGCAATCACATCTCTATGATCCAAGTTTCTCTACCCAAACATTCCGAGAAGGTGAAAGTTTCGGTAGCATGCACCCGACATCTCATTTCCAATTCGACTTGAATAGCACAGATGGTCAATTCATGCGGCAAAGTAACGACAATGTTGACAATTTCAGTGAGGTAATTTATTATCCTATTTCAACATGTTCCATATGCATTATCATGTCCATTTATAGTCGTATTCTATATACATTGCAGGTTAGCAAGAATTACATGTGGGCCTGTGACTACAACCAAAATTTTCATTATGGTAACCAGTAGTTAAAGAAACTTTTACCTTTCAATGGCAGTTGTATCCTACTAAGCTACATCGTATGATTCAACCTCTTCTAGCACTTCCTCACGTTTCAAGTTATATTTACTCATCACTAAGTCAACAAGTATTTTATGTCGAGCTTCGTTGGATCGGAACTGAAACAAAGCAAACAAACCAATGATATAAAAATTGGCAACATTTGTGTACGTGCATTAACAATTAACCAAATTTGTGTGGTTACCATGAACTCCACGCCGGGTGAGAGATTCTTGACATACATATAATTGATCACATAAACTCCACAGTCGTATCTGAGAGAACGAACACATTACGCACAATATGGCAATTTTAAACTAGAAATTAAGTTGCCATACCACTACGTTAAAGAAAAAAAAAAGTAAGTGATCTTACGAGGTTTTTTGCTGTGGAACCCATGTACATTGGTTAATTGGGAAATCCTTGATATCCACGTCATAACGGTTGCCATAATAGCATCTCAAAATATCGTCTATGAAGAACACCTATTTAAATTATCATAAATGCATTCATTCAAACAAATACTGTATTAGTACTTTAAATTATCATAAACACATCTATTCAAAGATACTTTTCAATGTACATGAATGAAATGGAATACTTACAAGCGTTTTTGTTAGCTCTTCACGAGGATTGGTACTCCCTGGGCCAATCATCGAGTCTATTATACATACATTCCCTTGGGTCGCATGTTCAAGTTCCGAACGGACAACAACCTCACTACATTGCGTATTCAAAATCACAACCAGTTAGCAAAACATATAAGGACTCATTGTTACGAATGTTTAATACCATTACAATATTTTATACGTGCCTTGAATCAAGTTTGGTATCAAATACAAATTTTACTATTTTGTTCTCCAACGGCTTAAGCATGGGGATCTTCACCCTTAACACAGTACTTTCCTGGACCAATGTTTGAGCATTACGCAGTGTAAGGGTCTCAAACTCTTTGCTTGTCATTGGAGGTCTTGCTATCTGATATTCTGTTGTGCATTGCTATCTGATGAAAAGGTCGAGACATACACGTGGGTTTTGGAGACGTTTATTGTATTGATGAATAATAAGATGCCTATTTATGTTGTAACTGATGGAGACAAGGCCGTGCGCAGAGCAATTATGCATATTCTTCCTGCTTCCCACCATCGTTTATGCCAATGGCATATACAACGAAATGCCGTTACTAACATACATATTGAAGGCTTTGCGTCTAGATTCCATCATTGCATGACAAGCAGGTTTTCGACAAGCAGGTTTTCAAATCAGAGGCTGAAGCTGATGTGAGAATTTATGATAAAGCCCTTTTACGCCTTCTCAACAATGAGATTGTGGCTCACACCGAAACGGATCAAACCACTCCTGTTGAATGTTCATGCATGCTTTTTGAGGGTATAGGGATACCATGCCGCCATATCATTGCTGTAATGAAAGTTCAACACGTGGGGAAAATTCCAAAAAGTTGCATCATGCAACGATGGCTTAAAACAGACAATAGTTTTATCGAATTGTCGTCCCAAAATATGGAAGAATCTAGGAAGCAAAATTATAGGATTGCTGGTCTTAGGTCTAGTTGTAAGGAGATGACACATTTTGCTTCCTACATAAACCAAGGATGGACACAGGCACGTGGAACTATTGCTCGATTGAAAATGCAAATCGAGAACTTGTGGAGCAATATTGGGCTGGGGCAAACTAGAAAAAAAAAAAAAAAAAAACCAACATGGTGTGGGTGATCCAAAGGTGGCTGAAACAAAGGGATGTAAACCTGCAGGCTATCAGAAAAAAAAAAACAACAAAAACATGTAGCAACTGCAAGTACGAACATATATATCATACACACAAAAATATAGTCTCCCCTATACAAATTATAGTCCACAAAGGATATGAACAACAAAAATATAGTTCACAATTTACACCATAATGTGTGCACCACAAAGGATATGAACAACAAAAATTTAGTCCACAATTTAGCCCTCTCCTCTCTCTCTCTACTGTATATACATATATACATACATACACAACATATATATGGGTTTAAATTTTTTATTTTTTGAACAAATTCATATTCATATATATATACATATGTCCATATATTATACATTACATCTATGTATACACACAGTACAGAGAGGAGAGACTAGAGAGAGAGAGAGAGATGTGTGTAATTTAGTAAAATGATAAACAAAGTAAGGGTAAAATAGCAAATTCATGGTAAAATGGAGGTCTGTGTAATTTTGCTACAGGGGAGGTACATGTAATTTCACCAAACCTCATGAAAGGTCTGTATGTTACGATTGAGGGTCATTCGACCTCATGAAAGGAAGTTGTCAGGGGGTCATTCGACCGGTCAAAGTGACCTCTGCTGTGAAGGATTATTGCCGAGGGGTCATTCGACCGGTCGAACGGGGCATCTCGACCGATAGAAATACCCCCTGCATGTTTTATTTTTCTACCACTTTCGGAAATTATTTAAATATTTTGATTGGTTCTTAGGGTACCCTTGGGACCCCTTTGAATATAAATTTATTTGTTTCAAAATACAATTATGTTTTTAAATTTATCCGAATTTTACTAACTTCGGGTGTATTGTTTCAAAGGAGCGATTATTCATTGTTATCTTTAAAGTTCTTTTTCCGCTACTACGACTTTTAAATGAGTAGGAAGAGCCTCGGTGGCGTGCCACAAGACATTGATTCATATGCGTGAATTTAGAGCGTGACAGTAAATTCGTGAATCAAACAAAGCTTTGGTCTTTGAGCAGTTAGCACCATATAATTATTAATATTTCTCTATGGTATGTATCTATATTAGGAATTAAACGATAAGGAATAGAAGATTAAAGTCCTATTGGAATTGGCAACAACTCTCTCCGCGTCGTAGGCATATATTTGAATCAACTTCCTCTAATACAATTAGGGGGGGGGGGGGGGGGGGGGGTAGACCCTCTGTCCTATATTAAGAGGCACTTTTAGAAATTCCAATTTTATAATTGTACATCTTTGAATCTTTGATTGTTGTAAAAAATTTACAACTCTCCACTATTACCCTTTTTGAAAATTAAAATTCTAAGTATCAAATCAAAGAAAAAGTGAGAGAATTTTTTAGTAGAGGATAAATTTGAAAAATGTGTAGTAAAGTATATTGAATTTTCAAAGAAACTATTAAAATGGGACATCAAAACAATGGAATCAAACACTCTTAATTTTGGAAACAGTATACATGCTCACTTTTGTGGTGTCATTTATATTACTAGCAAACTTTGCAAATTGAAAAACTTTCGAGGACATTTGTTATAGTATCATATGAAGGGCATATTCGTCCGGACAGTGCCTCATCCGAAAAATATTCCAAATCCATCTATATTGGTTTTTGCACAGTAGAGGCAAGACATCCCAGCAGAGAAAAAGGAGAGGGGAGAGAGAAGGTAAGGGGATGTGGGTAACCGGCTAGAGAGGTGGGGGTTGGGTTTTGGGCCAAAACCAAAATGGTTTTTCATTTAAAGGTGTGGTGTTTGGTTGGATGGTTGAGATCACTTCAAGACATCATCCAAGGATCTTGGTTCATTTTGGTGTACCTACACCAATACTACTTTGGTGTACCAAAGTGATCTCCTTTTTTGATTTGGGTGTGTCAGGATTTTTGTCTGAAAATAAAAAAACGGTTTAAAGTAAATTTTCCTAAAAGATTGCAAGAGATGTATAGAAATCTAACATATCTAACTAAGAATTGTGCGAACGAGTAGAAAAATACTCTCGCTCTAGGTCTCTAGACAGTGTTGATGTACACAAGTCTAAGGCTTAGTTTGGCCCCCATTTTGGTGCTTTTCCTTTTTTAAAGTACAATTTCATATTAATTCATTTGGTAACTAGTTTATGAGCTTCGTAAAAATTGAACTTATGACTTTTTTGGGAAGAGCTTTTAAAAGCTCTAGAGTGGAGTTTTTAAAAGCTCAAGGTTGCTTTTTTGGTTCATGATGTCTGTAGGTAATGGATAACAGATCAGGAAGTTTGACCAACACATGTTAACAACGACTCCAAGTGTATTCAATATCGTCACCAAGTAATGGGCCCACTCAGAATAACTATCCAAAGCCCACTCCGCAACAAAACAGGGCCCCACCTCCGCAGAAGCCACTATGAAACTCCACGACTGAAAAAGGGCAGCCTCGAGCAGCTCACTCCAAAGCCCACCCAGAGCAGTCACCCGAAGCCTACTACGGCAGAGCCCACCCAAACTAAGAGAAGAAAAGCAAAATGGGCCCAGTCCACCTACTGCCCTCTCCACTCGTTACACCACCACCCATTAGACACGTGGATGTGTAAATCCATCGATCGCTAGTCAAGACCACGGCGTCGAATGACCATCCGTGTCATCAATTAAGCCATGGCGTCGAATGACCATCCATTAAGCCATGGCGTCGAATGATCACTCACCACAAATCAACCATTGCTCGTAGTCACCACTTGCTCTCAAGCCAGCTTACAAGGAATCTCTCCTCTGCACCTAATGAACACTTCATTACAACACAAACGCACATTCACAGGTGGATTTCTCACCCTTGGTCAGGAAGCAGTACCAAGGGTGGCTATGACCACTGGGAACTTGAGAGTTCCTGGCTCGGTGGCTAGAACCAGGGGTAACTCCCTATCTCAACACATCACAGACTGAGTAGGGTTGGTCCCAAAGAGAAAGAGAGACACATGACCACCAATCACGTACCCTACCCCTTTTAACCTCCCAACCAATTAGAAAAGCCCATATCCTAGCAACCAGCTGAAACCTTTGACTCTCACCCTGCCCAGTCACTCCAACCTCGCTGAGTATTCTGCGAACCAATAGCAGGGTCTCGATATCCTCTCTGCTTAAGGGTCTGCACCAATGGCTTTAGCTTCGGTATTCACCCTTGCTTAGCCCTCTCAGCAGTATGATCTCGAGAGCCTCCATGCTTAACCTTCTGCACCAATAAAACCATTTCGTTCTCAGTGACAATACATTTCGACGAGCCAATAAGAAAAGCCTTGACACCTTGCCCCTTCGCTGCATCTTCTGCACCTATAGAACTCCTTCACTTTGTCTCCCTCCCTTTGACCAACCAATGACATCGGCTCACCCTCACAACGACAATACGACAATACCTCATCACACCTCCCCCAATACAGCGTCTCACCTCCCCCAATACATCGACTTGTCCGCATCCCCATTTAATAAGGCCAACTACCTTAAACATACGCATTTAAGTCCCTACCTACCTCAAACAGGGCAACCACTCCGAAGACGCCAACTCAGCCACCCCAGCTGTGCCAAAAACCTCACAAACCCTGTATAAATACCAACCTCATTCAATACATCCAACAACCCGAGCTCAACCTAGAGTTTAAGCTTTAACCCAGTCTTAAGTTGCGATCCTAAGCACTTAGGACATTTATCACCTTCCCCAAAATCCCCGAAGATACAACTCTCAGCACTTACTCCACCCTCACCTACCTCTCCTTTAGCCTCACAGAACAACACTCTCCCATATACCAGTCTCCAACCGATAACCAACCCTCTACTGCTTTCTCTCTCTCTTATTTGGGATTACTCTGGTTCTCACTCGAGCCATACACTCTCCAAGTCCCGCCATCATTGGTTATTTACATATATTTATATTATTACCATTATTATTGTCTTACCAAACTCTCGCTCTTACTTTTCCATCGCACATCACTTGTTGCTCCACTTGGCACTAACCATCTTACGTGTTATACCATCCCTCATACACTATCCACTTCGGATAAAGAACTTACACATTTTGGCGACCACAGTGGGAGGTATACTCGAAAACATGGTTAGCGAACGAGAGCAGCAACCCCCTAAGACTAGGGTTGGACGTCCCAAAAAGTCCAAGGCCCAACCTACAGGGTCGAATGTCAACCCACTAAGCATTAACCCCAGTAGGGAGGAGCCCGCTCAGTCTCAAACTCATGATTCGCATGGATCCGTCGCTGCAGATGTCGAACTCGATATTCTGCGACGGTTTGAACAGAAGGAGGGACAACAAAAGCATCTACAAAAGCTTGAGGAACAGAACCGTCTCATCATTGAGACTTTAGCAACCATCGCTCAGAAAGGATCAACGCCAACCCCAAACGGGACCTCCGGGTTAGATAACATCGTCAGGACATCCTATGTCAGCGATCAGCAGCACACACCAGTAAAAGAACCGACACCCATCGCACAAACAGAAAAGCCAACATCCGCAACTTTCGTTACCTTGGCAGAAGTCGAATCACTCCTAAGAGAAAAGGCGCTGACAGCTCCGTCACTCGATACTCGTCCTCCTTATCCACTCAAGCTGGCTAGCCTCCCTTACCCAGAAGGGTATGGTAACGTGCACTTTGCACGATATGATGGAAGACGAGGAAACTCAAAGGAACATGTGGCCAGGTTTCTCGACAGCCTTGGAACTTTCCGTGAGGATGAAAATCTCCGTCTCCGAGAATTCTCTAAGTCTTTGACTGACCGAGCATACACCTGGTACGCCAACTTAGAGCCAGGTTCTGTTACGTCCTGGGTCCAATTAGCCTCCATGTTTCATGCTAAGTTCTTTAGCGTAACCGAGAGGGTGACTACCGTCTCCTTGTCCCGAGAAACCCAAGGCGACAGCGAGAACCTGGTCAAATACGTGGACAGATTCCGCGATCGGGCTATGGAATGCCATGACAACACCACGGAAGAAAGCTTAGTCCAACTTTGCGTTCATGGTATGCTCCGAGATTATAGAATCCACCTCATCAACCACTCCTTCCCAACATTTTCGGAATTAATGGTTGCAGCCCGTAATTTAGCTAAGGATGTGAGGGTATCGTCGTCAAGAACAAGCAGAGATTCTCGCCCTCCGGCCCCACGACGATATCCGACCGCGGCCGTAACCGAAGAACGAAGGAGCGGACGGGATAAGGAATACGACAACAAGCGCAGAAGAGACGAGACGGATGCGCCACCCCCTTTTCCTTGTAGCATGAGGGAGGTATTGGCCGTGCTCAAAAAGTGGATAAGGGACGATGTGATCATCCTCCGTCCACCAAACAGACCTCCCACCGAGACCGACAAGGCCAAATACAACTATTGTTCCTATCATCAGATGGTGAAACATGCTACCAAAGACTGTTGGGCTCTCCGTGGCATCTTCCATAGGAAAATTACAAATGGAGAATTAGTAACGACCACTCAACCCGATGCCACCGAAGAGGCACCCCGCCAGCCTCGAAGGAACAATGAAGGGGTCGTTAACATGGTTTCTTTCCACATGGTTCCCCATGCCTCGACTCCCATTATCCAGTTCATCAAGGAAAAGATGCCTGCACCAGTGGAAGTAACTGCCCCCCTCATTGAGTTCATTGAGGAAGAAGAGGAAGGAGAAGAAATACACCCGGCTGTCAAAGGCCCGTCCATAACCAATCTATGCGCCAGCACTGAGGAGTTCACCGCATCAAAGGTTAAGGACCTCACCAAATTCAGATGTTTCTTCGACCAAGTTGGATTCTGCGAGGAGGCACGACTCGAAGCCACCAAAGCTATATTACGGGTCGCAGAAACCTACCAGCAAGCGTGCGTGGCCTCTGGGGGGTCTGTACGACGTGCCGCCCGAGAAGCAGAATCGATGATCACCTTCACAGATGCAGACATACAAGTCCCACATCCACATAATCGTCCATTGTATGTGGCGGCGACTGTCCATGAGGTGGAATTCAAAAGGGCCCTGCTCGATGGAGGGGCCTCGCTCAACATAATGCCACTAGCTACCTTCAAAGCCACCGGTATCCCTAAAGAAAAGCTTGTCCCGCAGGCCATCGATATTGCAGGCTTCGGTAATGACGTCCGACAGACCGTTGGGTCCGTCACCACATCACTCCGCCTTGGAAAGTTCCAAGCACCGGCTAGATTCCATGTGATCGATGCCGACACCTCCTACCACCTACTCGTGGGACGTAAATGGATGCACAAGTTCGGCATCGTACCCTCCACCTACCATCAGTGCATGAAAGGGAAGGTTAACACGAGCGAAGGGAGGAAGGTGTTCACCGTCGCGGGCACCTTGCGACCATTCGGCATTCATGAGGCCCACATGGCAGAAGCAGATTTCTTCGATAGCCTTGACTCCGAAGAGGAAACCACGCCGTTTGCATCACCACTCGGCCTTACCATTCCAAGGTGGGAAGACGCTCAAAAAGAGGATTTTTTCCCAAAGAAAAACACCAGAAGTCGCCGTGATACCTCTCCCGAATGTATTCGAATCAGACTCCCCGATGGACGCTTTGCGTATCGCTGTTTATGACGGTGTGAGGGTTCGGGGTCAGAAACCCCTCCACGTGACCCTGAGCCCCTGCGTGCAATGTCATTGAAGCTCAAGAATCCACCGAGCTCAAGCCAGCCCCAGAAACACTCCAAGATGGACCACGTACTGCGGGACCAGAAGTAGAAGAAGTGAACCTTGCGTCCAAGGGAGAGGCACCCCGTACCACCTTCATCTCCAAAATCATGATTCCGGAAGAGCGAGAAAAGTTGATTTCTCTCCTTCAAGAATACATCGACGTGTTTGCCTGGACATATGATCAGATGCCTGGGTTGGATACGACTCTTGTAACCCACAAGCTCAACGTTGATCCAGGCCATCGGCCGGTAAAACAGGCTCCCCGAGTGTTCCGTCACGAACTCGAGCTCCAGATCAAGGTCGAAGTGGAGAAACTCCTTCAAGCAGGGTTCATTAAGCCTATCAAGCATCCCACATGGTTGGCGAACGTGGAACCTGTGAAAAAGAAGAATGGGCAAATCAGGGTATGTGTCGACTTTAGGGATCTCAACAAAGCATGTCCAAAAGATGAGTTTCCCCTTCCTAATGTCGATACTTTAATCGACGCCACATCTGGACATCAAGATTTTTCCTTCATGGATGGATTCAGCGGATACAATCAGATTAAGATGGACCCAGAAGATGCAGAGAAGACGGCCTTTCGTACCCCATTTGGCAACTTCTACTACACTGTCATGCCCTTTGGGTTGAATAACGCAGGTGCCACTTACCAAAGGGCTATGACGGCCATCTTCCACGACATGCTCCATCATAACTTGGAAGATTATGTGGACGACATTGTGGTAAAATCCAAGCAAGAAAAGGGTCATGAAAACGACCTCCGTGCCGTCTTTGAACGATGTAGAAAATTCAAGCTCCGAATGAACCCCCTCAAATGTGCCTTCGGAGTCACGGCTGGAAAATTCCTGGGGTTCGTAGTCCACTGCCATGGCATCGACCTAGACCCAACAAAGGCCAAATCAATAATGGACATACCTGCACCAACCACCCAAAAGCAACTGAAACAATTCATGGGAAGGGTGTCCTATCTTCGCAGATTCATCCCAGCATTAGCAGAAACCTCTCACCCCTTGGGAGATCTACTGAAAGGAAATGTCAAGTTCAGATGGGAACAAGTTCACCAGGAATCTTTCGATGCCGTCAAGAGGACACTCGCAGCACCAGCCACTATGGTAGCGCCGATACAAGGAAAGCCACTTCTCCTCTACCTTACGTCGACATGCAAATCAATAGGAGCATTGCTTGTTCAGGAAGTGGAAGGACAAGAAAAACCAGTTTACTACATCAGTCGAGTAATCCGAGACGCTGAGGTGAGGTACACACCCATTGAGCGCCATTGCCTCGCTCTCACCTTTGCAGCTCAAAAATTCAGACACTACTTCCTCAGCCATGTAATACATTTGGTGACAAGGTGTGATCCGCTTCGATACCTCCTATCTAAGCCAGCTCTCTCGGGACGAATGGCGAGATGGCTCCTTCTCTTGGCAGAATTTGACATCGCCTGTATAACTCCGAGGGCGATAAAGAGCCAAGCACTGGCTGACCTTTTGGCTCATTTCCCGAGTGGCAGCTTCGAACCACCTTCGGAAGCGCTCCCAGGAGAGGAGATAGAGACTGCCATGACCATTGAAGATCTAGGTGAGTGGGCTCTCAGCTTCGACGGCTCCTCCACATCACTTGGAGGAGGAGCCAGGATCAACTTGACGTCTCCCGAATCGACGGTTCAAAACTCCATTTGTCTTATAAGCTTGACTTCAAATGCTCCAATAATGAGTCAGAATATGAGGCACTGGTCTTGGGATTACTCGCAGCCACTAAGATGGGTGTCAACCAGCTATGCATAAGGGGAGACTCCAATTTGGTTATCAAGCAAACCTCAGGAGAGTTTGCAATACGAGAGCCAGCATTAGCAGAATACAGGACTATCGTACAGAGATTGCTTGACAAATTTGAAACAGTCCGAGTGGAACATGCGCCGCGAGCAGACAAACGCTTCCCAGACGCCCTGGCAACTCTGGCCTCCAAAATAGATGTGCCTGAGGGTTCCACACACATCGAGATCATCAAAAGAACTCTCCCATGTACGGTACTGGAGTTGCTACCCCTCGAAGAAACTAATGATTGGAGAGCCCCCATTGTCGCCCAGCTTCGGAGCCGTGAAGGAAAGTTGGCAGTATCCGACCTAAGGAATTTCACCCTCCTCGAAAACAACCTCTACTTTCGCGCACCAACAGGGGTTTTAGCACGGTGCATAGGGGAGGAAGAGGGTAAACTCCGCCTCCACCAGGTCCACCTTCACTTTTGCGGAGAAAAGGACATCAGTTTGTACAGGATGGTGCAAAGAAAAGGATACTACTGGCCAGAGATGTCCAAAGAAGCTTCGATGATCCAACAAGCATGCATGAAGTGTCAAGAAGCCCCGAATAAGGAAGAATGCAACTTCACTACCCAAATCACGGACTGGCGAAACCCATACATCAACTACTTGAAAGAGGGTTCACTCCCAATTGATAAAGCTGATGCTTTAATCATCAGAAAGCAGGCTCCCAAGTTCTTCATACGCGAAGATATGCTCTTTCGATGCAGCTTTAGCGGAGAACCGTTACGGTGCTTAGCCGGAGGGGAAACTCACCAAGTCCTAAGCGAGGCACATGAATTTGAGCATCAAGGAGGTACAAAATTATATCGCCACCTTTTGGATCTCGGATACTATTGGCCAACAATGGAGAAAGATTCGAGGGCCCATGTCAAGCGGTGTTACCCTTGCCAAATCCACGGGAATCGAATCCACGCTCCTGCCGTCGATCTACGAGCATTATCGACACCGTGGCCTTTCCATACTTGGGCCCTCGACCTCATAGGACCAATCTCCCCTGCATCAAAAGGCAATATCTGGATTCTTGCAGCAACAGAACTTTACACCAAATGGGTAGAAGCCATTCCGATGAGGAGAGCAGTGGGACCCGCAGTGGCAGCCTTCATCCGAGAACACATCGTATGCCGCTTCGGTATCCCCAAGGTGATCTTATCCGACAACGGGACCCCGTTCGTCAACAAGCACGTAGGACAACTTCTCCTGTCCTACGACATCACCCACCACAAATCCACGCCCTATTATCCAAAATGTAACGGTCAAGCAGAAGCCACTAATAAAACGCTACTGAAGATCCTGAGCAGAACGATGAAGGATTGTCTAAAGATATGGGCTGACCAACTCCCCCTAGCCCTGTGGGCCTACAGGACCTCGAAAAGGCGACCAACTCAAGCAACCCCATTTTCATTGGTCTATGGAGCTGAATCCGTTTTACCTACAGAATTGGTGGTGGCCTCCGCACGGATAGCTATAAAAAGCGAGATTCTGCATGACCCACGCCCAATGATGTTGGAACAATTGGACGAACATAGAGACACAGCACGATTAAACCTCCACAAATATCAGAAGCAAATCGCACGTGCCTATGACACTATGGTTTGACCAAGGGTCTTTAAGGAGGGAGATTTGGTCCTAAAGGCAGCTATGCACGTCATGAGGGGTCTCTCGGCGCCTAAATTCACTCCCCAGTGGGAAGGACCCTACGAAGTCAGAGAAGCCAACCCCAGCGGCTATTATAGGATCCGGAAAATTGATGAGACCTCCATTTCTGGACCTATCAACACCCAATGGTTGAAGCTATTCCATGCTTAGGCCCTCAACTCTTTATGTTTTCCCTTTCTATGGCTCAGTTATTTTGATCTTTTGTTTTGAGCTTGACCTTGGTTTCGATCCTGAGCCTTTTTCAGTTTTTTTGTTACATTTTCTAAGAAAAAGTTGTCTCCATACATGTACTACACTGTTATATGGAAAACTTTCATTAGAATATTCACCACATTATCGCTATATCCACAAAAAGAGAGGGGGAAAACACTTGCAAACCAGAACCATCACTAAAAAAAAAAAGAGAACCTTAGATTACAACCCTATGCTCAAACATCCCCTTACTCAACAAACAAACCTACAATCACCAATGTTTCATTATCCACATCATCAGTAATAATGCCGGCCCTCGAACGCTGCTCAACAATCCTTGACCTCGCCAATCTATCCTCATACATCTTACATTCCCCCTCACCATGATCTACAGCCGCTTGAAGCCGCAGCGCTCGAGATTCTTGTTGCACTGTACGAGGTACGCCTGTTCTCCTCCATTGCCCTGCTGTTGTCACCAACTCCACTCGAGCTCTCCGATAATTCTCACTAGCCGAGGCAAGTTGCCTCTCTTCAAACTGCCTCCTCCGTCGTGCCTCTACAAATTGACGAAGTAATACTACCATATCAAGATGCTCCGTCAACCACAACAGTCGCAGTCCCTGCGTAGTCATGTCATGAACACTTCCTCTCACATTTTGCATATAGTCATAAGTGGCGGCACCAAGGTTAGTCCTATACAGATCTAAGATTACGTTACCTAACATTCCGCAGGCCAGCAACCGTTCTTGTTGATCCATATAGGTTAACCCTATAAAAGTCTGTGGATAGTTCACGTATACTCTCTCCAAATGAGGGATCAGTTCTTCTCGTACAAGGATGCCTCGCCAACCCCCTGGCGCATCACCAAATCTCGCCGGTAAACGCGGCTGCCTCGGCCCTAGGTTGGACGCTCGCGAAGAGTCAGCCATGGTTTAGCCCTCTACCTTATTGATATTTATGCACGCCTTAGATAGACCAATCCCCCTTTTATATTACAAAAAAAAAAAAAAACTAAACACATACCCCTACACAATACAGACACATGTCAAGTACTCGCATAACTGCCCATTTTGCATAAACACGTGTTTACACCCTAACCTATTTACACAAATCCCGTGATTTACTTTCCACATTCTTTTACAAAATCATCACGGGTTCACTAGTCATACTTTATACATTATAATTGATGCCCATTGCTAGGACTAAAAGACAAAAGAGTGTCGCCAACGACAAGATAAGTCATTTTCTCTAACACACATGTATAGCATTTTTTTTTTTTTTAAAAAAAAAAAAAACAAAAAAACAAAACCATAGAGAAGCAATAGATGGAGCCATCGTTTAAAAAAAAAAAGGTATCAAACATCTTATACAACCGACTCAGTAATAACCACTTACCACTTACTAGCACCAAAGTCACTATACAAAAATATATATAAAATAGAGCCACATCAAGACTGTCGATGAAGAAACGCCATCTCCTCATCTGAGAACAAATCACCAACCACATAACCCTCGGTGGAAAAGTCGAAAGACACAGTTGACCGCAACTGCTCATCCTCACACAATTTCAGCACTCTCTCCCTCTTTTCACTAAACTCAGTCATCGACAACTTGATGGCCTCTCCTTGTGATTGATGGACTAACAGCCTGGCCCTCAACGACGACATCTCCGCCTCTATCGCCCGCATACTATCAACACATCGCCGCTCTTCTCCTTCTAACTCTGCAAGTTTCCCATCACACAGTTCCACCGTCACTTGAGCACCCCGAACAAATAAGCACGATTTAACCAGAGCAAGACGCTGCTCCAACCACCTTAGGTCGGAACCACAAAAGACACCAAGCGACTTAATCTCCTTAAGGATACCATCAAAAGCCAACATATCCATGTCGCCTAAACGAACGCCACACAAAGATCGCATCACCGACGAAAGGACACCAGAGAAGAAAGACTTGAAACGAGGAGCGGTATCCTCGTCAAGCATGGACCCGAATGTCTCAGGATACCGCCCATAAACCATCTCCAAAATGGCTGCATCACCAACCGAACAGCTAACGCCGCGCCAAATAATATCGGATGCCATATCACCAGCATCAGCAACAGGAACCGCCACCGGTACCGAAACCGAAACAACGGTCTATCCATTATCGAAACTTCCGAAAAAGAAGGCCCCGACACGGAAACCCTCGGGGCAAAAACAGCCGGAGAAATAAGAGTAGTGACACTCGAAAGCCGCGTACCGGACCGAGAATCACTAACACCACCCTCCGAAACACCAACACTTGCAGTCGCAACCGAACCACCGACCTCACCCCGAAAAGCAGTAAAGGCTGAAGTTAGCACAGACTCCCCACAAACACGCGGCGTAGGCACAACTGCAGCAGAAAAACCCCGTGCCAACAATCCTTGCCGTTCGAATGGACAAGTAATAGAGGACGATGTAGACGAACCATAAACAACAAAACCAGTAGGCGCCGACGCCATTAGGGAACCAGAAGCAGCAAGCGCCGACGAAGAAACCTCAGAAGCTGACGGTGCCGACGAAGAAACCAAGACCGAAGGGTGTTCACCGCTACCTGCTACCTCATCCTCTCCCTCGTCCTCACCATAGTTTTCAACGCCACCAATGCCATCCTCTTCCCCCTCATCTACATCCTCAGCATCATCCCCCCTAAAGTCACACATAAAAACTGTTTCTCTCCCCTGAAATAAGCCATCCGAGGCACTAACCACTTCCTCCATCAACAGATCCACCTGAGTACCACCGATAAACTCTATATCACCCAAATCATCACAAGGAATAGCCAGTCCCGCCAAAGCCTCCCCACCCCCACTAGCAACACCAGCATTACCAGCACCAGCAGGTCCTTTGGACCCCCCACCTTTACGCAATCGCTTCCTTTTCGAACTAGATACTGATGGCACTGATGGCACTTGCACTGTCACCTAAAAAAAAAATAATAGTAATAATAAAAATTTTTTTTTCTTGTGATAAAAAAAATTTACACAAAACAATGACCTTTTTTTTTTGCCTCTTCCAAAGTTTCCCTTCCCACAACATAAGTCGCCTTCTTCTTGAAAGCTTTCTGAGCAGACAAACCAAAAGGATCGGCGTACACACCACCAACCCAGCCATCCGAGGATACGGTCCATGAAATATCTTTAGCCCTGAAACACGACAAACCCCAATCATCGATACGCCTAGGAGTAGAGGCACGGGCACGAAGAGATACGTCGCCGCAGCGAATCTGCCCAATGACCATGGCAGGTGGGGAGCCCTCACAATATGCGCGAAAAGCTAACAATGAACTCCGCCAGAAAGTGTCATAATCGGGAAAACACCGCCCCCGCCTCCCCAGTGGTGGTAATACCATATTACACCCAAACTGTAAGTACCCATCGCTGAAACCAGCACAACACCGAGCAAAGCTGTCGGGAGATAGAGCAGTACGTGCCAAGGGAGTGCTTTGATCCAAACCCAACTGCCGCCTAACACGATCAGGCCGATACACCATTACACTACCACCCACCTCCCAAACTGCCGGCAGATAACGGCACGCTAGCACGGTCACCGCAGCGGCCACAGTAACAGAAGCTCCACTAAAATCAGCGGCCGAAACCTGACTACCAGCAGCCTCACTCCATGGAGAAGCCCCTGCCCGGTAGCCCGGACCGGTCCGACCATAAGGGCGCCAATCAAACGAATCAACATCATCTATCACCGCTGATAGAGAACGCTCAGGTGGCCCACAACTGATCCATCGGCATACTCTATACTCTGGTGTAGTACGATGATGATTCGAAATCTCTAACGCGCGATGATAACGCTCATAAATGAACGGCTGCAAAAATGGAATAGATACAAACGTGCCAACATCATATCTACCAAAAGAGCGAGACATATCCAACACTGCCATATCAAGACGTAAATATAAGGAACCCAGAAAGAGCCCAGCCAGGGGAACTACTTTCCCTCTAGATAAAATAGCAGCTACCCCAAACCAACGAAAGCTCGGCCCATGCTCGAGAGAGCCCTCAAAAATACACCGAGAAAGCCAACATGCTAAATAGGCAGCCAATCTATAGTCATTCATCAGGCCAATCTCGACATCACGAGTACCACCTTCCGAGACGAACCTCTCAGGCTGGCGGTCCTCCCAAAAATACCTCATAAATGCTTGAAAATACGCCTTCTTACCATTCCCCTTCACCGGTCCAGGAGTACGAGCACCCGTATTAGCATCAAATACCGAAGCCCTCTGACAATGTCGTAGCCCCTCCTCAAGCACTTTCACGATATGTTGCTCCTCTGCATCTAACTCATAAGTCATCAGATTAATATCCCCCAAAATACTGAGCTTCAGTAAGACTGACACATCCTCTAAGGTAGGCGTAAATTCACCCCAAGCAGTGATAAACGTATGTGTAGAAGTGCACCACCGAGACATCAATGTCACCATATCCGACTCCACCCGAGATACATTCGCAAGATCACGCCAGCACATAACTGAGTCATAAATCTGAGCTTGCCTAAGGGGCCCCTCAAACTCTCGGATAATGGCATCGGTCCATTCCTGCCAATCCTCCCTCAGAAAGAGCCTATTAGCAAACTTCAAATTCGAGTACGGACAATCCCCACGCTCAACTTGAAATCTAAGGACTTTGGCAGAATCAACAAGGTCAGCATCTGTACCCAAGACAGGCAAAGGAGAAGCCACACCCAAATCCGCAACCACATGATCAACCTGAACCCAAAACTCATCTGCAGCACCAAGGAACGGCGCCCTAAACCACCGAGATAAAGAAGGAACCGACGGAGCAACCTGCGAATTGCCCTTCAAAGGTTTACCAAGACGAGGAGCCATAACACCTACATTTTTAAAAATATATATATATATATATATCAATGCCAATATACTCACCGCACGCAAACACACGTATACATATACCAATACATACCGAGATCAACGGGTAAATGGAAACACCAAAAGAGTGACAAGAGCACCAACCACCACAATGCAGGCGCACAAGCAATGAACCTCCGCCTCCACCTGGACAAGCAAACAGATAAGTACAAATGCTCCCTTGTATAGTTTTTTTTTACATTACACCAACGTCGAGTCAAATGTTTACAAAAAAAACAGGGACATTCACTACCAAGGCCACTCATTACCCACTAACTCCTATTTTGTTCCTCCGCTCAATATGTGTATATATATATATATATAAAATACTTATAAAAAAAAACCCCAAAAACTCTTGGTTCTTTGCTACTCTTACCAGCACAATCACACCTCCCTCTATTCGACAAACACATAAACACCATTCGACAATTAAAAGGGGTGTCATCAAAATGGGGCCCACCCACACTACTCCTCATCACCACCCCATTCGACGACACCCCCAGTCCCACGAATCCAATCGTCAAACATAGGGCCCAAAGCTCATTGGCGAGAACACTACAGGGTTATTAAGGTCGTAGCTACACCCCGTCGCCATCGCCAAAGCTCATTGGCGAGAACACTACCCCAAACTACGATTCACGACAATCCCAATCGATGATCAAACCCCACTCATTCGACAACTCCTGTCAAAAGGTACTCCACTCCAACCTCTCCCACATTCGACGATCCCCCCCATTCGATGGCACATCCCACATTCGACGATCCCCCCCATTCGACGGCACTACCGTCGCTAGCCTATAAGGGCCCCACCAGCCTTATCACACCGATACACACCACCACCACCACCACCACTGACCAAACTCGTCCTGATCTATCTTCGACATAGACTAACCCCTCCCGTCGCAAACATCGGTAGCGCTGAACCAAACCCCATTCGACGACACCCACACTTTCCATAGACAACCCCATTCGACGACACCCGCCTACACCCAATCGATGACAATTTCGTCGATACCACAGACCCACCCAACGACGCCCATCACCGATACCCTAACCCCATTCGACGACCAACCAGTCCCACTATATCATCACCAAAGCCCACACCGTCGAACATTCAACCCAACACCGCCCAGCCCCACCACATCAAAACTCGGCGCCTTTCTACCCAAACCCTCGGCCCCCACCACCGGAACCCCGTCCAACCCAACGGCCCCTTTCTCAGAAACACACCGCAACTGCCCGGCCCATTCGGACCTCACCATCGGCAAAAAAAAAAAAAAAAGGGGCATCGGCCCCTCCCTCTGCCTTCGGCTCCCCAACCCTCACCCGAGCTCCCTTTCCCTTTCCCCCTTCCCCCCCATAATCAACAAAAGTTTCCCCCCCTACAAAAACCCCAAACCACCAATTCCAAACCCACACGCCACCACACCTACATATACATCCACCTATAGAGAGAGAACGAAACAATATATACATATACACACCTTGTGGAGCTTCAATGGAGAGTCCACCACCAAGCCTTGCTCCCAACAACCAAGAATGCGTAGCCTCCACCTCTTGTTCTCCCTTTCACCCTCTTTCTCTTTTCTCTCGATCTCTCTCTCTTTTCCCCTAAGGATACACAACACCCTCAAAACATAAAAGAGATACACTCCTAATAAACTTACCACATGACACTAACTCAAACTAATACCTGAGATAGCTTTCGAACACCAGTCCCATCACTCATAGCACCAGTACAAATTAAATCTTTGCCAGATTTTTCTCCATGAAAGAATCAAAAATACGCTCTGATCCTCTAACACAGTCCATATCCTCTGGTTATTATCCATTGTACAAAACCCTCATTCTTAAATTTATTATTTAAAAAAAAAAAACAAAAAAAAGAGCCCAGCAAGATGATGTTCAACGAACAATAATAGTTCCTACACTATTAAGGGTACCCGAGGTAAGCAAATTTCAAATTTTTTTTTTTTTTTACAAACCACATATTTAAGTTAGCAACAGTGGACAAAACCGCCACTGCTCGGAGTAAAACAAACAAATATATATACATATACATAAATACACACATATACTCCATGGTTTTAAACACATCTAAATATCTAACTAGCCAAACAGACCAGTATCTAACTTATAGCTAATATGCAAACCTAGTTCATGAATTTGCTGTTCAACCACAGACACCGCCGCTCTAGCAGCTTCAAAACGAACATTAGCGTCCGCATATTCTTGTTTCAACTCCAAAAAACGCCTGTTCTCCGCTTCATACATGTCAATAAATTCCACCGTGTTCGGATCTAGGGAGCCAACCCGCTTGCCACCGCACACTATACTTTCGTAACGCCCCATAGTCCGTGCACACTCAGTCACCGAATTCTCCAACTCCAAATAAGTATCAAAAGCAGCCAGCCGTTCCAACATCGGCTCGAACAGGTCAAATCTACGCTCCATCTCCTCTACATGGGAATACAGCCAGTGGACCGACAATCTGTCCTGTACCAGATTCCGAGCTTGTTCCAACAACTCAGCAAAAAGATCACTATCCGCCTCCTCTAACGTCGTCTTACGCAAGCGACGTAAAATTCGGCAAAGACGTCTAAGCAAATCGGACTGGGATCTGGCACCAATCTGACCAAAACGAATGAAAGTTTCGGGATAGCGTTGGTACACTTGCTCTAGACTATCACGAAACTTTTGATCCATCTTCACACCCCTCCAACCATCCTCAACATCCCCAAACGCCTCCGGCAGGGGTAAACCGCACGAAGAACCACCAGAAGATCCAGCTCCAGACATCCCCACAAACAAACCAGTCACACCACAATAAAAAAAAAGAGAGGAGAATAATGCACGATGAAGACGATAGAAATGAGAGACTGAAGAAACACACAACAAATAAGAAAGGAACGGAAGATATATATAAAGACAGCGATTCTCCATAAGGACAAAAGGCCACATGTGCCATATTACATTAACCACATGGCGACAAAAGAAAGGACACTACACCACACAGGATCTGCTCCCCACTAAATTATATACATACATATACATATATATATATATATGTTACTTTTTATATTTATCAAGGCGGACAGAGCTGGGCCCTCCGTTAAAAAAGCCCGGTGTCCAGTTCGTAATCTTCATGGAGGCCGTTCTCGTTTACAAACGGACGAAGAGGAAGCTCTTTGGCAACAACGTCCACAAGCTCTCGTTGAATCAAGGACAGATCCCTCTCCAAACCCACCAAGTCTCCCTCATAACCCTCAAAGAGAGCTATTTGGCTACTATCCGGCCTCAAAAGTCTTCCACGCCATAACAACATATCCTTACATGCCTCCATCTCTCGCAAAATCTCCTTGCGACGAACAGCAAGACTCTTCCTATGAAGCACAATCTTAAAAACAAAATACTTTTGCTGCATATCTTCCAAATGATGAAGCAACCACTGCACTGGCAGCTCAGCTTCCATCATGATGCGAACTCTTGGGAAACAAACACAATACAAATCCTCATCACTATTGGACAAAGTAGCCATCGACAGGTAATCCAAAACATACCCCAAATGATTCAACAAGGTAGACTGTTGCCCCGGATCACGATCAACAAAATCAACAAAAGTATCAGGTCTATGATTATAAACACGCTCTAAACACTCAACATACCAATGATGCACCTCGACACCTCTCCAACCATCCTCCGCATTACCAAATAAGTCGGGAAGAGAGGGAAGAGAGCGACGTCCTCTCACAGCATGGGACGAAACGGGGTCAGCCATAAGTATGCCTATTACAAAGGATCTCACAGGTTTACTACACTTATGTATAGAGTACAGGAACTAATGTAAGATGGATATGCACAGCAGGTAACACTAATATTTGCTGGACCAACCTATTCACCAATTTCTACGATAGTACTATCTACAAAAGTTAAGACATCCACCAAACTATCAACGAAGCGACCAGAGCATCAGTACCACCTACAAAAGATGAGATGTCCATTCACTACCAGGAAAACAATCTCAGAAAGATACGCAAGGATTATGCCCGCATCCTAGCCGCTCTACGCCTACGCTACGGACAGGGGGGCTAATGTAGGTAATGGATAACAGATCAGGAAGTTTGACCAACACATGTTAACAACGACTCCAAGTGTATTCAATATCGTCACCAAGTAATGGGCCCACTCAGAATAACTATCCAAAGCCCACTCCGCAACAAAACAGGGCCCCACCTCCGCAGAAGCCACTATGAAACTCCACGACTGAAAAAGGGCAGCCTCGAGCAGCTCACTCCAAAGCCCACCCAGAGCAGTCACCCAAAGCCTACTACGGCAGAGCCCACCCAAACAAAGAGAAGAAAAGCAAAATGGGCCCAGTCCACCTACTGCCCTCTCCACTCGTTACACCACCACCCATTAGACACGTGGATGTGTAAATCCATCGATCGCTAGTCAAGGCCACGGCGTCGAATGACCATCCGTGTCATCAATTAAGCCATGGCGTCGAATGACCATCCATTAAGCCATGGCGTCGAATGATCACTCACCACAAATCAACCATTGCTCGTAGTCACCACTTGCTCTCAAGCCAGCTTACAAGGAATCTCTCCTTTGCACCTAATGAACACTTCATTACAACACAAACGCACATTCACAGGTGGATTTCTCACCCTTGGTCAGGAAGCAGTACCAAGGGTGGCTATGACCACTGGGAACTTGAGAGTTCATGGCTCGGTGGCTAGAACCAGGGGTAACTCCCTATCTCAACACATCACAGACTGAGTAGGGTTGGTCCCAAAGAGAAAGAGAGACACGTGACCACCAATCACGTGCCCTACCCCTTTTAACCTCCCAAACAATTAGAAAAGCCCATATCCTAGCAACCAGCTGAAACCTTTGACTCTCACCCTGCCCAGTCACTCCAACCTCACTGAGTATTCTGCGAACCAATAGCAGGGTCTCGATATCCTCTCTGCTTAAGGGTCTGCACCAATGGCTTTAGCTTCGGTATTCACCCTTGCTTAGCCCTCTCAGCAGTATGATCTCGAGAGCCTCCATGCTTAACCTTCTGCACCAATAAAACCATTTCGTTCCCAGTGACAATACATTTCGACGAGCCAATAAGAAAAGCCTTGACACCTTGCCCCTTCGCTGCATCTTCTGCACCTATAGAACTCCTTCACTTTGTCTCCCTCCCTTTGACCAACCAATGACATCGGCTCACCCTCACAACGACAATACGACAATACCTCATCACACCTCCCCCAATACAGCGTCTCACCTCCCCCAATACATCGACTTGTCCGCATCCCCATTTAATAAGGCCAACTACCTTAAACATACGCATTTAAGTCCCTACCTACCTCAAACAGGGCAACCACTCCGAAGACGCCAACTCAGCCACCCCAGCTGTGCCAAAAACCTCACAAACCCTGTATAAATACCAACCTCATTCAATACATCCAACAACCCGAGCTCAACCTAGAGTTTAAGCTTTAACCCAGTCTTAAGTTGCGATCCTAAGCACTTAGGACATTTATCACCTTCCCCAAAATCCCCGAAGATACAACTCTCAGCACTTACTCCACCCTCACCTACCTCTCCTTTAGCCTCACAGAACAACACTCTCCCATATACCAGTCTCCAACCGATAACCAACCCTCTACTGCTTTCTCTCTCTCTTATTTGGGATTACTCTGGTTCTCACTCGAGCCATACACTCTCCAAGTCCCGCCATCATTGGTTATTTACATATATTTATATTATTACCATTATTATTGTCTTACCAAACTCTCGCTCTTACTTTTCCACCGCACATCACTTGTTGCTCCACTTGGCACTAACCATCTTACGTGTTATACCATCCCTCATACACTATCCACTTCGGAGAGGGAATTTATCAAGTATAAATCCCATGGTCTCCATCACTGGTTTGTAGATGATATGATTAATTTTGTGTGATGGCTCTAGTGTCATCCTCCCCATCGGATGTAGTTGATCATGGAATCATCAGTACAAACTTCTTTAAAAGAATATTTTGGGTGATTGTTGGTGTGGGTCACCTCTCCATCAGAGGTGTTCCTCATGGAACTCTTGACCTAGAATTAAGTGATGGTATACACTTAGCTATAAATAATAATATTCTCTCCATCTGAGTCACTGTTATTATTTATAGGACCAAAGCAAGTCAGCAGTTTAATTTTATTAGGCAAAGTACATTGCCTGGATAGTAAAATTAATAGGCAATTGTCTATCTGAACAAATGATGGATAGTATATGGCTTCCCATCGAGTCATACTATTCGCGGTGTATCAGGTTGCTGGCGGATTCCTTTCAAATATGGTAGAGGGAACCAATATTTTCAACTCGAATCCATAGTAATTTTTGCCCAAACGTAATTATTTATGTTTGGCATCGATCTCTGCTTCCTCTGTGAAAGCTTTTTCCCTTCCTTTGTGAAAGTTGTTTTCTTTATCTAGCAGGGCATCTCCTTGGGTTCAATATGGTAGATGATGCGCAAACCAGCCTTGTAACAGTAGATTGACTTTTTAGCCTTCATTAGGTTATGATTGGTGGCTTTGGAGCTCTCTTATACAAGCATGTTGCTTACAATGGTATAGGTTTAGCTATCACGGAAGCTTTTCAAGCAACTTCAGTTGGCCCCTTTGGTGAAGCTTCTTCGCTTGTTTGGGTTTGGCTTTGTGTCATCTTCTTTCTTTGGATAGTCCATACGATCTACAAGTTTAAAGTTGTCCTGGGTTCTGGATCTCTCTACGCGACGGTCCTTGTGGTGCAGTGATTGATTTCTCGTGCAGTTGACAGAGTGTTTTCTATGATCGCTTATGCTTCCTTATCTATTGTACCTTTGGTAATTTTGCTTTTGCTCGCTCTGTTTTTCTTTATTTTTGTTGTTTGTTTGGTTTTCTTTGTATGGTTTGGCTTTCATTATTGAAATTTTAGTTTTTGAGCAACAAAAAAAAAAAAAAAAAAAAAAAAAAAACATATATAGTTAAGCAAGCCCAAACAATTCTTTTCTTTGCCCAAATAGGGCTAATTGCACTTTGCACCCCTGAAGTTTGGGTATTTTGCACTTTATACCCTAAAGTTTAAAAGTTGGCACTTTGGTCCCTAAAGTTTGGGATGAGTTGCACTTTAGTCCCTCAAAGAATCATTGCAACAAAATTTCCACTTTTAGTGACGAAATCATTCGTCACTAAGGGGCTATTTGGACTTATTTACCACATTTGTGAAACTTTAGGAATCAAAGTACCAACTTTAAAACTTTAGGGTGCAAAGTAAAAAATATCCAAACTTCAGGGGTGCAAAGTAAAATTAATCCTAAATATAAACTTGTAGAGCAAGTGGTAAAAATTGTAGCCTTGTTTCTTTTCGATCCTTCTTCACTACTATTTTCCTTTCTCAGCCTAACTTCATAATGTGGAAGCAATTAGGTCATTGTAAACCTGTTTCAAGATCCCTAACTTGGCCTTCGCTAAACCTATTTTAAGGTAAAGGACCTCACAAAGGTTTTACGCTAGTAGGGATAAGAAAGGGCTTTTCTCGGTCAAATCCGCGTATTTAACTAGCCAAACTCCGAGAATGGTTAGGCCAATCAACCACTCTTCCATCAGGTGGAATGGTATCTGGAATGCTAACATTCATGAAAGGCATAAACTTTTCTTGTGGAAAATTGTGGCCAATGCTCTCCCCTTCAAAAGTGTGATCGCTTCTCGCTTCCCCATTACCGACAAAGCTTGTTTTCTTTGTGATCATCCAGTTGAGTCCCACCTTTTTCTTGGTTGTGTTTTGGCTAAGATTTTCTGGAGGATGTCTAAATGGCCCATTGATCCTTCGATGTACCTCACAAAGGGTACCAACACGTGGATAAAGGATATCCTTAGCCCGTGTAAAAATCTCAATATACCTTCAGAAGAAGGCCTTGAATTCACGATCTTTGCTATTATCGTGATGAACCAGCTTTGGACTCTTCGTAACAAGGTCTTCCATGAGGATCTGTGCATTGAGATCCCCTTCTGGATCGAACGCATTCAGGAGTTAACGGCGGAACATTTGAAAGCCCAGAGGAAGGTTAGGCTGCCTTCCTATCCCAGCCCCTCTTTGTGGATCCCCCATCCTCCTAATTGGATAAAAGCAAACTTCGATGTGGCCATCCGCGATTCCTCGACAACCTTGGCAGTGGTTTTCCGTGATGAAATGTCTCTCATTGTTCATGCCAGAGTGTGGAAGCGGAGCTCCATGAACCCTACTTTGGCAGAAGCTAATGCAGCTCTTTGTGCTATTTCTGAGGCTGTCTCCTTGGGTTTTCGTTCCGTTGTCTTTGAAGGTGATGCTTCTCTTGTTTGTGGTCCCCTGGGCGACTGGTCTAGCACCCCTGAATGGGCTATCGATTCTGTTATTCTGAAAGGGAGAAAGTTGCTGGCTTGTTCTTTTGATTTTTGGTTTGTAAACAAAGTTAATCGTATTGCTAATTCTGTAGCTCATTGTCTAGCACAATGGGCAGCTCATTCTGCTTTTTCTGGGCCTATTCCAATTGACTCCTTTCCTCCCATGGTGGAGGAAGGAACTCAATAGGTTTTAGGTGCCTTTTGGTTGTTCTCCGTTTGCTTTTAATATGATTGTTTTTTCTAGCAAAAAAAAAAAAAAAATTAACATGTTAGGATTAGATGTACACAAGATCGCAGCCTTACCATTTACTTTTGGTGGGAGAATCAAGAAAATAGTTGATGTTGGAAATTAGAACCTCAGTCAATTAATTGGAGAAAATTAGTAAGTGTTAATTAGTAAGTGTTAGTAGAATTTGTTAGTGCCCCAAATATTACTCTTCTTGAAATAAGAAGAGTAATATTTGGCCCGCAGTACCACTAGGAGAGAGATAGAGTGTGTTAGTAAGTGTTAGTAGAATTTGTTAGTGCCCCCAATAAAGAAAAATTGTTGCTGGTAAATTACAACAATGATAGGCATACACACCAAACGACACACTAAACGACACACTGTGCTTTAAATACATGTATCCTGTGCTGTTTGAATTTTTCACACTTTTTTGTGCATCACTTACATAGCACAGGGTATATGCATTTAAAGCTGGTGTGTCGTTTAATGTGTCATTTGATGTGTATCCCTATCATTTTTGGGTAAATTATAACGAGAACGGTTAACAATATGGTAATTTACTCAAGTTCAAAGAACAATAATCACAGCACAACATTATTTTCGGAATAAGAGATTTATTTTGGAGAAGGGTGTTTGGCAAAATCTCACTAATTAAACAAGATATTTTTTATATATATAAAAATGACCGAAAGTACAGTATAATCTACCACTATTGTTTCACTCATTTTTTGCAATAAAAGGGCAATGAATTTTAAACTCAAATAAATTAATTAATGATCTTTTACAATAACTAACCATGACTGGATACGAAAATGACAATTTCAACGTTTTTTTTTTTTTTTAAAGTTCTAGTTCAGCTTTTTTCAAAAAAGCAATAATTTGTTGATTTTAAAACAATCTTCTTGTTTTGTAGCTTTAAAGTGAAATTGGTTTTTCAAACAATTATAAAAAGTTGGTTAACAAAAAGACTCGACTTTTTTAAATTTTGGAATAATTAATCAGTTGTCAAACAGTCACTATAAAGGAGAGGCGATCAGTTGAGCTGATCTATGCTCATGTGAATTATTTGATTCCTTTTACTACAAATTTCAGCTCTCTCTCTCTCTCTCTCAAATCATGTTTCAATCCTATTTTCCCATTGTTTTGTTGTTGGGGGAACCGGAGAAGGAACATAGACTGTTAGCTAGTGATCACTACATATGGAAAACATCAAAAGGACGGGTAGTAGAGCAATAATTTTTGGAAGTGGCCTAGATTAGATTCTTTTTTTTTTTTTTTTAACCTGGGTGTCCGGATCAATTTACGCGCACTTCGACTAATCCTACGAAGTCAAGACGTCTGGGTGAATCACCTATGGCCACCCCTTTGAGATTCGAACTTGAGACCTATGGGTATAACACCCAGAGGTCTTGTCATCCGGCCACAAAAGAAGTGGTTCCTAAATTAGATTCTTGCTGAGTTGCTTTCAAAAAAATAAAAATTAATAATAATAATAATAATTTTTTTTTTTTTTTTTGTGCTTTGGACTAGGCGCTAACACACACAAAGATGATGGAACTCACACTGCAAAGCAGGGCATGATTAGGAAAAGGCCAAAGACCCAGTACAATTACTTAAACCTTCATACCCATCATGTTAACTCTCTTCTTGGGGAGAATCAAACCCTCCACTTATTCTGATGAAAAGAGAGGGAAATATCATTGAGCTACAAGCCGCTTGGTTAAAAAAAAAAAAAAAAAAAAAGATACCCTATTATAGAGGTCAGCACCTTACCCTGCAACAAAGGTCCTTTAATTTGGTTACATTCGGTTTGCAAAATTAAATCAATAATGGAGCGTCAGAAGAAGTTGGAAATGCATAGTATTCTGCTAAAAGATGTGCAATAATGCAGAAGGAAATCCAAATAATTAAAACACAGTTCCAGCCAAAACCAAGTGCCGAAAGTTCAAACATTTTGTAGGTACTACCAAAAATTATGGCAAAATATGCGTAAGGATCATATAAAAACAATGATGTCGATCAACCAAATGATTGTTTGAGGAAATAATGAAAAATTAGGTTTTTTTTTTTATTCACATATTTGGAGAGAAAGCGAAACTATTTTTTGAGTTTCTTGTTGAAGATTATGCTAAATTTCCTAAGTCTGGAATGCCACTCGAGCGAGCTGCTCGGGCGAGGCAGTGATGGATTGGTTTTTGGAAACTCACTCAACACGGTGTCCGCACGACGTGCGAGCAAACACGGAAATTATAGGCAGCTGACAGCTTTCCTAAGTGGAATGACTTAGCACTTTTGGATAAGTTTTCGTGGACGAATTAGTCTCCTAATTATATAAAATTACTTGTAGGGATATTTTTTCTTGATGAAGAAGTATTTTCATATGGGTAACTCTTCTTCTACTAGTATTAGGCAATACATATTTCATAAATATAGGATGATATGATATACAGAGGGAGATGATGAGAACTTGAATTAGAGAGAATTCAAGAGAGAAAAAACTCAGAAAATAGTTTAAAAGTGTATGTATGGTGAGGCATCTACTGTGAGGCCAGGGAGGGTTTGTACTATTCAATCAATAAAAGAGTCATTCTTTGTGGTGATGGATTAGCTAGGCCAATGGGGTGAACCACATAGAAATCCTGTGTATTGATTTTCTTTTTATCCTTTTCTATTTCAAGTGTGTTCACTATTTGATTGATTCTGTGGGGTGGGGCACAACATGCATTTCTTCCTCCGATTAATCATACAAAAAATTCTTCAAAACTAGTAAGAGATGATTAAATGAGTAACATGTGAATTTAGTTAATTTGTAATTATCTTTCATTGTATCTTTATATTTTCATTTTCACCTCATTGTTATAGTTACTAACAAACAAAGAAAAAAAAACTTCTTGAGTGTTATATTTATTTATTTTTTTCTCCACTGAAAATATTAACCGAACACAGCTTTAGCATTATCGGAAACTATTGACAATAGCATTACTTATCGTTAGATGAAGAAAATGGAATTACTACAAAAATTGCAGCTCCATTTTCACATGTACCTCGAGACTTTATCACTTTGCTTATGTAGTCATTCCTAAGTTTTCTTTGCAATTTGCTGAGAAATTCCTCATTTTGAGGTGGTACAAGCAAAATCCCATGGGTTTTGGCTTTTTTTTAGCTAGGTCTTTCCCTAGTTTTTTGTACCAATTAAATTCCTCTCTCACTTTGATTTTTTAATTTTTTATTCTGTATACATTTGACCCCATGAGAGTTATGAAATGTCATCATTAGTTTTTTTTTTATAATTAAATTTTAAAATTTCATAACTTCCAATTTTTAAACCTGTTTTTTCATAAATTTTGGATTTTTAGAATTGTGAAATTAAGATCTTTGAAAAAAATCCTTATATGATATGGAATTCTAAAGAAAAAATTGAATTTTTAAGGGTTATTTAGTAATAAAGACACTTTAGTGATTTTTTGAGTTCATAGATCCCTCATGAAAATATTTGTAATTAAAAGTCCCTAAAAGACATTTTTGAGACACAAATACCCCTAGACCTCATTAACTCCGTACCAACTTTCAAAAAAAGGAAATCTCTAAAATTGCTTCACCCCATATTCTACTCTCCCTACATCCACAAAAAAGAAGACCAATCCCCCAAAAGTAGACCTCTCTTTCTTCCATCTCCTTTCTCTCAATTACGATGCCATTGATGCAAGCTTCAGAAATCAAGCCGCCAAGCACTCTTCCTCTTCTTCTATCACACCCGTTTTGGGATAAGCACATTCAATTTTAAGTGCATATTTGAATTTTTGAATTCTAAAATTATTGATGTTGATTAATAATTGAGATGAGGTTGACTGTGGGTCAATAGTGAGTGTTAAGTGAGGATACGAGAAGTTGGTAATTCATGAGGAATTGATATGATTTAAATGGTATTTATTTGATTTAAATGTTGTTTGAAATATTTGGTATATGTGAATAGTAATTTTACCTGTGTAGAGTAAATTTTGATAATATTGATATTATTTTAGATCATTTTGAATATTATAGTAAGAAAGTAGGTGATACGTGACACGACTAAAAATTGTGCGCTCTTGTGCAACACTCAAGTGTAGGTGATCGTGCAAGTAATATAGTACTGGAAGTCCAGGTCGACCCCACTAGGAAGGAATAGGAAGAATGCCTACTAAGTTACAATCTAAAGAAAATGAAAATAAGATTGTAGGAGCGGAAGTATACTAACAAATCCTAATTATATAAATTAAACTAAATAATAAACTAAAGCATATAGAAACATAATTAATAAAATAATTAAATTAAAGGTGTTGAAAATACGAGAATCCACATCGATCCTAACAATCTACCATGCATGCTCATTAACGCTCTATGGAGTTCATTCCTTTTCAGCATTCCGTATTTTTCTAAAGATAAACAATCAACAGCCCTTACATGACCGGGACTACAGCATATCAATTGATTTAAAATACTTAAAAAACGGTTTAAAACAATGGTTATTACATGCACTCTAAATGGTGTTAGCATTCAAAGTGGTTTTCAAAAGTCATTGAAGAAAATAGCCTTAAGGCTTTAAGTTCTAAAAACAGTTATGACAAACTGAGCTTATAGGGAGAATATGATGACAGATTTCTAAATTAGAAAGTCTTGGAATACTTAAAAGAATCATCTCAGGAATCAACAGTTTCGATCGATCGAAGCGCTCTCGATCGATCGAACTGCATCATCCTTCAATCGATCGAAATGTCTTCGATCGCTTGACTATAGCTCTGGTTCGATCGATCGAAATACCTTCGATCGATCGAGCCTAGGGTTTCTATATAATACATGGCAGAGGCTGGAAATCAATGTTTCATCACATATTCCTAACGTCTAAACTACGGAAACATAAATAAACAAGTGCAGAAATAGTAAACTAGAGCAATCATAACAACTAGATTCATAAACAATCAAATAAAGAAAAGACAAAGTAAAACCTAGAATAATCTGATTATAACTTGTAATAAACTTGAAACAAACTTGAATCTTGAATAATTTTCAGTAAAACAATGGAAAAGATTAAGAAGAACATGAATCTAACCTAATCTCTCCTAATCTACCCCTAAAACTACCCTAAAACTGCTATTTTTTGAATTGTGGAGTGTCCTCCCTTCGTCTGGTATCAAAACGACTTATTTATAGGGTTCCTGCAAACTGTACGCAACTTTTGGGTGAAAATAAAGTTCAATCGATCGAACTTAGTTCGATCGATCGAAGGCTCAATCGATTGAACTTTTCGTTCGAAGGCTCAATCGATTGAACTTTCCTCAATCGCTTAAACTTCTCTTATTTTGACATCTCTGCGCACCGATGGAAGAATAGCCATAACTTTTTACTCGGACCTCGGATTGACCTTCTGTTTGTGGCTACGCGACCGTAACTCAAATATCTACATTTCATAATTTTAATAAAATCTTTCAAATCTGAAGTATTCATTGTCAAAAATGGCATTTTCTCAGCTGTTTCTATTGTTCTCTTCTCCAAAATCACTTTCTATGCAACGATTGCTTTCCATGACCTGTAAAATAGTGTAAAAACATATGTTTGAGTCTCAACATCATAGAAAACACCTAATCATTTATATGCATCTAAATATAGGGACTTGGGGATAAAAGACCATGTAATATGCTATAAATATTCACTTTTCACCTCTAATCAATACGTTGCATAAAAGGTAGGTTATATAGAGATTCCACGAAAATAATTTTTGGAATGTGATTTTGGACCCAAACGGAACTTTGACGAAAACTTTTATAATTTATAGTTTTGCACTCGTGAAGTAATAAAATGGACGTGTGCGACATTTCGGAGGATAATTAGAAGTTTTGAGAACTCATGGGAAGGTAAACGTAATTTTTGAGAATAGTGCCTATAAATAGATAGAGATGGGAGATATTTGATTTTTCAAGTTCTATCCAAAAACTTAAGAGAGAGAAAAAGGAGATTTATTCTCACGAGCTTTGCGATGCCGATCGACGACCTTTCGTTCATCAGTTTTTTCCTAGATTTCGTACTTAAACTCCTTGAGATAAGATCTACGTTTTGATACCTCTTAGGTCGTGTTTGGTAAAGTTTTGTAAGAATCTTAACTCTATGTTTTCTTTAATAATGTGTCAAAACTTATAGGTTTTGCGAATAAACAGAGATCCGACGTAGATTCAGTACCCTAGTACTTCACCTAAAATCTTAAGACTGTAGCTTAAGGTATGAAATTTTAACTGATGTTACATAGGAAATATACATGTTTTGATTTTTGGCGACGAAATTGTGATCCTCCTGTTAATTAATTATGTGCACGCTTAAATGTGAAAAGCATGTCTAACTTTTACGCGAGCACGTTAAGTGATTATGTGGGTCAAAGGGGGGACTTATACAAATTCATGCCGAAGTAAGCTTCTCGATGTTTGAGAATTAGTAGCGACGCCTTATGCATGGTTTAAGACTTGGATTTGCCAGGGCACTTGGGATGTGATGGTTGTAGGCTTAGACTAGCCATTGGCATCGTGGTTTAAGACTTGAACTTACAGCTACTAGATGAATGTGTGTTTTTCTCTCTAGAGGTTATTTTGATGCGAATTATGAGATTAAAGCATGGTTGATCATATATGCATATGCTAGAATTTGTGCACTCAGCATATAGCTGAGCAGTGAAACTTTACTCTATTGCAGATGATAAGAAGAGAGAAAAGAAGAAACGCGAAGAGTGAGGCTGATGGGACGATGGGATCGCACTTGTATATGTTTTTGTTTTCCATTCTCAAATGTTGTAAAAAGATTTTGAGAAGTTGAAACCATGTGTTTCTTTTAGAACCTTGGAATGGATTTGTAATTATTGTAACCTGTAGTAAAATTTGTGTAATTATGTTTTCAATTGTTGAAAAATAGTAGTAAATGTGTTGAATTTGGGTTGGAGAATCATGGTTTGAAAATTTGTAGAATTTTAGCAAACTGACGTAAAATAATCGACTGGTTTAGGGATAGTCGATGAAGGCCTAGTTTGAAACAGCTACTACTCTAAAATATTGAAAAGTAGTTGCCTAGGTCCCCGAAAAAGTCGACTGGATTATTGGGTTGAAATGTTATTTTTCGTTCTGTGAAAGAAACAGTCAACTAGGTGGGAGACCACAGTCGACTAGATTATGTTTTCAAAATGGGAATTTCTGATTCCATCAACAGGAAAGTACCAGTCGACTGGAAAATTGACACCACAGTCAACTGGGCAAACTGCTGAGATTTTAGGCTCTCTATATTTTGCATTTCTAGTCGACCGGATCTCTATTCAGTCGACTGGATTGGTTGTTGAGATTTTAGGCTCTCTGTATCTTGCATTTCCAATCAACCGAACCTATGTGCAGTCAACTAGATTGCTGGTTTCAAATAGGGTATTTTTTTTTAGTGTTTTCAAATGCGCAAAACCTTTTAATAACTCTGAATTTTATGGATTTTACTTATGTTTTCCACTGCTATTTACTTTAATTGAATTGGATGAACCTTGGTGGCGTGCCATGTGTCCTATTTTTTCGCATAGCGGAATGGGTCGTGACATTTATTGGTATCAGAGCTATAGGTAACAAAACTTTGGGAACATTCGACGACGAGTGGAGTGCTGAGCATTTCAATACATATTCTAGATTGCATCTATATATTGTAGAGATGTTTGATGCATATGGTATGCGGTTATACATACATGATTTTTGTTTATAGTCATACATGCATACACTTCCAAGTACATTGCATTGTTGAGATTTGGAAAGGGTTCAGTGCTAGAGGATGAGGATAGAGCAAGAAAGTTCGAGGAAGGTTTAAGGGAGAATATCCGTTTGAGGGTAGAGACCTATGAGCATTCAACTGTGGCAGTAGTGCAACAAACGACACTTATAGCCGAAAGTGGGATGGAGAGATTGAGACAGAATCAGCAAGGCAAGCGAGGTAATAAGGGTGGTGATTGAAACCACGACGGATTTTTCAAGAGGCTCTGGTTCTAGTTTTAGTGATTCTAGGAGGGAACCAACTAACATACTGTTGTGCTCACTTTGTAATCGACCACATACCGACCGATGTTTTCTAACTAACTTTCAAAACAAAACTTAAGGGATAAATAGTACTAGTTTGGCACCTAATATGAGAGTCAAGTGTTATGATTGTGGGATGGTGGGCATCAATCCAGGAATTGTTCGAGGAGACATCCCCAATAAGGAGCGAGTTCCATGGGTTCGAGTGGTTCGAAGCCTACGCAATCTAATGAGAAGAGGCAGGGGATAGAGCAACGCAAAGAGAGGTCATTTTAGATGAATCCCGGAGATGTGGCTGCTACAGATACACTGGTCTCGGGTATGGTGCTTGTCTGTTCGCACTTAGCACGCATACTCGTTGATTCAAGATCTACACATTATTTGTGTCGCATCATTTTGTTGAACATTTGAATGTTAGACCGGCACCCTTAGGGTATGAATTGTCCATTACCGTGCCACTTAGCAGGCCGGTAGTAACGTCTACAATATACAAGGACTGTGAGATCAAACTAGGTGAGAAGTTGACAACCGTAGTTCTTATACTATTGGTAGTGAACCATTTTGATGTGATTCTAGGAATGGATTGGTTGTCTCTTAACCAAGCCACAATAGATTGTGAATGGAAAGAAGTTAATTTTCGATCACCAGTGCACAGAGACTTTTGTTTCTAAGGAAGTGGGGTTACACCGCCACTGTATTTGATTTTAGCTATTTGTGCAAGTAATTTATTGAAAAAGGGATGCGAGGGATTCTATGTTCAGTAATTGATATTTCAACGACTGAATTGAAAGTAGAAGATATTCCAGTAGTACAAGAGTACCCAGATGTATTCCTAGATAACTTACCAGATGTTCTTATTGAGAGAGAGATTAAGTGTATCATTGAGACAATGTCAGACTCAAGACCTATATCGAAAGCACCGTATAGAATGGCACCTGTAGAATTGGAAGAATTGAAAATCCAACTACAAGAGTTACTTGACAAAGGTTTCATCCGACTTAGCATATCACCATGGGGAGCTCCAGTATTATTTGAAAAGAAGAAAGATGGTTCAATGCGAATGTGTGTTGACTATCGAGAACTCAACAAGTTGACAATCAAGAACAAGTATTCGTTGCCCAGAATCGATGACCTATTTAATCAACTTCGTGGGACATATGTATTTTCCAGGATCGATTTGAGATTAGGCTATCATTAGTTGAAAGTAAAAACCGAAGACATAGAGAAGAGAGCTTTTAAAACGCGCTACGGGCACTACGAATTCCTAGTAATGCCATTTGGAGTTACCAATGCACCAGCCGCATTCATTGATCTTATGAACCGAGTCTTTAGGGATTATTTAGATTAGATGACTTTGTGATCATATTCATAGATGACATTCTCATCTATTCACTGAATGCAGTGGAACACAAGAGACACTTGAAACTTATACTTCAGAGATTATGAGAGAAGTAACTGTTTGAAAATTTTAAGAAATGTGAATTCTGGCTACCCTAGCATTACTTTTCTTGGTCACATGATTGACAAGAATGGAGTTTCAGTTGATCCTAAAAAATTGGAAGCAGTATCTAATTGGCAAAGACCGGCATCCGTATCCAAAATTCAAAGTTTCTTAGAATTAGCTAGATACTATTGCCATTTCATTGAGAATTTTCAAAGATTCATTACCTATGATGAAGTTGATGAAGAAGGGTATTACATTTGAATGGAGTCAATAATGTGAAGACAGTTTTCAAGAGTTGAAGTCACGGTTGACAAGAGCACCTATCTTGACGATACCATCCAGAACCGAGGGGTTCGTGATCTATAGTGATGCGTCGCATCAGGGTTTGGGATGTGTACTTTTGCAAGGTGGCAAGGTGATTGCGTATGCGTCTAGATAGTTGAAGACATGTAAAGTTAATTATCCAACTCACGACCTTGAATTGGCCGTGGTAATCTATACTTTAAAATTTTGGAGACACTACTTGTACGGAAAAAGTGTGAGATTTTCACGAACCACAAGAGTTTGAAATACATTTTCACGCAATGAAACTTGAATATGAGATAGAGAAGATGGTTAGATTTTATGAAGGATTATAATCTTTTGATTGCGTCTCATCCGAAAAAGGCTAATGTAGTAGCTGATGCTTTAAGCTGGAAGACGATAAGGAATTTAGCCGACAAGCTAACCCAGCAAAAAGAATTGGTAAAAGGAGATGGAACGTTTAGAGTTAGATATAATTCCAGAGGCCAATGATGGCTTAATGATGGCAATCATAGCTCACCTAGACATTATAGATGAGATCAAGGTGGAACAGTTCAACGATTGTTACTTGTGTAAAATGAGAGATGAGATGTCTTTGGAAAAGCGACCGGGTTTTACTTTGGAAACAAGGAATATTAATGCTTGGGAGTCGATTGTGTGTACCAAATGTAAAAGACTTGAAAGAGTGACTTTTAGAGGAGGCTCATAGTACTAAATATTTAGTTCATCCGGGAAGTAACAAGATGTACCGGAACTTGTGAGAGAATTTTTGGTGGAGAGGTATGAAGCAGGAAGTTGCCAAGTTTGTTTTCGAATGTTCGGCGTGTCAACAAATCAAGTTAGAGAGACAAGTACCTACAGGATTACTACAACCGTTACCAGTGTTAGAATGGAAATGGGATGAGATCACGATGGATTTTGTCTCCAGATTTCCATGATCGCTTAACAAGAATGACAAGATTTGGGTTATAGTTGATAGATTGACAAAATCAACACTTTTTCTACCAATCAAGGCAACTAAGCCATCTAGACTAGTAGAGTTGTATGTGAAGGAGATTATGATACTACACGAGATTCCAGCGGTGATTATATCGGATCGTGATAGCAGTTTTACATCGAGATTTTGGAAATGTTTGCAGAAGGTCATGGGTACCAAATTGAGTTTCTGTACCGCCTTTCATCTTCACACTGACAGACAGTCAGAGCGAATGGAAGATATGCTTAGACTATGTGTTTTAAACTTTGGGAGTGATTGGGAAAAATACTTGCCCTTAATCGAATTTGCTTAAAACAACGGCTTCCAATCAAGTTTTGGTATGGCACCGTATGAGTCTTTGTATGGGCATAAGTGTCGTTCACCGGTTTATTGAACCGAGGTTGGAGAAAGAAGGTTGATAAGGCCGGAGATAATATAGTTGACTACAGAAAAGGTAAAATTGATCCAAGAGCGACTTAAGGGGACTCAGAGTCATTATAAGAATTATACCACTCTAAGACACGACCGATGACGTTCGAAGTAGGAGACTTTATGTATTTGAGAGTATCGCCTTCGAAAGGTACTGTGCGATTTGAAAGGAGGAGAAAGCTCAATATGAGATTTGTAGAACCTTTTGAGATCTTAGAGAGAATAGGACCAGTGTCTTACCAACCAGCTTTGTCATCAGAGTTGGCATTTGTGCACAACGTGTTTTATGTGTCAATGTTGAGACAGTGTATGATGAATACGAGTAAGATCATTGTACCAAAGCCATTACAGATCCAAGAAGACTTAACCTACATAGAGCATCCAGTAGAGATCTTGGATCGAAAAGAACAAGTATTGAGAACGAAGACAATTTCAATGGTGAAAGTATTGAGGCATAGTCACACGGTTGAGGAAGCTACGTGGGAGAACGAGGAGGATATGAGGAATGCATATCCCTATCTTTTCGACCTTTGAGGTATAAGTTTGGGGACAAACTTCCTTTTTGGAGGGAAGAGTTGTCACACCCATTTCGGAAAAAGTACATTCAATTTTAAGTGCACATTTGAATTTTGGAATTATTAATGTTGATTAATAATTGAGATGAGGTTGGCTATGGGTCATTGGTAAGTGTCAAGTGAGGACATGAGAAGTTGGTAATTCAAGATATGATTTAAATGGCAGTTATTTGATTTAAATGTTATTTTGAAATATCTAGTGTATGTGAATAGTAATTTTACTTGTGTAGAGTAAATTATGATAATATTGATCTTTTTTTAGATCATTTTGAATACTATGGTGAGAACATAGGTGATACGTTGCATAAAAGGTAGGTTATATAGAGATTTCACAGAAATAGCTTTTAGAACGTGATTTCGGACCCAAACGGTGATGTAAACTTTTATAATTTATAGTTTTCACTCATGAAGTTATAAAATAGACGTGTGCGATGTTTTGGAGGATAATTAGAAGTTTTGATAACTTGTAGGGAGGTAAAAGTAATTTTCAATAAGAGATATTTTATTTTTCAAGTTCTATCCAAAAACCTATGAGAGAGAAAAAGGAGATTTATTCCCACGAGCTTTTGCGATGCTGATCGACGACCTTTCGTTCCCGGATTTCATATTTGAACTACTTGAGGTAAAATCTACATTTCGATACCTCTTAGGTCGCGTTTGGCAAAGTTTTGTAAAAATCTTAACTCTATGTTTTCTTGAAAAATGTGTCAAAACTCGTAGGTTTTGCGTATAAATAAAGATCTGGCGTAGATTAAGTACCATGGTACTTCACCTAAAATCTTAAGACTGTCGCTTAAGGTATGAAATCCTAACCTCTATTATGTAGGAAATATACATGTTTTGGTTTTTAGCCACAAAATTGTGATCCGGTCAAAATTTATGTGTTAATAGTAGGCATGCGTGACACAAGAATTATTCTTCTGCGCGCTTGTGTGCTATACCCAAGTGAAAGTAATCGTGCAAGTAGTAATCGGGTTAAGTCCAGGTCGATCCCACAGGGAAGGTGTTAAACTAATTATTCAGATTAATCTCAAACAAGAAAATAAAAATCAATATTTTAAAGAAATGCAGAACACAAAATCCTACAATTTATCAACTGCTAAAGATAAAGCAACAAAACAAGATTAATCTAATTACTAACTAATTAATTTAAGCGATGATTTAAAATGTGTTTATATTAATAAAAGGAAATGTTGGGATTACTCGAATTCACCGCGACCTAGCCATCTACCATGCAATTACGTTGAAGCTCAATGGAGCACATTCTCTACAGTATTCCGTATTTCTCTTAGGATAAAGAATCTATAGTCCTTTCATGACCGGGACTATATCATCACAATTAAGTTTGAAATACACAAAAGCAGTTTAAAATAATAGTTTCAACTTGCACCTACAATGGTGTTAGCATTGAGGGTGGTTTGCAAAATATATTGAAGAAAAATGCCTCAGGGCTTTAAGTTTACAGACTGTTTTGACAAACTGAGCGTTTGGGGACAATTTGATAACAAATCAGTAAAACAGAAAGTCTAAGAATACTGCATAGAATGTCCTCAAGAATCAGAGAGTTCGATCGATCGACGCGCTTTCGATCGATCGAATATCTTCATCTCTCGATCGATCAAACTGACTTCGATTGCTCGACTGTATCTCTGTTTCGATCGATCGAACATATTCGATCGATCGAACACAGGAATTATTCTGCTGCATGGCAGAGGCTTGAGATCATAGTTTCATCATGATCTCCCAACCTGGGGACTACTCAGACATGGTCTGGAGTGTCTCAGATGTGATTTTAATGTAAAGTTCCAATGAAGGTGTGTTTGGTTATGATTTTTGCATAAAACCTATGAAAACTAATTATTTAACTCTAACTAACATGCAAGACTACAGGGTAACAAGTTATACTACTATAAACTGAGTGCAGAATGTAAACAAAGTAACCTGGAAACGAAAACTTGTATTGAACTAGGAGGAATCCAAACCAAACAATGTATCACCTTGATTAAAACCTACAAAAATAACAAAGTAAAGCTCTCTACTCTCTATAAACTGATGAAAATGAAAGTGGGCGTCCTTATGGACATATACAATATGAGTATATATACTAAAAAACCTAATGCTAGGGTTAAAATCCCGCTTCTGTTGCGTGCGTGTAAAATCTGATAAAAGCCATGTTCGATCAATCGAACATCTTTCGATCGATCGAACTTTCGATCGATCGAATGGTCTTCAATCGATCGAGGTTCACTTTTCATCCTTTACTTGTCTTCATTACAATTCAGCACTTCATTTTATCTTTCTCATCCAATTCTTCACACAGTAACAGTGATATGCACAAACTACAGCTAAAACAAACAACTTATCATAGTTTAATCAAATTGTGTACAAACTAGCATTGTAATTCAAACTGCAGATAAATGAAGGAATTGTGAAATAATTTAGTACATTTTCTTCTTTTAGCACAGTTGTATTTTACAAATGCCCCTGCTTGTCAATGCGCTTTAATGTGAAAAACATGTCTAACTTTTACGCGAGCACATTAAGTGTTTATGTGGGTCAAAGGGGGGACTTATACAAATTCATGCTGGAGTAAGCTTCTCGATGTTTGAGAATTTAGTAGCGACGGCTTGTATATGGTTTAAGACTTGGATTTACCAGGGCACTTGAGATGTGATGGTTGTAGGTTTGGACTAGCCATTGGCATCGCGGTTTAAGACTTGGACTTACCGCTACCGGATGAATGCGTGTTTTTCTCTCTATAGGCTATTTTGATGCAAATTATGAGATTAAAGCATGATTGATCATATATGCATATGCTAGAATTTGTGCACTCAGCATATAGCTGAGCAGTCAAGCTTTACTCTGTTGCAGGTGATAAGAAGAGAGGAAAGAAGAAACGCGAAGAGTGAGGCCGATAGGACGACAGGATCGCGCTTGTATATGTTTTTGTTTTCCATTCTCAAATGTTGTAAAAAGATTTTAAGAAGTTGAAACCATGTGTTTCGTTTAGAATCTTAGAATGGATTTGTAGTTATTATAACCTGTAGTAAAATTTCTATAATTATGTTTTGAATCGTTGAAAAATAGTAGTAAATGTGTTGGAATTGGATTGGAGAATTATGGTTTAAAAATCTGCAAAATGCTTAGCAAACTGAGTTAAACAATCGACTGGTTTAGGGACACTCGACTGAAGGCCTGGTTTGAAATAGCTACTGCTCTAAAATATTGAGAAGCAGTTGACTGGGTTCCCGACACAGTCAACTAGATTATTGGGTTGAAATGTTATTTTTCGTTCTGTGAAAAACATAGTCGACTAGATTGTATATTCAAAATGGGAATTTCTGATCTAGTCGATGGAAAGGTACTAGTCGACCGAAAAGTACCAGTCGATTGGAAAATTGACACCACAGTCGACTGGGTCCCCCGACATAGTCGACTGGGTGAACTGCTAAGATTTTAGGCTCTCTGTATTTTGTATTTCTAGTCGATCGGACCTACGTACAGTCGAATGGATTGTTAGTTTCAAACGAGGTGTTTCTTTGAGTGTTTTCAACTGCGCAAAACCTTTTTATAACTCTGAATTTCATGAATTTTACTTATGTTTTTCGTAGCTATTTACTTTAATTGAATTGGATGAGCCTTGGTGGCGTGTCACGTGTCTAATTTCTGCGCGTAGCGAGATGGGTCGTGACATCTTCCCAGAGTTATCAAATCATCATGGGAAAACACAAAAATAGGAGCAATGAAGCAATCCAAAAAATTGGAAGAAAGGGTAAGGATACAAAATCAACAATACGAAGGGCACAAACAACTCTTACAAACACTTTACACAAACATTCTATCTCTCTCCTGGTGGCACTGTGGGGTCCACTGAAATTATCGAACCCCACTGTGCCACCAAGGAGAGAGGTAGAGTATTTATGTAAAGTGTTGGTGAGAGTGTTTGTGCCCCAAACATTACTCATGCAAAATATTTGAATTGTTTGATGATGCATCCATGATGATGATGATGATGATGATACGTTTTTGACTTTGGGATGTTCTCAAACACTAATTTCGTCTAACTCGTCACTATTTTAAGGTTCATCTAGTCTAGCTCATACATCGTTTCTAGTTTTGAAGATTTTTGGGTTAGCCCCAATTTCCTAGTATGTTGTAGTACCTGTATTTTACCTATAATTCCCTAAAATTTTCTAAGTATCTTGTATTTTTTTAAGAAGATAAACACACTTATAGAATTTTAGTCCTCTTATCCTTGTACGATAGTAATTTCTATGTATGTGCATTAACCTTAAGAACCTTTGAGGAAAAGATGCACTTAACCGCTCAAGCAAGCCCGAGCGCTCGAGTAGTCACTGACTCGGCCCGAGCACTCGAGTCAACGGGAGCGCTCGCATGAACACAGCCTATGCCTATAAATACCCTCATTCTCTTTTCATTTGGACAAAAATCTTAGTTGATATATCGGCAGAGAGAAAAGTGTATATAGCAGAGAGTAAGAGAGAGAAAGACCTTATCTCCTTCAAATATGCACATCATCACCACTTGCATGTGATGATCTAACACATTCATAGACCATTCTCTTCATCTATTCACATTTCTCTATATATACACTCTTGATTGCTGAAAATAATAAGGAAGAAGACAGAAGAAGAAGTTCAAAGGAAGATCAATAGGAAAAAGAAGAATAATGAATAAGAAGGAAGAAGAGGAAGAAAGCCTTTGCTCCCATCAAAACTTCAAAATCATACATACACACACACACACACACACACACACATACACACACACACACACCACATTTTCATCATCTAACACTTGTGACTATCTTAACTCACTTGGTAACAACTTATGTGTGGTTTACATTCTTCAAAAATGACATGCATCTTGTTATAAATCACATGCAAATAGTAAAAATGCACACCCAACAACTGCCATGCTCGCAACCTACCAAGATTGTGAAAATGATAGTCCCCCGACTGCTCGAGCTCACTTAAGTGCTTAAGCTTAGGAATGAGGTCAAACTGAGTTATCCGACATAAAAGAACGCTCGAGCATGGAACTACATAGAACCTCGAGTAATCACTCTACTTAAGCGCTCATGTGTACCCTTGGCATAAAGTCGAGCGATCGAATCATGTGAGTGCTCGAACTCACTAAACCATGAGTAGATCTTTGTGTTTAGCTGGTTGCATGTGCTTTAAATGTCCATACATATATAAGTATGCTCAATTTTAGTGTAATACAACTTATATGAACTCCCACGTGTTAATCTTGTTGATAAAGAGTTTGTGATAGATTAGTTCACTCAAAACCCAACTCAAAAGCTGTATTAAACTAAAGGAAAAAACAGATTACATAAGCAAAAGAGAAGAATACAGAAGTAGCTGAAGGCGAGCACTCGAGCAAGCGCAAGTGCTCGCGTCAACTCGAGAGATCGCACTGACCCTGTAATACTCGTAAAATCCATTATACTTCTATATGTATGTATATATAAGCCCTTGTTATTCCCTTGTCTTTGATGGATTTGTGTGCCCAATCGATTGGACCTCTTTTTACCATTGTTTGCCACACTTGGTTTCCCATTCAATTGGCAGTTTTACCAATCGATTGCATTGTTGCCACGAACTCCCAATCGATTAGACTATATACCAATCGATTACCCTTTTGTCACCTAACGTGCAGCATGCCACCAAGGCTCATCCAACTCATTAAATGATTATAGCAGCAGAAAAGAAAACTTAAAACGATATTGAGTATTTAAAACTTTTGGAAATAATACCATTCGAGTGGTAAAATCTGTATAAATTTTAAAATGTAATTATATTTCGAACTGGATGAAATAATGTTGAAAGGGGTCCAAAAGGTACCCCAAGAATCAATCAAAGCATTTAAATAATTTTCGGACGGGGTATAAAAAGTTCACTACCAGGGGTCATTTCGACCGGTCGAACGATCCCCTTCGACTGGTCGAATGTCCCTCGGCAAACATTCCTTCAGGGTAGTGGGTACTTCGACCGGTCGAACCAACCCCTTCGACTGGTCGAATGACCCCCTGGCAAAACTTTGTTGAAAGTCATCCAACCTTATTCCACCACAATCCATCCACAACACGAATCTTAAAACCCAATCTTTCAAAACTAAAAGGACACGATTAAACCTTACTGAACCAAGAACAGAAATGATAATAAATTATAAAACATTAACAACATTCTTTTATAAATCCGAGTTTGACAAGTTAAGTATTCAAAATGTGAACCCACAAGTTCGGATTCATTACAAAACTAACTACAAGTAGCTAGATAACATATTACAATACTTCCAAAATCCTTTCAAGGTTTCTAAGTCAACCAAACATGGTTCTAGCTTCATTATTTCTTTATTACAACATTAACGTTGAAAACAAAAACATGCATAATATGTGATTCCCGGCATCCCCATCGGCCTCACTCTTCCTATTTCTTCTTTCTTTTGTTCTTTTCACCTGCAATGGAGTAAATCTCCATTGCTCAGCTATATGCTGAGTGTATAATTCTAAACATATGCATATGAGGCAATTCATGCTTTAAACATCTAAATCGTATCAAATAGTCTCTAGGGAGAGGGACACACATTCATCCGGTATATCGGTAAGCCCAAATTCTATCAACCGCGATGCAAATGGCAAGCCCAAAGTCTATCAACCTATCATAGTCCGGTCCCACAATAGTGAAACCGAAGCCCATGGCACGCCTCCGAGGCTAAATCCATTCATTTACATTCCCAAAAGAATTAGTCTAAGAACACGTAGCGGAAAAGAAAATAATTTATTTTTAACCCAGCAATCCAGCCGATTGATTAGAGGTCTGGTCTACTGTAAATGCAAGATACAGAGAGCTCAGAATCTGGGCATCCAGTCCAGTTGGCTTCTCCCTCATGTCCAATTGAATGCGGGGTCAAATTCCTAGTCGACTGGTACTGTCCGGTCGACTAAAATCTGGTCCAGGCAAAAAGATTTGATTTTGAAACACAACCAGTCGACTGTGTCGGGGGACCCAGTTGACTGCTTTTCACGAAAGGATGCAGTGTCTCGCTTAACAAAAGGATCCAGTTGATTGTAATCACGAACCAGTTGATTGGTTTCATTGCAGCTGAGCATTTTGCAGAATTTTTCAAGTTAAAAGTTTTCTAAATTCATCCAGAGTCTAAATACACACTCTAAACTCATTCTAAAGTGGTTTTATTGTATAACAACATACCCAAAAATATAATTGCAAGATCTTATCCAATTCTATTACAAGTTCCTTACAAAAACAAATCAAACAATCATTTTCTATTACAAAACTACGAGATAGAATTGATAAGTCGCCTTCTAAGTGAACTCCCACCATCTCGTGATCACTTCCCCGATTCTTCGTTGGCATTCACACATGTAATGGTCATTTGAATAACCATACATATTTCGATTCGTTTAAGCTAATGCTTAGCGAATAAAGCAACAATGCACATGAATAATAAACATGCTCGCATTCACATTCTCTATATTTCATACTAGTCTTCGGAGTCTCACGTGTACGGTCCAAACTCCTAGTTCACGACTCCTCACCAATAAGTCCACGCGACAAGGTAAGACCCACATTTCTTTTCTTCAAATGTGCGACCTTATGCCTATAACGGCTCCACAAAATGGCTTGGTACCACGTGCTCATTTGACCCAAATAATAACTAAATATGCTCAAATACATGTCACTGTGCTTTTAACATAATCAAAAATTTTCACCGTACAATTGGGCCTACTTATCAATACAGCTGTCCAATATAAACTAAATAATATATATCTACGAACTAACACATACTTTTCATAGAAAACATGAATTCATAGAAAACATGAATATATGTCAAGAAATCATTCCAAAATACATAGTTGAATCACTCGCCTCTGATTAACATTCCTCAAATTTGTTCTAAAGAAAACCCGAGCACAAAGAACGTGCAAAAGTCTGTCTAGTACAAATCCTATAGATCAAAAATTCAAAAGTTCGATTATCATCTTTTTATGAAAATTCCCAAAAATAAGTTTTGAAAAACTCATCCAAACAAGACTTAATGGATATTAAAATGATGGCCTTACATCGAGGAGTTTGAATATCCTATAAAATATTTTGATCAACAGACAGATCACCGAAAATGAGCGTCACCAGCTCGAAGATTGAAATCTCCATTTCTCTATCTCTCTCTCTCTCTCTCTCTCTCTCTCTCTCTCTCTCTCTCTCTCTCTCTCTTCTCTCTCCTTTTAGAAGTCAAATAGGGTTTTGCTACCAAAACATCTCACACTTTGTATTTATAGTCATTACTTTTTCAAATATCATTTAGTCCCCTCAAGGTCTTAAACCTTTGATTTATCACCCCTAGTAGGAAATATCTAACTTTACTAGTTTTTCTCTAAGTTTCGTATGGTTGCTAAAATGCAGTCCCACATGATTTTATGAAATTACTAATTAGCCTACCAATTATGTAGCATGTTAATCATCCTCACAAGGATATCAAAATTAACAACGGAAATATATTTTAAACCACATAATAATATAGATAGTGAAAGACACAGGTAAATATTTATTTTCAAATAAACATTTAGGGTATTCCACAATAACCGTCCTAATCTCGGAGGGACGTCACAACATCAAAACATTCATTTCACACAGTCTCAGAGGGTTCTCTTACACAAACACCCAAATCAACTCTTGAGTCACAACTCATCCACACATGTGCCATAAACACTTCACATCACATTATCATGAATGACAAATGAAATGAAATATGATAAACACTCACATAGGTGTTATAATTCTCTCCCTCTTAAAAGGATTTTGTCCCCAACTTGTACCTCATGTATCGAATAGGTGCGGATACTGAGTACGCATCTCATCCTCTATTTATGATATTATATCTTCTGTTGTTTGGCTACGCCATTACACCTTCACCTTCGATATTGCCTTATTTCGTAAGACTTGATCCTACCGATTCAAGATCTCTACCGGATACGCAACATACGTCAAATCACTCTAAATCTCATACGATGTTAGAGTCATCGTTTGATCTCTATCTTCTGCCAAGTGTTTTTGTAGCAATGATAGATGGAACACGTTATTAACTTGAGCATACTCACTTGGTAAGTCCAATCAATATGCTACGGGTCCAACTCTCCCAATGATTTCAAAAGGTCCTACATACCTCGGGTTAAGTTTCCCGTATCTCCCAAATCTAGTAATCCCCTTTGAAGGTGACACATTTAAGTAAATAAAATCTCGCACGTCAAATTCTAACAGTCGTCCATGCTTATCAGCATAACTCTTATACCTGCTCTGAGCTGTCAGAAACAGTTGTCGAATTACCCTTATCTTGTCCGTCGTCTCTTGCACAATTTTTGGCCCTTCAATCATTCTTTTCCTGACTTCTATCTAACTAATTGGTGAACGACATACACGACCATACAAAGCTTCATAAGGAGCCATTCCAATACTCGACTGAAAACTGTTGTTATACGCGAACTCAATTAACAGCAAGTAGTCTTCCCAATCACCTTGGAAATCAAGTACACATAAACGAAGCATATCTTCCAAAATTTGGATCACTCTTTCAGACTGACCATCGGTCTGAGGATGAAAAGTGGTACTGAAGTGCAATTTGGTACCCATTGCTTCTTATAAGGCCCCTTCAAAACTTTGATGTAAAACTACCATCTCTACCGAAATAATAGAAACTATGTAATCTCACAGTCTCATGGATATACAACTTAGCTAAAGTCTTTGGCTTAGTTTTTCAAAGCGGTAGGAAGTGCGGTGACTTCGTCAAATAGTCAACGATCACCTAGATAATAGTATTCGATTTCTTAGACCTCAAAAACCCACTAACAAAGTCCATTGTAATGTGTTCCCATTTTCATTCGGCTACCGGTAATGGTTGTAACAATACCGAAGGTGCTTGGCGTTCGGCCTTCACTTGTTGATAGCTCGTACAACGTGAAATGTAGCATGCTAATTCTCTCTTCATTCTTGTCACCAATAAACATGTCTCATTTCTCTATACATCTTGGTGCTCCCCGGATAAATGGTGTACTTCGTATTATGCACTTCCTCTAGGATATTCCGTTTCAATTCTTTCTCATTAGGTACACAAATTCTTCCCCTCAATCTCAAAAAATAGTTCTCAGAAGTGAGTCCCAGTTGTTTGCCCCTCGGAATCACTCAAATCTTTTTCAAAGCCATGTCTTGAAGTTGTTTCTCTGTAATCTCATGAATCAAGAGTGGTTATGCCATGATCAACGACATCAAGCCACCTTCAATCCTCAGAATCACTTCAAGTTCCAAATTCTCCATATCTTGAATCAATTCTCATTGAGAAGTCAAATTTGATGCCATAATGGTTAGTGCCTTACGACTAAGAGCATCAGCGACTACATTCGCCCTACCCGGATGATAGTGAATTGATAGATCATAGTCCTTTATCAAGTCTAGCCATCTCCTTTGCATCATGTTCAAATCTCGTTGCATGAACAAGTACTTTAAACTCTTGTAATCCGTATATATCTCATATTTCTCCCCATATAGGTAATGATGCCAAATCTTCAATGCAAAAATCACGACGGCCAATTCTAGATCATGTGTTAGATAGTTATTCTTATGCTGTCTAAGTTGTCTAGACGCATATGCAATGACCCTGTCACGTTGCATAAGAACGTAACCTAAACCTCTATATGAAACATCACTATAAATGATAAACTCTTCAGTCCCCATCGGAACAGCTAAGATTGGTGCCTTCACTAGTCGACTCTTCAACTCTTGGAAACTTTCTTCGCATTCCAAAATTTATAAAAAGGAACGTCTTTCCTCATCAACTGTGTCATCGGCATCGCTATACATAAAAAGTATGTTATAAACTTCTGATAATAACCAGCTAATCCTAGGAAACTTTATATCTCTGTCACATTCATCGGTCTCAACCAATTGATAACTCCTTCTATCTTCTGAGGATCTACAGAAATTCCTTTCGCTAATACTATACACCAAGAAAAGCAATCTCTGTCAACCAAAATTCACACTTCTTAAATTTTTCGAACAATCTCTTCTCACGTAATCTGTGTAAGGCTAATCGCAGATGGTGTTCATGATCTTCAACATTCTTGAAATAGATTAGGATGTCATCTATAAATATGATAACAAACTCATCTAAATAGTCCTTAAAAACATGATTCATCAAGTCCATGAAAGCTGCTGGCATGTTAGTCACTCCAAATGGTATAACCAAAAATTCAAAGTGACCATATCGAGTTCTGAAAGCTGTCTTCTCAACGTCTTCTTCCTTAACCTTTAACTGGTGATAACCAAATCTCAAGTCAATCTTCAAAAATACTTAAGCTCCTTGCAATTGATCAAACAAGTCATCCATTTGTGGCAACAGATATTTGTTCTTGACGGTCAACTTATTCAGCTCTCGATAGTCGATGCACATACACATTGTCCCATCCTTCTTCTTCACAAACAAGACTGAAGCTTCCCAAGGCGAAACACTAGGTTGGATAAAACCCTTCTCGAGCAGTTCCTGTAACTGAACTTTCAATTATTTCAATTCTACCGGTGCCATTCGGTAAGGTGCTTTGGATACCGGTTGTGACCTAGTACTACTTCTATCGTGAGCTCAAGCTCTCTTTCAATCAATACGTCGGGTAACTCATTGGGAAAAACATCGAGAAATTCTTGAACTACTGGGATATCTTCCACTAGTGGTCCAAGAACTCGTGTATCAACAATCGAACATAAGAAACCTGAGCAACATTTCTTCAACATCTTACTGGCTTGAATTGTCGTTATCAAGTTGTAGTATCCTTAAAAAAAAATTATATATATATATATATATATATAAGTAGTAATATGAATAAATAATATAATATCTATATATAAATATGCACATTATAAAAGGAAATGGGGGGTGCCATGAGAAATTTTTTTTCTATTATCAATAATTACACAAAAACCATTAAGTTTCTTACTAATAGACTAAAATGTCGCGAACATTTCACACAGAAACTACTTTTAATTTTTCCTAAAATTTTTCCACCGATAAAGTGAGTGGGCCCCTACTAGCCTTATTTTAGACCAATAATTTATGAGAAGTAAGAGTTGTAGGGGATAATTATTGAATTAATCATACATATAATATATATTTATGTATAGGTAAAAACATATATGTATCAATAGTAATAGAAGCTTCCAGCCACAACTACAAGTAGGAGGTTGCCAAAATTGGCAACTTTTGCATTAGATCAAAGCTGAGTAAGCTAGAATCTTGAATCATTAGAGAGAGAATTTGTTAAATTTGAACCACATCACCTGGGGTCAAGTTCCTGTACTAGTTTATAAGGATTAATCGCCCCTCTATATGCAATAAGGCCTTTTAAAATCGTGAGGGAGCTAAACACAAAAGAACTCCACAGTTGAGCGTGCTGCTGCCAGAGCAGTACCTAGGATGGGTGACCCCCTGGGAAGTTCTTTGTGTTTATGCCCAAAGCGGACAATATTGTTGCTAGACGTGGAGGTGGGTCGTTACACAAGTATGGCGGTACGGTCACACCACTACCCTGAAAAGTAAACTCTCCTCGACCCAGCGGATGGAAACGAACCCGTTTCTGTTCACGACTGATCTTAGCTTGCTTGATTGACTGACAACCAATCCATACCCAAGATACATCAAAATAATTTACTGTTAACGAAATCAAATCAACGCTCAAGACCTTATCACGTATCTTAATCTCACACACCTTGAATACCAAAGAAGTTACTAAGGGTTCACTATTTGGCAATGATACACACAAGTTATATCCTAATGGTTCAGACTTAACAGTTAAATACTTAATAAAGTCACGTGACACAAATGAATGCATTGTACCAGAATCCATAAGTATACGTACATGATATGAACAAATAGGAAGAATACCTGATACGGTCGTGTCATTCGTATTCCCAGCCTGAGTTGGAAATATTGCCCTTGTTATTGCGCTACTCCTTTCCCTTTATCCCCTCGTGGTTCTGTCCTTGATCCGCTTAGCATACTCGATGCCATAGTACTCATTCCCAGCTGTCTCTTACTCGGACAATTCTTCTCTATATGCCTCGGTTGGCCACACTCAAAACATTTCCCCCTCATCTCCGGGTTGTAGCTCTTGGTGTTCGAGGTTGTGTTTGGTGTAGTCACATTTGTATTCAAAGGACAATTTTGAGATATGTGCCCTAGTTGTTTGCAAAGGTAATAGGTGCTCAGTAGATAGCAAGTCCCTTTGTGTCACGTATTACATGTTAGGCATAATGGTCTCGAGTCTCCGATGAATGCACTCCCTTCTTGGCTACCCCAATACGATCCCGCTCCTTGCCTGAATGGTTTCTTGGCATTCCCTTGGCCTTTGCTTTTATTGTCATTGGCTCTCTTCCCTTATTTCCCTTGACGATATCGTTCAACACTCTTCTCGACGATACGGGCAGCTTTTTCAACTAGAGAAATGGTTGGGTATTGCAAAGTGTCAACACTGCTACAGATATTCTCCCTAAGCCCTTCCTTAAATTTACGCACCTTATCTTTATCAGTCAGAACTGTAGATTTGCTAAAACATAGCAAAGTGTTATAACGAGAGACATAATCACTCACGGTCATATCTCCCTGAACTAAACTCTCAAACTCTTGACATTTCTCAGTATATGCAGATCCCAAAAAAAAAACGCTTGTTGAATTCATCCTTGAATACTTCCCATATAGTTGGCTTCCCTTGTTCAAGCACATTATTCCACCAATCTAACGATTATCCCATCAATGTATCGGATGCGCAAAGAATTTTCTCCTCGTCAGTGCATATCACTGTACGGCAATGTATCTCCATGTCCATCATCCAATGATCGGCTAAGTCTATGTTAGTCTGTCCATGGTATAAGTCGATTTCCGTTTGTGGAACTATTCTATGATTGTATGTTGAGGTCTTGGTACCGGTGGTGCATTAATGCAGCGAACCTCAACTGGTGGAGCCTGAACGTTCATCTGTTCTCGTTCACTTACAACTTGAACAAAATTCCCCACCATATTCACTACTTGATCCATACGCGAATGCGGTGATAACTCTCTTATCGGCTCAGTCATGATGTATTACGTATTCACCCTGATAAGTAAAATGCATAAAGACTATGTATGCTATGCCACAATATATATATATATATATGCGCACTGATCATCATCACAATCAACAGATGCAAACACATGAAGCATGTCTACGATGATAACAAACATTATCGTCACACTCAACTCGACATCACTCAGCATATATCGTCACTCGTTCCCAAGGTTCCAAACCTATTGCTTTGATACCACTAAATGTCACAGTCCGATTCCACAACAACAGAACCGAAGCCCGTGGCATGCCTCCAAGGCTAAATCCATTCATTAACGTTCCCGAAAGAATTAGTTTAAGAACACGCAGCGGATAAGAAAATAATTTATTTTTAACCTAGCAATCCAGTCAAATGATCAGACGTCCGGTTGATAGGAAATGCAAGATACAGAGAGCTCAAAATCTTTGCAGTCAGTTCAGTTGAATGGGGGGTCAAATTCTCAGTCGACTGGTACTGTCCGGTCGACTGAAATCTGGTCCAAGCAAAAAGATTTGTTCTGAAACAAAACCAGTCGACTGTGTCGGGGGACCCAGTTAACTGCTTTTCAAATAAGGATGTAGTGTCTTGCTCAATAAAAGGATCTTGTTGAATGTAATCACGAACCAGTCGACTGGTTTCATTGCACCAGAGCATTCTACAGAATTTTCCAAGTTAAAAGTTTCTGAATTCATCCAGAGTCTAAATACACACTCTAAACTCATTCCAAAGTAGTTCTACTGTATAACAACAAACCCAAAAACATAATTACAAGATGTTATCCAATTCTATTACAAGTTCTTTACTAAAAATAATTAAATAATCATTTTTTATTACAAAACTACGAGATAGACATGATAAGTCGCTTCTAAGTGAACTCCCGCCATCTCATGATCACTTCCCCGATTCCTCGCCGGCATTCACACCTGTAATAGTTATTTGAATATCCATACATATTTCAATTCGTTTAAGCTAACGCTTAGTGAATAAAGCAATAATGCACATGAATGATGAACATGCTCGCATTCATATTCTCTACATTTCATACTAGTCTCCGGAGTCTCACGTGTACTATCCACACTCTTAGTCCACGATTCCTCGCCAATAAGTCCATGCGACAAGGTAAGACCCACGTTTCTTTTCTTCAAACGTGCGACCTTATGCCTATAATGGCTCCACAAAATGGCTTGGTACCACGTGTTCCTTTGACCCAAATAATAACTAAACATGCTCAAATACATTTCACTGTGCTTTTAACATAATCAAAACATTTCACCGTACAATTGGGCCTACTTATCAATACAGCCGCCCAATGTGAACTAAACAATATATATCTATGAACTAACATATGTTTTTCATACAAAACATGAATATATGTCAAGAATCATTCCAAAACACAAAGTTGAATCACTCTCCACCGATTAACGTTCCTCAAATTTGATCCAAAGAAAACCTGAGCACAAAGAACGTGCAGAAGTCCGTTTAGTACAAATCCTATGGATCAAAAGTTCGATTATCATCATTTCACAAAAATTTCCAAAAATAAGTTTTCAGAAAACTTATCCAAACAAGACTTAATGGATATCAAAAAGACGGCCGTACCTCGAGGAGTTTGAATATCCGATAAAATATTTTGATCAACAGATGGATCACCGAAAATGAGCGTCAAAGTTCGATTATCATCATTTCACGAAAATTCCCAAAAATAAGTTTTCAGAAAACTTATCCAAACAAGACTTAATGGATATCAAAAAGACGGTCGTACCTCGAGGAGTTTGAATATCCGATAAAATATTTTGATCAACAGATGGATCACCGAAAATGAGCGTCGCATGCTCGAAGATTGAAATCTCTCTCTCTCTCTCTCTCTCTCTCTCTCTCTCTCTCTCTCTCTCTCTCTCTCTCTCTCTCTTTTCTCTCCTCCTTTTAGAAGTCAAATAGGATTTTGTTACCAAAAATATCTCACACTTTGTATTTATAGCCATTACTTTTCGAAATACAATTAGCTCCCCTCAAGGTCTTAAACCTTCGATTTATCACCCCTAGTAGGAAATATCTAACTTTACTAGTTGATACACCCAAAATTAGCCCATGCCCGAGCGGTTCTAGTTTGCAACTACTGAGAAGCATCATCCCGAGCAGTTTGGTCCACCTGATGCCTCCCAAGCGGTTCATCCACGACCCGGCTAACAGATCGGGAAGACCGCACAAGCACATCCCACAGCGGGAACAGCTCACCCGGGCCCACAGGCATGATCCCGAGCATTTCGGGCAGTTTTCTACTCAAACTAGAAGACTAATAGAAAGTGCAAACTATTTTCTAATCCAATTAGGAAACCCCTACAATTAATGCCAATCTATGTCAATTGGTTTATGTTTCCTTTTCCTTGTACGAGTAGGTATCTTGCACCTATAAAAGAGACCTCTCACCCCCCATTGAAGGGGCCGACTTTTCAGTCTACACAGCACCCCTATAGCATACATCAACATGCCCGGCCGGCCTATGGTAGCTCCAGACTTGTTGGTTCACCACAGGCCCCCGACTTTTTACAACATAGTGAACTTGCTGAGACACATACGTGGATGTAGGTACCTTCATTAACAGGGCCGAACCACATACAAACCAGTCTCTCACTCTCTCTCTCCCTAAATTGCTTTAATTAACTTTAACCAAATTTTGGCATCATCAGCTTGGCGCCGTCTGTGGGAAGCGACAAGTCTTCTCATCAACAAATCTCTTGGCTGATAGCCATGCCTCCGCAGAAGAGTGAGAAGACTGCACAGCAGGCCAACCAGGATGTTCCGCCGGCACCGACACCGACACCTGCACCGGCTGCGGCAGTCATGACATCTAAGCAGATCACCGCGACCCTCACACAACTCTTGGAGGGCTTGCGTCAAATCCAGCAACAGATCGAAGCCCTGCTAGCCCAGCAAAGCAGTTCTCTAATGGCCGAAAAATGACCCGGGAATGTTGCGTACGGTCGAGAACCGATCTTGACCAGACAACGTGCCCGAGCCAACCCGTCCCATGTTGAGGATGCCAGAGACATCAACAATGGGCTTGCTGCCCGAGAGAAAAGACATGAGCATATGACCTGGGAATCAGTCCAAGGTCACTCGGTCGAGAGCCGAGTTGTCCCTAGGCGAACGATTACCCGGAGTCAAAGCCGAGCCCGATCCCAGAGGATAGCACACCGCTATGAAGAAGAAGCCTCTTCCACCGACCCGACTAACCCCTTGGATACCGGTCAGGAAGGAGTGGAAGCTCGAATCAAGGACTTGCAGAAGCAGATTGACGGAGTGACCAAAAAGCTTGGTCAAAACCGTACTCAGAATCAAGCTAATACCCAGACAGAGTCACCGTTCTCCAGCCAGATCACGAGATTCTCCATCCCTCGTAAATTCAAGCAGTCTCGCCAGGATTCATACAATAGCTCGTGGAGCCCGATTGACCATATCCAGACCTACAAGGCTCGGATGGCCCTGGTCACCCAAGCCAAAACGAGTTGTACTGCTTGGCCTTTCCCAGCACATTGAAAGGCCCGACCACCCAATGGTTCTACTCCTTGAAACCCTGATCGGTACGTAGTTTCAAGCAACTCAACAAGCAGTTCATCAACCAGTTCACCGATATGCATGAACGGCCAAAGCCAGACATTCGGCTACTGACGATCAGACAACAGAATAATGAGTCCCTCAAGGAGTTCACCGACCGGTTCAACCAACATAAGCTTCAAATCCGCAATCTGAACGAGATAGTCGCCATCATAGCCTTCTGCTCGGGAGTTCAACACACCAAGTGCGCCGCGTCGTTCCACAAAAATCGACCAAAAACTTTAGTTGAGCTCTCTGAGATGGTTGGAAGATACATCGACACAGAAGAATTTCTAAAAACCAAAGACCCCGGGCAAATGGACTAGCCTTCTAGTAGTAAGCGGAAGCGAGAACAACCCAGGAAGAGCAACGCAAAGAAGCTCGACAGCTCTGGCCATTCTCTCAATTCACTATGGTCCGGGTCCGACAACCCCGACCCGACCTCTAGTTCATAGCAGTCCGGGTTAGGCAGCCCCGATTGGACCTCCAGCTCACAGCAGGCAATTTTTGGAAATCCTGACTCAACCTCCAGTTTACATCGATCAGGATCAAGCAGTTCCGACTGTGCCTCCAGCACAGAGAAATCAAGAGCCCGACGATCCTGATCTGACCCCCTGTCTCCATCATTCTAGATGAGCCCGACTATAGTGGTACTTGCCTGATCACCACATGAGGCTCCATCGATTATCAGAGAGCTCTTACAAAGACCTCGGGCCTAACCCCGAGGCATACAAAGACCTCGGGCCTAACCTCACGGCGACCAAAGACCACTGTTAAGCAGTTGGCAAAAGACCTCAAGTTTACCCCCGGGGCACCGGCTTCACTTAGGTCCAACCGATGATGGGGGTAAAACCCCTAGGTGGCTGATGATGGCAAGTTTTAAAATACCTTGCAATCACCATGTTCCAGGTCGGTTACCTACAATCATAGCCTCTGTAAGACCCTCGTCTTAGCGAAAGCTTGGGGGGCAAGACGGCGCAGTGAACTAAACAGGCAATCACACCGGGTATCTACAAGCCTCGCGGATAACCAAGTCAAAATCTTGGACAACCCGAGCACCTACAGTACTCAGAGGCATTAACTCCACTTAGGTCCAAACCGATGATAGATATGACTAAAATCTCTTAGGTTGGCCCACGATAGAGGAGTAAAAAGGACCCTACAGCGACACGCTCTACGTCGGCTCCACCAACATGGTCAAGCTCTTCTCCCAACAGTCTTGATGAAGGCTGGCTGGGCGGAAGACAACCATCCTGGGGAGTTAACATAAAAGGACCCTAAAACAATACGCTTTAGGTCAGGTTTTCCAACATGGTAAAATTCTTCTATCCACAACCTTGACGAAGGTTAACGGGCAGAAGATAACCATCCTAGAGGCTAACTCAAGAAAAAAGACTCCGAATTAGGCCAGGTCTCAACTCCCGGTCAGTTCCCGAGTACTTAAAGGTCCCGATCTAGGCTGGGTCTCAACTCTCAACCAGTTCCTGAGGACTCACCAGGCTCAGAAGCCCCAAGGCAGCTTCCCCGAGCACTCAGACTGCTATCAGGAAGATTTCCAAACTTGCCCCGATATAGCATCCAGTCAACCTTGAAATGGAGGGCAACTGATACACCCAAAATCAGTCCATGCCCGAGCGGTTCTAGTCTGCAACTACTAACAAGCATCATCCCGAGCAGTTTGGTCCACCTGATGCCTCCCGAGCGGTTCATCCACCACCCAGCCAACAGGTCGGAAAGACCGCACAGGCACATCCCACTGTGGGACCAACTCACCCGGGCCCACAGGCATGATCCAGAGCATTCTGGGCAGTTTCCTACTCAAGCTAGAAGACTAATGGAAAGTGCAAACTATTTCCTAATCCAATTAGGAAACCCCTACAATTAATGCCAATCTATGTCAATTGGATTATGTTTCTTTTTCCTTGTACGAGTAGGTCTCTTGCACCTATAAAAGAGACCTCTCACCCCCCATTGAAGGGGCCGGCTTTTCAGTCTACACAGCACCCCTATAGCATTCATCAACATGCCCGACCGGCCTATGGTAGCTCCAGACTTGTTGGTTCACCACAGGCCCCCGACTTTTTACAGTATAGTGAACGTGCTAAGACACACACATGGACATAGGTACCTTCATTAACAGGGCCAAACCACATGCAAACCAGTCTCTCACTCTCTCTCCCCTTAAATTGCTTTAATTTACTTTAACCAAATTTTGGCATCATCACTAGTTATTCACTATTTCTGTTTGGTTGCTAAAATGCACTCCCATATGATTTTACGAAATTACTAATTAGCCTACCAATTATGTAGCGTGTTAATTCATCCTCAACCTCACAAGGATATCAAAATTAATAGCAGAAATATGTTTTAAACCACATAATAATACAGATAGTGAAATACGCAGGTAAGCATTTATTTTTAGATAAACATTTAGGGTATTCCACAATGACTGTCTCAATCTTGGAGAGACGTCATAGCATCAAAACATTCATTTCACACAGTCTCAGAGGGTTCTCTTACACAAACACCCAAATCAACTCGTGAGTCACAACTCATCCACACATGTGTCATAAACACATCATATCACATTAACATGCATGATAAATGAAATAAAATACGCTAAACAGGCACACGAGTGTTATACAACCATTGCACCTAACTGCTCTTGCACGGCCGGTTCCCAAACTAAGCAAGTAGATGTCGATGCTATAACTCTCAAACATCAAGAGGCGTACCCCGACATGAACTTGTATCAACTTTCCTTTAACCAACATAGTCATTTAGCATGCTCACACAGTCATACAAAACATGCTTTTCATACGTACTCGCTGAATTTAACAGGCCTAAATTAACACATGACTTTTGCCCGAATCACAATTTCGTACATGATATCTAAAACATCCAAAATTCCCTATATTACATAGGTTAAGAATTCATACCTCGGGAAATCGCCCTATAACTTTGAAGGAGTAACTAGAGGCCCGATCAAACGTCGGATCTCTGATTATACGCTATTCTTGATTTTTTCCAAAATTCTAGAATTAGGATTTTTATAAAACTAAGCCAAACAAGGCATGTGTGGTATCAAAATGAAGCTTTTACCTCAAGGAACTTGAATATGGAATTTGGAGAAAAACTGACGATCGAAAAGTCGTCGATTTGTGTCTTGAAGCTCTAAGCAATAAAATCCCCAAATCTCCTCTCTTGATTTATGTTTTAGAAAACTTTACAAATGAAAATATCTCATACTCTTCTATACATAGCTCAACTTTTGGAAATTGTGTTTAACTCCCTACGATTTCTCTAATGCCCTAAATATCTCCAAAAATGTCTTAAACGTCTAAGTTATTGCTTCACGAGCAAAGACTATAAATTATAAAAGTTTTCTTCTAAGATCCATTTGTCGCCATAATTACGTTCCTAAAACTATTTTCGTGGAATCTCTAAATAACCTACCTTTTATGCAACCTATTACATTGATTATCATTAACTCTAATTGATCTTTATCAAGATCAAAACTATAAGAAATTATACTACATAGGTATATTTACTATTCATATATACTAGATATGTCAAATAACATTTAATCACATAAATGTCATTTAAATCATTTCAAAGCTTCATGAATTCCCAACTTTCCGTGTCCTCACTTGACCCCTTCCATTGACCTCCAATCACCTACTCATCTCAATTATTAATCAACATTAATAATTCCATAAATTCACTTATGCATTTAAAAGAATGTAATTTTTTCGGGATGGGTGTGACAACTCTCCCATCAAAAAAGGAAGTTTGTCCCCAAACTTATACCTCATACGTCGAACAAATACGGATACTCATTCCTCATTTCTTCCTTGCTCTCCCACGTAGCATCCTCAATAGTGTGACTATGCCATAATACCTTCACCATCGGGAATCGTCTTGGTTCTCAACACTTGTTCTTTCTGATCCAAGATCTTTACCGGATGCTCTACATAGGTCAAGTCCTCTTGGATTTGCAGCAGTTCCAGTATGATGATCTTGCTTATATCTATCATACATCGTCTCAACATCGACACATGGAATACATAGTGTACATGCTCCAGCTTAGATGATAAGGCTAATTGGTAAGCCACTAGTCCTACTTTCTCTAGGATCTCAAACGGTTCTACGAATCTCGGGTTAAGCTGTCCCCGTTTCCCAAATCGGATAATGCCTTTCGAAGGTGATACTCGTAAGTATACAAAGTCTCCTACTTCAAATGTCATCGGTCGTCGTTTAGAGTTCGCATAGCTCTTATAATGACTCTGAGCCACCTTAAGTCTCTCCTAAATTAACTTCACCTTCTTAGTAGTCAATTATAATATCTCAGATCCTATCAATCGTCTTTCTCCAACCTCGGTCCAACAAATTGGGGAATGACACCTATGTCCATACATAGCTTCATAAGGTTCCATCCGATTACTTGAATGGAACCCATTGTTGTAAGCAAATTCAATTAACAACAAGTGTTTCTCCTAATCACTTCCAAAGTCTAGGAAACACAATCTAAGCATATCCTCTAACGTCTAAATCATTCCCTCTGACTGTCCATCGTTCTGAGAATGAAATACAGTGCTGAAACTCAACTTGGTACCCATAACCTTCTGTAGACTTCCCCAAAACCTCAACGTAAAACTACTATCGCGATCAGATACAATCATTGTTGGAACTCCGTGTAGTCTTATAATCTCCTTCACATACAGTTCTACTAGTTTAGATGGTTTAGTCATCTTGATCGATAGGAAATGAGCTGATTTCGTCAACCTATCAACTATAACCCAAATCTTGTCATTCTTATTAGGTGACTGTGGATATCCAGAAACAAAATCCATCATGATATCATTCCATTTCCACTCTGACATAGGTAATGGCTGTAGTAGTCCGACAGGTATTTGTCTCTCTGTTTTGACTTGTTGACATGTCGAACACTCTGAAACATACTTAGCAACTTCCCATTTCATACCTCTTCACCAAAAAATTTCTCGCAAGTTCTGGTACATCTTGTTACTTCCCGGATGAATTGAGTACTTAGTACTATGTGTCTCTTCTAGGATTCTCTCCTTCAAGTCTTTCAAATTTGGTACACACAATCGATTCCAAACATCAATACCCCTTGCTCTAACGTAAAGCTGGGTCATTTTCCCAAATGTATCTCATCTCTCATCTGACACAAGTAATAGTCCTTAAATTGCTCTATTTTGATCTCATCGATGATATTTGGATGAGCTATGATTTCCATCATTAAACCACCATTTGCTTGTGAAATTACATATCTCTAAGCGTTCCATCTCCTTGACCAATTCTTTCTGTTATGTTAGTTCGTCGGCTAAGTTCCATGTCGTCTTTCAGCTTAACGCATCGGCTACTATATTAGCCTTTTTCGGATGATACTCAATTGAAAGATAATAATCCTTCATCAACTCTAACCATCTTCTTTGTCTCATGTTTAAGTCTCGTTACATGAAAATGTATTTCAAGCTCTTGTGATTTGTGAAGATCTCACATTTTTCCTCGTACAAGTAATGTCTCCAAATCTTCAAGGCATAGATTACCGCAGCCAATTTAAGGTCGTGAGTCAGATAATTTACCTCATGTGCTTCAATTATCTAGACGCATAGGTAATCACCATGCCATATTGCATAAGTACACACCCCAAACCTTGATGCGAGACATCACTATAAATCACAATCCTTTGGTTCCAGATGGTATCGTCAAGTGTTCTTGTTAAATGCGACTTCAAATCTTGAAAACTATCTTCACATTCTGAACTCCATTCAAATGTATTACCCCTCCTCATCAATTTAGTCATAGGTAACGAAATCTTGGAGAAATTCTTGATGAAACAGCGGTAATATCTGTGGACCACGCGCGCGAGGGTAGCGGGGGAGTTCTATCGTCTCCTTGATAGTGTCCCACGATGGATCCAAGGAGCACACTTCAAGGAACTAGAACTTCCTCACGCGATCCTAGAGACAAAGAGTCGTCACCTAATTTTTATCAGGAATTAGGAAATCAAATTTGACTCACCCAAAATTTAAATAAGGTTACTTGCCCTTCATCACCAGAAACAAGGTTCGGGGGTCTTGGTACGAGATGAGAAGGAGCTCGAGTCGGACTAGAGCACCCCCTCCTCGCCCTACCGAACGGTAGGCCTTGATTCAAATATCCTTGTTCTTAATTCATAATTGGTGTTATTTCCTCAAACATACTAGATAATATATACATGACAAAAGGAACATCTAATGAAAATCATTTCAAGAGATTAAATTAAGTAACAATTATATGCACGTGCAATACAAGAGAGAGATATACTCACAGTGGCTAGTCCCGCCCGGCACCGATGCAAATAAAGGAAACGTGCCATGATATGCAAAAGGAAAAAGAAAACTTACATTAGGTTGACTCAAGCGGAGTCACAAAAAAGCAAAAGAAACGAAACGTACAATGTAATCATGCAACAATCCTAGATAAGATGTCTCTAACATATAAACACATAAATAGAGACTATCCTAAAGGAATTGTGTCGTTGAAAACAATGTTGTATACCTAGAAAAATTCTAAGAGAAAGGGTAGAGATAGTACTTGATACATAGGCACTAAGCCATATGTAGATGAGGCAAACCCACAAATTGAAGTCTGTATCCACAACATTCAATTCTCTGCACTAAGACACCAAGGAATACCCAAGCATTGCAAATATACAAGCAAACAAATGATGTACATGAAAAACAAGAAGAAGATGTCATCAATCAAATTTCCATATTTAGCAACCTCTAATGAATCCTATCAAAATTAATCTTAAACATGAGCTGTGTTAAAACCCTTCTACAAAAAGTTAGATATACGTCTTAGGGAACTTTTCCAAAAAGTATGACCTCATTAGCATTTTTGAAGTTTGGGAAATAAGAGTTTTGAGAACAGTGGATTAGGATTGTCCACTGTTCTTGTAAAAATCATAATTAATTCACAAAAATCATATGAAGCTCTATTTGGTGTCAAAAGAAATCTATTTCATTGTAGTTTATGACAAAAATAATCCCATGAACATTGCATGAACATAAGGTCTCTGAAAAATTATTTTAACCAAGCTCTGTAATTCTGGAAATTTGGTATCATTTGACAAATGAATGCAAGACATAATAGAAATTCATGAATCATGTTAATCAAGTTGATCTAAGCTTTTAATCTCTCATTCATTATCCTAGATGATTTCTAAACCAAGTTTTTATTCATCAATTGTTGTTGAGTGATCAAGGTATGACCATTTTGTATACATAATCATAATTATAGTTCAACTTAGAAAACTCCAGAATAGTTGTATCAAATTCAAAACGCTTAGAAAACAATCTTAACTCGATCGTATGCTCACAATTTTACATCAGCATATAGATACATGAGTTAGGAATCATCCCTAAAAAGCGGATCATCGATAACTATCGTAGATTTTCTTAAATTCAAATACAAAGAGACAAATTTCAAATCTGTCAACCGATTTTTCAACAATTTTTAAAAATAGCATATGGATCCTAATGACTCTCAAAACGGATCAAATGAAAGCTAATTCATCAAAGTTTACCCAGAAAATTTGAAATCCATCAAACTAGGGGTTTTGATGGACCAAATTTTATGGACAAAACCAATCTGTTTTGCTGAATTTTAACTAGTTCATTTTAAAGTGTGAGGAAAACATCTTTGGTGTTGGTTTAGGTTCATTCAGAGAGATCAAACTCATAGATCAACTTGATTATCATGATTTCCAATCAATTTAGCCCTCAAATTCTATGAAGAATTTTAGATCATGGATCAAAGGGACTTACAAATATCCTATTGAAGATGAACTTTAATAGAAATTCTAGGTAATAAGAACAATCAAGAGAAAGGTATGAACATAGGAATCATCCTTCTTATAGATCATACTTCCAAACCATCATAGAATTCAAAGTATATCCATATATATAATCATGTATGCATGGATCTAAAATAAATAGAAGAATGAAATCAAAGTAAAAATCAATCTTTAATTATAAATTATCAATAAAATCAAGGAAGGTTTGGATCTAGCTATGTGAGTGTGTAAAGAACAAGAGAAGAAGAAGATGAGTGCTCTAACAAAGAAAATAAAAAAAAACTAAACTAGATCCAAGCCTTAAAGATCTATATATAAAAATAAGAATTAGAGATGAATTATGGTGTTTACCTCTTGGAGGATTCTCAATTATATAATCAAAGTTGATTTGAAGGATCTTCTTTTTCAAGTGTTCTTCGACCTCTTCAAGCTCTCATAAGTTGATTTGAAGGATCTTCTTTTTCAAGTGTTCTTCGACCTCTTCAAGCTCTCATCCATGGTAGAAGTTAAATGAGGCAATTGATGTCAAAACTCTCTTCAATTATGTTATCTAGTTATCTTAAGATTCATTTTAGAATAAATGAATTCATGATTCACTATTCTCTCTCTAGAAATCTCTTGAATTCTAAGAGTATGTGATTGTATCTTCAAGTATATTCAAGGTATGCTTAAGGATCTTCCAAGATTGGATTAAGATGATCTCATATGAGATGCATGGGATCTATATATAGAGTTTTGAAAACTTATCTCTTAAGTTTTATGGATAAAAGAGGGATTTTAGAGGTCAGAAAAGGGTTAAAATGGCCATTTCAGTGCCTAAACACAGCTTCTGTGTAATTTCCTCGTAGTAAGAAGCCTCTGGAAGGGTCTAGAACTCGAAAAGCTTGATGGAGGGAGAAAAATATAGGTAGAAGCTTAGGAGGACTCACCACTTCCTTTTCTTGTTCCCCTGGTTGCCCTAATGTCCTATTTTAAATATTGCGTGCACTACTTTGCTAGATTTTTGTAAAAATGCGTTTTGGTGTTCGAAATCGTCTGTTTATGTACCATTGGAAAGCTATCGAGTTGAATTTAAGTATATAAATATTTCAACAGGTTTTGAAATGAGAATTGAAGTTCAATTGAAGTCTGAAATTCCTCCGGAACTTTTGTTGTCTTTTTGAAATCAAACGACTCCTTTTCCAAAATCGCTTTTCAATGTGCATCGATTTCGGGTTTTTATTTGAAATTGAATCTCTAGATATCTAGAATACTTCATGTTCATATAACCCTGAGTGAATACGAATTCTAAGAGACGATTTTGACAAAATCAGGATTTTATGCATGGAAAAGGGGCTTTTCTGAGCTTGAAGTCACTTTCCGAAGTTCGATCTTTCGATTGTGTGGAATCCAGTATCTTCCACATGGTACTTTTCATCATTGAATCCCCCAAGATGTTGTCTACCATAATTTCTATTGGTCAAAATTGGGTGTCTACAATATCCCGCTAATCCTAAGAAACTTCAAATTTTTGATACTGAAGTCGGTCTCTGCCAATTAGATATAGCCTCTACCTAGTGAGGATCAACTAAAATGCCATTTTTGTCGATCACAGGACCATGAAAAGTAATGCTAGGTAGCCAAAATTCACATTTCTTAAATTTTCCATACAGTTGCTTCTCTCACAATCTCTGGAGTATAAGTCTCAAGTGTCTCTCATGTTCCACCTCACTTGGCGAATAGATAAGTATGTCATCTATAAACACGATTACAAAATCATCTAAGTAATCCTTGAAGACTCGATTCATAAGGTTCATGAACGTGGCTGGTGCATTGGTAACTTTGAATGGCATTACTAGTAATTTGTAGTGTCCTTAGCGCATTCTGAAAGCTGTCTTCTCAACATCTTCAACCTTTACTTTCAACTAGTGATAACCCGATCTTAAATCTATCTATGAAAACACTTATGCTCCACAAAGTTGATCGAATAGGTCATTGATTCTAGGCAATGGATACTTTTTCTTGATTGTCAATTTGTTCAACTGTCGGTAGTCGACACACAAACGCATACCCATCCTTCTTCTTCACAAATAACACTAGAGCTCCCCACGATGATATACTAGGTCGAATAAAACATTTGTTGAGTAGTTCTTATAGTTGGACTTTCAGTTCTTTCAACTCTACCGGTGCTTTTGATACGGGTCTTGAGTCCAGCATTATCTCAATGGTGAACTCAATCTCCCTCTCAAAAATTATGTTTAACTCCCCTCGAGTTCTATAATCCTTCAAATATCTCCAGAAATGTCTTAAATGTCTAAGTTATTGCTTCACAAGTGAAAACTATAAATTATAAAATTTTCTTTTAAGTTCCATTTGTCGCTGTAACTACGTTCCAAAAACTATTTTTGTGGAATCTCTAGATAACCTACCTTTTATGCAATGTATTACATCGGTTATCTCTAATTCATTCTAATTGATCTTTATCAAGATCAAAACTGCCAGAAATTACACTACACATGTATATTTACTATTCACATATACCAGATATGTCAAATAATATTTAATCACATAAATGTCATTTAAATCATTTCAAAGCTTCATGAATTTCCAACTTTTCCATGTCCTCAATTGACACCTATTGTTGACCTCCAGTAAACTATTCATCTCAATTATTAATCAACATTAATAATTCCATAAATTCACTTATGCATTTAAAAGAATGTATTTTTTTCCGGGACAAGTGTGACATAATCCCAATCGATTGCCAACTTGTCCCAATCGATTCGATTGGTGGTAGCTAATCTTGGTCACCACGTTTGATTTTTGTGGTTATCATTTGTTCCCCTCCCCAATATATACCCCCTCTCATATACATATATATATATATATATTGGCTGTGTGTGTGTGTGTGTGTGTGTGTGTGTGTTGAGAGAGAGAGAGTTATATGTATATATATACCCACACATATATATATATATATACCATATATATACACACACACTCTCTTAAGAAGAGAAGAGAAGAGAAGTAAGAGAGAGAAGAAGATAAGGAAGATGAGAGATAAGAGAGAAGAGGAAGAAGAAGGAGAAACAGAAAAAAGGGAGGCAGAGAAGAGAAAGAGTAGAGAAAAGATCACCGGATCACCCCAAGCTCCGTCGATGACCACTGCTGCGACCCGAACCTTCCGATGAGTTATAAACTCACTTAGTAGCATTATTATGTTGTATTATATTTTTTAAAAGAAGGAAAGACGTGTAACATGTCCCTCCCATAATTTTGTCTCTGGACTGCGTATTCTGGGGAATAAGAAATAGTCCCAATAGATTGGACATTTCCCAATTTATTGGTAATATTATGACCCCAACCAATTGGTAGTTTATCCAACCGATTGACCTTTTGTGCAATCAAATGGTATTGTTGTGGATCCAATCAATTGGTATGTTTTCTAATCGATTGTTATTACTTTTACCCCAATCAATTGGACCCCGAACCCAATCAATTGGCAATTGCAGAATGTGGTTATTTCTTGTTTATTATATCATGAACTATTTAGTCGTTTAATTGCTATTCTAGAATTCCCGCATGAAATATTATAGTAATAATGGAAGAGATAATGGGACGGCGCAATACGATAATGTTGAGAATAATGTATGATTGATAATAACATTGGTGAACGTACCCGTCGTGAATCGAATTGGTCTCCATTTATTTTATCCAGTTGGGTTGGCCACATGGGAGTGTCGAGAGTCAGTTTGGTTATAGGTTAGTATAAGTTGGTATGGGTGACATTTTTGTGCATGGACGGGCATTGATTGAAGGTGTCCTAAAGTATGTGGACTGCAATTAATGGTATCCCCCTGGTATGGCATAGATTGATATACTCTGATCAAATATGTCCTATAGTATATAGACTATGGTCAAGGGTGTATCCAGATAATTGTATTGTCATGTTGTTCATCTATACTTAGAGTATGATGGTTTTTGTATAACAAGACATTTTAATGGTTGGATATGAAAAGATTGAATGAACATTGTAGGTGTAATAACCTGCATTTCCATTTAATTTTAAATTACATTTTCATATTTAATTGGCAAATGCATTGTATATTTAATTTCATTGGGTATTGACTGCTTCATTTAAATTTCATTTCTCATGTTCTAAATTTTATTTCTTGAATTATTGCAAGCTAAGAATGTTGTTGGGGTTAAATTGTAATTTTTACAAAGTTAGTAATATCAGTATGGATTTCAAAATCTGTATTTCAAAACGGTGAAAGTAACTTCTATTGACTCAATCAGTATTTTTATAAAACCAGAAAATCAATTCTTACGTTAAAATGAAATTCCTGTATTTTGTGGTGACCACCGCGCCCCGAAAATACCAGTTTATGTTCAAAACTGTCCACGCTGTGTGAACTTCCACAGATTTTGGAAGTGACCGATTTGGACATTTGCTTTATTTCCAATTATGGCAAGTGATGATTGCCTTGTGCCTTGTTTGGGAACATACAACTTATATGTGCAAATGTTGTGCCATAAGCTAAATTCCCAAACACCCTTGCTTTAACCCCTACTAGTCTAATGTTGGCTCTTCAGTTATGTGAGAGTGTATATACGTATGTAATTGTGTGTGTATTTCTGCAGCTTTGATGAATTGAGAACTAAACTCAATTTGTTGAGTAATGTTCACAGGACTTGGCCCCCAAGTTCCTACACTTGTGAGTTTATATATACTCCCCTTAGCACTACTCACACACACACTTGGTTCTGCACATTTTGGCAAGAAACACTGAGAGTTTAGAGAGAAACACAGAGAGTTCTTCAAACATATTATATAGAGAGAGAAAGCTTAGACTCCATAGCCAAAGCTTGGAGTATTTTATTTTTGTGCTTATCTTTCTCAACAAACACACATCTCCTTATCACAGTGAGTATTTCTAACTCACTAAGAATGTAATCTCATACTTATTTGCTGTGTATTGTTTCAATTTTGTCAACCTCCATTGATGATTTTACGAATGAAAATTCATAGCTTGAAATCAAGATTTTCAAACCTTAATCTAAATCCGTTTTCAGAGATGAATATCAAAGATTATAGTATGTATTGACTATGTTTGATGTATTGAAGCTTAATTCATTCATATGGAAAAGTGTATTAGGAATTAAATTTTTTCCTCTTTTAATCTTTCATAAAATTGGAGAGTTATAGTTAGAATTATGTTAAATTAACCATGGATTCTTAATCCTTGCGAAAAACCAAAGAGAATCATATACTATAAGGCCTAGTAACTCACAGAATGGAAATGGGTCAAAAAGACCCCTGTTTTGCTGAAACAGAACAGTTCCTGCGGAGAAGATGAAGCCTCAGCTTCATCTCGCGCCGCGATCGCGCGCGCGAGGAATCGCGCGAGCGGCCCGCGCGAGCGACCCCTCGCGCGAGCGACCCGCGCGCGCGAGGTATGCTTCCCCAGGCATAAAGGAAAGTTTATATATATAAAGGAAAATTTGGCTGGTCGCGCGAGCGAGGGTCGCGCGAGAACCCCTTCGCGCGAGCGATCCGCGCGCGCGACCTTGGCTTTCTCAGGCAGACAGAAAAGTTATATTATAAAAAGGAAAATGGGCATATCGCGCGAGCGGCCAGCGCGAGCGATCTTTCGCGCGAGCGGCCTGCGCGCGCGAGTTCTGACAGTTTCTGTTTTTGTCTGTTTTGTGTTTAAGGTCTGTTTGGTTCAACTTTTTAGTACTGTTAAGGCTCTGTTTGGGAATTTAGTTGATCAGAACTCTATTTGGTTATGTTTGAATGATTAAAACATTGTAGTATGACTCATTAACCCCCGTACGCGTGTTGTTCCTTTAATTCAGCATGTTTGTTTTCGTTTAAGTGCATACCATTCATGTGGGTCAGTGGTACATGCATAGGGGTGTCAGTCTGTGTGGAAAAGAGTAATGATAGTGTGGAAAGAGTATGAGTTTGTGTTTGTGGTCGTGGTTGTGGTTGTGGTTGAGTATGAGTTTGTGGTTGTGGTCGTGGTTGTGGTTGTAGTCGTGGTTGTGGTTGTAGTTGTGGTTGAGATTGTGGAGAGGGTATCTTTGAAATGCGACGGTGGCAAATATGGACACTCCCTGACGCCCATGGAAGCGTTAAAGTGTGTGAAGCCGAACTCGGACATTCCCTGGCACCCATGGTAGTGCTAAAGTGTGGCCTACGGACACTCCCTGATAACTCGAGTCTGGATACTGTGTGAGGGGTTGCCCCGGTATTTGCATGGCGGTTAGGGTATTCAAAGTGTGAGGCATTGGACACTCCCTGGTACCCCGGACCAAAGTGTGAGGCAAACTGGACACTCCCTGGCACCCCGTTGCTAAAGTGTGGCTATCTGAGTGTTTCAAAGATACCAGGAGTAGGATAGTGGGTTGTTGTGGCTGTCGAGAGAAAAGAGTCGGCAAGATGAGTGTGGTGCATTGTTCTCATACACGGTCCCATCTGTGTAAATTCACCCTCTTTAAATAATGTTGTGAACGTTTTCTAAATGAGCTCTTTAATTATAATTTTAAACTTGTGGATTTAATTTGGAATTGGGAAAAGGTAAGTTGGTATGTTTTACATTTAAAGTCACGTTTTTAATACTCACCAGCTTCTTGAAGCTGACGACGTTGATGCGTCCTGGACATTCGTGTTCAGGCTTTTCAGGTTATAACCAGGAGGAATCGTACGACTATGCGAATTGAGAATGGCTGCTTCTGAAATAAAGAAACTGTTTATTATATGCTTTAAGTTTATTTGTTTGAGTTTTAAACTGTTTTGTTTTAAGGATGACTGTAACAGACACTAAGTTATTGTTTTATTTTCAAGGCGGTCTGTGCCTTAGTTGACCCCGGTTCATAAGATGTAATAAGTTAGAAAATTTTTGTAAGACTTGATTGCTTTACTCTGATTATTATGTTTTGTTGTTTGACGTTTGGGACGGAATCGATCCTTCAAACTGTCGCGACCTACGGGTCCATAAAGGAAATTAAACGCTTTCCTTATTTATGCTACGTCGGGGCGTGGCAGGATTTAGTGTATCAGAGCCAGGTTATTATTTATCTCAAGATAGTTTAGCCAGGTTAGGGTTTACCAGTATAGACCCGATTCCACATTCCATTAAGTGTTACACACCCGATGATACAACAGGGAGGATAGACTCAGAACCCAAACGCTTAAGATTATTCTGTTCTGACTTTAAGTAGCACCTTTTCAGGTATGGATCCAGCTCAGCCCCTGTTTGTACCTGATGCTTTTGGAGGGCATTGGGTTACTGTAGGAGCTATAGTGCCGGCTTCGGCGACCCTTTATTTCACTGCTGTTGGGCAGCGTGTAGCTGCTACCGTCGAGCTAGACCTCTGGCATCAGATTCACATATTAGGACTGGTCGACCTGTCTCGTGCTCGCCTCGAGATTCTTTACTTCATAGAGATCAAGCGCTTAGTACTCGTTGAGATGGTTCGCTTGGTTAATAGCGATGCCTTCTACCTTCCCCTTGAGGTTCAGGTTGTGCAGGCCCACCTTGCACAGCTGGAGGTACCTCCACCGGTCGTCCCCGCTGTTGAGGATGACGGTGACGTTGACATTGTGCTCGCTTCTATTTTCGAGGAGGATGGCTTAGGATGGGACGACTTTGCAGTCGACCTTGAGGAGGCACTTGCACTTGAGCCAGCCTTGCCTGGGGCAGATGTCCCTGGACCTGCTTCACTGATGACCTCTCACAGCTGTAACTTTGGGGCAGGCCCCTCCCATGTTCAGCGACTGCATCAGGCCGACTCGCTCGACCTGTTGATGGCTACCTACGGCGATGACTGACTGTTTAGATATCGCCTTGTACATATTAACCACTTTTGACTATTAGCTCTGTCTCTTTTTGCAACTGTAATTACATGCATTAGAGTGTAGGGCAATGAGCCCATTTTTGTAACATTAACTCTTGCATGCGTCCTAACCCATATAGATAGTGTAGGCATTGATCCGACCATACATGCTTTTTGTATCTACTTGACATAAGTGATATATATAAGATATACTCTTTTGAATATTGTTGTCATTTAAATTTCTTCATAGCACTGTTGCATGCATGTCTCTCATTCTACTACCACTATCATGCATAGAATGGCTGGAGGAGTCAGGAGGAACAGGAACCTGATCGAGGGAGCACCCGAGGCTGCCGATCCTACAGGGATGTTTGAAGCGTTTATCAGACGGTTAGAAAGAATCGGTAATACGAATGACAACCGAAGAGACCGTCAAACGGGAGACAAGTTGCTAGAAAGATTCCGTGCTCTAAGGCCCGAACAGTTTGCGGGTACCGCGGAACCCTGGAAGGCGGAACAGTGGTTGAGACAGATGGACCGCATGTTCGAAGCTGTCCAGTGTAACGAGATGGACAAGAGAAGATTGGCTACGTTTCAGCTGACCGATGCTGCCGCAGATTGGTGGGATTCGGTCATAGCTACTATCGGGAATGGAGCTGCTATGGGGATGACGTGGACTGCGTTCAAGGGGAGATTTTTGGAGAAGTACTTCCCGGCTACGGAGAGGCGCAGAAGAGAGAAGGAATTCATGGACCTGACGCAAGGAACCAAGTCGGTGCAAGAGTACACCACACAGTTTGAAAGACTGTCTCGGTTTGCTCCACACCTGGTCGATACTGAAGAGAAGAAGATCCGGAAGTATAACCAAGGGCTGACACCGCAGATTCTTCGCCTGACTCTCGGCCACCTGGATAAATCATTTGAAGGACTTGTTGGTTTGGTTACCGATCTGGAAAAGGATGCTCGAGTGAACCGTAAACAATTTGATTTCCGACCGCCTCAAAGGGGTAATTTTGGGAATAGACCACCAATGAACCGTACCCAAGGGCAGAAGAGGAATTTCGACGGAAGCAAGAAGACCCAGGCTATTACCTATCCGACTCAACCTCGAGTAGGCGAATGAAGTAGTAGTGGAAAGTGTTTCAACTGTGGCAACCCTGGACATTTGGCTCGTGATTGCAAGGCACCAAGGCGTGCTACTCAGCAAGGAATAGTCTGCTTCAACTGTGGTGAACCAGGTCACATCAGCAGGTTCTGTACTGCTCCTAAGTAGGTGACTTATGGTCAACAGGGACAGACTCGCTTGAATGCTGTTACCCCTGATGCCGCTGGATATGATGGAACTGCGTATGAAGAAGGAAATTATGGAGAAGCTCAACCTCATCAGCAAGCAGTAGAAGGTACATTAACTATGTTTAACTCCCATGTTAAAGTGTTATTTGATACGGGTGCTGCTCTTTCGTTCATATCTGTTAATACAATTCGGAGATTGGGTATTTTACCTCATCGCTTAGAGAAAGCTTTGAAGGCTACTTCGCCACTAGGAGCTGCAGTCAGATTAGGACACGTATGCAAGGATTGTCCCTTACGGTTAGGAGAGCGAAAAATCCCTGCTAGGTTGATTGTCCTATCTATGAAGGAGTTCGACATAATCCTAGGAATGGATTGGCTCTCTCAGAATCAAGTGAAGCTGGATTGTGCGAGGAAGAGAATTACATTCCCCGACAATGAGAATCAACCCTTTGATTTTTAATGTAACCCTACGGGAGATATGTTCCTCACGAGATGTTTAGCCAACATCGAAGTCGTCAGTACAGAGGTGACAGCTTCATCTATACCTGTAGTCAAGGACTTCGAGGAAGTATTTCAAGACGTTTCTGGTTTGCCGCCCGAGAGAAGTATAGAGTTCTGTATTGAGCTTATACCGGGTACCGTACCGATCACCAAGGTTCCCTACAGAATGGCCCCCACGGAACTATTGGAATTGAAGGAACAAGTTCAAGAGCTCGAGAACCTAGGTTTTGTACGTCCAAGTACATCGCCTTGGGGAGCACCAGTGTTATTTGTGAAGAAGAAGGACGGGACACTCAGATTGTGTATCGACTACAGAGAATTGAACCGGGTGACTATCAAGAACAAATATCCTTTGCCTCGGATTGACGATTTGTTTGATCAACTACAAGGAGCTACGACCTTTTCCAAGATAGACCTAAGGTCGAGATATCATCAGTTGAGGGTACGAAAGGAAGACATACCTAAGACTGCTTTCAGAACCCGATATGGTCATTATGAATTTCTGGTGATGCCGTTTGGAATGACGAATGCCCCGGCAGTGTTTATGGATCTGATGAATAGAGTGTTCAAGCCTTATTTAGATCAGTTTGTCATCGTCTTTATAGATGATATTTTGATCTATTCTAAGTCAGGAGAAGAACACGAACAACATCTACGGATTGCGATGCAGATGCTCAAGGACCATCAGTTGTATGCCAAGTTCAGTAAGTGTGAGTTCTGGTTGCAAGAAGTGAAATTTTTGGGACACAAGGTGTCATCTCAAGGAATTTCAGTGGATTCGTCCAAGACCGATGCTGTATCAAATTGGGTTAGACCGAGCAACCCTACAGAAGTTCGGAGCTTTCTTGGACTCGCAGGCTATTACAGGAGATTCGTTGAGGGATTCTCAAAGATAGCAGCACCTTTGACTGGGTTGACGAAGAAGAATCTGAAGTTTGAGTGGACAGAGAAGCATGAGCGAGCCTTTCTGGAATTGAAAGAGAGACTCACTACCGCACCAGTACTAGCAATACCCAAGCCTGATGAGAAGTTCACTATCTTTAGTGACGCGTCATATCAAGGATTAGGGTGCGTACTTATGCAAGATGGCAGGGTGATCGCCTATGGATCCAGACAGCTGAAGCCGAATGAGTTGAACTATCCCATTCATGATTTGGAGTTGGCAGCAGTAGTCTTCGCACTCAAGATTTGGAGACACTATCTCTACGGTGAGAAGTTTGATTTGTTCTCCGATCACAAGAGTTTGAAGTATTTGTTCACACAGAAAGAGTTGAACATGAGGCAGCGCAGATGGATGGAGCTGATCAAAGATTATGACTTCACATTGGAATACCACCCGGGTAAAGCCAACGTGGTTGCCGATGCCTTGAGTCGACAGACTCGTGAGGCGATTGCCTCCTTGATGGTTAGAGAGTGGCGAGCTTTGGAGACTTTGGCGAAATTCGATGTACAGAGTGCTGAAGAAGGAAAAGGACAATTGTTCGGATGTCTTATCCTACAGCCTATTCTTATCGACCGCATTATTGAAGCCCAGAAAGAAGATGAGAAGTTTCAGACATGGTTCATGAAGATGTCAGAAAAAGACCCGACAGAATGGAAAGTGGGAGTCGATGGAGGATATCGGTGCAGGAATAGATTATGTGTGCCAGGTGATGAAGAGTTAAGAAAGGATATCCTGGAAGAAGCGCATAAGTCAAGATATACAGTTCACCCGGGAGGAACAAAGATGTACAAAGATTTGAAGAGAAATTTCTGGTGAGAAGGTATGAAGAAATACGTGGCCGAATTTGTATCCAAGTGTTTGACGTGTCAGCAAGTCAAAGCTGAACATCAGAGACCGTCAGGATTGTTGCAACCACTACCTATTCCTGGTTGGAAGTGGGAGCACATTACGATGGATTTTGTAGTAGGATTACCCCGGTCGCAACAGAATTATGACGCTATTTGGGTAATTGTGGATCGACTGACGAAATCCGCTCATTTCATTGCTTATAGTATGACATACCCGGTAGAGAAGATGAGCCGGATGTACATACAACAAGTTGTGCGACTTCACGGTGCACCGGTGTCGATTGTGTCAGACCGTGACGCACGTTTTACCTCTGGATTTTGGGAAAGTCTGCAAGAAGCTATGGGAACTTCGCTCAAGATGAGTACTGCTTTTCACCCTCAGACAGATGGGCAAACTGAGCGTGTTAATCAGATCATGGAGGATATGCTCAGGGCTTGTGTGATCGATTTTGAAGAATCTTGGGAGACGCACTTGCCGTTGGTAGAATTTGCTTATAATAACAGCTATCACACGAGTATCGGTATGGCTCCGTTCGAAGCATTGTACGGACGACCATGTCGTTCCCCTTTGTGTTGGGCAGAAGTTGGGGACACAGAGTTGTTGGGACCAGATTTGGTTAGAGAAACCAACGAGAAGATTTCTTTGGTCAAGGAAAGGATGAGAACCGCTCAAAGCAGGTATAAGAGTTATGCTGATCGACGCCGGAAGGATTTGGAGTTTAGTGTTGGGGATCACGTGCTTCTCAAGGTTTCACCAACCCGAGGAGTAGTACGTTTTGGTCTCAAGAGAGGGAAGTTAGCACCACGTTTTATTGGACCATTTGAGATTTTGGATCGAGTCGGAAAAGTAGCTTATCGACTGGCGCTACCACCGAAGATGTCTGGGGTTCACAACGTGTTTCACGTAAGTATGTTGAAGAAGTACATACGCGACCCCTCGCATGTGGTTAGTTATGACGATATTGAGACGAGTCATAACATTTCTTACAAGGAGAGACATGTGAAGATTCTGGACCAGAGTATCAAGAAATTGAGGAATAAGGATATCCCGTTGGTGAAGGTTCAGTGGAATCACCATGACGAGAACGAAGCCTCGTGGGAAGTTGAAGCTGATATGAGGAAGAAGTACCCGGAGTTATTTCAGGACTAGTTAGTCTTGATTTCGGGGACGAAATCCTGTTTAAGGGAGGAAGGGTGTAATAACCTGCATTTCCATTTAATTTTAAATTACATTTTCATATTTAATTGGCAAATGCATTGTATATTTAATTTCATTGGGTATTGACTGCTTCATTTAAATTTCATTTCTCATGTTCTAAATTTTATTTCTTGAATTATTGCAAGCTAAGAATGTTGTTGGGGTTAAATTGTAATTTTTACAAAGTTAGTAATATCAGTATGGATTTCAAAATCTGTATTTCAAAACGGTGAAAGTAACTTCTATTGACTCAATCAGTATTTTTATAAAACCAGAAAATCAATTCTTACGTTAAAATGAAATTCCTGTATTTTGTGGTGACCACCGCGCCCCGAAAATACCAGTTTATGTTCAAAACTGTCCACGCTGTGTAAACTTCCACAGATTTTGGAAGTGACCGATTTGGACATTTGCTTTATTTCCAATTATGGCAAGTGATGATTGCCTTGTGCCTTGTTTGGGAACATACAACTTATATGTGCAAATGTTGTGCCATAAGCTAAATTCCCAAACACCCTTGCTTTAACCCCTACTAGTCTAATGTTGGCTCTTCAGTTATGTGAGAGTGTATATACGTATGTAATTGTGTGTGTATTTCTGCAGCTTTGATGAATTGAGAACTAAACTCAATTTGTTGAGTAATGTTCACAGGACTTGGCCCCCAAGTTCCTACACTTGTGAGTTTATATATACTCCCCTTAGCACTACTCACACACACACTTGGTTCTGCACATTTTGGCAAGAAACACTGAGAGTTTAGAGAGAAACACAGAGAGTTCTTCAAACATATTATATAGAGAGAGAAAGCTTAGACTCCATAGCCAAAGCTTGGAGTATTTTATTTTTGTGCTTATCTTTCTCAACAAACACACATCTCCTTATCACAGTGAGTATTTCTAACTCACTAAGAATGTAATCTCATACTTATTTGCTGTGTATTGTTTCAATTTTGTCAACCTCCATTGATGATTTTACGAATGAAAATTCATAGCTTGAAATCAAGATTTTCAAACCTTAATCTAAATCCGTTTTCAGAGATGAATATCAAAGATTATAGTATGTATTGACTATGTTTGATGTATTGAAGCTTAATTCATTCATATGGAAAAGTGTATTAGGAATTAAATTTTTTCCTCTTTTAATCTTTCATAAAATTGGAGAGTTATAGTTAGAATTATGTTAAATTAACCATGGATTCTTAATCCTTGCGAAAAACCAAAGAGAATCATATACTATAAGGCCTAGTAACTCACAGAATGGAAATGGGTCAAAAAGACCCCTGTTTTGCTGAAACAGAACAGTTCCTGCGGAGAAGATGAAGCCTCAGCTTCATCTCGCGCCGCGATCGCGCGCGCGAGGAATCGCGCGAGCGGCCCGCGCGAGCGACCCCTCGCGCGAGCGACCCGCGCGCGCGAGGTATGCTTCCCCAGGCATAAAGGAAAGTTTATATATATAAAGGAAAATTTGGCTGGTCGCGCGAGCGAGGGTCGCGCGAGAACCCCTTCGCGCGAGCGATCCGCGCGCGCGACCTTGGCTTTCTCAGGCAGACAGAAAAGTTATATTATAAAAAGGAAAATGGGCATATCGCGCGAGCGGCCAGCGCGAGCGATCTTTCGCGCGAGCGGCCTGCGCGCGCGAGTTCTGACAGTTTCTGTTTTTGTCTGTTTTGTGTTTAAGGTCTGTTTGGTTCAACTTTTTAGTACTGTTAAGGCTCTGTTTGGGAATTTAGTTGATCAGAACTCTATTTGGTTATGTTTGAATGATTAAAACATTGTAGTATGACTCATTAACCCCCGTACGCGTGTTGTTCCTTTAATTCAGCATGTTTGTTTTCGTTTAAGTGCATACCATTCATGTGGGTCAGTGGTACATGCATAGGGGTGTCAGTCTGTGTGGAAAAGAGTAATGATAGTGTGGAAAGAGTATGAGTTTGTGTTTGTGGTCGTGGTTGTGGTTGTGGTTGAGTATGAGTTTGTGGTTGTGGTCGTGGTTGTGGTTGTAGTCGTGGTTGTGGTTGTAGTTGTGGTTGAGATTGTGGAGAGGGTATCTTTGAAATGCGACGGTGGCAAATATGGACACTCCCTGACGCCCATGGAAGCGTTAAAGTGTGTGAAGCCGAACTCGGACATTCCCTGGCACCCATGGTAGTGCTAAAGTGTGGCCTACGGACACTCCCTGATAACTCGAGTCTGGATACTGTGTGAGGGGTTGCCCCGGTATTTGCATGGCGGTTAGGGTATTCAAAGTGTGAGGCATTGGACACTCCCTGGTACCCCGGACCAAAGTGTGAGGCAAACTGGACACTCCCTGGCACCCCGTTGCTAAAGTGTGGCTATCTGAGTGTTTCAAAGATACCAGGAGTAGGATAGTGGGTTGTTGTGGCTGTCGAGAGAAAAGAGTCGGCAAGATGAGTGTGGTGCATTGTTCTCATACACGGTCCCATCTGTATAAATTCACCCTCTTTAAATAATGTTGTGAACGTTTTCTAAATGAGCTCTTTAATTATAATTATAAACTTGTGGATTTAATTTGGAATTGGGAAAAGGTAAGTTGGTATGTTTTACATTCAAAGTCACGTTTTTAATACTCACCAGCTTCTTGAAGCTGACGACGTTGATGCGTCCTGGACATTCGTGTTCAGGCTTTTCAGGTTATAACCAGGAGGAATCGTACGACTATGCGAATTGAGAATGGCTGCTTCTGGAATAAAGAAACTGTTTATTATATGCTTTAAGTTTATTTGTTTGAGTTTTAAACTGTTTTGTTTTAAGGATGACTGTAACAGACACTAAGTTATTGTTTTATTTTCAAGGCGGTCTGTGCCTTAGTTGACCCCGGTTCATAAGATGTAATAAGTTAGAAAATTTTTGTAAGACTTGATTGCTTTACTCTGATTATTATGTTTTGTTGTTTGACGTTTGGGACGGAATCGATCCTTCAAACTGTCGCGACCTACGGGTCCATAAAGGAAATTAAACGCTTTCCTTATTTATGCTACGTCGGGGCGTGACAGTAGGACTATACCTTACGTTTCATAATCTTGTAATAACTTTCTAATTATGGTACCTCGTTAGTATTTTACTTACTCAACTTTCATTAGCTGATGGCGTTTATGTCGCTAGACATTCCCACGTTCCAGTGTATCCTGTATATGATTATACATGGGAAAGACCCAACGATGAAGGCTGCTACCCAGAGTAAGACTAGGAAGAGAATGGCCCCGCTGAAGATGGTTACGCCGGGGTGGACTATTGTGCTGACGACCACATCAATGCTAGTTGAAGACTGGAAGTAGACCATGGTTATTTATATTTTATGTTTTGGATATTTAGTATTTCTATACTCGGCATATGTTGCCTTAAGACCATAGTTCTTTTATGTTTTCGCAGACTATTGCCTAAATTTGAAATTGACAAATCACATAGTGTAATACCCTTGAAAATTAGAAAATAAGGAATAGACTTTTGAGTTTATTTCTGTAGTTATTTCTGTAGCTGTACTAATATACGTATTATATATTTGACAGTATTCTAGATTTTAGTATTCATAGTATCTGAATCGCTTTATTAATATGAATTTAATTGCTAAGTCTGACCCTGTATATTAATATTATATATATTTTTTTATACTGGTTATCGTTACAATATAACTATAGATTATATTCATTGTCAGTTAATTAATATTGTAACTATATATTATATCATATATTCGTTGCCCCTTTAATTTATAATCAAAGGTTATATTATTCGGGTCCGGTAGCTGTGACTACAATTAGGATTACATATTCGTAGTTATAAATTATAGTTATAATATTTTTATCGACATTTAATTATGTAACTATACTTAGGATTAGTATAATCAATATTAATTTTATTCTAACCCCGGACATTAAAAATATAAACATGGACTGTAGTATTAGGACTCGAGGTCATTTTAATTTCATAAGCTATAATTAGCTTTATAATTATATCGACAATTTTATTACAGACCGGGACTGACTTTGTAACGCGAACCCGTAAAAGCTGTGTCAAACTTGGACTGTGTGGCACAAGAGCCCACGAAATTAGTGATGAAACTACAAGCTAGTACAACTTAGGATGCCTAGTACATCACCTCACTACCTTAAATCCATTGGGTATTTCCCTTACCCAAACATCCCCTTAACCATTGGATTACTCCCCCAAACACCCCCTTCAAAACCCATGGTCATCCACCACCCACCTCGAATCTCCCTCTACCCACCGGACCATTACCCTTACCCCCAACCGTCGGCACACTCCCCCAACTCCCTCAAATCAATCCTACCCTTGTCCCCCTCATCACCCTCACTGCCACCACCAAACCCTCCACACACACACACAGATTGATACATCTATATATATATATAGATTGAGTGGTATGGTATATATATATATATTATGTATATGGGTAATAGTATATATATATAGATAGTTTCATGGGAGGGGAGAGGGAGACCCGAGAATGAGAGAGAGAGAGATAGAGAGTGAGACCCGGTTAGAGAGAGAGAAAGAAAGAAAGAAAATAAAAGAGAGTTACCCACAACACCCCCCTCTGCCTTAACCCTCTCTGCACATACACACTACATAAAATACATAGATATATATATATATACACAGACCAACAAGGAGGAGGAGGAGGAGAGAGAAGAAATTGAGGAGGAGACGCCATGGCTGGACCACCCGAGACCGCCTCGGAACCCCCTCGCGCCACCACGGGACCACCACGAGCCTAGGTAAGGCCACTAACCCACTCAGTAGTATTTTTTGAAGTGTCTCGGCATAAAATACAGTAGCCTTACACGTGTATATGTAGATATATTCCCGGTGATACATATATAGGCGTAAAGGTCGGCATTCCGTAAACATTAACGGAAATGCATTCCGTGAATGAAATACGGTAGTTTAGGACCCCATTACATACCAGTTCGAACCGTTCACGATGAATATTTCGTATTGCGACGAACGAAACGGTCAAAGTTTATGTCCCCTCTCGGTTTTTCCCATTTTTTTGTGCAAACCGTTAAGAGTTAGGGCCCAAGACCTGTACCATTGGATCGGGCTCGTTGAGGCACTTGATTTTGACTTAAAGTTTGCATATTTTCATTAAGGAACGAAGAAGTTATGGACGTTTGAATAATTATGTATAAATATGTATGTATAACGTGTATATACATATATATACCCGTTGGTCTTGACGAAGAAGATGAAGGAATCCTAAATGGATTTCCTAGGGTGTAATCCATTAGTAAGTTTGTACGGTATAATTAGTCTTATTTGTATTTTTAATTAACTTAATAATAGTTTTAATAAGTAATTAATGTTGTGTAAATTCTAAGAATATTAGTAGATAATATTTTCTATATTATGGAATTATTTTAGTAATGTTAATTATATTTATTATTTATTGAAGATTTAAAATAAATAATAAAGGCTTGATTAAAATAAAATGGTACTAATAGCTGTTAAATATTTTAAAAGTGGTTTTAAAAAGTTATTATATAAAAGTCTTTAATATTCTAGAAAATAATATTATTATATTATGAAATTCTGTGTTGTACTTATTATTTATTTAGTTTAAATGAATAATAAGAATTAGTTTTAAAATATGATAATTAGGTAATAAATACCTAATGGCTAAGGTTAATAGGTGGAAAATCATATTGTTGATCCCAAGACCTAATAACCTTGTTTTATAAATTATTTATTTATAAAACCCAAACTTTAATATCAATATATTATAGTTATTATTTATTTGGACTTCAATAAATAACAACTGATAGTTTTAAATTATGATAAATAGATAATAAATATCTATTAGTCCATTTTAAAATCCGAAAGATTATGTATTATGTCCTAAGGACATAAAGGACTGTTTTTATAATTTAACAAATTATAAAACTAAACTTCGTTATTTTAATAAGTTATACGGAGTTGTTTATCATTGTTTTAATTATTTTAAATACCAAACGAGCTTCGAAAATTATGAGAAAAATGCTACTAGCTCATTTTTAATGTCTAGTATTTAATAAAAATATTTTCAAGGACCGTTCATCTTCCTAAATTGTATTTTATAATTGTAGGACTCTTAAGTCTATAATTATGTAATTAAGACTTCAATAATTTGTAATAAATAAACCGTAACTCAAAAAAATACGCGGTCAGTTTCCTGAGTCTTAAAGTAAGGTGTAGAACATTCCCTTAAAGTTTGGTGACCTTTTGACAGGGTTAATAATATAGCTTATCTTTAGGCCCCACACTGGTATAGAAAACCCAGCATTTGATATGACGGACTCCGATTTGAGTCTAGTTAATGACGTTAGACTCAGAATGATGTCCAGATCGTCATGTTGAGGTTTGGGAACCCATTCGACACAATTACCATTATGCCCTTGATTCTAGTACGCATATTAACCGCCGTTCTATGTATCAATATGAATTGTAGGGACAACAACTACGCTTGTTTTAACGCACCCGCATCGAGGTGAGTCGTCCTAACTCACTTGGTATATTATAGAATTATTCTATATGTATTATGTGAATACCCAGTGCATCCTGTGTGGACGTAGCTGATATATATTATATATGTGTACGTTCAGATGTACTGTTTATATGATGAATGCATGTGTAAATATCCAAACTCCATGCTCAGTTATCAATTGTTGTTATACATGATTATTATGCTTCACAAATATACAATCACATGGACATTCATATGAACGTAATTGAGTCATGATGTCAATGTTGACGTCTGCATGGTTAGTCAAGGGGACTAACCCAGTCATGTTGTCATACATGTTGAGTGGATCGTGGAGGTCCGTATGGTGCAGTCAAATTAATGGGTACAACGATGTAATGCTATAGGGCCATGCTAGGCGACGATAGCAATGCATCCATTGAAGTGGAACATGAGTTGATGGTTGATACGCTATAGGGCCATGCTAGGCGACGATAGCAAAGTATCCATCTAAAGTGGAACATGAGTTGATGGTTGATACGCTATAGGGCCATGCTAGGCGACAATAGCAAAGTATCTATCTGAACTTTGAATACAATAGTTATCTTTCTAATGCTATAGGGCCATGCTAGGCGACGATAACGCTGCAACGATTGTATTCTCCAGGCAAGGTCACGGGGACCTAAGAGTCTAATGATTACACTCTTTTTAAAACCAAAATTTGCTATAGGGCCATGCTAGGCGACGATAGTAACGTAATCATTCTACTCTGAGCTAACAGCGTTACACTGGTAATGTAATAAGTCACATGAGTCAGTTGTGGTGTCTGTGGTCGAGTAAAGTCGAATATATCGATGATGCATCCTGTCGTATCTCATTCATATTATCATGTCATAATTCATACGTATTGAGATAATGCTTATCAAATGTTTAAGTTCGAGATATCTGTTGTACTTGTATATTATTTGTATTAGGAGTGATCGGTTAGGTCAACTCACTTAGCTTCAAAAGCTAACGGCTCTCTTTCCTGCCCTGGACATATCATGTCTAGATTTCACAGGTGACGACTATCAAGATGAGGCCTACCCAAAGGGACATGGCAGATGTACAAGTTGAAGTGAAGGACTCCGACATAGTCATATTTAGAATTACTTAATTTGCTTTATTATCTTTTATCTGAGGTAATGATTTAGAGATGTATTGTATATAGATCGCCCTAGACTGCCTTATAGATCTTTTATTTATACTCATGATGTAATAACTAGATCCTAGACATTTGAGTTCTATTGAAGAATACCAATAGGTATTTTTATGCTTCCGCTTACTCTGTTAACCATGTGTAGAATGTTGAAAAGGACAATCAGTTTATGTAACTTGTCATTCCCTATTGGTCCAGAAAGAAAATTTTAAAATTTTCCTTTTTTGGCTACTTCGGGGCGTGATACATAGATGTGAAACATGTGTAGAATCAAAATTTGCTAGAAATCTATTTAAATCCATAGATAGAACAAGTAAGTTACTAGACTTAATTCATACCGACTTATGTGATTTAAAACTAACTCCAATAAGAGGTAGGAGGAAATACTTTGTTACATTTATAGATGATAGTAGTAGATATTGTTATATTTACTTACTTAGTTTTAAGGATGAAACAATGGACATGTTTAAGACATATAGAGCTGAAATTGAAAATAAATTATCTAGAACAATAAAACGAGTTAGATCGGATAGAGGAGGTTAATATGATTCAACTCCACTAGCCGAGTATTGTGCTAATAATGGGATTGTTTATGAAACCATTGCGCCGTATACACCACAACAAAATGGTGTGATCGAGAGAAAAATAGAACCCTCAAGGAAATGGTAAATGCTCTGCTAAATAGCTCGGGTGTGCCACACAACTTGTGGGGGGATTGCATTCTTACGGTGAATGTCATTCTTCATAGAATTCCACATAAGAAGACTAACAAGTCTCCTTATGAAGTTTAGATAGGAAGAGTACCCTCGTATAAATAGCTTAAAGTGTGAGGGTGTCTAGCTAGTATATGTCAAGGAATTTAAAGATTCATGTGTTATGGTTTATTTGCATGTTGACGACTTACTTATTATGGGAACGAATAAAAAAAGTAATCAATGAAACCAAGAAAATGCTAAGCTCAAGCTTTGACATAAAGGATATGGGTAAAGCCGATGTTATTCTTAGTATACAAGTGACACAAACTTCCAAAGGATATCTTCTCACACAATCACATTATATTGAGAAAATATTAAAGACGTTTGGACAATTGGATAGCAATTCGGTCGTAACACTGTTTGATGCCAATTGTAAGTTGAGGAAGAATATGGGTGAAAGCATATCTCAACTTGAATATTCGCAAGTAATAGGAAGTTTGATGTACATCATGAATTGTACACGTCCGGATATTGCATATTCCGTGGGAAGACTTGCTAGATACACTAGCAATCTGGGTAGAGATCATTGGGACACTCTTGTGAGAGTGTTAAGATATCTAAAGCACACCATAAGCTATGGTTTGTACTACACACGATACCCACCAGTGGTAAAGGGATATTCTGATGCGAATTGGATTTCGGATAGTCAAGATACTAAGTCCACAAGTGGGTATATATTCACTTTAGGTGGAGCTGCGATTTCTTAGAAATCAACTAAGCAAATGTGTATAGCACATTTGACGATGAAATCAGAGTTCATAGCCTTAAATAAGGCGGGTGAGGAAGCCGAATGGCTTTGAAGTTTTCGAAACTTCCTAGAAGATATATTTTTATGGCCACAACCGGTAACGGCTATAGTTGTGCATTGTGACTGCAGTGCGGCATCTTCCATAGCTAAGAATGTCATGTATAATGGCAAGTCAAGACACATAAGAAGGAGACACAATACAATCAAGCAGTTGCTCTCTAGTGGTGTAATCACGATTGACTATGTCAAATCGAAGGAAAACATTGCGGATCCTCTTACAAAAGGATTTCCTAGAGATCAAGTTCAATATACGATGAAAGGAATGGGCCTAAAGCTAATATTTTAAACAATCTGGCAGAAATCAAACCTAGCTGATTGGAGATCCCAAGATCTAGGTTCAATAAGCAAAGTAGTTGGGGAAAGTTCTGTTGGTTTTGGGGTACTCGAAAAATGAATAAGAAACAATGAAATACAGAAAAAGAACTTCAAAGATCGAGCACGTATTAAATACGCTGTCCGAAAACAAAGTTACGCCCCACACACGGTTGCAAGTGGACTATGACGTCTTTGTCTTGAGGATACTACGATCTAAGTTAATAGAGGCAACAATCTCTATTAACTTCTGCAGAATTTGTGTATATAAATTGCTTTAAAAAAACTCAAGAAATTAGGTAGAAGAAGACTAGACATAAACTCCATGAACTATATGTAAACTAACTAACATAAATGTATATATAGAGGTGTCAATAGGGTAAGAGACATGTCTCTACACAACCGGTTGTGTCCCAACACCCTTAGAACATGTCTATGTATGTAAATGCACATTGAGAAACCAATAGAACAGATATACATCGTTCAAATTCGAAGTTGAAACATGAAAAGTCGCAACTTTCCAGTTCTGGGCCCTCTCAACCGGTCGAGTTGACCCAGTCGACCGGTCGAAAGCCCCTCTGAAACTTTCTCAAAACTTTTTCCAGTTCTGGGCCCGCTCGACCGGTCGAGTTGACCCGGTCAACTGGTCGAAAGCCCTTCTGAAACTTTCTCAAAACTGAAGCTAAGAAATTCCCGGCGCTTTTGAATAAATGCTGTTAATTCCCAGTGCTTCAGGACAAACGCCGTTAATTCCCGGCGCTTCAAGACAAACGCCGTTAAAACATTGTCTCCTCATTCACACCTCAATTTTCTAACAATCCCCCATATGTGAATGACATGGTTTTCTAAACTTGACTCAATAGACGATAAAAACAACGAGAGCAATTAATGGACTTGTGATGCATTAGGAGAGTGTCTATTGGACTTGAACTTTCCCTTAGCGAATACCTAATGGACTTACTTGGTGAAGCGGTGTACATTAACGTATTGAACCGACCAACCTTTTAGTGTAAATCAACATTAGATACCACACACCAGTTATCCTTATACACTTTAATGCATTCAGTTGTGTTCATTTTGGTCCTGAACAAGATCCTATGTTTATGAGAGTTCTTAGAGAACCATGCCTTTGAAATTCTCATAGAAGCGACCCCACTTCTTTTCTCATATAGGTGATATCAATTTAGAGTACTAACACTTACTCATCAAGATCATTAAATGTAACAACATAACCTCAACAATTTTATTACACACCAATTCAATATACAAGAATGAAACCATTTATTACAAATGTGTGTTTACAACATGAACTTCCCCAACTAGTTTGCCTATTGAACCTAGATCTTGGGATCTTCAGTCAACTAGGTTAGGTTTCCGCCCGGGATGTTCAAAGTATTGGCTTTAGGCCCATTCCTTTTGTAGTATATTGAACTTGATCTCTATGCAATCCTTTCGTTAGAGGATCCGCAATATTCTCTTTGGACTTGACATAGTCAATCGTTATAATACCACTAGACAGCAACTGCTTGATCGTATTGTGTCGTCTCCTTATATGCCTTGACTTACCGTTATAAACGGCATTCTTAGCCACGGATGACGCCGCATTGCAATCACAATGCACAACTATGGCCGTTACCGGCTTTGTCCATAGCGGAATATCTTCTAGGAAGTTTTGAAGCCACTCAGCTTCCTCACCTGCCTTATCCAAGGCAATGAATTCTGATTCCATCGTTGAACGTGCTATACACGTTTGCTTTGTTGACCTCCAAGAAATCGCAGCTCCACCTAAAGTGAACACATACCCACTTGTGGACTTGGTTTCTTGACTGTCCGAGATCCAATTAGCATCGGAGTATCCCTCTACCATGGGTGGATACCGTGTGTAGTGCAAACCATAGCTCATAGTATGCTTTAGATACCTTAATACTCTAATAAGAGCATCCCAATGTTCTTTCCCCGGATTGCTAGAGTATCTAGCAAGTCTCCCCACCGAATAAGCAATATCCGGTCTTGTACAATTCATAATGTACATCAAACTTCTAATAACTTGAGAATATTCAAGTTGAGATATGGCAACCCCCACATTTTTCCTCAACTTGCAGTTTGCATCAAACGGCGTTAAAGCCGCTTTACAATCAAATTGTCCCAACTTCTTTAATATTTTCTCAACATAATGTGATTGTGTGATACGATATCCATCGAAAGTCGATTTCACTTGCACACCAAGAATAACATCGGCTTTACCCATGTCTTTCATGTCAAAGCTTGAGTTTAACAACTTCTTAGTTTCATTGATAACCTTCTTGTTGGTACCGGTTATCAAAACGTCATCTACGTATAAACACATGATGACATAAGAATTTTCAAATTCTTTAACATATACACACTTATCGCATTCATTGATTTTAAAACCATTTGCGATCATGGTGTGATCAAACTTCTCGTGCCATTGCTTTGGCGCTTGTTTCAAGCCATAAAGAGACTTAACAAGTCGACACAATTTGTGTTCTTGTCCCTTTACAATGAAACCTTCCGGTTGTTCCATATAGATCTCTTTATCAAGATCTCCATTAAGAAACGCTGTTTTTACATCCATTTGATGTAATTCTAAGTTATAGACAGCGGCTATAGCGATTACCATTCTAATGGATGTAATCCTAGTGACCGGGGAATAGGTATCAAAGAAATCTAATCCCTCTTTTTGTCTATAACCTTTAGCTACCAACTGAGCCTTGTACTTATCAATAGTACCATCGGCCTTGAGCTTTTTCTTGAATATCCATTTGCAACCAATTGGTTTACTTCTCGGAGGCAAGTTAACCAATTCCCATGTATGGTTTTGCATAATGGAATCCAACTCACTATTTACCGCTTCTTGCCAATATGGCACTTTGGGTGTACTCATAGCCTCATTAAAGGTTTGAGGATCCCCTATGGTAGCTAGTGTCACAAAATTCGGTCCAAAAGAAGTAGCTTTTCTAGCTCTCTTGCTTTTTCTAGGAGCGACATCGGTTTCTTCTTGATCACGAGAATTAGACGAAACCTCTTCAACATTTCTTTTAGGAGTTGAATTTTGTCTTCCTTCTTTAAAAGGAAAGATGTCCTCAAAGAACTCGACATCCACCGATTCTATAAACGTATTAGGATGAATATCTACATTATCGGATTTAACCACAAGGAATCGATACGCAGCACTATTAACAGCATATCCAATATATACACAATCCACGGTTTTAGGTCCAAGCTTAGTCCGTTTTGGAAGCGGAACTTGTACCTTAGCTAGACACCCCCACACTTTCAACTTTTTATAGGAGGGTTCTCTACCTTTCCACACTTCATAAGGAGACTTGTTAGTCTTCTTATGTGGAATCCGATTTAGGATCACATTTTCCGTGAGAATGGCATCCCCCCACAAGTTATGTGGCACTCCTGAGCTATTTAACATAGCATTAGCCATTTCCTTGAGAGTTCGATTTTTCCTCTCCGCTACACCATTTTGTTGCGGTGTATACGGTGCCATAGTTTGGTGAATTATGCCATTAAGTGCACAATATTCAGCCAATGGAGTTGACTCGTATTCACCTCCCCTATCCGACCTCACCATTTTAATTGTGTTTGAAAGTTGATTTTCAACCTCGGCCTTATATGTCTTAAACATATCTATGGTCTCATCCTTTGAGTGCAATAAATAAACATAACAATATCTACTTTTATCATCTATGAACATAACGAAATATTTTCTACCACCTCTTGTTGGAGTTAATTTTAAATCACATAAGTCCGTATGAATTAAATCTAATAATTCACTTGTTCTATCTATGGATTTAAATGGTTTTCTAGCAAACTTAGATTCAACACATATTTCACATTTATGAGTTTTATCAATTTCAAATTTTGGTAATAGTCCTAAATTCATCATCTTATGCATATTTGAAATTAACATGTCCAAGCCTAGAATGTCATAAACTACATAACTTAACAATATAAGAAGAACTTATTTCATTCTCATTAATATTAATTTTAGGAGTACAATTGACTTTGAAGAGCCCATCACACATATAGCCCTTCCCTACATACATTCCACCCTTAGTTAATACAAATTTATCAGATTCAAAGACTAGCTTGAATCCTTTCTTGCTAAGCATAGGACCCGACATCAAATTCTTTCGAATTTCGGGTACATGTAGCACATCTAGGAGAGTCATCTCTTTGTCGGATATGAACTTCATTAACACATTCCCTTTGCCTTCAACGGTTGCAGCCGCGGCATTTCCCATATAAAGCCTCTCACCACCTTCTAACTTTGTGTAGGTAGAAAACATGTTTCGATCTCCACAAATATGCTTAGTGGCCCCGGTGTCTATCCACCAACTCTTTGAGTCGGTCACAACACAAGTTTCCATGATTACCGCTGCAAGATCGTCGGTGTCCATCATGTTTGCTTGGTTAGGCTTTTTGTTCCTTCCATTAGATCCCTTCTTATTTCGACAATCGCTTGCACGATGCTCGGGTATCCCACAAACCCAACAATTCCCTTTGATTTTCTTGGATTTGTGGTCCTTGGAATTATATGTAGACTTCCTTTTTGCTCCCTTAGTATTACTTTTATTTTTAACCTTTGAAGACTCACCTTCAACAAGATTTGCCTTAGACTCGATAGATCCTTGCAGCCCACTCTTATCTCCTTTCCGGTTGTCTTCCTCTATCCTTAAACGCACTACCAAGTCTTCCATTGACAATTCCTTGCGCTTGTGTTTTAAATAGCTCTTGAATTCCTTCCACAATGGTGGTAACTTCTCAATGATTGATGCAACTTGAAATGGTTCACTAATATCCATTCCCTCCACATGAATTTGGTTGATGATGACTTGTATCTCTTCCAATTGCTTAACCACCAGAATAGAATCCACCATTTTGAAGTCTAGAAACCTTCCCACAATGAACTTCTTAGTCCCCGCATCTTCCGTTTTGTACTTCTTGTCTAGAGACTCCCAAAGTTCCTTTGCACTTTCAAGGACAGAATAAACATTGTAGAGAGTATCCTCCAACCCGTTTAAGATATAATTGCGGCATAAGAAATCGGAGTGATTCCATGCTTCCAAAGCGGCTTCTTGTTCTTTGGTGGCATTTTCTGTAGGAATCACCGGTTTTGCCTCACGTAGAATGTGTGCGAGGTTGAGAGTAGTGAGATAAAATAGCATCTTCATTTGCCATCTTTTGAAGTCTTCCCCCTTAAACTTTTCAGCCTTCTCGGCATGGGTGTTCTTGACAATGGTTGCAATCGATTGTTGGTTTTGGGGTACTCGAAAAATGAATAAGAAACAATGAAATACAGAAAAAGAACTTCAAAGACCGAGCACGTATTAAATACGCTGTCCGAAAACAAAGTTACGCCCCACACACGGTTGCAAGTGGACTATGACGTCTTTGTCTTGAGGATACTACGATCTAAGTTAATAGAGGCAACAATCTCTATTAACTTCTGCAGAATTTGTGTATATAAATTGCTTTCAAAAGACTCAAGAAATTAGGTAGAAGAAGACTGGACATAAACTCCATGAACTATATGTAAACTAATTAACATAAATGCATATATAGAGGTGTAAATAGGGTAAGAGACATGTCTCTACACAGCCGATTGTGTCCCAACATCCTTAGAACATGTCTATGTATGTAAATGCACATTTAGAAACCAATAGAACAGATATACATCATTCAAATTCGAAGTTGAAACATGAAAAGTCGCAACTTTCCAGTTCTGGGCCCTCTCAACCGGTCGAGTTGACCCGGTCGACCGGTCGAAAGCCCTTCTGAAACTTTCTCAAAACTTTTTCCAGTTCTGGGCCTGCTCGACCGGTCGAGTTGACCCGGTCAACCGGTCGAAAGCCCCTCTGAAACTTTTTCAAAACTGAAGCTAAGAAATTCCCGGCGCTTTTGAATAAATGCCGTTAATTCCTGGCACTTCAGGACAAACGTCGTTAATTCCCGGTGCTTCAAGACAAACGCCGTTAAAACATTGTCTCCTCATTCACACCTCAATTTTCTAACAAGTTCATGTTGTAAACACACATTTAATATGCCTTCATTTATGTATGTTGTTCAAGTGTGCAATAAAATTTGTTGTGGTTATGTAAAAATGATATTGATGAGTAAATGTTAGTACTCTTAATTGGTATCACCTATATGAGAATGGAAGTGGGGTTGCTTTTATGAGAACTTCAAAGGCTTGGTTCTCTAAGAGTTCTCATGAATAAGGATCATGTTCAGGACCAAAATGAACATAATCGAAAGAAATAATGTGTATAAGGATATGTGATGTATGTTATCTAGTATTGATTTACACTTAATTTACACTAAAAGGTTGAACAGTTCAATACTTAATGTACATTGCATCACCAAGTAATTCCAGTAGATATTCACTAAGGAAAAGTTCAAGTCCAAAAGACACTCTCCTAATGCGTCAATAAAAGCCCTGGACTATTTTTTAGCCCTAGTCCAAAAAGATCAACATTTCACTCTTTAAGTCCATTTCACTATTTTTATCTTACCAAACTACCCCACTTCATCTTTCCCATGAAAAAAAAAACAACAGTGACCTCCCTCTCTTACTCTCTCATCCTCCCATGGCCACCATTACCACCACCCCTACCTGACCTCTGTCCACCAACTCTAGCAACCTCAGGCGACTAACACCATCACCGGCCACCACCACCAAAACAAACCTAGATCGCCAATTCCATCAACACCATCACCACCACTACTGTCGACTACCACCACCAACACCATCCCATAACCAAACCAGATATGATTTGATTCTTCAAAACAGATCATCACCATTTAATTGTTCAAACAAATCATCACCATTCAGCTTCTACGATTGGGCTCTATGTTGGATATTCACCATTTGATTGTTATGATTGGCCTGATGATCTGGATCTAATTTGATTGTTCAATACCATCACCATTATAATGTTTTGAACAATCTACCACCCTTGATCTAGGCTTGGTACGTTTGGAAATCTTAAGAGAAATTTCTCTTAAGATTATAATCGTAAGAGAAATTTCTCTTAAGATTTTCGAATGTCCTCAACTGAAAATACTCTCTGATTTTAATATCATCAAGCCAGTTGAAAATAGTATGGATATCTTCCCAATCCCCTTTTACACAACACATCATGGTTCACCAAGATGCAAACAATCATTGAATGAACATTTTGCACGTTGACTAGCCTTTGGCATAACTAAAAATTCACTTAGGATATTCTAAGTCAAATTTGACTTAGGATATGTCAAATTTCACTTAGGATAAAATTCACTTAGGATATATCGTAAGTCAAATTTGACTTAGAATTTTTGATTTCTAACTTCACTTAGGATTTTTGCTCCGAATTATCCATTGTAATTTTCTTTCTCTTTTTGTATAAATAATCGATAACGGATGATTTAGAGAGCTTCTCTCTCTAGGACTTTCCTAGAGAGAGAGAGAGAGAGAGTAGAGATGGTTTTGTTTTAACCTAGTAGTCGCATGTCTTCTCCTTCTCCACTCTCCCTTCCTCTGTTCGGCCAACCCTTCCCCTTCCTCCATTCCCTTTTCTTTTTTGTCCTGTTTCAAATAAAGCCTTGTATGGTTCCTCCACTTCCTCTGTGAAGTTTTCCCTTCTTTTGTGAAGGTTGTTTAGGGAATCTCCTTCCCTCTTTTCTTGTTTCTTGCCTTGTTCCTTTTCCCTTTCTTGTCAAGCATCTCTTTGGGTTTAAGATGATAGATGTAGGCCATATCAGTATTGAAACAATATATTGACTTTTTGTTCTTCATTGGGACTTGATTGGTAGCGTTGGAGCTCTCTTCTACAGCTATGCAACTTTCCATGGTTCAGTTTATGCTACCATGGAAAATTTTCAAGCAACTTCGGTTGCCCCCTTTGGTGAAGTTTCTTCACTTGTTTGGGTTTGGCTTGTGTCATCTTCTTTCTTAGGGTGGTCTATACCATCTACAAGGTTGAAGTTGTCCTGGGTTCCTGTCTTCTCACCGCGGCGGCCCTCGCGGCGTAATGGTGGTGTCTCATGCAGCTAGTGAAGTGTTCTACGGTCGCTTATGGTTCCCTTTCTATTGGACCTTTAGTGTTTTTTTTTTTTTAATTTTTTTTTTTATGTTTGTGTTGTGCTCTTTGTAATGTTTGGTTATTATTAGTGAACTAGTCGACAACTCGTGCTAATGCACAAGAATTTTTAAAAAATATGATTGCATGTCAGTTAAAAAAGAAAATTCCAAGGTAAAACGATCACACAGTTAAATTATAATTTATACAGTTTAAAATGTATGATGATATGTCTTCCAAGTTTGATTCACAAATTACTTGTTTTCGAAATTTGATTATCAAATTATTTAACATTACAAATAATAAAATGTTTGGGAACCAAATATGATTTAAACTTGAAAAGTATAATCGTATAAACTAAACCAGAGATAAAAAGTAGTATTAAATCAGTTGATTAAGGTATAACTAAATAACAAATTAGATAAACATATACACATACCTATTTGTATTGTCAATTGTGTTCACGATTTCTCTCTGTGAAACTTTTTCTTCTCTCTCTAGTCCCTAATATGGCTTCTCACTTTCTCTCTTCACATATCAGAGAGCCCTTTAAATTCATAAACAACAACATATTTCGGGAAGATCAAATGGACAGTAAAATGGGAGGGAAAAAAATGAAAAAAGGAAGGGTGGTCATAAAGGTGAAATTAACCAAAAAATAAAAAAGGAAAAAATGGACAGGCTGCCATGTGGCAGTCCAAGGAAAAAAGAAGAAAAATGAATAGGAGTGCCATGTGAAATCGCTTTTCATTTTCAATCTGTGCATGCTTTTGGTTCATATGCATAGTGTGTGCAAGGACTGCATTCAGTGCTGTTAAAACAGTGCTGCTTGTGCTGTTCCTCTCACAAAATGAACAGTAAAATTGTTTTTGCATAAGCAGTTTTTCAAAAATTGCCCAATTTTACTGTTCATTATGTGAGTGAACAGCACTAACAACACTGTTTTAACAGTACTGAAGTGCTGACAAATGCTTTTACTCTTGTATTAGAGATTGTTCATGTGCATTAGAAAATTAAAAAGAAAAAAAAAAAAAAAACTATTCTAATTTCCCATGAGCACTTTCAACATTGGCCGGCTTTGTCCTTTAGATATACGATAGATGGATTCATGTTTATTAAATTAGCACAAAATTTAACACTATAGAATTTATTGGTGGTGGTTTAGAACACTCTTATTAAATGTATAGCTTAGAAAAGGAGAAATAATTTTATTTTTAGTTATAGTAATAGTAACATATATATCATAACCTTATAATATAAGAATGCAGCAGCTCAAAACTGACTTAGTCAAATACCATTTTGCCCCTTTCCAAAACTTATATACATACTCCTCATAAGAATATATTGATTTGTGTGAGGGCAATTTTGTCATTTCAGCCCACCAAGAATCTTTAGGAAAACTTGTAATTACAAGTGCACCCTTTTAGTATACATAATGACTCATACATCTCGATACTCATTATAATGATATATTGGTTTGTGCGAGAGTAATTATGTCATTTCAAATGATTTATTACATTCAGGTCAACTTTTAAAATTTTATTTAATATAATAATGAGGATTCAATCAATAATATTATGCCTAATTACATATGGCTCAGCAATTTTTGAAATATTTATTATTCACTTCAAAAAAAGTCAACAAATGCGGCTATTTTGACGACTATTTACGAATTGGTCACTAATATTTACAATTTGGTCAACTTCATCTCTCAAATTTAGTATTCATTCATTGTAATATGTGTAATTGCATTTGGATGAGCAAGTTTTGGAATATTTATTATTCACTTCAAAAAAAGTCAACAAAAGTGGTTATTTTAATGGCTATTTACGAGTCGATCACTAAAATTTACTTTTTGGTCAACTTCTTCTCTAAAATTAATATATTTACGAATTGGTCATTAATATACCAAAATTCACTTATATTCAAATCTCATACCAAATTTATATCTTATATTCAAATGCATAAGAGGGGATTGGCACGTGCATCGCACGTGCCGGGAACCTAGTATATATATATATAACCAAAAAAATGGGAAAAAATGGAAAATCCTATGTGGACAAAAGGGAAATCTAGAAAATGTCATTTGGCATAGCTTAGAAAAAGAGAAATAGTTTTATTTTTAGTTATAGTAATAGATAGACAGATAGATGAATGTTACTTTTGAGCCCAAAAAAATTAGGGTAAATTACAATAACACCTCTTGAATTATGATCGTTTTCCACTAACACCCCCTAAAGTTTAAAACTGAACAAACTCACTCTCTAAACTATCATTTGTTGACATTAAAACCCCTTCTTCAGGGGTGAGTTTATTTATTTTTTGGATACTTCAAGGTGAGTCTGTTCAGTTTTAAAGTTCAGGGGGTATTAGTGAAAAATGGTCATAGTTTAGGGGATGTTACTGTAATTTACCCAAAAAGTTATAACCAATCGATATATACTCGCAGTCTCTCTACCGTTTTGCTCTCTCCAGAGACTGAGAGTATAGACTCCTAGAGAAGAGACCAAGACAGATCACGTCGGCCCTGACCGCACCGCGCCCTGATCCCTTCGCCTCCCCTGTGCTGCTGCCTGGAGTCGCCGCCGCCGCCGCTTGGAGCCTCCGCTTGCTGCTTCTTGCTGCTACCATATATTTTAAGTTTTAACAAGGTGTTGTTTATCTCTTTCCCTCTTTTAAGTTTTAAATTTTTAATTGAGTATTTGAGTGATTTGTTTCATAACTTTTATAGTTTTTTTTAGATAGTTTTCTTCCATCTGTTTATTATTATTAGTCTGGATTCTTGAACTATATTTTCTGTGACCAATACGTACATATATATATATATATATATACAAAGATTCTCTAAAGAGACCAACTTTTTTTATTAAAGAGAGGACCTCTATTTTGGCCGTTGGATTGTGTTTAAAAACCGTGAAATGACAAAACTGCCATTAATGAAAACACGATCCGACAGCCAAAACAGAGGTCCTCTCTTTAATAAAGAAAGGGCGCCCTCTTTATAGCCTGACTGTATATATATATAAGTTTAATGCGAATTGTTTTATTGTAAGTTTTAATTGTTCCTTTGTAATTTTGTCATTTTGATGTGGGATTGCCATGTTAAGAGACTGAAATTTTGTCATTTCTGTGACTTCAATGTACACAATGACGAATGATGTGAATGAAAATATTTGCAATTGAATTTATATGTAAATGCTTTGTTTTAGATATTTTTTGGGAATTGCTATGTACACCGTTTAAGTTTGCTATGTACACCGCTCATCTTTACAAAAGTACGAATTTTTAGAAGAAAAATGATTAGAAAAGAGGAATTTGGGTGTACATAGCAAATACACAGGTGTACATAGCAATTCCCTATTTTTTATGTGATATATATATCAATATTAGTTTATATAAATAAATATAAATATTAGGTAATTTTGATGTTACATTTCGATTCCGCTTCACCCGACGGTTGAACCAGTAACCCTTCACCCGGTCATTTTTCCCGGTTCGATGAACAGTCTGGTTTTTAAAACATTGGTTGGTAGTACATTAACACTAATTATTCACTGTTTGATCTGCGTTTGGTGTGGACTGAAAAGAATCTGTGAAATGCTACTTTTTTTTTTCTCCACCTCCCAAATTTTCTTCAAGAAATCAAATGCATAAAAGAATTGTGAAATGCTGCAGTTCTCTACTATTTGTTGGGAGTTTTTCAAATCTGCTACTATTCTCTACTGTGTTGTTTCATATTGCTTGGCTGTTTTGGGGCTTCATAATTTCTCCTTTTGGCTTTTTTTGGCTTTGATTTTAGTTTTTGGTCATGTGGCTAGTTCGCATGTGGTTTGTTTTGATTGTTTTGGTAAGCTATAGGCATGTTCTTGATCCGGTTTTCTTTGTTGTTATTTTGGGGCCATTGTCATGTGGCTATCAATAATACATTTCCTTTCGCTAAGCAAAAAAAAAAAAAACACTCAACCACTTATCTATGAATTTTGTGCATTTGTTGTAGGTGTACCAGTGAAACAACTATGTGGAGGGAGATGAAGATATAATTATCTGTGAATCTTTGATGCTCTTTTTGAGAGACAGACAGAGAGAGAGCACTATAATCTGGAGAGAGAAAGTAGAGAGGGAGAGATTAGAGAGGGAGATACAGTGCGGTCTCTTTTATAAGTCACATGAGGCTATGAGGGGGCAAAAATGTCTTATATCAAAATTGTGGTCTCACGTGAAGCCTGATCGTCAAGTTTTTGACGGCCAAAGAAACGGAGGGGGAGTTTGTGTCAAACGGGTATACTTAAGGGTAATTTTTTTAAAAAAATAGTTGAGGGGTTAGTGAAAATCGGTCATAGTTGAGGGATTGTTTACATAATTTACCCTAATAAGATTGCATAAAAATTTCTCATAGTACATACTCGTTATCTACTAGTAGTACTTCCATGGCCATGCACGCCCATTCCATTACATTGCCTTCATTACCACACTTCGACACCAACATATACAAAACTGTGCCCTTCAACAAATCTAAAAACCTCCATAGCTGTCTCATAATAGCCTCAGTCTCGGCTTCTTCAACCAAAGATGTCTGGCGAAGAACAATAACCTCAAATAAAACACAACCCTCTTCGTCTTCCCACCAATTTCACCGTCGTAATCACCCAAATGTGTACATGGATCACAGTGTCGACATGGACGACCTTTTATCGTCAATTGGGCAGACCACGAATGAGTACCAACTGTTTGCTTTAATGTCACAGTACAAAGATCGTCAGCTTTCAATTCGTTTCATGGTCACTCTTCTTTCCCGCGAACCCAATTGGCAAAAATCGCTTGCTCTGCTTGATTGGATCAACGAAATAGCTTTGTACTCTCCGTCGGTGTTTGCTTACAATGTTGTATTGCGAAATGTTCTTCGAGCGAAGCAATGGAACCTCGCGCGTGGCCTGTTTGATGAAATGCGTCAAAGAGCACTTTCGCCTGATAGGTATACATATTCTACGCTTATAACCCATTTTGGTAAAGAGGGTCGCTTTGATGATGCACTGTCATGGCTTCAAAAAATGGAACAAGACCATGTGTCTGGAGACCTTGTTTTGTATAGCAATTTGATTGAGCTATCTCGTAAACTCTGTGATTTCTCCAAAGCGATTTCAATATTTTCAAGATTGAAGCGTTCTGGTATTTTGCCTGACCTTGTTGCTTATAATTCTATGATTAATGTGTTTGGAAAGGCTAAGCTTTTTCGGGAAGCGCGCTTGCTTCTTAAAGAGATGAGATCAGTAGGCGTATTACCTGACACGGTTAGTTATTCGACGCTATTGACCATGTATGTTGAGAACCAAAAGTTCGTCGAAGCTCTATCGGTGTTTTCTGAAATGAAGGAGGTTAAGTGTTTGCTTGATCTTACAACGTGTAATATTATGATTGATGTGTATGGGCAGCTTGATATGGCCAAAGAAGCTGACAGGTTGTTTTGGAGCATGAGGAAGATGGGAATTGAGCCGAATGTAGTGAGTTACAATACCCTTTTGAGGGTTTATGGTGAAGCCGAGCTCTTTGGGGAAGCCATTCATCTTTTTAGACTAATGCAGAGGAAGAACATTGAACAGAATGTTGTTACTTATAACACAATGATGAAGACTTACGGGAAATCTCTTGAGCATGAAAAAGCTAATAACCTTATTCAAGAGATGCAGAGTAGAGGGATTGAACCCAATGCCATTACGTATTCAACCATTATATCTATATGGGACAAGGCAGGAAGATTGGATAGGGCAGCAATGTTGTTTCAGAAGCTCAGGACATCCGGGGTTGAGATTGATCAAGTTCTTTATCAGACGATGATCGTGGCTTATGAGAGGGCAGGTCTCGTAGCACATGCTAAGCGCTTGCTCCACGAGCTTAAATGCCCAGACAATATCCCCAGAGAGACAGCAATCACAATCCTCGCCCGAGCTGGAAGGATCGACGAGGCCACATGGGTATTTCGACAGGCTTTCGATTCTGGGGAGGTGAAGGATATATCTGTATTTGCATGTATGATTGATCTTTTCTCAAGAAACAGAAAGCACGTGAATGTCATAGAGGTTTTTGACAAAATGAGAGGAGCAGGATTTTTTCCCGATTCGAATATGATTGCTCTGGTCTTGAATGCCTATGGGAAGATGCGAGAATTCAAGAAGGCCGATGCTATATATAGCGAGATGGAGGAAGAAGGTTGTGTCTTCCCAGACGAAGTTCACTTTCAGATGCTGAGTCTTTATGGTGCAAGAGGGAATTTTGTCGTAGTAGAGTCACTTTTTGAGAAACTAAACTCTAATCCCAACATTAACAAGAAAGAATTGCATCTTGTTCTTGCCAGCATTTATGAAAGAGCAAACAGATTAAATGATGCATCTCGAATCATCAACCGGATGAGTGATATGGGAATTTTGAAGTCGTGATCTTCTTTTGAAGTCAGAATCACACTTGCATCAAGAACATTTAGTCGAACAATTGTAAATTGCGTTTCTATAGACTAATTCTTCTATAGATAATGTATTTGTATATCTGGTTCACTGTTCCTTCTCATCACATGGCGAAATAGTTCTATTATGGTGTTGCTTTGACTGTCAATCATCTTCGCGTGAAACGGTACACAAGAACTTGTCATTATTTTTTTGTTCCTCTTCTTTCTTTATCTGTCTTCCAGAGGGACGGAGGAACAATTCTTGTAACACCCCAATCCTGCTGCCCTGTAACTTGAAGAAGAGACTACAACATGGCCTAAAATGCTAAAGCCCAAGTTACTAGTAGCAAGGTTTTTGGTGTTTTATAAGCCAACCATACTCTTTTGATCTAGTTTCTTCATTCACTCTGTATTTATGTACTAGTCATGTTTGTTGATGTCAATAGCCCATATTTTGTTGATGCTATTAATGTAGTTAACTTGCTTTTACTTTGGCCTGCAGCTGTACATGAAGAGTTAGTCAATTCTGAATGACATCGATGTTATTTGTCTGTATTTCAACTTTCCAGACCCCTTCGATCCCAGGGTGCCAGTGTGGCCTTTTGGAACCAAAAATGGAGCACCAACATCTTCAATAACAGGAAAAGTGAAAGAAGGTACCTTCTTAACTGAATAGAAGTACTAAATCCTAGTATTTAAACATCAGTAGGAAAATAGCAAGTTGATCATTTTTTTTTTATTGTGTTCCTTTCTGGTCTCGTATTCGTTACTTGTGTGGACACTTGGACTTGCTCGTTAGTTTTCTAAGGAAAATATTAATGATCTAAGAGAGACGACTGTAAAGAAGAATGATTGTAAAGAAGGCATGCTCAACTTGAAGACAGGGGTGGACCCAAAGAGTGTCCCCCTCAAATTTTGAAATTTGTTGTTATGTACCCTGAAAAAGTAAAAATGTACATTTAAGTCCCCCCCTAAAATTTCAGTAAAGCCCCCTATTTTGTGAATGTCTGAATTTTTAAACCCACCCTACTCTAAAAAATGTATATTAGAATAGATTACGATATACATATTGTAGCACTAATTGCAATCTAACCCGTCCTAAATATTTTGTCAAAGTTAAAACACATTTTCTTCTTACTTTTTAACTGAACCTAACTCAAATAGATTGACTATCATTTCATCTTTACAAAAATTACTACACGAAAAATGTATATACATAGGGGAAAAAAATTCACCTCAGGGGGCCCTCGATCCCCTGTAAACTTAGCACCTGCCAAGCCCCCTCAATGTCAAATTTCTGCATTCGCCCCTGCTTGAAGTTGTTGCTTGGGTTTTTTAAACTGTATAATATTTTGCTACATAAATTATTTCCTTCATATTTTCTATTGAAAATGAAGAAGAAAAAAGAAAAGCCTACTTCCTTCTAACGCGGTAGAATTTCATTTATATGATTTTGCTCATTAGTCAGGTTGAACTCTTTCAGCCCTTCTCACTTTCACTACTCTTTTTTTCTTTTTTCTTCAGTTTTCCTCCATTTCAGTTGTTTATGCAAATATAGATCGTGTCATATTATTAATCCTACTATCATATCATGTTACAAAAATTGCTTCAGATATTAGTACTAAACATATTACAATTTCCTATAAAAACAGGGCACGTTATTAATCATATCGTAAAATCATTAGCATGTGATCTACGAAGATTGGTAAAATGTCAACTTATTCTCTACTTAAAATGATTGGCAAGGTACAAATTTATAAGACGTGCTTGATGATATGAAAAAGGCTTCACTTGCACAGAGTATTTAATTTTTTTGGTAGGTTACTTGGTTGAAGGTAGCAATATTCTCCTTCTACTGCATAAAGGTAGCAGTAATTAATTTTTTTGGTAGGTTGCTTCTTGTGCTCTGATCCAAATAAATTCAAACTGTTATTATTATTATTATTATTATTATTATTATTATTATTGGGTCTGAATGGTGAGTCAGTGAAGTTGTGGGTGATCTACATGTCCAAGAACTTTAAAATATTTGTCATAGGAAAAAGGAGAAGATAAATGGTTGGGGCAGCAAATGAGCTTGTTAGGACTGGTAAGAGGTTGATAGGTATCCAACAGCTTGCTAATGTAAAATGACTTTGTCAGGCTTTGTCAAGCAGCTTATCCTCTCCTTCTATAAAATATGGTAAGCATAAGCGTAGCCTAGTATTATTCTCAAACGTGGCAGTTACTCTAGACTCGGAAGGAGTAGAAAATTGTCTAATCCCATTTACAGTTTTAGAGAGAGAGAGAGAGAGAGAGAGAGAGAGAGAGAGAGAGAGAGAGAGAGAGAGAGAGAGAGTAAAGCAGTCGACCCGTCGCTGATCCCTCACACGACGAACCACTGATTCAAACACCCAACACAAGAAGATCTCCCATTTCAACCCCCACTCCACCCCTGTAGTGTAGAGAGAGAACGCGATAGATAACTACACGTACAGAGAGAGAGAGAGAGAGAGAGAGAGAGAGAGAGAGAGAGAGAGAGAGAGAGAGAGAGAGAGAGAGCGCTCAAATTACAATTTGTTCTTCTCTGCAAATTTCCCCCAATTTTGTCTCTTTCATCTTCCTTTTTCTCTTCCCAGATCAGCATTTTTTAGTTCTTTGTCCATCCAATTCCCCCCCCCCCCCTCCCCTTCTAAAATCAAGCTCTCTAGCTCTTTCTCAGTTCATATATACACAACAATATAGATATAGATATAGATATAGATATAAATAGAGACATAGTGGTCAAAATGAAGAGATTAAGGAGCTATTACTTGCACCAAAGACACCCACAAACAATGGAATGCAAATGGATCTTCCCACTCCCAATTGACTCCATTGTCTCTCTCTTCCTTCTCTTCCTTACAACCCTAACCTCGCCGGATGGCACACCTCTCATCCCTCTCCACCGCTACCCCTCCGCCGCCTCCACCGCCTTCGTCTTCGTCGAATCCAAGCTCCGCCCACTCCCCATCTCCACACTCCCTCCACCGCCCCGCCTCGCCTACCTCGTCTCCGGCTCCGCCGGTGATTGCAAAATGCTCCGGCGAACTCCTCAAGCCCTATACCATCCCAACAACCGCTACGTCGTTCACCTTGATGCCGAATCTTCGCCGGAAGAGCGCCTCAATCTGCAGAATTTTGTGAAGAACCATCCCATTTTCACCAGATTTGGTAATGTGTTAATGATCACGAAGGCGAATCTTGTCACCTATCGTGGTCCGACGATGGTTGCCAATACATTGCATGCGGCGGCAATCTTGTTGAGGGATGGTGGAGATTGGGATTGGTTATCAATCTAAGCGCCGCGGATTATCCACTTGTCACTCAAGATGGTTGTTTTTTGGTCTTTATTTGTTTCGAAATTTGGGTTTAATTTGATGGGTTATTTGTGAATTTTGGTTGATTAATTGATTAATTGTTGTTGGGTTTTTGTTGATCAGATCTGCTTCACACCTTCTCATATTTACCACGGGATCTTAATTTCATAGATCATACTAGTAACATTGGATGGAAAGGGTTAGTGGTTTTTTTCTGCTGAAACTCTTTCTTCCAATTTTGGATTGGAATTTGTAAGATTCATTGTTCTCTTCTATTTCTATTTATCTAGATTTCAACGGGCAAAGCCAGTCATTGTTGATCCAGGACTGTATATGACAAAGAAATCTGATGTTTTCTGGATTACACAGAGAAGAAGTGTACCGACAGCCTTCAAACTATTCACAGGTACTTGTTGGCACCATTTACTAATGGCCTGTTTGGTTGTTCCTTCAAATTGAATGGTTTCATTCAAATTTTGTATAGAAGTTAAAGGCAAAATTCATCACCATGAATGAATCCATTTACAAATATGGGAGATTTCACCATATTTCTTCTTATGAGGCAATTTGTTCATTTTTCTAGAATGCCAAAATTTATGATTGCAAGCATCATTTTTGAGACGAGCATCCGTTTTCTAAATGAAACAATTCATGCTTTTCATCTTTTTATATAGAATTGTCTACGAAAACATGAATGGAATTATTTCATTTAAGGACAACCAAACATGCCCTAATTTGTTTATTGTAAAGTTAATGGGAATATTAACTCTTGTATATTCAACATAACAAGAAATAAAGAGTACAAGCCTTTTAAATAGGCTAAGCCTAATCTATACATTTTATACACTAACCGATGTGGGACAACCACATAACTACACTTTTACATATTTACCCTTTAACACTCCCCCTCAAGCTGGAGCATACATATCATATGCACCCAGCTTGTTACAAATATATTTCACACGTGTCTCACCCAATGCTTTAGTAAACAAATCTGCTAACTGATCTGCAGATTTAACATGAACTGTATTAATCACTTTCTGTAGGAGTTTTTCACGAACAAAATGACAATCAACTTCAATGTGTTTCGTCCTCTCATGAAACACAGGATTAGAAGCAATATGAACCGTTGCCTGGTTATCACAAAATAGGTTCATAGGCTCAGACTGAGTGAACCCAAGTTCCTCCAACAAATGCTTCATCCATACTAACTCACAAGTAGCATGCGCCATAGCCCTATATTCTGACTCATCACTAGATCTAGCAACAATGGTTTGTTTGTTGCTTTTCCACGATACAAGATTTCCTCCAACAAGTACACAGTACCCTGTAGTAGACCTCCTATCACTAGGAGATCCGGCCCAGTCTGCATCTGTGTAGCTCTCAACTCGAATGTGACCATGATCTTTATACAACAAACCACGGCCCGGAGCCCCCTTGAGGTACCTCAAGATTCGAATCACTCATCCCAATGTGTAGTTCGAGGGGATTCCATAAACTGACTAATTACACTAACTGCGAAGGTAACATCAGGTCTTGTGACTGTTAGGTAATTAAGTTTCCCAACTAATCGTCTGTACTGTCCTGGATCATATAGTAGCTCCCCCTGATCTGGCACTAATTTGGAATTGGGATAGGAGTATCCAAAGGTTTTGATCACAACATTCCTGTCTCTGTCAGCAAATCAAGAACATATTTCCTCTGAGATAAGCATATACCTTCACTAGACCTGGCCACCTCAATGCCTAAGAAATACAGAAGTTGTCCCAAGTCTTTGGTCTGAAACTTGATTTGTAAGAAAGATTTCAACTCATAAATGCCCTTAGAGTCATCACCAGTAATGACAATATCATCAACATAAACAATTAATATGATATTTCCCGCTATAGTGTGTCTATAGAAAACAGAATGGTCAACACCACGTCTCTGAAGACCAAACTCAGCAATTACATCACTGAACCTGCCAAACCAAGCACGAGGAGACTACTTCAAACCATAAAGAGACTTTTTTAATTTGCAAACCAGACTAGATTCCCCCTAAGCAACAAATCCAAGTCAGGTGGTTGCTCCATGTAAACCTCCTCAAGAAGGGTACCATTTAGAAACACATTCTTAACATCCAACTGATGAAGGGACCAGTGATAAGTAGTGGCCAGTGAGATGAAAAGGAGAACAGAAGCAATCTTGGCCACGGGAGAAAAAGTCTCTGAATAATCAAGTCCATAAACTTAGTGTAAGCTTTGGCAACAAGGCGTGCCTTCAACCGATCCAGAGTGCCATCAGGATGAACCTTAATTGCATATACCCAACGGCAACCAACCACAGATTTCCCTGGCGGGAGAGGGGCCAAGTCCCAAGTACCAGTTTCCTTAAGGGCACACATCTCATCCTGCATAGCTTGGTTCCAACCAGAATGGGCAAGTGTCTCTGCAACATTCTTCGGAATAGATATGATAGACACGAAAGCAACAAATGAAGAAAATGTAGGATACAAATGATCATAATAAATAAAGTTAGAAATAGGATGAGAAGTAGTACATGAACGCTTACCCTTTCTGAGAGCAATGGCAAGGTCTAAATCAGTCGGTTCTGGAGAAGCTGGCGGATCTGAGGACACGGTAGGCAGAGGCGCAGAGCGGAGTCCACTGGAGTCTGTGGAGGTGGACGACGAGTATAAACTTGCAAATCAGGCTGAGACAATCGAGTGGAAGCATCAGGAGTAGGCGGTGTAGTAGTCGGAATAGGGGAGACAGAAAGAGGAACATGAAGCATAAAGTCCGAATCAGTAGCCGAGTGAGATTCTGAATAAAAGGGTTTAAACTCAAAGAATGTGACATCGGCAGAGACAAAGTATCGATGAATGGAAGACTATAACAACGGTACCCTTTCTGAGTCCTAGAGTATCCCAAGAAAATACACCGAATGGCTCGTGGGTCTAATTTGTTAGTCCCAGGAGCGAGCTGATGAACGAAGCAAACACACCCAAAAACACGAAGAACGACCGAGAATGGTGACTCAATAGAGAACAAGCTTGAGTGTGGTGTGCGGCCATTAAGAATAGAAGATGGCATACGGTTAATCAAATAACAAGCAGTGAGGACAGCATCCCCCCAAAAAAATTTTAGAACACGCATTTCAAATAATAGGGTGCGTGTGACTTCTAATAAGTGCCTGTTTTTCCTCTCGGCAACACCATTATGTTGCAGTGTGTGTACACAAAAAGATTGATGAATCATGCCAGAATGTGTCATAAAAGTACTGTAAGGGTCAGAATAATATTCCTTTGCATTATCACACCGAAGAACACGAATGGGCACACCAAATTGAGTTTTAATTTCAGCACAAAAAGCACAAAAAATAGAAAATAACTCAGCACAATTTTTCATTAAATAAAGCCAAGTTACTCTTGAATAATCATCCACAAACATAACAAAATACCGATACCCCTTTGTGGAGGTTATACGGTGAGGACCCCAGGCACTAACGAAAAAGGACTAGACGCTCTTTTATTGACCCGGGGAGCAAATTGAACACGGTGATGCTTCCCCAACTGACACGACTCGCACTCTAAAGACTGTAAAGACCTTAAACTAGGAACTAAAAGCTTCAAATTAGCTAATGAAGGATGACCAAGGCGGCAGTAGATTTGATGACGTGAAATGGTAGCAGGACAGGCTGTTGGTGACGAAGTAGGGACAGGATCACCATCAAAGTAATAGAGACCATTTGACTCATGCCCGACGCCAATCGTCTTCCAAGTCTTCAAATCCTGAATAAGAATAGAATCAGAAGAAAAAGATACACAACAGTTAAGATCCTTAGTCAACTGACCAACATACATTAAATTAAAGGATGAACGAGGTATAAACAAAACAGAAGACAAGGATAAAGACGAAGAGGGTTGAGCCATCCCGATTCCACTAAAGTGACTGGGGGAAAAGATGATGATAGCCGGATAGATGTAAAAAGACTAGATATACCTGTCAAATGATTACTAGCGCTAGAATCAATTACCCATGGGGAAGACCCTGAAGCAATGCAAGCAGTATGTGTACCTCCATGCTGAGCTAAGGAAGCAGATGAGGTAGATGCCTGGTAGGCTGCCTGATACTGAAGTAACTAAGAGTATTTCTCGCGAGGAATAGAAACGGTATCCATAGGAGCAGTAGCAGGAGAGTACCCAGAATCAGAGATGGCGGCATTCGCAACCTGGGGGGGACGACCATAGAGCTGCCAGCATGTGTCTCTGCTATGCCTATCCCGAAAACAATAAGTGCACTGAAGAGTCTGGCCTCTATCATGGCCAGGACGACCACCCCGAAATCCCCCTCTGCGTCGTCCACGATTAGGGCCACCACCCCTACCAGGAGCTGATGGTGTCTGATTAATAAGAGCGGAGCGATCAATTAGCGAAGGTGCGGGCTAAGAAACACCGACACGGACACGCGATACGGATACGACACGACTCGAATACGGTGGTATGCTATTTCTTAAAAAACCATGATATGATACGTCGGGGACACGAATTTTTAAAATATTTTTTTAAAATATATATTTTACCATGTTTAATCAAAATTGGCATAAAAACACATAAATCCTAAGACAACCACATTATGACATTATCAATAACAATAACAACAAATCCAACTAATATAATTCAAAACATCTTCATTAATAGGCTAATAACATTCATCAACAAAGTTTTGAAGCACATTTTCTAACTAGTAGTAACTAATAATAATATATGTACTTGGCCCTAAAAATCTGTCAATCTACATCAAACAAGTTCCAAAAGATATTTGTTAATCACTAGTATATGTCTATATGACCCAAAAAAGTGTGTGATCATGAATCAAGTTCCAAAAGATATTTGTTAATTACTAAATATTAAATACTACATATGTCCCAAAAAAGACCTAGTAGACAACAACTATCAACCTATCATACCACTGTTGGTTGTTTTAAAAAAAAAACCCTAAATTGAAAAGCCCTAATTAACAAAACCCTAATGTTTTATTTTAGGTACAAAGGAAAAAAGAAGAAGAAGAACAAGAAGAAGAAGAGAAAGAAAAAAAAAAATATAAGAAAAATATATACCTGGTAGTCGCAGTGACTGTGAGGAACTGAGAGTCGACCAACTTGAGTCGCCGGAAGGGTTGCCGGAAGGGACGCGGCTGTCGGAGGTGGCCTGAGAGTCGCCGGTGGCTGTGAGAGACGACAAGCTCGCTCTCTCTCTCTCTCTCTTTCTCTCTCTCTCTCTCGGTGTAAAATTGATCGACAGAAAGTCACAGAATGAGCGTGACTCTTTAGTTTTAATGCGTTTTTTTCTTTTTCAGATCCCCAAGTTTCTTTTATTATTGTTTACAACCCCCAAAATTTCAAAATTTTTTAAAAAAATACTGCTGCGTATCCCGCGCGTATCTGCTGCGTATTAGCTATGTATCGGGGACGTACCATGTATAAAAATAACATTAAACTATGCAGATTCGAAATATAGAGTATCCGATACGTATCCTGAGCGTATCGGGTCGTATCGGTATCCGATACTCGAATCGATACTGGTATGCAGGTCAAATGAAGTGTCGGTGCTTCATAGGTGCGGGAGGTGGGTCCCGAGGGGTGCTCTGAAGAACACGCTGATATGTCTCGGCAAAAGTAGGAAGAGCATCACTACTAAGAATTTGAGACCGAATAGCTTCATATTCAGGTTTAAGACCAGCAAGAAACTTCATGACCAACATCTGTTCTCTCTGTTTCTGTTGTTCCTAAACACTGGTGGTAGGGGGCATAACAGTATTCAACTCTTCATGCAATCGCTTCATTCCGTAACAGACAAATCATTCTGCTCGAGCTTGAAATACTGAGAGGACAAATCATACATCCGCGTTAAGTTGCTGGAGTAAAGAAGATGAAGATAGTCCCAAATCGCCTTACAAGAGGCCAAGTGATTACAAAGATCGGCAACCTCGGGCTCCATAGAGTTCCATAAAAGGGTCACGAGTTGAGCATCCAACCGTTTCTATGCCAGAATAGCCTTTTTATCAGTGGTGGGAGGAGACTCAGTAAGATGGGCATCATGGCCTAAGCCAGTAAGAGACATGGTAATAGCGTTGGACCATGGAAGAAAGTTGTTGCCATTCAACTTACGATTGGTGAGTTGGGTGATAGATTTAGACTCCATGATCAAAGAAGGACCCAAGACGAACAATATATGAACTAAATCGAAAGGAAAAAGGTAGATTGGAACCAAAAAATAGTCAATCTGCACTTAAACAAAGCAGATCTGAAGAAAAAAGGGTCGCCGGAGAGTCGCCAGTGGGCGGCGAGGGTGGCCGGTGGTGGGGGGGCTGCTGGAGGTGGTTGGGTGGTAAGGGGGGGGCTGTGGCTAGGGTTTTGGGAGGGGGCTACAGCTACGGTTGTTTTGGGTTTTTTTATTATTATTATTTATTTTATTTTATTTTATTATTATTTAAAAATAATAATAAATAAATAAATAAAATAATCTCAAAAGAGATTGGCTATCCGAACTTCTCGATCACGGCGAAGGCGGAAGAATTTTGAGCAATCCTAGATTCGGGAGGCTCTGATACATGTAAAGTTGATGGGAATATAAACTCTTGTATATTCAACATAACAAGAAATAAAGAGTACAAGCCTTTTAAATAGGCTAAGTCTAACCTATACATTTTACACACTAACCGATGTAGGACAACCACATAACTACACTTTTACATATTTACCCTTTAACAGTTATTATTCTTGGGCTTGGAATAATTCCCTTTTGAATTTCTATTTATAGTAATTATTCATTCTCATTTTCGGTTTGTTTGGGGTAATTTGAATGTGTGATTCTTTGATGTTTCAGCTCTATACTGCTGAAATGGATTCTCGTATAAATATATATGACATGTCATCCCTGTTTTGAGTAGAGAATTTGGTTTCTAATTTGCTTGGGGCAGTGGTCTTGGACATCTGTTCTATATCTACAAAGAATACAAATTTCCACTATGCTTTACATAACTTTAAAGATGTGCCCATACTAGTTTTTTGATATTTAAATGATTGATTGTAGCTATATCAATGACAAGGATGGTGATTGTGCTGAAATTCTAAAAAGGGTTGATGACTTGTTCATGGGATTTCTACTTGGAACTTGAAAGGGTATGTGCTTGTTCTGTTCTCTTTTCTTTTTGATTAGGGACATTATGTAGGGGGGATGCACTAAAGATAACAAAGAAGCTCAAGGTAGACAATTAGTGGAAAGCTGGTGGGTCAAGAATGAAGTTTCCATCTTGACACTCATCCTAATTGTTATATATGGAGAGTAAAGAACAATCAAATTAGTAGGCAATGAATCTGAAAATATTCTGTGTTGTTCAGACTTTTCTTGCTCCTGACTGGACTAGATCGTTGAAGGATCAAGAAGAATGAAGTATCCTTTTCTTTTTTCATACCCTTCCTGTATTGGTATGTTTGGAGATTAAAAGAAAGACTCGAAATTTTGTAGAAGCAAGATTATGTGTCGTTTAGTCAAAACTTCTAAGGTCCTCACAACGGCAAGTGGAGCTCAAGTTAGGAAGCTGTTACTCTGCTAGTCTTTTTGTTCGATGGGCTCTGCCACCCAAACCCAAATTCTTCCTTTGAACTTTCAATTTAATTTTTTTAGCATGCCCAATGTGAGCAACAAAGTCTTTTCCCCAACTATTTGGGGACTTCTGCATGAATATTATTTGGATATCGTGCTTTATCTGAGGGTCGCTTGTCTATTAAATCATTTAACAATATGTAGTCTCATTGACTCAAAGTTTCAGAGCTGTATTTTTCATAGTTCATTTCTGTTGGGCATGCAGTGCCTTCAGAATCCAAATTTGCCCAGACTTCATAGACTCTTTTTGCTAAGCGGTTTCTCATTGCTCCGTTCATCATGCTACCAGTGTATTAGCCTTTGGCTCTTGGACCTCTCTTAGGCAATGTAACTTTTTTCTGCTTCTTGTAGTTATTTGTAATTGCTGCAAGGGCAAACCATTTCGACACACATGCTTTCCATGTTTTTCTTGCCAGTCATCCATATGAGCATCTTTTATTTAACCAAAGAGATGGGAAAGCAGTCTACCTTCTGCATAATTTTCCTCGAAAAGCTTATTTATTGCATTTCTTTTGATACATATCTAGGTTAAGGTGGGTTTGACATGTTGGACAGAATAAGATGTACAAACACTTGATATCACCCTAAAATACAGGGGATGCAAATTGAGCTACTTTGATTACTTTTGTTTTGGCACATGCCCTTTCGGAGGTTACAAGTAAGACACCTGGACGTATTCCAGCACCCAGCTTTCTTACCTGAGTCCATGTAACATGTCTCTTAAAACTTGCATATTGGGATGAAGGTGTACTGAGAAATGGACCAAATGGTTATTGAGAAATCTAAGAAGTGTTCTACTTAAAGTTGGGGATTCCATCTACCATGTGCCTTTAGAGTCGTCATCGGTTAGTTGTTTTGGTGATATTTTACATGATGTAGGCAGACATGTACCAGTTGAAGAGTACACTCAGTCGTTTGCTGCTTGTCATTTTTGCTTGATGGGGAAACGGATAATCATTCGGAATGGGATAAATAGTATGGTTTTATTTGGATTTGCAGCTTCGGAGAAGAAATTTAGAATTGCACTTCTTTCTGAAGTCTGGATCTTCTATATATTCATAATTTCATATCCATCATGGAATTAGCCTGCCCACCCATGGACAGGTGTGAGAACCCATAATCTATGAATTGAGTGGTATTGAGGCAGCTTTATTAAAGATATTAGTCTTCCAAAGAATTTGAATTACTCTCTTCGTGTCACATACTAGATGGGTTATTTGTGGCGAGTCTCTCTCTCTCTCTCTCTCTCTCTCTCTCTCTCTCTCTCTCTCTCTCACACACACACACACACACACACACACACACACACACACACAAGTACGCACGATGCTTGGAAATAACTTCTGTAAGTTTTGAATTACACGATTGTCCAAAATATGCTTTACTCATCAGATGTTGACTTTGCAGATTTAGAAAATTTGAGTTCACTGCAACATCTATAACTCCAGCATTAGAATATGGACCTTTCGTGGAGAACTGTCTGATTTATGTACTATTAATTTCTGATTCCGATTAATGTACGATTAATGCTTGTGGATTTGTCAACTATGTTTAAAACCTAGGAAGCACGGACACTTCTAAGAAGGTAATGTGTCGCATGTCTTATCGTGTCCGACACACGGACGGACACGACACTTTGCGGACACTTTTCATGCGGTGTCAACGTGCAATTTTTTTTAGGATTTGCCGTGTCTGTCGTATTCGTCTCGGCGTGCCCGTGTCCATGCTTCATAGTTTAGAACCCTTGTACTGAACAGATGAACAACTTAATATAGATCCACGTTTCTAATTCTATCAAATGCTTCATGCCAATGTTAGTTGGTGCCCTCAACTTCAACTATACATCAAACACGGACATGATTGTTTTCTTCATTTATTGTTTAAATGGGAAACTATTGGCCAACTGAAAGAGGGTTTGACTTGCTCTTCCCAGTTTATCATTTCACATTTAGGGAACCGTATCATCTTCCAACTGTGTGATCTATATGAGCATACCCTATCCTTACCGCATTTCGCCGTGGTGCACCGTGTGCGCCATCTTCTTGTTCCTGTAACATATCCAAATGAGGTAACATTGTATTGAGATAATTTCTGAATATTATTTGACCCTCAATTTTCTGTCTCATTTCATCTTGTAACATATCGTATGTATAACTAGTCTTTTTTTTTTTTTTTCTTCTTCTTATCATAAGTTGCATTTGAATGGGATTTCATTATTCTTGTGGTCATTGGGCAATGTTTATAATCATTCCAGTGTTCGAAACACAACTTCTACCGATTCGGACTGATTAAAGCATGCATTTTTAAATTTGCATTGGGTAGTGTGGAAATGGACTGTAACTAAACTTCTGCCTTACGTCACAGGATCGGCTTGGATGGCACTGTCTCGCCCTTTCATCGACTTCTGCATATGGGTTGGGACAACTTACCCCGAGCGGTCCTCATGTACTACGCCAATTTCATCTCCTCCCCAGAAGGCTGTTTCCACACCGTGATGTGTAATGCTCAAGAGTTTAGCAATACCACTGTGAACGGTGATCTTCACTTCATATCGTGGGACAACCCTCTGAAACAACATCCTCGCTACCTCACCGTCGATGACATGGCAAGGATGGTCGAAAGTAATGCTCCGATTGCCTGGAAGTTCCACCAAAATGACCCAGTCCTTGATAAGATTGATTCTGAGCTCTTGTTTCGAGGTCAAGACATGCTTGTTCCAGGCAGGTGTGGTGCATGGGAAGCAAAAAAAATGGTACTGACCCGTGCTCTGTGGTGGGTAATATCAGTCGGCCTTTTGTAATCTGAATTAGGTTGTAGAGAGAGAGTGTGTGTGTGTGGGTCCCAAGAGGGAATTAGGTTTCTTTTCTTTTTGGTCGTTGCGGCTCACTTCAGGCCCGCACAAAGCCGGATACAAAAAATTTCTTTCCTAGTTAAGGCCCGTTCATTAAAAGCGTCAAGCCCGAAATCAATTCTCTTCGGGTTTTAACGGGCTGGCTTGGTTATCGGGCTTGAATTGCCAGGCCTACTCTAAAAGTTAAAATATTGTCACCAAAAACTTTAGTGATGATAAACTAGTTACCTCTAGGTTGACACTAATTGCACTGTGACTAAATGTTTTTGTGGCAAGATAAACAAAGTTGCCACTAAACACTTGATTTTCAACTGCAGCTTTAAAGTCGTGACAAAAGAAACTTTTAATGACAAAAGTTTGTCATCACTAATTATCGTACTTTCTGAGGCGAAAAGCTTGTTGATAAAAGTACACATTTAGTCACAATAAGGCTTAGTTTGGCCCCCCTTTTGGTGCTTCTTCTTTTTTAAAGCACAATTTCATGTTAATTCATTTGGAAACTAGTTTATGAGCTTTGCAAAAATTGAACTTAGGGCTATTTTGGGGGAGCTTTTAAAAACTCTAGAATGAAGTTTTTAAAAGCTCAAGGTTGCTTTTTGGTTTCATAATGTCTTTTTGAAGAGTAGTGTGTCACTTGTATAAAATTATCAAACAACTTAGTAATAAATTTCATAAGCTCTTTTTAAAAAACCGCATGGGGGCCAAACCAAGCCTAAGTATTATCACTAGAAACTGAAAGCTTTTGTGGCTCAAAAAAGTTGACACTAAAATAACCAGTTAGTCACAAAAATGTTGCAAGTAATAATACTTGAGGTTGTTACCGTAATGGTTTAGTGGCAACTTGAAAAAATATAAGTCCCCATTAAAAGCCATTTTGAATATTCAGTGATAATCAATAATCATCACTAACTTGCCAATCAGTATTTTCTGTGACTACTTAAAACTTGTCACTAACTATTAGTTTTCTTCATGAAAGATGTTAAATACATATTTTAGTTCGTTTATTGACATATCACAACCATGTAATATATATGTGAAACCAAATGTCTACAGATTTCATCACCACCAACAAAACTGATGTAATTTACATAAAGTTTAATAACATGAACCATAATTCAGCTGAACATGATACATAAGGCACAAGTACACTCTACTAACCCCAGAAAAAAGTAGCCAAGATCAGTAGTAAGCCTCAAAATATACAATGGAAATAATATTTAGAGGCCTTGGAATACACGAAAAAGAAGCGATTATCCGTGACATCCAAAGTAAACTTCAAGTATCTCCAACCTGCCATTGAAATCAACATAGGATCTTTCTCAAGCTTCACCAACCTGCAAATGAAACAAATGGAAGATATTACTAGGAAATGCCCGTGCCCACACGGAGCCAAAATAAGAAATAAATAAAGCACTAGCACTGCAGGGGCGGCTGAGGTCCGGTGCCTTCGGCGTTTGGGTTGAAAAAGAATCGTTTGTATCTTTACGTGATGATACACCGGAGTCTTTTAACGATCATAATAAGTACTTGAGATATAAATGAACATAAACATCAATCCAAACTCAAAGGTTTGATTCACACCAGAAAAATGAAATGCACACAATCTTTGCATTAAAGATAGCAAATGCAATGGGTCAATCAATCGGCAGCGCCATTTGAAGACAGAACATGAAACCTGTAGAACATGAAACATGAGCATAGGCAGGTATTTTCAGCTATGTAATTACCACGTGGAATTTGAAAGCTTGAATGTTCTTTTAGGACTTTCTTTTTTGTGCTAAGCATGCTTTTTCCTTGCCTTATATTTGTAGCTTTGTACCTTATACCCATCTTCAACGCCCCTACGCACAAAATTTTTAGATTCACATGCTTTGCTTACATATTTTTAGCTTTATTAGCACAATTTCCATTAATAAAGCATGAATAGTAGAATACAAACACTGAAAACCCCCCACAGATGAATAGCAGCCCAATCAAGAACAATGGACATTACCCACATTACCATCTATGCACATATAACCAACCATTGAATCAGAAACTATATTTTCCAAGTAAAAACTAATTAAAGATTAGACCTAGTTTTCCATAAATAATGAAAGAAAGTATTCAAACTCACTCGGCTTAATTGCTGCCCAGATTGAGATGCCAAAACCTATATATATATATATATTATAATAATAATAATAATAAGCATAGAGAGAACCAAAAACATTAAGCCTTTATACAAATGATACAGTACTCTTTAAAAAGATATCATGAAACCAAAAAGCAACATTGAGCTTTTAAAAGCTCCATTTTAGAGCTTTTAAAAGCTCCATCCAAAAATGTCATAAGTTCAATTTTTACAAAGCTCATAAACTAGCTACCAAATGAATTAATATGAAATTGTGCTTTAAAAAATGAGAAGCACCAAAATGGGGGCCAAACTAGGTGTGTTTGATAATCAAATTAAGTGGTGAAAATGAAAATTTTCAACACTTAATTTTTTTCAGTGTGTTTGATAATGAACCACTTAATTGAAAAAGCGGCCAAAAATTCACTGAAAACGTTAAGTAAAAATTTTCTGCTGAAAATAATCACTGAATGCAATCTGTTTTAGTTCTTGAAACACTGTTTTCAGTATTGCAAATCAAATCACTTAAAAATTTCAGTACTTAAATTCAGCACTTAATTTTCAGTACTTAATTTTCAGTTTTATCAAACACACTCTTAAGTCTAAATAGATGAACACAAAAATTTTTGTTTGGCCGTTGAGAGAGTATGTACTATGTACATATAATATATCACAAAGAATACATAAATTTCTATTTGGCGGCCAATTAAACTACGTCCTATTATGTAAATCCCCTAGTATAGTATCACAAAGAACTAAGGTCCAAGAAAAAAATGCTACATATACCCTTGAGGGAGATGATGTAGGGTCAATGCTAGCGGGGCAACTGAAACATCTCTGAGTTTAATGGGAAATTCAACGAGCGAACTAGAGAAATAGAAAAAGATAAGAGACATTAAAAAAAAGGTGAGAGAAATAAGAAAAAAAAATATTAAAAAAAAAAAAAAAAGGACTCAGAAACATTTGAGAGAGAAATATTACTTGTCTTCAAACCCAGCTACCAACAATCCCTAAAACCCACAAGCCAATTGGTATAATAACTTTTTCTACTAACATGAGTCCTATGTGTGTGTCCAAAAAAAACCCATGAATCAATTTTGAACAAATTGGCACTAAATTGGCTTGGATCTTGCAAAAGGTTAGTTAGCGACTATGCGATGCTTCGTGTATGTTCGTGTGTGCGCGAGTAGAGATGAGGGAGACGGAAAGATTAGAGAGAGATTAGCGAAACCACTTCCTTGTTGTCGGATGGCAAGTCTTCTGGGATAACCAGTGGTTTCAAGTTCGAATATCAAGGAGGTGGCCACATGTGATTCTCTCAGATGCCCTGGCCTGGGATTAGTCAAAGTACGCGCAAATTGGTCGACAGCCACGATTAAAAAAAAAAAAGATTACCCATGTTTCTACCAGAGTTTGTAAATGCCCCTTAAATTATTATTATTTTTTTTTAACAAATTAACCCCTTCAACTTTTATATTTATCACCAACACAGCTATAATACAAAAGTTTGTTCACATGATACAAAAATTTTGGCATAACATCTATTTATCCCACCTTTTAAGTCTTTGAAAATTTTAGGATAAAATGATCTTTTGTTATGCACAAAATTGTTCTTTGTTGTACACAAAAATTTGGATAATTTTGTTCTAAAACAACTCAAAGGAGAGGCACATATGTCATGTAGTTAACAATTTAATACCACAACCTAATCAAAGAGGTGTTAGTGAAATGCTGAGGGGTCAGTTGATCAATTGTTTTTTAGTTCAGGGGATATTTGAAAAAATATTATAATTGAGGGGATGTTATCATAATTCACCCATTATTAATTTATCCAATGTGAAATACCTCCGTATCTCTCTCACCTTATCCCCAACCCTTCAAATTCCCAGCAAAACCCTGCAAAAACCTCCAACAATGGCTAGTCAATCCAAACACAAAATCCCAAATTTTCATTTCTAGATTTTTTATTTTTATTTTTTTAAATATTGTTTTTATGTTTATTAACTCTCATACTCTCGCCCCAAATAGTTCATATCTTCTCTCTCTAAACATGGAGGTCTGTTCATCCTTCAAACCCCACACACCTGACCTCACCTTCTCATCCTCAGTCTCACCCTTCCCTCTCCAAATCCACCTCAAAAACCCTAGAATTACAAAACCCACCTCCCAAAATCTTCGGATTTTCGCTGTTGCCATAGACCCCAAAGAACTCCCCCAAAACAGCCCCCAAAGACTTCTCAAAGAGCTCGCAGAGCGTAAAAAAGTAGTATCCCCAAAGAAAAGAGTGCCCCCAAAGAGATTCATTCTAAAACCCCCTTTAGATGATGCCAAATTAGCACAAAGATTTCTAAACAGCCCCCAATTATCTCTCAAATCATTCCCTTTATTGAGTTCTTGTTTGCCTTCAACAAAACTCAACAATGCTGACAAGACTTGGATTGAAGAGTACCTTCTTGAAGCCAAACAAGCCCTTGGGTACCCACTAGAGCCATCAGATAGGTTCGGGGACGATAACCCAGCTAAGCAATTCGATACATTGTTATACTTAGCATTTCAGTATCCATATTGTGAGAGAACAAATGCTCGGCACGTGAGATCGGCCCATTCGAGATTGGGGTTCTTGGGGCAGTATGTTCTTGAATTGGCATTGGCTGAGTTTTTCTTGCAGAGGTATCCGAGAGAGTCGCCTGGCCCGATGAGAGAGAGAGTTTATGCTTTGATTGGGAAAAGGTTTTTACCCAAATGGATTAAAGCAGCTAGCTTGCAGAATTTGATCTTTCCTTACGATAACATGGACAAGTTGATACGAAAAGACCGCGAACCGCCTGTGAAGTAAGCGACTTTGCTAATGGTTTTATTTATTTGATGCTGTTTGATTCAATGTGAAATTCTCGTTTTTAGTTGTGAGCTATGTTCATCTTGTTAAGGAGGTTAGTTTTATTATATGCTAACCAAACAGGCAAACACTTGAAAGTATTGGTGAATTGGCTGAAATATATCAATCACATTAAAGTTTGATGCAATTTTGCGACATCATATCAGTAGAATCAGGCATAGAAGTGGTTAGTACAAGTGTATGTAAAGAGGCCAAAACTCAAAATGCAACTGTTTTCCCGTATCGGTAAGAGTCTTTTTTTAATATGAAGACTCTAACAGTTATAGATGTATTGTACTTTCGCACTAAGCAGACAGCTAACCGAACAAGCATATTAAAAAATAATAATAATAAATAAATAAATAATATAATAATAATAATAAAAAGGCATTGGTCATAGATCAACCAGGTTTTTCTGCTATAAGTAGTTCCAACAAAAATTATAAATTCAACCAGATTATTTCTGTAAACTGAAAAAAATAAAATAAAAATAAGGGGTTCATGTGGGTGCATATCCCTCGAAGTCATGCTATAGGGGAGTCCTTTGTATTCTTTAATCCAGCAATCTAACCTCTAACATTTCTCAGCAGTTGATATTTCATCCAAGTGCTTTACGACACACTTACTGCAAAAAGGGGGGCGGGGTGGGGGTTTGGGGCAGTTGTGGGGGTGGAAATACAATTGAAGTTAAGGTTTCTTATGTGGTCATACTCCTGGATACAGACTCATACGGTTGTCGAATCTATAGTACGACCATGGCGGTAAGAATTTGAAGACAGTCTATGTGTGTAGTTGTGTAAGTTACTAAAATAAAAATGATGTGCTAAAACAGTAAGTGGGCCATATTTGTATTACTTAAAAGTTAATTACTTAAACAAAAATCCATTGTTCTAAGCCTCGTAAGATTGTAAGCAATCAACATTTATGCCCCTTGAATCTTTTAAATATAGCCTCTAATCGACCTCTGGATAAGTATATATACTCTCATTAGTGAGCAATGGAAGCATAAAGGAGAATTATGAGTGAAAGAAGTGGGGAAAATGAGCATAAACGAGGGGCCCCCATGGAGACGGTGTGTTGTTTCCTTGCAGGTGTTTTAGCTCAGTTTCTGATGGCCTTTTTGGAGAGGGGCCCCCTTTGGCGATGTTTGGTGGCCTCTGTTTCGAAGAGTGGATGTATTCATGGGCTAGGTGGACCTTTTGCTGTTTCGCTTGCGGTCTGAGTTGCTATCGGTTGGAGCTTTTCGGTGCCTTTTCGGTTGTCATGGAGATGAGTTGGGGGGGTTTATTTTCTTGGGGGAATCTTCTTTTGCGAGTTGAAGGTTAGATTTGGAAGATATTGGGTGAGAGAAAATATATGTAGTATTCTTATATTTACACACTTATACTCTATATAGCATATATATTATTCTTTTTATCTTTTGTACTCGCCTGGTGCCTTCAGAGTTCGTCCTACCTTTGCTGTTGGATCTTCTGGGCTGGAACTTCTTGGACTCTGCCTCCTTGACTTCCGGATTCATTTTTAGAAACTGTTTCAGATTCAGTATGTGTGGATTCTTGGTCAGTTATCAGTATGGCTGGTCTCTGTCTCCAAGATTCGGTTTATGACTCTTCTTATCTCGAAGTACTCTGTGCTTTGGCTGTTGGTTATCGTGAACGTGTTCTGGTTATTCGGATGCGGCTGCCACTAGGAGGCAGCCTGGAATGTTTCGCATTTATGGATTGTTTTGAGCTTCTTTGATCAGCAGGTTATCGTTTTGTTCATTCAAGGGCTTGAAGATGCGGACCGTTGCTGGATGTTCTTTTTGTCTTTGTAGTCCCTAACTCTTTGGCCTTCGGTTTTGTTCACCCTTTAGTTATTTCTTGTGGTTAGGAGTATGTTAGCTTTCTGTTATTTCTTTTTCCTTTCTGCTTTTTTTTAGGTGCTTAGTTTCAAAAACTTCTTTGAATGAGCTTCTGTCTTGTGTCCAATCCTGTGTTGGCCACGTGTCCGACACTGAGCACCCAAATTGAAGTGTTCTGCTACATAGTTCTCCTATTCTTAAAAGAAAAGAGGGTGTAAGAAGGAATGACACCCATTATAGTATATCAAGCTAGGACAAATACTAAAACCTGAGACCTCCCACTCAATCACAGCTTTGAAACTATGTAAGTCACCAATTACTCCAAAATCTTAAGCTGTTAGAGAATGGGCCCAATAATGAATATCAACCTTCAACGGTTATCTTTAGCTAGTACAAAATTATTTGGAATCGAGAGATTAGTTTCTAACTAGAAACTGAACTCTTAAGAGTAATAAGGCTAGTTTTAATTAAAGTTATTTAGTTAGTAAGATTGAGTGTCTTTTTTTATGGTCATTTTACTATTTAACCCTTTACGTTTCCCTGTTACCTATCGCAGGAAGGTTATAAATGGTATTTATTATATTGGGATAATGGGAAGATAAAGACCACATGGTCCTGGCTTAGTGTTTAGTAGTTAGTAACAGGAGGTCCTCTATGTGATTTTTGATGTTGATAGATTTTAATTTCTCAGCTCTAACTTCTGAAAAATGCTACTTCGTGCACAATTGTTTTATTGATCACCTTCTAGTTTTGGGTTATAAGTTTATTACCCTCATATGTTCTGTTTGGTAATGTTATGCTGAATTGTATTGGGCCTATTGGCGGGCAGCAAGGTATTTGTATATTATCACATAAATTGTAATACAAAAATCATAATCTTCTCCGCAGATCTGTATTCTGGGCATTATTTGGGGCAATATATCTGTGTTTTGGTATGCCAGAGGTATACCGTGTTCTTTTTGAAGTATTTGGGATGGACCCAGAAGACGAAGAATGCCAGCCTAAATTAAGAAGACAACTTGAAGATGTTGACTATGTCTCAGTAGAATTTGAAGGCAGAAAGCTTAGCTGGCAGGATGTTGCTGCTTATAAGGCAAGCCTTATTTTGTTTATCCTTTCTCCATCTTTGTTGTTTCCGGATTAAGCCTTTTTTCCCTTGTGTTTGGTTGCAATATTTACGGTTGCGTACTCTGTTTGGTTCGTGGAATTACCGAGGGAAAGGCAAGGAAAATATATAGAGAACAGTGAGGAAAGAAAAGAAAACATAAGGAAAATCTATGTAGAACGGACAATTCAATTCGGCGCCGCGTCCGAAACTAACACCGACGCTCGTTGGACATGCGAAAAAACATGTATTTTATTTTTTTTAATTTTATTTTGCTCTGTACACACGGCTGACATGGCCAGACACTGGAGTAGACACGGCATGGTGGCCTCCCACTAATACTGTTTAATTTTGAGGTAAAAGTTTTAGTGTAATTAATGGGAGTTAAGTAATAGGTTTATTTGAGAATTTACGAAACGGGAGTGGGCACACCACAGTACATCGTATAGATAATTAAGAAATATAATTATTTACATCGTATAGATAGTTAAGAAATTTAATATTTAGTTCTCAGGTCCTAACCGTGTCTATATCCTACACTTTTAGGATTTGCCATGTCGCCGTGTCTGTGTCCATGCTACATAGGTCGAAATAAAATTAAAATTATCCTCTTTTTTTTTTTTTTTTTTTTTTTTTGCGTCACTTCCATTCCTCTGTTCTTGAGTTTCTGTTTTCAGGAAAGAAAAAATATAGTGTAGTTTCTAATTTTATTTAAGCATGGAGGAACACACACAAAAAAAACGTTTTTCTTCATGTTTTCTTTTCCTTTACCGTTTCGTCTTCTAAATCCGCAAAAGAAAAGAGCCTATATGTAGATTTTGTAGTATTAGTGCATAATTTCATAGCTAACCCAGAGGGAATAAGTACAGGATTGATGACTGAGAAGATTCTTGACTTGACTTTGATTTCCAAATCTTTTGGAATCGGGGGTACACAATAATGATTTGTTGTACTCAGCTACTTATCAACAATTTTGCGTAGAAGAGTTTCTTGATGCAACTTTAGTCTCCTTCAATCATATCCTTTTTTCTGTTTACATCGTACAGCCCCCGCAAGATGCTCTTTTTGCACATCCAAGGCTTTTTAGGGCGTGCGTTCCACCAGGAATGCATCGGTTCCGAGGAAACATATGGGATTATGATTGCAGACCCCAAGTTATGAAAACACTAGGATATCCCTTAGCAAGGACAGACAGAATTCCAGAAATTACAGAAGCCAGGAACATAGAACTCGGACTTGGTTTACAGGTACTTCATTTTGTAGTCCCCATTTTTCTCTCTTATTTTGACACACTTTGGTGAGAAATTTAATGTATAACCTTGATGCGTGTTTGTGTTTGACTTTGTGCTGAGAGGTCCTAGAAGCATGTTGTATCTGAGTTTTTTTTTTTGCATTCAACTTTCTATTCTGTGGCAACTATTTTCATCAACTTTTGTGGTTGTTTGGGAAGGCAAAGAACCGATTTTGTGGTTCAATAGTAAGCCAGTTCAATAAATTCGAGCATTTGGTGAATGCTCATTTCTTGCCCAGATGTCCTTGTCCAGTTAATCTCTCTTAAAACTGATTCTTTGTCAAACCAACATAACCTTGGTTCTCATGAAAACCAAATAGAAAGTGAGACTGGCACTAAAGTGTATCCTATTTGAAGGATTCCAAAACAAACCTCGTGCATTAATGTAGTGCACAAATTGTGAGCATCTAAAGAATACTTAAACTCAAACAAAATAGTATAATATTTAGCATTAAGCTTCATAGGTATCAACATTACCAATAAATCCTGGTATTTCCTAGTATCAATGACCAATTTATCATTGTGATCCACATCTAGTACCCCCCTTTTTTTCCGCTTGTAAATCTGATTGGGTACTTAAGCGTGGTATTTAACTTCAATCCCTCCAAAATACAAATTATCTTCTAATTGTTCACATCGGAGATTTACTATTCTCCTTTGACATGGATTTGAGTTGAACGATAGCTTCTTTTTTAATTTTTTCTTTTGTTGTGCTGCCCTTGTAATGCTTAATTGTGCTTCCTGTTCCCACTAGTATAGTTTGTAAACTAGAGGTGCAAGTGTCCATGTAAAGCTAAGGTTTCTTCTGTCAGTTTCAAAAGGCAATTGAGGATTTTAGTTTGATTTTCAGCTGATCCTACTGTAAAACCATGTTTTTGTGTGTGTGTGTGTGTGTGTGTGTGTGTTTAGCTATGAGTTTTACGTGGCCATTTCTTTTTCTTTTATGACAACTTTGCAGTGCTTCTACTTATTTTCTCAAGTTTTGTTTGTTTGGGTACGCATTGTTCAGTTCAAAGTGCATGGCTTCACTCTCCTGATGCGTTTTTCTCTTTTCTTTTCTGATTAAAATTTCAGCTTTCTTTCATGCACCCATCAAAATCCAAGTTTGAGCATCCTCGGTTTTGCTTTGAGCGACTTGAATATGTTGGCCAAAAGATCCAGGTAATATTTTTTTGTCTGGCGATCATGGAAAAATGGTTTGGTTCCCATCTTTGATGAACCAATGCTTTGTTTCCCAACTTCTTCTTTTCACTTAACATGAATAGAAAGGGGAAACAACATGTACGTGTGTATATAAAAATATATATATATATATATTTAACTGATAAAGGGAAATGCTAATGCCAAAGCAGAACTTTTAGCGACACTTTCTAAAAGTTCTGCTTTGGCATTAGCCTAGATAAATAGATAAGCTTTCAATTTTGCCACCTCATCGCATACATGCCATTCCTGTTTCAACATGTGCACCGCAAAGCTAACAGTTTAGCTCATGGTCTTGCTAGGTTGAGGGGGAGATTTAAATGTAAGAGAGCGTGGAAAGGTCTTTTCCCTTTTGAGGTTTTTGTTGAATTGGAGCATCCAACTCAAAACCAATTGGCAATGGGTAGAGTAGCCCCATGATCTTATACATTGTGTAGCAAGGCTTTAAATTCCCGATGTGGGATTATAATCTCAACAAGCCCCCGCATGTGTGGCATGACTGAGAGCCAAACACGTGGATTACTGAGATAGGGTAACGTGGAGCACTTGTGGCCAAACTGGGCTGATAATAACCTGCTCTGATAAAATGCTGAATTGGAGCATCCAACCCAAAACCAATTGGTAATGGGTGGAGTAGTCCCATGATCTTATATATTGAGTAGCAAGACTTAAAATTCCCGATGTGGGATTATAATCTCAACAATTTTCAAGCTGATGACTTAAGATGTTTCTTGGACATTTTGATTTATATTATTTATACTTTCTTGATTAAAAATTTCTTGATTCAAATTAAAAAAAAGGTATCGTAAAGTTTCTCTCTGGATTAGGTATCTAAGGAAATTTGTTGGATAAGAGTGTATTTTCAAAATTTTAGTATGTTTTTTAGATAACGAAATTATCAATTGAATTCATTTTCATATGTACACAGTACACCATAATTCTTTATGTAAAACTACTAATTATACATTTTCATATCACCTCAGTATACCAAATAAAGTTAGTTATGCCACCCTTAGTTGGTAAGTCCAATATCTATCTAACCTACTACATATCTAAAAGTAATTTTGCAAATGAACTAAAGTAAATTACTTTGTTGCCCTCAGTTTATTGAGGTGGCAAGTTCTTTTCTCGTCCATCTTAATTCGAACACAATGTTATCCTACTACCTTCTTGTATCTAAATAGCAAGCCCCGTACGTAACTATGTATATATATATATATATATGTTGTATCAATAGGATGCAAGTGCGGAATTAGTAACTCCAGCTTTCCCCTTTCATTATTTCCAGGATCTTGTGATGGCTGAGAGGTTACTCATGAAGCATTTGGATGCTCCGGGAAGATGGTTACAAGAGAATCACCGGCGTCTTCTGATGAACAAGTTTTGCGGGAAGTTCTTGAGAGAGAAGTATCTCCACCGCTTCATAATCTACAGTGAGGAGGTTCAAGACGCTTTTGAGCACAACCGAAGACTCAGAAACCCTGCCACGACTTCTGTTCAACAAGCCATTCACGGACTCTCGTACACCGTATATGGGAAGCCCGATGTGAGACGTCTCATGTTTGAGGTTTTCGACTTTGAGCAAATCCAACCTAAAGAGGTATGAAGATTTTGTAAGACTTGTATGAGAATGAGGTAACGAGGGCAAGTTTTGGTTTTCTTCAAAATGTGATATGCTTACCTCTACAAGAGAAGAATGTTAGTGGATTTTTATAATTTATTGTTATATCAATGGGCAAAAGAGAATTGTGATGTACATATATTTTTATAATCTGTCATATGTTGTGACGATTATATTTTGTACCATTAGCTATGACATTTAAATAGGATGACACTCCCATCATTTTAAGAGATTATTATTATTATTATTATTATTATTATTATTATTTTGATCTAGGATTGAAGTTAAGTAATTCTATTGTTTTTAAATTGGTATCCCATATTTAGATACCAAGTGGTATAGTAGTAGGATCACTCGTGGTCCGCCGTCTATAATTGGGATCCGGCCCCAATGCCCAAAATTTAGAGAATGTATTTAATGTAACGGTAATACCAGGTCATATGTTTTACCTCACTAATACACATAGATATGATGTTTGCGTGTAATTATTCTTTTCATGAACTTAGGATAGAAATGTATATGAATATGGAGATTTTTGGCTTGTGATACCACATTATCAAAATAACTGTTGTATTAAATATTTTCTCTAAAATTTGGAAGTTATAGTACGGAGTGGTCTTGTGGGCACCCTATAAGTGAAAATTTTGCCTGCCAAAATTGTCACTCAAGATTCATCCTTATTTTTATTTCTTTTCTTTCTTTGTATAAAATAAAGGGAAAATTGGTAAAAAGATTATTAAAAGGAGTTTTATTGGGATTAAAGACAATTTAAAATACACATTAGAAACAAATCCTACCAGAAAAAGACAAAAGAAATAAATTTAAAAAAATTGCATCTACCCCTGGCGCCACACGCGCACATGCGCACGATCCGCGCCTCCGCAAGCGCGTCTCACGCGCATGGCTTTCTCTAAAGACTGCTCGCACCATGCGAGCATTGTACCATATAATTTTCAATTTTGAAAAAATATTTTTAAACTTTAAACCTCCACAACTTTTGTTCTACAATTCCATTTTTTGTAAATTTTATACCGTTGAAATCGTATCGACAAGATCTACAAACCAGTACCATTGTTGATATGTTTTGAGTAAAAAAAAATTAAGTTTTTACACCAAGTGAAATTTTACTTATTATTATAGATTAATTACCTTTCTGTTGGTAAGCCTTCAATGCTTCTTCTCACCACCAGTTAGAGATGGAGATCTAGACATTGAAGGATCAATCATCGTCTCTATCACTCTCTCTCTCTCTCTATACATATATATATATATATATATATATATAATAGGGTTAATTACACTTTACCCCCCTGTGGTTTGACCCGAAACCACTTTACCTCCCTGTGGTTTATAATTGACCACTTAACCCCCCTGTGCTTTTTGGTGAAGTGGCACTGTTACGAAATCTGTTAGAATTAACTGGAAGTGTGTTAGACGCGCCAGAAAGAGCGTGAAACCTTGGGCGGGATAATTTCCCTCCATTTTGGGTAACTTTATTGGACAATATTGCCCTTCTTCTTCTTATATACACATACACACTAAATCTCACATATTTCACAACCCAAATGAGTACCAAAATAGAGCATTAGCATAGAGAGATACATGAGCAGATGACCTCTTCCTATTCGTCCCAATCTTCTCACCATGGAGCTAGTGGAGATCGAATGTGCTTCTGTGGTGCTAGATCTCCAATACGAACTGCAATGACTCAAGGAAACTATGGCAGAAGGTTCTTCGGTTGTGGAAATTATGGGGTGAGTGAGTTCCATAAATTTATTCCTTCCATATCTTCCTTCCATTACTAGTCTTCTATATCTCGTCTTTGCAGATCCAAGCTACATGTGGATACTTTGAGTGGGTTGATCATCCATTGTGCGATCGTGCTCGAGAAGTTATACCAAGACTTTTGCAAAGGGTAAATGCGCTTAACCGAGAATTAGACATTTTGCGGGCAAGGGGAAAGCTCTATCGTCGCGCTTTCATTGGAGCTTGTTTGTTGATCTGTTGTATGGGTTGGTACTTCAAGAAATATGGAGGAAATAATGCACTGTGCTTAGCATAGAATTGTATGAAATAAAGTGTTGTAATGCATGAGTTATGAATGGAAAATCACTATTTTTTGAACATTGGTGGTAAATTTACGATTCCACATTACCCAATTTCAGAGAACCACTCAGCAAAAAAGGTGAAAATTGAACTAACAACTTGCACATGTCGTAAAAAGACAATTACAAAGATAAATTTATACACTATTAATAGATTAACAAATGAATGTTCCTCATTGAAAACCAGTACTCTTCCAGCAAGCACTCAATCTCTTTCATTCTCAAATCTTCATTCCTTTCTCAGCTATGAAGAGGCTCATATAATTCGCTAAATAAAACTAGGCATTCAGCATATTCATAGAAACTAAAACAGGGCATTGAACACAACTGACTAAGCAAGCACAACATGCCATAATTCAACCAACCAAAAGAAGTTTCACAAATTATCCAACCAAAAGATAAAACAAAACAAGGTCAATAGTTTATCAATTGATGCTAACAAAACAAAAGCACTGTAAGTTTCTCAATTGATGTTGACCCAACTTCACCCAACTTAAATGTTCTTACGCCTTCATTGATGCTGACCCAACCTTACCTTTCTTAGTTGCAGTTGTGCTTCTAGTTCTAGGTGTAACCATCCTTCTTACTCTCACAGACCCAACACTAGTAGCAGTTGTCCCCTTTCCTCCCAAGCATTGTAGTTTTGATCTTCTTGGGAGAGCCTACAAACACATCAATGATTCAATGGGGTGCAAAAATGAGCACTAAACATAAATTAATATAGGCATACATTTACCTCAATTGCTCTTCTTGAGGTATTCGATCCTTGACTTGAAACCTGGCTCAAACGACCACTGGTTTGACCTGAAACCTGATTCAAGCCAACACCAATTTGATTTGAAACTTGAGTCGAAGCAGCACTAGTTTGACCTGGACCCGAATGCACTTTGTTTTTAACCTATAATTGTAAAAGAACACAATTAAATCATAAAGACCAAATTTTAAATAAGTCAGAAAATAACCACAATTAAAGTTGAGGAGCCAACTAACCTTTACTCCAATTGAACCTTCATTTGTTGATCCATTAGTTCTTGGGGGTCCTTTACAAGTCCTTTGATTGTGCCCAGTTCTCCCACATCTTAAACAAGTGACATTGAGTTTTTTCCTTGACACTCTATATGGATTCCTTGGTTCATCAGCTTCCCTTCTTCGTAACTTCTTTGGTCTACCTGGTTGTATTCTAGTATATGGTGCAAGAATTGGATCCAGATTGGTCTCAATCCAATCATGCTGGCCAGGAACTGGGTTTATCATGAATGAATAAGTTCTGAGGTATGTATCCCTATTGTAATATGGATGAACATATTCCTCTGGAGTCTTCCTTGATGCATAAATAGCAGAGACGGCATGCCTACATAGAATCCCAAATAGATCCCATAACCCACAACCACAAGTCCTTGCATTAAGATCTACCTAATGAGTTGTATCATAGTAATCAACTTCAAACTTTGCATCCCCAGAAAATATTGGAAAACAGTTCCTTGCCTCGACCTTAATTTTCTCTAGCTTGTCCTGTATGCTTGGACATATTGGACCCTTGTACTTCTCCATACATTGCCTCTTTACCTGGAATCTATTCATCAATCTCCTCCTAATCCACTCTACCATGGTAATGATTGGTTTGTCCCTAGCCTCTAAAAAATATATCCATTGAAAGACTCATTCAAATTATTGACTAAAATATCACATTTACTTACTGTGCTGAAGTGTGACCTAGTCCAGAATGCTGGATCCAATTTGTTTAACCAATTGTATGCTTCTTGCTTTTCAGGATCCAAGGACTGAATTTTCTTCATGTGAAATTCATACTCTCTCACAGTACCTGCAGATGCTGCCTTCCACATACAGTCTTTTAGTTCTTTGCCCTTAAATTTTTGCTTGAAATTTGAATACATATGCCGCAAGCAGTACCTATGGTCTGCTGAGGGTGAGAGCTCCTGAAAGGTCTCAACCAAACCTTTTTGCCTATCTGAGATAAAGGTCCAACCTTTATCTTCTACCCTCCCAATATCATTCAATAATTCAGTTAGAAACCAAGTCCATGAATTTTTAGTTTCAGCTTCAACCACTGCAATGGAAATAGGATACATATTGTCATTCCCGCCTCTTCCAATGGCCGCAAGCAATTGTCCTTTATGTACTCCCTTCAAGTGACATCCATCCAGACCTATGATAGGTCTACACCCTGCAAGAAAACCATCTTTTTGAGCACCAAACCTTACATACATTCTCTTAAACGTGGGTAGCACATCAAGAGTAGGCCTTTCTACCATAATCTTGATACAACTGTTAGGGTTAAACCTTCTAAGAGTCTCAGCATAGTCCTACAACTTAGCATATTGTTTATTGTGATCACCATCTATAATTTTCTTAGCCTTGCTTTTAGCCCTATACACCTGTCTCCTAGTCACATCAACCATTATATCCCTCTTCACAGATTTTTGCATAGCCTCCACTTTCCAGGTGGGATCATCCCTCAACTTCTGAAGGTACTTCGTTGATAAGTACTGGGAGGTAACAAGGTGATTATTATATAATCTTCCACAATGGTGAACATGATTCAGTGACTTGATTTGGTAAGTCTTCTCGTCTTGAATGGGAGAAGCATGGATCCTCCAACCACACTCATTCTTACACATGGCTATAATCCTTGCATTCTCATTCCTTATTTACTTTATATCATATCCATGTTGAACACACCATTCCCTCAATGCTTCTCTAAACACTTGGGCATTTGTGAATCTCATACCAACCTTCAACTCTGGTTTTTCTATATCATGATTTTCATTGAATTCAGGATACGATATCCTACGTTCTTCATCATTAGATGAGCCCAATTGACTAAGAAGATTAGCTTCATTCTCAACATCTGACAACCAATCCTCCACATCTTCCATTATCTATGTTGATTCAGCTCTATTCCCTTCTATAGTTTCTTCATCTAAGCCAAATATATCATCGTCATCATAACCTTCTAGACCTTCATTTAACCATTCAGGATCAAAACTGTCATCATCATCTTCAGCAGCATTATAATCCTCAGAAGTTTCATTGTCACTATATTCCTCACTAACTTGCTGAGAACCATCCTCAACATAAATAACAATTAGTGGATGACCAATGTGAATTTCAAGCATGTCAATTACATCATCATCTTTCTCTATTTTTCTTAACCTATTGTCCAAACTAACTCCAGGAATCCCAAAGAACAGATTACTTGTTGGTTGGTGACCAACTTTTCTTGGAGTTCAAAATAGGACATTAAGTCTGGATCACATTTCTCAAAGTACTTCACATTTCCTCCTTTATACATAATGCATGGTCTTCTAATAAATTTTCCACCATAGTGCATTACTAGTGTAAAAGTTTCTGACATGCTGAAAAATATAGAAAAAGAGTAATTTAATACACACCAAAGTGACATTAAACAAACAATTACTAACAAAGTAATTTAATACATTTCTCAAAGTGCTTGTAGGGCCAATTTGTTTTGATACAACTAACAAAGAAATATACTTTATATGACAAGTCCATTGGTCCCCACTTGCATGTATATGACAAGTCCATTTTATATGTATATGATATATAAAACAGAGATGCTCTCTTTTTACCAACACCACATAACATGGTCCCCACTTGCATGTGCATTTGCTTTGAAATTCACATCTATAAAAGCATTTCTAAGTCTCAGCAAAATCCTCCATCCAAACAATTAATACTTGAAAGCAAAAATAAGTACCTTAAAAGGAGCTTTGGCAGATCAACTGAGCGTGGACAGAGCTTTGACATACCAACTGAAACTAGAGCATCAACAGACCAACTTAATCTTCACTGTGCCTATCGTTCTTTGCAGCAACCAAAACCATAGCCATAGCCATTTGAATCCATACAAATCGTCACACTCAAACCCTAATCCCCATCGTTCTACTGCTAAAGCTTAAGTTTGGTAAAGGTAAAGTGAGAGAGGGCCTCTCTCTACAAGTAGATTTATTCATATTAATCGAGGGGTATTTTTGTAACTTTATGTTATCCGTTACATTCCGTAACAGTGCCACTTCACCAAAAAGCACAAGGGGGTTAAGTGGTCAATTATAAACCACAGGGGGGTAAAGTGGTTTCGGGTTAAACCACAGGGGGGTAAAGTGTAATTAACCCTATATAATATATATATATATATATATTCAATGAGAGAGAAGAGGGAACTAGGAAAGGAGGAGAGAAAAGAAGGGATTTAGTGAATCTATAAGAATGGTGGGAGGAGAACTCAATTTTGTATAATAGATTTGAGTCCAGTGCTGGAGCTGTTTTTTGAGGATTTTGAATCGAATTTGAATTTGGTATCAGTTTTGAGTAAGGATTGGAGATACCTTAACATTGTTAATTGATGCTTTGAATAATTACATTTTATGTTGGGTTTTCTTTTCTGAGTTTGTAAAGCCATTTTAGAATTAAGGAAATCGATTACAATTATAGTATACGTGATCTATATTGGAAAAATATGGCAATTTGGTTTCAACTACCAAGTCAATTTATACTCATTTGGGCCTAGCTGCATCACCAGTTGATGAAGTAAAAGAGTCAGGCCTTGAGATTTGTATGTTATCACCTACGTTTGAAATCCCACAACCACAACCACAACCCTTTTAGGGATCCCCTTCATCTTGAGTTGGAACTGTTTAAGAGCATTATGAGCTGTAGAAATTATTCATTTTTTTTACATTTATGAATAATTTCAATTAATAAGTGAAATTTCACTTATTATTCATATATGTAAAACTTGAACTTAGGGCTTTTTGGGAGGAGCTTTTAAAACTCTAGAATGGAGCTTTTAAAAGCTCAAGGTTACTTTTTGGCTTCATGATGTTTTTTGAAGAGTAATGTGCTAATTGTACAAAATTATCAAACAACTTAATAATAAATTTCATTAGTGACTTTTAAAAACCACGTGGGGGCCAAACTAAGCCCTATTCTATACTTAAAGCGTTTGCGACCCCGCTCAATTTGCCCCTTTTTAAACTAAGAAATCTTTAAATAGAGAAAATTTCAACCTCCATAAATATTAAGTGAAATTTCACTTAATATTTCATGTACTTAGTGAAATTTCAGTTATTAAGTGAAATTTCACTTATTATTCATATATGTAAAATTTTGAATTTTTTTTTGCTCAAAACATATTAACAATGGTACTAGTTTTGTAGATCTCGTCGACACGATTCCAGTGATATAAAATTTGTGAAAAATAGAGTCGTAGATCAAAAGTTATGGAGGTTTAAAGTTTAAAAAAAAATTCAAAATTAGAAATTATACGGTACTATACCCCACACCATGTGAGTGGTTGGGAGACAATTCCCCCAGGTTAAAGTGCGTGTTGGCGCGTTGGGGAAAAAGTTCTTGCGCCTTGGGCGCGCTTTGGTGACGTTTGACTTGTTATTTTACAATTCATTTAAGGGTAGTTTGGTCTGATAGAAAGAGTAAAATGGATTTGAAAAGTGATGTTTTAATATTGTGGATGTAGGTTAAAAATGGGCTTGGGCTTTTGTCCTTGATGAGTTTGTTGTTAATGAGCTGTCTTTTAATCCATATATGCCCAACTTTAAGGACCTTAAGCCAAGCCTCCCTAAAATAAATCATTATTCCTACAAATACGAACAACCCAATATAAGTGTGATCTGTACCATAAGAGTAATTATAAGTTCTTTCCCCGGTCTCCTTCTAAGACTATTAGTTCTTCGAATTAATTGAGAAGCACTACTAGTCGTAGAAGACATGGAATCAACAGAATGTCTGGGTGGACATCTTAAAATAACATTTCCATTCTCATCTTGTAAAACCTCTTGTGGTTCAAAAGTTTATAACTATCTTGAGGATGAGAATTTTCTAAAACCCATTCTGTTGGAGGAGTAATCTCAAACCACTTAATCATTCTTGGAATAGTCACAACTGACTTGTCCATGTTAGCCTGGATTAAGGTGGTAGTTTGGTCTGACTCATTCTTAGTGATCAGAGTTCTAAACTCTGGACACATGGTTGTCGTTACCTTATAGTATAACCTATATCCAACCAAGATGTTTTCACTTCCAGCTTTCATATTATATCTTTGGGTTTGGATATTTAAGGTAAGGACATCAAGGAAGTTAGCATCAGTTAAGTTAACAGAAAAGTCAGGATAACAGTTAAAATAAACTGGTTCATGACATAAGCTTGATTCAATCATTCCTAATAAGGAATCCATAAAATTTAAATGTCTAGCATCCCTTAGACATGCCAAAAGGGAAGTGTCTAACCCTTTTGTTGTCATGGGTCTGACATTAACTTGTACCATGCCTATATGGAGGAATTTAAAACCTTTAAGGAGATAATCTGAAATAGCCTGTGGGGTTAACATTTTAAAACTTTGGTTTTTATTTGTAACCTGATGTGAGGTTTTCACAGTCTTTATCTCATAAGATTTCTTTTGAAAGAAAGATTTTCTGAAATAGAGATTATCAATAGGCATCATAGGTATCTTCCAATTTTTTAAAAATTCTTCTATTTTGTCTATTGAAACTTCATCCATATTTTTAATATTACTTAAATCAAACTTTCTTTCAAGAAAGTCTTGTTCATTCATGGTAATAGTTTCAAAGTATTTGGCTAATGTCTTCATTATAGTACTGTAGTATGAATAATGCTTCCTCCTAAGACAACAAACCCTGACAGTCCTAAACGCCTATCCTCGACAATAGCGGACCTCTACAGGGACTAATGCATTGAATTCGGGAGTACTCCACACCACCACACAATAGTAAAACAGTAAAAACAGGAGTCAACACTTATGGCTCTGATACCAAAAGGGGCAAGACACTCTAAAAAGCCAGAATGAACAGTTTCTACTTGGTTATTTTAATTTCCAAATTTACTCTATTAAGAGCTTTCTGCATACGCTTTAATGTATTAGGATGATGATTTTCAATAGCATAAGGATCCTTTAAGGAAGCTTCGTAACTTTCTTTTAACTCGGTTAGATTTCTAAGCAAATGACGATAACTTAATCTGTCATACATTAACAAGCAAGGATAGAGAGTTGCTGATTATAACTTTTGATATCTTCGTTTAACTGAGATATTCTTACTCTAAAAGTATGAGCATCATTTTCATTAATAGCATTGATAGAATTAGATTCTTTCAAATCTCAATATAACAATTTCTAACAGTAATCTTAAGATGCATAATAGTAAGCAAAAGAATTCTATAAGACATGGAATTTACCAAGCTTCAGCTATAGGAGCTTTTTGCTTTCTGTACACTCTAAGCACACTCACTCTTATGGTACAAATCACACTTATATTACAAGGGATATTTTAGAGAGAGAGAGAGAGAGAGAAACTTAAAAACTTAATTCTAGAGAATTCTTCAATGCCTTGTAAATGAGAGGACTGAGCAATTTATAGCCTAGCAAAGAAGAGTTTGGAAGCTGGAATGACTTGGATAAGATTCGATCTTGTTCTTCCCCTGATATTTCTGAGATTAAATCTCAAATTAAATTAGATTTAAAATCTATGTTTCCTGATTTAAATCCTTCAGAGCTTAAAGCCCTGGTTAAAGAAGAATTATGTAAACGATTAAATTTTGATTCAAATAGTGATACATAAACAGTTCCTCTTTCTGACTCATCTATGCCAGACAGCCAATGAGATCCTTATCATGATTTTACGGCCCTACAAGATGATGATTATGGTTTTGAGACCCAGTTCAACAATTAAAATCATCATAAGAGGACAAAATACTTTTAATAAAGTATTGCGAATATTATCTTTTAAAAAGAAGGTACTTTTTCTTTTATAAAGAAATGGATCTGATTGATCCACGTCAAAAGCAATATTGATAAAGAAGATTCCCAAACAGATTTTACTGTTTCCTTTTTGGAAAGGAGAATCTTATCCTAAAAAAGTCAAAAAGATCAGTTAATGGCCAACAGCTTTTAAGAAAGCTACTTTTGACTACTCCTTTAAACTCAGTCATAGGTTCTTTCCCCGGTCTCCTTCTAAGACTGTTAGTTCTTTAAACTCAGTCATAGGTTCTTTCCCCGACCTATCATAAAGATTTTTAAAAAATCTTGAATCTATCAATGCTATTAATGAAAATGATACTCATATACTTTTAGAGTAAGAATATCTCAGTTAAAAGAAGATATCAAAAGTTATAATCAACAACTCTCTATCCTTGCTTGTTAATGTATGACAGATTAAGTTATTGTCATTTGCTTAGAAATCTAACCGAGTTAAAAGAAAGTTACGAAGCTGCCTTAAAGGATCCTTATGCTATTGAAAACCATCATCCTAATACGTTAAAGCATATGCAGAAAGCTCTTAACAGAGTAAATTTGGAAATTAAAATAACCAAGAAGAAACGTGAATATAACTACAAGTCATAACTTTGTAAGTTGGACAAGGCACGTGGTGTCTTCATCTTCTTTTCATTTAAAAAAAAAAACAAAAAAACAAAGCAAGGAGTTACAGAGAGTTGGTGAGGAAGAGAGAAAAGTTTTACGTTGCCGTTCCGTCGTCGTTTCTTCGTCGTTCGACCTCTATTTCGCGAACTGAAGCCATATTCGGACTCGTGGAGGTGAGAGGATTAATTCTATGTCTTTCTTTTTCAATTTTGGTAACATTTTTCTGCAACCCATTTTGAGGGGTGATACATATGTGATATATATATATATATGTAAGGATATCGTTGGAATCATTAGGAGCTAGTTTTGCGAAAGAATTTGGGATTTCTAGGCTGATTTGGACCTATTTGAGAGGTGACTGTCCTAATCTCAAAATTGAATGTTTAATGTCTTTTAATTGTTATGAAATGCTTAGAAAGCTTAATTTATGATTAAGTAGAAAAGCATGTGATTATTTATTAATTAACGTGTCTGAAATGTTGAAATTACCATGTTGACATGTTGAGCTGCTTATGTGCTTATTTGGGTCAAAGGGTCTCACGTAATAATCACCATTATTTAGCATGTATATAAGGGACGCCATTCCTCAGAGAAAAGGGGGATGATGATGAAGTCCTCAAAGAAAAGGGAACGGTGATGACGACTATAGCGAATTGACTTGGGTCACATGAGAGTGTGTGATATCGCTTTTAAAGCGACGATAAATTGAGAATGGCCCGGAATCAGGGGTCCAGAACAATGGTGATTGATTACTTGACACGCCTGTGACCATTTATTGTTGTGAATGCATAATTGGTGTTATGATTCATTAAATACTCCAATTGCATGATTAGCACCATGTATTCACTGAGCGAAAGGTTAGTCAATTTTGTGGCTAATGACCACGCAGGTTCAGATGAGCATCACAGTGAGAAGCGTTGAACTACGGGGATTCTAGATAGCATAGATTTATGTTTCACTTGTTTAGAATGTTGATTAATGGGCATACTCAGTTCAGGTATGGGAGTTTGGTTGTAATCCCTGTAATTAGAATCTCAAGTAATTATGTTTTGGATTTAAGGCTTATAAAACTGGAATCATGTAATAAACTAGTTTCCGACCTTTCAAAACCTATGAGATGCTATGGGCATGCTTATATTTTAGTTAGATTAATTTAGAATGAGTTTGGAATGTATAATATTGCTTTAGGTTTTTAGTTGGTAGCTATGAAACAGGGAATCCGTAGGTCTATTTTTGGCCTGTCAACTTTTACGGAAATGGAGATAACTCTTTTTAGTAAATTCGAATTTGTGCTCCATATTTTTGCAATGGAACCGAGATTCGAAGGGCTATCTTTTGATATAAAATTTGACTATGTTTTCTTAATGACTATTTTACCCTTGGGCTGGTTTAATCCAATGAAGTCATTTTATTACTATTAAGGGATGTTTTGTTTTGGGTAATTCTTTGTTACACAGTCCTAATTAGTGCGTGACGGGTTGGGGTATGACAATTTTTGGTATCAGAGCAATAGGCTAGAGCCTTGGGGACGAGCGACGTCGCGTGAGTGTGCACACAATAACATATAGTTACACGATCATACATACAAGTTTATTTTAGTATGCTTAAAATATTGTTTAGCATGCTTATGATGTTTTATCACATAGTATGCATGGTGACCATTAAGGTTATTAGTTTCCAGTCCTAATTATCTAGTAGCAATGGATTCAGATAAGAGACAAATATCACCGACAATATTAGTGGATCGAATGGAAAGGGTTGTAGGAATAATAATGAGAATAGTAGAAATTAGTACAGTATCAGTGGAAGGGAGTATGGAAATACCAACCCAGAGGTAAAAACAGAACTACTGACCTCAGAAGAGTTTCTGAGAGAGTTCGGTCAACATCAAAAAGGTAAGAGATTGAGAGAAAGTCTAAGGAAAAGTCAAAGTAAAAAGAGTAAATGAGGGTAGTTCATTGATAAGTGGCATTTTTAGAGAAAAGAAATTGTGTTGTCCAATTTGTCATAAATGACATTGGGATGTATGATGTGGGTCTTCTGTAATTTGTTATGTTTGTCGGCAATTCGGGTACATCGCAAGAAATTGTCCAAGTCAAGAGCAGAAATTAAAGATTACAGTTATGACTCTAGACAGTATGGGCATCAGGCACATGATTACCCTAATAGACGACAAGGAAATCCAAGTTTATTGACATCTAAAATTGTTAGATATATATATATACTAAAAGTCATGCTTTATGAAGTTAATTTATTAATCATTTAATGATGATGCCAAAAATTGGTAACAGTAAAGTAAAGTAATTTAGGAGAAAGGGAGAGAGAGTGAGAGACTATTTTTTGTATGTGGTTCGGCCCTATTAATGAAGGTTCCTACGTCCACGGGTGTGTCTGAGCACGTTCACTAGCAGATCACCGACGGGCCTGGTGAGCCAACAAAGAGGGGCGGTACTACCAGTAATACCGGCCGGGTGTATGCATATAATGGTGAATTTTGTAGAGGTGCTGTGTAGACAAAAGAGTTGGTGGTCCCTTTAATGGGGGGTGAGAGGTCTCTTTTATAGATGTAAGAGACCTACTCATACATGGATAAGGAAATATAATCCTATTGATATAGATTGACACCAATCAAGTAAGTTTCCTAATTGCATTAGGATTGATTGACATTAATTGTGGGGGTTTCCTAATTGGATTAGGAAATAGATGCACTTTCCATTAGTCTTCTAGCTTGAGTAGGAAACTGCCCATAATTTTGGGCGTATCATTTAATAAATTCAGTTATTTCATTTTTATGAGAATCTGTGTGGGCAATGTTTGTATTGTATTGTTAATTTAATATTATGCATGTGTGTCTCTCATTCTACATAATAGGTGGTTTGGTGTGTAGAGTTCAGCTTATACACGGAAGATCAGACCATCGGATCTTGTAGAATGTAAGATTTTGATTTATAGTCTTAGATGGAATTGGACACACCATCGATAGAACTGCAGCATGGTATTGTAGTAGATTTGTCTTGACTGCGGGAAACGGTACAGTTTCAATTCACTATGCTAGTACACTGTGTATTAAACAGGACCGACCTTGGTTAATTATCATTATACTGACTTATAAGATAATTAATACCTCATGGTTATTATGAGTGCTTATGCTCTAAATCCTAAGTCAATTTATAGACATGTATATTTGATATTTACACTTTGATCCCTAAAAGGGTGAGATCCTTAAATGGGTCAATATCTCATTGGACTGGGTGATAATATTAATTGTGTGGTGGATATAAATTAATGATGGAATCCTTGTCTCAATTTTGGAATTTTAAGAGATTAATTAAATATGATTGTCAGTAATTATATTTAATTATTGGATACCTGTAATCTTAACGTGGGGAGATAATAAGCATTTAATAACATGGAGCTCGAAATATATTTTTGAGATAAGGGTAGGAGTGCAATTATAATTCTTTAGTGGTATGAATTATAATTTATGAAAATTGGAATATGATTCAGTTCAAATTAGGGTTTCCTAATTCCATAAGGAAGCATATTCCTTATTGACTTCTTATGGTCCCTATCGTAGCCTATATATATGATGCTTGGACTCTCCTCTCAGTTTGTGTTTTTTCCATCTAGAGTGTTATAACTCGAAATAGAATAGAGATCAAAAAAGAAAGAGCAGAAAACTAAAAGGATTTCGAAGAGCCACACTCAGTTCGATATTCTAGCAGTAGAGGAATATGGTAGAAGATTGTGAGGTGTTATCGAGCCTGTGTTCTCGATTCCTCTACTATAGCATTCCGTTTTTACAGTTCAAGGTAACCCAGTTCTGCCCTTGTAGGGTTATTATAGATTTCACAAAAAAATTTTGCAGTACCAACTTATACGCACTATCAACGGATTCTGGGAACGTGGTTTTCCTAACAAAAATCACTTTAGAATTTATCCAACTACCAACGGGAATAGAGCAAAAGGAAGACAAATTTTCTCAATTTATAGTTGAACCACCAGAGGCATCAGATACAAATAAGGTAATCATTTACCTCCAAGTTATATTATGTATTCCTGAATCCAAAAACTTCATGTTAATCGTATCATAGTAGTTATCGAATGTCCAAATACGTTATTGGGGATCTCTGTGTGTTGGACTTGGTTAACGATAATATATTGGGAATTATATGATTGGTTCTGATAAACTAAGGATTTATGATGTAAGAATAATACAGAATTAGTAATAGTGAGCATAACAAGTTATTTTTATATGATGACAAGTATAAGTGGCTGCTGGTTGTAGTTAGCTGTCTAACGGGTAAACGTTGAATCAAGCAGTGTTATATCTTCGAGACAGTTAGTATGATGTCATTATTCTATATTGATAAAGTTATAGGAATTTGTTAGTATTTGAAGGATATCGAATTGATATCTGGAAATATTTGGGTAGTAAACGAATTCTTGATATGTTATTTGAGGACTGGTTGAATAATTTGATTGAAAGAAGATAGAATTACTATTAGTAAAATATTAAAAATATAACTAATATTCGGGGTACCATATCTAATGGAGTTATAGAGTTAAGAATGAAGAAGTTGCAGAACGTGAAATTTATTTGACAAGGGATTCGTTCATCCAACATAATATTGTGGAGATTATAGGTGTTATTACAAGAAGAAAGATAGAGTAATCAAAATCAGCTAAAGTTGATTGAAATTATAGTGAAGAAGAAGTATATGAGCAATGAGTAAATGAATTATTTTTTAGTCTCATTAGTACGTACATGTGTTTCCTTGTGTAAACTTGAGGTTTGGATACGAGTAGCAGAAGAATAGAGTGAAGACATTGCTAAGATTTTTTAAAGACATGGTACAGAAAATGTGAGTCTTTGTGAAGATGATTGGGGTAACCATAACACCAGTTGAAATTTATAAACTTATGAATATGTGACGGTATCAGTGATGATGTTATTATTCAACGTTAGTGTACATATAGTTTGGAAGGACATAGGATATAAAGAAAATTTGTGAGAACAATGCTGAAGACCCAAGTTGTAATGATGCTGATATATAATCTGTCATAGATAGAAAAAAAAATTATTAAAGATTGGAGTTTTGATTTGAGATGAATGAAGAAGCTTTCTACAACGGTTGAAGCCATAAGGTAAGAGATGAGTTAATAGAAGACCTGGGAGTGATAACAGTCATAACTGCACCATAGATTTAGTTATTTATACAGGAACACTTGTGAATTTATATTGATCACATGAAAGATTTTGAGGAACTAAATAATTGATTCATGAAGACATGGTTTTGATTGGTTGTTCTACACCTGAACATTTATTGATTCAGATGAAACTTTGAATTAAGATTGAGTTGTATGTTGATACGATAACTGCTTGTACTTCACGGGGAATTGGAACTCTACTAAGCAAATCATCAGACATAAGATTTGAAATCTGAGAGGTTACTTTCGTATTGAATATTTAGCAGTGTTAGTTTGCTAGCATGAAGTTTATATGAATTACAGAGATTCGAAATACTTGATTACATGACAGGAATTGGGTATTGTAAAGAAGACAGTTGAAACTCATGTTGAGCTACAGTTTAATGTTCAATGTTTTTCGGGTAAAACCAGAATGATTACTAGTATTTTGAGTTAGAGATTAACAAAAGAAATTTGTATGTGTATTGAATATCCGAAAATGATTGTATTGAAATAGAGACTTGATAGAAAATTGAAATTTTCTGAGACAACTAGACAAAGGAATGATAATAGCAGAAATATAGGTACAAGTGATACTATTACATCAGATTAGAGGGAATTGACTTAGGGATCCGTTTGTTTTTGTGCTTTTTGGAGAAAGAAAATTTATGATGAAATTACTGAAAGGGGAATGATTAGATTTCTACTCTACAGTAAATTAAGTAGGTATTTCGAATGAAATTGATTCAGGGAGAAGATTGTGATTGTATTCTATTGTATATAATGATTTGATGATCAGCTGCAGGGATGTAAGTTTGTTGATATTTAGTTTGAAGTCTGGATATTACCAGTAGAAGTTAAAGTTGAATTATTAACAAGATTATCTACAGATGATAAATTGTTCATTATATGCTTAAATGTTGGGTTAGTGACAGAATATCAAAGAATCGCTGAGCTGGTGCAACTATTGTCAGTATTTTGGCAAGTATGAGTAAATAAGGTGTAATTTGAATCAACCGATGCTATTGTATCAGGGAAGAAGTTAACTTAAAGATATGTTTGGATTTCTGTTTTATTTATAAATAAAAAAAAAAGAGAGAAAAGAGAAGTTACTAATAGAATACCACAAGGGAAGCGATTTGGATATCACATTATAATACGATGTGTTGAAATCTAGAAGGCTATTATATGTTTTGAATGCAGATAGCTCAAGGAGTGAATTTTAGAAGAAATATTGAAGCTCATAACAAGATTGTGGAATAATATGTTAATAGGCAGATATGAGACCGTGTTTGTGGACACCGGCAAAATGGGGTGTCTACAGTGTTACTTGTATTTTATTATGCAGGATAACTCGTTAATCAATTACATGGGATAAAAGCTTTCGAGGATAAGTTAGCAGTTAAAGCTAAGATGTTGAAAGATCACCTTCAAATGAGAATTGTAAAACATACTAGAGATGTGTGGTTTAACAGAAATAAAGATAGAAATATCGAAAGCGGGCTTATTGTCATGACCAAAACGAAAGGAATATCTGTCGTGATAAACTTAGTGACTGAACAATTAAAGTCAACAGAGATTAAATATTAACGAGTGAATGATTGTAGACAGGTGATCAAATTCGACTGTGTTGATGGCTGAAAGTACAAATTTGCTGGGATTAATCGATCTATATGTTGAAAAGAATTGTAAAATTCTATGCTTACTGATGTCTATCATCATAAAGTGGTATGTTTGACTTGTACTGATATTTTGGGAATTCACACGGGGCAACGGGAAAGAAATTGAATATTGGAAGAATGCCTTTCGCAAGTTGACGATTGGTTCAAAATATATCACAGGTAAGTGAGTCTTGTCTCCAGGAAGTTGATAGAAATGTCTACCACGAGGACATAAATATTCAAAATGTGCTATCATTAGAGAATGGTATGGTTTGCAAAACTAAGTGATTCGATAGAATCATTTGCAATGTTAAAGAGAATGGGAATCAGTAGATTACCAATTGAGATTGTAATCGGCATTGACCAGTGGGTGTAATGCATTCAATATTGCGTGCTGCAATGTTGAAAACCAAAATTGAACCGTGAGTTGCGTATGGACCATTAAAGGTTCAAGGGGAAATATTTATATGTAATCGGTACATGAGACAAGAAAAGTTTGGAGACAAACTTCTTAAAAGGGAGGAAGAGATGTAATACCCGTACCTGGAAAAAGGTAGTAATATTAATTTTTCATGCATTAATTAGTGTGATTAATTGCATGTGATGATTTGGGTGAGTTTCAGTCACCCTGATGTGATAAGTGCTTGACAAAGGGTACAGTTTGATAGATATGACGTGGGATCCACGGGAGGTCCAAATTGGATAAATTGCATTTAGTTGCATTTATATGATTAATTGAATATTTGTTAAATTGTTTTTAATATTTTATTTTTAATTATGACCTTTTATGGTACCAGTTTGAGTACTCATGTGAGAGCAAATAAGACTTTGTTCATAACTAGTAGGTTAATTAGCAACTTCATAAAATATTTGGGACCACATTTGGGACCCATATATGACATAGACGCATACTCACTTAGATATTGGGTAGTTAATCTAAAGTTTAGGGGGTCTCATAGTAAGCTTTAAAAGTTTTGGGGGTGTAAACGCGATTATGACTACAAGTCATAACTTTGTAAATTGGACAAGGCACGTGGTGTCTTCATCTTCTTCTCATTTAAAAAAAAAAAAAAAAAAAAAAAGCAAGGATTTACAGAGAGTTGGCGAGGAAGAGAGAAAAGTTTTACGTTGCCGTTTCTTCGTCGTTCGACCTCTATTTCGCGAACTGAAGCCATATTCGGACTCGTGGAGATGAGAGGATTATTTCTATGTCTTTCTTTTTCAGTTTTGGTAACATTTTTCTGCGACCCATTTTGAGGGGTAATACATATATGTGATATATATATATATGTGTAGGGATATCATTGGAATCATTAGGAGCTAGTTTTGCGAAGAAATCTGGAATTTCTAGGCTTATTTAGACCTATTTGAGAGGTGACTGTCCTAATCCCAAAATTGGATGTTTAATGTCTTTTAATTGTTATTAAATACTTAGAATGCTTAATTTATGATTAAGTATAAAAGCATGTGATTATTTATTATTTAATGTGTCTGAAATGTTGAAATTGCCATGTTGACATGTTGAGCTGCTTATGTGCTTATTTGGGGCAAAGGGTCTCAAGTAATAATCACCATTATTTAGCCCATATATAAGGGATGTCATTCCTCATAGAAAAGGGGGATGATGATGAAGTCCTCAGAGAAAAGGGGACAGTGGTGACGACCACAACGAATTGACTTCGGTCACATGAGAGTGTGTGATATTGCTTTTAAAGCGACAACAAAGTGAGAATGGCCTGGAATCAGGGGTCCAGAACGATGGTATTTATTGTTGTGAATGTATAATTTGTATTATGATGTTAGGAAGCTACGTTCCCAGAATCCGTTGACAGTGCGTATAAGTTGGTACTGCAAAAAAATTTACGTGAAAACTACAATAACCCTACAAGGGCGGAACTAGGGTTACCTTAAACTGCTAAAACGAATTGCTGTAGTAAACGAATCGAGAACACGGGCTCGATAACAGCTCACGATCTTCTACCGTATTCTTCCGCTGCTAGAATATCGAACTGAGTGTGGGCTCCTTCGAAATCCTTTATGTTTCTGCTCTCTCTTTTTACGCTCTCTTTTCTATTCCGAGTTATAATACTCTTGATGGAAAAACGCAAACTGGGGAGAGAGCCAAAGCAGCATATATATAGGCTACGATAGGGACCATAAGAAGTCAATAAGGAATAGGCTTCCTTATGGAATTAGAAAACCCTAATTCGAATTGAATCAGATTCCTATTTCCATAAATTATAATTCATACCACTATAGAATTATAATTGCACTCTTACCATTATCTCAAAAATATATTTCGAGCTCCATGTTATTAAATGCTTATTATCTTCCCATGTTAAGATTACAGATATCCATTAATTAAATATAATTACTGACAATCATATTTAATTAATCTCTTAAAATTCCTTGAGATCCTCTGCTTAACTTATCTGATATGTCGGATACAAAATCCACCTGCAGGGTTTGACATAATCAAAACTTATATGCTTTTTCAAGGGGATATCATCAATCCCAAAATTGAGACATGGATTCCATCATTAATTAATATCCACCACACAATTAATATTGTCACCCAATCCAATGAGATATTGACCCATTTAAGGATCTCACCCTTTTAGGGATCAAAGTGTAAATATCAAATGTACGTGTCCATAAAATAACTTAGGATTTAGAGCATAAGCACTCATAATAGTCATGAGGTATTAATTATCTTATAAGTCAGTATAAAGATAATTACCCCAAGTCAGTCCCGTTTAATACACAAAATGTACCAGTATGGTGAGTTAAAACTATACCATTTCCCGCAGTCAAGACAAACCTACTACAATACCATGCTGCAGTTCTACCGATGGTGTGTCCAATCCATCTAAGACTGTAAACCAAAATCTTACATTCTACAAGATCCGATGGTCTGATTTTCCTTGTGCAAGCCGAACTCTATACACCAAACCACCTACTATGTAGAGTGCAAGACACACATGCATAAAATTAAATAAACAATATAATACAACTATTGGCACACAGATTCTCATAAAAAATGGATTAACTGATTTTATTAAATGAATAATAAATCAACTACATAAAGCATGGCTTTTAGTATATATCCCTAACATATGATTCATTAAATACTCCAATTGCATGATTAGCACCATGTACTCATTGAGTGAAAGCTTAGTCAATTTTGTGGCTAATGACCACGCAGGTTTAGATGAACATCACAGTGAGAAGCGTTGAACTATAGGGATTCCATATAGCTGTAGACACCCCAATTTTGACCGAACTATTAAACTTAGGGGGGATTTACCTCTAGAAATCAATGATGAATAATGTCCCGACGATTTTCTTCAAGTTCATCGCTTCGACTTCTGAAAAGCTTCAAGCTCTCAAAACTTGCTCCTAATATCCCTAGATTTGGCCAATCACTGACCATCTGTCTCGAGCTCACTAGATCATGGGTTACTTTCTAAAAAAAATAGAATAGATTAAATAATAATAATAATAATAATGATATTTTATAAAAATAACATTATTTCTCATATTTTTATATTCAAAAAGAAAAAAAAAAAAAAAAAAAAAAAAAAAAAAAAAAAAAGATACTATTTGGTGACTCATATGATTAATTTAGATTTAAAATGAAAAATGTGTCTATACATATATATATATATATATAAGAAAAGGAAAATAATAAAAAAAAGTATCCCATGTGATTTGGAGAGTTAGAGATTCCTTGGCATATTCCTAATCCAAAGTAAATACCCAAAAAGCCCTTTGTTGGGCACTAATCTCCCATGTGCTTTGAAGATGCTCTAGAATGTTCCTTTATTCTAGCCAACTTAAATGCCCTTCAAGTTTCTTGGAATTACATAGAAGTGCCATGGAGAGTTAGAGATGCCATAGAATATTCCTAACCCACCCCAAATTGACCTATCTACCCTTATCTTAGCCCCTAAGGTAATGAAAGTCTATAAAAAACCCATTTCTCTCATTTTGGGAGGAGACACTTGAATTATGTAGAAAAATATTGGGAGAGTTTTAGAGGAAAAAAGATAGAGAGAGAAACTCTACCAATCTCATACCCAAAACCCCACCAAATCTTTACCCAACCATCAAATCACCATTGAAGGAGCTTGAAGCTTGAGGAAGAAGAAGAAGAAGAAAAGCTTGAGGAATTCAACATCTCTACAAGTTTTGAGAAGATCTAGAGGTAAAGCCTTCAAATCTATATATATATATATATATATAATAATTCAATCACAAATTCCTAGTTCTAGGATCTTTACACATTTTCAAAACCTCTCTTCCTACCTCATTTCATCACACACCACATAGAATTTGTGATTGAATCTCATGGTAGTTCATTAGTTTGGATCTAAATAAGCTTTGGGTTTAGAAGTATGAGTTGGTTTTAAAGAATTTGTTCTCTTGAATTTTCTTAAGTGAACCTTGATTATTATTATTTTTTATATTCCGATTTTCCCTTTTTAGATTCATAAGATTTTACATATCTTATTGAGTCTCTTTGAGTTTGATTCTTTAGTTTCCTATGATCCTATGATCCATATGGGAATTAAGTGAATCATGGTCATAATCTACACATAGTTGGTAAGATGCTAGTATCAACTCATGACTAGGATCTCTCTACTATGAATCTTATGGAATTCATACTATATTCCATGGAGATTAGAGTAGATTTGCTTTTTTTTTAGTCTCCAATGACCATCAAATGGTAGGAGAAATATTTTAGTTTAAGTCCATCTCTATGGTTTAGAATAATCTCTCCCTTGGGTTTTGAGAAGTTCTTCATACTTCATCTAAAACCTATATGTATGTGTGTCTTTGTCCTCCAATGACCACCAAGTGGTAGGAGTAATGATTTGAATTCAAATTTTGGTCCATAAGTTTGAGATCATTATTTGGGATTTTGTGAAGTCCATATCATACTTCATTAAAAGTCCATAAGTCTAAAGGGGTCATTAGTCTTCAATGACCATCAAATGGTAGAAGAAATGATTTGGTTCAAGCCCAACATTATGATCTAATAGTTGAGGCCAATCAACAAAGTTGAACTAGCAAAACGAAAACAGTGGGTTCTCAAACTGTTTTTGATCAAATATTTTTAGTTCAAAATCTAACCGTTGAAATCAAGTGAAACCAACGGGAAAGTGTCAATAACACATTGTTTTACCACTGTAATTTTTGTTTTGGTAAGCTTTTATGCTTAGAATGGTTTGATCGTGAGTTTTGTGAGACAACCACAATCTGTCCAAAATTTCAGAATAGTTTCAGAACAGCAAACCGGTTTTAAAATTGATATATCAGAACTCTAACCAAGTTTTCATGACCTCTAATAATATTTTCTATGTACTTTAATGTGTTAGGAAGGTTTCCTAAAAAGAATGAAGCAATTCGAATTTGTTTGCTATTTTTAAAAAATCATACAAGATCTCTGGACAGAGAGTTGTAAAATCCTGAGTGACGTCTAGTGTTTCCCATATTCCCGGAGATCTAACCGTTCAAACCTTGATTTTCTTTTTGGGTTAGATACTATACTCACATAGGCATAACATATCCAAAAATCATTAAGATCCAACCGTTGAAAGTATTTTATTCCTATTTTTGAACGTCTGGTCTGCTCTCTGTAATTCATAAAAAACTGCTACTATTTTTGTCTAATCTTATTTATTTCAACTCAAATAGTCTCCTAATGTCTTAGGACTCAAACCATGTTTTGAATAATGATAATTTAGATTAAACCCATAGGCTTAGGGATCCAAATTAGTGAATAAATTCACATCTCATTCTTGTTCATATTCATGCATTCATTCATACATGTTAATATTCATAAGTAGGACTTATCTCTTGTCTAATTTGTATCTAATTGAACATGACTTAGGATTAAATACTCTTTGATATCATATCTTTTCTAAGGCATGTGTACTAACTTTTGTTTTGTAGCGCATTTGAGGTACAACTTCTCATCCCTTCTCTAGTTTAATTCATTTCTTTGATTTTGAATTGATTTTCGACTCCATGTGCGACACCTTAGCCTAGGTTTTGCCTTATGTGTATATATGTGTTAGAGACCTTTTCTTAGACTTATTTGGTTCTTGCATGCATTGCACGTTTAATATTCGCTGCCGGATCCCGGGTATGTTTTCTAGTTCTCTATTGCATATCATGTTGTTTGCTATTTGAATTATGTGGCTTATGAATGATATTTTGTCATTAGCAATTTGGAATTTCAAAAAGAAAAGCTGTGGGTAAGTCAACCTGCGATATCCACAATCTGGCGACTCTGCTGGGGATCGAACCCAGAATCTCTGGTTTCGCAGACCAGAATTTCTGATTTTGGGTTCACTCAAGGATTAGACTTGAAAGCATCTTTTTAATCAAATTAATTAATTTTTGTGTGCCCGTTGCATTACACTTGCATGTCTCGCCAGTCGATTGCACGGAACTATGACCTTGGAGGCTCGGGGTAACCCGGTCGGTCAAGTCATCATGGGACCGTGTGATCGCCCTTGATCTCGTACCATGTTTTGGCATATGAAGCATCCTATCGGGTGTGTGTCAAGGGTCCCTTATTTGACCAAAACCCGGCCTTTGCATGGTAGCTTCCATAGAACCTTTCGATCTTAGAAAATTGATTCTTGATTAGGATTATGTGCTAGGGAGTTTTGTATGCCCGAAAGGGATTATTTGAGATGATGACGATGCTTGCTTGATAAAAGATGTGTAACCCTTTAATCACCTTTTAGCAATTCCTTCTCATGTCCCACGACATTTGGGAACATGCTGGATCTTGATTATATGATTACATCTCTTACACCTTGCTAAGCTAAGTATCATTGACCTTGTATGCATCCGAATTCATGAAGAGTACGACAACAATCCAATCATTTGATCTTCCTACCCAAAAAATTTTAAATATGTTTTTGAAAGCAAATAGATTTTTGGTATCTTTATTCCAAGGCATTCAATCACTCTTTCAAAATTTATGGAGTTCACTTTTGGATTAAAATTTTAAATCAACCATATTTGAAGGGAGAACCAAAATTCTTGGAACCCAAAATTCTTGAAAGATTTTGAATAGTTTCACCAACTAAAAAAAAAACGCTTTTTCAAAGCAAAATTGACCCAATCACCTTTTGGTTGAGGAATATAATCCAAAATTCTTAAGAATTATATTAAAGAAATGCTTTTCAAATGGATTTTAAAGCAAAGTTTCAACCCAATCATCTTTCGTTGAGAAATGTTGTTGCCTTCAAAGGAAAGCTTCTTAAGAATTTGAAAGACCCCATCATCTGGGGGAAATACTTGTCAAATGGATTTCAAAAATTCTAAATTTGTAAACCTTGAAGGGGTAGTAAGGATCATAATGAGGAGAAATTAGCACACTTGACATGAATGAGGATTCTATGTGCTTATATGTTTATGTGTTAGGATTAGAATTTTCCTTTCTTTTGCATATAGAATAGGCACACACACACTTGCATGTCATCCGAGTGTGCGGTGCATGCATTTAGTCATCAAATCATTGCATGCATATAGAATACGAATTTAGACCATCCTCTCTCCAGTCAAGATCAAAGTAATTCAAAAGTTCCTCAAAATTCCTTGCCTCCTGAAAATCAACTCTGCATGCGGACCTTTTTATGTCACGAAAGAGTGGGACAACTAGATCCCCTAGTGAGGACACTTCTAATCTTCTTGGGTTCGCCTTCTTGATTTTAGGAGAACATGGACTATCATCTTGAGATTGATCCGCCAATGGCCTTAAGATCTTTGGAAGAGAGAGTGAACAAGATGCAAGCCACTATTGAGCAACAGAACTTAAGGGTGAATCAATTGGAGAGGGTAACGCTTGAGCTCTATCAGTTACTCAAAAAGCAAGTGGGTTTGAATGAGGTAGTGATGAACAAATTGGAGAAGGGAATAATGGATCACCCAGCTGCCGAGCACCAAAATCCACATCCAAGCCCAACCAATCACCAAAGCCCATGCCCAAATCCAACCTATCCCCAAAGTCCATACCCACGCTCAACCAGTCACCAAAGCCCATATCCATGCCTAATCTCAATGAACCAAAGAGTTATTCCAGGCCCACATCTCAACCCAAAAGCCAACTCAAGTTCAAAGTCGAATCCGAAATTAAGCCGAGCCGGTAGGTCAAGAATATTCACCAACCTTGGCATGACATTATCCATGGCCCTTGGTCACCTCATCAAGAATGGTCACCTCAATCCCCTGGACCTAAGGCCACCATCAAATCCCTTACCTCGCAAATGTGACATATCCTTGTACTGCGCCTATCACCAGACTCAAGGCCACAATACCGATTCTTGCTCGAGACTCCGCCATGAGATCCAGGACCTCATTGATCAGAAAATCATCACTCCCCCGCCAAATCCACTGATTGACCTTTGGCATAATGATCAAGCTTTTTACTCTCCGACCTCTCAATCCCAGCCATCACTGAGCACCCTCAGGGGATTTGCTGCATCCATGAGTGCGCAACAACTAACTGACCCTGGCCCAATCAACAAATGTGGAAAAGGCATTGATAGCACTTGGTATGAGTCAGATGAATATTGTCCTGCTAAAATGGACGTAGATGATATTTTTGCACACATGCTGTTGGGGGAAGGCGGACCCGGAGGTTCAAGTGATGATAGTGAAGTGATAGTGTTTGGAACTGCTGCTGCTAAGGCAAATGTGGATGCTCTTGGAAATCTAGTAAATTGAAAATCATCTGAGACTATGTCAAGTCTAGTCCAGTAATCGAGTCATGTCAAGTAGGAGTCAAGTATCAAGTCCAGTCGTGTCTTTGAGTCAGTCGGTTATCAAGTTTATTTTTCAAGGCTTTGTTTATCGAGTCGAGTGATGTAATCCTCTTTTTCTACGGGTTGAATAAAATCTCATTTTTCTTGATTCGATGTGCCCATTCATGAATAAATAGATCGTTAAGCCAAAAAAAAATAAAAAAATAAAAAATCACGTTTTCAAAATGATCATGGAAAATACTTTGTTAATAAATCTTTACATTGAAAAGGATCCCCAAGTGATCAAAGCAAATTTTGTGCCAAAACCCAGGAGGAGTAGAGAATTGATTAGCTTTACTTCTAGAATTTAAAGGTGCTCTCGCTCAATCTTGGAAAGATAAACCTGGGACTTGAGGCTTGCTCACCATCCCCTTTTCCAAATACCGAGCCTAAAAGATGAGCCCAGGAACTTGGTCCTTGATGGTAGTTAGATATTTTTTTAAAAGAACTTCTTCTTCAAAATAAAAGAGAGGAGAAATGGAAATAAAAAAAAAGAAAAAAAAAAAGAGAAAAAAGAGAGCTCGCTAGGATGAAAACCCGAAAGGGCACCTAGGCAAAAGTTAGAGCAAAAATAAGATGCGTGTTGATTTCAAAACCCCGAATCCTAGCCAGTCAAAATCATGAAGAGAATTAGAGAAAAGAAAGGAAAGAGAAAAAAAAAGAGAGAGAATAAATAAGATTGAGAATTCTTGAGCACTTCAAGTACATCATTGGTACATGAATTATCCGAAGACTTTGTGTTGTTCTAAACAAAGAAAAGATTTGGAAAAGAGAGATTTGAAAGTATCAATTAGTCTAAAAAAATCTTGTGAGAGGCTCAATGGCTAAGTGGGCCCAAAACAATGCAAAGATATCTTTGAGGAAAATAAAGAGTAATCTGGAGGGTTAATATTGCTTTGTGAGTGTGATAAAAACACGATACAATATGAGAATGGCAAAGTTGACTGGCTAGTGAAAGGGTTAAAAGAATCAATCGTCAAATAAAGAAAAGAAAAGAAAAGAAAAGAAAGAAAGAAGAAAAGAAAAGAAAAGAAAAGAAAAGAAAATGAAGCGGAGAAGAAGTTCATGTTCTCATCATCCTGTTCAAAGGCTACCACAAGTGGCCCATTTCGGAAAGAGCACTCATTTGACCTAACTGGAAACATGGCTCGAAAAGCCCACTATTTCTTGAAGCCTTATTCTTTCGAGACTTCCAGAGTTGATGAACTACGTTTTGACCTGATTCCCACTTGGGGATACGTAGGCAACCTGCTCGGTTCGGTCATCACCCCATCATCTCATGCTATCTTTTTTTTTCAGGCCTTGGCCGAACTACTTTGGATCTGATTCCCACTTGGGGATAAGTAGGCGAACCTTCCAAGGTTCTCGGTCCACAACCATTCCTAAACCGAAAGCATCACCCTTTGCACCTTTGGTTTCCTTCCTTCATACTAGGGGCAAACTTGTGTTTGCCTCGAGCCATGTATGTACTGCCAAACTAGGGGCAAACAAAGTTTGCCCGTCGGCATTGGGTTTTCCGCTTCAGCCCACCAATTCATGATGATTATCTCTAGGTTTGGAATAAATGCACTGCAGGCATCCTGTACCCTCATGTTCTCAAAACCCTTGGGTGAGCCTATTTGCCCTTAAGACTAGGGGCAAACTTCGTTTTCCAAAATCCCTCTATGCCAGAGGCAAGTTCTCAAGTAATCAAGTTTGTTTTAAAAGGATTGAAATAGAGTGCCTTTCATTCTATAAGCTAAAGCACTAATTTGAAGCATACTCTAGATAGGCAAAGAATTCGCTAAATCAAAAAGGGGAAGTTTTCAAAGTGTCGGTTTATCAGCAAAACACTACCATTTATAAGATGATGAAAAGTGAGATGATACGTTATTCACAAAGAAAGCACATTGATTCATAATGAATGTAGAGTTTGAGTCAGTCATCTTGAGTAACTAGCTTTGTCAGGTATGTCTTCCTTTGATGAGTCAATAAATGGTCTCAAAATGTGTGGGTTTAAGATGATAAATAAAGATTTGAAAAGTCTCCATGAGCATCCAAAGAACAATACGAGCAGAGGTTTTTGAACACTATCACAACATAGTGCTCAAGTGGCAAATATAAGAAGAGTCCAACACTAAGGGCAAAGGTGACTTCCCTCTTTTGACAGAATCGATGTGTTTCTTCCAAAGGTCCGCAAATCTTTGAGTTTGAAAACTCCTCAAATTTTGAAAAATCAACTCTTTGAGTCAACGGATTCTCGAACTTTTGTGAAATCAAATCTTTAAGTTTGAAGTGACTCTGAATATTGAAATTTGGTTCTTTGAGCACAAGGAGAATCCCGAAGCATTAGTCCTCTATGGCAGCCTCTCTTCATAAGCATTAGTCATCTATGGCAGCTTCTCTTCATAAGCATTAGTCCTCAATGGCAGCTTCTCTAAGCGTTAGTCCTCAATGGCAGCATTATCGGTGTTAGTCCTCAATGGCAACCTTGCATTAGTCCTCAATGGCAGCATCATTTGTGTTAGTCCTCAATGGCAACCTCGCATTCGCGTTGTTCCTCAATGATTCTTTGAGTCTCATTCAAACTCCCGATTTTGAAAATTCAAAATTCTTCTGAATTGAAATTTTTTTTAGTCGAAGTGACTCCGATTTTGAAATTTGAAATTCACTTTGAAAATTTGAATTCATTCGAGTCAATTCGACTCCCAAATTTTGGAAATTTGAAAATTCTTTGAGTCTAATTGACTCCTGATCTATCCAAATATGGTTGCCCCATTTTTGGGAGTGTAACGGATTTATATTCTCGATTTTCGCAACAAATTTGCGTCGACCCTCATTTTGAGAATATAACAAATTTATATTCTCGGTCTTCGTAACAAATTTACGTCGATCCTCTGGTTGGGAGTGTAACATATTTACATTCTCGGTTCTTGCAACGGATTTGCGCTAACCCTCATTTTGAGAAAATATAACAAATTTATATTCTCGGTCTTCGTAACAAATTTACGTCGATCCTCTGGTTGGGAGTGTAACATATTTACATTCTCGGTTCTTGCAACGGATTTGCGCTAACCCTCGTTTTGAGAAAATATAACAAATTTATATTTTCGGTCTTCGTAACAAATTTACGTCGATCCTCTGGTTGGGAGTGTAACATATTTACATTCTCGGTTCTTGCAACGGATTTGCGCTAATCCTCGTTTTGAGAAAATATAACAAATTTATATTCTCGGTCTTCGTAACAAATTTACGTCGATCCTCTGGTTGGGAGTGTAACATATTTACATTCTCGGTTCTTGCAACGGATTTGCGCTAACCCTCGTTTTGAGAAAATATAACAAATTTATATTCTCGGTCTTCGTAACAAATTTACGTCGATCCTCTGGTTGGGAGTGTAACATATTTACATTCTCGGTTCTTGCAACGGATTTGCGCTAACCCTCGTTTTGAGAAAATATAACAAATTTATATTCTCGATCTTCGTAACAAATTTACGTCGATCCTCTGGTTGGGAGTGTAACATATTTACATTCTCGGTTCTTGCAACGGATTTGCGCTAACCCTCGTTTTGAGAAAATATAACAAATTTATATTCTCGGTCTTCGTAACAAATTTACGTCGATCCTCTGGTTGGGAGTGTAACATATTTACATTCTCGGTTTTCGCAACAAATTTGCGTCGACCCTCGTTTTGAGAATATAACAAATTTATATTCTCGGTCTTCGTAACAAATTTACGTCGATCCTCTGGTTGGGAGTGTAACATATTTACATTCTCGGTTCTTGCAACGGATTTGCGCTAACCCTCGTCTTGAGAAAATATAACAAATTTATATTCTCGGTCTTCGTAACAAATTTACGTCGATCCTCTGGTTGGGAGTGTAACATATTTACATTCTCAGTTTTTGCAACAAATTTGCGTCAACCCTCGTTTTGAGAATATAACAAATTTATATTCTCGATCTTCGTAACAAATTTACGTCGATCCTCTGGTTGGGAGTGTAACATATTTACATTCTCGGTTTTCGCAACAAATTTGCGTCGACCCTCGTTTTGAGAATATAACAAATTTACATTCTCGGTCTTCGTAACAAATTTACGTCGATCCTCTGGTTGGGAGTGTAACATATTTACATTCTCAGTTTTCGCAACAAATTTGCGCTAACCCCCGTCTTGAGAATATAACGAATTTATATACTCGATCCTCTGTTTGAGAATGTGACGGATTTACATTCTCGGTTCTCGCAACGGATTTGCGCTAACCCTCGTTTTGAGAATATAACGAATTTATATCCTCGATCCTCGTAACAGATTTACGACGATCCTTTGTTTGAAAGTATAACGAATTTGCATTTTCAGTTTTCACAACAGACTTGCGCCAACCTTCGATGTTCAGTCAAAAGTAGCTTTCTTAACAGATTTGGCACCAGTCCAAGATTCGGTAATCTTCTTTGATCGGCACATCGTGTAAAGTACGTCGTATAGACACGATGTAGGGTAAGCATGACGTTTGCATAATCAGGTCAATTCAAGAAAATACCATTGCATAGCATGTGCATCACGACAGGATAGGTGCATTCATCCGTATGATTATTTGCGCTTGTGTGTTGTCCTTTGCCCGAACTACGTCCTGGTCTGATTCCCGAAGGGATGCGTAGGCAGCTCACCATTGAGCACGACCAGCACTGACCGTCTCCGCGAATGTTTTTGCAACGCATTTTATTTTTACCTAAGTTCAATAGCCCGGTCAAAGGCTTGTCTTCACACAGGCTTCGACATTCACTTGTGATACGCGTTGCTTCACAAGCTCTGCCGAAGAGGGGCAAACTGTAGACACCCCAATTTTGACCGAACTATTAAACTTAGGGGGGATTTACCTCTAGAAATCAATGATGAATAATGTCCCGACGATTTTCTTCAAGTTCATCGCTTCGACTTCTGAAAAGCTTCAAGCTCCCAAAACTTGCTCCTAATATCCCTAGATTTGGCCAACCACTGACCATCTGTCTCGAGCTCACTAGATCATGGGTTACTTTCTAAAAAAAATAGAATAGATTAAATAATAATAATAATAATAATGATATTTTATAAAAATAACATTGTTTCTCATATTTTTAGATTCAAAAAGAAAAAAAAAGAAAAAGATACTATTTGGTGACTCATATGATTAATTTAGATTTAAAATGAAAAATATGTCTATACATATATATATATATATAAGAAAAGGAAAATAATAAAAGAAAGTATCCCATGTGATTTGGAGAGTTAGAGATTCCTTGGCATATTCCTAATCCAAAGTAAATACCCAAAAAGCCTTTTGTTGGGCACTAATCTCCCATGTGCTTTGAAGATGCTCTAGAATGTTCCTTTAATGTAGCCAACTTAAATGCCCTTCAAGTTTCTTGGAATTACATAGAAGTGCCATGGAGAGTTAGAGATGCCATAGAATATTCCTAACCCACCCCAAATTGATCTATCTACCCTTATCTTAGCCCCTAAGGTAATGAAAGTCTATAAAAAACCCATTTCTCTCATTTTGGGAGGAGACACTTGAATTATGTAGAAAAATATTGGGAGAGTTTTAGAGGAAAAAAGATAGAGAGAGAAACTCTACCAATCTCATACCCAAAACCCCACCAAATCTTTACCCAACCATCAAATCACCATTGAAGGAGTTTGAAGCTTGAGGAAGAAGAAGAAGAAAAGCTTGAGGAATTCAACATCTCTACAAGTTTTGAGAAGATCTAGAGATAAAGCCTTCAAATCTATATATATATATATATATAATAATTCAATCACAAATTCCTAGTTCTAGGATCTTTACACATTTTCAAAACCTCTCTTCCTACCTCATTTCATCACACACCACATAGAATTTGTGATTGAATCTCATGGTAGTTCATTAGTTTGGATCTAAATAAGCTTTGGGTTTAGAAGTATGAGTTGGTTTTAAAGAATTTGTTCTCTTGAATTTTCTTAAGTGAACCTTGATTATTATTATTTTTTATATTCCGATTTTCCCTTTTTAGATTCATAAGATTTTACATATCTTATTGAGTCTCTTTGAGTTTGATTCTTTAGTTTCCTATGATCCTATGATCCATATGGGAATTAAGTGAATCATGGTCATAATCTACACATAGTTGGTAAGATGCTAGTATCAACTCATGACTAAGATCTCTCTACTATGAATCTTATGGAATTCATACTATATTCCATGGAGATTAGAGTAGATTTGCTTTTTTTTTAGTCTCCAATGACCATCAAATGGTAGGAGAAATATTTTAGTTTAAGTCCATCTCTATGGTTTAGAATAATCTCTCCCTTGGGTTTTGAGAAGTTCTTCATACTTCATCTAAAACCTACATGTATGTGTGTCTTTGTCCTCCAATGACCACCAAGTGGTAGGAGTAATGATTTGAATTCAAATTTTGGTCCATAAGTTTGAGTTCATTATTTGGGATTTTGTGAAGTCCATGTCATACTTCATTAAAAGTCCATAAGTCTAAAGGGGTCCTTAGTCTTCAATGACCATCAAATGGTAGAAGAAATGATTTGGTTCAAGCCCAACATTATGATCTAATAGTTGAGGCCAATCAACAAAGTTGAACTAGCAAAACGAAAACAGTGGGTTCTCAAACTGTTTTTGATCAAAGATTTTTAGTTCGAAATCTAACCGTTGAAATCAAGTGAAACCAACGGGAAAGTGTCAATAACACATTGTTTTACCACTGTAATTTTTGTTTTGGTAAGATTTTATGCTTAGAATGGTTTGATCATGAGTTTTGTGAGACAACCACAATCTGTCCAGAATTTTAGAATAGTTTCAGAACAGTAAACAGGTTTTAAAATTGATATATCAGAACTCTAACCAAGTTTTCATGACCTCTAATAATATTTTCTATGTACTTTAATGTGTTAGGAAGGTTTCCTAAAAAGAATGAAGCAATTCGGATTTGTTTGCTATTTTTAAAAAATCATATAAGATCTCTGGACAGAGAGTTGTAAAATCCTGAGTGATGTCTAGTGTTTCCCATATTCCCGGAGATCTAACCGTTCAAACCTTGATTTTATTTTTGGGTTAGATACTAGACTCACAGAGGCATAACATATCCAAAAATCATTAAGATCCAACCGTTGAAATTATTTTATTCCTATTTTTGAACGTCTGGTCTGCTCTCTGTAATTCATAAAAAACTGCTACTATTTTTGTCTAATCTTATTTATTTCAACTCAAATAGTCTCCTAATGTCTTAGGACTCAAACCATGTTTTGAATAATGATAATTTAGATTAAACCCATAGGCTTAGGGATCCAAATTAGTGAATAAATTCATATCTCATTCTTGTTCATATTCATGCATTCATTCATACATGTTAATATTCATAAGTAGGACTTATCTCTTGTCTAAGTTGTATCTAATTGAACATGACTTAGGATTAAATACTATTTGATATCATATCTTTTCTAAGGCATGTGTACTAACTTTTGTTTTGTAGCGCATTTGAGGTACAACTTCTCATCCCTTCTCTAGTTTAATTCATTTCTTTGATTTTGAATTGATTTTCGACTCCATGTGCGACACCTTAGCCTAGGTTTTGCCTTATGTGTATATATGTGTTAGAGACCTTTTCTTAGACTTATTTGGTTCTTGCATGCATTGCACGTTTAATATTCGCGGCCGGATCCCGGGTATGTTTTCTAGTTCTCTATTGCATATCATGTTGTTTGCTATTTGAATTATGTGGCTTATGAATGATATTTTGTCATTAGCAATATTACACCATTTCCAACATGCTTGTGTAATGTATATGTATATATGTATTAGCCGAGGGCATGCTTAGATTAATAATTTGATTAAAAAGGATGTTGAGTAGAGGCCTATCACGAGATAGGATGAAAGGGGGTGTTTTAGTCCATCGGGCTCCTTCCCCTTTCATTCCATAATCCCCGGACCCGGTTTATCTTTGGTTTCGCAAAAGATCGGTTTGCCTTTAAAATGGTTTCTTAATTTTTCCTTTTAAAAAATTAAGTGGCGACTCATTTGTTTTAGAAATTGATTTTGAAAAGCTGTGGGTAAAAAAAGAATAAACCTGCGATATCCACAATAGCATGGATTTATGTTTCATTTGTTTAGAATGTTGATTAATGGGCATACTCAGTTGAGGTAGGGGAGTTTGGTTGTAATCCCTGTAATTAGAATCTCATGTAATTATGTTTTGGATTTGAGGCTTATAAAACTGGAATCATGTAATAAACTAGTTTTCGACCTTTTCAAAATCTATGAGATGTTATGGGCATGTTTATATTTTAGTTAGATTAATTTAGAATGAGTTTGGAATGTGTAATTTGGCTTTAAGTTGTTAGTTGGTAGCTATGAAACAGGAAATTCGCAGGTCTATTTTTGGCCTGTCGACTTTAAAGAAAACGGAGATAACTCTTTTTAGCAAATTCGGATTTGTGCTCCATTTTTTTGTGTTGGAACCGAGACTCGAAGGGCTATCTTTTGATATAAAATTTGACTATGTTTTCTTAATGACTATTTTACCCTTGGGCTGGTTTAATCCAGTGAAATCATTTTACTATGTTTGACTTTTATTTTAATGTTATTAAGGGATGTTTTGTTTAGGGTAATTCTTTGTTACATGGTCCTAATCAGTCTCTCTAAAACTGATTTTTATCTTTTCATTTTGCAGTTTTGGGTTTCAAATTTTGGTTGATAGATTAATGTGACTTGATTTTTGTTTATGGTTTATGTGTTTGCAGTTTCAACTTTGTTGTTTGGATCTTATGTTTCTTTGTTTATTGCGTCTATACTTTTGGAACTAATGTGCCTTCAAACTGTTTGTACTTTGTAGTGACCATCATTAATTTATTCCTTCTGTACCACCAAATTAGTTTTCTAAATTTATTTTTTTTTCCTCTCCTTTTTAATTGTGCAAGAAAATGAGTAATGTTGGGATTTTCCTCTCACTTGCTCCTGGGTATGGCGGAGGAGGTTGGGTCAATGCTCATGCCAAATTGGGTCAATCTGATGATGTCTCTAGGACAATGGTTATGTAGATCGATCTATTACTTTTCTTCATTGTTTGCTCTCTCTCATTCCAAACAGCCACAACCATGTTGATAAGCCACAACCATGTGATGTTACTATCCCCATGTTGGCAGCTCACTCTCTCAAATTGTAATTGTTTTGCCTTTTCAATGCAGGACATTGGATATGCAAATCTTGCAATTTTGTGTAAGTTTTTTTTTTTGGTGTAAATATTCTTTCTCCGTGTAATCGATTTTCTTTGCATAAATATTTTCTAAGGCATTTAGAAACTTCTTATTTCATTGTTGTGGTTCTGAAATTTGAATCCAAACTCGGGATTTAAATCTGGTAGTTATAGCATTACTCTTTTGAAATGATTTTCTCATTGGTTAGTTGGTAGACCAAAAGTTGAGTAAACTCAGTCTTTTCTTTGTTGCTTAATTCATGGCTGACTCTGGGCAGTTTTTTTATTTTGTTTCCTTTATTTTGGTAGACCACAAATCTTTGTAGTTGAATTTGTTGTAAAGAATTTCGTAATAGAGTAAAATTCTGATTTGTTTCTTAGTGTTTGTTTTCTTTCAAGGTTTCGATCACTGTTGAAGTAGGACTTTTATTCACAAGCATCTCTTTCCATTTCCCGTGCATGTTTTTAGACACTTCCATGCATCTTCTTGCTTAAATGTGTGTTAAAAAAAAAAAAAATTACAAACGAGGTCACGAGTGTCAATTTTTTTAAAAAAAATTTAATAGCGACATTGGAATCAATCATTAATTAACTTTTAATTTTTTGCTTTCTTACTTTTTCTTTAATTTTGCTTTGCTTTGCTCTGCGTTTCCCCAGATTTTTCTTACTTTTTTGTTTGCTTTGTATTTTGTAATGTGAATTTGGTGTTTTAGAAAGTCATAAGCCTTTGTAAAGAAGATTAGTTGCGTTTATATATTGTGTTTGAGCACGTTTGCTTCATGCGATTCACTAGACGAGAGATTTGGTTAAGTTAGTCTTGATTGGAAGAAGAAAACATGTGAGATAATCCTTATGGGGCACGGTTGCCTCAAATCTATGTCTCTCAATTTTCTTATTTGCTTCATGGCTTTGGGGTAGATAAGCCCTATGGGGCAGTGGCTCCCGTAGATCGCCTTCCACGCTTATGTGGCTCCAAACGTCATGCTGAGGGAGCTAATAAAGCTGATGATGGGTGTTTACCTTTAATGCTTTTGTTTCTTGATTTTAAGGGTTTCTATTTCTTGGCCACTTTGTGAGATGTTTTTTGGTTTTCTGGGTTTGATTTTGTTGTTTCTCTGTTAGTTCTTATTTGCATTATAATTTTAAATCAAAGGCCATCATGTCACTATGGTTTGCAATTGAGTTTTACTTTGTATGTAGAATTTGAGAACAAAGTCCTGTAGGCCTGGAATGAATGCATCTAAGCAGAACTCAGTTTGATTAGTAACCTTAATTGTTTGATGTCCTGATACTATTGATAGGTATATTGTAGATGACTACACATCAGAGATACTTTGATTCAAATTGTTGTATCAAATTATTTCACATGTGTGAATAAGAAAAGGTTAAGTGTCATATATCATTTCCAATTACTGTAGTTATTTTTTGCGTTGTGCCTAGCAATTACTAACGAACGCACGCAAGGTTCAGCATCATATATCATTTCCAATTAGTTATTCACCATTTGTTTTTGCACCGTGCCCACGGGCACGGGCAATTACTAGTATATATATATATGCCATAAATCCATGACATATAAAAAGGAAACAAAAATACTACATAGAGCAAAAATTGATAAGTTTGACTCATGAAATAAGAAAATCCACCATGGTTACTTGTCAACTAATCATTCAATCCATTAATTTACTAAAATATAAGTTTTAACATTTTATTTAAGTTACCTCGATGGTAACCCCGTTACCACCCCAATAAAAAACCGACCAAATCCGACTCTGATCTGCTACTAATAGGGTTGGGGCGGGTTTGGTAAACAACTTTTTAATAGGAGTAGGAGTTGAAATAGGTTACTCCTGTTTGGTTGGAAATTTTATATGTGCGAGCGTGCCAGGCAAGCAATTTGCCAATGTATGTGATGTAATTGATATCCAAACTGCACTTCACCAGACAGATTATGGTGACGTTTGGTGCCTTAACAAGGACTTCAAACGTGTGAAGATATGCCTAACTAAGGAATTTCGAACTGACTAAAGTGTAACTACTCCTAATTAAGAACAGTAAATGAAAAACAGTAACGTAACTGGCTATTTTATTGAATAAAATAGACTACAATCTAACCTTGAAGAGAATTTCGAAGGTGTTCTAATTCGAACTCTAAAGGTAATGATAAAAAGTACAATATTTGTAAAGGATGAAAGTGTATATGTTGATGTTGATGTTGATTGTTGGATCTCCTTTCGAACACAAACTCCTTCTATATATAATCATCGAGGCTTCACAGTAGTCTTGTTTGAATGTTCCCTCTTCTTTTGAAACTGGTAACTGCCAATCCACGTGGCATTGTCTTGAATTGACACATGTTTATTAGTTATTCTCCAATATCAACACGTGTCTCTTGACAGTTTATATTTTAAACAACAAAAATGACCAACTGCCAATAACTGCTTCTGTGTTCAAATTCAAATAGTTAAATATTTTGCCATGTCACTTCCTCGTGGCACCTTCTCATTGGCTGGATTTATTTCATCACAAACATTACCCCCCGCGCCATTTTCCTTTTGATTCGAAAAAGATAATGGCGATCATGTCAAGATCATGCTAAGTAGTTGAAACATTCATGCAACTTTCTAATCATGGTTAAATTGAAGATCCAAGTTTGCATTTATCTTCACATTGGCTGTTGTTTTGCTTAGTCCTTGTATCTCCAACTTTGTTTGTCGCCTCAAATCTATCCCATTAACCATGGCTTCTTCTCAATCTTCGTTTGATACTGGTGATCAATTCCCTTTAGACCTTCCTGAAGAGGTGATGCTGTCAACCAAACGTCCTGAAATTCCTCATCGAACCAATTGGGATCCTCCTGAGACTCCTCCTGAACCATTTACCTACTCGAAGTGGGAAAAATGGTACAACATGTTGAACCGGCCAAGTACATCTTCATCAAGACAAGGCTCATCTTCAAGTCCTCTGAAATCAATCTACAACAACCAAACCTTCCCTCCTGCTTGGGAGCAACCCATTTCCCATGGTGAAGGGGTAGGATATTACAAAGGCATAAAGCTCGAAACACCAACCATAGCACCTTCAGTTATTCATCCAAACTTTGAATATCCTGAAACTGAAGGAATCATTCGAAGCAGGATAATAAAACCATATTATCCATTTTCGAATCGTCTTTCTCGGGAACAAAACCTGCTGAATGCTTGGTTAATCTCTTCAACCAGTCCTCCGGGCGAAAGACTTCAAAGAGGTAACATTTTAGTTCCCCAAGGCAGACCCCCTATCCATACATATGTGAGGGCATCCCATGAAAATTTTTCCAATGAGCACTATTCCTCAGCTTTCTTTACCAAGTGTAAACTTTTCAAAAAAGATTACAAGGAGAGAGTGCTTCTCTTTTATTACGCTTTACTAGGTTTTCCAGACACAAAGGTTCAAGTGATTGACCCAACTGAGGATATTTGTGATCATTTCTTAAAGTTAGACCAGTTGTGCAGATATGGTCCCATATTCGAACATATCCCTCCTGTTTTGTCACCTTCCCCATGCTTACTTATCCGAGCACAAAGGCTTCTAGTAGCCTTCTCACAACTCCCATTCTCCATTTTGCAAGAACCAAAGGCTCGAATTAATTTTGAATGGAGTTGCCACATCTTATGTTATGAATGGAGCATTTTAACACTTGTTCGAACCCAAATTGATTTCACCCTTCGAACCTTACCTACTCATGCAAATGGTATTCTCATCACCAAGAAAGTGTTCATCACTTAAATTATCTAATGGACCTTTATGAAAGTCTCAAGGAAGGTCCCAATGCACTCCTTAATGAAGTATTAGAATTCAAAGACAAATACATATATGGGTGTGGAAGTTCTGATGAAGAGAGCAATGTTTACCATTACTCGAAGCCTGACCTTGAAGGTCGAATTGCATATCTCAAGGATGAAGCCAAACCTGTTGGCATATCTCTTCGAGGTAAAACTCCATTAGCCAAGGAACTTCGAGGTCTCCGCAAAGCCTTAGCCATGATCAATTCTCGATTAAATCAATATGAAGAACAACTCAAAGACGCTTATCTCACCCTTCGAAGTGAAGATAAATTGTCATTGCGAGCCAGGAACTTAGGTCTCGAGATAGAACTAGAAGCAAGATATTTTGCTTATTATTGGGATATGTTTCACAATCTCGTGACTTATGGGTTTCCACATTTTTATCAATTATGCTTGTAATCTGTATTTGTACTCTTCTTTTAGTTCAATGAATTATAAAAATTCATTTATGTCTTAACCAAACTGAAATGGTTCATTCCAAACCAGTATACATTCTCATTTAGAATAACAGCTATTTAAGTAACCAACTCTAACGGCTACTTTTTCAATAAATGCGTTCTTGCCCAAACGACACCAAAGGCTATAAATGGACAAAGGATTAAAAGAAAAACCTCTCTAACTTCTACAGACCATTTTCTCTTCCATTCAATAGCCCCTGCATCTCACTCTAATTGCAATCTCTCTCACCTTTTGCTCCGAAAGATGACAACATCCAGAGACAACACACAGCTTCAGAAAGTCTGCAACGATTTCGAAAAGGTGGTTAATGATGAACAAGCTAAGTACTCGAATAGAAATGAGACTTTGTTAATCAACGAAATTCTTGTCCCTGTTACTTTTCCTAATCAGGAATCTTCTATAGCCGTAGGTCCCTGCTTGAGTACCCCCAATCTCAAACTTCATGTCTACTACCCTAGGTCAGGACAACAACACTTAGCGTATCAGCAAGAAATTCCTGTCCCTATAACTGAATTAAGGTTTCGACACTGGCCCAAACCTGGGAAAGAATGGCCAAGGTGGGTAGAAAGGATTTTAGAGAACAAGAAAGAGACTCTGATTGAAACAGGAATCTATCACGACATTAATCTCTTAAAATACCCAATCAAAGCTAGCCTTGACTTGCTTGCTGGAACCTTATGTTTTCGGAACCCTATTTTCAATCACTTTCAGTTTTGATTTGGTCCAATAGGTCCAACCATTCTAGATATTTGTCACTTATTAGGGTTCTTATCCCATGGGGAGGATGCTCACCCATATATGGTCGAATCTGATGCTCCCTCCATTAAAACTGACTCAAAGTCCCTAGGGTACACCTATTTCATGACTTCTCATAAAAAGTCATCAGGGGGTGTAACAAATACAGAGTATTTTTGCTTCCTTCTTTACTTGCTCTCGAAGCTTCTGTTCTGTACCTCTTAATTCTCCAATATTGCCAAGCTCTGGCTGCTGGTTGAAGACTTGCTTTAGCTCCCTTTGTACTAGGATCTCTCTACAGATCCTTTTCTGACCTGTGTTTTGACCCCTTTCTCCTAACTCAAGGTGGTCCTTTCTGGATTTTGCAATTGTGGCTGTATGCCTATTTTCTAGAAATTCATAACTTAGGGCCTATAAAAAACACTGTACCCCATGGAGTTTTCTTTGTCCTGCTGCCAAATGTTAAAAAAACCTTTAAAGAGTCTCTTTCCTTCTTTTTTAATATCCCTTCAGTTAGGTCGAATGAGTTGTTTCAGCCATTTTCTACCCTCTACAATTCTGAAGATAAAACCCTCTTTTTTCCATCTCTATGTCATATTTTGGACAGAACAGTAAATACGGTTGAACTAAAGGCTGCATGGGGAAGTTTCCTGATCAGCAGAGATCTGTTTTTTGGAAACACTCTCAGTGTTAAGTCTCATGGTGAGCTCTATCTTCCAAACCAGTTCTCAAGACAATTTAGTCTTACACAATCAATCCCCTTTCCAATTAGGAGTCAAGCTAATATATTCATGGTTTATAAGACAACTTCGAGGGTACCAGAATCAATGATAACTACTGCATTAGCAGTTTATCAGAACAAAGTTAGCAACCTGGAGTTCACCTCTCTGCTAGTTTACACAAACTGCACACCTGCTTTGTCAAGTTGGTGGGAAAATTTGATGGCAGTACAAATGGACAAATGCCAACTCTTGAAACATATTGACTTGAAGTCAAAAGATAAATAAATTACCAATTCAGTCTTTTTTTTTGGACAAAAGAATTTCAAATTAAAGTTGTTTACTTCTTCCAACACAGGAAAATCAATTGGTGAAAGCTCTTCACCAAAAACCAAAGCTTCGAAGGCTGCACCAAAAGCCCCAATCTCATCAAAGATTTCAGCTACTGCTCCTCCTCCTTCCAGGCCCAAGAAAAGATTGATTCTTCCAGTAGAAAGCCCTCCCGGAACAACTGAAAACATAGAACCTGAAGAAGAGGAGACCGCTAGTCCTATTCTAGAGCTTGTTCGAAGGAAGAAGGCAAAGACAACTGCTAGATCTACTATTGGTTCGAAGGACACTAGGGGAGCTCCCATTTCTGCAATTCCCATTTCAACAGTGGAGCCTAAATCTGACTTTGCTCAAGACATTCCACAATCAAAGTCTCACAGTCCCAAAACTGCAGAGATCCAAAAACCCCCTCCACAAGACACTCAGACTCAACCGCAAGATATTCAACCTCACCCATAAGACATTCAACCTCCACTGCTTGAATACCATTCAGTGGTAAGCCATTCGAACTTCTTTAGCATTCTTTATATTTTTCATCTTCTTTCATAAACACCTTCTAAGTGAATGTTTGTCTCTTATTGACTAGATTGACCCTATTGTTGGAATTGAGGCTGGTCCTTCAAAGGCCAATACAAGTTCTGATCCTGAAATTGTCGTGGAACAAGATCCATTCATATCTCAAACTGCTTTGATCCCCTCAAGCTCTGGAAAATTTCATGTCTCTCCCTCCCAATCTTACCCCTGAGGAAGTAAAAGAGTTCAAGGACAACCTGCAGTATGTTTTGAAGACAGAAAACATTGCTCAAACTGACTTTCAAGAAGTCTTTCAATAGATGACAGGTCAGAGTACACCAAAAGTGCCTTCGATGGATACCATAGTAGCAGTTGCTACATTAAAGATTTTTAGCAAAATACCATTCGAAGTTTTTGAAGACAAGGAAATTCAAAGAGCTTTGAAGATTTTAAGTCAATTCATGTTGGACAGTGCTGAAGTCTCTGTCTCATACAAAAAAGTAATTTCAGAACTCATGTCAACCTTTGACTTCAACTGCTTCCTACTCGAGAGAGTTGTTGAAGAAAGGAAAAGATTGGAGGTTGATATGGAATACACAACAGAAAAGACTTTAGCAATGAACCAATTGTTGGAAGAATTTCATGAGAGCAACATGGCCATTGACAAACTTTCTTCCAAACGAGATAACCTCTTAAAGGAACTCGAGCTTGTGGAGACTGAGTTGAAGGCTTTGCAGACCACTTAGGAAAATGTTAGAGCCAAGCTTCAGGGTCTGAAGACAGAGTTTGAATCGAAACCTTTGAAGAACCAGGAATCAATCTCTAGGCAAAAATACATTCTTAGCTAGTCAAAAATGTATACTTGGTCTTGGGATAACTTTAGATTAAAGGCTCAACTCATAAGGAAATTGGTACGAAAGATTTATACCAATAAATCCATGTAATTTACCAAAATCTAGTTTGTAATTGCTTTGAATATGAAATACATGGTCTTATTATTTTTTTGAATGTTACAACTTATTCTAAATTTCTTGCTTCCCAAACAGTTGGATAGTATTGTTTGAGAAATCTGCCATTGATCTTCCTTACATGTATGTAACCACTCAAAATTTTCAAATGGTAAAATCCACCCTAAAAAACTTTATGGATTTGAAATGGGCTTTCCCACTTAGGAGACCATTTCCCATAATTTGGATCATTAGATCCAATAGGCAATATTGTTTTCCAAACCAAATCTCCTTCATCAAAGGTCCTCGATTGAACTTTCTTATTAAAACCCTTTGCTGTTATTTTCTTTTGTATCAGGGTATTATTAAGAGCCTTGACTCTTTCTTCATCAATGTCTTCCAATTCAATAGCCATTGATGTTTGATAATCATCTAAGGATAACTGATTCTGTTTCATAATTCGAAGAGAATTAACTTTTATCTCAATTGGTAAAACTGCCTCATGAGCAAAAGTCAAAGCACAGGCAGATACCCCTATACTTGTTCGTTTTGAAGTCCTATATACCCATAAAATTTCTAGCAAAATCTCATGTCAAATCCTTGGATTATTTTTTTTTTATGACTTTGGCCATATTTTCCTTAATGATTTTATTGGTTGCTTCAGCCTGACCATTAGATTGGGCATAATATGGGGTTGATTTTGACATTATAATCCCCAATTTATTTGCAAAAGCAACGATATCCCCTTCTAATATAGAAGCATTGTCAGATACAATGGTTTAAAGGAATACCAAATCTGTAAACTATATTTTCTAGGAATTTGATAATTGTTGCTTGAATCACAGTTTGCATGGGTTCTGCTTCTACCCATTTAGTGAAATAATATGTGGCTACAATAATGAATCCATGACCCTTTGAAGAAGGATGACTAATTTTCCCTATCACATCAACGGCCCAGCCTCTAAAAGGCCAAGGTTTTACCACATATTTAAGATCAACAGTGGGTAAATGTTTCAAAGGACCATGTTTCTGACATTCTTGACATCCTTTAACAAATTCAATACAATCTTTTAAAATTATTGGCCATTAAATGCTATGCCTTTGAAGTAACCACCTCATTTTTACCCCAGATTGATGAACACCACACAATCCTTCATGGATTTGAGTTATAGCCTCAATTCCTTCAAAATTACTTAAACATTCCAGCAGTAATCCATCACTTCCTCTTTTGAACAAATTTCCACTATACATGATATAATTGACAGATTTCAATCTTATGCTTCGATTGGGCTTTTCATTCAATCCTGAGAGATAATCTATGATTGGTTTTCTCCAATCATCATGAATTTCCACATTTGAGATATTAATAAAAGGTAATCTATCCACCAACATTGGCAATAATTTCCTATAAGTAACTTGTTCTATCTCAATATCTTCAACACTTGCTCTGAATCCAGATGCCCTATGTGCCACATCATTGACTTCTTCATTAAAACTTCTAGGAATGTACAGAAGGTTTACATTATCAAATTTGGATAAGAAATCTATTGTAGTGTCATAATATATCTTCAATGTACTACTCATACATTTATATATCACATTCATATGGTTTATAACCAACTAAGAATCTCCAAAAATATCTATAAATGTAGCTTTAAAATCTGACAAGGTTTTGAGACCTATTATTAGAGCTTCGTACTCAACTTGATTATTGGTACATTGATTTGAATCAAGTTTATAACCATATTTGGTTTTAATTCTCTCAGGTGATTCGATAATGAATCCAATGCCTGCAGCAAATTCAGTTTTCGAACCATCAAACCATACTTTCCATGGACTAATAGTTATATTCCCAATTTCATAATTTCCCTATGTTTTAAGGCAATTTGGGTGGTCAGCCAAAAAATCTGCTAAAGCCTGCCCTTTCACTGCCTTTTGTGGTACATAGAATAAACAGAATTTTGATAAAGTAAGAATCCATTTACCAATTCGGTTCCTTAAAATAGGTCGAGTCAACATATACTTAATTAAATCAAATTTAGCAATCACATAGACCTCAGTGGGAAGAAGATAATATCTTAATTTTATTACTGCAAAATACAAAGATAAACATAGTTTTTCTACAAAGGAATACTTGAATTCGACAGGATTTAAGAACCTACTAAGGTAATAAACAACCTGTTCTTTTTTATCATCATTATCTTAGGCTAACAGGACCCCAATTGATGCTTCTATTGCTGAAATATACAACTTCATAGGTCTGTCCTTTCTTGGAGGCATTAATACAGGTGGCTTCACCAAATAATCCTTCAAGGCTTGAAAGTCAGTCTGGTATTTATCTTCCCACTTTAACTCTTCATATCCTTCAATTTCAACAAAAGAGAAAAAATCAGAGTTTTTCCAACAGTATTGGAAATGAACCTTCGAATGAAATTAACCTATCCCAAGAATCTTTGCAATTCCTTTTTGGTCGAAGGGGGTTTACTTTGAATAATTGATTATTCTTTATTCTTATCCACTTGAATTCCCTTCTCATGTACCAAATATCCTAGGAAATTTCCAATACTAACTCCAAAAGCACATTTCAATGGATTTAATTTAAGTTTGAAAAATCTCATTCTTTCGAATGCTAATCTCATATGTATGAGGTGAACATCGAATGATCTAGATTTGATAATTATGTCATCTATATAACATTCTAAAAATATTCCAATCATATCATGAAATATAGCATTCATGGCCCTCTGATAAGTAGCTCCTCAATTTTTTCGAACCAAAAGACATTTGTACCCACTCGAAGGTACCTATATTCCTTGGACATCTAAATGCAGTTTTATGAATGTTTTCCTCAGCAATACATATTTGATTATATCCTGAGTGACCATCTATCATAGACATTATAGTATTTCCAGCAGATCTATCAATTAATAAATCAATTATTGGCATAGGATATTCATCCTTAGGTGTAGCTAAATTAAGATTTTTATAATCAATACAGACTCTTAATTTACCATTTTTCTTCGTAACTGGAACAACTTTTGAAAGTCATTCAACATACCTGGCAGTTCTAATGAAGCTTGCCTTGAGCAACCTTTCAATTTCTTCTGTGATCTTCATGGTGACTTCTTGTGTCATCCTTCGAGGTTGATACTTTACTGGTTTATATTCAGCTTTAATAGGCAATTTATGCTCTACTAAGCTTCTTTCGAGTCCTGGTAATTCATCATAATCCCAAGAAAAACAGTCTCGAAATTCTTTTAATAATTCGACCAATCTATCTTGGTCATACTTTCCAAGCTTAGAACTTAAATAAGTGATTCTAATTTGTTGATCTGATACTAAATTGATCTCGAATAGAGGATCTTGTGACACTTCTTGTATAGAATTTTCTGGTAGCACAGATAACTCTTTCCTGCCAGCATCCTTTAACTCTTGTGAATCTTCTTAGAAGACATAATCTGACCAATTTATGGTCGAATCTTTTTCAATCCTTGATTCTAAATTTGCAACCATTAACTTTTGTAAGACCAGTCGAATGGTCTCTTCCACATCTTCTATTTCTATAGGTGTGTGAGTCATTAAACCACTTTGTCACCATCTAATAGTTCTAAAGAACCAAATGGCATATCAGCCAAAATATCCCAATTCTCTTCTGGGGATTCATCTTCTGATTTTTTAAGTTCAATTGGTTTAACATTCTCTTGATATAATTGAGCTTCGACATAGTTAGAACTTGCATGGAAAGGCTGAGTAACAGCCTTCACTATTTCAATCCACAGTTTTCCTTCACAAGCAACTGTTTCTGATGCATTGAAGAAGGAACACATCAAATAGCATGAATCCAATCTCTTCCTAATAAGGCATGATAACTAGGACTAGCATCTACCACAAAGAAGGCAGTTTTGGATTTGTTCGAACCTACTATAGTTTCAATAGGTATTACCCCTTTGGTGTTTTTCTTATCACCAGTGATGCCTGATATCATAATATGAGTCTATATCAACTTTGAGTCTTGTTTATTAATTTTTTTCAAAGTGTTTTGATGAATAATGTTGACAGCAACACCATTGTCAACCAATACTTTGTTTAAAAGAACTTCATTTAAACAAGCCTTTATATATAATGGTTTAAGGTGCTTAGTCATTTCTGCTGATGGTTCTTCGAATAAATATACAAAATTACAATCACTAAAAATAAACTTAGGAAGATTTACCTCAGAGACATCTTCAGTAGATGCTTCCATTTCCATTTCTTCATCCATTTGTTGATCCTCTATTGCTTCGAAGATCTTCAGTAATGTAAATGTGGCAGTGTTAACTTCCATTTGCTCTAGAAATGTGCCAAACTGGATGTGTATATTCTCATTTTTGACAATCTCATCACTGAGTTTCATCTCAGTATTTCCCAAAACCTGAGATTCTACCACTGTCATTGCTTCATCCCCTTCATCAATACTCATGGCCTTTTCCAATTCCATAACCTTAGCCTTAATGATACTTTCTTCAGACATAGTATCATTACCAGTTTTATATTTCAGTCAAATCTAGGATTAGGCTTCTTCGAAATATCATTGGGGTCTTTCTCGATCTCATTTTCCATTTCTTGACTTTGAGCCTGCATATTGGAAAATTCATTCCACATAGTATACTTCCTTTGAAGTCTCCTTTGTTGAGTCCTATTTATTATAGGAATCATCTCTTGGTTCTTTTCTTTAGGATGTTGAAGCACGCGCCATGTATTCTTTTCAACCTGTGGAGGTTTGATTATCCTGTTTTTGTTTTGAGTCCTTTGTTGATTCACCATATTTTTGACTTTATCATCCTACATAACAAACCAATTTGGTACTCCTAGTACCAATGTAAGCACATATGATTGTATTATTTCACCAACTCTTGGTAATACATTCGAAGTAGCCATGCTCATCTCAGCTTGTACCACATTGGATGGTACTAATTTTGATGGTATAAACTGGGCTTGTCTTTCTTTTTGCACCATATGATACTTCTTTGGTGCATAAGACATACCTGGCCTTACATATTGCATGCTCCTTGATGGTCGAACAGAATTACCAGCATAAAAATTTCTCGAGTAATTGGCCCTAAAATGAGCCATTGGTTTTGGAGAATATCTTGCTGTCATTGGTTCAGTGGGCATCGAAGCTTGGTATATTGGACCCTTAAATTGTCCCCTCCCAACATTTATGATTGGATGAAATGTGGGTTCATACGAGGTATTCACTTTCTTTTATTCGAATAAAGGTTGCTTGTTCTTTTTGTCTGTTTTAGCCCCAACCCTTTCATCATAGATCTCAGCATATCTTTTCCCGCAACCAATGCATAAGTTTTTTTTTTGCATATTCTTGGTTGAATGTAGAAAATTTAGGACTTTTAATTTCTTTGCCATCTCTTCAAGCCTTTTCTTTTGGTCCTCTGCCTTTGCAATTTCCCTCTCTTTAACTAAAGTTTCGAGGGAAATGTCATGAACATTGATGGACACTTCTTGTACTGCTGGGAATGGATCCTCATCAACCCCCATCTGTTTTTCAGGGAATTTCAACTTCCCTTTCTTGATCAGATCTTGAATCCTATCTCGAAAAATAGTATAGTTATTAGTTGAATGAATCCAAGAATTATGCCATTTGCAATATTTTCTGCCTTTTAATTCATCATTAGAAGGTAATTTTGTTTCATCAGACAACTTGATGATTTTTCCTTCTAATAGATGATCAAATATTTCATTCAGTTTATGGACATCGAATGAATATTTTTGAAAGATCCTTTAGATTTATACACTTCAGCAGAAACATTTTTCTTCACAAGACTTTTACATGTGAAAGGCTCTTTTCCTATTATTTCTGCAGCATCTATCTCATAATTAGGATCTTTGTAATATGTTTTCAATGAGGAAGCATTTAGTTCATTTTCTTCTTCCAATAGGGCCTCATATCTAGAGGCTCGAGCAGTTAATTCAACAAGGTCTCTGAATTCTAATGCATCAAACTTCTTTCGAAGTCTAAATTCAAGACCATTTTGAGCCAATTTAACAAATTCAAGCTCTGGCAGAATGATTTTACACTTTGTTCTATCCCTCTTGAACCTATTTATGAACTGAGTAGCCTTCTCATCAGGTTTTTGACAGAGTCTGACTAAATCAGCCATAGACACCTCTGGTTATGTCTGAAAAAACTGAGTATGGAATTATTCTTCCATTTGTGTCCAATTATGGATCGTATTAGGGGCCAAATTGATAAACCATGTGAATGTTGTATTTGTCAATGAATTAGGAAATAAACCAAGTCTAAGGTATTCATTATTTCCTGCAGCAGCACATTGACTGATGAATTTTGCTACATGTTCAACTGTAGATTGACTCCCATCTCCAGCAAATATAGCAAAGGTAGAGAACTTAAATCCCCTAGGAAATTCAATTCTATCAATCCAGTAAGGATAAGGCTTCCTGTATACTGGAGTTTGTGCCCCCCCCCCCCCCCCCCGAGCCATGGGTGCACAAACTTCATGGATTAAATTAATTATGTCATTTCTATCAACCATATTAGGTGGTTGTTGATGACCTGGTTGACCCAAAGGAGGGTTCATTGGTGGTATCGGAGGTGGTTGGAGAATGTTATCCATCCTCCTAGGATTTTCATTCTTTCGACCTACACCTATTCTAGTAGGATTTGGTTCAAATATAGGATTGTTATTTACTCTCCTGTTTTCGCCTATTATATTTTCTCTGGGCCTAGGTTCTTCGATATTCACTGATCCATACATATGATCTTGCCCATGTCCTATATGGTTTCCTTGCATCCCTTCAAACATTAGAGGAGTAGAATTAGGGACAGGCATATAGAAGCTTTCTTGTGAATTAGGCCTAAAAGGAGGCCCATTTGCTTGAATCATAGGATTTGGCTTAAATAAGCCATGAGTATAACTCCTTTCATTATGTCGAACCACAGAAGGATTTTCACTTGGCACCATTATTGGTGCAAATTGTGGTATATTGTTATTCAAAGAAGTGATCAGAGCATTAACATTCTAAATCATGTTTCCCAAATGATCGAATACTGGTGTTAATTGATTCACCAAGTCATGTTAAATTCCTGAACCAATATTTCCATTGATTAGATTTGGATTCAAATTTTCAACTCCTACTTCTGGGTTGTCATTGTATACATGATTCCTAGTATTGCTACTTTGAGGATCTTGGTGTGGAGAACCACCAATTCAGCATTATTAACACCAACATTGGCGTTATCAACAGACCTATTGCTTCGAAGGTTTTTGTTTGTCATTTTTTGACACTTGGGTCCCACCGGGTGTGCCAAAAATGTTTGGTTGAAAATTATAGATGTGCGACCGTGCCAGGCAAGCAAGTTGCCAATGTGTATGACATAATTGATATCCAAACTGAACCTCACCAAACAGATTGTGATGACGTTCGAAGCCTTAACAAGGACTTCAAACGTGTAAAGATATACTAACTGAAGAACTTCGAACTGACTAAAGTATCACTACTCCTAATTAAGAACAGTAAATGAAAAACAGTAAAGTAACAGGCTATTTTATTGAATAAAATAGACTACAATCTAACCTTGAAGATAACTTCGAAGGTGTTCTAATTCGAACTCTAAAGGTAATGATAAAAAGTACAATATTTGTAAAGGATAAAAGTGTATATGTTGATGTTGATATTGATTGTTGAATCTCCTTTCGTACACAAACTCCTTCTATATATAATCATCGAGGCTTCACAGTAGTCTTGTTTGAATGTTCCCTCTTCTTTTCAAATTGGTAACTGTCAATCCACGTGGCATTGTCTTGAATTGACACCTGTTTATTAGTTATTTTCCAATATCAACACATGTCCCTTGACAGTTTATATTTTAAACAGCAAATATGACCAACTGCCAATAACTGCTTCTGCGTTCAAATTCAAATAGTTAAAAATTCTGCCATGTCATTTCCTCGTGGCACCTTCTCATTGGCTGGATTTATTTCATCATAAACAACTCCGTACCAAACCCGCCATGTTGCCATCCCTAGGTGTAAGATGTTGGGAAGGGCATTATGGTCTTAATATATTTTTTTGGACTTTTCAATAAATTGTTTTTTGGGCTGGGTCAATTTTAAATAATAAAAAAAATAAAAATAAAATAAAAAGATACATGTAAATAGGATTTAGTACTCTTTATCCCATGAATCTTTTGAAAAACACGCAAGAATGTGTCAAAAAAACAAAGATGTCTTTATTTTTAGTTTGGAGGCTTGGTCTAAGGTCCCTAAGGCTTAGTCAATTTGGACTAAAGGACAAACCATCAACAAAAACCCACACACGGACACTCTAAAAAATCATCCCTCCTAAAGTCCTCAAAAATTTTAAATTTCACTCTAAATGGCAAAATTGCCCATAGAACCCTAGAAGACTACCACCACCATCTTTCTTCTTTCTCTCTCCTCATCCCTCTATAGCCACCACCATTGCGACCACCGATACAGGAAACATCGTCGTCACCGCTGCCACCACTACCACCAGAGTCGTCGCCCCCACCACCACCACCAATATCTCTCTTCTTTCCTCTCTAACTTTTTCTCACATCCTCCCTCCATAGCCACCACCATCATCTCGCTTCTCTCTCTCTCTCTAACTTTCTCTCTACTCCTCCCTCCATAGCCACCACCATCGCAACCACCACCACCGGATCCGTCGTCGCCGCCGCCGCCACTACCACCGAAGTCGTCGCCCCCATCACCGGTCAAGATCTAGAACTAAAAGTCATCGCCATCGCTGGTAACTCATGATCTCCGTCGACCACCATACAAGGCAATTTCATGATCATCGCACATGCATATTACCAAGTATGCAAATTAGCTGTAGAATTTTAAAAAATAAAGTGAAATTTCATGTGAGCAACGTTAAGTGAAATTTCTCTTAAGATATCATCTTAAGAGAAATTTCACTTAAAGATATCAATTATCTTAAGTGAATTTCACCTAAGATATCTTAAGTGAATTTCACTCTTATTATTTTGTTAAGCAAAAAGGCAATCTTCAGTCGAGATATTGGTTGTTGTCGGAGTTCATTCGAGTGGTGGAAGGTGATCACCAGCGGTCAGGAGTGGCGAGAATGGTGGTGGGATGTCGAAAAGGTGGTGGTCAAGAGGTGAAATGGTGGTCATCGGAGATGGTGATGGTGGTGGTCGGAGGTGGTGTGGGTGGTGGTAATGGTGGCTAGGGTTTGGTTAGGGTTAGAAGATGAAGATGAGAGTATTTTGGTCTATGGATATTGGGAAGACTTATCCCCAATGTTTACTTTAAGGTTTTCTTAATCCCAATAAAACTTCTCTTAATGATCTTTTCACCAATTTTCCCTTCTTTTGTTTAAGCACCTTTTGATAATTCTTTTTGAACTTTTCAAATGGTCACCTGGTTTGGTAAGTAAGTTCATCTGGGTCTAGTATATGAAGCTTTTAGACACCCAGTAAATAAAAAATAGCATTTGGATTGCAAGTTGCAAGTAGGAGTATAAACGATTCTGTTTGGTGTGTTTTTTAACGAATACCGATCAATTTCAGTTCGGTTCGGTTCGGTTCGGTTCGGTTCGGTGCGGTTTGAAGTGTAAAAATTTCGATTCGTTTTCGATTTCGGTTTTACACTGTGCATACACTATGAAAACAGACCGAATCGATAGATTCGGTTCGGTGTGTCGATTTTTCGGTTTGAGATTACACTCCTACTTGTAAGGCATCGCAGTCGCAAAAGAATGTCAAGTCAACACCTATGATTGATCAGTTATTTGTCTCAAGTTTTGAAATACTTAGGAAGCAGTGCTTACAGCCCGTTTGGATTAGCTAAATATTAAATGATTATTTTTTAAGTGATAAATATCAAATGAAATTACGTGATTGTTTGAAAAAATAAGCTACTTTTTCAACTTAATTTTCTAGTTGATTTATTTAAGTGCTAAAATTTTAAGTTAATTCATACACTTCCATTTTAGAAATAATCTCTTTGTTTTCCTCAAAATTCGCAATTTATCACTTAATTTCTAATTCTCAGTTAACCCAAACGGGCTATTTGGGTTCTAAGAGCCCATTTGGGTCAACTAAAATACTAAGTGATTAAATATTAAAAATGATTTCATATAAAATGACCAAAAAGGACAACATGTAATTTGAGGAAAAATATTATTGACCTCCCCTCCCTTGATGTATGGCCTAATATCAAAAACCCTATTTATTTTATGTTTGAGTTAGCTAAAATATTACGTGATTTTTTATTATTTTTTTTTTTAGAAACATTAAGTGATTGTTCTAAACAAAAACATTTGACAAACAAACCGAAAAAATTGATTGTTTGTACAAGGGAAATTAAACGATTGTTTGAAAAAACAAGCTACTTTTTTCAACTAATTTATTTAAGTGCTAAAATTTTAAGCTAAAACACTTCCATTTTACCAAACAATCATTTTTTTTTTTTGAAATCCGCAATTGATCACTTAATTTTACATTTCAACTAACCCAAATGGACACTTAGAATATTGAATTTAAGCGAAAACATGTTCACAGGAAAAGTTTTAAAACCAGATCGAAACGTATAGCTTGGACTGGTAAACCAGACAGTTTTAAAACCGAGAAAAATCCGCAATTCATCACTAATTTTTAAATTTCAACTAACCCAAATAGGCTCGTAGAATATTAAATTTAAGCGAAGACATGCTCACTGGAAATCAAAGTTTTAAAACCAGACTGAAACGTACAGCTTGGACTAGTAAACCAGACAGTTCTAAAACCTGTTCCATTTGTAAGAAACCGGAAAAACCGGTAGTTGAATCGAAAAATTAAAGGGTAAATAAGTGGCTTTTATTTTATTTTTTTTTCATATTTTAATTTTTATATAATTACGACATTAAGGTTCAATTCCAGTTGACCTGACTGGTTCGGCTGAACCAGTGACCAAGTCAATTCTACTGTTCAACAAACGGACCCATTTTCAACACATTGCTGAAAATAACACATCAAATTAACACAGACGGACTAACTAAACAAGAGACCACGCACATTCAATCAGGAACAATTCCTGGGAAATTGCTTCAAACTTAATATTCTTCAGATGATAACACAAGTCTCTACTATATAGTATATACTCTACCCACTTCATTTCACTTTTTAAGATGAGGGAAGCAAGCATCAACAGCAGACTTGGGGTGCTTTGCTTCAGCATGCTCCCTGCACTTCACCTCCGACGTAGTGCATATGAATGTCTGCATACACACCTTGCACTGCATTCAACACATCAACCAATGCATCAACGAATTGTGCAAACATATATCGATAAAACTGATATATGCACAAACTATAATTCTGATTAAGCCAAACATGTCCTCAGTAATTCAGTATATGAAATTTTGTACCGGTGCATAGCACAAGTTCACTCGTAGGTAATAATTATATTGCTTCATTATTAGCACTACGTATGGTGTAGGTGTGGGGATACGGGTGTGAGTGCAGGGGATTTAGTCAATTCTCCAAAAATCAAGAGTACCGGTGCGGGGGTCCTTTAATATATAAATGTATTAATTATACATTATCTTGTTTTTTTTTTATTATATGTAATTAAGACAAATAACGAGCATAAATAAGCAATATTAGCATTTCGACGTATAATCCAACTCGCAAAATTCTCAAATTGACTCCAAAGTTTTTAAAATTATGTTTTAGTCCCCCCTTCTTTTTAAAAAAAAATTAAAATTAAATGAAACACCCCGCCGCATCCGAGAAGAATTCATGCCGGTGCGGGTGCGCCTCGGGTGCCAATTCGTCGAGCTTTTAGAGGAGTCTGTTCTTCCTTGAGTCTATAACAGGCCTCCATCACATTTTGTTATACTAGAAAGCTGGATAGTGGATGCATTATGCACATGCAAAGACATCTAAATTTGATAAAATGCAAATAAGAGGCAGAGAATAGAAAAGGTATTGAGATATAAATGCCATCTATTCTTTAGATTATGGGAACTGTCCTCATGTATCAAGACTTGAACTTGATAAAATGCCATATATTTCATGTGAATTGCGGGTACGAGTATTATTCGGGCTTAAGGGATTTAATTGCTTAAGTTGTGGCGGGCCCAAAGTGTTGCCCATTTAGGCCCGCGAATAACACAAGTTTAAAAGCTCACACTTTGAATTCCAAACCCTAGAGTCCTAGACCTACCACCAGCCCATTCTCTCTCTCCAAAGCAAGTGATTACTCTTTTCCTTTAACCAGTCCAAGTCAGCTCACATTCAACCCAGCTCAAACCCTAATCAATCAATCAGAGAAATTCCAACTACAATGTCATCATCACCAGTGCCACCAACTGGGTACACAGGAATTCCACCGTCGACGTCGCCACCACCCTCCGCCAGTAACTCCGTGACTTGCACCACCCAAATCCGCCACTCAGTCGCCACCGCTCAACGTCCATGGCACGAACTCGTCGAACTCTCTGCCCTCAGCAGTCAGCCCATACAAATAATAGATTTGTATTATTTTGTTTATACGTGCTTCTTCTTTTTCTCTTTAAATAAAATCATGAACTATTTTTCTTTCCAATTCTTCCGTGTCAAAACAACGTTTTTCCCCCCACCCCACACACACACCCCCCCCCCCCCCCCCCAAAAAAGAAAAAACCTATACAGATCCAGGCTAACGGGTCAGGCCCAGCCAGGCCCGGTCCGGCCTCAACCCGAACTGTACGGGAATTACTTGATCTAGGCCCGTTTTCAGCCCAGCCCGACTTCAGCCCAAGCCCGCTCAATTGCCAGGCCTAATTACCTAATTACCACCAACAGCTATCCTTATCTAGCTATACCCTACGAGAGTGAGATTTCTCACACACACATTTAAGACAATCCAGAAACTCTCATTGGTCTTTACTCTTTATCATCGATAGATTTTTGGTGCAGATTGTTGAAATCACAGTTCCTAGCACATGTTGAGTTTAGATAAAGAATGAAGTACCAAAAAATTACCTTGACCTCAAAAATGGAATGCATGATGTGACATAAGTACCATGAACTGCATCAGAGAACTGAATTTCAAAATTGCCGATCATCGTGGCTAGTGGTAAATGGAAGCATTGGTCTTTTTTTGTGCTTTTCTTGTGAAAAAAATTCCTTTTTTTAATCAGAATTAACTATCTGAACTACACAACATGAACTTTCCGACCTCCCAACAGTGTCCTTTAAATGGATAAACTAAAGTAGGACAGCAATAAAACACTACAATTTAGAATTCTTAACATATGCATCACTAAAAGAGCACGAAAGTTTGGGAGGTTACTGAACGTACAGATGAAGTTCTAATAATTCAAAAAAAATAATAAACAGAAAGGAGTACTACTTGAAGACACCACGAGATACCCAAAAAAAAAAGTAGCAAATACAAAATAACATGTTAATAAGACGAGCATGGCTTAAATGTTGGGATGGATGCATGCCGAGCAAAGATCCGATTAAAGTTACATTATTAAAATATCTAAGATAGAGTGTGGCCATTTATAGATCATACTATAAGAACAAGCAGCATATAGCTGACCAAGAATAGTTTTGACGAGCAATGAATAATATATGCCCGAAGGATAACTCACAAAAATTAAGGGTGTAGTAACGGATATATTAGAAGCTATATATTCATATCAGAGTTTTCTTTAAAAATGATATACAAACGATTATCAATTTCTCTATTACAAAACCACACTATATAAAATCGCAAATGTCGGTAATTTTGAATGAAACTCTGGGTTTCTTCGTCAACATACATATTAATACAAGATTTAGATTAGAATAGCAAAATTGAATGTCTATTTGTCACACGAGTTGTGTGGGGGGGTGCAAAACTGTTCAATTACACTTTCGAATTTTGTTCCAAATCAACATCAAACAAGATTTGATGAAAAAAGGTATATCAAAGAAGGGTTTTAATATATTAACTCACAAAAGTAACAATAACACAATAAAGCCAGTTTTAGTATACAATTGCACCAAACAATATTTGTCTATTCGAGGAAGGTTTTAAGATAACCCAATTTTTGTATATTTGTAGCATGTTGCTAATCACGTAAACAAAAAAAGATTCAGTACTTGGTCTTATTTCTAAGTCACTGTAACTGATTCACAAGACTACATGTGAAAACTGGAGATATTCATCACAGAAGTAGATTTTAAAGCATCAGTCCTGCGCTCAAACGATGCAAAACAACCTTTGATTTCTAAAAAGCTCCCTTTTTAAAACTATTTGCTCTCACTGCAACAATCTAAACCCATACTAGCCACGTTACAGAGGCTAAAAACAACACTGTATACAACAAGGCGCCACTGTGTTTACTTGGTCTCCTTAAAATCATCATAACCAATGCATAACTGCCAGGTTTCGAGCTCACATTTTCCACACCAAAAAAAAAATTCCAAGTTTTCTCAATAACCCCACACACTTATATATTATCGATATCTAGGCTGGTTATACACTTCGGTAAATACAAGACGCAAGTAGTTAGACTCATTAGGTTTTAGGTGCAAAATTGGGGGAGAGGGAAGTGCTCACAATGACTACTGTTCATAAGCCCTTACCGTGACATCCAACCAACCCACACACCCCCGTAGTTGTCTGTAACAATGGTAAGGTACCACGATTCCTTTCAACTTACACAAGTATATATATAATACATGAAAAATACCTGGATAGTCATAGCTTTTTTGTTCGAATCCAGCTGGCTACCTGTGAAGATCATGCAATATAGCAAGTTAATTCAAAGTAAAACACATAAGTTTATTACAAAACTAAGCTCAATTTCACAGACATACAAAGATCTAAAAAAAAAAAAAAAGAAGAGAGGTAGAAAATCGTCTGCAAAGAGAACTACAACAACATCGTCAAAAACCTACGTATTTGTTTACATCTAACGCATACTAAGATGTATGTAGAACATACCCTTTTGCGGCTTTAGCAAGTGAATTCAAAGCAAAAGGCAAAAGGAATAGGTTTATGACAAATTAAGCTCAATCTCCACAGATATACCAAAAGATCTAAAGACCAAAAAGACGAGAAATAGAGAATCGGCAGCAAAGAGAACTACAACAAAATCACATAATGCCTACTCTATTAGTTTATATCTAACACATACTAATATGTATGTGATACATAATTACATACCCTTTGCGGCTTTAGCAAGTCAAATAAAAGCAAAATGAATAGATTCATGACAAATAGCTCAATTTCCACAGATATACCAACGATCCAAAAAACCAAAATGTGCTTAGTTTACATCTAACACATACTGAAATGTATGTAATACATACCCTTTGCGGCTATGGCAAGGTAACGCACAGTTTTGTGACAAATTAAGCTCAACTTCACACATATACCAATGAACTAAAAATCGAAAACAAGAGAAACAGGAGAATTTTATGACAAATTACCCTCAGTTTCACGGATATACCAACGATCTAAAAAAAAGAGAGAGAAATCCAGAATTGGTAGCAAAAAGAGCTAAAACAGCATCATCTATACATATATATATATATATAAATATATGTAATACAATACCCTTTGAGCCTTTGGATTTCTCCAAGTTCTTCTCGCGAGCCATCTTCGCCTTCTGGCCGTTGCCTCCTCCCATATTATCTGATTGAAGAATCGAAACGATCTGAGACTACTTAGAACCCTAAGATTGTGTGCTATTTTGGGTGAGTCGCAAGAGGTGACGAAGGTCTGGTCTATGAGAGAGAGAGAGAGAATTAGGTTTTTTGTGATGAGGAAGGAAAGGGGGGTTGAAGTTGGTTCCTTCCAAGACAAATCACCGGCCGCCAAAGAATTTGTTAAATTACTCTTTCGCCCCTTAGTTATCTCAATTGTAGATAATTTTTAATTTTTCTCTAATCAGAACGGGAAAAAAAAGTAACTAGGCTTCGTTTGTTTTGATATAAAATTTTTTTTGAAAAAGACTTTCACTTTATAATTACTACATGAAAGTATTTTTCGGAAAACATTTTACATCAAAACAAATGGAGCGTAAGGTTTTGTGCATTTTAAGTACTTTTTAAGCATGAATAAAGCTATGCTTTCTAATTTTTTTATCCTAAATGTGTTCTCAAATGATGTGGCAGTGGAGCCAGATAAATAACTTCTAATCAAAATTTAATTAGTCTCACTGCATTAGACAAACTTGGCTCTACTGTCACATCATTTGAAAAACATTTTTGAAATAGAAATTTGAGAAGCACAATATTACTCTTTATTAGCATTATTAGGTCCAACAAAGAAAATATTTTAGCAATATCAAAAAAAAAATTATTGTAGTGAAAGGTATCTCACAGGTAAAACCAGACAAAAATCTCGATTGTCAGGATTTTTGTAAAAAAAAAAAAAAAACCTTGGGTTGGAGGACTTTTTACCACAAAAGTTTTTATTGTGTCCTTTAACCAATGTTTTATCCTAATGAGAGATTTACCACTAAATTTTTTAAAGAAAAAATTGTAGATACTTCCCATTATCGGCTTATTTATTTTCTTTGGAATACAGTAGAGGTAGCGGATTTGAATTTTGAACATGTGCTTTAAGATTTGGGGGGGAGTGGGTGTCATACCAATTCGGACAGAATTTCAGTCCTTACTTCCATTATTTTAAGAACATAATTGCTAAAAGAAAAAGAAAAAATAATAAAGATTTAGTCCATTTTAGCGTACTTTTTAAGCATTAGATCTAATAATAAAAAAAAAATTTAGTGAAACATTCCTCGCATATAAAATTCGACAAAAATTTTGACGATTTTGCGAAATTTCACTAAACTTTTATTGTGTCCTTTAACCATTAACTTTCCCTAACAAATGATTTAACACTAACTTTATGATAGAAAAAAGGAAAAGAAAATATTAATTATTTATTTTTAATTTTCTTCTTGACGATTACCGCTTATTTTTTTGACAATTACCTCACCCAATTTTGAGCTGTAAAACTTTGATTCTTTTTTTAGAAATCAGTAGTTATTATGCATTTTATTTTGTAGATTACAAATCTACACATTTGTTGAAAATCAACTTGTAATTGGAAAGTTACGCCTTTTTAAAATTGTAAGAACATTTCAAGAAGCGTGCCCATTTGGCTAAAAACACGTGAAGAATCACTTAATTTGCAATTGAGGACAATTTTAAACCCAAAAAAAAAACCAACTAAAAGTTGTAAGACTTTTTATTGGAAAGTATGTGTTTGAGGAATCTAAAATCTTAGACTATCGCCAAACTTGACTCAAATCTATATCTTATCTATCTACTAGTAATAACCCGTGCCCGTGGGCACGAAGCAAAGAAAAAAAAAAGGAAGAAGAAAAAAGGGAAAAAATGCTATACTTTAAAATTTTCAAATCTTTTGCGTAAATTGTACAGGTCATTCAAACCCACATGCTATTTAGTAATAACCCGTACATGTGGGCACGAAGCGGGAAAAAAAATTCACTACTTTAAAAGATCTGAGATATGGTTGGAATTTTAAATGAAGAAGACATTGGTTCCAATATTAAATATATTATTAACTCAATTTAGTTAAATATATTTAGTCCAATATTTGATGAATATTTTAAGTATGATTAATGTTTAATCGTAGAGACTTCCCCCTTCTAATTACTTCTTGCAACAATCGGATTGAGCATTTGAAGGAGTATTCAGTTTAAATTTTTCTCATTGGCAACTTTTAACGTATGTGGAAAGTCTAAGAATTTATTATTGACTATATTTATGCAATTTTTTGAAATGTGTGATTTTACTTATATATTTTTGCTGCATAGTATAAACTTTTAAACGCTTTAATATTTTAAACATTTAATTTAAGGCTATAAAACACTTTGGTACCCTGTACTTATAGCGAAATTTCACTTTGGGCCCTACATTTTTAATTGCAACACTTTGGGCCCTCAATTTACAAACTTGTTTCAATCAAGGACAATCGTTAACGACATTAAAAAAGTATAACAGAATGGACTATATGGAGGGCCCAAAGTGAAACTTCGCTAAAAGTACAGGGCCCAAAGTGAAACTTTGCTATAAATATAGGGCCCAAAGTTAAACTCTGCTATAAGTACATGGCCTAAATTGAAACTCCATGAAGTCCATTCTGTTAGTCTTTTTTAACGCCGTTAAGGATTATCCTTGATTGAAACAAATTTATAAATTGAGGGCCCAAAGTGCTGCAATTAAAAATGTAGGGCCCAAAGTGAAATTTCGCTATAAGTACAGGGTACCAAAGTGTTTTTTAGCCTTAATTTAAACTATTTGAAAATTCATTTTGAATATTAAATATAGTATTAACTAAATTTAGTTAAATATTTTTAGTCCAATATTTGATGAATATTTTAAGTATGATTAATGTTTATTCACAGAGACTTCCCCCGTGCCCGAGGGCACGAAGTTAAAAAAAAAAAGGCTTTTTCTAAGCTTTTGGAAAGAAACAGAAAACGAAAGCAAAACTTTTGTGATTATTTATAATTAGCCCATATTTGAGAAGCAACATTACTCATTTCACTAATTAGCCCTATGGACTATATCAAACTGATAGAACTAATTAAATGACCTATAAAAAGGGTGGAACTAATCAAACTGATAGTAAAATTTACAACCATAGTGATGGAAAAACCCATTTTCTAGATAGACAACAGAATATACTCCGTAACAAATACACTTTCTAGATTTTAAAAAAGTGCAAGTGAGAATACATTTCTTGAGACTTGAATTATGAAATCCATTGTTGAAACCCACTTCCTAAACTTCAACTTTCTGTGTTTTTTCACTCATATTATATCAGTTTGATTAGTTCTATGAAAGTCATTTGATCAGAGTCACGGAAAGGAAAGAAAAGAAAACCTATAAAAAATAAATTCTATGAATATATGTATGATATGGGAAGTTTATATTCCAAGATTTAGTTTATCTCCCAAGATTTGTGTTTTGTATTTACTATAGATATGTATATATTCAAATTCAAATTAATTTAGAGAATTCCTTTTTTGCTAAAAAAAATAGTCTAATGATTTAGTTTACCCAAGATTTATGTTTTGTATTTACTGAAGTTGACAATTTGGATATAGACATGTACTCCCTCCGTCCCATATAAAGAGTCTCTTTTGGGAATTCCAACTTATTAAGGGGACAACCTTGATTTTGGTGAGATTTTCAACTTTCCAACATTGCCCTTCTTGAAATTCAAAATTGTAAAGTCACATCAAAGAAAAAAGAGGGAAGAGTTGGATATAATAAAGGGCAAATTTGGAAAGTATGTATTAAAGTACTTTGACTTTTCAAAGAGGACTCTTAAAATGGGACATCAAAAAATGGCATCAAGGACTCTGAATATGGGACATAGGGAGTATTTATTCAAATTCAAATTAATTTAGGGAATTCCTTTTTATTTTAGAGTTTTAATATGATACAATGCAATATTTAATGGGGTTAACTATTTTTGGTGGACAATTAATCCGACGATCTGAAATATCTAAACTTGTCTCAATGGTGAAGATTAAAAGTTGCTAACTTGGGAGGGATCCACACCGCTCTATCTTATTATATAGATTATCTATTACTCCATATACTATGAAGACGGCTCGTGCAAAGTACGGACATTAGATTTGGTAGAAAAAATATAATATATATTTTTTAAATGTGTACAAGAAAGATAACATGTTATATTAATTATTAAGATAGTGTTAAAAAAAATTGCTTGTACAATTATATTAATTGACGTTCAACCTACAATTTAAGGCTATTTTTTTAATGTATAGATAATGTCTATATACATATATATATATATAAATGTATATAAATAACAATGTAGGTGTGATGTGGCACTCTCCATGTAGTTGGGTTGCAACATGGCATTTCTACACAATACTATAGTGTAGATATACAATTGTTTATATAGATTTAAAATGAAATAATATTTTTTTAAAAAACCATTCTTACTAAGCTCCTACATTTTTGCAATAACTTCCCTCACACTCACTGAAATTGTGCCTCTCTCACTATATATTCTATTTTTCACCTTTATTTTTATTTATTTTTTTTTTTTTATCAGACTTCTTGGGTAGATATATATATATATATACATAGATTTTCAAAAAAAAAAATTCAATGATACCCCACAACACAGACCAACGCTAGTACACATATATATATAGGGATTTGCTAATTTACAATATATGAGATTTTTTGCCACAAAAAATAAAGTTTTAGTGACGAAATTTTTCGTCGCTAAAAGTTGGAACCTTTAGCGACAAAAATTTCGTTGTTAAAAACCTGTTTTTCGTCGCTAAAAGGGATGTTGTATGTTGCTAACTTACAACATCATGTTGTAAGTTTGCAGCCCCCATATATATATATATATATGTGTGTGTGTGTGTGTGTGTGTGTCTGTATAAACATATATATACAAAAAGGATAATTTACAAAATACAAAAGGGTATTTTGGTAATTCAACTTAACAAAAGGGTAATTTGTAAAAAGTATAAGGGTAATTTGGTTATTCAATTTACAATTGTAAATACTTTAAACTTTTAGGCTCTTTTCTTTAACGTGTAAATATATACACACACACACACACACACACAAATGTACAAAAAGGGTACTTTACGAAAGGCAAAAGGGTATTTTGATTTAACAATAGAGTAATTTGCAAAAAATATAAGGGTAATTTGGTTATTTAATTTATATATATACATATATTATAATATAATAAAATAATATACATGTATATATACACACACATAAGGGTAGTTTACAGAATGTAAAATATTTTTTGGTAATTCAATTTAGTAAAAGGGAATTCATAATTGTAAACGTTTTAACTTTAAGGCTCTTTTCTTTAAGGTAAAGCGGATTTCGTAATCTTCTCCTCCCTTATTCCACCATAATGAACTATTATTCCCAGTAATTCATTAACCACTTAACATATAATCACACAGCCACATAATTATGATAATTTCTCACCAAATTAACATGAAAATTCTAACTTTAACATGAATTTAACTACCAAATTTAGAATTATTATTTCTTAACTAGAAATTGAAACACATAACATGTACCCACGTCAAGCTTAAGTTAGAAAACTCACATTTATGATTTCTACCCCAATTTAAGCTAAGAGATGCTGAAATTCACCAAAACCCAGCTCAAAACTCACTTCGGTGTAATTTCCTACATGTATTCGGCAACCGTATCTCACCGATTAGAAAGGGTCACAAAATTAAGACGATTAAAACGTAAAAAAAAGGTATAGAAATGATCATCTCACCTCCACGAGTTCGAATATGGCTTCGATTGGTGAATTGGACGACGAACGGCGACGAAACGACGAATTAACGGTGTCGGAGTTACGGATTCTCGTTGTCTCTCTCCGAGCTCTCTCTTTTTCTTTGATTTTCTATAATGTTTTGAGAATTTAATTGTTCTCTTGACACATGCACAAGACATGCATTGTGTTGGCAAGTATTTTTGCCTCTCTTCATTTACACCCCCGAATGTTTCTAACTTCTTATTATGACATCCCTCAAACATTCCATTAACTACCCAATTATTTAAATGGGTATTTGTCTAAGTTTCGTATGGGTCCCAACATAGGTCCCACATAATTGTGAAGTTGCTACCGCATCTACTAGTTTTGCACATTTTTGCAAAAATACCCTTGTTAGGTTAATTAGTAGATATCAAAAGCTAACATATTAATAATTTGATATTAAAACAACTAAGCATATTCCAAATAGTCATATAAAATGCATCTAATTATTTAAATGCAATTTATTTTTTATTTTATATGGGCCCTTCACTGGGTCCTACTTCCAAATCTGTCCCTCATCACTGGAGACTTTTCCAACTGTGTTCATCTCTGAACACTTTACATACGGGCGAGTCCAAAGCCTCCTCTTAAGCCATAATATAGATTAATTATAATAATTAATGCATATTAAGATAATGACCAAACCCTTTTTTCGGATACGGGTGTTACAGATAGAGATGATTGTAAATGAGTTATAAAAATAGTTGTACCCCTAATATTACTCATCTCACATACATTCCCCTCCTACTTTCTCTCTCCTAATAACTCATCTTATCTCTACTTATTTGTTCCACTGTCTTTTGAGATATCCCATAAAACCCAAACACCTCCCTCTACACCGTACTCCCTCAAAAAATATGAAAGACCGTATCTCTCTTGAGTTTCCTTTATATTTAAAAAAAAATAAAAATAAAAAATCAAACATGTACTTAGTGGTGTCAATCGGGTGGGTTGGCCAGGCCCGGCCCGCTTTTTTCTAGGGGTGCAACTAGGGTGGGACCCAAAGGGTTTTGGCTCTGCCCAGGCCCGAACCCGAATTCAAGCAGTCTGCCCAAGCCTGAGCCCGAGGCTGAGATTAACCCGAACCTACCAACCCGAACCCGGTATGTGAATTAGTTCTCCAACCCGAGCCCGAGCCCGAGCCCGAGCCTGAATTGAGCCCGAATTACAATTTTTTTTTGGGGTGTACATTGATTTTTAGTATGTAAACAACAATATGTAGAGTATCAAATCTATTTTTTTGTTTAGATTTGAGAAAAAACATTCATATATTAATTTAATGCTAGAATAATATCTAATAGTGTATTATTATCACTAAAAAATACTAGAATATAATGTAAAAAATAATACATATATAGAATTCAGGCTCCGGGTCGGATTCTATGGGTTAGCAAAATTTTGCCCAAGCCCGGCCCGAATTGAATTCGGGCTTGCATTTTTCTGCCCAAGCTCGCCCATGGTGAACGTATCACGGGCCCAAGCCCGGTAATTTTCGGGCCGGGCTCAGGTTGACCACGGGTTAGCCCGCCCGAGTTGCAGTCCTACATTTTTCGGGCTAAAAGCCCGGGCCGCCATAAGGCCCGGCCCGCTAGGCCCGGTTCACATACCCCAGGCCGGGGTGGACACCCATCCTTCCATCCATGGCCCGGCCCGGCCCGAAACCCGCCATGGCCCACTTCAAAAATAGAACAAAGCCCGCTAGCCCGTCCGGCCCGGCCCGATGTCTGGCCCGCTAGGCCCGGGCCACCGGTCCGAGGCGGACACACCCCCTCCACTCCCAAGCCCGGCCCGGCCCGATGTTTGGTGAAACCCGGCCCGGCCCGGCCTAAAGCCCGCTCGGGGCCCGCTTTGACCGAGCCCGGCCTGGCCCATTTGACACCTCTACATGTACTTCTATTAGATACAAAGTGTTATATTGGGATGGAAAAGTCACTTCGAAAAGTGACTATACGATTGTCCATTCGTCAATGCAAAGACTCAAAAGTCATGACTCTTCCTCTTGAAAGTGTCTCAACTTTCAATAGTAATAAATATATTTTTGCTTTCTTTGTCTCCCCACTATTTTTTTTTTTCAGTATAGACAATGAATGAAAAAACGCAAGACGGTGTTTATTTACAGTTGCCAGGAATGTGCGAAGAAAGAAATAAGAATATGAGAAAAGTGGTAACTTTCATTAGATGTTGTTAGAATTTTATGGTGATATATCATGTATGAGTTTTTTTTTATATATGTATTGGTTGTAATGGTGTTAGCCTTAAGGTATTTTAAGGCATATTTAATTATGTTTTGATGATGTCAAATATGCTATGATAATTACATGATTCATATTGATTCATTCTTTGTTATTATCATAATCATTTTTATGCTCATATATAATCTCATGTATTAATATTGTATCAATGTTTTAACATCTTTGTGTGCATGAGATTTAATTGATGTAGATCAAGATTACAAGGAGCTCAACAAGGATCAAGCTTGAAGACTTGAAGATATTTCATCCTTGGTTGAAGTCTAGGACCATCATTGTAAGGCATCTTGATCTCACACTCTTAGGGGCTCAAACAAATGCTAAAAGTTAAAGTTTTGAAAACAAATTTTAAATGGGTCATCTTTAAAGCAATGCCTCAACCAATTGGAAAATAATTAGATGTTGAGTTTTATATGGTTGGAAAGGTATTTGAATCTAGTTTCCAAAACATTAAACGGATCGAAAATCCGAGTTTTGTAGAGGGAGTTATGGCCTTTTTTAGTGGAGATGTGTCAGGCTGTCAAACTGGGAAGGGCAGTCGACTGAAATGGGCAGAATTCAATCAGAACCCTCTGTAAACACACCTCAGTCGACTGCTTCAAGGTCCAGTCGACTGAAGCGACCTGGAAGTCAATAACGGCTAGTTTTTAAAGGGGTTTTTAATTACCAAATGTGCCACCAACGGCTATAATCTTTCTTGGCCTATAAATACATGTTTTCCCACACCATTTTATGTTGATCAATCTATTGGAAAACATCTATTTCAATCACACAACTTGTTGATTGTTAATCATTCACAATTGAGCCCTAGTTGTGTGAGTTTATCAATTTGCTCTAGCTTTCAATTGTAATCTTTGAGAGAGTGAATTGTAGTGAGCTTTCAATTGTATTATCCACTCTAAAGAGAGTTCAATTTGTATCAAATCAATTGTAAAGGTTGAGGGTTAGTAACCCTTGTGTGCAAAGAAGAGGCGTTCTTCTTTGGGAGAGATCATAGGCTCTTGTAACGGTTTGGTGCACACCCGTAAGTGCTCCGGGAAACGGTTTGGTCTACACCCGTAAGTAGATCGGATTAAGGAATCCTCAAGAGGCGTTCTTGAGGGGTGGACGTAGGCCGCGGGGTGCGATTGCCGAACCACTTGAAAAATCGGTTTGCAAGTTTCTCTTCCCTTCTCTCTTTACTTAATTGCTTGTGATTGTGTTTTAATTTGCAATTTGTTTTTAAAAGGTTAATTTCCGCTAAAACCTTATTCACCCCCCCTCTAAGGTTTCCACTTTTGGGCCAACAATTGGTATCAGAGCCAGGCTCTTCTCTTTCAAATTTTTTTTGAAAAACTAGAGATAAGGTCAAATGGAAACCGACTCTTCTTGCATTTATTATTGTGAGGGTCAATCGACATTAAGACCACCATGTTTTAATGGTTCAAACTATGCCTATTGGAAAAATAGAATGAAAATCTATATGATTTCTCAAGATTTTGATTTATGGCAAATCGTGGTCAAAGGGCCTCATCTACCTACAAAAATTGAAAACGGTTTTTCTATTCCAAAGACGGTAGATGAATATAATGATGCCGATAAGAAACTCATAAAAATAAATGCTATGACAATGAATTTATTATATTGTGGTTTAGACCCAAATGAATACAATAGAATTTCATCTTGCGAATCCGCAAAAGAAATTTGGGATAAACTTGAAAATGCTCATGAGGGAACAAGCCAAGTTAAAAAGTCTAAAATCAACTTGCTTGTTCAAACTTATGAAATGTTTAAAATGTTGCCATATGAATCTATTGGAGATATGTTTTCTCGTTTTACCATTCTTATTAATAACTTAAAAAATCTTGGTAAAGTTTATACTAATGAAGAAATGATTGAGAAAGTGCTTAGGTCTTTACCAAAGGATTGGCAACCAAAGGTCACGGCGGTTCGTGAAGCAAAGGAGCTTTCAACACTCTCCTTAGAACAACTCATGGGTTCTCTTATAACTCATGAAATGGAATTGGCCGTCTTCGAAAGTGAAGACAAGAAATTGGAAGCGAAAGAGGCCAAAAGGAGAGACATGGCCTTAAAATCCTCAAGCTCAAAGAAAAAGATGAAAGATGTTGATAGTGATGAGGATGAGGAAATGACAAAGATCACCCGAAAATTTGCAAAATTTCTAAAGAAAGAAAAATCGGGAAAGAAGTCACCCAAGGAGGAAAAACACAAAAAGAAGACAATCAAAGCCACTAATAGTAGTTCCGAGAACGAATCATCGGACGACGACTCAAATGGTGAAGAGATTGTCAATCTTTGCCTCATGACATTGGAAAGGGCCTCTACTACCACCTCGGCAAATGGAGCATCCAAGAGGCACTTGGACAATGGTTAAATCTCTTACCTTAAGCCTAGTAGGAGTAGGTTAGATTAATTTGTTTCAAATCACTTTGATTTTGTTTAGATATGCATACTTGTTTTTTTTTTTTTTTGCATAAATCTTGTTTCATCCACTTGTGATTTGGATATGTCTTTACATAAATCATCATGCTCTTGACATTGCTTATTTGAAAAAATGATGATATGCTTTTGTTTAATTAGACAAAATTTTAATGGTTAGACAAAATGATGTTTCGTAAATCATTCAAATTTGTGCTGCTAAACTGTCATTTTTATGAACTGCTGAACAAAGCAGTCGACTGGTACCCCGACACAGTCGACTGATTTAGCTGAGAGGCTTTGAATTTTTTGATTCTGAATTGTTAAGTCGACTGAGGCGTCAACTGTTTTTGCACACCTTAATCTCTGCCCACTTCCGTCGACTGTGGCGTCGACTGACCCGACTGAATATTTGTTTTTCATTGATTTTGAGTTCTCCAACTTTATAATTGGGGAGAATATGCTCTCTATTCATATCATTTGGTATCTTTTATCATTGCACATGCTTAGGGGGGAGCACTTTCATGTATCATTTGCTCACATGTGGTTATATTTGTTTATTTTTGGTATCATTTTTGACCTTTTGATAAGTATGCCTATTGTGAGGGGGAGCTTTATGTTGTATCCCCAAATCTTTTTGATAATGTCAAAGGGGGAGAAATATGAGAAGTATTAGGGAGAATTAATTGGGTAGTTATCATTCATGTTCTTTAACATATGGTATCCATTATGAATGATAATATGAATATGACCAAATTGTGCTTATATTGGCATATCTTTCATTGGTTGTTTGGCATCATCAAAAAGGGGGAGATTGTTAGCCTTAAGGTATTTTAAGGCATATTTAATTATGTTTTGATGATGTCAAATATGCTATGATAATTACATGATTCATATTGATTCATTCTTTGTTATTATCATAATCATTTTTATGCTCATATATAATCTCATGTATTAATATTGTATCAATGTTTTAACATCTTTGTGTGCATGAGATTTAATTGATGTAGATCAAGATTACAAGGAGCTCAACAAGGATCAAGCTTGAAGACTTGAAGATATTTCATCCTTGGTTGAAGTCTAGGACCATCATTGTAAGGCATCTTGATCTCACACTCTTAGGGGCTCAAACAAATGCTAAAAGTTAAAGTTTTGGAAACAAATTTTAAATGGGTCATCTTTAAAGCAATGCCTCAACCAATTGGAAAATAATTAGATGTTGAGTTTTATATGGTTGGAAAGGTATTTGAATCTAGTTTCCAAAACATTAAACGGATCGAAAATCCGAGTTTTGTAGAGGGAGTTATGGCCTTTTTTAGTGGAGATGTGTCAGGCTGTCAAACTGGGAAGGGCAGTCGACTGAAGGCCCGATGCAGTCGACTGAAATGGGCAGAATTCAATCAGAACCCTCTGTAAACACACCTCAGTCGACTGCTTCAAGGTCCAGTCGACTGAAGCGACCTGGAAGTCAATAACGGCTAGTTTTTAAAGGGGTTTTTAATTACCAAATGTGCCACCAACGGCTATAATCTTTCTTGGCCTATAAATACATGTTTTCCCACACCATTTTATGTTGATCAATCTATTGGAAAACATCTATTTCAATCACACAACTTGTTGATTGTTAATCATTCACAATTGAGCCCTAGTTGTGTGAGTTTATCAATTTGCTCTAGCTTTCAATTGTAATCTTTGAGAGAGTGAATTGTAGTGAGCTTTCAATTGTATTATCCACTCTAAAGAGAGTTCAATTTGTATCAAATCAATTGTAAAGGTTGAGGGTTAGTAACCCTTGTGTGCAAAGAAGAGGCGTTCTTCTTTGGGAGAGATCATAGGCTCTTGTAACGGTTTGGTGCACACCCGTAAGTGCTCCGGGAAACGGTTTGGTCTACACCCGTAAGTAGATCGGATTAAGGAATCCTCAAGAGGTGTTCTTGAGGGGTGGACGTAGGCCGCGGGGTGCGATTGCCGAACCACTTGAAAAATCGGTTTGCAAGTTTCTCTTCCCTTCTCTCTTTACTTAATTGCTTGTGATTGTGTTTTAATTTGCAATTTGTTTTTAAAAGGTTAATTTCCGCTAAAACCTTATTCACCCCCCCTCTAAGGTTTCCACTTTTGGGCCAACAAATGGTTTTCTTTTTCTTTCTTTATCAATCTTTTAGGCATCTTGGCATTCAACAAAATGGCTTCCTAACCTATCAAGGCAAAGAAGGTTATTTCATTCTTGAGGTATGAGTTTTAATTGCTTAATTGCGGGCCTATTTGTAGTTGTAATGTCTTACTCCATAACATGTTTTTGTTTTTGGTTTGGTTGTGGTTTTTATTGTTTCTGGTTTTATATTTTGTAAGGGCAAAAAAATCTAATTCTTACCCAAAATCAATACTAAGTTTAATTTTTGTAAATGTCCTTAAAAACTTCCTTCAATCTTTCACTCAAATCAATATGCTATTGAGTTTCATTCACACTAAAATTCAAATTGAAAGAACACTACTCAAATTTTTTGAACTAAATTTGATTAAAGGTTGGAAAGGTTTTTTATTTATTTATTTTTTTTTGCCATTCACTTTGCTACACAACATCCATATATGTCGGTTATTGCTTTTAATTCTCTCCAAATTTGATTTGTACCATATACATATATCATATATGTAGGTATATATCTATATATATTATGTGGATAACAATCCAAGCATAGCATGGATTCTCGCCTAGTAATAATAATCTGGAAGGCTCATGTGACACATGTCACAAATACAGTACAATAGTCCTATTTGTTTCAGCTTATAAGTTGCAACTTAAAGCTTAGAGCAACCGCAGTGATGTTGTGTATGTAGGATAAATTAGGCCAGTTACTCTATGAAGGTTTCACAGTGGTGTAACTTAAAGGGAAAATTAGGGTAAAAAGCATTAGGAAAACATAAGTTTAGCATACCGCTGATTGTTTTACCATACGGGCAAACGACAATCACTTTGCCGTCTGAGTCATGAGCCAACAAAGTCATTGTCAGTTGGTACTGGCCGACAAAGATAATGCCGGCTGGTGGTTAATTTGGTTTTTTCTTTTCTTTTCTTTATTCAATAGGCAAGAACGACAAAAAAATAAAAATAAATAAATAAAATATCACAATCACTTTGCCAGTTCAATGGGGGCAGACAATCTCTCTACCGTCTTCTCACTACAGTATTGTGAGACTCCAAAACTTGTATTGTAAACTAGCCTAAATTTACCCTACATTTTATAACACCACTACGGATGCACTTATAGCTTAGAATAAGCTGAAATAAAGTGTTTGGTGTGATTTATAGCTTTAAAACTTATAGGTTTTTTTTCAACTTTTTTAAGACCCAAAAGTCAACTTATTTAAAGCTGAGTTGGAGATCTTTTCTGGTTTATAACTTATTTTTCATTTAATGAATCTTTAATTGGACAACCTTGTCCTTTATTTTATTTTCTATTGGCATAAATTACCCCAATTAAATTAAGAGTGATGCTTGGGACTAGGGGTGTAAACGAGATGAGCCGCTCCACAAGGGCTCGAACCTCGGCTCGATAAATGTTAAGCTCGGCTCGCTCATTTGAACTCGTGAACATGATCGATTAAGGCTCATGAGCATGCTCGTGAAAAAGCTCGTTTTTAGGTTTAATAAAGAGCTTGTATATTGACTTTTATAAATATATTTATTATAAAATTATATAATTTTAGTGAAAATATGACACATTTCATAAATAGGCTTGATAAAAGAGTTATTATTAAACTATATAGTTTACAATGGAGTGCAAAAAAGCTCATTAAAAAGCTCGCGAGAAAGCTCGCGAACACTTGAAAGATCGGCTCGTTTGAGCTTGTGAGCAAGCTCGCGAACTCGTGAGAAAGCTCGCAAGCAGGCTCGGCTCGGCTCATATACACCCCTACTTGGCACAAAAAAATTCACATAAAATTGTTCACAAAAATTTATTGTGTCTATCTCTCTCGTTCAACGGACCCCACAGTGTTAGTGGATCCCACCAAGACAGAGATAGACACAATAAATTTTTGTGAGCAACTTTATGTAAATGTGTTTTTTTGTGTCCCAACTCCCAAACATTAGTCTTAAATTAGGTACATCACCCTACCATTATTCATCTTCTCTCTCGTGTTGTTGGAGCACTAACAGCTATTATTACTTTGAGTTGTGAACCTTAAAATTGCCTGGAACTGGAATTTGCTTTTCTTTTGTTATTTTGTAAAGTTTGGCTAAAGCTTAGCTGGTTCTAATAATATCTTCAATTATCAAAAGAAATAAAAAAACAAAGAAAGTTAGGTTTATTTTGGGTTAAAAGGTGGGTGAACAAAGTAAATTGTTTAAACTTAAATTAGATTGGAGGTAGGGGCGGATTTAGAAAAGTATTTTAGGGGGGACGACAAGGGGGTTCGGGGGCAGCGTCTCCGAATTTTTTTTTTTGAACCTAATTGTATATATTTTAGACCTAATATGACAAATTTATAATGTCAGAGTGGGATTTTGGACCTCTTTATACATATTTTTGTGTATATTTTAGACCTAATATGACAAAATTTATAATGTTAGGGGGGCTTTTGAACCTATTTATACATATTTTGTGAATATTTTAGACCTAATATGACAAATTTATAATGTTAGGGGGGGCTTTTATAATTTTCAGGGGGGCTTAACTGTAAAAAAAAATTTTTAGTACAAATATGTAATTTTTAAAAAATTTGGGGTGGGCTTGAGCCCCCCTACCCTTGGCTGTGCATCCGCCCCTGATTGGAGGATATGGAAACCAAGTGGATTTAAAGAGTAAAATAAGTGGGTGTGGATAGAATTTCCGAATCAAATTTGAGTAAAACTCTTGCTAAAAAGTAATTTTAGTCCTGAGAACATTTTTGCTCATCTTATTTTGCTCACCCATTGTGGGTGACATGTGCCTCATTTTGCCCCGTACTATCATCATAGTTATTAAAATTGGACACATGTCACCCAGTAAAGGCCTAGGTGAGCAATGTGTAACCAAATGGGGTGTGCAAAAATGCTCTTTTTAGTCATTCTATAAGCTCATATCAAAATTTGAGTAAATGAAGTGGCCCTTGTTAGACTTTGTGGCAGGCCATTGTGAGACTTTGGGGTGTGGGGGGGCCTTAGATTGGATTAAGAGTGTATGCGTTTAGCCATAATCCAAATAAGTATAAAAAAAAAAATAATATATTTTTTGAGTAAATGAGTTCTATTATTCAAGATTTGAATTTAAGTTTGAACAAAAATGAATGAATAATTCTTAGGGCACATAAAAATCTTACAAAATTAACATATATATAAATTTTATGTGTCTAAGATTCCACAGATATTGTGATCTCCACAGTGTATTGTGAGTTATGTATTTTATTTTTGTGAGATTCTTATGTACTCAAAGAGTTATCCAAAATCAATTGGGTTTGAACTATGGATTGGAAGAGATTTGTTTATTTTAGCACCTTTATTGGGATTGAAATTTAAATTTGGTACTATATGATTAGTGATTTTGGGGGAAGAAAATAAAATTTATTATTTTCGGGAGGAAAGGACATAGCCTAACAACCGACTCTGTCTCTCTGTCTAGCTTAATATTAAGCTACGGAGTATAAATTTTAGTGAGAGAGTCGTTTTCCGTAATTATCGAAGAAAATAAAGAGGAGTCCTTTTCAAACACCTGATTCAAACATTGCCACCAATTTTGGGACTTGCGACCGACACCTGACATGATTCAAACCAGAATAAGAATATACTCCTCAACCTCTCCTCTGCTAAATCCCCTCTCTCTCTCTCATCAAAACCCAATTCCAAGTTCCAACCCTCCCTCTCTCTCTCTCTCTCCATCGTCGCTGTTGTTGATATGGAGCTCTTTCTAGAACTCCTCTTCACCCTCGCTTTCTCTCTCCTGCTTTCTTTCCTTCTCGCCAAGCTTCTTTCCATGGCTTCTTCGGATGATGTCGCCGAGGAAAAGTCGGTTTCGGTGACTGAGGTTGTGAAAAAGCCGGTTCTGATTGAAACCGAAAAGTACAGGGGTTTTGACAGCGAGAAAAGAGAGAGATTCGTTGAAGAAGTGATTAACTGTGACGAAATCGAGGAAAAGGGTTTTTTTATTAGGGTTGAAACAATTAGGTCATCAGTGTTATATAATGATACTGAGATTCACGATAATGGAGAAGTTTCTTCTGGAGTAGTTGGAGTTGAAGAGAGAGTTTGCAAGGAGGAGGAAATAGAAAAAGAAGAGAACTTGCTTGATGAAAGTTCTGAGAGAGTGAAGTTTTGTGAAACAGATATAGAATTGGAGAACATTGATGAAGAAAGTCCTGAGAAGGTTGAGTTTGGCGAAATAGAAGTAGAGTCAGAGAACCCTGTTGATGGAAGTTCTGATAATCTGAAGTTTTGCAAAATAGGAATAGAATCAGAGAGCCTGGTAGAAGAAATTCCTGAGATGGCGAAATTTCATGGAATTGATGAAGTGGGTGTGGCCAAATGCGAAGAGATTGGAGTTTTTGAGAGTAATAAAGGCAATGAGAGTGATGAAGTGCATAGACTTAATATAGAATTGATTGAAAGTGGGGTTTTGGAGAGAGTGAAGTTTTGTGAAACAGATACAGAATCGGAGAACAATGTTGTAGAAAGTCCTGAGAAGGTGATGTTTCGCGAAATAGAGAGAGAATCAGACAAACTGGTTGAAGAAATTCCTGAGAATGTGAAATTTCAGGGAATTGATGAAGTGTGTGCGGCCAAATGTGAAGAGATTGGAGTTTTTGAGAGTAATAAAGGTAGTGAGAGTGATGAAGTGCATAAACTTAAGACAGAATTGATTGAAACTGAGGTTTTGGAGAGTAAAGATAACAAAGGGAGTGAGAGTGGTGAAGTGCACAGAATGAAGGTAGAATTGATTGAAACTGAGGTTTTGGAGAGTAAAGATAACAAAGGGAATGACAGCGATGAAGTGCACAGAATTAAGATAGAATTGATTGAAACGGAGGTTTTGGAGAGTAAAGATAACAAAGGGAGTGAAAGTGATGGGGTAAACTACAATGCTGGTGGTGATGAAGGAGAGGGATTGTTTGATGATTGGGAGGGAATAGAGAGAACTGACTTGGAAAAGCAATTTGGGGCTGCTATGGTATTTGTTGGTTCTAAAAGTAATGCCGATCGAATTTCGAGTCTTCAGAGTGATGTGAAGATGCAGTTGTATGGACTTCATAAGGTTGCCATTGAAGGGCCTTGCTGTAAGCCACAGCCAATGGCATTGAAGGTCTCTGCTCGTGCACACTGGTATTAATCTTCTCCTTTGATTTTTGTGAGCATTAGGAATAATTAGTGTTAGTTTTTACACGTGTGTGTGTGTGTATGTGCGTGCGTGTGTGCGTGCGTGCGTGTTTACCAAATGATATATTAGTGCACAAAATTCACGTGGATATTACTTTGGAGGACTGGGACTGGTTAAAAAGAAGGAACATGTGAAAATATTGTCTGATAACTGGAAGAAAGCTGAGTTTGGAGGCTTAAAGAGCTGCTAAATTTGCAAGTCTGGTAACTAACGGAGAAAATTAGAAAAAGGGAAATATAGATAGATTAATTTGCTGAATTTGTATAGTTATATTGAGTCATTGAAACTCTACCACGTGGATGACATTAAATCCCTAATGGACTCGTCATGGTAATATGATCTGCAGCACCAAAGATGAAGTATGCCAACTGACAGGGTGAGAGAAACAAACTAGAAGTATAAACTTGTACTGGAACTGATCCCATGAGAAATTGAGTTAGTATGCATATTTGAAACTTAGACTGGAGAACTAAAATGACTCCTTTATGTGTTTCCTAATGAGTCTAATGAAACAACTGGGCTAGCATTCAGCTATGACGCATGAGATGGAAAACTTGTGTACGCTTACTTTGCTACCGTTACTTTCATCACTTGCAATATGCAGTCCTTATAATCCTTTATTATGCTATGGTATCATTTAGAAAAAGAAAAAAGGAAACAAAACATATTGATTTGGTCTCCAATGGAAATTTACATGAACAGGACAATGACAACTTAGTGGTCGCTTTGTAAGCTATTTAAGCATTGGCCTCTCCTTTCCCAAGAATTAACCTGAGGATTAAGGCGTTGATCCCGTTCATTACCTTTATATTCACCTCCTTAATGTTTCTATTTTGGATTGAGAGCAACCACATAAAAGTTCTTCGATAGCTGTGGGAGAATTCTGCAGATGGTGCTTTTCTCCTCCCGATTTTTTTTTTAACTTGTTCAGAGTTAAGCCAAATGCTATCATTCAGACGGACTATATTTATTCACTATATTAGGGCTTATACATAATCAAATTTCAAGGTATAGGTTGTGTGTTAGCTTCAATAATAGCGTGGAGGGCTATTCTGTATTATTAATGGAGCTTGATGGTTATTTGTGCTAGGAATGCTTGGCGACAGCTAGGGAACATGAGCCGTGAGGTGGCTATGGAAGAGTATATTACCCTTCTTTCGAGGAGCATTCCTGGGTGGAAAGGAGATGACACTACAGTGAGTAATTGCCTTTCAGACATGCCATGCTGGTCATCTTAATAGTAATGCCGTGGCCTTGATCGTAATGTAACTCTTTCTGCAGGAAGATGAAAAGTATTTTTCAAATGCAGGAGCAGAAAGTGTCCTTCCTTCCAAGCTGCACAACCAACCTGGTGCTGAAAATGAAATGTATGCTTTCAAAGTTTCCCCTCTCTGAGAGTTAGCCAATGTTAATGACTTAAAACATTTTATTTTTTTATTTGTTATTTCTACTTATGGTATTCTTTATTTAAATTATTTCCGAAGCAGGAACTTAGAAAAATCAAAGCCTTTTGTTGAAGAACATGATATGACTGGAGTTGATAGTCCAAACTCCATAAACAGTGTATGGACATGGATTTATTCTTTTCATGTTTTCGATTACTTCTATCCTTTGAAGTCTTGCTTATTGAGAAGAACATTATCTGATTCCATGTTTGATTTCTGCAATTTGGAAAGAAACGATTTTATAATTTGTATTGAAATTTGTTCAAACGCTATAAGTCTCTTTCGAAAAGATTTCCTGATTAATCAAACCATAGGTTAAATAAGATGGACTGACAAATCCAGTGTTACTAGAAATCGGTCAAACCTTAGCCATCCCCGTTTTGGATCGATCCTTCCAGATCACGGTACTCACGCCTCTTTTGGCGTTCCAACTTTAAATCATGTGACCAAATTCTCGTGATATTGTAAAGATACCACCTACCCATTTAGGCTTTGACTTTTAATATATGTACATATCTACATAAATTTATGAACCTATATGAAAATGATCTGAAAAATCATTTCACGTTTCAATCTACTGTAATCTGTTCTGTCTTAGCGGTCCAGAGAAATATACCCCCACCGTATTACATTCCATAGCCGATGGTGATCCACGTTCCCATTCCCGTTCCTCGTACCAAATCGATCCGCGATCCGAGTAACCTTGGATACGGCTCTCTTCAAGTATGTCATCCTATTTCTCAGTGTACCTGAGTTTACCTATTTCTTGTTTCAATGAACTTTGTGTCAAATAAGGTTACTTGTATTCTTATATTATTCCACATTTTAGCTTTTTGTGAATAAGTTTTGTATCACAAGGATATAGTAGATTATATTCACCTTTTTAAAGTTAGAAAAAGCTCAAGCTTTTGGTCTTCAATTTCATCTCATAGTATATCTGGTTATGTCTTATATCGCTGATTACTTAGCTTGAGTCTAAACTCCTTTTCACCCCTTGAATTATGTCCAAAAGTGTAGGCTGTTTTTGTTAAAGAAGGGTCTGACTCATTTTAATGGTTCTGTTGCTTGGATATAATTTTTCTTGTCTGTTTTCCAATGTTGTGAAACCTGGACCGCATCGGCCGGCCGGTCCACCAGTTGGACCGTCAACCGATCATGGTTACGGCTTGGTTCAATCCGAAAAACTGGCAAGAAGAAAAAACCGGTGTATTTTAATTGGCTAGAACCAGACGGTTAAACCGGCACCCGTAAAAACTGTTATCGGTTTCAATGAACCAGACGGTCATTTCTTCAGGCTTTCAGTCCCAAAATCGTCGAATCTCAGCCACCAAACCAGTCCACGAAGTGCGAAATCGACTCACTTGGTTGTCGTCCTTCGTCGCTGACGCCCCACCGGCCATCGGCACTGCCTTGCGTCAACGGTCGTCGCCATCGGTGCTTCCTTGCATTGCTGACCTTCAATTTTCTCTACTCAAGCGCCGCTAGAAAGTTACCCTTTTATTTTCTTTCTCTGTCTGTTAAAGCTATCAGATAAGGTTTAAAGTATATACATCTTTGTATCCCATGTGACACGTTTCTCTAGTCTTGGACACTTGTCAGCCTGACTAGAATTTTAAGTTATTATATAGTGTAAACACCTACAAAATTTATCTACAGTCTTGACTTGTGGGTGTATCTAGAGCTTTTTAATTTCATTTCGAATTGGGTATTGTGTTCTATGTTACCCGGGCTTGGGTACGTGTGTCGGGTGTGGATATGAATCCGGGAGTTGGGCTCAGTAGACCTAGGGGTGCATATGAGCCGAGCTTTGTAAGCTCAGCTCGAAAGATTATTACTCTGCTCAAGCTCGGCTCGGAGAGAGAGAGAGAGAGAGGAGTCTTTTTTTTCAACAAAAATCTCTCTCTTTTTTTTTTTTGGGAAAGGGCAAGAATGCAGAACTCCTATTTCACGTGAAAAAAGACAGAATATTGTCGTAACTGTCCATCTTTTCATAAAAGAAGAGGAGATATGGGTAGACGAAACAAGGCATGTGTCAACTAGCAAGCCATGTCCGACATGATACGAAAAAAGTTCAACACATATTACATGTCGGTATCCTTGTCATACAAACGTCGACACTGACACGGCACCTTTATGCCAAGTCCGGGTAACATAGATTGTGTTATGTAATTAAAAAAGAGAGTAATGTTATATTCTCAAATTTGCATCCCAAATGTGGTTATCAATACAGTGACAGTTGGTCCATTTGATTTTTATTGGATGATATTGAAATGGTCCCACTATTATTGAATATTGTCTCTTTGCCACCTATTGAGAAACACATTTAGGATTAAAAAAAAAATTTGGGAAGCACAACATTGCTATAACACACACACACACACAAAAAAGGCACTATGGTTTTTAATTTTTGTTTCAAAATGTGAATAAAATCTAGATTGTTTATTATATTTTAATATTTTCTAATTGTATTATTATTTTATTATAAATTGTTATGTATTAGTACATTTATTATATAATTATGATGTCACGGTTTGATTATGGATCACCCAACGGTTGAACTAGTAACCCGTGACCCGGTCATTTCTCCGGTTCGATGAACGGTCCGGTTTTCTAAACATTGTTGTTTTCTATTTCGGTATTTTATGTAGATAATAGACATTATATGCTTTAATCCTAGGCCAGTTTCATATGGTTAAATGTATAAGATTCTGGTATTTTCTAGACCTTTATAGTTTAAATGACTGTATTATGATTTAACATTGAGACTTTCATTTGGCCACTTTTTCTGTGGTTCATGTATAAGACTTTAGCATTGTCCAATCCTTTATTCAGCTGTATTAAGATCTAAGATAGACAAATAAATTCAGGCGATAACTCTGCTTGTCTTTTTGACATACGTATCTAAATAGGATTCTCATGGCCAACTTTATATGTATGGGAGAGTCTTAGTTGAGATGAGTTGGCTTTGATAAATCTAGAAGATGACATTGGATTTTGTATGTGCTATTGTAAAATAGGATTGTGCTTCTATCTGGGGTCTCTAGAAAAACAATGCACTGATAGTTGTGAATTGTTCTAAATCATGAAAGCAAATTTTTGACTGAGATTACCATTAAAGACAATTTTGCATGTCGCTTTCGTAAGTCAATCCATAAATTCCTTTAGGAAACTATGAGATAGGTCTGAGATATTGAGCATGTAATCAAGACGACACAATTAGAGATTGTATATCTTGTACCTACATATAGCTCACGACTCGGAATGCACTTGGATTGGATGAAGCACTTACAGTTCTGCCTATCCATCACATGGTGAGAGTAATAAACAGATTGATTTTCTAGCAATCATGCATAATGATTAGACCACTGACCACATGAGTAATGTAGACTTGAAAGCATTTGTTATATCTGTAACGAAGTGGTACATAGTTGAATATTCTTGTCTATATCCATGAGTTCATCTCTAGTCGCAGTAGTCACTGCCTGTGAGCCAATCCCAATATTTTGCTTGGTTTGGTGTTGGGGCAGTTCTCATTTTTCTTCATTAATTGAAAGTTAATGAAAAGGATTCATGTTGTACTTGATAGTCCTTACTCTAGGCTTGTAGTATGGAGTAGGTATTCATTCGTGCCTAGAGTGGAAGGCTTGGATGATATAAGTATAGCGACAGTTCTCTTCCACTCGATATAAGTGAAAACTGAAAAGCGAAATCTCAACAAGGTCACGGGGGTCGGGTCCATGAGTCACTTTATAACGACTATTTTTTTTGCAGCTTTATCATTTGTCATTTTAGGCTAGTGTCTTTTCTCCCTTCCTTTTTTTCTCAATTACTTTGGTATTTCTTTTGTCCTTATAATGCCTCGTACTTGACTTGAATTATTGTGTTGTTACTAGTTTACTTATGAGGCAAATGACCATGTCATCTTCTCTTTATGATTTTTTTTTGTTGCCTTTTTTTCCGCCTTCTGTACATTGCCATCAAGGCCTGGAATAACTGACAAATTTCCTCTATAAACTTGGACGTGTTTGAAAAGTGTACTTATAAAAGACACACACTTGTTTCATTTCAACAGTTTCTGTGCTGCTAATTTTCCCTTTGGCTGTTTCTTTTCGTGGCTCGGGTTTGTGATATATTTAAATTAAACCCAAATCTCTATATATATATTTTCCCTTCATTAACTTGGTTTTGATTCTGACATTCAGGTTTTCGTGGCTCAGGTTGTGATATTTAAATTAAACCCAAATCTCTATTGTTTTTTTTTTACTTCATTAACTTGGTTTTGATCTGACATTCAGGGCAAACAATGACATGAACTTTTATGCTGGTTGCTTTCCACAACAGTACAGCTTCTTCACCAGTCTCAATGACTAGGAGTAGTTCATTTCAAGGATAAAGCTTCTGTTCTGGTTATGACCAAGTATATATTATCGTGATTTAACGTATATAACGACTAATTATGTCCACGATATACCACATTTCCCGTGTAAATTTTCCCTGGAATTGCTTGGTACTTAATTAGGTTTGCTTTGACAAGTTCTCGTAGAAATATGTTATTAGGTTTGCTTGGTAATATATTTTTTTTTCCTCGCTTTATAGTTTTATGATGCCGTATACGAGTCAGATATACGACAGTTGAGAACTATTGAATTGTACAAATAGCAAGATGGTCAATTAAGGTCTGCACGCTTGCTCTGTTGCCTTTTTATCTGTATATATTTTATATACAGTACATGTGAAATTTTAAAGTAACGCTTTCAGTTTTCAGAATTCTGAAAACAGAAACTATTTTTGTGTTTTCATAAAACGAAAAACTAAGGCCAGCATGGTAACGTTGTGGATTTCAGTTTTTGTTTTCATTTTTTTTTTATTGATGGTCGACTGCGATCAATTTTAAAAATGAAAACAAAAACCGAAATCCAGAAATCACGTTACCATGCGAGGTCTAACCTCACTTTTTTCTTTGAAGTTTTATTTTCGTTTATTGGCTTAAATTCGTCGTCGATTTCAGGAAAAAGAAAATCGGAAACGATTCCATCTTTCTTTTTTTTTTTTGGTTTTTGTTTTCAGAAAATGAAAAATGCAAACGATTACCGAACATGTGTTGTTTTTTGTTTTCAGAAAATAATAATAGTAATAATAATAATAAAAAAAATTTGAAAGACCATTACCAAATGGGCCTTTTAAGTATTTTGTTTCTTGGATTGTTGTGGTGATTTGCTCAATCGAGTGGAAAACTCTCTCTCTCTCTCTCTCTCTCTCTCTCTCTCTCTCTCTCTCTCTCTATTTTTCTTCATGCTACATATGACAACATAGAATTGGGTTCTCGGAATTGGAATTTGAGTATTTCAAATGAAAAATCCAAATCCATCTTACAAAGCAAGTATTCTCCCTCTTTGTGATGTTCGTCGGTCTTGGTTTTGAAAATGGTTCTAGTTACAAAAGGGTCACAAAGAGATGCTCACAAAAGGATATGACATCCCATGGTACTATGTCACAGAGTTAAGTGTGGTGCCACATGGGATGTTATTTCCTTTTGTGAGCATCTCTTTGTGACTCTTTTATGTCCATAGCATTAACGTTAGAGAATGCTTCTTAGAATTCAAAACCATTTATTTATTTAATTTTCTTTTATGGTAGATCTGCTACCTGATTTGGCCCAGCCAAATATTTAGTGCCCATACAGTATAATGTTTCTAGTTATCAGTTTTTCAAAATTATAAAGCAGGATTTTTTTTTTTTTCCTTATCATAAAAACAAAAGTTAAAAACATTTCTTTTTGTTGTCGTTTTCTGAATTAATTTAGTTGTCGTTTTCAAATAAGAAAGGAAAAATGGATACAATTATTATGCACATTTTTGTTTTTGTTTTGAAAAAAATGAAAACTAAAAATTACCAGACGGACCAGACACTTAGTTATCAACATCGTGGGCATCAGAGTTTATAGCTAAACTTCTACCTTTACATATAAGTTTTTGTGAGAGTAAGGAAAACAAGAAGGAAACTAGTTCCTTTATGTTTCTTCTTAATTTTCCTTCATGATTAAATAACATTAAACGTTAAAAAAATTAAAATAAAATTGTTGTATATCAACTTACTCTCGTTTCTTTCCTAGTTTCGTTATCTTTTTTGTGATTAACCAAACAAAGAAAAATGTGTTCCTTTCTGTTTTCTTTTCTTTTCTTCACTAAATCCATGAACCAAACAAAGCCTTAATGATTTCTTTATGCTTAAATGTATTATAAATTAATATATTCAAACTATTACAGAAAAATTAAGGAAGGATGAAGAAAATTTGCTCACAAATTTAGGAATTTTTTACTGTATTTTTACTCTATTTCCTTTGCCTTCCTATTTTCTTTACTGGTTTTCTTAGGCTCAGTTTGGTTTGCAATTTTAGAAGAAAAAGAAGAAGAAAAGAAAAATGAGAAGGAAAACTATATCCCTAATGTTTTCTCAAGTATTTTCCACCATGCTTAAGTAACATTAAAAATTAAAAAAATTAGAATATAATAGGACCTCAAGAAAAAGAAGAACGACAGTGACTCACAAAACTCACAAACGGTTTAATTTATCTTCACTTTATTTTCTTTTGCTTCTTACTTGCTCATTGTTTTCTTTACTAACCAAGCCTAAAAAATTTATTTTATTTAGTGAAATTCTCTTTTTTTTTCTCCCCACTAATGTCATGAACTAGACAAAGGCTTAATAACCAAGATAACCAAGTAGAGAAAAATGTTTTCTTTCTTTTCGCTCGGGAAATTCATGAACCAAAACACAACCTAAAACTAGGGAAAAGTACAACCCAAATGCTAAACGCTATCTTAATTTCATGGGTAAATTACACTTTGTATTCTCATAGTTGGCGTGTGAATTTTCAATTATTTAAAAAAAAAATTTATTTCCAATTTTATTTAAGCAAGAAAGACACGTGAAAGAAATGCATTTCTTTTTATCTTTTTCTCTTTCTATTTTTGTAGACTTGCATTATTGCATAGAAGTAGCGTAAATATATGTTTCTATATTCATACAAACATAACCCAAATCATGGGATTTTGTTTTGTTGATTGATCTTTCCTTTCATAATATTAAGCTTCTTCAATGCATAGGTAATGCATAAATTAATCTTATCCAACTAAACATGCATATACTCCTTCCGCACCAAAATCAAAGTCCTATATTCTATTTGGGGATGTCCAAAAATTGTGTCCAAATATATACTCCCTCCGTTTTCAATTTTACCCTCATCCTATTTGAAAGAAGGAAAAATAATAATAGAAATTTAGTAAAAAGTCCATCATTTTAGACTTATTAAGTTTAAAGTACAGCCCCCTCCCCTTTTTTTTTTGGTCAAAACTCTATGGTGAAACTTAATCGGAACACGTCCCTATGTTTTAAAAGTTATGTGAAATTTAACATAACTAGTTCAGTTTTTACAAAGTAATTATGTGAAATTTCACATAACTTTTTATAACATAGTCCAGCTCAAAAAAAGTCTTTAAGCTCGGCCTGACCCTTTTAGATTAATTAAGTTTAAAGGACTTTTTTTTGTCAAAATCACATGACTAGTGAAACTTAATCGGATCAAGTTCATCTGTTTTTAAAAGTTATATGAAATTTACATAACTTTTTTGTATGAAATTTCGCATAACTAGTTCAATTTTTTTTTTTTTTTTAAATTGTTTGAATTCCAATTAACTTTTTATAACATATGGACTTTTCACTAGAATTAAAACAACGGGTTGGACCTAATACTAATTAAAAAGTCTATTTTAGTGGACTTTTTACTAAAATTCTCTCCCCCCTAAAAAAAAAATAAAAATAAAAAAAAACCAACAAATTTTCATGCATGTCAGTTTGGTTCGACATATCCATTAATCTTCTCTTTCAAATCAAAATAGTAGAAATCTTTAGGTCGAGGAAATCTCCTGCATTATATTGATCATGTTGATTTCTTTAATGGTAACAAAATCAATCACCTTACGAAAGACAAGAAGGAAATCAAATAATAAAAAGTCAATCATTCCATCAAAGGAAACAAGTACAATATCTTTAATCATACTCTATTTAATCCACACCCTAAAATCTCATATGAATATTTATACATACACACACACACATATATATATATATATATATAAAGAACAAGCTAGGAAGCATATTCATATGAGTAAGAGAAAAAAGAAAATGGGTTCAAGATCATCATCTTATGTTTCTCTTGTTTTGTCAATTATGTGTATGGTTATAATGGTCATGTACAGTACAACTGTTGATGCGACAAAAAGTCAACCACCGCCTAAGATTTTTGATGTGAGGACGTATGGTGCAGTTGGAGATGGGAAGACCAACAATGCTAAGGTTATATTCTATTACACAAATGCTTTACATATTAATTTATATATGTATACAATTATTTAGGTACACCGTATTATATATGCTTTAATTCGTGATAGTTTATTCCAGGCCAAATTACACTTTTCTACCTCATACTATGCGGTGTTTTACGATTGAATCACTAAACTTAAAATAATAATAATAATAATAATAATAATAATAATAATAATAATAATCAAGTCCATAAACATATACAAGTGATGCAATTTGGTCATCTTTAATCCATCCAACAAGTCCAGAACTGCTTCTTTTTTTTTTTTTGCTGAAAAATATATTCCCAGGCTTGAGGTCTCTAGCTATAATTGACCTCAAGATAATGACAAAGCTCCAAACACTAAAAATTACTGAAAGTTACAAAATCCATTACAAAAAAGAAAATCAAAGAAATTCCATTGCAAAAAAGAAAATAAATAATTGGTGTTTCATAAATATACATACACGCAAATACATATATATATATATATGTATATATATTTGAAGATCTGAAAATAAATTTGACAAAGGTAGAGAATATTATTATATGAGGATTTAGAAGCAGATCGGCATGAGGCTAGGGTCAAATGCCATTTGGGTAGGGCTATCAATCGGGCCGAATTGAGTCCGAGCCCGTTTGAAAACTCAATCTCAAGCCCGAGCCGCACGTGGACTGGCCTAAATTAAGGCTCTGGTTACTTATTTTATGATCTTTTAAACTCAAAAAAAATATGACTATGAACTGACATTATCATGAACTTCAAGATGAAAATGAACAAATTCAATAATCAAACTCCAATTCAACAGCTGTAAGTCACAAGGTAAATTACAAATAACATAATTTACACACATGTACACTAAGTTAGGCCGAGCTTACAACACGGACCGATCTTGTACAAGCTCGAGCTCAGCCCAAAAATCAATTCGGAATTAAAATTTTGTCCAAGTTCAGCCCAAAATTTAGCAGACTGAACAAACGGGCTTCGAGCTTATCCAGCCCAATTGACATTTCTACTTTTGGGGTACCTCTTGCTTTCTTATATTTAAAGTGAAATTTCAAATAAAAAATTTTAAGGAAAAAAAAATCAAGTTAGCAAATTGTGGGATTTGTTAACTTGTTGTGTCCTTTTTAATAATTTCCCCCTTTACTTTCTACTACTTCTATTATGTCTTAGAGCATGTTTGTCATTGCTTATTTGAAGCATTTCTTGTGGCCCAAATTATTTTTTGAACTGCTTGTTTCAGCAAAAAACAAATTTGGTAAAAAAAAAACAGTTGGGAGTTGGGACCTTCTCAAACTTTGCAATGCCAACAAATTTTAAAGCAATGCAAAAGATTGTTCCAACTATTTTGTCCTTTTGTGTAATTTTAACCCTCTAAATAACGGCTGCTGTGTTGGTTTCTTCTAAACTATGAGCGGTAGCGAGACTCGATGAGTTTAAATAGAAGTTTAGAGGACTAAGGCCATGTTTGGTTACAATTTGGGCATTGTTTCAATTGTTTTGTCTTTACATGTAATTTCATTATAGATGTGGTTTGATCATTCAGAGCATCCTTGCAATATATGGTTGTGACACGCAGCATCCCATTTTTAAAATACTCTAGGTAACAGTATGATACTCATTGGAATTTGTCAAAAATAAAAATGCATGTCAAATTAAATAGCACAGTCTTGCTTTAAAGAGGGCTTCCTCTTTTTATTAAAGAGAGGGCATTTGTTTTGGCATCAAATTCAGTTTTTAAATACGATCTATTAAAGTAATACTATATGCAATAAACAATTAATGTAGACTTTTATTGTTTACAACATGTCAAGAAACAACAAAAAGGATGAACGCACTCTGACAACTTTGTCATAACATCAATATGTTGAATACAAAATCAATCAGGATATATAAGTCTATTGTGACAAACTTCTCATATGAGAACGCGGATTTTAACCATTGAATGAGAATCTAGATTCTTGGGAATCTTATTGCTAGATTTTTATCTAACGGTTAAAACTCGTCTTCTCATATGAGAAGCTGCTCACCACATGCTTGCCCAATCAAGAATACAACTCCTTGTGTTTTCACTACTTAAATATGCAAATTGTGGTTAGACATTTACCAGAAATGAAATGAGGACATAATTAAAACCTAGCTCAGGTCAAGTGAATAGAACGATCACCACAATAGAAAGTTAGCATAGACAAGGAGATTACATAGCGCATTCCAGCGTAACATGCATTTACCACGTCTCTTAAAAACACTAAAACCTTTTTTTTCTTTTCTTTCTAAGCCGCTAAAATAGAAACTATTTTCTTAAGTAAGCAAATTAATTCCATAAAACTATTTTCTCAAAACGCTTTAAAACAAAACTCTTTTTTTCTAGACCACTAAAACAGAAACAATTATCGTAAGTTTTCTTCGTACTTTCAAAACATTTCTGGATGGGGAGTTCCAAGGGGAATGGAACAATAAGCTGTGAAGATGAAAAAATGGATAGCTATTATTGGTTATGTTCACTTAATCCTCTTCACTTAAGAGCCTCACCATATAAACTGATTACATATATGACATATGTATATGTTTATATATAAGCTTTTTTCTTTCTTCTTTTTTTTTAGGCATTTTTGGAAGCATGGAGCACAGCATGTCAATGGAGGGGAAGGAGTATGGTGTACATACCATGGGGGACATACATGTTGGGATCCGTGATTTTTCGGGGTCCGTGCAACGGTCTAATTATTTTCTTGATCAAAGGGATTCTTAAAGCCCCTAGTGATCCAAATATGTTCTTTGTTGACCATTGGATTAGTTTTCAGTTCATCGATGGATTGGTAGTGAAAGGTGGTGGTTACTTGGATGGACAAGGTCATTCTGCATGGAAATTCAACGATTGCTTCACCAACACTCAATGCAAGCCCCTTCCTGCTGTAAGTACATCTTTTTTTTTTTTTTTTTAAATACTTTGAGAAATTGCATGTATATGAATCACTGTATGTGTGTATTTATGTCTGTGTACATGTTTGGCTATACTTGTATGTAGGGATGTCAAAATGGCCCGTCGGGTTCGGCCCGGCCCGACATTGATCGGGCTTGGGCGGGTTTGGACTTTGGCCCACGGGCTCATGTCTCTTTTCCGACTGAATCGGGCTCGAGCCGGGCTTAAGAGCTCACAATTCAGGCCAGGCCCTAGGCCCTAAGGTAGATCTTAAGTGAGCACTTTAAATTTATTCTAAAATGGAATAAATACTATTATATATATAACTATTTTTTTTATAGGTTGGAAATAACTTTCAATACAGCAACTTGCAATTTCTTATATTTTATTACTTGAAAACGATCAATATTTTTATTATTGGGAAGCTTTTAATCGGGCTTTTATGCGGGCCTTGGGCCGGGCTTTGGTTGGGTCGGGCCTCGGGCCGGGCTTGGGCTTCGAGAGATAGGTCCAGGCCCTACCCAGGATGCTAGGGCCGGGCTGGCCCTACCTCGGGCTTAAGGCCCGTTTTTTCGGGCTGGGCTTCGGGCCGCCCGTCGGGCCCGGCTTTTTTTACACCCCTACTTGTATGTCATTAACAAAGTGGATTGTAAATGTAATGGAAGAACTCTATATGCTAATAACTATGTATTTGAAGTTTTATTTCTTATTATTATTATTATTATTTATTTTATTTTTTTAAAATATTTATTTATTTTTTTTTAAATATTACTCCCTCCGTCCCAAGTTGCTGGACAATCTTTCTATTTTGGGCTATCCCAAAATGCTTGTACATTTTGAAAAGTCAACACACCAAATTTTTTATCTTTCCTATTTTGTCATTTCTTTTATCACAATTCTCACAAATCTTAGTTTATAAGGAAATTAAATTAAGGGTAAAGTTGGAAACTAAGAATATTTAAACATAAAAACAGTGTAATAAATGATGTTCCCTTAAAAATTGGGTTCCCCAAAAGTGCCCAACAATTTAGGACGGAGGGAGTATCAGAGAAGATTTAAAATCAATGCACGATTTTCTGGACAACATTAATGATTCGTGTGAAAATTTGTTTCGAATTTCTTTCTACACATATACGTACCCTTTTTTTTTTCCCTGAATAATTGCACATACATACTTAGTTTTGTTAAATTGTTTAAACTTTGTTCAACACATTTTCATTAAAAAAAAAAAAAAAGTACTAAGATATTCTGATACGTACATATCAAAACAGTCAATGAGGTTCGACTTCATCCATAACGCAAGAGTACACCACATAAAATCAATAAACAGCAAAAGCTCTCATTTTAACCTCTTCGCATGCAACAACATGAACATGAGTCACATCAGAATAACGGCTCCCGAAGAAAGTCCCAACACCGACGGAATCCACATAGGAAGCTCGACCAACATCCGAATCCGGAGAAGCATCATAGGCACCGGTGATGATTGCATTTCAATGGTCTCGGGAAGCCAAAACATAGACATCTCTGATGTTTCCTGTGGCCCGGGACATGGTATTAGTATAGGCAGCTTGGGACGGTCCCATGAAAAGGAGTACGTTTTGGGTGTAACCGTCAGAAACTGCTCTTTCACCAATACCCAAAATGGCGTCAGGATCAAAACGTGGGCTCCGTCTTCGGCCAGCATTGCATCGGGATTCACTTTCCAAAATATTGTGATGAACAACGTCAACAACCCCATCATCATCGACCAACAATATTGTCCAACCTCAAACTGCGATGCAAACGTATGTTTTTATTTAATTGCCTTAGTCCCCATCATATTTTTTTTTTTAAAACCTTAAAAATGTTGTGAAATTGATGTAAAAAAATGTGTTCATCTACATATATATATATATAGGCTCATTCTGAAGTTGAGATAAGCAATGTGACGTTCAAGAACATATGGGGAGTTTCGAGGTCTCAAGTGGCAATAAATCTGAAATGTAGTAGCAGTGTGCCTTGTAACAACATTTGGCTTGTGAACATCAACTTGGCTTACAAGGGGCCCGGAGGATCAGCATTAGTTTCTTGTTCTAATGTGAGAGGTCAATCATTGGGTACTCAGAACCCTCCTGGTTGTCTATAGTCACTCACTCGCTCACTCCTAGCTAGCTTTATACATCTCTTCTCATGCACCATTTTTTTTCTCTAGTTATTTATTACCCATATGTTTTGAGTCTAAACTCTTTAACACTTAATGATTTTAGTAGTTCTAGTTTGGCATAAAAGACCATTGTCTTATAAATAAATGTTTGATTGACCTGAACGATAGTTGTCTAGATTTTTTTAATCTATATATGAAATTAGAGTTTGCATTTCAAAATAGTGATGTCAGTCAGGTCATTACTTTTTGAGTAATGATAAATGCACAACGAATTGCACGTTTGTGCAATACATGGTTGTACCTTGTGTGCAGACTTTTCGGCATAAGGTCCAATCATGTACTGTACCTTTGTGCAATTCGTTGTGCACCTATCATTATTGTTACTTTTTATTTGGGTATATATTAATTGTTGGGGTAATATAAATGGAGGTGAAAGGTTCATTTTGTACAAGTTGAATTTAGAAGCATAAATTTTTGTGGAATTGAATTTATTTTAATTCAATTAACGTTGTAATTAGTTGCAATGATTTTTGTCTAATTCTTAATATTTTAACGATTGTTTGGAATCACCTCCTAAACGCATGTTTCAGCCCAATTGTGCGTTTGGGATCCGAAACGCATTTGTTGACTATTGGGATCAGTATTAAGACCCCAAAAATTCTCTTGAGCTGAAGCATGTACAAATGTGTTATCATTACTTAGTTTTGTTTGCAAAAAAAATAATAATTTGCCAATGTGGCCTATTTGTAGATATCTTGAACTTGAATGGTTTCATTTATCAGTTATGTAGCACTTCCAATGGAATTGTTCATGATTCTAAACACCATTTTACTACTATATTTTCGAATTAAATGGATTTATTTAAGATTACAATACAAGGACTCGGAAGATTACAAGAGTGAGGGATATGGTACTCATGGCCAACTCCAACCCAAGCCTGGTCGCGGCTCTGGTGCCACCGATGCTGTCAACTGCCACAGTGTCCCTTGATTTCACTATTATGTGCCCATGCTAGAGAGAGAGCTTTTGTATGTGTCTTCTTTGTTTTTTTTTTTTTTTTTTTTTAAATTATAAATTTTTTTTGTTTTTGTGTGAAACTGTTTTCTCTTTTCACGGTGCTAGCTTTTGGATTAAGAGAAGAGAAGATAATGGAGACCACTTTCTTTCGTTTGAATAAATAAGTTGGGCGAGAATAAAATGGTTAGTGGAGAGAATCGGAGAGAAAGCGAAGAAAAAAGAATCCAAAAATTGTTCTCTCCAAATCGGAGAGACTTGGAGAGGAGAGAAGAGAATTATAATAAAATGTTAAGAAAAGAGCAGAATATTCCTAAATATTATGTGCCCATGCTAGAGAGAGAGAGAGAGAGCTTTTGTATCATGTGTCTTCCAGTCTTTTATTTTTATTTTTTTTATTTTATTTTTTGTTTTTATGTGAAATTGTTTTCTCTTTTTACGGTACTTTTGGATTGAGAGAAGAGAAGATAAAGGAGATCACTTTCTCTCCCCTTCTCTCGTTTGGATAGATAAGTTAGGAGAGAATAAAACGTTAGCGGAGAGAATTGGAGAGAATTAAGTGAAGAAAAAAGAATCCAAAAATTGTTCTCTCTAAATCGGAGACACTTGGAGAGAAGAGAAGAAAATTACAATAAAATGTTAAGAAAAGAGCAGTATATTCCTAAGGCTGGCGATAAAGGCACCTTCATTTTTTAATTAGGGCACCTAAATTTAAGTTAAAAAATCAGTTTTTTACCTTTTACTTTAATTAGTAAGGGCACCTCACTTAATTTATTACATATTATAGGCTTAACTATATTTTGCACCCTCTTAGTTTGCCCTTTATGTCAATTTGGTTCCTGTATGTCATTCTAGTCCATGTAGCTTCATAAGTGTGTTGTTTTAGTTCCTCAAACATTTTTTGTGACAAATTTTATACTTTCAGTGACAAAATTATTCATCACTAAAGGATTTATTGACATACTTATGAACTTATAGGAACTAAAGTGACAATTTCTAAATTACAGGGATCAAACTACAGGGACAGGCACAACACACATAATTAGGTATTATATATTTTCATAAATATTATAAAATTAAAAGATATTCAAAGAATAATAATAATAAATTTGGTACTTGCAATAATGTTACTTGCAATTATAGAGTTTTATAACAGCTGAACTTACTAATAATCATTCTTTCAGTGCAAGGCACTTTTAGTTTTCTAAATTACAGGGATCAAACTACAAGGACAGACACAACACACATAATTTGGTATTATATATTTTCATAAATGTTATAAAATTAAAAGATATTCAAAGAATAATAATAATAAATTTGGTACTTGCAATAGTGTTACTTGCAATTATAGAGTTTTATAACAGCTGAACTTACTAGTAATCATCTTTTAGTGCAAGGCACTTTTAGTTTCTATGGCTTCGTCAATTGATATATGGATACCATAAGACTATTAGATTATACAGGAAAAATGATGTGGCAGCTAAATTGCGACAAGTATAAATCTGGAATACATACGACCCATGCCACACACACACAAACGTAATTTCACTTTTAGTGTCACTGAAAATAAAAATTGTCACAAAAATTGTCACTAAAAGTAAAAAATTTGTCACAAAAAGTGTTTCGAGGGACAAAAATGACACAATTATAAAATTACAGGAACTAGAATGACATATAGGGACTAAATTGACATAAAAGGCAAACTAAGAGGGTGTAAAATATAGTTAAGCCTATAATATGTAATAAATTAAGTGAGGTGCCCTTACTAATTAAAGTAAAAGGTAAAAAACTGATTTTTTAACTTAAATTTAGGTGCCGTAATTAAAAAATGAAGGTGCCTTTATCGCCAGCCATTCCTAAATATGCATTCTTTTTCCAATATATCCTTTAGCAAAGTTTCATTATTTAGTGGATATATGGTAAAATGGGCGCTCTCTCTCTCTCTCTCTCTCTCTCTCTCTCTCTCTCTCATGAAAGCTAAACAAACAATATAAAGTTTATGATTCTCTTATCTTATCTTATCTTCTCTTCTCTCTATCCAAACGAGGTTAAGTAAATTAGGGTTGTTAACAAAATCGACCGAACATTATTGTGATAACCAAGAGCCAAAACTCCTAAGGTAGTAAGGCCAAGATGGATGAGGTGAAGTGAGGTAAGGTATGGGTACTTGTCCCAGATCACCTAGGGTACTTAAGATCCTAGACAAGTTTATAAGGCTTAATCACCCCTCAATGTATAATAAGGCCTTTTAAAACCGTGAGGCAGCTAAACACAATGGAACTCCACAGTTAAGCGTGTTGCTGCTATAGTAGTACTAGGATGGGTGTAGCACCTGAATTTCTCCAGAAATTCCATGTAGGATATTAGAAATTAGTGATGTTGCTACGAAGGTTGTCAGGTATTCACAATGTTTTTCACATCAGTATGTTGAAGGAGTATCATCAGGGCGCGACGCCACATGTAATCGACTTCAAGAACATTGAGGCGAATAACAACGTGTCTTACACCAAGAGACCGATCAAGATTTTGGGTTGAGAAACCAAGAAGCTAAGGAACAAAGAGATCCCATTGGTAAAAGTTCAATGGAATCATCATGATGAAAGAGAAGTGTAGCACCCTGTATTTTATTTTATTTTTTTCATTAATAAATACTGCATTTCATTTCCATGAGTATTTGATTTAATTTCTCTTTGTAATATTTATTTGGGGTCAAACTGTAATTTCCAAAATATTTTCTATGGTTTCAAAATCGATATTTATATTTTTATACAACCCGGGATTTAATTCCTACGAAAAAATAATTTTTCGTATTTTTATTTTAACCGTAAAGTACCAGTTTTATATTTTAATTTGCGTCTACATCGCAATTGGGTGAGGGAGCACGTGAGCTCAACCTCACCGGATGAAATCCGGTCATTTCTTGGGCTCCAAATAATTTTAACAGTATATGTATATGTGTATATCTCTCATTCTCTCCATAACTCTCACAGTCTCTCAATTCACTCTCTATCCCTCTCAATCACTCTCTTGCTCTCTCTCAAGATCACACACACACAACACATACAGATTATATATTATATACTTACACACCTACATAGTTATATATATATATATATCAAGATCAAGAGAACGGAGGAGTAATTTCTAACGACGGATTATTCGGCGGAATTCTCGGTCTCAAAATTCTCTGTGTTATTAACCTCAGTGAGTATTATAAACTCACTCTCAACATTTATATATGTATATTTCAGTGTATAGATGTGTGTATATGTGTATATATATATATAGATACACCATTAAAGCTTTGAAAATTGGAGTTTTACAAAAGTTAACCAAAATCAATTCCGTGAATTGGGAATGAAAGATCTTAGTCCCAATAAGCTGTGGTTCGAATCCTACGGCTTAATTCATCCGTATCGCGACGTACCATTGATTTAAAGTTTTGTCACCTCTCGATTTTACGTGAAATCCGAGAGCTACGATTGAAATTAGTTAAAACCGATCGCGTATTCATAATCCTTGCGGAAAAACGAAGAAATCCATATATTACATGTCTTGGTTGAAGCAGAATTGAGAAATGGGTCAAAAATAGGCTTCAAATTCGTAACAGGGGAGAAACTGCTGATACCAATCGATTGGAATGATTACCAATCGATTGGTATGTTTACCAATCGATTGACATGTGTTCCAATCGATTGACATGTCATTCAATCGATTGACACTTTTGTCAATCGATTGACACTTTTCAGCATTGACGGCTTTTACTAAAATGGTCATAACTTCCTCTAGAAAACTCGAAAACGCGCACCGTTCAAAGCATTGGAAACTAGACTCAAAGACCTTTCTTTTGATGTGTAATTCATCCACAAAAATTATAACTCATTTTTAAGGGCATTGCTTTAAAGTGGACCTGTTTGTGTATTAGTAGCTGTAAAAGTGTATTAAAGTAGTTTTTGATGAATTTACTTGTTTCATATATGACTTGATAGTTTAGATCATGGGTGCTAACTCAATGATTTTAAAGTACATTGTACCTTGTTAATAAAGAAAAAATAAAAAGACTTGATTTCTCGTACTTTTGTTTGGTGTTACATTTCATGGACATTGACATGCATGATAGGGTTGAGGTGGAGTCGACATGCATGGTGTATGAGAAAGCGTGGAAAAAGAGTAGAGAGTGGCGGTCTGGTGATCGACCCAGATATCGATCGGATATTATTCCTGGTATCTAAGGCGACAGTGTGGTGTGCGACCTCAATATCGATCGGATATTATTCCTGGTATTAAAGGCGACAGTGTTGTGTACGGCTTAGATATCGATCGGATATTATTCCTGGTATCTAGGGCGCTCGTTTCGGATATCGATCGGATATTATTCCTGGTATCCAAAGCGATGGTATTGAGTTACGGCTTAGATATCGATCGGATATTATTCCTGGTATCTAGGGCGCTCGTTTCGGATATCGATCGGATATTATTCCTGGTATCCGAAGCGATGGTATGGAGTTACGGCTTAGATATCGATCGGATATTATTCCTGGTATCTAGGGCGCTTATTTCGGATATCGATCGGATATTATTCCTGGTATCCGAAATGATGGTATTGAGTGCGGCTTAGATATCGATCGGATATTATTCCTGGTATCTGAAGCGATGGTATTGGTGTGCTATTTTGGATATCGATCGGATATTATTCCTGGTATCTGAGGTAATGGTTTGGTTGAGTCGAGTCTTGTTGAGAGAAAAGAGTCAGAAAGATGAGATGTTACATTGTTTCATGCACGGTCGCATATTTATTGCTTATTTTATTCCCCCATGACTTATGTTGGAATTGGAACCTTGAATCTATTGCTTTTAAAGTTAATTTACATCATTGTTTATATGCTTATATATACATTGCGAGCACTTGTTTATTTTGCTCACCAGCTTGCATAAGCTGACGGCGTTGATGCGTCCTGGACTGTATGTCCAGATTTTCAGGGTCAGGAGCAGCCAGGGTATTTCGACTATGCTAGTTAGAGGCAGGAGACTTTCCAGGAAGTTGCTTTATATTTCCTATGTCTTTTTAATTCGAGTTGTAATAAACTAGTTTAGATTTTTGAATAAGGCGTCTTATGCCCAAGTTTATGACTACTGTAATAGTTAGTAAGTTTTAATTTTGGAGGATTATGTTTATTAGTATCCTTTGCTCTAGAAATGCTATTAAGATATTTTGTTGCAGGGACAATTGGTCATACTCACTTGTCACGACCTACGAGTCCATAAAGGAAATTAAATGCTTTCCTGAATTATGCTACGTCGGGGCATGACAGGCTTTTTGGTATCAGAGCCAGGTTATGGCTCGACCAATTGTCCAAGACACATAGGATCTCCCGTTAAGATAGAATTAAGATAAGATAGTTCGACTTCATTCCGTGTTTAGTCGCTTTTTATCGTTTAGAATTTTCCTTCTTCTCGAGAGATTGACCGAATTCTTGTTGATCAATGGATAGGTACCTTTCTCTTGAGATATGGCCGGAAGAAATCTCAGGAACCGTCCCGCTATTGAAGATGCACCGCCGGTAGTGGATCCAACCGGAATGTTTGAGGCTTTTGTAAGAAGATTGGAGAGGGTTAGTGATCAGAATGCAAGGAACAATAATCAGAATGGGAATCACAACGGGAATGGGAGGCAAGCTCACCAGACTAGAGACAAGCTTCTCAAGGAGTTTCGCACTCTGCGACCTGAGTATTTTGCTGGGACTGATGAACCCTGGCAAGCGGAACAGTGGCTACGCCAGATGGAACGTATCTTTGAAACCATAGAGTGCACTGATCTGGAGAGGAAGCGTCTGGCTATCTTTCAGCTGTCTTATGCAGCGGCTGATTGGTGGGATGCAGAAAAGGCAACCATAGGGGAAGAAGCTGCAAGGAGAATGCCGTGGGTGGTGTTTAAGGAAAGATTTCTCGAGAAGTATTTTCTTGAAGAAGAGAAGGACAAGAGAGAGAAAGAGTTTATGGAATTGACTCAAGGGAATCTGACTGTCCAAGAGTACACCACTCGGTTTGAGCGTCTGTCTCGCTTTGCTACACATATGGTGGACACACCCCAGAAGAAAATCAAGAAGTACCACCGGGGTCTCACCTTGTCTCTCCGACATCTGACTATGGGGCATCTGGGCCAGTCATTTGAAGCTCTGGTAAGATTAGCTACGGGGTTGGAGAATGATGGTTGTCAGAATCCGAAGCCATTTGGAAATAGACCTCCATAGAAGGGTTATCTCGGACAGAAACCTGGGTACCATCAGGGACAGAAAAGGACCTGGGATGGAGGGAAGAAGCCTCAACAGACACAAGCAGTACAGCAGTATCCGCTTCGAGCAACAGGAGGGAACAACAACAATAACTGCTTCAATTGTGGTAATCCCGGTCACCGAGCTAAAGATTGCAGAATAACTAGGCGTGCTGATCGTCCGGGAGTTGTGTGCTATAATTGTGGCATGCCAGGTCACATAAGTCCAGAATGCAAGGCTCCTAGGAGAGGCAATTACGGTCAGCAAGGACAGGCCCGCCTGAATCCTGTTATCCCCGAGGCTGCTGGCTATGAAGAAACAGGGTACGAAGGAGGTACTTATGAGGAAGGACCGCCTGAGCAACGAGCAATGGAAGGTACTCTAACCTTGTTTAACTCTCATGTTAAAGTTTTATTTGACACGGGTACTACACATTCCTTTATATCTGTTAAGACTGTTCGAAAGTTGGGAATAGTACCGCAACGTTTAGAGGAAGCTTTGAGTGCTGTCTCACCCTTAGGAACCACTGTCAAGTTATTACATGTATGTAAGGATTGTCCTCTATGGTTAGGAGACCGTGAACTTTTGGCAAGATTAGTGGTTCTGTCGATGAAGGAGTTCGATATAATCCTAGGAATGGATTGGCTCGGGAAGAATCATGCAAAGTTGGATTGTGCAAGGAAGAGGATCACATTTGCGGACAATGGGAACCAACCCTTTGATTTTCCAATGTAACCCTTCAGGTGATATGTTCCTCACCAGATGCCTAGCAAACATTGAGGTTGTCAGTGCAGAGGTGACAGTGTCATCAATACCGGTGATTAAGGAATTTGAGGAAGTATTTCGAGATATTTCAGGATTACCGCCAGAAAGGGACATAGAATTCTGTGTGGAATTGGTGCCAGGCACTCGACCTATAACCAAGGTTCCCTACAGGATGGCCCCTACAGAGCTACTGGAGCTGAAGGAACAAGTTCAAGAACTTGAGAAGTTGGGTTTTGTTCGTCCAAGTACCTCACCCTGGGGAGCACCAGTGTTGTTTGTGAAGAAGAAGGATGGAACTATGCGACTGTGTATTGACTACCGAGAACTAAATAAGGTTACTATCAAGAATAAGTATCCTTTACCTCGGATAGACGATCTGTTTGATCAATTGCAAGGAGCCACGACCTTTTCTAAGATTGATCTACGGTCAGGATATCACCAGTTGAGGGTGCGGAAGGAAGACATACCTAAAACTGCTTTTAGGACAAGGTACGGACACTATGAGTTTTCAGTGATGCCGTTTGGGATGACGAATGCTCCGGCTGTGTTTATGGACTTGATGAACAGAGTATTCAAGCCCTATTTGGATCAATTCGTTATTGTCTTTATTAATGATATTTTGATCTATTCCAAGTCAGAGGAAGAGCATGAGCAGCATCTACGGATTGCGATGCAGACTCTCAAAGATCACCGCCTATATGCTAAATTCAGCAAGTGTGAATTCTGGCTTCAGGAAGTTAAGTTCCTCGGGCATGTGATCTCACAACAAGGAATCGCAGTTGACTCCTCAAAGACCGATGCAGTGGCGAATTGGACTCGGCCGACCAATGCTACAGAAGTCAGAAGTTTCCTGGGACTAGCTGGTTACTATCGGAGATTTGTAGAGGGTTTCTCAAAGATAGCAGCCCCGTTAACTGGTTTGACTAAGAAAGATTTGAAGTTTGAATGGACTGATAAGCATGAATGCGCTTTTTCTGGAATTGAAAGAGAGATTGACAACAGCACCAGTGCTTGCGATACCAAAGGATGGTGAGAAGTTCACTATTTTTAGTGACGCCTCTTACCAAGGACTGGGATGTGTCCTTATGCAAGACGGAAAGGTCATAGCCTATGGTTCACGACAGTTGAAGCCGAATGAATTGAATTACCCAACTCATGATTTGGAGCTAGCAGCGGTCGTGTTCGCACTTAAGATCTGGAGACACTATCTCTATGGGGAGAAGTTTGATCTATTCTCGGACCACAAGAGCCTCAAGTATTTGTTTACTCAGAAAGAGATGAACATGAGGCAACGTCGGTGGATGGAGCTGATTAAGGATTACGACTTTACATTAGAGTACCACCCTGGTAAGGTTAATGTAGTCGCTGATGCCTTAAGTCGGAAACCTCAAGGAATGATTGCTTCATTGATGATAAGGGAATGGAAAGCTTTAGAGACAATCGCAGAATTTGATATGCAGATTTCTGAGGGAAGTGTCGGGCAACACTTTGGATGCCTCATAGTACAACCAACACTCGTGAGTCGAATCATCACGGCCCAGAAGGAAGACGAGAAATTTCAAGCATGGTTCGCCAAGATGTCAGAAAAGGACCCTACAGAATGGAAGGTTGGGGCCGATGGAGGATACCGATGTCGAGACAGATTGTGTGTGCCAGATTCTGGAGATTTGAGAAAAGATATTCTCGAAGAAGCACATAAATCGAGACTGACAGTGCACCCAGGAGGAACAAAGATGTATAAGGATTTGAAGAGAAACTTCTAGTGGGAAGGGATGAAACGAGAAGTAGCCGAGTTTGTGTCTAAATTTTTGACTTGTCAACAAGTGAAGGCCGAACATCAGAGACCCTCGGGATTGTTGCAACCTTTACCTGTTCCAGGATGGAAGTGGGAACACATAACTATGGATTTTGTGGTTGGATTACCCCGGTCACAACAGAATCATAATGCGATTTGGGTAATTGTGGATCGTCTGACGAAGTCCGCACACTTTATCGCATACAATATGACTTACCTAGTAGAAAGGATGAGTCGAATGTACATACAGCAAGTGGTGCGATTGCACGGTGCGCCTGTGTCGATTGTATCAGACCGAGACGCACGTTTTACCTCGGGATTTTGGGAAAGTTTGCAGAAGGCTATGGGAACTTCGCTCAAGATGAGTACTGCTTTCCATCCTCAGACAGATGGACAGACCGAGCGTGTTAATCAAATTATGGAAGATATGTTAAGAGCTTGTGCAATCGATTTTGAAGAGTCTTGGGAGATGCACTTGCCGTTGGTCAAATTTGCGTATAACAACAGTTATCACTCGAGTATTGGAATGGCACCGTTCGAAGCCTTGTACCGACGGCCATGTCGATCTCCGTTGTGTTGGGCTGAAGTGGGAGACACAGAATTATTGGGACCAGATTTGGTGAGAGAAACCAATGAGAAGATTTCACTGGTTAAGGAAAGAATGAAAACTGCACAGAGTAGACACAAGAGTTATGCGGATCGACGTCGAAAGGATTTGGAGTTCAGTATCGGTGATCACGTACTCCTTAAGGTTTCACCTGTTCGGGGAGTAGTACGTTTTGGTCAGAAGAGAGGGAAGTTGGCACCTCGTTTCATCGGACCATTCGAGGTATTGGAGCGTGTGGGGAAAGTGGCTTACCGGCTCGCGTTGCCACCAAAGATGTCTGGTGTTCATAATGTGTTCCATGTCAGTATGTTAAGGAAATACATACGGGATCCTTCACATGTGGTTAATTTTGATGATATTGAGACAAGTCAGAATGTTGTCTACAAGGACAGACCTGTGAGGATTCTTGACCAGAGTATCAAGAGGCTGAGAAGAAGAGACGTTCCTTTGGTTAAGGTTCAGTGGAGGCATCATGACGAGGGATAAGCGTCGTGGGAGTTAGAGTCGGACATGAGGACTAGATACCCCGAGTTGTTTCAGGATTAGTGAGTTCAGATTTCGGGGCGAAATCTCTGTTAAGGTGGGTAGAGTGTAACACCCTGTATTTTATTTTATTTTTTTCATTAATAAATACTGCATTTCATTTCCAGGAGTATTTGATTTAATTTCTCTTTGTAATATTTATTTGGGGGTCAAACTGTAATTTCCAAAATATTTTCTATGGTTTCAAAATCGATATCTATATTTTTATACAACCCGGGATTTAATTCCTACGATAAAATAATTTTCTGTATTTTTATTTTAACCGTAAAGTGCCAGTTTTATATTTTAATCTGCGTCTACATCGCAATTGGGTGAGGGAGCAAGTGAGCTCAACCTCACCGGATGAAATCCGGTCATTGCTTGGACTCCAAATAATTTTAACAGTATATGTATATGTGTATATCTCTCATTCTCTCCATAACTCTCACAGTCTCTGAATTCACTCTCTATCCCTCTCAATCACTCTCTTGCTCTCTCTCAAGATCACACACACACAACACATACAGATTATATATTATATACTTACACACCTACATAGTTATATATATATATATATCAAGATCAAGAGAACGGAGGAGTAATTTCTAACGACGGATTATTTGGCGGAATTCTCGGTCTCAAAATTCTCTGTTTTATTAACCTCAGTGAGTATTATAAACTCACTCTCAACGTTTATATATGTATATTTCAGTGTATATATGTGTGTGTATATGTGTATATATATAGATACACCATTAAAGCTTTGAAAATTGGAGTTTTAAAAAAGTTAACCAAAATCAATTCCGTGAATTGGGAATGAAAGATCTTAGTCCCAATAAGCTGTGGTTCGAATCCTACGGCTTAATTCATTCGTATCGCGACGTACCATTGATTTAAAGTTTTGTCACCTCTCGATTTTACGTGAAATCCGAGAGCTACAATTGAAATTAGTTAAAACCGATCGCGTATTCATAATCCTTGCGGAAAAACGAAGAAATCCATATATTACATGTCTTGGTTGAAGCAGAATTGAGAAATGGGTCAAAAACAGGCTTCAAATTCGTAACAGGGGAGAAACTGCTGATACCAATCGATTGGAATGATTACCAATCGATTGGTATGTTTACCAATCGATTGACATGTGTTCCAATCGATTGACATGTCATTCAATCGATTGACACTTTTGTCAATCGATTGACACTTTTCAGCATTGACGACTTTTACTAAAATGGTCATAACTTCGTCTAGAAAACTCGAAAACGCGCACCGTTCGAAGCGTTGGAAACTAGACTCAAAGACCTTTATTTTGATGTATAATTCACCGACAAAAATTATAACTCATTTTTAAGGGCATTGCTTTAAAGTGGACCTGCTTGTGTATTAGTAGCTGTAAAAGTGTATTATGTAGTTTTTGATGAATTTACTTGTTGTTTCATATATGACTTGATAGTTTAGATCATGGGTGCTAACTCAATGATTTAAAAGTACATTGTACCTTGTTAATAAAGAAAAAATAAAAAGACTTGATTTCTCATACTTTTGTTTGGTGTTACATTTCATGGACATTGACATGCATGATAGGGTTGAGGTGGAGTCGACATGCATGGTGTGTGAGAAAGTGTGGAAAAAGAGTAGAGAGTGGCGGTCTGGTGATCAACCCAGATATCGATAGGATATTATTCCTGGTATCTGAGGCGACAGTGTGGTGTGCGACCTCAATATCGATCGGATATTATTCCTGGTATCCAAAGCGATGGTATTGAGTTACGGCTTAGATATCGATCGGATATTATTCCTGGTATCTAGGGCGCTCGTTTCGGATATCGATCGGATATTATTCCTGGTATCCGAAGCGATGGTATGGAGTTACGGCTTAGATATCGATCGGATATTATTCCTGGTATCTAGGGCGCTTATTTCGGATATCGATCGGATATTATTCCTGGTATCCGAAATGATGGTATTGAGTGCGGCTTAGATATCGATCGGATATTATTCCTGGTATCTGAAGCGATGGTATTGGTGTGCTATTTTGGATATCGATCGGATATTATTCCTGGTATCTGAGGTAATGGTTTGGTTGAGTCGAGTCTTGTTGAGAGAAAAGAGTCAGAAAGATGACATGTTACATTGTTTCATGCACGGTCGCATATTTATTGCTTATTTTATTCCCCCATGACTTATGTTGGAATTGGAACCTTGAATCTATTGCTTTTAAAGTTAATTTGCATCATTGTTTATATGCTTATATATACATTGCGAGCACTTGTTTATTTTGCTCACCAGCTTGCATAAGCTGACGGCGTTGATGCGTCCTGGACTGTATGTCCAGATTTTCAGGGTCAGGAGCAGCCAGGGTATTTCGACTATGCTAGTTAGAGGCAGGAGACTTTCCAGGAAGCTGCTTTATATTTCATATGTCTTTTTAATTCGGGTTGTAATAAACTAGTTTAGATTTTTGAATAAGGCGTCTTGTGCCCAAGTTTATGACTGCTGTAATAGTTAGTAAGTTTTAATTTTGGAGGATTATGTTTATTAGTATCCTTTGCTCTAGAAATGCTATTAAGATATTTTGTTGCAGGGACAATTGGTCATACTCACTTGTCACGACCTACGAGTCCATAAAGGAAATTAAATACTTTCCTGAATTATGCTACGTCGGGGCGTGACAAGAATCTTCGTGGGAAATGGAGTCAGAGATGCGAGAGAAATATCTTTTCTGTTTTGTAAATAGATAAGCTCTGATTTCGAGGACGAAATCCTTTAATAGGTGGTGGAAGATGTAACACTTGTAATTTTCTTTCATTGATAATATCAGTTTTTCGAATTTCTGTATTGGACCGACTATATTATTATATTATTATTTTAATTACATGATGGTATGGACGTGTTGTAGTATTATCATATAGACTGTACTAACCATACCGACTCGACCACAATAAGATTTAACTTAGTCCCGTACCCGGACTCGGACATTAGAAATAATACCCGGTTGTACGTAAATCAAGACCGACACGTATACCGAGGAACTTATGCACGTAAACTGAGAAAGTGGCACACAACCCGAGGTGGGCCCCACATGACCGGCCACATGGCAGCCCCATGTGCCACTCCTTACACTTGTCATCTCCTCCCATGACATTTGTCCACATATTGGACATGTGTCTTTGCATGAACTCATGCAATTGACACCTAACCATGCCAATCTCCTATATATCATGCACATACACACAATTGAGACACTTTTGTCTCTACAATCTGCATATAATTGAGAGGGAGAGAGAGCTAGAGTTATAGCTCCATGGAAGAATAGAAGAAGAAGAAGTTCATCCTTGAAGTTTGAAGATTCAAGCTTCACTAAGCTTCAACCAATATCAAGCTTAAATTTCAAGCTTTAGTGAGTAATTGAAAGTAATCTAACTCAATTTAGAACACGTATAATATGTACTAATGTTTAGTAGAAGTTTGATGTTGTTGTGTTGAAGTTTTCATGACATGCAAGACAAATCCATAAATCTGAGAAACTGAAACTTTCAGCAGAACATAGTTTAGTAAAATGAATGTTTTGTGCAGCTCAAAAATGATAATTAAGCTAGTTTTTTTATGGTAAAAGCTAACTCATATATCTACAAATAACTCTTCTATTGCTCAGTCTAGAAATCACTCCTTCATGGGTGAAATGCATGTACAACGCAGTGTTATAAACTGGGAAACTGAAACTCTCAGCAGAACATAGTTTAGTAAAATGAATGTTTTGTGCAGCTCAAAAATGATAATTAAGCTAGGTTTTTTTGTGGAGAAAGATAACTCATTTATCTACAAAAAATCCTTCTATATCTTAGTTTAAAAACCCTTCCTTCATAGGTGAAATTCACATACAATACAGTACTATAAATCTGGGACAGAACAATCTGAGATATAAGAAATGTCTTGTAAAATAAATAGTTTGAGTAGCTTAAAAATGTAATTGAAGTTAGATTTTTTTGTACATAAAGATATTCCTATTATCTACAATGTTTTAGTTTTGAGTTTGACCTACAAAGCAATTTTTCATGTCCAAATAAATCATGTTAATTCAGTCAACACAGTGAAAATGTATCCAGGCAGATTGTGTAGCTTTTTGTATGATGTTTTGTTATGCATGGTGTTGATTGTTGATGCTATTTTTCCGGTACCTGTGTTGTTATGAAAATCTTGTGCTATGGTAGTGCTATCACGTAGATGAGTATGTTAAGGGTTTCATCTATATGTTTATTGGTATTAAATCCATGATTATAAATCCATGAGCTACGTGAATATAGTTTAATGACCGTTGGAAAGTTCATACCCAAACTATAAGTATGTTGAATGGCACGATTATTGCATTGGTAAGTGATTGGGAAAGTTTCCATCGTAAGTATATTGAGAGGAAAACGGAATGTCGAACGTAAAGCGAAATACTGATGGTTATAAATGGATGATATTAATGAACTAAACTACGAAATGTACGAACGTGAAAAATAACGATAAAACCTTCAATAATAGATTTAATGCGAATAAGGGACGTTGGGTTTCGTTTCTAGTCGTGTGACTACCGGTCAAAGTTGATTCGTGAACTTTTGTGTCGTGTTTGGATAATTCTTGCAAAGTTGGTCTCTCGATTATTCCATGGAGTCGATTGGTGTGTTATGTTTTGTTCCTTGATCTGAGGATCAGCATGACATGTTCAGTCAAGTGCGGATGACCTGAGGATCGTCATGACGTGTTCGATCAAGTAGTTGATTAGTTTTCCGCACCCTTAGACTGAGGATCGGCATGACGTGTTCGGTTATGTACGGGTGACCTGAGGATCGGCATGACGTGTTCGTCCAAGTGATTATTAATTTACCGTACCCTTGGTCTGAGGATCGGCATGACGTGTTCGACCAAGAGATTGTTAATGTCCCGCACACTTATGCCATTTGGGTGACAGTTAACTATTCATTGTTGAGTGTTGTTCTTTCTTGACCAGTAAATGCGTTTGGAGTTAAGTCTTCTTTCAGTCAATATCATTGGTCAGTTCAGTTCTGGGCTAAGTTCCAAAGGGAATGATTGGGTTAAATAAGACATGGTTTTGAGAATAAGAAAAGACGAACAAGACATAGTATCGAGAATAAGAAATGATGAACGAGATATGGTTTCAAGAAATAAGAAGAGATGAAGAATAACTTACCTTAAGTTGTGGTAACCTTAAGGGGACCCTCACTTAGCTTAACCACTAACGGCTTTTCACGCCGCTGGACCTTCCACGTCCAGCCTTTGCAGGTCCAGACAGAGCCGACTGCTATCAAGATGCTGACTTTACTACTGAAGACTATGCTGGTGAAGATTACTACGAGGAAGGCTACGGTTTCGCCAGCTGAAGACTTTGGAGCTTTTCTTTTGTTATAGTTCTGTTATTATTATGTTAGTGATGTAATAGTTTAGCTGGTCTTGTAATATGTAACTTTTGGATATCTTTTTGGCCTGTAATATACTACTGATGTAAGACTTGGATGTTTTAAATTTCTGATTCCACTGAACTTAGTCACTTTCCCATATCACATTATTGTTATAAGCATGTTTGGACAATCAGGTGACACTCACAACCAGTCACGTGTCTACGAACTCATAAAGAAAATTTATTTTTCCCTATTTTTGGTACTTCGGGGCGTGACAATGGGTGATCCCCTATGAAGTCCTTGTGTTTATGTCACGCCCCAGCATAGCAAAATAAGGAAAAAAATTCATTTCCGTTTCGAACCCGTAGGTCATGATAGGTGATGGATCGCTCATCTTTTAATTAGCTTAACACGTACCAGAAAATAGAGTATATAAAGCAACAGGGAAGATAATATTAAACATTATTACAACTTCAATAATATTACATTGTTCTTAAATAAAATATCCTTAAGGCACAATTCGCCTTATTCAAATTTAAAACATTATCCATAACCTTATTACAACTTTATTAAATTATAAAAGTATCTCCGCGGACTTATCTAGCTAACATATTCATATTGCCCTGCACAATCATTTCCTAAACATTTTGAACGCCTAGGACAAAATAAAGTCATCAGCTAATGAAAACTGAGTGAGCATAATGAACACACAAGCAATGTATATAAAAGTACATTAGCAATTATTATTAATGTTCAGTACCTTAAAGTACGATTAATCTATTATTCCAGTCATCGCATAATAACAATTAATAACAGTTTGAGTAATGAATACTTAAGATCGTGCATGAACAATGAAACATCTCATCTTCCTGGCTCTTTCATTTCAATCACAATCTCTTGACTCATTCAGTTCACTTAGAACTATCTGTCACAATGCCGTTAGTTTAGAAGGTTTCTCAATATGTCTGCCGAATTTAAGTTGGCCTGGACGTACCTAGACATTCAAGGTTAATAACCTGTTGAACACCCTTCTTAGTCTACCGTATCCGAGTCGGCCGGGACTCAACCCTCTTAATTAATCTACCGTATCCGAGTCAGCCTGGAATAATTAAGGCTATCACAAGAACTCTGACTGGTCTACCGTATCCGAATCGACCTGGGCTCAATCCTTCATAATTAACTTGCCTCATTCGAGTCGGCGACAACGAACCTCCTGCCAAGAGGCCAAGGTGTCCCAAGACATTTTTTCCTTTATTTACTTCTCACAACATTTATGCTGACCAAACGACCCCTTTTAAACATGCCAATTGACTATGCAAATGTGCAACTTATTCTCTTTCTCGTTTATATAAAGGTATCAGAGTGGCGTACGACTTGTTCTTTCTTTACATATTTCCTTATAAAGATATCAGAGCGATGTGACATAAATCTTTCTTATAGCGGCATCAGAGCGAATCTTACTTTCCTTTTACATATTCTTTATATGGTATCAGAGTCATTTATACATATGATTTAAAATTCTAATCTTGCTTTCAAAGTCTATTTCTTTTCCCTTTAATAAGACAGTAGCATTGAGGTACAAGTTTTGAAACGAAAAGTATAACAGTTCTTCCAATATAGATTTCACATTTCTTATAAAGATATCCAAGTGGTTCATATCTGGTTATAGCTAAGTACAATAGCCTACAGCAGAGAGTACAACTACACTTAAGCAGTGAACACAATTACAGCAAGAATGACTGATCATTCTGCCTCAGAAGGGTATGACCGATCATGGTCATATAGCGGGACCAGTCATGGCCGGGACCAGTCCTGGTCATGTTTCATGACCGGTCCTGGTCAAATAGCACGACCGGTCCTGGTTGTCTTCAACCTCAGGACTGTACAGGTGTAGAACAACATACAAGTTTTAACGATACTATAAGTGTAATATACCATTCACTTCGTTTTTCTGCGTAGATTATGAATATGTAAGTCTTAAGTCTTGATTGTTAACGTAGCTCTACTTATTGATGAAAATCCGAGAGTCGTCACGACTTCACTTTAACCGTACATCGTAACCATTACAAATTAAGGGCTAAGATTTGAAACAGAGGTTACTGGGGTTATAACCTTCCATTCCCAATTTATAGAAATCATTTTCGTTAAGGTTTGAGAAACCACCATTTTTGAAGCTTCAAAACTGTATATATGTATATACACGTATATGTCTATATTTGATACCCCCTACTTCTGCACAATGACAAATACTACATTATAAGTGAGTTCAAGAGACTCACCGGTCTTCAAATTGTGTGACTTGCCGAAGAAAGATGTAACTTCTGTAATATGAAGTTTAAGCTTTGAAAGCAATGGTTATGGCTTCCTCTTTAAGTCACAATGATAATATATCTTGCTGTGATATATTTTGATTTCTAGAAATAGAAATGTACTTGTGTGTGCTTGTGATTTAAGAGAGAGGAGTGAGTAAAGCTTGAATGTGGGTGTATGTATATGTATGTATCCGAGAGAGAGAGAGAGAGAGAGAGAGAGAGAGAGAGAGAGAGAGAGAGAGAGAGTGAGTGAAATAGAGAAGAGGCTTGTGAAAATATATCTACTGTAATAAGAAATGCTATGTTTGCAAATGGGTGTTGTATGATATCAATTGTGTTGCAAGGTGTGAACACTTATAGTAGGGTAATCAATTTTGGATTTTGCAAGTTGATAACTCAACGAGTGAATGAAGATAACTGACAACTGTGTTGAGAAGTGACTACAATCAGTCTCGCGAATAATAATTCATCTGGTTAGTTAATCAGTTAGGTTCAGTTAGATCAGTTAGGTTAGCTAAGTTGGTCCGGGTTGTCACGACCCATCTCGCTAACGTATAGAAATAGGACACGTGGCACGTCATCAAGGCTTATCCAATTCATTAAAGTAAACAACAGCGGATAACATAAGTAGAATCCTTTAAATCAGAGTTACAAAAAAAAGTTTTGCCAAATGGAACACTTCCCAAAAGAATTCAATTCTGAAAACAGAGGTCCAGTCGACTGTATCGGGAGTCCAGTCGACTAAAGACCTAAGCAGAAAGGTTTTGAAAAGCTCACCAGCCCGTCCAGTTGACTGTGACTGGGGTCCAGTCTACTAGGGTCTTCATTTTTCAGTTGACTGATTATCCCAATCGACTGTGCCTCTAGCCAAATCAGAATCCACATTTTCCATCAATTGTCCGGTTGACTGAAGTATGGTCCAGTCGACTGGATTTGCCATATTTAAAAACAGTTTGCAAAAATGAACAGTGGACCAGTCGACTGATTCCTGACAGACTACTGAATACACTGCAGAATCCAATCTAAGGATCTCCCAACCAAAACTAACACAGCCACAATCATAATACAACGATCTAAGCGTAATTATAGGTGTTCGAACACAAGATTACAATACTACCAATTACTCCAAAGTTCTATTACAACACATACGAACCCCCAAATCTGAATTCAAGTTTAAGGAAAAGATAACAAAAGATATGAACAAGGTGATTCCCCGGCGTTCCTCAACGACCTCACTCCTCATGCTTCTTCTTGTCTTTCTTCTTACCTGCAATGGAGTAAATCTCCACTGCTCAGCTATATGCTGAGTGCACAATTTCTAACGTATGCATATATGACAAAACATGCTTTAATCTCATAAATCACAACAATAGTCTCTAGGGAGAAAAATACGCATTCATCCGGTAGTGGCAAGTCCAAGCCTTAAACCGCGATGTCAATGGCTAGTCCAAGCCTACAACCATTATATCCCCAAGTGCCCTGGCAAGTCCAAACCTTAAACCATGCACAGTAGCCATCGCTACTAAAATTCTCAAACACTGAGAAGCTTACTCCGGCATGAATTTGTGTAGGTCCCCCCTTTGACCCACATAGACAAGTCAACTTGCTCGCGTAAATTTAGACATGCTTTTCATATTTAAGCACGTGCATAATTAACGGGCCTAGGATTAACACATGAGTTTTGCCCGGATCATAATTTCGCCGTCGAAATATAAAACATGTGTTCACCTATATAACATAGGCTAGAAATTTATGCCTCGTGCGATTTCTTCCAAACATTGAAGGATCGACTAGAGGGCCAATTAAACGTCGGATCTCAGATTTGAGGTAATTCCTACAAGTTTACAGGGGTTTTCCCCAAAAGTCTAGAAATTAGATTTTTACAAAAGTTTGCCAAACATAGCCTAAGTGGTATCAAAATGTAGATCTTACCTCCACGAGTTCAAATCTAGAATCTGGAGAAAATCTGACTGATGAAGGGTCGCCGATCGTCGTCGCAAAGACCGTAGGATCAAATCTCCCTTTCTCTCCCCTCTCTCAAGATATATTATATGAGTTTTGCAACTAATGCAAACTCACACTCACCTATTTATTCTCAGAATTCGCGTTTACCACCCCGCGAGTTCTCAAAACTTCTAGTTATCACCCGAAATGTCACATACGCCCATTTTGTAACTTTACAAGTGAAAATTATAATTTACAAAAGTTTTCGACTAAGTCACATTTGGGTCCAAAATTATGTTCGGAAACTAAATTCTGTGGAATTTCTACACAACCTACCTTTTATATAACGTGACACTCACGTTCTCACCACAGTTCTCTAAATGATATTTAACACATTGACATTACCAGAAATTATACTACACAGGTATAATTCACTATTCATGAAATACCAGTGTCACAACCCGGTACCACAATAGTAGAACCGGAGCCCGTGGCACGCCACCGAGGCTAACCAATTCATTAACGCTCTCAAAAGATTTTAGTTTTAAGAACACATGCAGCGGAAAAAAATTAAAGCATTTGAAACTAGCAGTCCAGTCGACTGATTTTCATGTCCATTCAACTGATTCTGGTCTAGCAGAAATTTGGGTTTTAAAACATAATCCAGTCGACTGTTTTCTAGGTCTAGTCGACTGGGGCTTCAAATATTCAATCGACTGGTACGGTCCGATCGACTGAAGTCCAGACTGGATAAAATATCTGAATTGAAACCAAGATCCAGTCGACTGTGTCGGGGACCCAGTCGACTGATCCTCTATGAAAAGATGCAGTGAAATGCTGAAAAAGAGGTTCTAGTCGACTGCTCCACAAACCAGTCAACTGGTTTATGGCAGCAGTACACATTTTGTAGATTTGCCAAGTTAAAAGCTTTTTGAAATGTTCGGAGATTAAACACGTACTTCAAACTTGATTCAAAGTGATCCCAACCAGATTAAAACATTACTAAAACATAATTACAAGAGATTACAATCTATTATAACATTATGGACTTGTTTTTATTATTCCAAGTTAACATAAGTTAAAACAACCAAAATCCTTATTACAACATTCCCATTGTCCCAAAACTACAAGATTAACATTCAGGTTGTCTTCTAAGTGAACTCTCAACCTACGTGCTCACTTTTGCGATTCCTCACCAGCATTAATACTTGTAATGGTTATTTGAATAACCACACATATTTTTATTTGTTTAAGCTAAAGCTTAGTGAATAAAACAACAAATGCACGTGAATGAAAAATATGCTCGCATTCACATCTATACATTTCATACTAGTCGCGGGAGACTCACGTGCACATTCCATACTCCAATCCGCGACTCCTCGCCAATAACTCCACGCGAAAGGGTAAGACTCACGATTCTTCTCTTCAATCGTGCGATCTTAATGCCTATATCGGCTCCACAAAGTGACTTAGTGACCACGTGCTCCTTCTGACCAAAATAAGCAACTCAACATGCTCAAATACATATCACCATGCTCTCGGTAATTAAAACATTTCACCATGCTATTGGGCCTAATTATCAATATAATCGCCCAATATGAACTACACAATATATCTCTATGAATTAACACATGATATTCAAACATAACATAAATACACGCCAAGCAATCATTCCATAATACAAAGTTGAATCACTCACCTCTGAATAACGCTCCTATAATTCGTTCCAAAGAAAACCCGCTAACAAAGAACGTGCAAAAAACCGTATAGTTCAATTCCTATGGATTAAAAGTCCAAATATCAATTTTTTTGGAAAATTCTAGAAAATAAATTTTCGAAAAACTTAGCCAAACATGACCTAATAGGTATCAAAACGAAGCTCTTACCTCGAGGAGTTTGAATATGAAATCTAGAAGAAAACAGACGGACAGAAGGTTGTCGTTTGGTGTCGCAAAGCTCTAAGCTCCAAAATCTCCCTTGTGACCTCCTTTTGAGTTTTAGGTTAAGAGTTGAAAAATTATGAAAGTCATCACTTTCTATGTATAGGCAACATTTTTCAAAATTGTGTTTACCTCCCCGCAAGTTCTCAAAACTCCTAAACAGTCTCCGAAATTTTCTACACAGCTAATTCATAGCTTCACGAGTGAAACTTCAAAATTATAAAAGTTTTTGACTATGTTCCGTTTGGTTGTTAAAACGCAAATTTCTACATGACGTTTTCGAAGTTGCTAATTAGCCTACCAAATTAATAGCGTGTTAATTCGTCCTCACCAGGATACTAAATCTAACAACAGAAATATATTATAATCCCAAAAATAATACAGATATTGAAATACACAGGTAAACATTTATTTTCATATAAACATTTAAATTATTCCCCAATAACCATCTCATACCCGGAGAGACGTCACAACCACAAAACACTCATTCGCATCGTCTCAGAGGGTTCTTTAACACAGACACCCAAATTAACTCGTGAGTCAAAACTCACTCAAACATGTACCAAAGTGCACAACACATCACATCATCATGCATGACAATGTAATGAAATAAAATAACACAACTGTGGGTGTTATAATACACCCTCCCTCAAAAGAAGTTTGTCCCCAAACTTATACCTCATGTATCGAATAGGTGCGGATACTGAGTACGCATCTCATCTTCTATTTTCCATGTCATCTCTTCCGTCGTTTGGCTACGCCATAGCACTTTCACCTTCGATATTACCTTATTTCGTAAGACTTGATCCTTTCGATCTAAGATCTCTACCAGATACGTAACATATGTCAAATCACTCTGAATCTCATTCGGCATCGGAGTCATCACTTGATCTCTATCGTTTGTTAAATGTTTCCGTAATAATGACACATGGAATACATTATGAACTTGAGCATACTCACTCAACAAGTTCAAACGATACGCTACGGGTCCAACTCTCCCAATGATCTCAAAAGGTCCTACGTACCTTGGGTTAAGTTTCCTATATTTCCCAAATCTAATAATCCCCTTTGATGGTGACACCAAATCGCCTACGTCAAATTTCAACGGTCGTCTATGCTTGTCGGCATAACTCTTATACCTACTCTGAGCTGTCAGTAATCGTTGTCGAATTACCTTTATCTTGTCTGTCGTCTCTTGCACAATTTTTGGCTTCCGTCTAACTAATCGGTGAAAGACATACACGACCATATAAAGATTCATAAGGAGCCATCCCAATACTCGACTGAAAATTGTTGGTATATGTAAACTTAATCAACGGCAAGTGATCGAGTACACATAAACAAAGCATGTCTTCCAAAATTTGGATTACTCTTTCCGATTGCCCATCGATCTGAGGATGAAAGGCGGTACTAAAATGCAATTTGGTACCCATTGCTTCTTGTAAGGCTCTCCAAAATTTTGATGTAAAACTACTATCTCTGTCTGAAATAATAGAAACTAGAATACCATGTAGTCTCAAAATCTCGCGGATATACAACTTAGCTAACGTCATCGGCTTAGTTGTTCAAAGCGGTAGGAAGTGCGACGACTTCGTCAAACGATCAACAATCACCCAAATGATGGTATTCGATCTCTTAGACCTCAGAAACCTACTAACAAAGTTCATTGTAATGTGTTCCCATTTCCACTCGACTATTGGTAACGGTTGTAACAATCCCGAAGGTACTTGGCGTTCGGCCTTCACTTGTTGACAACTCGTACATCGCAAAACATAGCGTGCTATTTCTCTTTTCATTCCCGGCCACCAATAAACATGTCTCAAATCTCTATACATCTTGGTGCTTCCCGGGTGAATGGTGTACTTCGTATTGTGTGCTTCCTCTAGGATGTTCCGTTTCATCTCTTTCTCGTTAGGTACGCAAATTCTACCTCTCAATCTCAAAACATCATTTTTAAAAGTGAATCCCGATCATTTCCTGGACGGAATCTCATCACAAATCTTCTTCAAAGCCACGTCTTGAAGTTGTTTCTCTGTGATCTCGTGAATTAAGAGTGGTTACGCCACAATCGTTGACATCAAGCCACCTTCAATCCTTGGAATCACCTCAAGCTCCAAATTCTCCATATCTTGAATCAATTATTTCTAAGAAGTCAAATCTGATGCAGTGTTGGTTGGTGCTTTACAACTAAGAGCATCGGCGATGACGTTCGTCTTCCCTGGATGATACTGAATTGACAAGTCGTAGTCCTTCATCAACTCTAGCCATCTCCTCTGCCTCATGCTCAAATCTCGTTGCGTTAACAAATACTTTAAACTCTTATGATCTGTATATATCTCCCATTTCTCCCCGTATAGGTAATGATGCCAAATCTTCAATGCAAAAATCATGGCGGCTAATTCTAGATCATGTGTCGGATAGTTCTTCTCGTGCGGTCTAAGTTGTCTCGATGCATAGGCAATGACCTTGTCACTTTGCATAAAAACGCAACCTAAACCTCTATATGAAGCATCATTGTAAATAACAAATCCTTCAGTCCCTGACGGAATGGCTAATATTGGTGCCTTCACTAGTCGGCTCTTCAACTCTTGAAAACTTTCCTCACACTCTGGACTCCATACAAAAGCAACATCTTTTCTCATCAACTGCGTCATCGGCATTGCTATACGTGAAAAGTCTTTCACAAACCTCCGATAATACCTAGCTAATCCTAGGAAACTTTGGATCTCTATCACATTCGTCGGTCTCAACCAATTGGTAACTGCTTCTATCTTCTTAGGATCTACAGAAATTCCCTTTGCCGACACTACATGCCCAAGGAAAGCAATCTCAATCAACCAAAACTCACACTTTTTTAATTTTTCGAACAATCTCTTCTCACGTAATCGTTGTAAGGCTAAACGCAAATGGTGCTCGTGATCTTCAACACTCTTGGAATATATTAGAATGTCATCTATAAACACAATGAAAAACTCATCTAAGTAGTCCTTGAAAACACAGTTCATTAAGTCCATGAAACTAATTGGTGCGTTAGTCACTCCAAATGGCATAACCAGAAATTCAAAGTGACCATATCTAGTTCTGAAAGCTGTCTTCTCAACATCTTCTTCTTTAACTTTCAATTGGTGGTAACTGAATCTCAAGTCAATCTTCAAAAATACTTGGGCCCCTTGTAACTGATCAAACAAGTCATCTATTCGTGGCAACGGATATTTATTCTTGACGGTCAACTTATTCAACTCTCGATAGTCGATGCACATACGCATTGTCCCATCCTTCTTTTTCACAAACAAAACTGGAGCACCCCATGGCGAAACACTAGGTCGAATAAAACCCTTCTCGAGCAGTTCCTGTAACTGAACTTTCAACTCCTTCAACTCTATTGGTGCCATTCGGTACGATGCTTTGGATACCGTTTGTGACCCTAGTACCACTTTTATTGTGAACTCAAGCTCTCTTTCGATCAATACATCGGGTAACTCATCGGGAAAGACATCTAAAAATTCTCGAACTACTAGAATGTCTTCTACTAGTGGTCCAATAACTCTTGTGTTGACAATTGAACATAAGAAACCCAAATAACCTTTCTTTTACATCTTACTTGATTGAATTATCGATATCAAGCACGGCGGTACAGTCATACCTTTACCCTGAAAAGCAAACTCTTCTTGCCCTGTCAGATAGAAACTAACTTTCTTCTGTTCACAATCAATTCTAGCTTGATTTACCGACAACCAATCCATACCCAAGATAACATCAAAGTAGTTCACTTTTAATGGAATCAAATCGACGATCAAGGCCTTATCACCTATCTTGATCTCACACGACTTGAATGCCGAAGAAGTTACTAATGGTTCACTACTAGGCAATGATACACACAAATCATATCCTAGCGGTTCAGACTTAATAGTTAAATGCTTAACAAAGTCATGTGATACAAATGAATGCGTTGAACCAGAATCCATAAGTATACGTGCAGGATACGAACAAATAGGAAGAATACCTTATACGACGGTATCACCCGTATTCCCCGGCCTAAGTTGGAAATATCGTCCTTGCTGTTGTGCGACTCCTTTCCCTTTATCCATTTGTGGTTATGTCCTTAGCCCACTTGGCACACTCGATGCCCCAGTACTCATTCCCGGTTGTCTCTTACTTGGACAATTTTTTGCTATATGCCCCGGTTGGCCACACTCAAAGCATTTTCCTCTCATCTCTGGGTTGTAGCTCTTTGTGTTTGAGATAGTGTTCGGTGTAGTCATGTTCGTATTCATAGGAAAATTCCTAGATACATGCCCTAATTGCTTGCAAATGTAGCAGGTGGTCAATTGATAACAGGTTCTTCTGTGTCACGGATTACATGTCAGGCATAACGGTCTCGAGTCTCCCATGAATGTACTCCCTCTTTGACTACCCACGTTCGATCCTGAATCTTGTACAAATGGTTTCTTCGCATTCCCTTGGCTCTTGCCTCTATTGTCATTGGACCTCTTTCCTTGTTGTCCTTGTCGATATTGATCGACACTTTTCTTAACTATGCAGGCGGCTTCCTGTACGAGAGAAATGGTCGGGTATTGCAACATATCCACACAGCCACGGATATTCTCCCTAATCCCTTCCTCAAACTTATGAGCTTTATCCCTATCAGTTGGGACTGTAGTTTTCCCAAATCTCAACAAGGCATTGTAATGGGATACATACTCACTCACAGTCATGTCTCCCTGAACCAAACTTGCAAACTCTTGGTGTTTCTGAGTATAAGCAGATTGCGGAAAGAATCGTCGGTTAAATTCTTCTTTAAATGCTTCCCATGTGGTCGACTTACCTTGTTCAAGTACGTTGTTCCACCAATCCAATGCTTCGCCCATTTACATATCGGATGTGCATAAAATTTTTTCCTCATCGGCAGTATGGAAAAGTCTTTCCATGTCCATCATCCAATGATCGGCCAAGTATATGTCAACTTATCCATGATACAACGTCGGTTTCCGCTTATAAAACTGTTCCACGATTGTGTGTTGAGGTCGCAGTACTGGTGGTGCATTGATATAACAAATTTCAACTAGTGGAGGCTGAACGTTTATCTGTTCTCTTTCACTCACCGCTTGTATAAAATTTCCCACCATATTCACTATTTGGTCCATCCGCGAATGCGGTGATAACTCTCTTACCGGATTAGCCATGACATTTAAAGAACTCATCCTGTTAAGTTTGATGCATGATGACTATGCATGATATGCCTTAATATATATATATATATATATGTGCACAGTTCATCACAATCAACAAATGCTAACACATGGAGCATTTCTACAATGATAACAATTCGATTACACACTCCACTCGACGTTGCTCAGCATATATCATCACTCGTTCCCAAGGCTCTGATCTTAAGCTTCGATACTACTAAATGTCATAACCCGGTCCCACAAAAGTAGAACCGGAGCCCGTGGCACGCCACCAAGGCTAACCAATTCATGAACGTTCTCAAAAGATTTTAGTTTTAAGAACACATGCAACGGAAAGAAATTAAAGCATTTGAAAACTAACAGTCCAGTCGACTGATTCTCATGTCCAGTCGACTGATTCTGGTCTAGCAGTAATTTGGGTTTTAAAACATAATCCAGTCGACTGTTTTCTAGGTCCAGCTGACTGGGGATTCAAATATTCAGTCGACTGGTACGGTCCGGTCGACTGAAGTCCAGCCTAGATAAAATATCTGAATTGAAATCACGATCCAGTCGACTATGTCAGGAACCCAGTCGACTGATCCTCTATGAAAAGATGCAGTGAAATGCTAAAAAAGAGGCTCCAATCGACTGCTCCAAAAACTAGTCGACTGGTTTATGGCAGCATCACACATTATGTAGATTTTCCAAGTTAAAAGATTTCTAAAACGTTCAGGGATTAAACACGCACTCTAAACTTGATTCAAAGTAATCCCAACTAGATTAAAACATTACTAAAACATTATTACAAGAGATTACAATCTATTATAACATTATGGACTTGTTCTACGATTCCATGTTAACATAAGTTAAAACAACCAAAATCCTTATTACAACATTCCCGTTGTCCCAAAAATACAAGATTAACATTCAGGTTGTCTTCTAAGTGAACTCTCAACCCAAGTGCTCACTTCTGCGATTCTTCACCAGCATTAATACCTGTAATGGTTATTTGAATAACCACACATATTTCGATTTGTTTAAGCTAACGCTTAGTGAATAAAATAACAAATGCATATGAATGACAAACATGCTCGCATTCACATCTCTACATTTCATACTAGTCACGAGAGACTCACGTGCACATTCCATACTCCAATCTGCGACTCCTCGTCAATAAGTCCACGCGAAAGGGTAAGACCCACGATTCTTCTCTTCAATCGTGCAATCTTAATGCCTATATCGACTCCACAAAATGACTTAGTGACCATGTGCTCCTTTTGACCCAAATAAGCAACTCAACATGATCAAATGCATATCACCATGCTCTCGGTAATTAAAACATTTCACCATGCTATTGGGCCTACTTATCAATATAATCGCCCAATATGAATCATACAATATATCTCTATGAATTAACACATGCTATTCAAACATAACGTGAATACACGCCAAGAAATCATTCCATAATACAAAGTTGAATCACTCACCTCCGAACAACACTCCTATAATTTGTTCCAAAGAAAACCCGCTTATAAAGAACGTGCAGAAAACCGTCTAGTTCAATTCCTAAGGATTAAAAGTTCAAATATAAATTTTAATGGAAAATTCTAGAAAATAACTCTTCGGAAAACTTAGCCAAACATGGCCTAATAGGTATCAAAACAAAGTTCTTACCTAGGAGAGTTCGAATATGAAATCTAGAAGAAAACAGACAGACAGAAGGTCGTCGTTTGGCGTCGCAAAGCTCTAAGCTCCAAAATCTCCCTTGTGGACTCCTTTTGAGTTTTAGGTTAAGAGTTGAAAAATTATGAAAGTCATCACTTTCTATATATATGCAACATTTTTCAAAATTGTGTTTACCTCCCCGCAAGTTCTCAAAACTCCTAAATAGTCTCCGAAACTTTCTACACAGCTAATTCATAGCTTCACGAGTGAAACTTCAAAATTATAAAAGTTTCTGACTAAGTTCCGTTTAGTTGTTAAAACACAAATTTCTACATGACGTTTCCGAAGTTGCTAATTAGCCTACCAAATTAATAGCGTGCTAATTCGTCCTCAGTAGGATACTAAATCTAACAACAAAAATATATTATAATCCAGAAAATAATACAGATATTGAAATACACAGGTAAACATTTATTTTCAGAAAAACATTTAAATTATTCCCCAATGACCGTCTCATACCCGGAGAGATGTCACAACCATAAAACACTCATTCGCATCGTCTCAGAGGGTTCTCTAACATAAACACCCAAATCGACTCGTGAGTCAAAACTCACTCAAACATGCGCCAAAGTGCACAGCACATCACATCATCATGCATGACAATGTAATGAAATGAAATAACACAACTATGGGTGTTATAACCAGAAAAGTAAAATAATATTCAAATCACATAAATGCCATTTAACCATGCCAATGCAACATGAAGTACCATGTTCCTGTGTCTTCACTGACACCTCACTGTTGACCCACAGTCAACCTCTTCCACCGTTATCAAATAATATTGATAATTCATAAAATTCCAAACATGCATGCTAACATTAATATCCTCCATAACCTTATTGATGCATTTAGTCTGTCCATCGGTCTGTGGATGAAAAGAAGTACTTAAACTTAATGAAGTTCCAAAAGCTTCTTGATGACTTTCCTAGAATCCTGAAGTAAACTATGAATCGCAATCTAAGATGATAGACATCGGTACTCTGTGTAGTCGTACAACTTGTTGAAGATACATTTTACTCATCTTCTCCACTAGATAATTCATGCTATAAGCGATGAAGTGAGCGAACTTCGTCAAACGATCCACAATCACTCAAATAGCATCGTGGTGTTGTTGTGTTCGGGGAAATCCAACTAAAAAATCCATTATGATGTGTTCCTCTTCCAACCTGGAACAGGTAGGGGTTGCAGAAGTCCTAAGGGTCTTTCATGTTTGGCTTTCACTTGTTGACAAGTCAAATACTTGGACACAAACTCGGCTATATCCATTTTCATTCCTTCCCACCAAAAACTTCTCTTCAGATCCTTATACATTTAGTTCCTCTTGGATGAACTGTTAATCTCGATATTTATGCTTCTTCGAGAATATCCTTCCTTAGACCATCTGTGTTGGTTACACATAATCTATTTCTACACTAGAGTGCTCCATCGGTCCTAATTTTCCATTCTTCTGGGTCCTTTGTCGACATTTTCTGAAACCATAGTTGAAGATCGGCGTCTTTCTGTTGCACTTCCAAAATACGATTTATAAGTGTCAGTTGCACCACTAGACATCCAAAGTGTTCTCCTTCACTCTCTGTAGAAACTTGAACATTGAATTCAGCGATTGTTTCTAGAGCTTTCCATTCTCTAACCATTATAGATGTAACTATACCTCAAGGTTTCTAACTTAAGGCATCTGTGACTCATTAGCTTTACCAGGGTGGTATTCTAATGTGAAGTCATAGTCCTTAATCAATTACATCCATCGTCGTTGCCTCATATTTAGCTCCTTCTGAGTAAACAAATACTTCAGACTCTTGTGATCGGAGAACAAATCAAACTTCTTTCCATATAGATAATGTCTCCAAATCTTAAGATCAAACACTACTGCTGCCAATTCCAAATCATGAGTTAGGTAGTTCAGTTTATTTGGCTTCAACTGCCTTGAACCATAAGTAATAACCTTGCCGTCTTGTATAAGTACACATCCCAACCCTTGATACAATGCATCACTAAAAATATAGAACTTCTTGCCATCTCTTGGTATTACTTATACTAGTGCTGTGGTGAATCTTTCTTTCAATTCCTGAAAAGCCTGCTCACACTTATTATTCCATTCAAACTTTACATCCTTCTTAGTCAAACCAGTTAGAGGAGCGCTATCTTCGAAAATCTTTCTACCAATCTCCGATAGTAGTCCGTGAGTCCAAAAAAACTTCTGACTTTTGTAGGGTTGGCTGGTCGAGTCCAATTTGAAACAGCATCAGTCTTTGATGAATCCATGACGATTCCTTGTTATGAGACCACATGCCCTAGAAATTTCACCTCTTGTAGCCAAAACTCATACTTACTGAACTTCGCATATAAATGATGACTCTGAAATGTCTGCATTGCGATTTACAAGTGTTGTTCACGTTCTTCCTTGGTCTTTGAATAGATCAAGATGTCATATAAATTTATCCAAGTAAGGCCTAAACACTCTATTTATCAAATCCATGAACATTGTTGGGGCATTAGTTAATCTAAATGACATTACCAAAAACTTATAGTGATCGTACCTTATTCTGAAAGCTATCTTTGGTACATCCTTGGGTCGTACGATTAACTGATGGTATCCTGATCATAGATCTATCTTGGAAAATTTGTAGCTCCTTGCAATTGATCAAACAGATCATCTATTCGGGGTAGAGGATACTTGTTCTTAATGGTGACTTTATTCAACTCTCTATAGTTAATGCACAATTAAAGCGATTCGTCCTTCTTCTTTACGAATAACACTAGTGCTCTCCCAGGGTAATGTACTTGGATGTAAAAATCCCAAATCTTTAAGTTCATGAACTTGTTTATTTAGTTTTAGCATTTTTGTAAGAGCCATGCTGTAAGGTGCTTTGGATATTGGGATAGTGCCAGGCACTAGATCAATGCAAAAAATCAATCTCCCTCTTAGGTGGAAACCCAGAGATATCCTAAAAACATCCTCAAAGTCTCTAACTATAGGTATTGATGAGATAACCACTTCCTTACCGACAGCCTTGATGTTAGCTAGACAATTGGTGAGGAATGCATCACTTATAGGGTTACACTGGAATTCAAAAGGTTGGCCTCCAGGTACTGAAAAAGTAATACTCTTCTTAACATAGTTCAACTTAGCATAATCCTTAGTGAGCCAGTTGATTCTTAATATCACATCAAATTCCTTCATTGTTAGGACAACTAAATAAGATGGAAGATTTTGATTCTCCAAGTGTAGAGGGCAATTCTTGCATACATATTTTAGTGCGATAGTAGCTCCTAGCGGTGAGATGGCATTCAATACTACGTCTGACCTCTGAGGTAATATACTTACATTTAGAGGAATTTTGACAGCAATAAAAGAGTGTGTGGTACCAATGTCAAATAAGACTTTCACACAATGATTATAAAGTGTTAAAGTACCTTCCATGACTTACTGCTCTGGCTATTCTTCATATTGTGTTCCTTCATACCCAGTTTCATCATAACTACCTTTTTCATATCCTGCGGCATCGGGAATGATTGCGTTCAATTGGGCCTGTCCCTGTTGACCATAACTTCCTCTTTTGGGGGCACGACAATACTTGCTGATGTGACTAGCCTTGCCATATTTATAACATACTATATTTTGACGATTATCTCGCCTTGGTGCTTTGTAGTCCCAAGATATGTGACCGGGGATACCACAATTAAAACAATTGTTAGTACCTCCTCATGTGCCTGGTTGTGGCTAAGTTTGATAGGGGGCTAACTGAGGTTTCCTGTTTCCATCAAAAGTCCTTTTCTGGCCCTGACTGCGATATGGCTGTTTGTTCCCAAAATTACTCTTTTGCGGTGGGTGGAAGTCAAACTGCTTGCGGTTTGATTGGATGTCCTCTTCCAGTTCGGTGGCCAGTTCCACAAGAGATTCGAATGTCTTGTCTAAGTGCCCAATAGTCATACGACGAATAGGCGGTGCTAACCCTTAATTATATTTTTGGATTTTCTTTTCTTTCGTATCCACCATGTGTGGAGCAAATCTGGATAGCCTCTCAAACTGAGTTGTGTACTCTTGCATAGACTTGTTCCTAGGACCAAGTCCATAAATTTCCTTTAGCGCTTGTGCCTCTTGGTTGCCGGGAAATACTTCTCCAAGAATTTCTTCCTGAAAGTATTCCATGTCATAGCTTTGACAACATCTTCTCCCATGGTGGCTTTGATAGCTTTCCACCAATCTGCAGCAACATATGTCAACTGAAATGTTGCTAGTCTTTTCTTCTCCTGATCAGTACAATCCACTATTTCAAAGATATGATCCATCTGCCATTGTTCAGCTTTCCATGGTTCAGCAGTGCCAGCAAATTGCTCTGGTCGTAAGGCACGGAACCAGTCTAATTATTTATCCCCCGTTGGACGAGCTCGGACTTCACTCATCTGATTGTTTTCATTGCTATTGTTGGTGGCATTTAGGTCTTCAATCCGTTCAATCCTCCAAACAAATGCCTCAAACATGTCAGTTGGATAGGCCACTGGCGGTGCTCCTTCAATAACGTTGCTATTTCTGGGACTCCTTCTTGCCATAGTTATAACTTAAGTCCTGATAGTACAATAAGGTTAGCAATTAAGCAATTATAAGAAGGAATATAAGTATCAATACGACGTTTCAAAATTATTATATATATATATATATATCTTTTGTAAGCAGTTACATGCATCATGTCAAGTCAATGCTTTTATCTAGTCAAAAGATGTGGTTTTGTGGAACTACCAGTTCGATGTACAAAATGTATGAGTCATTGTCCCGAATGCAGTCTAATGCTAACTTATGATATTCGATAAGACTAAAAGTGGGTCTACTTAGTCCAATATTTATAACATGCTCGTAAACATAATGCTAAACATGCCTATTGGGAGCCATGGGGCCACCGGCGCCAAACTCCGAAACAATGCATCAGGTGATTGGTCATCCCAATGCTACTATCCTTGTCATCAGACAATAGAGGTGGAGCCTCATCTGTGTCCATGAGCTCTATGGGTAACTCCGGGGGTGGCTCAGGTATCTCGACGGTATGAAGCTCGAGCTCAAACCTGCCTATACCTACCTCAATCTCTCAATCTATACAAGTGCAACCATAGTGACCGCCATCACCATTGATGGGGCTCAATAATTGGAGCAACCACAGGACCTACAGCTGGTAGCGAAGTGGCCAGAAGTGCCAAGTGCTCCTGCACCATTTCCTCCTATACAGGAACATAGACGGGGGTAAGAATCCTCCTGATCCTCTGCTCGGTGATAAATCTATCTATCACGGCCTGATGGAAGGCTTCTAGCTAAACTCGGTGTAGGTCCACTATCCCCTCGGTGTGAACCTTCTAGACATTATTCTCCACACTGACCGCTGCCTGAAACTGTATCATGGTATGGTAGATCTCTAAATCATACGGCTCTATCTCGTCGAGGCCAATCACATGTCGGCCAAAATCATCTAGTATGTGCTATAGGTCCATGATGATAACCTGACAAAAGCAAACTATCTTATATCAGAGCTAATCGTAATACATCTGGATTTCGGATCCTAAGTACGGAGGATACTCAACTCTGTCTATCCTTTTTGCTATCATAACTTGTGTCTAGGCTTAAGCCTAAGTATACAACTTGGCTTTGATACCAAAAATCATGTCACGCCCTAGCGTAGCAAAATAAGGAAAAAAAATTCATTTTCTTTTTAGACCTGTAGGTCATGACAGATGATAGACTGCTCGTCCTGTACTTAGCTTAACATGTACTGGAAAACAGAGTATCTATAACAACAGGGAAGATAACATTAAATATTATTACAACTTCAATAATATTACATTGTCCTTAAATAAAATATCATTTAGGCACAAATCGCCTTATTCAAATTTAAAACATTATCCATAACCTTATTACAACTTTATTAAATTATAAAAGTATCTCCACAGACTTCTTTAGATAGCATAGTCATATGGCCCTACATAATCATTTTCTGAACATTTTGGATGCCCAGGATAAAATAAAGTAATCAACTAATGAAAGCTAAGTGAGCATAATGAACATACAAGCAATGTATATAAAAGTACATTAACAATTATTATTAATGTTTAGTACCTTAGAGTATGGTTAATCCATTATTCTAGTCATCGCATAATAATAATTAATAAGTCTCCTCGGACAATTCTTGGATTGATGCATAACCATCAAACAATCATAACATTTGCCTCTCATATCAAGTGTTGAACTATCATTGTTCATACCTTGAGTTTTGTTCTGAAAGTTAGTTAGAAAATATCGGCTGGTGTGTGGTCGGTTGCAAAGCAGACACTTCGGTATATTACTAATCGATCTCCCTTATCCACCGAAGTTAGAACTAGAACCAGAGTTTCTCGTGAATGGCCTCTTGAAAGATCCACCTTGGTTTGGTCACCACCCTCATAACCTCGCTTGCCTTGCTGATTTTGTCTCGATCTCTCCATTCCACTTTCGGCTACAAGCGCCGTTTGTTGTACTACTGCAACAGTTGAATATTCATATGTCTCTACCCTCAAATGGATGTTCTCCCTCATTCCTTCCTCAAACTTCCTTGCTCTATCCTCCTCTGGCACTGAACCCTTTCCAAATCTCAACAATGCATTGTACTTGGAAGTATATTCGGTTACGATCATATCTCCTTGCTTAAGGTTATCAAACTCTCTCTTCTTCGCATTGTGAGCGGCTCGCAAAAAGAATCAGCGATTGAACTCCTCCTTGACCCCTTCAAACATTATCGGTGCCCCTTGATCGAACACATTTACCCACCAATTCAAAGCTTCGCCCTTGAGTACATCACTTGTATTCTCAATCTTCTGCGTATCGAACATTGGAATAGATCTGAAAATCCTATCCATGTCCATAACCCAGTGCTCTGCTAATATGGTGTCTGATGTCCCATGGAACTCCATCGGCTTTTTTCTTGTAAACTGTTTTGACACGGATCTCCCACCTCTATTCTCAGGTATAGGCACAAAGCCTATCAGTGTTGGCTCAAATGGAGGTGTTGAAGGCAATCGCTTCGCTATACTCCGTATCAAATCTCCCATATTTCCAATCATTTCTATCATGTGGTCCATTCGTCGAGTACGTAGTAGATCTTGGTCATCGTCACTCATGATTGTACAATCCTGTCAATCTCAATGCATAAACATTATGCATGTATGATAATAAATATAACCATGTATGTGTAACGACATACTATATGCATCAAACACCTCTACAATGTATGGATTCAATCTAGAATATGTGTCAAAACACTCAACACTCCACTCGTTGTCGAACGTTCCCAAAGTTTTGTTACCTATAGCTCTGATACCAATGAATGTCACGACCCATCCCGCTACAGGCATAAATAGGATACGTGGCATGCCACCAAGGATTATCCAATTCAATTAAAGTAAATAGCAGCAATCATAAGTACGATCCATAAAATCAGAGTCATAAAAAGTTTTGATCAATTGAAACACTTTAAAAAATAATCCATTTTGAAAACAGAGGTCCAATCAACTGCTTCGGGGACCCAGTCGACTGCTTTGAAATTACAGAGAGTATAACATCTAAACAGCCCAATCCAGTCAACTGTGTCAGGGCCCAAGTCGACTGTGGTATCCAAATCCTAGTCGACTGGCACTTGTCCGGTCGACTGGTACCCTATTCAAGCAGAACCTCCCATTCTGAAACACAAACCAGTCGACTATTTTCTCAACCCAGTCGACTGTTTTTTTTCATAGAATGAAAATAAAATTCCCAGCCCAAGGATCCAATCGACTGGTTTTCCCCAAATCAGCACATTTTGCAGAATTTTAAACTATGATTCTCCAACCCAATTCCAACATATTCACAACTATAATTCAATGATCCAAAACATAATTTCAAAAGTTTTACCACAGGTCACAATACTACAAATCCACCCATTTCTAAGTTAAGTACATGCTTTCAACTTCTCAAAAATTTTATTACAACATTTGGAATGGAAAACAAAAACATATACGAGAGCGATCCCGTCATCCCATCGGCCTCACTCTTCGCGTTTCTTCTTTCCTATCTTCTTATCACCTGCAATGGTAAAGTTCCACTGCTCATTTATATGTTGAGTGCACAAGTTCTAGCATACGCATATAAAATAAATCATGCTTTAATCTCATAATTCACATCAAAATAGTCTTTAGGGAGAAAAACAAGCATTCATCTAATAGCGGCAAGTCCAAGCCTTAAACCGCGATGCCTATGGCTAGTCCAGACCTCCAACCGTTGCATACCCAAGTGCCCTGGCAAGTCCAAGCTTTACCATGCATAATAGCCGATACTACTAAAACTCTAAAACATCGAGAAGCTTACCTCAGCATGAAATTGTACAAGTCTCCCCTTTGACCCACATAATCACTTAGCGTGCTCGTATAAAAGTTAGACATGGTTTTCACATTTAAGCACATGCATATATAACGGACCTAAGATTAATACATGGATTCTACCGGGATCACAATTTCATCGTCAAAAATCAAGGCATGCATATTTCCTATATAATATAGGTTAGAATTTCATACCTCGTGCGATTTCTCTCTAATTTGAAGGAAGTACTAGGGGACCGATTAAATGTCGGATCTCAGATTTTGAAAGATTCCTACAAGTATACATGTATTTTTCACAAATTCCTAGAATTAGAATTTTTGTAAAAGTTTGCAAACATGGCCTACGAGGTATCAAAACGTAGTTCTTACCTCGAGAAATCCGAATATGAAATCTAGTGGAAAACTGATGTACGAACAGTCATCATATGTCGTCGAGAAGATCGTAGGAAATAATCCCATTCTCTCTCTCCCTCTCTCTCTCTCCTAAGATATTTTGAGTTTTGGATATTTATGAAAATATCTTGAGTTTGTCTATTTATAGGCACAACTCTTGGGAATTACATTTAACTCCTCACGAATTCTCAAAACTTCTATTCATTCCCTGAAACGTCTTACACGGCTAAATTATTACTTCACGAGTGAAAATTACTATTCCATACAAGTTTTCATCTAGGTTCCGTTTGGGTCCATAATTATGTTCCGAAAACTAATTCTCGTGGAATTTCTAGATAACCTACCTTTTTATGCAACGTATCACTCACATTCTCACCAAAGTATTCAAAACGATCTAAATCGAGATCAAAACTACCAAAAATTATACAAAACAGGTATAATTACTATTCATCAAAATACCAGATAACTCAATTAACATTTAAAGCACATAAATGTCATTTACTCGTGTCAATGCCCCATGGATTATCAAATCCTCGTGTCCTCACTTGACACTCCCCGTTGACCCACAGTCAACCTCATCTCAATTATTAATAAACAGTAATAACTCACATAATTCCAAGTATGTTTTATTAAAATGAATGCATTTCCGAGATGGGTGTGACACTGCTTTTTGGTTATATGAAAATCCATGCTTGACTTAAAATTAAACATCTAGAACTAGTTACCTATCAAACCACCCACAACTTATTTGGAATGCATAAAACATGATCTGGTTAAGTTTCAAACTCAGTTTCTATCAGATTTTAATAAAAATTAGGGTCATGTTGACTTGAGAAATGTCCACTTTAAAGAGTATTCTTGGATGGAGCATGTTAAATCTTGGTGTTTATTTATTGCCTTCCCTTTTTTTCTTTTTTTCTTTTTTACATCCGCTACGTATTTAATATAAATTATTATTCTTACTTTAAATCTTAGCCTTTTATGTTGTGATTGATTTCGTGCGTAACCTTTTCTTGTTATTTTTTGTAATGTGAATTTACTATTTTCCTATAGCGTGCCCAACTTAAATGAAAGATGTGATCTCATTTTTAGGTAGTTGAACGATGTAGATTACTATAGATGATTTGAGCAAGAAGATCTCAATTAGTTATTTTAAAGCTATGCGATCAAATTGGTGCTTAAGATACGCACCCTTAGCAATCAGTGGTGACATGGACTCGGTGGCAGTGCAACAGTCATGCAGGAACTTGTTCAATATGAGACGGGGCATAGTACTAAGCATGACTCGAGCGATATTTTAGAGTGACCTTAGACGTTCTCTTTGCCATGTAATAGGTCGTGTCACGTATACGGAGCACAAAAGATCTGGCTATGCGAATAGTGGTTTCTGAGTATATACTCCAGAACTTAGGCGACGAGTGTATCATTGAGGTTATGTCTATTGAAGATTAATTACTGTAGCTGAGCTCGTCAAAGGCTGTCATTCCGGTTCTTCTCAGGCACATCCATTTAGATATTGGTGTATTATCTGTTAGGCTATTCTGTGTAATTTGTTATTATATTTTCTAATCAAGAGGTGATTAGAGAATGTATTTGCTAGGTTCATTATTTTGGTTTGGAGCTAGGTATTACTTAGATTAATTTATCGATGCCACTTATGAATAAATAAATAAATAAATAAGAGCATATGTATCTCAATAAATATTATCAATAGTATATATATGTTCAACTTAATAAAATGGGAAGCTAGTTTGTGAATATTCCTTCATTAGTTAATGGATGCCACTAATGAATGGAGAACTCTTTGGTACAATTAAGTGATTTGGTTGTATCTACGTCATTTGTTCCCGGGTCGTAAAAGTTTGCTCCCAAGTCATAAAAGTTTGTTCCCAGTAAGAAATAAAGTGGTTTTGATGGGGAACAAAGTTGTTTTGATGAGAACAAATATTTCTTATAATGGAACAAATTAAAGTTTCCTACTAGGATCAAACTTTTATGACATGAGAACAAACTTTTATGACCCGGGGAACAAAAGACGTATTTACAACCAAACCACTTGGTTGTGCCAAAGAGGCTCCATGATGAATTGATAAAAGCATCTCTAATAGGCTCAATAAAATGGATAGCTACTAGCTAGTTTGTTAATAGGGTAAATTATTGTCACGACTCATCCTGCTACGCACGGAAATAGGATATGTGGCATGCAATCAAGGCTCATCCAATTCATTTAAAAGTTATAGCAGCGGAAAAGAAACTTAAAAGTAACAATGAGTATTCAACTACTTTGAAATAGTACACTCGAAGTTGTAAAATCCATATAAATTTGAAAAGTTAATTATATTTCAAAACAAGAATAAAAATGTTGAAAGGGACGCTAAAGGTACCCCAAGAACCAATTAGAACATTTAAATATTTTCCGGAAGGGGTATAAAAAGAAAACAGGCAGCAGCTTTTTTGACCGTTCGAATTGTCTTGTTCGACCGGTCAAAAGACCCCCTGACAGAATTATTCCCCTTGTGGTAGAATTTTTCCTAAGGATCAATCAACCTCACCTCACCACATTCACTCTTGAGTCCAACCTTCCACACCATAACAAGGCTACAAAATCGTACATGAATCTTGTGAAACTTTAAAATAAAACGGAAATGAAATAAGTTAAGGCTCGTTCAGTTCCATTCACAAAAGCTCTATCAACATTCATTCAAAACTCGTATGTGTAACTAAACCATTCAAACGCGAACTTAAGGGTTCAGATTCATTACAAACTTAACCATAAGAAGTTTTAACACCTATTACAACATTACAAATCCATACCAGCATTTCTAAATTATGCACATGGCTCTAACTTCGCAAATCTCGTTATTACAACATTGGATTAATAAAAAAGTATAAACAAAAGGTAATCCCCGGATCCCATCGGCTTCACTCTTCTCGCTTCTCTTTCCTTTCTTTTTATCAACTGCAATGGAGTAAATCTTCACTACTCAGCTAAATCCTGAGTGTACAATTTTAAACACATGCATATATAGAAATTCATGCTCTAACATCGACATTCATATAGACTAGTCTCTAGGGAAAGAAATACGCATTCATCCGGTAATGGAACAATGAAACCGATGTCGTGGAGCACCTTCTCCCAACCACTCATCCAAGTGCCCTAGTAGGGCCTGTTGGATGCAACCAATAAGAATCTTCAATAAAACAATGACTAAACTTAAGATGGAAGCACGTACGAATACGTTGTCCGAAAAACAAGTTTACGTCCTACACATCGTTGTTTTGTTGACTATGACGCCTTGTTCTTGAGGATATATGGTATAACAATTGAAGTACAACTCAACTTCAATTGTTCTGCAGAATATATGTATAAAAATTACTCTCAATTGACTCTAGAATAGACGAAGAAGAGAAGATAAAAGTGAAAAGTGTGTTAAAACTAACTAACTATATTGTATATAGAGAGGTGTCTATTGGGTAAGAGTGTTAGGGATATATACTGCCATGCTCTATATAGTTGATTTATTATTTTAATAATATTAGTTATTCCATTTTTATGAGAATCTGTGTGGACAATGTTTGCATTATATTATTTATTTAATATTGTACATGTGCGTCTCTTGTTCTACATAGTAGGTAGTTTGGTGTGTAGAGTTCGACTTACACACAGAAGATCAGATCATCGGATCTTATAGAATGTAAGATGTTGGTTTACAATCTTAGACGGGTTTGGACACACCATCGGTAGGACTACAATATGGTGATGTAGTAAGTTTGTCTTTACTATAGGAAACGATATAGTTTTATCTCACTATGCTGGTACACTTTGTGTATTAAACGGGACTGACTTGGGATAATTATCTTTGTACTGACTTATAAGATAATTAATACCTCATGGCTATTATGAGTGCTTATGCTCTAAATCCTAAGTTAATTTATAAATACGTACATTTGATATTTACGCTTTCATCTCTAAAAAGGGTGAGATCCTTAAATGGGTCAATATCTCATTAGATTGGGTGACAATATTAATTGTGTGGTGGATATTAATTAATGATGGAATCCATGTCTCAATTTTGGGATTGATGATATCCCCTTGAGAAAGCTTATAAGTTTTGATTATGTCAAACCCTGCAGGTAGATTTTGTATCCGACATATCAGATAAGTTAAGCAGAGGATCTAAAGAATTTTTAAGAGATTTATTAAATATGATTGTCAGTAATTATATTTAATTAATGGATATCGGTAATCTTAACGTGGGGAGATAATAAGCATTTAATAATATGGGGCTCGAAATATATTTTTGAGGTAAGGGTAGGAGTGCAATTATAATTCTTTAGTGGTATGAATTATAATTTACGGAAATAGGAATCTGATTCAATTCGAATTAGGGTTTCCTAATTCCATAAGAACGCCTATTCCTTATTGACTTCTTATGGTCCCTATTGTAGCCTCTATATATATATATATATAGGTTGTTTTGGCTCTCTTCTTAGTTTGCATTTTTTCATCAAGAGTATTATAACTCAGAATAGAAAAGAGAGCGTAAGAAGAGAGAGCAGAAAACAGAAAGGATTTCGAAAGAGCCCACACTCAGTTTGAGATTCTGGCAGCAGAGGAATACGGAAGAAGATCGTGAGCTGTTATTGAGCCTGTGTTCTCGATTCATCTACTACAGCAATCCGTTTTGTAGTTCAAGGTAACCCTAGTTTCACCCTTGTAGGGTTATTGTAGCTTTCACGTAATTTTTGCAGTACCAACTTATACGTACTGTCAACGAAATCTGGGAACGCAATTTCCTAACAGTGGTATCAAAGCAACATTGATTCTGCATATAGGTTGGATGCAACCATGTTGTCCAGTAATACAGATCTTATGCATGCATTGATGGATGGATAGAATATAGATTTGTGCTAACCCTTATTTTGCAACGTTCTTATTCCACTATTATGGTCGCTGGTTTTGTGTGATTGGATCCCACGATGGTTTATTCATGGTTAATATTGTTGATTTGATATAGCATGTGAACTCCTTTATGGAGGCATGGGATTTGTATGTATTGGATCACATACTTGATTGATGCGTGGTTAATTTACTATAAATAAATAGCATGTGAACTCCGTCATGGAGGCATAGGGTCTATGCAATATATCTCAAGTAAAATTCGTGAAGATGGTTCGTGAGAGCAATTTTACAAGCAGTTTCAGAAAGCGATTTGGAAGCAGTTTCAGAAGGCTATTTTAGAAAATAGTTCTGGAAGGCAGTTGTTGATGGTAGATCTGATTTAGCTTCTAGGGCGCCCAGCGAGCTGACCGGGCAGCTCAACTCCCGTGCGTAGTGGCGACATAGAGCCAATCGGGTTCAATGAAGATTTCTTCACAAGAGTTACAGCTTGACCATAATAGTGGGATTCCTATTTTATTGTGGTTTCCTTATTTATGTGTGATTGAATGATTATTATTGTTTAATGTTTAATGTATAGGACAACATGGATAATTGTTCCTAGACCTTTTTCAGATGTCTAGCTGCATGTTTAATTTATATCAATTTAAAATGATGAACAACTACATGTGTATTTAGAAATAAAACTAATTCCATACTTTAAAAACACAAGTACTTATTTTCTAAAATTATGAGAATAGAATAAATTTATTACCTACACATGTGGGTTTGACAAGTAAGGATAAATTAATCCTTGTCAAGTATTCCATTATTTTTTATTAATTAAATTAAAAGTTTTTCTAAAAATTACAACCGTCAATTTTTTTAAAAATTCTAAGTGGGAGAGGGAATTTATCAAGTATAAATATCATGGTCTCCATCACTTGTTTGTAGATGATATGATTAATTTTGTGTGATTGCTCTAGTATCATCCTCCCCATCGGATGAAGTTGATCATGGAATCATCGGTACAAACTTCCTTAAAAGAATGTTTTGGGTAATTGTTATCGTGGGTCACCTCTCCATCAGAGGTGTTCCTCACGGAACTCTTGATGTAGAATTAAGTGATGGTATATACTTAGCTATAAATAATAATATCCTCTCCATCTGAGTCACTGTTATTATTTATAGGATCAAAGTAAGTCAGTAGTTTAATTTTACTAGGCAAGATACATTGCATGTATAGTAAATTAAAAAACAATTGCCTATCTAAACAAATAATGGATAGTATATGGCTTCCCATCGAGTCATACTATTCGCGGTGTATTAGGTTACTGGTGGATTCCTTTCAAATATGGTAGAGACTATATAGAGTGGAAAGGGAATTTGGATATTGCGTTAACTGCTGAAGAGTACAAGTTTGTGCTTACTCAAGCCTGTCCTGAGCAACCTGGTGAGGGGGCAATCACTGAGGAAACCCAGGCTCAAGAAATGGGTCAAGGCTAATAAGATGGCGCGGTGTTACAGCTTGGCATCCATGTCGAATGTTCTACAACATCAGCTTCAGTCAATGGTAAGTGCCTATAACATGATGGAGAGCCTCCGAGAGATGTTCGAGGATCAAAGTCGTGCTGCTAGGCAGGTTGCCATGAAAGACTTGATGAACACAACCATGGTTAAGGGAACGCCTGTAAGGGATCATGTTCTTAAGATGATATCTCTTCTTAATGAACTAGAGATACTTGGAGCTGAAATCGACGGGGAAGCCCAGGTCGATATCGTATTCTAGTCACTGCTAGAGTCTTTTAAGCAATTCTATCTCAATTACAATATGGATAAATTTAAATATACTTTGGTGGAGCTACTTAAAGAACTCTAGGCAGTTGAGGGTCTCAACAAAAAGTCGGGGAGTGCTCTTGTGTTTGAGAAAGATTCTGCGTCAAAGTCGAAAGACAAGAAGAAAATGAAAAAGGCTCAAAAGCAGGCCGTGGGTCCTTCACCAATCCAAAGGCCACGAGGACAACCGGGAAAGCCTAAAGGCAAATGTTTTGTTTACAAACAGCCAGGACACTAGAAGAAGCAATGCTTGGTTTATCTCGCCAGACAGAACAATCAAGGTAAATCTCATTTAATAGTGGTTGAATCATGTTTAGCGGTCCGATCTACCAGTACCTGGTATGTAGATACGGGAGCCACTGATTATGTATGCAATTCTTTACAAGGGTTCCAGGGAACCAGGTAGCTCAGTAATGGAGAGATTTATCTATATATGGGAAATGCTACAAGACTAGTAGCAGTTGGAGTAGGAGATCTACATCTTAGTTTTGGTAGAGATATGATTTTGATATTAAGAAATTGCCATTTTGTACCTTCTATTAGAAGGAATTTAGTTTCAGTTTCAAGTTTAGTAAATAATGGATTGTTAGTTCATTTTAATAAAATAGTAGTTATTAAAGAAAATAAACGTTTTATTTATTCTGGTCAATTGGCGGATGATCTTTATATTATAAATCATGTCTCTCTTACACTGCAACTTAATGAATTGAATAACACAAATAGTTTGCCATTTAAGAGAAAAAAAAAACCTTCAAAGTTGAACCAAACACATCTTTGGCACTTACGCCTTGGTCATATTAATCTAAAAATGATTCAAAGACTGGTTCAAAATAGGCCATTAGGCACATTAGAACTGGAGGCACTTCCAGTTTGTGAATCCTGCTTGGAAGGTAAAATGACCAAGAGGCCGTTCTCGGCCAAGGAATATAGAGCAAAAGAGCCGTTGGAGCTGGTTCACTCTGATTTGTGTGATCCTATGACTGTCCAAACAAGAGGGGGCTTTGAGTACTTTGTCACTTTCATTGATGATTACTCAAGGTATGGGTATATTTATTTGATGCGGCATAAGTTTGAATGCTTTGAGAAATTCAAAGACTTCAAGGCTAAAATAGAGAAGCGTCTAGGAAAATGTATCAAGACACTATGATCTGATCATGGTGGAGAGTACCTCTTGGGAGAGTTTAAGGAATACTTATTGGAGCAAGGGATTACATCCACCCCATATGCCTCAGCAGAACGGAGTAGCAGAAATCAGGAACAATACTCTCATAGACATGGTAAGATATATGATGCGTTATTCAGATTTATCAATTTCTTTTTGGGGACACGCATTAGAGACAGCTGCATACATTCTAAACTTGGTACCATCTAAGTTAGTACCTACTACTCCCACGAAATTATGGATTGGGCAAAAGCCTAGTCTGTGGCATGTTCGGATCTGGGGTAGTTCAGCATACGTGCTGAAAGGGACCGCAGAAAAGTTGGAATCGAGAATAGAAGTATGTTTCTTTGTTGGGTATCCAAGAAGAACTAAAGATGGTCTGTTTTATAGTCCTAAGGATTAGAAGGTTATTATTAGCACTAATGCCACATTCTTAGAAGAGGACTATATTATGGACCACAAGCCCAGAAGGCGTATTGTTCTAGAGGAAATGAGAGGTAAGACACCGACACATACTTCCTCGATACCATCGGTATGAGTAGAAACATCACAAGAAAGAGTTATCAATATTCCATTACCACGTCGTAGTGGAAGGATTATCGAAACTCGTGTAGATCCCAAACCAACCATTAACACGCAGGTTCCTGAACCAATGCAACGTACAGATAATGGTGTATTAGGTTTAGAATCTTCACAACGTAATACTAATGATACACAGGCACGGGCTGTGCCTCGTCGTAATGGGAGGGTTATTATTCAACCTGACTGGTATATGTTCTTGGGAGAGTCCGAGTCCCTGATGAACAAGGTACTGATCCCTATAACTACAATGAAGCACTCTAAGATAAAGATGCAGATCTTTGGTAAATAGCTATAAAGTCTGAAATAGAGTCCATATAGTCCAATCAAGTCTAGGATCTTGTAGAACCACCCAATGAAATAAAACCCATTGGATGTAAGTGGATCTATAAGAAGAAGAGAGGAGCAGACGAGTGAAAACCTTTAAATCCAAACTTATTGTGAAAGGATTCACTCAAAAAAGAAGAAATCGATTATGAGGAAACTTTTTCGTCGGTGGCCATGCTAAAGTCTATCTGGATTCTCTTATCCATTGCTGCACATTTTAATTATGAAATTTGACAAATGGATGTCAAGACAACATATCCTAATGGGAATCTTGACGAGTGCATCTATATTGTGCAACCAAACGGTTTCATCGCGAAGGGCCAAGAACACATGTTGTGCAAGCTTAAGAAGTCAATTTATGGACTTAAGCAGGCATCTATGTCGTGGAATATCCACTTTGATCAAGCAATCAAGTCTTTTGGTTTTGATCAATGTACGAATGAATCTTGTGTGTACAAGAAACATAATGGAAGCATGGTGTTCTTAATACTATTTGTGGATGATATCTTGCTAATTGGAAATGATGTGGGGGTATTATTTTTTGTAAGGGTATGGTTGTCCAATCAATTCGATATGAAGGACTTGGGAGAAGCCAATCACATCCTAGGGATCAAGCTTATGCGAGATCGCAAGAATAGGATGTTGGGCTTGTCACAGGGCACTTATATCGATAATATTCTTGCAAGGTTTAGCAATCAAGATTCCAAGAAAGGATTCCTTCCCTTCAGACATGGAATTACTCTATCTAAGGATCAGTATCCTAAGACACCTGATGAGATAGAGAAGATGAAGGCAGTTCCTTATGCCTCGGCAGTAAGAAGCCTAATGTATGCTATGCTATGTACTAGACCTGACATCTGCTTTGCTGTTGGCATGGTTAGTAGATATTAGTCTAATCCAGGGCAAGAACATTAGACTGCGATGAAAAATATTCTCAAGTACCTGAAATGGACTTGAGACTATATGTTAGTTTACCAAGTAGACAGTCTTGTACCCATTGGGTATACAGATTTTGATTTCATGTCAGATAGGGATTCCAGAAAGTCTACCTCAGGATATGTGTTTACCCTAAGAGATGGAGCCATTAGTTGGAAGAGTATCAAGCACTCATGTATTGCTGATTCCACCATGGAAGCCGAGTATGTGGCTGCTTCGGAAGCCGCTAAGGAGGCTGTTTGGCTCAGAAACTTACTTATGGATCTAAGAGTAATACCTAAGGTACAATCGCCTATTACCATGTATTGCGATAATAGCGGATCGGTTGCTAACTCAAAGGAACCTAGGGCCTATAAGAAGGGAAAACACATTAAGCGTAAGTATCACCTGATACGAGAGATCGTGCAAAGATGTGATATTGAAGTGACCAAGATAGCATCGACAAATAACCTGGCATGCAGATCCTTTCACCAAGAGCTTACCGGCCAAGACTTTTGATAGCCACGTAAAAGGGATATGAGTGAGGTGTGTCACATCATGGCTTTGAGTCTAAGTGGGAGATTGTTAGGGATATATACTAAAAGTTATGCTCTATGTAGTTGATTTATTATTTTAATAATATTAGTTATTCCATTTTTATAAGAATTTGTGTGGGCAATGTTTGCATTATATTGTTTATTTAATATTGTGCATGTGTGTCTCTTGTTCTACATAGTAGGTGTAGAGTTCGACTTATACGCGGAAGATCTGACCATCGGATCTTATACAATGTAAGATTTTGGTTTACAGTCTTATTTGGGATTAGACACACCATTGGTAGGACTGCAGTATGGTGATGTAGTAGGTTTGTCTTGACTATAGGAAACAGTATAGTTTCATCTCACTATGCTAGTACACTTTGTGTATTAAACGGGACCAACTTGGGGTAATTATCTTTGTACTGACTTATAAGATAATTAATACCTCATAACTATTATAAGTGCTTATGCTCTAATCCTAAGTTAATTTTTAAACACTTACATTTGATATTTACACTTTGATCCCTAAAAAGGGTGAGATCCTTAAATGGGTCAATATCTCATTAGATTGAGTGATAATATTAATTGTGTAGTGGATATTAATTAATGATGGAATCCATGTCTCAATTTTGGGATTTATGATATCCCCTTGAGAAAGCTTATAAGTTTTGATTATGTCAAACCCTATAGGTGGATTTTGTATCCGACATATCAGATAAGTTAAGTAGAGGATCTCAAGGAATTTTAAGACATTTATTAAATATGATTGTCAGTAATTATATTCAATTAATGGATATTTGTAATCTTAACATGGGGAGATAATAAGCATTTAATAACATGGAGCTCGAAATATATTTTTGAGGTAAGGGTAAGAGTGCAATTATAATTCTTTAGTGGTATGAATTATAATTTATGAAAATAGGAATCTGATTCAGTTCAAATTAGGATTTCCTAATTCCATAAGGAAGCCTATTCCTTATTGACTTCTTATGGTCCCTATCATAGCCTATATATATGCTGCTTTGGCTCTTTTCTCTGTTTGCATTTTTCCATCAAGAGTATTATAACTCAGAATAGAAAAGAGAGCGTGAAAAGAAAAAGCAAAAAACATAAAGGATTTCGAAAAAGCCTACACTCAGTTCGAGATTCTGGCAGCAGAGGAATACGGTAGAAGATCGTGAGCTGCTATTGAGCTCTTGTTCTCGATTCGTCTACTACAATAATCTATTTTTGCAGTTCAAGGTAACCCTAGTTCTGCCCTTATAGGTTATTGTAGCTTTCACGTAATTTTTGCAGTACTAACTTATACGCACTGTCAACAGAAACTGGGAACGCAATTTCCTAACAAAAAGATGTGTCTCTACATAAATGGTTGTGTCCCAACACCTATACACTAAGTATATCATAGTATATACACGTTTATCAGCCATTAGAACATATAAAGTTCAAACAAATTCAAAATTTCTACATGAAAAGTTGTGACTCTTTATAAACAGGGTTTGGTCAACCAGTCGAATGGGGCCGGTCGACAGGTGGAATGCCCCTCTGCTAGAACTTGTTTAAAACTTGATATAGTTGTTGACCCGATTGGCCGGTCGAAGGGACCCGGTCGACCGGTCAAAAACCCCTCTGCTAGAATCTTAAAACTTAATGTTCCAAGTCTTTCCCTGAGCATTAAGCCAGTCCATAGCGATCCTAACGATCCCTTTGAGCTTACACAAGCTCCCATTCACACCACGAATCTAACAATCCCCAACATGTGAATGAGTATGGCCACCTAATCAAAAACAAAATACAATAAAACAACGAGAGCAATTCACGGATTTACGATGCATTAGGAGAGTGTCTTATGGACTTGAACTTTCCCTTTGTGAATATATACTAGATTTACTCAGTGACATAGTATAAATTAAGTATTGAATTGTTCAACCTTTTAGTGTAAATCGACACTAGATAATATACCACATATCCTTATACATATTAATTCATTCGGTTGTGTTCATTTTAGTCCTGAACATGATCCTATTTCATGAGAACTCTTCGAGAACCAAGCCTAAGAAGTTCTCATAGAAGCGACCCTACTTCCATTCTCATATAGGTGATACCAATTTAGAGTACTAACATTTACTCATCAATATCATTAAATGTAAACATAACCTCAACAAATTTTATTGCACACTTGAACAATATACATAAATGGAGCCATATTAAATGTGTGTTTACAGCATAAACTTCCCCAACTAGTTTGCCCATTGAACCTAGATCTTGGGATCTCCAGTCAGCTAGGTTAGGTTTCTGTCCCTGTTGTTCAAAGTATTGGTTTTAGGCCCATTACTTTCGTCGTATATTGAACTTAATCTCTAGGCAATTCTTTCGTAAGAGGATCCGCAATGTTTTCCTTTGACTTGACATAGTCAATTGTGATTACACCACTAGAGAGTAACTGCTTGATTGTATTGTATCTCCTTCTTATGTGCCTTGACTTGCCATTACATACGGCATTCTTAGCAATAGAAGATGCCACATTGCAGCCACAGTGCACAACTATGGCCGTTGCCAGCTTCGGCCATAATAGAATATCCTCGAGGAAGTTCTGAATCCATTCAGCTTCCTCACTCACATTGTCTAAGGCTATGAACTTCGATTCCATCGTCGAACATGCTATACACGTTTGCTTAGTTTATTTCCAAGAAATCATAGCTCCACTTAAAGTGAATATATATCCACTTGTGGACTTAGTCTCTTGACTATGTGAAATCCAATTCGCATCGGAATATCCCTCTACTACGAGTTGGGTATCATGTGTAGTACAATCCATAACTCATAGTATGCTTTAGATATCTTAGCACTCTCATAAGAGCATCCCAATGATCTCTTCCCCGATTGCTAGTGTATCTAGCAAGCCTTCCCACCGAATATACTGTAACAATATGTATTTTCTTCTCCTTTAATGAATGATTATTTTCGTCTTAATTTCCTTTTATGATTATCTGGGGTCAAATCGTAATTTTTTTAAATATAGGAAATACTTTCTGTGGTTTTAAAAACAATATCTATATTTTTTGTACAAACCGGGAATTTAATTACTACGCTATTATTATTTTTTGCATTTTTTTTAGTTTAACCAGTTAATACCAGTTTTACTTTTAATCTGTATTCATATCGCGACATGTGTGTGGGAGCACTTGAGCGCACCACGTGGGATCACCTCCCAATTACTTGGAGGCTACCCAATTCTTGGTATACATATATGTGTATCACAGTCTCTCATTCTCTGATATCACTCACTGTATCTCTCAATTCTCTCAACTCTCTCAAGAACACACACTCAGATTATATATCACACAAATACACAAATTATATATAATATTCACTTACACACATACATAGCTATATAGATATATATATATATATATATTTCAATCCAGAGAAGAAACGGAGAAATTCTCAAACGACGGAAACTTCGGCGAAAAATTCTTGGTCTCTAAATTCTCTGTCTAATCACCCCAGTGAGTATTATAAACTCACTCGCCATGTTTATATATGTATATTTCAGTATATGTAGGTGTATATATATGTTTATATGTGAAGAACACCATGAAGGCTTTGAATTGGAGTTTTACAAAACTCAACCAAAATCAATTCCGTGACTTGATTATGGAAGATCTCAGTCCCAATAAGCTACGGTTCCAATCCTACGGCTTAATTTATCAATATGGCGATGTATTGATGATTTGAAGTTTAGTCACTCTAACTTAAATCGTGAAAATCAAGAGATTCAATCCGTATTTGTTTAAATTGATCGCATATTCTTATTCTACGCGAAAATTTGAAGAAATCCATATATTACATGCATTGTTTAGAACAGAATCTGGAAATGGGTATAGTTTCAGTTTGAAAATAAAAAACAGGGAAAAAATGAGGAAGATGATGAAACTGTGACAACTCGCGCGCGCGGCCCGCTTGCGCGACCCCTCGCTCGTGCGGCCTACTCGCGCGAGCTGTGTATTTTTGGGCAGAAAGCTATTTTTTTTTACAGATTTTAGGAAAAAGGCAAGATCGCGCGAGCGAGGGTCGCTCGGCCAGCTCGTGCGACCCTCGCTCGCGCGATGATGCATATTTTGGCAGTTTGTGTATTTTTGTATAAGGAACTGTTTGGAAAGGTTTTGGAAGTTTTTTTTTAAGGAACTGTTTGACAGATACACTGTTTTAAAAGCTTATGTTTAAGAAAAGGATTTATAAGAACGATTAAGCCTGAGATTCATGTTCATACAATTATACAGCTTCGAGATTAATAACTGATGTCATGAATTGTGAATATTGACATGCATATTAGGGTCGAGGTTGAGTCAACATGCATGTGTGTGAGAATGCGTGAAAAGAGTAAAGAGTGACAATCTGGTGTGCGGTTCCAATACTGAGCGGATATTATTCCTGGTATTGGAGGCGACAGTATCTACGACTTAGATATCGAGCGGATATTATTCCTGGTATATAAGGCGCTTGTTTCGGATATCGAGCGGATATTATTCCTGGTATCCGAAGCGATGGTTGGTTGTGATCGACCCAGATATCGAGCGGATATTATTCCTGGTATCTGCGATGATAGCTTAGTGTACGACTTAGATATCGAGCGGATATTATTCCTGGTATCTAAGTCGCTCGTCTCGGATATCCAGCGGATATTATTCCTGGTATTTGAAGCGATGGTTGGTTGTGTGTGACCTAGGTATCGAGCAGATATTATTCCTGGTATCTGAGGTAATGGGGTGTTTGAATCGGTTTGTTGAGAGAAAAGAGTCAGAAAGATGAGATGTCACATGGTTCATGCACGGTCGCATATTTATCGTTTATTATTATCCCCTGTGACTTATGTTGAAGTTGGAACCTTGAAATTATTGTTTTATCAGTTTAATTGCAGCGTTGTCTTATATGCTTATATATACATTGCGAGCATACGTTTATATTGCTCACCAGCTTGCATAAGCTGACGGCGTCGATGCGTCCTGGACGCTTTGTCCAGGTCTTCCAGGTCAGGAGCAGCCAGGGTACTTTGACTATGCTAGTTCGAGGCAGGAGACTTCCCAGGAGGCTATTTTATATTTTTTATGTCTTTTAATTTGGAGATGTAATAGAATTTATGATAGATTTGAATAAGGCAGTTTGTGCCTAAGTTTATAACTGATGTAATAGTTTAGTAAGTTTAAACTTTGGAACTTATGATTATTATTATCCTTTGTTTTAGAATTGTCGTTTAAGATATTTGTTGCAGGGACAATTGGTCATAATCACTTGTCACGGCCTACGAGTCCATAAAGGAAATTAAATGCTTTCCTGTATTATGCTACGTCGGGGCGTGACATATACAATGTCCAGACGTGCATGATTCATGATGTACATCAAACTCTCAATTACTTGCGAATATTCAAGTTGAGATATGCTTTCACCTATATTCTTCATCAACTTACAATTGAAATCAAATAGAGTTATTGCCAATATCCAATTGCCCAAACTTCTTTAATATTTTCTCAACATAATGTGATTATGTGAGAATATATCCTTCAGAAGTTTTTCTTACTTGTATACCAAGAATAACATCGGCTTTACCCATGTCCTTCATGTCAAAGCTTGAGCTTAACATTTTCTTGGTTTCATTGATAACTTTCTTATCTATTCCCGTAATAAGTAAGTCATCAACATACAAGCATACAATAACACATGAGTCATCAAACTCCTTGACATACACACACTTATCATATTCATTGATTTTGAACCATTTGCGATCATGGTGTGGTCGAATTTCTCATGCCATTGCTTTGGAGTTTATTTCAAACCATAAAGAGATTTAACAAGTCGACACATTTTATGTTCTTGTCCCTTCACAACAAGCCATCCGATTGTTCCATATAGATCTTTTCATCTAGATCTCCATTGAGGAATATGGTCTTTACATCCATTTGATGTAACTCTAAGTTAAAGACGGCGGGTATATCGATTACCATCCTAATGGAAGTAATCCTAGGTACTGGGGTATAAGTATCAAAGAAATCTATTACCTCTTTTTGTCTATAGCCTTTTCCGACTAGCCTAGCTTTGTACTTATCTATGGTATCATTGGCTTTGAGTTTTTTTTCTTAAAAATCCATTTACAACCAATTGGTTTACTACCCGGAGGTAAGTCAATCAACTCCCATGTATGGTTTTGCATAATGAAGTCCACCTCACTATTTACTGCTTCTTGCCAGTAAGGCGCTTTGGGTGTACTCATATCCTCGTTAAAGGTTTGAGATTCACCTATGGTAACTAGTGTCACAAAATCTAGTCCAGAAGAAGTAGTTTTTCTAGCTCTTTTGCTCTTTCTAGGAGCAACTTTAATTCTTCGTTGTTCTTAGAACTTGAAGAAGTCTCTTCAATACTTCTTTTAGGTGCTGAATTTCGTCTTCCTTCCCAAAAAGGAAAGATGTTTTCGAAGAACTCAACATCTACCGATTCCATGAATGTATTGACACGAATGTCTATATTCTCGGACTTAACGACAAGGAATCGATATACAACACTATTATTTGCAAAGCCGGTAAATACACAATCTACAATCTTAGGTCCTAGTTTCGTTTGTTTAGGAAGCGGAACTTGTACACTTTGAGTTTTTATACGAGGGTGTTCTACCTTTCCAAACTTCATAAGTAGACTTGTTAGTCTTCTTATGTGGAATATTATTAAGAATGACATTTGATGTAAGAATGGCATCCCCCCACAAGTTGTGTGGCATTCCCGAGCTATTTAGCATAGCATTTGCCATTTCCTTGAGGGTTCTATTTTTTCTCTCGGCTATACCATTTTGTTGTAGTGTATATGGCACATTGGTTTCATGAATAATACCATTATTAGCACAATACTCGGCTAGTGGAGGTGAATCATATTCACCCCCCTCTATCCGATCTAACTCGTTTTATTGTTCTAGATAATTGATTTTCAATTTCAGCTCTATATGTCTTAAACATGTCCATTGTTTCATCTTTAGAAATAAGTAAAGTAAACATAACAATATCTACTAAAAATGTAACAAAGTATTTCTTTCCACCTCTTGTTGGAGTTAGTTTTAAATCACATAAGTCAGTATGAATTAAATCTAGTAATCCACTTGTTCTATCTATGGATTTAAATGAATGTCTAGCAAATTTTGATTCTACACTTGCATTTATGTCACTTGTCAATTTCAAATTTAGGCAATATCCAAGATTAATCATTTTATGCATGTATTTGAAATTCACATGTCCTAATCTAGAATGCCATAATGAGCATAACTCAACAATATAAGAAGAAGCTATAACATTCTCATTAATAATAATTTTAGGAGTACAATTGATCTTGAAGAGCCCTCATTGAGGTAACCTTTTCCTACATACATTCCTCCTTTAGTTAATACAAATTTATCGGATTCGAAGACAAACTTGTATCCTTTCTTACTAAGCATAGGATCAAAAACCAATTCTTATGAATTTCGGGAACATGCAACACATCTAAAAGAGTCATTTCCTTTCCGGAAGTGAACTTTATAACCACATTGCCTTTGGTCGCAGCAGTGGCATTTCCCAGATAAAGCCTCTCACTACCATCTGACTTTGTGTAGGTAGAAAACATGTTTTTATCCCCCACAAATGTGCTTGGTAGCCCCGGTATCCATCCACCAACCTTTTGAGTCGGTTACAACACAAGACTCCATGATAACCGCCGCAAGATTATCGATATCCATCATGTTAGCTTGGTTAGGCTTCTTGTTTCCATTCGGTCCTTTCTTATGACGACATTCGCTAGCACGATGTCCAGGTATTCCACATACCCAACAATTCCCTTTTATCTACTTGGGATCTTGATCCTTAGACCCATTGTAAGTAGACTTCCTTTTTCCTCTCTTATTCTTAGACTTAGAAGTGGATTTTGAGGACTCACCTTCAACGAGATTATCTTTTAATTCTGAAGTACCTTACAACCCCTTATTGTCTCCCTTACGATTATCTTCTTCAATTCTCAAACGGACCACCAAATCCTCCGCCGAAAGTTTCTTTCTTTTGTGCTTAAGATAGCTTTTGAATTCGTTCACAAAGGCGGCAACTTCTCAATTATGGACACCACTTGAAACGGTTCACTAATTGCCATCCCCTCTAAGATGATTTGGTTAATGATCACTTGGATCTCTTATAAATGCTTGACCACCGGAATTGAGTCCACCATTTTAAAATCTAAAAATCTACTCACAACGAACTTTTTTATATCGGCATCCTCGGTCTTGTACTTTTTCTCCAAGGATTCCCATAACTCTTTGGCGGTAGTAATAGTAGAATAGACATTATATAGAACATCTTTCAGACCATTTAGAATGTAATTTCGACATAGAAAATTGGAATGGTTTCATGCTTCCAATGCGGCTTGATGTTCTTTTGATGAATTTTTGGTAGGAATCACCGGCTTCTCTTTTCGTAAGATGTGAGCAAGGTTTAGGGTTGTGAGATAGAAACGCATCTTCATTTGCCATCGTTTAAAGTCTTTCTCCCTTGAATTTCTTTGGCTTCTCATCATGAGTATTCTTGACAATAGTTGTGGTAGAAGTAGATTCTCCGACCATTATTCCAACTAATAAATAGTGGTGCTCACGAGTCGGGTGAGTCAGGTTTGGCCCTCATCCGCTCATCCATCCGAACATAGTCGGGTTTTCCTCTTCCACCCGTCATCCACTCATTTTGTCGGGTGCACCCGACTCATCGGGTGAGTCGAGTCGAGTCGAGTTGAGTAAAACCCGACTGTCTCATTTGTCTCAATCAAGCATTTGTTTTACACATTACTTTGTCTACATTTCATTTATTTATTTTTGTTTTGAATGTCTTTGTCTACATAGTCATGTGCTAACCAAAGCTCTGACCAAACAAAAAATAAAAACATAGTCATGTGCTAGTTTGATGGTTTTAATGTTTTTATATCTCCGCTAGTGACATATATATTTTATTGATATAAGAATATAACTTTTATATATATATATATTAAGACTTTATAATACATAATACATATACTGATATAAGCATATTACATATATAGTTTTAAAAAAAATATTAAGTGTGTTTTGAGTCGGGTCGGGTGAATCAGGTTTCCACCCCCCTAAACCCGTGACTCCACCCGAAACTGTCGGGTTTCTACCCCCAAGACCTGTGACTCCAGCCACATTATTTAAAAACCAAAAATAAGGCTACAGGTGAGTCAGGTGGACGGGTGGATTTTTGAGCAGCCCTACTAATAAACTTGTTTTTCGATTATTGGATGCAACAGATAAGAATCTTCAATAAAATAGTGACTAAACTTACGATCGAAGCACGAACGAATACGTTGTCTGAAAAACAAGTTTACGTCTCATACACCGTTGTTTTGTCGACTACGATGCCTTGTTCTTGAGGATACTACGATTTAACAATTGAAGTTCAACTCAACTTCAATTGTTCTGCAGAATATATGTATATAAAGTGCTCTCAATTGACTCTAGAATAGACGAAAAAAAGAAGACAAAAATCTGTAAAAAGTATGTCAAAACTAACTAACTATATTGTATATATAAAGGTGTCTATTGGGTAAGAGATGTCTCTCTACACAAATGGTTGTGTCCCAATACCTATACACTAAGTATACAACAGTATATATACGTTTATCAGCCATTAGAACATATGAAGTTCAAACAAATTCGAAATTTCTACATGAAAAGTTGTGACTCCTCACAAACAGGGCTTGGTCGACTGGTCGAATGCCCCTCTGCTAGAACTTGTTTAAAACTTGATATAGTCATTGACCCAGTCGAAGGGACCCAGTCGAAAACCCCTCTGCTAGAATTTTGAAACTTAACATTCCAAGCCTTTCCCTGGCATTGAGCCGGTCCATAGCAATCATAATGATCCCCTTAAGCTTAAATAAGCTCCTATTCACACCCCGAATCTAACAGGGCCTTTTCCCAAACCATGCAATGTGCCCTAGCATGGACTTATCCTAAACCATATACTATAGTCGTTGCTACAATAATCACTTAGCATGCTCACATAATCATCTCAACATGTTTTTCATACGTATTTGCGGATAAAATTAATAGGCCTAAATTAACACATGAGTTTTGCCGTATCACAATTTCATACATGATATCTAAAGCATCCAAAATTCCTTATATTACATAATTCAAGAATTCAAACCTCAAGCTACGCTCCTAAGATTTCAGGAGAAGTACTAGGAGTCTGATTCTACGCTGAATCTCCGATTACAAGCGAAACTTACAAGTTTTACATAGTTTTCCCCAAAATTTTAATTTTAGTATTTTTCATAAGAAATTAGCCAAATAAGGCCTAAGAGGTATCAACATATAGCTCTTATCTCGAGGAGTCCGAATATGAAATTTGATTGCAAAGAAAGATCGTCGATTGGCGTCGTGAAATCTGAAGCTCCAAAATCCCCAAAGCTCCAAAATCCCCAAAGCTCACAACTTGGTTTTCAAGATATTTATGAAAATATCTTGGCCTCCTATATATAGACTCGACTTTCAAAAATTACGTTTTCTTCCCCACGAGTTCTCTAATCTTCAAATTATTCTCCCAAACGTCTTAAACGTCTAAGTTATGGCTTCACGAGTGAAAATCTATAATTCATAAAAGTTTTCATCTAAGTTCCATTTGGGTTCGTAATTACGTTCTGAAAACTATTTTCGTGGAATTTTTAGATAATCTACCTTGTATGCAACATATCATTTCCGTTATCACTATATCACTCAAAGTGATCTTAAACAAGATCAAAACTAACAGAAATTACACTACACAGATATAATCACTATTCATATATACTAGATAGTACCAAATAACATTTAATCACATAAATGTTATTTAATCACGTCAATTTCTCATTGATTATCCAATCCTCGTGTCCTCGATTGACACTCACCGTTGACTCACGTCAACCACTTTCACAATTATTAATCAATGTTAATACTTCCATTTAAAACATTTATGCATTTAAAACAAAAAGATTTTTCGAGACGGGTGTGACAATTATACTTTACACCTTTGTAGTTTGGGTGTGATTCAGTTTGATCCCTATAGTTTTAATTTTGTCATTTTGATCCTTACAGTTTCAGTTAAGGTTCAATATAGTACATTCATCAAATTTATATACAATTTTTGATAGATTTGAACTTAATACAGGTGCGTAAAGTGTAATTTTTTTTTAGTAAACTTGCCATGACACCTCACGTGTGCATCACATGACCTATTTCTATAAATAAATAAAAAATTGATAGATTTGAACTCAGTACAGGTGCGTAGAGTGTAATTTTTTTTCAGTAAACTTACCATGATACCTTACGTGTGCATCACATGACTTATTTCTGTAAAAAAAAAAAATTAAGAAAATTTTCTTAAATGGACTACATTGAACTTAAACTGAAACTGCAAGTACCAAAATGACAAAATTGAAACTACAGAGACAAAATTCACATTACACCCAAACTACAAAAATATAAAGTGTAATTTACCCAATGTTTTAAAAACCGGACCGTTCATCGAACCGGAAAAATGACCGGGTCAAGGGTTAGTGGTTCAACCGTCGGGTGAACCGGATCGAACCGTGACGTCATAATTACCTAATATTTATATTTATTTATATAAATTAATATTGACATAAAATAAATATATATAAATATCACATAAATATATATAAATACATATGTATATATATATACACTTTTGGTCATAGAAAAATATAGTTCAAGAATCTAAGACTTCTTTTATTTTATTTTTGTTTTGTTTTCTTTTTTTTATAAGATATAGTTCAAGCAAGACTTCAAGTTAAATATTAAAGAGAATAATAGCTGGAAGCAAACTATCTAACAAAAAAAACTACAAAGTTATGAAACAAATCTGAAATCATTCAAATACTAAATTAAAAAAAAAAAAAAAAAACTTAAAAGAGGAAAAGAGATAAGCATTACCTTCTTAAAATTTAAAATAGAGAGGAATGAGAGTCAGTGCCAACGGTGGCGAGCGACGGCGCGACTCCAGGCGCAGGCGGCGGCTCCAACTGGCTGCACATGCAAGGCGACGCGAGGGCAGGGGGCTACGCGATCTGTCCTCTCTTGGAGTCTCTACTGATGGAGAGGGGGATGCAGCCTTCAACTCAGTTCTCTCTCTCTCTATAGTTGAATAGCAGATTAGAGAATAGAGATGAATGAGATTGAGCCTTGAGAATGACCTACTAAAAGACAAAATTCCTTTTTTAACCCTGTTTTTTAAATTCTTTTTTTATCCGGGTGAAGTGAAAAACCGGCACTGGTTATCCGGTTATCCGGTTTGACCGGTCAACCCGGCGGTTCCGGGCGATTCCGATGCTAGTAACGATTGACGAATCAAACCGAACCGGATTTCCGACCGGTCGACGGTTCAACCGGTCGAACCGGCCGGTCCGGTCCAATTTTCACATCATTGAATTTACCCTTATAAATATTAGTTAATTAATCTATTAATGGATATGGTACTGATACATCAATAAAAACATCTCTAATAGCCTCAATAGAATGGCTACCTAGACTCTATCTATCTATATATATTTATATATATCCAAGTATAACTCATTTGAGTTAATTAATAGATGTCATAATCAAAAAGACTTTTTTAGCTAACCAGTGAACATACTTAGTAAAAATGGCTATTTAGTCAATATGATTAGTGAAAATACTTTATTTATTTATTTTTATTTAGCTAACTAGCTATAATATTTACAAATTTAGAGAGCTAATTGTGGCTCTCCAAAATTCCAAGTACTCTATGATATGACCAAAAATCACTGAATGTGGCACATCATTTGCAACCAGGCCTCATTCTTTGGGCTAGATAGTTAAAGCTAGGCCCGTACGACCTAGTTCGGAAAGACCTAAGGCTCTTTCAAACTGGCTCAAGAGTTCGCACGAGCTCAAGCAACTTGGTCCCTACAAGACAACCAGCAGAGGCCCCTAATCCATCTTGGGTTTTCTAAGAGGAGTCCCATTATGACTCTAAGGCCACGTTTGTTTCGCTGGACAGGATTAGGGGGGATTACTTCTCCCCTTCACTATTTGAGGGACTATTAATACCAGCCCCCCCATGGGATAAAATAGTGGCCCATTTGGGGGACTATTTAGTTAAAAAGGACTGATAGTCCGGTGTAAGGTGGTCGAACCAAACACCGGACTATTGAATTAAAATGGACTAATAGTCCTATCCTCCCCTATCCGGCCCTTAATCCTGCAAAACAAACGAGGCCTAAGAATCTCCCAAGATAAACCCAAATCAAGGATGATATCTCCTAATTGGGCAAGAAATATTTGTGATAAGGTAAGGAGATATCTACAAGATATTCCCTAAACTTGTCATAACTCTACCACATAAAGGTGTAAATACACCATCAAGGTACGCTTACACACACTCTTGAATACCTAACATTTTCTTCCTCCTTCCTAGACTAACTTGATCGTCGGATGAGGCTTAGAGTACACACCGTTCGTTTTTTTTTTTTTTTTTTTTTTACAGGTGTTCTAGGGACATCAATCAATCACTTTCTAAGTATAAACTCTTTGATAGAAATTTTCTATAGACAAGACAATAAAAAAAATAAAAATAAAAATAAAATAAATAAATAAATAAAAAGGGTTAGATTATTATAAACAGAAGGCTAAATGCCTAGAGGTTTAGGTTCTTTAGCCCATCAAATGTCAAGTTGTCCAAGGTCGTTTTTTATTATTATTATTATTATTATTATGATTTTGTTCTCTCTTCTTTTTTAATTCACAACTAGAGATCTTCTATGATGCATTCTAGTAATTTTGGATGTATCATACACTTTTTAATTTGGTGTCAACATGTAATAATTTGATCCCAAAATATTATAACTTGATTCTAATATGTTGTAACGTTGGCAACCACTTTGGTTTTAAAATCAAAGTGGTTTTTAAACATACACTTAAGTTTTTAAAATTCTTACTACGAGTAATGGTATACTTCCCAAATTTTGTATTTCAAGTTCTCAAACACATGTGTCAGTGAGACCATCTTTAGTAATAGTAAGACCATTTCAATATTCCATTATATACTTCCCAAATTTTGTATTCCAAGTTCTCAAACACATGTGTCAGTGAGACCATCTTTAGTAATAGTAGGACCACTTCAATATTCCATTATTCATAGGTTCCCAAATATATATGGGAGTGAGACTATATTCAATCATACTAGGACCACTTCAACATCTCATTACTCTACTGCATGTCAGAACCATTTGGGATAAAAAAGAAAAAAATAAATTAGAAAGCATCCCATTATTCTACTATACCATGACACCACGGGCCTCTTGGTCCAGGGCCTCTTGGTCCAGAGGATATCTGGCCCTCTCACTCCCTTAGGAGTGGGGTGTTCGACTCATGTGGGAGTTCTCTCTTTGGGGAGTTTGCCCTTTGGGTCTTGTTTGGGTTGTAAGTCTGTGGCCCCTCTTGTATGTGTGTGGCGCCTGTAGGTGCTTTGTCATCAATGAAAAAAAAAAACACACACACACACAAACATGACACTATGTTATGGCCAAACTTATTAGAATGTCTTAATTCAACCAAAATCATAAAGATATATCATGGAATTTTTTCCTCACCCCTTTCACCTTTAGACCTTTACGCGGATCAGCATTTACCTTATTCACGGTCTTGTAGGCTTTACTTTACTTGCATCTTGAGGAAGCATCGATTTGCCGCTATTGTTCACGTTGAGTCACGTGACTAGGAAGTGTTGAGAATGGGGCTATTTGATAAAATTGAATATTAAATGTTGAATTTTATGTACTAAAAATTTTAAGTGTTTGAATTTGTAATACCGAAAATAGTGTTTTAATTACTGAAATAGACTGTATTTATTGATTATTTTAATTTAATTTTTTCACTTAAAGTTTTCAGTGGGGTTTTGTCTACTCTTTCAATTAAATGGTACATTATCAAACGCATTGAAAATAAATAAATGCTGAATGTTTTCATTTTTATCACTTAATTAGATTATCAAACACACCAGACACAACTTCTGTGTTTGCGACTCGCTCCTAAATAAAATTGCTTGTGTCCGAAAGTAGCTTTGGGTACGTTTTGGCCAATTGCAAATTTCAGCAATCGATTCACTTTTAGGTGCGATTAAGTCGCATAATCTATTTTCCCAGACATTTTCATTGTAACTTAGAGTATTATAATCATTTGTGAACTCAAAAAGTTGTTGCCAACCACCATTTCTTAGTGTGATTTATGAAACTTTGTCATAAAAGTAAAATATGTTACTTTCTATGAAAAAAATACACACCCGTACGTGAAGTTTGGTCCCAATATCATTTTAGACCAACTCCAACGCCCCTGCCATTTAGTGTGCCATCTTATATTTGGCAGGGGCTTTGGCATGGACAACCTCCAATGCCATGCCAAACCAACTACCATAAAATGGCATGACTATCTATCCTCTCAAATTTGGCATGGCAAATGGCAACTGCTATTTGTGCCATGTCATCACTTAAGCTTTTAACTGATTAGTTTTGATCATTTTTTCTACTATGTTTTCAAATTTTTTGCATTTCAAATACTTTCTAAACACATGTATTAATGAGACAATTTGATTTTGATTAGAAGATATTGAAGTGGTCCGATTGTCATTTTTTTTTTTTCCTAAAAGTCTCATTGTCACATGTATTTGGGAAGCATTTGTGATACAAAATTTGGAAGCCTACCCTTAACAAAAGGCTACTATGGAAGATGAAAGATAGTTGGGACAAAATATAGCATTTAAAATGGCACAGCATTGGAGTAGAAATGTCAAAATATAGCATTCGACACTGTAGCAATACTAAAAAAATAACATTGGCATTGAAGATATAGCATTTAGCATTAGAGATGGTCTTAGTCCTTGTAGTTTTAATTGTCTCAATTTGGTCGTTGAAGTTTTAAATATAAGCAATTTGATCCAAATGTTCAATTCTATGAGAAAAATTGATAGAATGTATTCACATACTATACACTGTCACAGTGTTTAGGGGCAAAAATAGAATACCACAAATCTTCCAACTCACTTATTAGTGTAATTGTGTATAACATGGGTAAACTCTGTCACATTTTCTCATAGAATGGGGTATTTGAATCAAATTGCTTCTATTTAACACTTCAAGGACCAAATTGATGGAATTAAAACTATAAGGACTAAAATGACACAAAGACCAACAAGGGTCTATTTTGTAATTAAGCCATGAAAAAAATTAACATAGCATCATCAAATCAAATTAATAAATGAAATAAAAATAATATTACACAAGAAAAAGTACTATAATAATAATAGTTGTCAATTTAAAAGTTAAAAAAGATGAAAAGAAAAAGAATATAAAGTTCATTATGGAGACATATGTACACAAGAATGATATGAATTACTCATTTAATCATATGTTGTAACATGAATTACTATGTAAATAATCAGTTTTAAGAATTATAAAACAAACTTATTATCATCTTCGGTCTCAATTTCCTATTTTTAGATGAACTATGTAAAGAACCTTTAACTTACAAAACAACATGCTATGAGATCGTGACCTAATCTAATGACAAAAATTCGATAAAGAAATTTTTTTTATCCCTATCAAAACAAAACCAACTGTATATTGTTAGTTACATCACTTTATTAAAAAAATAATAATAATAATAATAATAATAATATTAAAACCACTCAATTCTTAGTAAAATAAAAAAGCTAGAAATGTTTTCCAATCATCCCATCACAATTTTTATTTTTTATTTTTACTTTTTATTTTTTGACAATTTACTTCAGAGAATCCAAACTCAATGAAACAGAGAAGGGAAATGATAACTTTTGGGGCACATAAGAATCTCACATAAACAAGATACATAAACCATAATGTGTCTATCTCTCTCCTGACACAGAGGAGAGAGATAGACACATAAAGTTTATGTATCTTGTTTATGTGAGATTCTTATGTGCCCCAAGAGTTATCCGAAGGGAAAAGATTTAGAGAGGTCTATGTGGTTGGTCAGCATATATTCAGAATATTTGATATGTACTTTAAGATTGTTAAGATTTCATGCTTGACCTACAGGTTTTTTCGGGTTGAAAAAAACCTATAGGTTATTTGGAAATGCACAAAATAGCATGAAGTTCACTCCCTAGTTTTGACTAACATGGATTAATCAAAAAACAAAAATAATGACCGCAATGCTTTTCAGCTTCGTTTCAATAATTAACAGACGTATACATTTTTTTTGGTGGGGTTAAATACACTCATATTTTTGTTACGTACACTCAGATTTCATTGTTTAATATATATTTTTTAAAATAATAAAACAATACTGTTAGGATCAAGCGCTTACCACTAGGCCAAAAAGCAATTGCTGAGAGTGAAGACTTTCACTCTAGCAGCCCTTTCATGGTTACCAGCCTCCGCATTCGACAAGCCTCGAACACTCGACCTCCCACTAGGCTCTGCAAGCTACTAACCATTACGCCCAAAGCAATTGCTGTTAGTCAAGGCGCAACTTTATTTCCTTATACGCATGATAGCGCAGAGCCCTGTACTGAGTGCCAGGTGAGCATGAGGGGCTGCGCCGGTTAAAGCGCCAACGGGATGGACTGTCAAGCACCGATGCCACGCAAACACGTGGCAGCGAGTCCATAGGGTGATCGCTGGCTCCCATAAAGCCAACAAATACAAATTCCTCAAAAAATACAGAAATGTAAAGTGGGATGTGTATACATAATCGAGACGAATAGTTCCTGTTTATAGTCCTTAAGTTACGCTTTGTTAGCCCACTTCATTAAGTTATTAATTATTTTTAATAGGTGTTTTATATTTTATAGATTTTGGAACTTTAACGTGAAAATGCACTAAAATCCAATGATTAGTGGCTTTGAACGATATTCTGTGCTCAAAAGGCGACTATGGTGAAAGTTGGAGACAGTAGCAGTATTGATAAATTGCATTTTTGACAATGAAGACTTCGTATTTGAGAATTTTCTCCAGATATGGAAAATATAGATCTTCGATTTCGAACGCGTGGTCGCAAACGGCGAGTCAATCTGAGATCCGAGTCAAAATTTATCGCAATTTTACGATCGGCGCGCAAAGTGGAGAAAAATTTGAGAAAAATTGAAAAATAGACATCTCGCTGGAGCGACCCGCTCGTGGGACCTCCCAAATTGCATTTTGATCAGAAACATCCCCCGGAACCGCCTTAGTTAATTTTCGTGCGAGGTAACACGCGAGCGAGCGACCCACACCCGTAACCACTTGAAAAAACCAAAAATGCATATTTCGATGTACTGAAGAACTCTGTGCGATCCGAATTGGCTAAATACGTCCAGAAACGTATATATAGTAGTTTTAGTACTATTAGGTTTAGGAAAGTCTCCAAAATTTGTTCCAAATTTATATATATCGTCTTTTAAGTCAAATTAGGGGTACACAATATAATACATATCCTTCAGTAATTGAATTAAAAAGATAGAAACAAGAAAAAGAAGTAGAAGATCAAGGATTCCCCATGGTCTCCTCCATCAATCTCTTGCTAATCTTCGAATCTGTAACCGCCTAGACCTACATCTAGGGTTTCAATGAAACTCTAGCAAAGTAATAGGGTGTATTTTATGTTTTTCTTTTTGTTTTATTATCTTCTGGATGATGATTACATGTTTAGAGGATTTTAATTAATAAAATCGCATTCATTGATTAAATCGTTGCTTTCAAAATCTATTATTGTATTAGATCAATTTTGAATGTGATGTGCTCAATATTATATATTTGTTGTGCTTGTATAGTTTATTTACATGTAATGGTGCTTATTTGAATTGTGATATTAAGTAGTCGACTAGTTTATGCGTAGGGAAGACACAGTGTGCTTCAACCCTAGTTTAGTGTAAGACACTTCGTGCCAACCAAAGATGAATTACATTGATGGTCGAATCGTAGTTATCTTATTAACGGAGGAATTGGGCTTGTAGCTACAATTCTCCATTATTATCCAACGTAATAAGCTAATTGAATGCATAGATACTCTTATTATGAAGCTAGTGGTGGATTTGCAATCCTATGTTTAATACACTTATTTATCAAGACAACTTTTAATCACTTTCATAGTTAGATTTATTTCCGTAGTTGCTTAGTTTAATTAAAATCAAAATCAAGATTCTGTTTTCTTAATTAACTAGATTTAAGCTTTAAAATTAAAGTGCTTTAGTATTTCAATCTCTGTGGGTTCGACCTCTACTTGCACACTACAAATCTTTTAAAGTAGAGTATACTTTTATAGCTTGATTTTAACAAGATGAATACATAACAAAAATATGGGTGTATTTAATTCCACCCTTTTTTTTTTTGAAAAATTTAGTGGAAAATCTCATTCTACCAATCTTTGTTGTAATAGACCCACCAATTGGTACTTTCCAATGATAGACCCTATAATTGTAAATGTTGTTAGAGATTAGTCCAAATTTTTCTATTTTAGAATTATTAGATGTCTTTTCTACCCTTACCTATATATACAGAACCGTATATAAGAAATATATACATATATTAAAGAAGTATTTCAGTTACACACAATCCCATTGATTAGGGATATCTTTTTGGAAATAGCAAAATCCCATAATTGTAGGATTCATATTATACACATCTTGTAGTTTGATATCTCACCATTCTATGTTCATCTAATAATCATTCATCAGACAGTGAACACACAGTCTGTTATTGCAAGTTATCGAAGAATGTATCTAAATCAGTATGATTTTCATACTAGTATAATTTGATAGTGCAAAAGTTCACACTGTATATATATAATGTTTAGAGTTTGTAGTGTAATTTGACAGTGCAAAAGTGCAAAAGTTCACACTAATCTACCCCTAACCTATATATATATATATAATGCTGATATGTATATTTCGGGCAAACTCAATCCCATAAATCTTGCATATATTTTGGGAAGTTACTAAATCTTGCATATATTTTCGGAATTAAGTTACTAAATGCCATGATTGTAGGGCTTTATACGTTAGAATCTGTCTAATATTACACATATCTTTTTTAATTTCGTATTTCACCATTTTTGGGTGATCTAACAGTCATTCATCACCATCACCAAAAAACAAATTGTGTTAAATTTCACACTAGAATGAATATAAGTGTTAAATTTCACACTCATATTCGAGTTATTCAACAAAAGGAACACTGTCTTATCACAAATTCATTTGCACATTTAGTTTACACTGACTGCAATATTTCATTGACATCACAATTTTCATTCACATAATATACAATTTCGCACCATAACATGTGAAACCAAGAACACGAGTGTTAAATTTTACACTACAACCTTTTGAACCTTATCCTTTGAACTGCAACATAGTATACAGTTTCACATCACAACTTTTGACGCAAGAACAAGAGTGTTAAATTTTACACTACAACCTTTTGGATCACAACATTTGAACCACAACATAATATACAATCGGGTTCCATTGTATAGACTGAGAGAGAGCAGATCCAGTATTGCCATTGTTGTTAAAACCCAGAAAGCTTCTAAGCATCATAAGTCAAAACATCAACTGGGTTCGAAACAATCACCAAAATCGAATCGGGCGAGTACTTCGCAAAGTTGGGGCACAATAATCGAGAACATGGCCTTGTTCTTCTGTATCAAGTTCAGCCTGGACTCGCTGGGGTTCTGCCTAGCGCCGGCGGTGACGATACAGAGAACGGATCTGACGGTGATCTTGGTCCTCGAGTCGGAGCAGTATGGCCGGAGCCTCACCGTCACGTTTTTGGACGCCTAGGAAGTTTTTCTAGCTTGCAATTGAATATAGAATCCTTTATGTTCTTAGAATGAGGTGGACAATCAATTGATATGTAGTACATTTTTCTAGAGAGAGAGAGTATGAAACGTTGGAGAAGATGAAATATATATATATATATATATATATATAATCTATATTTAGTGTTTAAAATTTAAAAACCTTAATTTTTGGTGAGTTTAAATATGAATGATTCTTTTGATGAGTCATAGGGGTAGTTTAATCATTAAATAAATATATGGACCTATCATTAAAATGTTGTATGAATTGGGTCAATTACAACAAGCTTAGAGTAGATTGGATTTATTACTAATTAACTCTTTTTTTTTATTATAAAAAAGTATATTGATTTTATTTATTTATTTTTTTTTTTTTTAACTTTTAGAATCTAATAACTATTTTGGTTTTTAATACCTTTTTTCTTCAACTGTGTAATATTGCTTCTATTTCATTCCTTAACTTGAAATCACATTAATTTTATTTTGGAGTTTTAACTTCTATTTTCGGACAAAACATGAAGCATAGGTAATTTAGAAGGAGTAATGCTGTGCTTATCAAATTAATACCTCAAAAGTGATTCTTAACACATGTGGCTGTTGATTCAATTGATTTTCGTTGGCAGTTGTTAAAGTAGTGGCGGTGAGACACCCTTAAAAATAGTGAGACCACTTCAACATATGCATATTCCAATAAAAATTAATTGTGGCCACTGCCACATGCCCAAATATATTTAGAACCATTTGAGATATAAAATTACATCGAGTTATTCAGTTTGGTATAAAAATAACTCCTTCTTTTTTTTCACTGCACGTGTATACTTTTTTGTATAAACTATAGCACCACTCTCTGAATTATGACCGTTTTTCACTAAGGCTAAACATTAAAGCTAAATATGACCGTTTTTCACTACCTTAAACTTAAAAAAAAACGGTCATAGTTCAGGGGTGCTATTAAAATTTATCCCTTTTTTTTAGAGCAATGTTGCAGTCTCTCATTGGATGACACATATCCCATTCTATTCCTATTTTACCCCTGTGCTATTAACATAATTATAAAAATGAGACACATGTCATCCAGTGAATATATGATGAATAATAGTGAACAAAAAATGGGTGAGTAATGTACTTTACTAATTAGAAAGAGAAAATATGAAAGAGAGGTAAAAATGACAGGAGACCTCAGCCACTTCTGCTGCCACATGGCAACACGTGTAATAGGAAGCATTTACCCTAGTCTGTCACACTAGCAAACCTCACCTCCTCTCTCTCTCTCTCTCTCCTTCCACCCATTTTCCTTTCAACTCGTTTTCTCATTCTACCCTTCTCCCCGTTTCTCTCTCTCTCTCTCTCTCTCTCTCTATCTCTCCCTAGATAGACATTTTTATCACTCTCTCTCTCTATATATACAAACTCAACGAGAAAAACAGGCTCAACGAAGATCAGAAGTTCCAGACACAAGTTCAGATAGATACGATTTGCTTCCGATCCATCTTCGCGCTTTCTCTCTCATGGCGTCCGCCAACTCAGAGAGAGTCCAACTCGCGAAGCTTTGCAGTTCTCGAGACTGGTCCAAGGCCATTCGCGTCCTCGATTCCATCCTCTCCCAGTCCTGCGTCATCCAAGACATCTGGTCTATTCATCAATTTTCAGTTTCCTTCTCATTTTTATTTTTTTTCAATCTAGATTTTGTCTGTTGTAATCAGATGCTTTGAATTTTTTTTATGAGATTCGATATATATATATGTATATTTTTTGACTGAATTTGAGATTTGAATCAATTGTTTGTTGTGAATTTCAGTAATCGAGCCTTTTGCTATAGCCAATTGGAGCTTCACAAGCACGTTATCAAAGACTGCGATAAGGCGATTCAGATTGACCACACGCTTCTTCAAGCTTACATTCTCAAAGGTGGTGATTCTCTTTTACTATAATCCCCAAAATTTTGGGTATATAATTTAGGAATTGAACCGATCACTAACTTGAAATGTTGTATTGTCATTGAAATTGGATGAAGCTTAAGTTGTCTGTGTGTGAAACTTTTGGAATATTGTGGTGAATTGTGTAATTGAAAACTTTTATTGCTTAGATGTAATGGGCTTTAATGAAACACAATCAGTTCTGATTTCTAGTGCATTTGATGTTATAATAAATAAGAACATCATAATAATTTTACACAAAGAAGGTCCTAGATTGACCTAATAATATATATGTTTGGGGTACACAGTGATATGGAGTACATACAGCTTGGTCAAGAATTTAACTTTTTCTGAACTCAGCTAAGCCTTAGTAGTGGTCAGTTACAGCACCACTGATTCACCCTTCTTATTTGTCTCTAGTCATACCTTTTGCTGTTGCATCTTTATGCAATCTTTCAAACTTGGTCTTCCTTTTCTCTAGTGTGGTCCAACGAGTGCCATGTAAATAATCTGCTAGTAATAGTCTTCAGTGTACAATGTCAAAGCCATCTCAGTTGTCTCTTATTTATTTATATGTAGTGATACGTACAACATCTCACAAATGTGTCGTTCATATATACATATGTTACGTTGGTTGGTACAAAAATCTATGTCAGCACCCACATTTTTTTTACACTTATTTATTTAAATGTATTTCTTAACCGCCTAACCTGTTGTCCTGTAGAGCATGTATAGCATGCTTTACAAGACAAATGGTTTGAGCACAGTGCTAAAGGTCTTTTCCGCATCTGGAATATCAGAAATATGTTCTTTGATATTTGATATGTTCCCCTTATAATTGGTCCAGATTTAGGTCTGTTAATGTCCACTCTTTGGTATTTCTTGGTCATTTTTCTTTTCCTGATGAAAATAACATAGGTGAATAAAAAAAAAAGTGCCAAAAAGGGGATGCAACCTAAGTACATAGAAGATACATGCTTTCGCCCTTTATGAGGTTAAAGGTTCTCTAAAGAACAAAACAGAAGAAAGGCATCTTCACCTCCTAGATACAGTTGTTACGGTTAAAACTCAAGTGAAGAATGCACATTTGGAGGTCCCCCAAATAGCACATAACGGCAAGGAACTCTGCTCAGTTTTCACAAATTTTCCATCTCTGTCTCTCTCCCTGGTTTTGTAATGCCATGTTCCATGTATTGGGTTTAGGTCCTACTTATTTTAGTCGTATAAATAGTAGACCATTTTGAGTGTTAATTCAGTTTATCTAGTACTTGATAAAAATACAAAATCGGATCTCATTTTTAGCCTATAGTTTATTGTAAAATGCTTTCTTTTGTAGTTCTTCTCAACTCGATCATAGTTTCATCAGACACATCCTTTATCTTTTCAATATGTTGATATTTGAAACTTTTTCTTGTTAAAATTCAATATACAATAATTTAGGGGCTTTATTAGACGTTCTCTCCAAATCTATAGAAATTAGAGGACTTTAAAATGGTTCCGTGTTATCGTCATTTGTACAACTTTCTTTGCCTTTTCTCCGGTGCAAAGCTTAGTTTCAGTAAGGAGGTTAGAATAGAGAATGATATGTTGTTCACATGAATATTCGAATCATAATGTGGTGAGATCTACTACTTTGTTTAAAATGTTCTTGCAATTGATACTTTGTATGATTCACCACCATGAAAACATTAGTTCATGTAATTAAGAGTGATTTCACATTTAAGGCTCATGTAATCTTTCATGTACTTAGTCGTGTAGACTTTGACGTATAGGTCGTGCATTTTCTGCATTGGGAAGGAAGGATGATGCTCTCTTGGTTTGGGAACAAGGCTATGAATACGCTCTTCAACAATCAGCAGATTTAAAGCAACTGCTTGAACTGGAGGAGCTTCTGACCGTTGCAAAACAAAATAGGAGCATATCTTCTGACAACCATGCTACGGAGTCATCTGGGTTATCATTTCCTACATCCGAGTCCGGGACTCTCATTTGTAGCAAACCAAGTGAAATCGGTAATAATCACGGTAACTTACATGGTGAATATGAACTGCACAGTGAGTCATGCAATACTTCTGAGATCCACAGCAAGTCTAATTGGAGATCTGACATACCCAGTGAGTCAAGTGATAAAGTTAATAAGAGCACCAAGTGCGATGGTCAACCAAATGGAACCTACTGTAGCCAACAAAATGGAGCATATAACACTCTCAGTAACTCGGGTGATGAGTCTGTATTGTGTAATGAGACAAGTGACGCATCAGAATCATACGGAAAACTGTCAGAGATTTGCAGTAAGTTAAGTGATATGTCTGATATTTGCAGCAAGTCAAGTGATAAATCTGACGTACGCAATGAACTAAGTGACGAGGTCAAGAGGAATAAGAAGTTCGTTATTAGTAGGATTCCAAAGACCAAGTCCATAAACGTTGATATGCGCTTATCAAGGGGAATTGCCCAGGTAAGTTTCCAATTTTATCCTTGTTTTTTGGGTTACCTGTTCTGTTCCCACTCCTTTTCTTGTTACCTTGTTAGGTTAAATCTTAGAGCTACAAATTGTATAAAATTTTATACATAAAATGAGCTGTTATTGTGCCTGAGCACAATGAAGTACACATTGACATAGGGAAAACCCAATGCACCAGGCGGCTACCACTGCGGGTCTGGGAGGATCAAAGGTATGCAACTCCCGCATGTGGAGAGGCCATTTCCGCGTTCCAAACCTCTGACCTCAAGGTTACAATGGAGCAACCTCACCATTGTATCAAGGCTTTGCCCTCCACCCCAAAAAAACACATGTACGATTTAATCATGTGTTTGTCTACATTCTTTTCCGCCTCATAACATAAGAATTATGATCATCTGGTGAAAATTAGCTACTTCATGTATGAATTGATTGTTTCAACTTTCACTGGGCAGATGATAAAAGTGTATTATATATCAGATGGGCCTGAATCACTGGCTCAGGTCAAAACTGGATGATGTCTATTTTGTCCATGTTTTATATTCTTGCCCTTAAATGTACCCAGACAAGGAAGATGCTGGATTTGTGAACCAAGAAGGAATATGTAAAGGGACTAAGGGAGACATAGGAGCTACATCTGAAGATATTTTTCTAGATTGATTGTAATGGACGATTACGAATCTAAACAATACAATGCCTTGTACTTGTGATTTGACACTAAATTACAAAAATCACCACAAATGTTTAGCTATTTTGCAGGAGACTGAGCTTTTTTATTTTTTCTTTTTTGGTTTCATACGTGAGCTAATTCTTGCTTGAGAATTGAGATGCCACATTGGGTCACAAATATCTGCCGTGTTGGTTTAGGGTAGTTTTCAATGCATATGCTTTTTCGAGATAGCATGGCTGTGGTACCTCTTCAAAATGCCTTTGACATGGGTCTTAGTCCTGGAGACTTTCCTAGGTCAATATTGGATTAAAGAGCTCTTTGAGTTGAGTTGTATGGTCAAAAGGTAGTTGCTTGCATGCGTGTGGAGCATTAGTTTCTAGGCCATCTAGAAATAATTAGATTGAAAGGTAAGAAAATTTTAAAGGGTGTACCCGTGAGTGATCATATTTTGCTAGTGAAAAGACTCGGTAAAAGTAGCTCGAGAATGCTTTGTCAAGGACTAGTGGATGTTTATTTTTCTTGTGCACTTTTTTGTCCTCACCCTCGCTCCCCACCTCTCTTCTGCATGCGGCACCCATAGCTTACGACATTGGTTTTTGTGCTCTTAACTTCTTAAGTTTATACATTAATTGCTGTTTTTTGAGGTATTGCATTCTACACGTTCGAAACAACTTTTTTATTTACCATATGTAGTTTGCTTCTTTTTCAGGTAAATGAAGGGAACTATGCTCATGCCATATCAATCTTTGGTCAGGTAATTATAGTTCATCTACAGTTAATTTCTGTCCTCATGGTCAATTTCTTTGTGACGTCTTTTTCATCGTCAAATTCGGTTTTATTTATTTATTAATTTATTTATCGTAAGGTGTGTTCCGTTCAGATTTTATAGAAAAGGCGAATAAATGGTTAAACTGATAGAGAAAGCAAATTTTCCGCAAATAATTAAAGAGAAGCATAAAATCAAGTTAATTAAATATGACGACTGCCTTGTCCTTATTTCTATAATATGGAGAAAAAGGGCAGGAAATGGGAGAAGTTTTGGATCGTATTATCCCCAAGTATTGCCGACATTTGGTCAAATCTTGATATTTATCCTTTCTTTTAGGTTAAACCCAACATTAGGTTAATGATAGGGAAAAACATTGAGATGTGTCAACTAATAAACTATCATGCTTACGGGATAGGTTTACTCATTACCTGAAGAGATTGGATACTTCAAACCAAAGGAAAACTTCTGTGGATAAAAAAAGCTCTTGCAATAATGAGCATGATATATATATATAGATATATGGCTGCTTTCGGGCCAAATGCAAGGGACTTATATAGTTTGAATCAATTCAAGTTGAAGCCCCAAGATGGAAATATTGATTGTTAGCTTGGTGTTTTGCAAACCGGAGCATTACGAAACTTTGGTTCAATAAAAGGCGTAACAATATTTTGTATTGTGGGAGTAGGAATACCAAAACAGAAGTGTGAGAGTTATATAAGATATCAAAACGATATGAATACTTTGACCAGTGGTCAGCTGTTTACTCCTATTGATTTTTCATAATTGCCAATAGATGTAATTAACTCTGTACAATTTATATGCGAAGTGAATCTGTTCAATTTACATGTAAAATGATTTGTCTGTTATTCAAAACTGCTTTTTGCCTTCTCCATAAAAAGTGAGTGGAAACATGCCTAGGCTAATAATCTGTTTGTTTTCTTTGCTCTCTCTCCCTCTCTCTTTAAAGTTTGGGGGTCAACTGCATTATCAAGTTTGACAGAGCTTCTTCCTTCGTTAATTTTGTGTATGCAGATATTAAAAGAGGATCCTGCCTATCCTGAGGCACTAATAGGAAGAGGAACAGCTCATGCATTCCAACGAGAACTTGATGCTGCTATTGCCGATTTTACAAAGGTATTCCAAGCTCCAAATGGGATGCTCATTCTAAATATTTGTACCCCTGGTTGTAAGGGTGTTTTTGGAATGACTTTTGCGGAATGCGTTCTCACCGATTATAATTACGTTATCGTCTTCATTTTCAACTTATTTTAGATGCATGTTAATTCAGTTTTTACAGCAAAATAACTTTCACTCTATCACATTCCTGATTTCTATCTCGATCACTATCCTTTTTTGTTTTTGTTTTTTCTTGGATTTTTTTTTATCCTCTATATTTTTAGTGTTCCAGTGTTGAAAGATGTACTTTGAAAAAAAAAGTTACTTATGAATCATTTTATTGTAAAAATTATAGGCTATACATACAAACCCAGCAGCTGGTGAGGCATGGAAGCGGAGAGGACAGGCCCGAGCTGCCTTGGGAGAATCTGCTGAGGTAAGACCTTGTCACCCTGTCACACGGTTCAATAAATCTTAGTTTCTCTGCTGCCACTCTGAGACATGATTTTCACATGTACACAACACTCTATTAGAAGAGTGGGATAATTCAGAAACTCTGGGCATAACTTAAAATGGAGAAAGGATCTTTCTCTCTCAATATTCACATGCATGTTGTGGCAGAAAAATCCCTTATACTTGACACATATCAGATCATGCGTAGCTAAGTTCTGGAGACACCCTTCACAGAAGGACATTTGCTAACCCAAAACTTGACTGTATATGTGGAAGTGCGGATGGCTGTAGTTTTTCGTATAGAAAGTGCTAATCAATCACAATGTGTCTTATAATCATTTTTTATGGGAGTACAACAAATGGTGATTATGGCTTCGTGATCTTTTTGACATTTTGTATATATTTCTGTCTTTGACTTTCCATTTATATGTCAACCTTTCCTCTCTCTTATTCTGCTAACTTTAATGGATTTATTACATGCAAACTTGTCATAGTATCAGGATGAGCTAGGACCAGGAGAAGATATGCCGGTCTTTGCTTTCACAAGTGTTCAGGGTCAATGAAATTCTTATGAAATCGTCAAAATATTTGGTTTTTTTTTTTCCTTCTGTTTTTCCTGATGAATTGGCATGTGTTTACTCGGTTGGTTGATCCTTTTGATTTAAGAGATCAGACATAGGTTATATATTAGGTTTTTTAGGAAGTGTAGAGTTAAGAGGAATGTATTGGTTAGGTTTGACCATTTGATGGTGGATAGACTATTCTTATTTCAGTATACTGGCTGAGCAATTTCAAACTGTTTAGTGTGTCATTCAGGTGAGAGAAGCAAGTGAAATGTTTTATTAATTTGACTCTGTAAGATTTGCTAGCTATTGTGTTGATGTTTGTACTTGAAGGCTTGCAGCTGCTCTTATCTAACAGGTTTATATTATTGGGGGAACAACTGTTATGGTGTCACAAATAGATATTTTGATGTCATACTGTCCTAGATGGTTGTGGCGTGTTTAACAACGTTGTCCATGTTTATTGTACCCATTTGATCAGTGCTTGACCATTTTCTTGGTCACAGTATCTAGTTGGACATCAACAAAAAGCCGAGACCTGTACAATTTTATTGCTGAGTCATCAGTTGTCCAAAAGCTAAAGCTGGTAGAGAATGGGCCCACCAATGTATATCTTCAACATGTACCATCACAAAGCACATATACTTAAATACTTGCATATACCCGTCCGTATGCATACATTGTTTTTTTATTTTTTATTTTATTTTTATATTATTTTTTATTTTTATTTTTTATTTTTATGGCTGCTAAATGCTCCGAGACTTGTGTAAATCGGATGGGGGAAAGAAGAGTTCGGCTCATGAAGGCTGTCTAACTTTATTAAGCACTTGCAAATTTGAATAGAGGATGAAGTTGAACTAGGGGTGCCATTTGGAATGGAAATTCTAATTCTGATTGATTTCGATCCGAAAAATTCTGATTTTGGCTTACTAAATATGCATTCCGAATTCCGAAAAAATTCATATCGGAATCGATTTTTTTTTAGAATTCCGAAAAATTTACGAAAATATACCGAAAATTGTATTTTCCAAAAATATTCCAAAAATATTAAGAAAATTCCGACATTTCAACTTTGCTAGGGGTGTTCATCCCACATGGAAAAAACATAAACGAGGGGATGTGATGTCCTTCTATAAAAGGCGTACAAGCCTCAAGTTTGAGCTTGAGCTTGACTTGGTGGCATGACTTGAGCTTAGCTTGAGCTCTTGGTTGAAATTTTTTGAAAATTTTCAAAAATTTCGGATTCCGAAAATTCGGAATCGGAAAGCAAAATGGAAGTTCCGAAAAATTGGAATCGGAAATGCTATTTCATTCCGAATTTTTTTTATTTTTTTCCGAAAGGCCTATTTTCGATCTGTTCCCTTCGACTTGCACTCCTAGGATGAACCATACCATCTGTTGGAACAAAAGTAGCTGAGGCTAATTTTGAGGCCTCAATGCAAATTGTGCAATTTATTGAAAACTTTGAAGGTTTCCTGTTCCTTGGAAGTAGAAACACAATTCTTGTGATGATTGAAAACTTTTTGAAAATTTTAACTTAGTTGGCAATTGGCACACTAAACAAGTCTTTACTTTTGTGCAAGCGATTGAAATTTTATATGCTTATTAATAATGATTGGTGTGGCAGATCTAATTTACCTTTTTGTACCAGGCTATTTCAGACTTGACGAAAGCTTTAGAGTTTGAGCCAAACTCTCCTGATATTTTGCATGAAAGAGGTAACTTGCTTACCTGTTTATCATTTTCCTACATCTTTTGCATTCCTGTGAATTGGAGATTATGAATTCCTTCAAATTAAGGACAACACGATTCTATTGTAAACACTTGCTTTCTGTTGATAATTGTGTGTACCTTCCTGTAGTTTCTCATATATTCTAGATTCGGATGCAAGTAATTGCATTAATTTAGAAGTTAGAGTGGATAAGAACCGTAGCTTGCGCATTTCAAGTAAATAGAGAAATATTTGATCATATTAATTTAAAAGGTGATATTGGTAGGTGCATGCACCATTCCATTATGAAATAATAGCTTTCATATTTCAGGTGAACGGAAAAATTGTTTCTGATATTTATGTTAAAATAATGTGTACAATTATCGGGTGAGGCACCGTTGCATTTTCACCTTGATATCATTGATAGCACACTATACCGCACAACCTCTGAATAGGGAGGTATACAGGTTGCATAACAGCAAAAGGATGATAGTTATTGTGCTTATCACATAAGAATTTTTTGACAGTTCCATGATATAGCGCTGCTTATTAATTGGAGTTGGTGCAGGAATTGTAAATTTCAAGTTTAAGGAGTTCAATGCTGCCGTTGAAGACTTATCTGAATGCGTAAAACTTGATAAGGACAACAAATCTGCATACACATATTTGGTTAGTCTGTGACACCTACAACTTTGCTGATTGAAATCAGCTTGATAAATTTCATTCTTTTTTGTGCCTCAAATATATATAATTAGTTGATTTCGGTAATCAGATTTGGACTCTTAACAGGGTTTAGCATTATCTTCAATTGGTGAGTATAGAAGGGCTGAGGAGGCACATATGAAATCAATTCAACTTGATCAAAACTTCCTTGAAGCATGGGCTCATCTAACGCAGGTATCCTTGATGAGTATTTATCATCAAAATTAAAATGCAATTGTTCTGATTGGGGAACTGACTGCATCTCCAACTGTAGTACTATAGAAAGTTGGGAAATAGAATAAAGCACTGATTGCGAATCTGTGATGCTAACTTGTCAACTCAAGTCTCTCTCTGCAGGAAAAATGGTGTAACAAAAAAGAAGAATGTACAATATCATCAAGGCTGTATAACAATATTAAATTAGTTGAAACCAAAATTGCAAAAACAACCACATCCAAGCTATCTAGAAATAGAAAAGCTGCCAAGGTCTATACAATTTTGTAATTTCAGACTATTCAAGCCCACACCACATTTAACCTACTCAACTCCATCGGATTTGCGAACCAACTAAAATCCTCGAGTATTCACAAAGTCAATGAGTATAAAGGAAATTCATTTCCATCTTTATTCAGATTACCGTCATTTCTCATTTCTGTAGAATTGTCTTTACCTCCTCTCATTTTTTCCCCCCCAAAAATCCGTTATTAAGTCCAATCCAAAAGTAATATATCAAGGCTGCAACAACATTATTTCCGATATTTCGGAAAGGACATTCTTTTTGTCCTGGCTAGCAACCTTTGCTTTATGGAAAGCAAAGCAAGAATGGGTGCTTATTGGAAAACATGTGTTTGAATTCATATAAAATATGTCTTGTTCAGTTTATGGCAGATTTTGGACGCCAGGCAATTTGACTAGTGTTGTGGTGGATCTTTAATTTTTTGGCAGTTCTATCAAGACTTATCAAATTCAGAGAAGGCTTTGAAATGCCTCGAACAGGCTTTGCAAATTGATGCAAGGTACATGTCATATTTCAACACTATGTCTTCACAGTTTTTTTTTTTTTATCTGATATTATGGTACTCGATTCTGAGTGGGGCCAGTTCTCTGACAGTAACGATAGACATGTAGTTAATAACTTAATGCTTTTTTTCATTAGATTTGCCAAAGCATATCACTTACGTGGACTACTACTACATGGGATGGGAGACCACAGGTAACCTGTCTATCAACTTGTTAGCCAGCCTTAGTCTGGCCAATTACTAATTTGATATAGCCACTGCTCACTTGTTGAATAGTCTATTAGGATGTTATGGACCATTGGCATATGTGAGGGAGTTTGGGTTAAGTTACTAATTACTCCATAAGTTTAAGCTATATATCAAGTTTCAATGCCCTCCCTCACGTGCGACCCCGTCTCGCACGTGGATGGGCAAACATACGGAACTCCATCATAATGAATACAAACAACAAACTGCAATCTGCAAACCAGAATGGGGACGGAGACTCAAACATGAGATCTCCCACAACAAACCTCCCACAATAAGGCTCTGAAACCATGTTAAGTTACCAATTACTCTAAAAGCTTTGAGAACGGACGCAACAATGTAGATCAACTTTCAACGGTTCCGTAACTAATTTGTAAGAAGGAAACAAAATTACTAAAACTCTTGTAGCAAATCGGTAAGGTGCTGGCATGGCAAATTGTTGAGGGTGGGGGTCAAGGGTTCAACTCTTGTCATCAATAAATGATGAGATGGAAATCTATTGGGGTCAGTTGGAACCCAATATAGGTTTTCGTAGGCTAGTTGCAAATTGCAATAGTAATTCTATCGTAGTTTTGCTTCTAGTCAGCAAGGCAAGATATTAGGACTTTGTGGATTTACAAATGGAGTCAGGTAGGTTGGGTATGACCACGTGACTAAGACTTGAGTATTGGATCTTTAACTAACCACCATATCAAAGGAAATGGGGGCACAGCTGGCTATTGAAAATTTTGTGTTCTATTTGTTATGATAAAATGGAGTTTTCATACGATAGAGTGTTTAGGCTGGCACTTCATATAATTGTTCTTTTAAAAGGAGGTATTTAGGAACAATGGTTTGGAAAGTTTGAATCATCAGATGCTTGTTGGTTGCATATATTTGATGAGAGATGCCAGACAAACATCTCATATCCATACCTACACCATATGTCTTAGATGCGTAACATGACGCATGTGCTTAAGCCTAGTTGACCTCTAAAGTTTCTGGACATCGTTTTGGAAGGCCTTTGATGGTAGGGGCAATACCTGAGTGCTTTTCATTTGGTGCAAACTGCCTAGATTGGTGTCGTGGAAAAATTGAGTTTGTCCACAAGCCAACCAAGTGAGCTCACTTATGATTAGGCTTGGTTATTAGTAAACTAGCTTTGGGTTGGAGTTCGAGCTTGGCTCAGTTGCTAATTGAACGAGCTCGAATAAGGCAGGAACCAAGCTTGAGTTTCGCTTGTTTGGAGCTCTGAGTTTTCATTATAATTTTCCGTCAATATTGAGCACTCCTTCTGTCATTTCACTGCTGGTGATTAACTTCTTAAATCAACTATTGTAGGAATGCTATTAAGGACTTATCAATTGGGTTGAGCCTTGAGAGCTCAAATGTTGAATGTTTATATTTACGAGCTTCATGCTACCATGCTATTGGAGAATATAGAGAAGCGGTATTGAGGCTTTTTCCTTGTTTTCTTCTCGTAAACATCAAGTGTCATTTTATTTGTTTGTTCTTTCATTTTCTGAAATTTGAGTTACTGGTAAAGGTGAAGGATTATGATGCTGCTTTGGATTTGGAGTTAGATTCAATGGAGAAGTTTGTGCTTCAATGCCTCGCCTTCTATCAGGTTTGATTTTGGTGTTTTATATATCCGGGTTGGTTCAATTAAGGCATAGTGGGTATTGCTATTTACGATTTCTTGAAATTATCATGTGCTCTTGGTCCTGATATAGATTGATATGTCTCAACTTCTTATCCACCCAAACTCTGTTATGAACTTCTACTTCTAAGTTCTAGACGGATTTTAGAACCATTATGCGTATTGCTAATTCTGTTCCTCTAAATATTCTCCTTGGAAATTCACATTTTGGCTGAATGAATCCGCTATAGGTGACAAATGATTGGGAATTGTATTCAAAATTTGGTTTGGGTGAATCCATAAGATTTTATTGCCTTTTAATTTGGCAATTAAAGAAATTTTTTTTTCCATAATCGAGGTGTATTGGGAAGTTTACCGATGACAATATTCTATACTTTCATCTCTGTTTACTGTCCTGACTTCTTAAATGCTTGTTTAAAAGTTTTGTCTAGTCTTTCCCTTCTTGGCATTCGCCGAGTCTTGAAATCTTTTGTCTAGTCTTTTTCTTGATTGGAAATAGCTGAGTTTTATTAGTTTAGGAGTCCTTGCTGTTAGGAGTTTCTAAAGTTGCTCCATACTATTTTTAGTTGGCTGTACTTCTCTATAAGCCACTCTTTGTCGTACATTATTTTCCTCAACAAAATTTTCTCTAGGTTCAAAGATTCTTTGAAAGTTTCTATACTTATTATTTGTCTTTTTAATTTTTTTAAAGATTGCATTCCTGTCCACAATTTAGAGCCATGACGAACCCTCTAAGTAGCCTATTTTTTTTTTCTTTCCCAAAACTCCAAACCTTTGATCTCAAAAACATTTCATCCAGTTACACCACGAATTTAACCTTATATTCAACTGATTTAACCCTTGTTTATTCCTGAATCCTTACCACACACTATTTTCTTAAGCCCCAACAAACAAAGCCCATTGCCACTGTACTTGATCATGAAGCAGTGTTGGTTACCTACTTTAATGCACGATCCTATTTCACCTGATATTCAATTCTCTGTTGAATTCACTAATAATAGCTGAAACCAGAGTTCTGTGTTAGATGGCCCCCCTAGGCTTTACGTGCTTCAAAACGAATTATGTTATGTAGGATAAACTACACATTCACCCCTGTGCTTTGGAGCAAATTCCACTTTGATCCTTTTACTTCTAATAGTGTCAATCTACTCCACTACACTTTTGGCTGAATTTCAATGTATCATCATATCCAAATTTTCAATTGTTTGATGAAAATTAATCATGCATTACTCCTGGCCTTTACAAGGGTATTGGTTGCAGTTTACACATTTTCTCACCAGATAACCACCCCCACATCATTCAAATGAGTGAGGGAGTTGTTATGAATGTGAGAAAAATATGTAGTATCCCTCCAATGTCATTATAAAAGCACACTGAGCTACACATGATCAATTTCCATCAATTATAAAGGCTAATTTGGATGGAAGGACCACATTGAAATTTAGTCGGAAGTGAGGGGACTAAAAATCAACAAAATTAAAATTGAGGGACCAAGGGGCATTTTCGACAATCTATGGAGGTGAAAATGTATACCGTATCTTTTAGGCCTTGTTTGTTTGCCGGATAGGATAAAGGGGTATTGTATAAAGTGTAGTTTAGTTATCCTGGGATAACTAACCACAAGATAAAACAGTGCAATATTATTTTTATACTGTGTTTGGTATGTACCGGATTATGCTAGGGATAAGACTAAAATAGTGCAATACTATGTTTGGATAATCATGGTATAAGCCTGGATTAATCTATAACTTTCCCAAAATGCCATTTAAGTGAAAAAAAAAAAAACCAAATTGCCTTTAAGATAGCAAAATAAGCATTTTTCAACAATATCAACTACCAACAAATATCAAAATCGCGATGAAAGATTTTTAAGCAATCAAAGTACATAACAATGGAGTCTATATCCCAAATACTCGAGCTTTTATTCATTTTCAACAATCTCTAGATACTTTTACAATGAAAGATGTAGAAGATCTAAAAAAGAAAACGATAGAAATAGAAAATATTACAATTTATTCACAAAAGTGAGAAAGGAAAAAAAAAAATCTAGGCATGTTGACGCTCTTTCCCTCCTCTCTACTCGTACACCTGCAATAACAAGAAGTCATTTTATCAAGCTTAAAATACTGCAATCAGAAAAGTTTCAGTTAGAAATGCTAGTTGTTGTTTCCTAAGGTTTTGTTTGGTCCATGAGGGAAAAGGAAAAAAAAAAAAAAAAAGAAAAGGAAAACTCCCATCTGTAAAGTAAAAATTAGCTAGTTTTCCATCTTGTTTTCCTTCCCCTCTCTTTTCCCTCATGAATTCCATGAACCAAACAAAGCTTAAAAGTGCCAAGGATGGACAAGAAAACTTGTGTGATAGATTTCAAATACAAAAATAGCAACCTATAAAATTCAGAACACATAAAATTGCAACCTACATGATGAAAGCCAATACATAAAAGAACATAAATCCTTAAAAACATATTTATCAAATGAAGACAGAACTACCACACAGCACATAGAAACAACACATTATCAGGGTGAAGGGAGATTTAATTAAATAGTCTTGATAGTTTAAGCAAGGAAGTTTTGATAGAAAGCTTCAGCTGAATATTTGATAGAAGTCTTGATAATTTAATTTCTTGCTTCCAACCTCAAATCTAGCATAGATCTACAAAACCAACTTTAGAAAGCAAATTAACATTGTGCTCTATCATCTATGTCATATTTACATAGCATTTTTATTCTCTTTATGATTTGCTTGGAATGTTGAAATAGCCATAGAGAACCTTTTATGAGATTACTCGCAGATTCAATTGCAGTCATATATTTCCTGCACATTCCTTTGCCCCTCTGGTTGCAATGCCCCTGTACATCTCTCTGGAGCAACGAAAACCCCACAACAGGAGCAAGAACATAATCATTCTATCAAAAAGGGGACAAAAATATTAAAATAAATAAATAAGTACAAAAAAAATCAGAAAGGGAAAAGAAGCATGATTTGTTTGGGGGGGGTGGGGGTGTGGAGGGAAAAAAAAGGTTTGTTTACAACACTAATGCGATTAACAGTTTTGCTAGATCTAAGGAATAACTTTAAGGTTCTCAACAATTTTAATTTAAAGAACTTGTAGCTCTAAGGAGAAGAGCACATGCAAACATAGATCTGACATTTTTTCGCGTTTCTACAAAACCCTAACCTTATCTAGACCCAAAACAATGAGGCTCCAGATGTTAGCAAACCTCAGAACTTGTGACCGGCAACGGAGATGAAGCTCGGTGACAACGGAAAAGCACATCGACGGCGGGAAAGCTCGGTGATGGCAGGGGATCGTGAAGAATCGCAAGTCGCCGAATCGCCTTTGCTCTCTTTTTCTCTTTCGTTAGCTTTGATTTGTGATGAAACGAGTGAACTTGCGGGTTGGGTCTTTTAAATACCAAGGGTAAACTTGTCATTTTCCTTCCACAATCCCACTTAACATTATCCCCGTGATTTTAATACCTCCTCCCCCCAGGTATTAGTTAATACCCCCTAGACAACATTATTTTTAACCATACACAGCAATTCCTTGAGTTAGTTTATACTACAAAACCCCAAACAAACACATGATTAACCTACCTGGATTGGACTAAAACAGTCCAATCCTCCTTAGTTATCTGCCAAACAAATGAGGCCTTAGTGTATTATATCCGGCAACCACATATGTAATGAAACAAAATCACTGCCTTAAAACAGTCGATCTTCCAAAGCTTCTGATTTGAGTGAAACACTGGAACGTGATTTTGATTCCTCCCACTTCCTTGCAATTGGTCTCTCTTTCTCAATATTGTGTGTAGACATACATTGATAATCTCAAGGCTGCATTCTAGCTTAGAATTAAATGAATTTTGACATTGAAACCGAGCATTGCTAGCATCTAAAACTTGGATTTTCTACTTTGGCTTGACAAACTCCTCGTGTCTTCATAGTAATTTAGTGGGACACGCTTTGCCAGGCATGCGGATCTAATTGGTGATATTTGTAGTTATTTATTTTGTTTTCTTTTTATGAGTATAAACGTATATTGATATATATATATATATATAACCAGACAGAAGTGAAAATACTTAAATGTGCATATAGAATGACTTAGTTTACACACACACACACACACACACATGTATATATCAGTATGCATAAGTCGTAACTAGTAATATGCATGTGCAATTGTGAATTTTTGGGTGTTATATATAGTAAAGCAAACAAATCCTAGAATTTTATGTGGATGTACTGCACGTACAATATCACACATACCCCACAAACCTGTAAGTTTTAGGGGATTCTAAATTTGTGCAATAATAAGGTTACTTCATTGTGACCTGGGCATCGTGGATTCAAAGCACTGAACAGTCCCTTTGCATGCAGAAAGGCACATATCTCTAACCCTCTCCAGTCTGCGTATTGGTGGGAGCCAATTGCACTGGGCCTCCCTTGTAACCGTGTTATTAATTTCATCTTGTTAGAGTATATTGAATGTAAGGGTATTTATGTAATTGTCTCTTATTAATATATATATATATGTTTGTGTGTGTAGGCTTCAACATTTAAGGTTAAACCTTCATTCACTTTCTTAACATGGTATCAGAGCCATCCTAATAGGATTCTCTGTGCCGCACGCCACCACGCAGCCACCAGCCACCACCTCTCCTCCAGCCACCACATGCCCTAACCTGACCAGCCGCAGCCCACAAGACCACCGTCAGCCCCTACGATCACCAACAGCACTTCGCACATCACCCCAAAACCATAAATACCCTTACACTCAATATTCTCTTAACACATCTAATTATAAATTTGTTGTGAACCCTAGTTTCTTACTGAGTTTAGTAGACATTTCTAACTTTTGTTCATGTATTCTGCTTTGATGAATTTCTCTTGCAGAAAGAAATTGCTTTGTACACTGCCAACAGCACTTCGCACATCACCCCAAAACCATAAATACCCTTACACTCAATATACTCTAACACATCTAATTATAAATTTGTTGTGAACCCTAGTTTCTTACTGAGTTTAGTAGACATTTCTAACTTTTGTTCATGTATTCTGCTTTGATGAATTTCTCTTGCAGAAAGAAATTGCTTTGTACACTGCTTCAAAGCTCAGCAGCGAATTCTGTTGGTTTGATATTGATGGAGATATTGATCCCCTTTTTAAGGTAAGCTGTGTTGAACATTACATTATTTTTAAATATTCTTTGTTTAATTTTCATTTTGCCTATTGTGAGTCTTGATGTTCCAATTTTAGAGCAAAAATAATTCCTTTCTTTATGTGCCAACTATATTTTACTTGCTTGAAGGTTAGATCTTGTTAGTTAGCATTGCCAACCATTGATTTCTTGCTTGCCAATTTATCTATTTTTATTTATTTATTTATAGTTTAGGCAATTATTACTTGAATCTGAACTGTTGATGAAGTGGACGAGCAATTATCTAAGATGCGGTGTGTATTGCCTAGTTTTGTAAAACAAATCTTTGGCAATCAAAGATTTTACTATTTATAATATAACGACTATTGCATGCCAGGGCTCGGGGATGAGCTCAGAAACCCATGAATTGTGCAAGAAGTTCTTTCGTTGAGGACAAGAAAGAGAGGAACAATTATGGGAACTAGGTTTAATACTTGCATTGGTTGTGTGGACTATTGGGTTGGTTGCTGGTGTGATTGGCTGGTCCCAGTGGAGATTGAGCCTGATCTGGAGTTGGCCTTGTGGGGAGCCCTTGAAAGAATGGCCGATAAGGATTGGCTAAAAGCCTAAAACAGATATGTTGTAGTGGTTGTGGAGGTTCTTCTCCCAGTCGTGTGCTGAGTGCTGACTACTTGGAAACAGTGGTTGGTGCAGAATTCTTGCGTTACTTCCTTCACAAATCGAATTATGATTTCTGGCCACCCTTCTTGTACACTGGGCAGTGAAATTTACAACCACTGTTGATAACTTACCAAAGGTAGAGTTAGTGCTTTTAAATTGAAATTTTATGGGCTTTGTGTCCAATGGAAAAAAGAAATAGGGAAAAAGAGAGTAGCTAAATACTTCTTTACTAATCCATTTTAAACGGTTCCAAAATTCCATAACAAGTGGGATCTATTCCTTCTCTTCTCATGTTCTTAGGGTACGTTTGGTAGACAAGTTGGAGTGGAATGGTCATTCCTGGGTTCATTCCATTCCTGGGTTTGGTACGGCCAGATACAGTAGAATGGACATTCCTTGCCAAAACTTGAGGAATGGCCATTCTTTGCTCACAGGAATGACTATTATTGTAAGATGTAAAACTTTTTGTTTAAAACATTGTAAGATATGAAATATTGCGATTAAACATTACTAAATTATTCATAAGATATTAAATTTAAATGTTGGACTAAAAATATTAAAAAGCAAAAAAATTAACTATATTTAGTGAAAATATTATTAATGTAAAAGATATTTTGTAAATAGATTAAATAATAAGTTGGACTAGAAAATGTTTAAAAAACAGTGTTAAATATTTGTTCATCAAAAACTAACTATTAAATATTTATATTCATGCTAAAAAAAATACTAAGAAAATTAAAATTATAAGCACATTCAATATTAAGTTCTTGAGCTGAGAAAATCCGTAAAAATATTAAATATTCGTAAAAAAAATATTCTAAGATATTCCAAAAATTTAGATATAAACATAAAGCTCTTCACCAAACAAGGCTTCTTAAAAAAAAAAAAAAATTGTTTCTTTTGCAAATTATATTAAACATCAGAACTTGCTATAGAGTTGTAAATTTTAGTGATTTTGAAATTTTTTGAGATCCCTACTTGTGCAAGAATTTAAAAGGATGTTGCACACTAGACTAGGTTGGATATAAGGATGATTCTAAAGCAATTTTTGATTGTCAACTACCCAACGAAACTAAGGGGGAATCACATACAAAGCTTAATCGTCACTTGGGCTTTCTTACAAAATATTGGGTGGATGAGGACATTTACAATTGTACACAGAAGAAAAGAAGACGTTTATGAAGTGTCCGTGGCTAATCTCAGGATGGTGAGAAGGCGGGAAATCATAAAAGTAATACGGAAACAGATTTATCTGTAAGAAGGCAGGCAGCATTTTAGGTTAACGTGAAGTCAGTCAGGTGTTTCAGAAGTGTAAAGAAAACCAATGGCTGATACTAAGAGCCCATTTTGGGATAGCTGTTGCTGGCCAATAATCACTTATAAGTGATTGGTTAGAAAGTTGTAGCCGTTTGGATTAGCTTCTTCATAGCTCTTTAGAAACATTGGAGTCCTTTTTAAAGCTAAAAAACAGTTTTTTTTAAAAGCTCCAATTTGTAGCTTATTAAAAAATTCTTTTATTTCCAAATGTGATTGTTTTAAAACTTAACCTAGACAGGCTCTAAGAAGGAAGCTGGCTTTTAAACTACAAGTATCTTGATAAAATAAGGCAAAAGGATATTGGTTTAAGCGGCAGGAAAAGACATGATTAATTTGCATGGATGGTGGCGCATGCAGTTAACCTCAAGTTTGGAGGCTATTATTTGTAGGTTTCACACATTATGTATATCCCATTTTATAAGCTATACTTGGGCAGTTTTTTGGGTTTGATCCAAGGTTGCTCAGGTTGTAAACTTCGATGATCTTTTAAAGCACTATTAGTTTCTGTCTCTCCCTTTCCGTCAAAACATATCTCGAAGCCTCTAATCCGCTGCTCATCCCTATCGTGTATGAAAGCAAGTTTTTATCTTCACGTTAGACTTAGTTTGGTAAAAAAGGAAGCTTGTAGCTATCCTCTTTTTGTCGATTAACTGTCATGTAATCGCATGTGATTTTAAAACGACAAAATGATCCATTGTGGTAGTTGAAATCTGATTTTCAACAATAACCTTGCTCTCACAAATAATTTAAATTTTAGCAACTTTGATATCCTGTCCATTTCTTAATAAAGAGTTAACTTTTAACTGAAATTTCAAGGTCATATGGCAGTCTAGTAGTTATAGGTGGAAGCTGAGAATGCAAAGTAATGTTCTGCCTTTGCCAAATGCATATAAGTTGAGGTATATATTTTCTTTATCACTGGATGATTTCTAGTAGTCTGAAATCATTATCCTAGACATACAAAGTGATATCTCTATACATGTCATATGGAAATGCAAAATTCTTAGCTCAGTAAGTGTGTGAAGTTATCTAAAATTTCTCCGACCCCCTTCTCTGCCATTTTCGGTGGTCCCCCCCCCCCTCCTCTCTCTTTTTCAGGAGTATTGGTGCAAAAGGTTACACCCAAAAAATGTATGCGAAAAAGTTTACCGGCAACCTCCACTGCGTGATTCTCTGAGAAAGGGTAAGCTGAAAAAGCAAGATTTTGCTATCACAAAGCCGAAGAGTGCTCTTCTACAATCTGCAGATTTAATTGGCAAGAAGATCCAGTACAATTGCACAGGCTTCTTACCAAATAGGCGCCAGGTGATTTATATCTAGAGCTATTCATATTGGTTTATATTTGTGGTTTCTTTTGTGTTTTCTTCTTGCTTTCCATTTGATTGCTTTTTGTGTTTTTGTGTGTGTGTGTGTGTGTGTGGGGGGGGGGGGGGAGGGGTAGTGGATCGCGGGTTGTTTGGACTCTTGTTCTCAGCCTGAAAATTACAGAATTCCCCTCAACTTTCACTTATATTAAAAAAAAAATTCTTAAAAGTCTACTGCAAGTGTGATGTTCTGCTTTGCAACCTGGTGGTTTTAGAGTACCTCAATTTGGGTATCATTTTGGTATCATAAGGCATGCAACAGCTGATGAAATATATATATATATATTTAATTTTTATGGTCAGGATCTATTCAGATAATTAATTTTGTGCAGTCAATCAGATGGAAGCTTTAGAAAAATCGAGGATAAATAGAATTTCATTTTGGTTACTTCTACTACTTATTTCGGTTGAAAACTTTATTTTATACCAAATGAAGTCTTCTCTTGTGCGGTTTATGGTCGTCATTATTTACACTTCCATATGGGGACTCAGTTCATGTATTCATAGGGCTATAGCTTGAGCTCAGCTAGTTTTGAAGTTTGTTTGGTAGGTTAAACAAGGCAGGCTTGAGCCTGGACAAATAGCTTGTTATTAACTGAGCTGAGAAATTGCTATTGTACATGCATAATTAGGGGTGGCTCATAATGCTGAATTGCTATGACCTTTTATATTTCTTGTGACACTTGATGACCTTGCTTGTAACATTTGCGGATATATAGCTGAAAAATGATAACCAAGTAGTAAGTTTGATAACAAAACCAGAGCATGACCACTGAATTGTAACATTGCCTTGTACTTAAAAGTACATTGAGCCTAGAATAGATTGCGGGCGTATTGAGTTCCAGACGGGCAGAGTTTGTACAAAGAGTCCTTGGCCCAATTCAAGCAGAGTCTGAACACGTGCAGCGGAGCTTGAACACCCTGTTACTCAGCATTGAGCATGCAGCGATATATATATATATATATATTCATTTGATCTATTTGAGGGTGTTATTCAATGTTCTTATTCTTCGCTTTTTTCAATTGTGTCTTTTTTTTTTTTTTTGCAACATCTCATGTTTTGTAAAATGGTCATACGATGGTTTTGCTAATGGGATATGCATTTGTTTTTAGTTAAGACTATGTATATGCTGAATATATATATGACATTATCTGAACCAGCACCGGATGGCGGGATTAGCGGCTATCGAGATTGCGCAGAAGGTCTCAAAAGCTTGGCGCTCTTTACAGAATGATCGGAAAAATTCTAATAAAGGCACATCAAAAACTGGGAAAAAAGTCCGGAGAAAGGAGAAGCTAAATATTCTCAGCCAGAACAGAGGTGGTGCTTGTTGCAGTACTAGCAGTCTCTCAGATACATCGAGTTCATTTGGCATTGCAGAAGATAGACCATCTGCACGTGTTATGATGTCATGGCATGATGTTTATTCATTGGCTGTAAAATGGAGACAGATCTCTGAGCCTTGTGACCCAGTTGTGTGGGTTAACAAGCTAAGGTAATCTGTCTTGATTTTCTTAGTGAGCATATATAAAAGAATGTTATTTGCATTTGAGCCTGGCTGCCAGCGTATCTGGCATGAGCACAAGTATGGCTGGATATGAGATATGCATATGCCACCATGATAAGTTGTTGAAAAGTGGGATAGTAAATTAGTGACACATGAATAAATGTAAACATGTTTTTCGACTAGTACTTGTGCTCAATGTCCTCTAAATCCTCAAACCAAATAGGACATTGAGCAAATTTTCAAAAGTTTGGTGGGGCCATGGCGCCCACCCTAGCCTCAATGTGGCTTCTCCCCTGGGGGGAAGTGGAAGGGGGGAAGCAGCAGGGTGTTAGTGCTTTCTGTGAATGACACGACTTGGGTTAAACCTTAAGGCTAGAGCAACGTAGGATACCGTTCCCAATTAGGGCTCGCTGGCAATGGAATTAGAGGGTGTGGCGGGTGGGTTTGCTACGTGCATGGTTTTGAGCAAAAGAAATAGGATCCTTCAAAGGGTAGAATCATGAGTGTAGGCTCGGTGCATGTTTAATTCCCTGTTTTTTCGGATTAGCAGTTCTTCCTTTCATACGGATTTTTTTTAGAGTTTTTGGTAGATATGCTAGCGTCGGTCCTGTTGTTAGGTGCATACATCCTATGTTAAATGGGTGCATCCCCTCTAGAACTTCTTTGCTAAAAATTTTATACATCAAACAAGGGGAAAAAAATCCATTGGTTGGTATTATGGGACGAATGTGAGAACAGATTGACTCTTAAGGTTTTGCTTGGTAAAATTGAAAATTCAGTGCCAACAGGTTTTAGTACTGCATTGTGAGACGTGATGGTTTACTAGTTTGGGTACTAAAAATCTTTAGTTAATGGGGCTACAAGAGTAGTCACTTTTTGTAGAGCTGCTTCATTTATTGCTGTATTATTTTTTAATCCTTTCCTCAAATTTGACAAAATTATAACTCAAAATTATGTTGTGATTGATTGATCGTGGCGTCAATATGGGCATGTTTGCAATTTAGTGAGGAGTTCAATTCTGGATTTGGGTCTCACACTCCTCTCATTCTTGGCCAAGCAAAAGTTGTTCGCTACTTTCCAAATTTTCAAAGGTAAAAAGATACCTTTCTTTCACTCTGAAGCTAAACCTTTCAAGAAAATGCTCATTATTTTTATTGGCTTTATAGGACCTTAGATGTTGCAAAGGCCGTCATAAAGGAGAAAAAGTATGTCTTCAGCAAGGAAGACAGAATCATTAATCTGTCTGATGATGGGAAATTACAAGATGTGAGTTATGTCACAGTTAAATTCAGTATAATATTCTCTTCGCTTTCCTTTCTCATTGCATAAGGGCATTTCTTCTGCTAATCCATGAAATCCACATTAATGGTAGAAGTTTGTGATGACATCTATATATTAAATTGTTAGAGCCTCATTTACAAAAAGAAACAGATGGGGATGTACTTTACTTATCCATTACCATTAGAGTGATCATTGGCATTGAAAATATTTATTACAGATTACATAGTTGAGGATATAATGTGCTATGACAACTTCACTTATGTTGCTATAATGGTCACATATAGTTAGCTTAAAATATAACCCCAGCTTTCTCCTGCAATCCATGCTACTAAGTGCATGTAAAGGTGTCTTATTGCATTCAGTAGTTATTGCTCTCGTTCGGAAACTATGAGTTATGCCCGAAATGCATGTCAATTGGGAGACCAAAGTTTGCTGCTTAATCCTCAATAAATAAGAACTCCTATTTAAATCAGAAAAAAAAAAATAGGGGATTGAACATTATCAGAAACAGCAAGGATGTTACTATAGAAGATCTGAAGAAGACTATATGGAGAGAGTAGGTCTTGGTATTCTAAATATAGTTATATATATATGCGCATACAGTCTGCTTCTAGTGAGGACGTCCGCAAGTTAATAACTTGCGGACTTCTTTCTCGGCCGTTGGATCGTGTTTTCATTAAGGGTAACAATGTCATTTCACTGTAAATTAATGATCTTGTACGGTTGAGATTAGAAGACCGCAAGTTATTAACTTGCGGACGTCCTCACTAGAAGCGGACTGTATATGCTTCTCATCAGTCTTCCCATTTTCAGATTTCCTGGATTTATTTCATTCGTCCTACTTCCTCCATGGCCTATAGTTAATGTGTTGTACCGTAGTCTATGAATTTTATCATAGAAGAATTCCATAGTACTCATATCCGCTGACGCTGAGATAAACTTGATTTGAATGCTATTCATTTGCTGATAGAAGTGTTATATGAAATATCTAAAGTTTAAATGAAACCCGCAGCTTATGAAAGCAGAGTCCTGCTCTGATCTTTACAGAGTTGTTGGTGAGGACTTCTGGTTGGCTACTTGGTGCTACAGTACTGCATTTGAGGGGTAATCATGCATGTGGAGTTTGTATCCTCTCTTACATACAAATTCGAGTTTACGAGTTAGATTGATAAATACATCCAAGCATCTGAAATCTCTGTACATGACCCAAAATTTGTTTTTTTTGTGCTTGTTTCAGGAAGTATCTTGAAGGAACAAGAATCACTCTACTGAAAATGTAATTTACTATGTTTTTCCTTTTTAGGCCCTGTTTGGGAATGACGTTGGAGGGCCAATTGCACGATTGGCTCTCCAATTGGTTCTCCAACTGTGGTTCCCAAACTGTTTGGGGAAGGCATAAATCTCTGTGCGAGTGGTTTTGTGGTGCAATCGCAGATTTTTTGCAAGTGCCAAGGGCCTTCCAAAATGAGCTCTTAGTCGCTCCAAAATTTCTACTCTCGATTTCCCATTCTACCAGTTGCACTTCCTCATTTATTTCATTGTCTGCATGTTTTTAATCATGATATGATTCTTCCAGGGGAGAAAACGGATTTGACTTCTCAATTCGGACACCTTGTACACCTTCCAGATGGGATGATTTTGATGCAGAAATGACTATGGCATGGGAAGTATGTAACTCTATAACTCAAACTTAATCCTATTGCTCGTCCTGCTCTCAATTTGCTTACGAGGCTGAAATTCAAAGTGCTAAATGGGCTTGTACCATAATAATTTTTGATACATTGCTTTGACTAATTTAATGGACTTACAATTGACATAATCCCAAGTACCACAAGTAACACTAGCCAGCAGCAAAATGGAATATGATTGGTGCGTCTTAAACCACTCAAGATTGATCTTAGCGGTCCATTTTAGAATTGAATTAAAAGTTAGTGAGTGTTTTATAATATTATTCAGATCTCGGAAGGCTTCTATGCAGCACGGACACGTCAAGTTGGATGCTGTGTCCATGTCGGACGTGTGGAGAAATGTGTCTTAATACTTTTTACATCGGACAGGCGGGATACGCAGGAGTAAAGTGACTCCTGAATGTTTGAAATATGCCAAGAAAACATTATAACATTGACTACTTGCCCCGGAAAACAGGTCTTAATACTTCTTACATTGGACATGCTGGCTGCATGGAGTTGAGCGACTCCTGAATCTTTGAAATGTACCAAGAAAACACTATAACATTGACTCATTACCCAATTCTTTGTCATTTGCACATGCACAAAGCCAACTACTTTCAACATGGCGTAATTACATGGGTCAACAAACAGTGGACTTTAACTCAACCATTTACACCTTCGGGTACAGACAATTGTAAGCAGTGTTATAATTTTAGTATCGTATTAAATTTAGATCAGTGGTTTTAAAATAGTAAATAAAGATTAGAATTCAAAGGAAGATGAGATTCTTCCTGAGATGTCTAAACAAAATGGAGAATATGATGAATTACTTGTGAGACAGCTGCTGCTACCATGAGTTAGTTTCGAACCACGTTACAAACAGTAGGAAGTTAAACCAAGATTTCAAGAAATGTAGTGTCTGATGTATTTTACAAGAGGTACCCCTAATACAGTCGTCGTTTCAGGAGAGGTTAGGATAGTTAGAGAAGTGGTCATGGTCTCTGGTCGAAGTCTCAGAAGATAGGAAGCTCATTGATCGAGGATGCAGGCTTAGCATGACATTGCAGTTCCCGAGAACGGAAAAATTCAGATGAAAACACTTGATAGGGGCTGAAAGTGGATGCTGTTGCCAGGATTTGCTGGAACTTTGATACTATGAAGTTGAAAAAGAGTCATTCCCTTTTTTGCTGTAGAAAAGCAATAGTAATTTAAAAAGGGGCTAGTCCTCTTAATAGTCTTGATCTGGAAAAAATAAATAAATAAATAAAATGGGGCTAGTTAATAGTACTGCTTTAACAAATAGCCATAGATGAGGTTTCTCATCAGCGTCGCCGTATCCGTATCGGTACTTCTTAGCTCATCACCTTGCCTCGCTGTTGTCTTCAAGATCTGTCGGTTCACAATTCATCCTTTACTAATTTAAATGAGGGGCTTGTCAAGGAGAGCTCAGCTATGCAACCAAATCCCACAGAAAATCCAAAAAATAATTGACAGAATTTGGGAGCTGCCCATTGCTCCAAAAGAAGGACATATCAAGAAAAGACTTTTTCATTGAGAAGTCTTCTGACTGTCCTCAAAAGTTCTCCCTGTTCCTCTCTATCCATAAGCATCACGTCATGCAATGGGGGACAGTATGCAAAAGCCTAGTTGCATTCTTTGATGGACATCCCCCATTCGAGCAGGCCATCAAAGACATGACCGAACTCGGCATCACCCAGCAAATACCAACAAACCAAATCCCAAATTCCCTTTGCAACCCTGCAAGGAGTAAAAAACTGATAGGGGTCCTCCTACGACAAGGGCTCTAAAGTAATTTACGTTAAGTCTTTGGTAAATTTACTTTAGTGTCCTCACTGTAATGAGGCTGGAACCTTTTTTCCCATTTAAAACTGTGTACTTTGGACATGTAGTCGGTTAGCATTTCCCTTCAAAATTATAGTATTGGATCCCACTTGACGCTTGAATGTATTATATTTCGGAGCAGGCTCTGTGCAATGCTTATTGTGGTGAAGCATATGGTTCTACTGATTTTGCCGTGCTCGAAAATGTGAGGGATGCAATCTTAAGGATGACATACTACTGGTAATATGCATCTTTCATTACATAAGCTATTTCATTTACAGATTATAAGGCCTCTTTGGGAATGCTGAAAATAGGATCTTGTTCTGTGCGAGTCTCACTTTTGATCCGGTTTTTATGAGAACCAAGGTTCTATTGGTTTGACAAACAACCAGTTCGGAGAGAGATTAGATTGGGCATGAATTCTTGTGCAAGAAATGGACATTCAACAAATATTTCACTTTGTAGAACCAGTTCACTCGTGGACCACAGATCTGGTTCTTTGCCTTCCCAAACAGCCCCTTGGGCCTTTTTTTACTTTATTTTATTTTTTTTGTGAAATTCAACTGAACTACTTTTCAGGTACAACTTTATGCCACTTTCCCGAGGCTCTGCTTCTATCGGGTTCATAGTTTTGCTCGGGTTATTTCTGGCTGCTAATATGGAGTTCATTGGAAGCATCCCACAAGATTTGCAGGTGGATTGGGTGTCCATTTTGAATGCCAATCCAGAATCGTTTGTGGATTCTGTGAAGAGTTGGTTATATCCATCTCTAAAGGTCACTACGTCTTGGAAAGATTATCCAGATGTGGCATCAACCTTCGAGACAACAGGATCAGTGGTTGCTGCTCTGAGCACCTATTCTGACTGAGCATTTTACACACTGGTAGGTCTAATGAATGTTTTAGTAGACATGTAGAGGTCTGTTTGGTTTGTGGATTTAGGCACGGTAAAGAGCAAGGAAAGGAAAGCAAGAAAGAAAATAAAATATGGTGAAAAAAAAAAGTTAATAATTTTGAATTTTGCAAGCCGCATCCCTTCCTCTTTTCTTGAATTCCTATTTTCTCACTATTTTACTCATTAGCCAGACAAAGAAACGTGTTGTTCCTCTTGTGTTTTCTTCTCTTTTCCCTCGCCAAATCTATGAACCAAGGCATAGCCTAAGGAAAACACTTTTCTATGTTTATTTAATACAGAAAACAATGAGGAAAATTGGAAGGAAAGAGGATAGGCCAGAAAATAGCTTACCGTTTTTTAAAACTTTTTTGAGTTATCCCCTTCCTCTTTATTTGAGTTCCTATTTTATTTTTATTTTTATGTTTTGTTAAGTTTCTAGTGTTATTTTAGTATGATGGAGGAAACGCTGGGGAAATGGTTTTCGTTTCCTTTTTGTTCTCCTTATTTAAATCCGCAAACCAAACAGGGCCTAAAGATTTCATGGAGATGGAAATGAATTCTATTACATCTTGTGTGGTATTGGAAGAGCCATACCACCATTTCGTCATTTAGATTGGATTATTTATAGGTTGAATAAAGAATTATTGCAGAAGGCTAAACTTTGGATAAAATCAGTTAATGACGTTCTTATATATATATATATATATTTTTATATTTATGGCTAAATGAGATTATTAACTATTACAACTGCTGTACACAGAAAATGATAACTCTTTTGGGATGCTGCTTAAAACTGAAGTTGTTGGCATGATTTCATTCCAGTTAGTACAATTTTGTACCATACAGGAAATATCTAATTTTGTTCTTTGGATTTTATATTTGTACAGAAATAGTGCAAGCAAATCGGCACATTCTGGCGTTTGCTTGTGTATCTTCAAGAGGTTTACTGGGTGAGAAACCAAACTGAGCCAAGACTAACATAAAGTTCTTACCAGTTTTAAGTGTTATATGTATGATTCTGTAGACTATTGTGTTATTCTGCTTTAGGATTAAATTGTATGCTTTTTTCAGTTTCTAAATTTTTTTCAGACTACATTGATTTCATAAAGTTAAGAGTATATGTATAAGTTGCAATTCTTTCTTTATTTCTTGCAGCATAAGGGATCTTAGTCTCGAATTAACACTGTGATGTTGATTATATACATATTCGGGTTTTCGAACAACAGAAGTTATATGGGTAAGGAACATTTAAGAAGTGATTCAGACTTAAAACAAAAAATAAAAAATAGAAAAAAACCTTCCCACAGAATTTGGCTTTGCGTTTGGAGGGGACAACCTGAAATAGAGGGTCCATTTGGTTGTGTTTCAGCTTATGCGTTTTCATTGCAGAAGCCCGCATATGGCTTTCTGCTTTCCCTAGGCACTGAATGTGGCTTCCAGTGCCGTGCCAAACGGATCCATAGTGCAGCAACAATACAGTGAAATCTGTTATAGTATACAATCTCCCTGCAACAAAAATAAATAAATTTGAGGTTTGGAGGCATTAAAGTTTGTTTTCTCTGCACAATTTGAACATTAAATTGATTTTCGGATGTAAAATGTTATAGTATATAGTAATCTATTTGGTAAATTACACTGACCTTCCTTGATGTAAGGTCAAAGTATAGGACCTCCTCCATGGTTTGTATAACTATATTGACTTCTCTTGAGATTTAGATTTTGAGTAACACATTTCCTCTTTTATTAGTCAACGATTAGTTGACCGTTAATTTGATTTGTTAAACTTTTTCGTAATGACCAATTCACCCTTACCATAGTTAAGAAAATTTTCATATGATTTTTTTCCTCAACTATGAAAGCGAAAGTATTTCTTTTCTATTGTTAAACTTGTCATTAAAAATGTTTTAATTTATTAAATTAAGAAAGTATATCTTATTTTAGGGGTACCAGGTAATTTTGCATGCACTGGTAATTTGGTTAGGTTCCCATCTCTGTCAAGGAGGTGAGTGTAATTATTCAAACTATCGAGGAAATTCTTGTATTTTGACCTTAGATAGGGGAGGTCAGTGTATTTATCCTAAAATATGATAATGCTAGATTTTGTCAAACGAGTCGGATGTGGTGTTTAGAGATACACTAAATACATACGCGCATAGAGAGAGAGAGAGAGAGAGAGAGAGAGGGAGAAGAGATGTAAGTGGTTAGACACTGCTAACAAAGTGGCCTACGTCCACGCGTGATGTGTGTCAGTGCTTCCACTATAGAAAACTGTTTACAGAGCTTAGTGAAGGAGCCTTGATGATTTAACAATGGACTGGAACTATCCAAGGTTGTCATACACAACTGTTTATAGTATTCTAGGGGGACTTTTGCTGACTAAGGTTTCAATATCTTACTGTGGGAGAGGTGCAGGTCGCCCTAATAGATTTAGGAGGCTGATTGACAACTATTTCCTTATCCTAACAACCCTAGATTAGGTTGCATTTAGTTGACAGTTGATCTTAGGAGTCTCTGAGCAAGTGCCATGTGGGCCTTGTCATTGAGCTGGTTGAGTTGGACTAGGACTGTCTTGCTAGAGAAGGAATCTGCCTGAGCTCTCTATCCCGACCTGTGGGTCGGCGTCTTCACATGGAGAGGCCTGACTCATGATGGGTAGTCTTTGGTTGACTGCATGGCTCGAGTCTTCTAGCCCTGGACCTCGGGTAGGTCGGGAAAAAGTGGTCGGTCGGGAGTACCAGATACTCTGACAATTTTGGGCGTATCAAAATATATAGTAAGTTAATTTAACATAGAACTGGGAAAAAAATAGGGTAACTTAATATTTAGTCCATTATAGACACTTTTATTAGAAATAGATCTATTCTATAAGTCAACTTAAGAATTAATCCCTCACCTAATTTGAGGACCAAAATACCCCACATAATTATTTGTAGAAATATCTATATATAACTACACACATAATATTTACTCCCCACAATCAATGTTTTGAAATTCAAAACTCATATAAATAAATAAATACACACACACAGAGAGAAATTGCTATGAACCCAGTCACCCCCACTCCCTAAAGCTTCAATCGATTCTCGATTTTTGGATGAATAGTGACTCTAGTTGGTGAAGCTTCAAGTCTTATGGATATTTGGATTTGTTGTTGAGCGAAGAGGTGGTGGTCGCTACAAGATATGAACGAAGGGGCTTCTTCGATTTCTGCTTTGATCTGTTAGATTCTTTTGGAATTGATACAATCGGTGGAGTTTTTGTGTTTTATTTTTTGTTTTGTTTTGAAAGCTTTCTGATTGGAGCTTATCAAGGGATCGATTTACGAACTGTTATTTGAAAATTCAACTTTGAAGCGATTTGCGGTGCTTGGAAGGACAGTCTGACTTTGGTTTGATCTTTTTCGAGTCACTAAAGAGAAATACGATTTTTTTTTTTTTTTTTACTTTCAGATTTGTTGTTTATGTTAGATATCAGATCTTATTTTTATTTACGGCCCCTGAAATTGAGGGCTTTGGGTTTGTTTGATGATTTTTTTTGTTCAAGAGACATAGTGTATTACAAGTTTAAAAGTGCAAAAGATTACGACTCGATTTCAATCGATGATCATTTCCTATCACTCTGTGGACAATTTTCACACCGATTTGTGAGAAAAATTCAAAATGAGAAAAACTTTCGAATTGACAAAGTGAGAAATTTCTCACTGTTTGACTAAGAAATTTCCTAATATATTATTGACAAAGTGAGAAGTTTCTTACTTTTTTATTGACAAATTTCTCACAAAGCAAATCACCCAAACACTTTAAAATTTCTCGACAAACAATTGGAAAATTTCTCAACATACTCATAGAGAAATTTCTCATATCATACAAGAAACAACAAACACCTTCTCACATTCTCACAAGACAAATGAACTCCTACAAAAATCTTAATTCATAGGCGATAGCTGGACAAATTTCTCACCGATTTGCGAGCAAAATTCAAAATGAGAAAAACTATTGAAGTAACAAAGTGAGAACTTGTGGGACCGTTTGTGGCTTAATCCACGTGTTGCTTAATCTCATATTATTTTAACAACACAAACAATTTGGATCGTTATCAGACACAATTCAATTCACACAAACAAATGAAAAATTTCTCAAACAAACAAGTGACAATTTTCTCACACAACTAAGTGAGAAATTTCTCACAGAAACTATTAAGTTCAGCAAAAAAAAAATAAGAATTTCAAACAACATTCAAACTGAAATTCAAAGCATCCACGATTTAAGCATCCAAATATCCACCACCCCTAAAAAAAACTGATGTAGTTACCTATAAAATATCTGATAGGATTCATTGCAAAGATAAACAAATAAAAGATGAGTAGTGCTACATATACACACTTTTTGATACACAGCTTTAAATGCATGTACCCTGTGCTGTGTAAGTGGTGCACAAAAAAGTATGAAAAATTAAAACAGCATAGGGTATATGTGTTTAAAGCATAGTGTGTCAAAAAGTGTGCGCGCTAAATATTTCCCATAAAAGATACGGAGTATTAAATAATTCAACAATGCTAGAGTAACAAACACTTTTTACAAATATTTACAAACACACTCTATCTCTCTCATGGGTGGTACTGTGGGGTCTACTAAAATTATTCGGACCCCACAGTACCACCTATGAGAGAGACAGAGTGTGTTTGTAAGTGTTTGTGAAAAGTATTTGTCACCCAAATATTACTCTAAATAATTTTTCAATATTTTAACATCCATCATTCTAAACTATGATGCAGTTATCTTATTCGAAAAATGACAAACAAATCCATCAAATATGTATAACATAAAATGTATATCAAGGTTACATTAGTCCAATAAATAAATTAACAATTAGAGAATATGACTCAATCTTAAGATTTAATTAGAAAATGGATCAATTTTAAATCCACCAAAATCGATTGGACTTAATCCATATTATATAGATGGCTGGGGACTAAATCATAAATTTCTATAAAAAAAAAAAAGAAAAATAAGGCAAGAGGCCCAAAATAAACAATACTAACACTTAAAAAGAAGCAAAATATGTCACAGCAGAAATGCTACATGCACTTCATAATGTACACCGAATTGTACAATTGGGGATATCTAAGCAATTTCAAAGAGTTTTTGTGAAACCCACTGATCAAAACTAAACACAAAAAACTCATTCCCCCTAATTAATTCAGATTTTATTTCCCCCCATATTGAAACCCTAACATTGGAGACCCCGATACTCTCTCTCTCTCACTCCCGACGACGGCGACGGCGACGAACTGAACCAGTCCGGCGAGGAGGGGCCACCGGCGACGAGATCAACTCTCTCTCCCACCCGACACCTTCCGCCGAGGAAAGGAAAAGAGATAGAGAGAGAGAGAGAGAGAGACGGACAAAAAGTCTTTCAACCTCAATCCTTCCGCAACAATTACGTTATTTTCTCTCTCTAAATCCAGGTGGAATCAGTCTCTAGAATGGATTCAAAAATTTGTTCTTCTCTTTCTTTGAACTGAAATTAAAAATTTTTTGATGAGAGATGTGGCATGGCCAATACATAGAATTGAGTGGGTATTACGAGTTTTTGCGAGGTGGGTAAGGGTGTATATATTACAATTATAGTTGTAGTCAGAGAGTTATACAGATACAACGATACTTACATGCGATATGGATGAAATTCCTGGGTCTTTGGGGACGAGCGCCAGCTTGGCTCTGCGATTGGGACAAGCCATCTTCTCTGTTGCTTCTCTCCTTTTCATGTGTTTGGATGTTGAGTTCTAAATTTATTAATTTTTTCTTTTATATTAATAATCTTTGTTATAAATTTTCAATACCCATTTCTTTGTATCTGTTTTTGGCTTCAATTCTCTTGTGAATTGTGATTATTATTGTTGATTGATCTGTATTATATAGTATGATTTCGAGTTTTTTTTTTATTTTTAGGGTGCTGCTATATATGGGGATTTAAAACACTTCTTCATGATCATATAATTGGGTTTATTTCCAAATATTTGCTGATAAACATGTTAAAAAAAAATTGAAGTTGTTATAGTAATGCATTCAATGGATGAAGGATTTAATTGTTTGTTAATGGAAAATATCAGAATTTAACTTTTTTGTTCGGCAACAGCACCAAATTTTGTTTTCCACTTGGGCTAATTTCTGGCATCATGCATTGCATTTTGTTGCTTTCAAGCAAAAGATGGAAATAAAACTTGTATGAGCTGGGAACTTGTATCATGCATTGCATAGAAGCTGCTTCACAACAGTCGGGTGTGCTTTAATAAGGAAATTTTACTCTCAACATAAGGAAAAATCAGATAAATCCACAATCAGGAATCAGGATGCGGTAAGTATGTCAAATAAATGACCAGTTTAAAATCTTGTGATGTAAAATCAGGTTGATCTCGTCGCCGGTGGCCCCTCCTCGACGGACTGGTTCAGTTCGTCGCCGTCGCCGTCGCCGTCGCCGGGAGTGAGAGAGAGAGAGTACCGGGGTCTCCAATGTTAGGGTTTCAATTTGGGGAGAAATGAAATCTGAATGAATTTGGGGGAAATGAGTTTTTTGTGTTTAGTTTTGATCAATGGGTCCCACAAAACTCTTTGAAATTACTTTGATACCCCCAATTGTACAATTCGGTGGACATTAGGAAGTGCATGTAGCATTTCTGATGTCACAGAGATGGCAACAAGAAATTCCCAGAACAAGACAGGGCAACGGAAACAAATTTTTTTATATTTTTTTTCCTTTTATTTTTAGAATGGCAACGGAAACGTTTTGATTACAAGACAAGTGACTAGGGAAAAAAAAAAAGTGAATATTGGAAGGGCCCCACAATTGACGGTGCCTGTGGAGAGTCCAGCTAAAGTTAGTGAATCTCACACTCTTTTATGTCTTATCTCACTCCGTAATCGTCGCTGCCAATCTGACGTGTACAACTTCTATTGGCTTTTATTAAATGCATGGCCCCACCTTAACATTTCCAGCTGTATTAGAAATTTGTTAATGCACAAAAAAAAAAAAAAAATTCAAAATGCCAGCGAATAATCATTCGGTGCTACGCGTAAGTACAGCTTCAGTGACGTGGCGACCATAAAGCTCTATCAACAGCCTAATTGTCTTAGCTCGTCACATGCAATCATAGACCACACCAGTCCAATACAGACTGTTCCCAACCGCCACATTACAGTGCTAATTTTGTATGCTAGTACGGAGTAATTAGTAAATGGACCCCACAAAGTGTCGGAACACCAAAGGCCTGTTTGGGAACATTCAAATTCGATCTGAATGAAACCCTAACTTGTTTAAGAGAGTCTAAAACAGGAACATATGTTCAGTGTAAGTCTAACTTTTACTTTGTTCTTACCAGAATCAAGTTTGGTGACTTTCAATTATTTTGTAAAGAAGTTTGTGCTCAGTCGGAGTAAATTTTTTACAAATTGCTCATTGTTAAACTAACATATACTTAGGTGCGGTTTGATAAAATTGAAAATTAAATACTGAATTTTAAGTATTAAAAATTTTAAGCGATTGAATTTGCAATACTTAAAACAATGTTTCAAGTACAGAAATAGAATGCATTCAATGGTTATTTACAGTGATGGGTGCATACGAGCTGAGCCGCTCAACAAAGGCTTGAAGCTCGGCTCGATAAAGGCTAGGTTCGGCTCGCTCATTTGAGCTCGTGAACACGATTGATTAAGGCTCGTGAGCAGACTCGTGAAAAAGTTCGTGAATAGGTTTGATAAAAGAGCTTGTATAGTAAATCATATATATATATATATATTATAAAACTATATAATTTTATAAAAAATATGACATATCTTGTAAATAAGTTTGATAAATGATTGTTTTGTTATTAAACTATATAATTTAAAAAGGCACACGAAAAAGCTCGTTAAAAAGCTCGCGAGTAAGCTCGGCTCGTTTGAGCTCATCACCAAGCTCGTGAGAACCTTGTGATCAAGCTGGACTCGGCTCGTATGCACCCCTATTTACAGTAGAAAATTTTCACTTAAAATTTTCAGCAAGTTTTTGTTAGTTTTTCAATTAATTGGTATGTTATCAAACGCACTGAAAATAAACAAGTGTTGAAAATTTTCATTTTCACCACATGATTGGGTTATAAAACACACCCTTAATTTTTACCAGAAATAGATTGAAAATTAGACTTGAACTGAACTATATACCTATTTTGAATATTCTGAAACAGTAAGTCTAAAGATGTACGTGGTCAGTTTTTTTGTGTATTTTAAAACCGACCTATAGGTTTAGTTTTGGTCGATTTTACTATTTTAGTCGATTTTTAGATCGATTTTAACTTATATATGCTTTTTATAAACCTACCTATCAATTTTTTAATAGAACAATTTTGGTCGATTTTTAATTTTACGATTTTTTTTGTTCACACCTAGGTAAGTTAAACTTCTTATTTTGCTTCTTACATGACATAAAACTAGTTATAAGAAATTTATTAAACTAAGGCATACTAACCAAATTTGGTTCCCATAAAAACCCAATAAAAATTGAACTGGGGCTTGAACTAAACCTAGCCGTTCTCTCTCATCATCAAATCCCTACTTATACTCTCTCTCTCTCTCTCTAGCCATTGTCTATCAGGTCCATCTCGAAGACTCAGAACTCTCTCTCTTTTTCTAGTTTCTCTCTCTAGAAGAGATGGATCGGAATGTTGCTTTGGCGTTTGCATTTGCATGCATCATCGTCGCCGGTGTCGGCGCTCAGTCTCCGGCGTCTGCTCCGACCACAGCGCCGCCGGCTGTGGTTAAGACTCCAGCCGCAGCACCTACAATACCGAAATCGCCAGCTCCGGTGACAGTACCGACTTCGGCACCGCCGACGGCGGTCTCAACCCCTCCGGTCAAGGCTCCGAACTCAGCTCCACCGACACTTTCCGTTCCGGCGCCGGTATCATCTCCGCCGGCTACGACACCGGTATCATCGCCGCCGGCTAAGACACCGGTGAGCTCACCGCCTACAGCGGTTCCAGTCAGCTCTCCTCCGTCGCCTCCACTTCCGGCTCCGGCGACTTCTCCAGTTGTTCCTCCTCCGGCGCCGGCTGCTGCTCCGCCGGCGACCGTTCCGGCACCAGCTCCGAGCAAGAAGAAGACAAAGAAGCACAATGCACCTTCGCCGGCACCGACCCCAGAGTTGCTCGGACCACCTGCACCACCGACGGAGGCGCCCGGACCGAGCCTTGACTCCGCTTCTCCTAGTCCGGCTCTCGCAGATCAGGTATTGTGTAAATTAAAATTCTGTTCATTTTTTGTCTAACATGCGCTAGGTATAGACAATGTGCATCCAGATCTGGAAAATATTCATGAATTAAGGCAGCTAGTTGTGCCTCACACCTTCGACCTACAGTTAGGCGTAAGATAGTGAACTTTCAATATAAGTTTCTAAAATAAACTGGCTGGATTACAGTGTTCCTGACGAACATTGAACTGAAAATGATAAAAAAAAAAAATAATAATAATAATAATAATAATAATAATAAAAATTGGACTACTAAACAATGTTCAAAACTACTGCCGAGAAATTATCTCGTGTGACCCTTACCAGGGGCGAGCCAGCATTTCATTTCAGTGGGACACTTACATGATTGCTCGGCGGCAATGCTCAGCCAAATTTTTTTTTAATAAGTAATATGCTTTACATAGGATTCATGGATTAATACGTAGTTAATTATGGGTTAAAAGTGAGATTTTTGAATTTAAATTAAATTTAGATAAATTTAAAGATAAAACTCAAAAAGATCAGAGTGAGATTTGAGTTAAAATTTGATAAATTAAAAAATTGAAGTGAGATTTTTAAGTTTAAAAGTAGTAAATTTAAAAAGTGGTAGGTGCCTCCACTAGGCCCCATCTTTCTCCGCCACTGTTACACCTGTGGATTTTCACTTTACTTTGAATATTTTGTGGGACTCACAATAATGCTGAAATCATATGAAAACCACACGGTGTCACATGCATAATTTCTCGCGTCTCTGGAGATGAACGAACACATTTAACCAAAGCCGCGGTACGCAATAGCATAATATTTAGTCTAATTATTTAATTAAATTGCGAAATTGAATTAAATTACGAACATTAAGTTAGGTTGCGTTTGAACGGAATTGCAAATTAGGCTATTTAGAACGAAGCATCAGCATACATATTTAGGCTTAGTTTGGCTCCACTTGGTTTTTTTAAAAGTAGCTTATGAAATGTTTTATTAAGTTGTTTTATAATTTTGTACAAGTGATACGTTACTTTTCAAAAAAAATATTATGCAATCAAAAAGCAACCTTGACCTTTTAAGAATTCCATTTTGCAGCGTTTAAAAATTCTCCCAAAAACAAAAACTTTAATTTTTGTAAAGCTCATAAACTAGTTACCAAATGAATTAACATGAAATTGTGGTTTAAAAAAGGAGAAGCACCAAAATGGTGGCCAAACTAAGCCATCGTGGTCGTTGTCGCGATTAACTGATTACTCCATTCGTCCCAAATTAACAATCTTTTATTTTATTTTTGGGTAAATTACTTTTTTACACCACTGTAATTTGGGTTTGATGTCACTTTGGTCTCTATAGTTTTAATTTTGTCACTTTGGTCCTTACAATTTCAGTTTAGATTTAATGTAGTCCATTCATGAAAATTTTCTTGAACCATTGACAGAAATGTCATTTAATGCACATGTGAGGTATCATTAGGGGTATAATGGTAAATTTACTTAAATAAATTACAATTTATACACCTATATTGAACCTAAACGTATCAAAAATTATAAGTAAATTTGATAAATGGACTATATTGAACCTAAAATGAAACTGTAAGGACTAAGATAACCAAATTAAAATTACAAAGACCAGAGTGAAATCACACCCAAATTTTAAGGGTGCAAAATGTAATTTACTCTTTATTTTTTGATGTCTCTTTTTAATAGTTCATTTGAAAAATTAATGTACTTTAATTAAACACTTTTACTTTTCAAGTTTAGCATTCATTATGCACAACTCTTTCTGCTTTTTCTTTGTTGTGACACTGAAATTTCAAATTTCAAATAATAATGGAAAGTTATAAAATTCCATCACAATTACAAAAGTTTTTTTTTTTTTTTTTCTTCATGTCAAACCTATATTTTAGTATTGTTATAGTGTTAAATTCTATATTTTAGCGTGTGTGCTCAACTAGTACATGTCAAAAGAAATGCTATTTGTTTGTTTGATATAGAAATGCTATAATTTGTTCTCTAAAAAAAAAAAAAAGAAATGCTATAATTTGGCATGACGTTTGTAATACCATACCATGCTCTATGTGAACTAGGTAGGGGTGGCAATTTTTGACACGACAATCCGTTTTAGTGAGATAACTCGAACACGACACGACATAACACGATTAATTTAAAATAGTTTGTATTTTAGATGAATAGCACTCGAAACTAAAAATTAAACCCAAAGCACACAATCCGATTAATGACACGATTATGACACGCGAACCCGAATTACCACCCCTATTATGAACCAACCAAATATATATAAGTCTTAAAGAAAAATCAATTAGCTTAAAATAAAATAACTCATTCTTAATTAAATGTTTATGTCTATTTTGGGCTTTGTAATAATAATTGAAATGTTAAAACAAATTGCAGAACGGGGCAGAGAAGTTGAAGTCCGTTCAAATGGTGGTTGGAAGCTTTGTATTGGGATGGGCTGTCTTTGGTTGGCTCTTCTAAAATTATATGTATATATATTTGTACTTGTACTTTTGTTTTATTAAATTTAAATCTTTGTCCACATGTTCAGTTGTTCACTACGAATTGAATTTGATGTATTTATTGCATTTGTTTATTCTACCATTATTTCTCTGGTTCCCTATGGATCGATTGTGGAATCTGTTTATCAGATTTGGCTGGTGTAATGTATGACCTTTGGAAGTTGTTGAGGGACACTTTGTGGAACTTCCTTTCTTTTGGACTATCTGATCTGAACATTCCTGGGAGCTTCTTTTTGTTTTTTTTTTTTTTTGTTCAGCATAAAAACGTTATTATTATTATTTTTATTTTTAATTATGTTTTGTTATCAACGAAATAGTGAGAATATAGTAGGAAAAACAATATTGGGAAATAAATTAAAATTTTAAACTTGATGAGTCACTTTCCTTTTTTTTTTACTTTTGTAAAATAATATTTTAAAAATTTTCAACTTTTAATGCAATTTAATCTTCGAGTAAAACACTAGGGAATTAATTTTCTTGTTTGTTTTTTTTTTTTTTTTTTTCTTTGAATGCATCTGTAAATCAAACCAAGCCTCAGTCTCTGGATTTGGAGTAGGGATCATGGGTAATGGTCGATCAGTTTAAAGGCATTATTGTATTTTTTTTTTTTTCTTCTTCAATTTTAGTCATCCGCCAATCGAACCGAAGTGACGGGCTCTACTAATTGAACCAAACCTAACCTAAGCAATTTATTCTGTTAGGCAATTCGATTTGGGTTTTCTTCCAAGCCCACAAGATTAAAAGAATGAGGTCCTATTTAATAAAAGAGTAATGCTAGATGTACAATGATTTGTATAAATATGCAGTACAAGGTTGGACTTTGTGCTAAAAAGTCTATACACGCAAAAAGGAGTGTGTATGTGACACTCGCTATTTTTAAATATTTATTTCCCAAGATGAATAAGTGTTTTTATATTGTTATTATAATATTCAGTATTTATAGAACTCGATTATAAATTTTCAGAATTTTTAGAAACAGAAATTTATCAGATTTGTGAATATCTGGTATATTTGGACCAGTTATGATTTTATTGCTCATCCAACCAAACATGACCCTAAGAAAATAATTATCCTTTGATCCTTTAACTCTTGGTAATTGCAAGGTGAGGTCCCTCCTTGGTTCCTATATATATGGGACCATTCCATTACATTTATCCTTAGACTTATGAGGTTGAGAAGTTATCCTAATGCACACACAAACACCAAGAACACCAAGAACACACCTAGTACACCAAGAACACCAAGAACGCTATTTGAAGCCGGAATTTTATATTCGAAGATTCTTCGGATTTTCTCGGCATTATTATTCTGCGAATTTAGGTGAGTCTCCAACTCACTCAACTATTTATTTTACACTTTGTTATGAACACATGATTATGATTATGATTATGATTATGATTTATATTAATTATGTGATGCTTATACGTATTATATTACGTATTTAGATAAATACGGCATAAATACGATAAACTGGTATTTTCAAATACGACTGGAATCGAGATGGATTCTTAATGAGGATCGAAAATTCTTAACTTCCAACATGAATACTTATTTATTTAATCTCACGGAATTTTTATAAATTCGGTTGTGGACGTACAAAACTGAAAAATGACCAAAATACCCTTGTGATCTATTTGCACTTAAATCGACTGAAATCAAGATATTTTCTTAACGGGGATCGAAAACTCTTAACTTACAACATGAATACTTATTTATTTGATCTCACGTAACTTTTATATATTCGAATCCTGACTTATAAACTGAAAAATGACCAAAATACCCCTGTGCCCTATTTTTACTAGAATCATACACGATGTCTAATATTTCATTCTAGTTTTGGTTTGAATGTTGTTATGTGTAATACCCTGTATTTTCCTTGTATTTTTATATCCTTTTGATATATATGAGATAATAACGAGATTAAGAAGCCGACGTGCATATTAGTGGGTCTGTCGACCGCAGAGGTTGATACTATTTATGGGTGCGCGTGAATGCGGTCGCTAAGACCGTATGATGTTGAGTGTGGAATCCCAAGTGCTGGGATAGGACTGGGACTTCGTGTCAAATCAATATATGATAGAGTTGGCCAGAGTAACATATGGGGCGAGTTGGCCAGAGAATATATTGGGCGAGTTGGCCAGAGTAACATATGGGGCGAGTGGGCCAGAGTAACATATGGGGCGAGTGGGCCAGAGTAACATATGAGGCGAGTTAGCCAGAGTAACATATTGGGCGAGTGGGCCAGAGAATATATTGGGCGAGTTGGCCAGAGTAACATATTGGGCGAGTTGGCCAGAGAATATATTGGGCGAGTTGGCCAGAGTAACATATTAGGCGAGTTGGCCAGAGTAACATATTGGGCGAGTTGGCCAAAGTAAAGTATTGAGCGTGTTGGCCAGGATGTATCAGGGTCGTGTTGGCCAAAGTATATCGGGGCGTTTGGCTAGATTATATGGGACTGCGTGTCAAGAGTGAACAGACCGTAGGTATGAGACTACGTGTCTGATTAATGTGGATCCAAGAGTCTATGTTATGTATTGGGAGATTTGGGACAATGTCCGTTATTAGATATTGGGTTGGTGCATACATGCATACGAACGATGAGATGATCCTTTTTATTGATGTTGTTATATGCTACATATCTGTAGATACTCTGTTAGTATTTGCATTCACTCGGCTTTCGTAGCTGACGGCGTTTTATGCCGCTGGATATTCGACGTCCAGCTGGCCAGGGTTATGAGTATGTAGGTGATGCATACATGGACAAGGACCACGAGGATGGAGCCTACGATGATGGAGACTATGCCGGTGCTGAATACTACGCAAGCTGAAGGCTGGAAGTTGTGTCGTAGTTAGCTCGTGTTTATGTTTAGAGACTTCTGAAATAGTTACGTTTATTATCGGCGTATGTTGCCGTAATACTTTATTTATACTTCTGCAATACTTATGGGTTGTAATAGTTAGTATTTAACTTTGGTTTTATATATCGAACTTAGAACTTCCAATGCGTGGTTTGAATCATTTCTCTGATGGTTCGACTTTGGTCGTGGACAATGTGGTGACTTTCAACTGTCATGGCCTACGGGTCCAAAAAAGGAATTTATTTTCTCTATTTTTGCTACTGCGGGGCGTGACAGTGTAGGTTTTTCAGCACAAGGTCCAAATATGTACTGCATGCTTGTACAAATCGTTGTACAAATTGTTGTGCGCCTAGTGTTTTTGTTAATAAAATTGAAAATTAAATGCTGAATTTGAAATACTGAAAATTTTGAACCAAAGGTGTAAAAGTCAAGAATTAGACTATTATTTTAAATAGACCCACACTCAAATCTCACACTCATCCATCCACACCCTGATGTGAACCAATGAGGAGAGGAGAGAGATTGTAAAGTGGTGTGGACCCACATTCTCTCTCCTCTCTCCATTAATCCACATCAGGCTGTGAATGAATGTGTGTGAGATTTGGGTCATTACTCATTTTTTTTTAACAAAACCTTTTTGCTTATAGTTTTCAGTAGGTTTTGACTACTTTTTCAGGTGTTAAGTGATAAGTCCTTATACGTAATCAAACACATTAACAAAAAGTAAGTACTAAAAATAAAAATTGGATTAGCAAACATAGCCTAAATGTTGAATCGTAACAAAGGAAATTAGAAAATATTATAGTTACATCTACTTTCAATATAAAAAAAAAAAAAATGCAATACACGCTTTAGTTCAGTATCCAAAAGACTCCAAACAGGAAACCTGACTCTGCGAACCCAAGGAAAGGCTGCACAACAATAGTAGAGGTGTTAAGAGCGGTGGTTTTTGTAGGGCTAGCTAGTGTTTGCTGTATTTATTTATTTGGCCGTGCCAGAGTCTTGTGAGGTAGACCCAAATTTATAAAACAAAATTTTCTAAAAGCACTTTTGTGAGTGATACACAAGGTTTGAAAATCTGACATCTAACGGGGCGATTGTGAAAGATGAGTAGGAAAGTACCCTCACCTAAGGTCCCTAGACAGTGTTGAAGCACACAAGTCTAGCAAGTGATGAAGAGCAGAAATTAAATAAAAAGCAGGATTTTTATTTAATTAAAATATAAGAAGGAATTACAATGGATGTAATTGAAATCTAAGAAAGCCTAAGAAAAATAAAAAGAATGCTTAGAGTGCTAAGAATGCATGGTTGAATGCTTTTTCGAAGAGACGCGGAGTGAATTGATTGCTTGGCCTGCCTGTTGATTTATAGCGGCCAGGACTGATTGAGATAAGGCAAGTAAAATCTGATGAACACATTCTGGTATAATTTACCAGATTTATCTCCCAAAATCTGATAAAATCTGCCATATCTTCGAATATATATATATATATATATGTACGTATAGATCTTGTATCAGGTCCGCATATTGGCTTGGTTCGGCTGACTTCCCCTCTAAGTAAAAGATATACTTCCCAACTAGATAATATCAACAATATTATCTTGCCAATCTTGATAATATTTCCATAACTAGATAATATCAATAATATTATCTTGCCAAATATTGTGATAATCTTCCCTAATCTGCTACGGAGTAATATACATATTATCACGTTGAGAGTTTGTAGGGAGAAACCCTTCCCAAATTGATTAGAATACTGACAGCACCGACTAAGTTGCCAATTTGGAACAACTATGTAGTGGCCGATCACACTGATTAAGGCCAATTTGGCTTGAAGTCTGATGTCACTGGTGGGCCCTCTTTGGCACTTTCCAAAAGATTGTTGAATGTCATGTTGATGGCCAAATTTGGTCCAAGCACGATAGAATGAAGCCAAGCCCGATTTAATGAAGCCAAGCCCGATTTACACAATCGGTCTGTAAGTCCGAATTTATGTATTAGTCAGCCCGATCAAAGAGTGATCAGTCCGAGTGAGAAATAGTGCTAGCCCGACTGTAATAAGCCCGATCAACTTTTGAGGTAACCACTTAGCCATTAATTTTGCCATCGGTCTCATGAGTCCGATTAAAAAATCTTAATCGGCCTCTACCAACTTTTATTTAAAAAATGTATTTTTTAGGTGCAAACAATTGCCCCCTGCCCGTTTAAAATAAAAGCAAGTGAAATTTTGAATGGTCATATTTTTCTAGAGACCAATTACCTTTCTCATAGTATCGGGCTTGCCCATGAGACCGTTTGACACCTTACGTTGTAGCTTGACTGTGACATGTAATTACTTTATCGGGCTCCACCACTTGACTGTTACACAAGCACTTCTGACACTACACCATCGGCCTCTATGTCCGATTCAGCATCCTAAGCATCCTTCCATCATTACTTTATTTATTATTATTATTCTTGCTTTCGGTCTTGTGAGTCCGAATAGCCTATTGACTGAATTGATTCAGTCCGGTCTTCAGTACCTTTTCAGTCTCTCGATAGTACCATTGCTGCAGAAACATCCACCAAATAACCGTAAGTTTTTGGTGACATCCACTCAGCCAACGTGGATGTAAATCAACTCAAGCCAAATAATTAATTGGCTTAAAAGAAAAATAATAATCAGTTACTACAAGGAGACCGAAAAAATTGAACAATTCCTTGAGGTTGAGTTTCCTCAAAGGAATATTTTCAAAAACTTCATGGACCGATTTAATTTCAATCGGTCTTGGTAAAATTTGCCCCCCGAGCACTAAATCGCCGATTTCTTCATCAGCTAGGGGGTCTTCATCATCGTCCTCCTCATCACTAGGAGGCTCTATGGCCAATACAAGATCGCTCGGCCTGACACACTCTTCCTCTTCGGCCTCAACAGAATTTTTAGGCTCATCTTGAATTTGCCCCCCGAGCGCCTCATCGTCTTCTTCAACGTCGAGGAGAGGATCTATGGCCGATATAAGATTATTCGGCCTTTCCTTAGAAATGATTTTTTCGCCGTCTTCTTGCCCCCCGAGCAGCTTGGACAGCGTGGAATCAAGATGACCTAAGACATCGGTCTCTTGATTTGGATTGGTAACATCGGCCTTTTCGGGCCGTTGTGATTTTAGGAATTTAAGTTGAAGAGCGATATCATTAAGGACACTACTACGGCTTTCTTGAGCAGCAACCGATTCGTCTTGTTTTTCAACCTGCAAATCTGATAAGTCGATTGGTTTTTGCCTCCAACCACCATCTAGCAACTCATCCCGAGACATGAAAGAGTTTCCATGAGGGGGTGGACAGTCAGCTCTACTCGCTTGAAGGTGGCCGATACCTTGGGTAAAGTACTTAACATTGGCCTCAAAACACCAGATCTTTTCGTAAAGATCATGGATGGCAAAATCATATGGGGCTACAATGGCGTGCCGATTTGGGTACTGCGGATCCCACGACTTGTCCCATAAAGCCTTATACGTAGCAGATTTATCGTTTTTGAGACGATTAATCTCTTGTTGAAGTTGGCTGATTGATTCATTACACCAACCAATTTGGTTGTAGTAGAATTGCAACCATGCTTCAGTGAACATGATTCATCACTCGGCGGTCCCACCGGGCGTGCCAAATTGTTTGCTGTATTTATTTATTTGGGCGTGCCAGAGCCTTGTGAGGTAGACCCAAACTTATAAAACAAAATTTCCTAAAAGCACTTGTGTGAGTGATACACAAGGTTTGAAAATCTGACATCTAACGGGCGATTGTGAAAGGTGAGTAGGAAAGTACCCTCACCTAAGGTCCCTAGACAGTGTTGAAGCACACAAGTCTAGCAAGTGATGAAGAGCAGAAATTAAATAAAAAGCAGGATTTTTATTTAATTAAAATATAAGAAGGAATTACAATGGATGTAATTGAAATCTAAGAAAGCCTAAGAAAAATAAAAAGAATGCTTTGAGTGCTAAAAATGCATGGTTGAATGCTTTTTCGAAGAGACGCGGAGTGAATTGATTGCTTGGCCTGCCTGTTGATTTATAGCGGCCTGGACTGATTGAGATAAGGCAAGTAAAATCTGATGAACACAATCTGGTATAATTTACCATATTTATCTCCCAAAATCTGATAAAATCTGCCATATCTTCGAATATATATATATATATATATATATATATGTGCGTATAGATCTTGTATCTGGTCCGCATATTGGCTTGGTTCGACTGACTTCCTCTCTAAGTAAAAGATATACTTCCCAACTAGATAATATCAACAACATTATCTTGCCAATCTTGATAATATTTCCATAACTAGATAATATCAACAATATTATCTTGCCAAATATTGTGATAATCTTCCCTAATCTGCTACGGAGTAATATACATATTATCACGTTGAGAGTTTGTAGGGAGAAACCCTTCACAAATTGATTAGAATACTGACAGCACCGACTAAGTTGCCAATTTGGAACAACTATGTAGTGGCCGATCACACTGATTAAGGCCAATTTGGCTTGAAGTCTGATGTCACTGGTGGGCCCTCTTTGGCACTTTCCAAAAGATTGTTGAATGTCATGTTGATGGCCAAATTTGGTCCAAGCCCGATAGAATGAAGCCAAGCCCGATTTACACAATCGGTCTGGAAGTCTGAATTTATGTATTAGTCAGCCCGATCAAAGAGTGATCAGTCCGAGTGAGAAATAGTGCTAGCCCGACTGTAATAAGCCCGATCAACTTTTGAGGTAACCACTTAGCCATTAATTTTGCCATCGGTCTCATGAGTCCGATTAAAAAATCTTAATCGGCCTCTACCAACTTTTATTTAAAAAATGTATTTTTTAGGTGCAGACAGCTAGGACCAAAGTCATTAATTTTGGGCAGATTTGGTTCGAATCGGTTGATTTTGTTGGTTTTTCTTTCATCCTTACAAAAAAGAATGGAAAATCGGTCACTCTCAAATTTATTTTTTATTTTTTCGAAATCGTTGATAATAATATCCTCGATTCATTCATTGACATATGCCCAAAACACAGTGCCATTTAAGGAGCGTTATTAGTTCGGTTCAGTTCGGTCGGTTTTGGCGAGATTTTAAAACTGACCAATTGATTTAGATTGGTTTAGTTTTACACTGCAATATTTTGATGAAAACCGAGCAAACCAATTGTTTTGATTGGTTGGTTCAGTCCGATTGGTTAGTTCGCTTCTGTTGATTTTGTTGACACCCTTAGCACCACCAGTGAGTCGAGTTAATGCTTGTATTTTCAGCATTATAGGCATGTCAAAATGGTCAATCTGGTCTCAATTGGGCTCACACAGGCTTGGGTTGGGTTGCGTACTATCGCTCCAACATCCCATTTAACACTTGAGTGCAGTTTGCTCACCTCAAAATTGCTCACCTTCTTTTTTTATTGGCGAATGTAGTGAGGCTCAGTACTTTACACCATTAATTAATTCTCATTAAATTCTGAGTCCTACTATATTAGCTAATAGAAGAGAAGGGAAAGCAAATACGAATAATTTTGAAATGAACAAAAGTGCATTCTTAACACTTACCTTGCCGGGCTTGGGCAAAGATTTCAAATAGACATGTGATTTTTGCTGGACATGTTCAAAACCCAATCTAGACCCTACTTGTGCCCCCCACCCCACCCCACCCCACCCCACCCCCACTATTTTGTTTAATAAATATTTTTTTAAAAATAGAAATTTAGTAAAAAGTCCATCATTTTAGATTAATTAATTTTAACAGACAATCTTTTTTCCTTTTTTTTTTTTAAATTTTAATATGTGAAACTTAATTGGATCAAAATCCTATATTTTAAAAGTTATGTGAAATTTCATCTAACTAGTTTAATTTTTACAAAAGCTATGTAAATTTCACATCACTTTGATAACGTATAAAAAATGGATTAGACCTAATACTAAAAGTTCTATTTAAGAGGATTTTTTGCTCAATTCCTCTTTAAAAAAAGCCCGATGATCAAAGATTTCAAATGGTCATGTGACATTTGCTTGCTCATCAGCCGCGTTTTGGAGGTAATTGAGCAAGATTTCAGATTTCAGCTAGTTATTCATGTCAATGGGAGGGTAAGACCACATCTCAGTAATGATAGAAAAGATTGTGGTCTAAGTGTACAATATGTCACGTGGCACATAAAATGGACCAATAATAGGAACAGTAACATTTTAGAATAGGGCAAAAAAAAGAAGTGTTAGGCACACATTTTAAACCACACCTCAAACCACACTGTATGCTTTAAATGCATGTACTTTGTGCTGTTTGAATTTTTCACACTTTTCTGTGCACCACTTACACAACGCAAGGTACATGTATTTAAAACAAGGGTGTAGTTTGAGGTGTGGTTTGGAGTGTAAGCCTAGCATTATTGGCAAAAAAAACCTATAAAAAAACGTACTGAAGTGTTGTCCAACATATCCGTGTTTCAACAATTAGATTTAGGGTGCGTTTGATAAAATTGAAAATTAAGTGCTGAAAATTAAGTGCTGAATTTTAAGTATTGAAAATTTTAAGTGATTGAATTTGTAATTCAGTGATTATTTTCAGTAGAAATTATTCACTTAAAGTTTTCAGTGGTTTTTTGGCTGCTTTTCCAATTCAGTGGTAAGTTATCAAACGCACTGAAAAAGAATAAGTGCTGAATCTTTTCATTTTCATCACTTAATTGGGTTATCAAACATACCCTTAGTAATCAATTCTTAAATAGAAATTTTGTAAAAAGTCTCACATTTGATTATTTGACTTTAAAGGACAAACCATTTATAATTTTGGTCATAAGTTCATAAATAATGAAACTTAATCAAATCAAATCTTTATATTATAAAATTTTACATCATTGATGCAAAATTTGAACTAATTAAGCTAAAATTCTTTGAATGGATTTATATTTTAGGTCAAAAAGGATTTAGAGGGGTGACCGTAGGTGACCTATCTCCATGGGTGACTATGGCCATGGGAGCCCCATACCTGCGGGACCATGGTTCCTCGACGGTAGTCACAGTATGCCTCTGTGAATGGCACACTAACCAAGGAGCCTGTTCTATTAAAGTTGTCCCCCCGCTCCACTGAAGTACCACAACGAGAGTTCTGTTGCGTAACAATTGCAAGCAAAATTGGGGTTTAACTCCGCATGCAGAGTTCGGTGACGACAAATCCACTTACTTGTATCCCCCAATTCGACTTGAGAACTTATTGTCCATAAACCACCCCACTGTAGTGGTTATTGAGAGATTTTTTACTACAATAAAAAGTGGGTTGGACCTAAGACCAAAGAAAGGCCTAATTACACTTTTCACCCTTATACTACACTCGTGTTTTCAATTGTATACATACATATATATATATATATTTAATTAAATCCTTGAACTTAAAAAATTCATTTAATCAGATCGAAATTATGACTCGTTTAGCTTCAACTAACAAAAATTGTCACATGAGTTGCGCGTAATGCTTACTTGTCACAAGTTAGGTTAAGACAAACGAATGAGATTGTGAATGGTGCGAAAAATTGCATTTAATCAGAATCGAAATCACATTTAATCAGATCTGAAATCGCATTCAACCATATCCAAAATCGCATTCATTCATACCCAAAATCGCATCATTTTCGAGTCATTCACAATCTCCTTTGTTTGACTTAACCTAACATGTGACAGGTAAGCATTATGCGCAACTTACATGACAATTTCTGTTAATTTAAGCTGACGGGGTCAGGTTATTATTGGAATTATATCACATGTGGGACAATCCCATTAATTTAGTGATTGATTACTATCCTGATAGGTTTCCTTTTCTGTTAGAGTTTTATTAGGAGTGAATCTCTGATTTTTTGTTGGATAAGAAATGATTGTAAACTTTATAAAATGAGATGTTATATAGGAATTTAGGAAGCTCTTGGTATACCAAGTTGGGTCTCCCCTAGGGGGATGTTATATAGGAATTTAGGAAGCTCTTGGTATACCAAGTTGGGTCTCCCCTGGGGGGGGAGTTCTTATACCAATTGTTTATTCTCAATAGTAAAGAACAGTTCTCCCAGGTGTGGACGTTGGCAATGTTTGGCCGAACCACGTAGAATTCTGTGTTTTATTTATTATGCTTGTTTGTTATTGCTACCGTGTTTCTGTGTGTTTATTGAGGGAGTTTGGTTCCGCATTTTAAATTCCCAACAGTTATGGTTCTTATTGAATGAATTTTTGAAGTTCGGGGTTCGATTGAATAAAAAAAAATGTATCCGATTAAAAATATATACGGTATGGTATAAGAGTGTAAAGTGTAATTAAGCCCCCCAAAAAATAATAATTTAAGACTTTAAACTAAAATTTTCATTCTTAAATTAGATATAATAGGTCCCTCATTAGCCATCCTCGAGGTCTCTCTCTCTCTCTCTCTCTCTCTCTCTCTCTTCAAAATCTGGTCTTCTGGGACAGAGACATACACGCAGGCATCCTTTGCTTTAGCCTTTGGATGCAAATATTAAGAATCAGCGGAGTTCACCTGCTGCGTTATCTACTTGATTGATTTCATGGTTCAGAAGACGTCCAAGATTCACTAAAGAGACCATAAATGTATCCTAAAGTTGTGGTAATGAAATTATATTGCTATGTGTGAGAAGTAGAAAGGATGACACAGTTTTGTGATTTTAGAAATGCATAAAATTGGATTCGATTAATTTTAAGTCCAATTATTAATCTGTTTTTTTTTTTTTTGTAGAATCAATGGAATATTTTAAAAAATTATTGGACTGAACATGGACTTTCACGTAAGAAATTGACACTCAACAAATACTAAAATTTGTAGAGAATCAATTTATTTATGAACCATAACGAAGTTTAATTTCACTTTCCTAAAAAAGCTCTTAGCGTGGAGACATTATTCAGTGAGCTCGTCACACCACTTCATGATGATGATGTGGTGTGACGTCTTAGTTGTACGACGACATGTGACATTTGAAAGAATGTGGACATGAAATGTGTCCTTACAGATTTTTCAATAATCATACCCCCTATTTCTAGGGACACAACTTCCATACATGTCATCTCCACCTTTTTAAAAAAGTCATATGTTACCATGGAATTAAACCATCACACCAGGTCAGTATAGTAATGTGATATGACGGGCTTATTGAATAACCTCCCGCTAAATAGAGGCCTCCATCCACTGAAAAGGAAATTTTCACCTCTAGAAAGAATTGAGATTTCTCCATAAAATCGTGTGAGCGCTTAGTATCAAGCACCCAATCTTGGAAACCATGTCACAGTGGAATCACGGTGGTACCACTTCTACATTATCCAACTAAAATCAGGTGATCTATTGTCATATGTGTTTAAAAATCATTTGGAATATAAAATTTGGAAAGCATAGCATTACTAATCGGAAAAGGGCAATGTGAAAATGTGTAATAAAAAATGCAATATCAACATGTGTTGTTTTTAGCAATTAACTAATGATATGCTTTCCAAATTTTGAATCTCATATATTTTTTGAATTTTAAATCTCAAATGCTTTACAAATACACATGGTAGTGGAGCACATCTTCAATAATGGTGAGACCACTTCAATATCTCCAATCAAAATTCAATAGATCTACTGCCACATATATTTATAAAATATTTAGAATTAAAAATTTGGGAGAAGTAACGTAACTCTTTCCTTTTTCCTACGCTGTAAAGGACACAATATTAGAATGCGTACATTGGGATGAACACCTTCACTTGGAAAAATTCTGTGATATAAATATATAATGCCTACATTGGGATGAACACCTTCATTTGGAAAATTCTATGATATAAATAATAATACATACATAGGGATGAACACCTTCATTTGGAAAATTCTATGATATAAATAATAATACATACATAGGGATGAACACCTTCATTTGGAAAATTCTGTGATATAATTAAAATGATTTGATTGTATCATACAAGTACGTTATTTTTTGTCCCAAAAAAGTGCTATATTTAGGTCACAAAATGTTGTAAATTTGGAACCAATTAGATTACAACCTTTTTTTTAGACACTAAATATATATATATATATATAGAGAGAGAGAGAGAGAGAGGGTTACATCTTGTTGTTCAATTAATTAGTTGCCAGCGGGCGCAGAGAAAGGCAAGCATGCAGATATTTATTGTAACATCCGGCGGACTGAGATTCAAATTGGAGGTTGAGAGTTCCGATACAATCGGCAATGTGAAGGTCAAAGTTGAGGAGTAGGAACGATTGCCTGTTAGTCAACAAAGTCTAATATTGTTCGCCCGACGTGGTTTGGGTGACAATCGTACCCTAGCGGACTACAATGTCCAGGAAAATTCAACTCTCCACCTCCTTGTAAGAGTTCGTGGTGGTGGCCAGATTGTCTCAGATATTCGCCCTGACGGCTCATTACCATCATTATTATCATCATTAGCTACGTCTTCTTCTTCTTCTACCGCCTCCGCCTCATCCTCATCCTTTTATAAGGTGAAAGCTATCTTCTCAAAGTTTGGTCTCTCGCTGCTCAATTTTTGCTTTTCAATCACGACTTAATAATCTTCTTTGAGCCGGTTGGTTTGGGCCGATATTATTGGGGAGTAACATTTAAATTCAACGAATAAAAGAAGCTAGACAAAATAGACAATTTTGTATGAAGAAGCCTTTTTAATTTTTAAATCATTTAGTGTAGTGAGCTCATGTGAGAACATAACATCGAGGGGTTGGCTGGAGAACTAGGAAAGGGGGCAATGTCTGAACCCTAGTATGAACATGGCACAGAGAATATTTGTATTGTCGTGCTCCGAAATCCATGCCACGAGGTGAGATCAAAGAATCAAAGGAGCAGTAATTATAAGAAGGAATAATGATCCTATATGAACCAATCAAAGCATAGAGAAAGCCAACGTGAAATTCGGATGGATCAAAAAGAAAGGTCTAGATTTGACCAAAAGGCTAAGGAAGGTCAAACGTAAGAATTTCGATCTAAGAGTTTAAATTAAAAAAACCTTGGGAGTTTCCAATGAATATATGTCACTCTGAAGCAAAAATATAAAAAAAAAAAAAAAAAATACCGAATGTTGGAATAAAATTTCAACGAATATACAAAGTTTTTCTTGAAGCAAAAATAGAAAGAACAAATGTTAGAACGACTTTCTATTGCTATCTAAGTACGAATGGAGGCCTTTATGCACGACTTCCTAAGGGCAAACAAGTTTACTCAACAAGTAAAAATCAACATAAATGTCATAACAAGAGGTCTAGAGTGATTTAGCCACAATCATACAAGATCATAAGGGCTTTACAAGCAATGATTACATAGATACAATATTTAAAGTTTTAAATCTAAAATTTCAAATAATGTGGTAGTGGGCACAATAGGCCTACTACCACATCATTTGGGGATTTAAATTTGAAAAGCACAGTATTACTCCTTATGGCTTAGTTTGGCCCCCAATTTGGTACTTCTTCTTATTTTTTAAAGCACAATTTCATGTTAATTTATTTAGTAACGAGGTTATGAGCTTTGCAAAAATTGAACTTAGGGTTCGATTGATGCCCGAGTTTGATTTAAAGTACCAACAGAAATTCCGCATAAGCGTAGGATATTTAAACTAGCGAGACCTTAGCCAGAGAACTCAAAGGTGCGCAGCTTGCTTCTCAATTGTCACCGCCTGGCCTCTCCTGCTTTTTTGGTTTCATGATGTCTTTTTGAAGAATAGTGTGTCACTTGTATAAAATTATCAAACAATTTAATAATAAATTTCATAAGCTCCTTTTAAAAAGGGGTCCGTTAGATTTCAGTCATTTAATGTGTCATTTTTTAAAAATAAATCAATTTTATAAGTCAACTTAGAAATCAGTCCCTCACATATTTTGAGGACCAAAATACCCTCACTCCTACAATTAAGGGTTTTAAATTTAAAACTCATATAACTCTCTCTCTCTCTCTCTCTCTCTCTCTATATATATATATATATATTAAATCTGAATTTTGAAATTTAAAACATATAATATATATATATAAGAGAGAGGGAGAAGAGTAAGAATTAACATAGAAATATTATGCGAGAGAGAGAAAGAAAAGTGAGAAATTTCTCACTTTAAAATACATCATAGAGTGAGAAATTCCTCAATAATAACATAATACGAAATTCTATATAATATTGTGAGAAATTCTCACTTCCAACAATAATGTAAAATTTCTCACTTTAAATGAATCACTGGCTATAAGTGAAAAATTGTCTATTTTGGTAAAAAATTCTTAGATCTAAAATTTTGATGGAAGTTTAATAATACAAATTTCTCACCAAAAAAAAAACAAAAATTTCTCACACCTCCACACAAATTAAATATACAAAATACTCAAAATTTCTCACCTTGAAAATTCAAAACTACCTTCACTGCTCAAATTCATACTGATTGTTAACTCGCTTTGCTTTTCAGACCCATCAATCCAGTTCGGTTCTTTTACCACCAAAAGGACGAAAAAAGTGAAATGGGTTAATGGGTTTGAGATTGATCTCATCAACCACTTTGCTTGTTTCGACACTGCACTGTCTATAATATTGGCAAATTCTGAAATGGGTAAATGGGTTTGAGGTGTTTGTGTGTTGCCGCTCACGGAGGTGCCGGAGATTGATCGGAAATGCAATCAAAATAGGCACTGTAATTCATAATGGCAAGAGAGAGAGACCGTGAGATATCAAGATAGAGATAGTGATTTATTCAGAATCATAAATAGTGAAATAATGTGAGAGAGAAAATTGTGCAATAATTTGGGTTTCAATTTTGAAACCCCTAATAGATAATGATTATAAATGCAAGGGTGTATTCATGTCATAAACAGTACAATAATATTGGGATAAGGACCAATTTCAAAATCATTCTTTGATTCAGGGATGCATTTTCATACGCACGATACCAATAGGACCAATGTGGAAAGGGATTTTCATACTATAACTGCCTATTCAAGGACCATTTATAATATCTATTTAAAAAGTCACGTGGGGGCCAAACTAAGCCTAAATTATGAAGGACTTCTATATAATGTTTATGAAAGGAAAAAATGTAAGACTGTAGAATATTTGTTTTCATATGATGAATTTTGTTTATTAATTTTGCTTTCTACAAAATTGAATCACTTGACATCAAAGCAAATTTAAAACAACTTGTGCATCACAGGTTATTGCCTAGTGTATTAAAGAAAGCGAGAGTGTGTGTTAAAGCATTGGATGGCTTAATGGAGAAGTTCTAATTTTTGGGGAGTGGAGGAGCCACCGCAGTAAACCAATAGGCATATAACATAGAGAGATATCTCAAAAGACAGATGAGAATGGTGGAGAGAGTTATTAGGAGAGGGAAAATGGGAGGGAGGAATTGAGAGATATTTATATCCATCTTATCTACGAACATATTAAAAAAAAAAAATTAAAATAAAAAGAAGAAGAAGAAGAAGAAAAAATTGAAAAATAAATAAATAAATTGTGGAAAAATAAAAAACATATAAAATGCCACTTGGCACAATGTGGAAAGGGATTTTTCTTCGGTCTTTAAATATATTTATATAATAGATAGATAGATAGATAGATAGATAGGAAGACTTGTTAGAAAGGTTCACATTAGTACATTACAAATATGCAAATCTTCACTAAGCAGCACTCATCATTATCAATTCCTAAAGTGCATAATTTTCTTAAATGTCATAAGCCCCCCCTTATGTCCCCTATATTGCTTGTGTAAAGTGTTCTGTTTTTGTTGTAATTTTGAAAGAGAGTTATATCTGTCTTATCTACAAAAGAAATTATTACCAAAAAAAAATTTGAAGAAGAAAAAATGTAAAAACATTTTTTTTTTTTTTAAAAAGGAGAAATTCTTCGTGGAAAAAAGAAAATATATAAAATGCCACTAGACACAACGTGGGAAGGGATTTTGCTTTGGTCTTTAAATATACATAATAGATAGATAGATAGATAGATTGGAAGAATTGTTAGAAAGGTTCACATTACAAATATGCAAATCTTCACTAAGCAACACTGATCATTAATTGTCAATTCCTAAAGTGTATAATTTTCTTAAATGTCATAATTAATTAGCCCCCTTATGTCCCCTATATTGCTTGTGTAAAGTGTTCTGTTTTTGTTGTAATTATGGATGCAGATCTTCGTGGAAGCTCGACCAGGCAAGACCATCATTCTTGAGTTCCAGAGTTTAGATAGAATCGACAACGTGAAGGCCAAGATTCATGAACATGAAGGTATTCCACCAGATCTGCAGATGTTGATCTTCGGAGGGAAAAAACTTGACGGTGACCGTACACTCGCATATTACAAAATTCAGGAAAAATCAACACTCCACCTCGTCGTTCGTCCCCGACGTATGTCCGCCGAAACCCTGACCAAAGAGACAAACACTTTGCAGGTTGAGAGCTCTAATACAATCGACAATGAAAGTACAAAATTGAAGAAAAGGAAACGATTCTTCGGGATGTGCAAATTGGTCACCTAAAAAGGTTGCTTAGCATAAGTGTAAGCTATCGTCGCAAGTAGTATACTCGGGAAGTCCGAGATAGATTCGACAGGAACTGAAGTGCAAACAACGTGTTGGGAGGTTTAGTAACCAATTAAAATGATAATAAAAGGGAATAAAAAGATAAAGAAAAGGTGATGATTGTTTGGTTTGGATTTGATTAACACCTAAGTTCTAAATTAAGCTCTTATCACAAATTCAACATCATGTATCGTATAATTTTGTCTCATAGAATTTCAATCATCAGGAAGTACAAATAGTTGTTGTATCAAAATCTATAATCCAATGTAGACAAGAAATCTCACTATATATGATCATGAATTCAAGGTAGAGCGTGAACTTTGTTTCATTTTCTTTAAATGCACAAAGATCAAGACACAATTTTATTTGTCAATTATAGATTATCGATTCATGTTCAATCCTATGTTTAAGGCTCGTCCACCATGCATTATACCGTACCCGGAGTTTTTTTTTTTTTTTTTTTTTGAATTTTGAAGTTTTATTTTATTATTAGTAAATGAGTGAGGGATTGTTATATTTATGCGTAGATTATATGTAAATAAAATATTTACTAATAATAGTTTAATACCAAAAGGTTACAACCTTTGTGGTGCGGTCACACCATTCTGAAAGGGTTAGGGGTGTTTCGGCCGGAACGGATTGGAATACCCTCTTTCCGAAAAAGTTCTGAAAATTTCGGAAAATAGGTGTTCCAAATTTTGATTTCCATTCAAAATTTTCCAGAATTTCATTTTCCTTTCCAATTATGAATTTTCGAAATTGGAATTCTTTGGAAATTTTGGGAATTTTTTTTTGGAATTTTCAGAATTGGAATCGGAAATTTTCATAATTTATGGAATACAAATACTAGTGAAAGTGTAAGTCACGTTTTTATAGAGTGTCCCTTACTCTCTCCTTTCTCTTCTCATCCGATGTGGGACAAACAAGTCCACATTCTTCCAATTTATGGAAAATATTCGGATTTTTTCTGAAATATTTTTGGAAAACATATTTTCGGAAACTTTTTGGAATGATTCCGATCCGATTTTTTTTTTGGAATTCGGAATTTGGAATTCAATTTTTGGTGCCAAAATCGGAATTTTTCAAATAAAAATTGATCAGAATCAAAATTTTCATTCCAAATGGCATCGCTAGAAAGGGTGCTCTGTAATGCCTCTTGGGTCTTTATAAATATATCCTAACGTACGCCAGTTTAGAAATACTATGAGTTATATTTTCTACCCAATTCTTCTTTCAATTGATTTAAAACTAAATTTTTATGGACGGTTATTTATACTATTCGGTTAATCTTCTTTCTTTATTTATTTCTTTCTTTCTTTTTTACTAGGGGAGTGCCACACTCACTATGTGAGTGTAAATAGTAAAAAGAAAGTGGGGTAAGTAGTTAGGAGAAGTTATTTTATTTAAATTTTTTTGAAATGACATTTTAGTACCATTGTGAAAGTATTTGAATTAAGAAATTTAGTAGGTTTTATTGTAATTATTGAAGTGAGCTAAACACTTTTTGGTACCCCTCCCTTTCTCTTTTTATATTAGTATAGATACATACTAGTGGAGTGATAGGGAGAGTAAGTAGTAAAAAGAAAGTGGGGTGAGTAGTTAGGAGAAGTTATTTTATTTAAATTTTTTAAAATTACATTTTAGTACTGTTGTGAAAGTTTTTAATTAAGAAATTTAGTAGATTTTATCGTAATTATTGAAGTGGGCTAAATACTTTTTAGAACCTCTCCCTTTCTCTTTCTATATTAGTATAGATTATTATATATAGACGGTCTTAAATTAGGTATTATATCCTAGATGGAGGCAGAATTTCCATAAGTCCATTTGCATATTGGATGTGCCCTGCCTTACGCAATTCTAATTTCCTATTTCTAATTTTCTACTGCAAATTTGTTTTGAGTCTGTCCTATTTCTAATTTTCTAATTCAAATTTGTTTTTGATTCTTCAAGTGGTTTTTCAACCAATATTATACAATATGTGTGACCTGCATTTTCAATGTTTATTTTTTTGCTGATCAAAGAATATTAAATAGCATTTTCAATGTTTTAGTCTTGAGGAGGACTCATACAATACATACCCAACAAGAGATCACCACTTAGTGTTCAAATAAGTTTTTGTATGGGATTCATATATTTAGCCCAGTTGACGCTCTTTTCTTCTTTTCTTGCTACTTACAAGAAAATATGAAGCTTGTTTTGGGGGAACATTATTTCTTGTTTTACTCATCTTGAGCTTCTCTTTCCTTCAATCCACCATTGCAGACCCAACTATGATCCTCCCGTACTTCAGACAAAACCTTTACAGTTAGCTAAAATTCTTTTGTTCAAAAAAAGTTCGCTAAAATTTACTAAAAACTCTACTAGTCTATTTTAGCTATTCACTTTTTTTTTCAGCACCTCTCAATTTTAGGAAGTTATTTTGCTTTCTTATTATTACTATTATTGCTTCTCTCTTTTTTTTTTTTTTTTTTTTTTTTTTTTTGCCTTTTTGGAATTTGTTGTGAACGAGTTTTGAAGAAAATCTAATGGGTGAGAGATTCGTCAATTTTTTAAAATTCTTTTTGCCTTTTTGGAATTTGTTGTGAACGAGTTTTGAAGAAAATCTAATGGGTGAGAGATTCGTCAATTTTTTAAAAATCTAGGATAGTAGGGAGTACTTGTATAAATTTAAAAAACATAAACTTTAAAAATAATACGGAGTATAAATTATTCTACAACTACATTATCTTGTTTTTTTTTTTTTATAAATGTAATCAAGAAAAGAATAAGAAACAAAAAGGCAAACTAGCTTTTCGAGGTGTAGTTTAACTCCCAGCAATTTTAAACTGACCCAAAGTTTTTTTAAAAAAATTTTATTGCACCCAAACTCGAGAAGAATACACAACAATGCAGGTGCCTTAAGTGCACCCAAACTCGAGAAGAATACACAACAATGAGGTGTAGTTTAGCTTCTCGAGTTTGTATGGACAAAAGAATACTTAAGTGCACGTATTCACTCCTGTAGAAATCCATCTGTTACTTCCCATGTTAATGTTCCATTATCAAATTTCCTCTTGAAGAGCTCTTCACCTTCCTCCTGTGATTAGTAGCATATAATGGTTTCAATAGTGCCTCCAACACTTGCGGACCACAAACACTGCTGGATCACTACATTAGTATATTTTATTAGGGGGGGGGGGGAAATGGGCATTCCACCACAAGTAAATACATGCTTTGAAAAGAATAATAACATTAAGGGGGGGAAAAAAAGGAATGACGTCAATCAAATAAAACTAATCATTCATCTGCCATGTCTTGCCCAAACTCAAATTACAATGGCTGCAAAAACTATTAAAAACTTACAGGTATAAAAATATTTTCCGCACATTCACATATAAAAGTTATTAATGAGAGTTCTGAATCAACCCTCCATAAAACAATTTTTCGTTTCACATCTCTTCCTCTTCACTAAACAGGAACTTCAAAGAAGCAGAACCGTCATATGCATTATTTGCAACACTGGATTTATACACTATATTGAACTCACCCCAAGACATTGAATGACAACTAAAGTCATTCGATCCAAAGTCAGTTCCTTCCACCACTACCATGTCGTTGAGTTCTGAAGTAGCTAAGAAGTGCCTGAGCCTGCAAGCAATAGAAACCTTGTCACTGGCTATTTATAAAGTCTTCTTTTATTTTTTTCTCCCCTTTTGGGTGGGATGGTGATTTTGATTAAAATGCAAGTACCAAGGTATGTTTGGAATCACTTTCCAAACACACATTTTGGCCCAAACATGTTAGTCGAACCCAAAACACATATATAGTAGTATGTTTGTATTATTTCTAGAAAGTACTTTTAAGAGCCCCAAAAGCCTGTAATGGTGAAGTAAGATGCTTCAGTCCAAACATGATGCAGGAAGCAGCTATGGGGACTCGGTGAATTTTTCTAAACTCCTTTGTTGCCCTTGTGATTAAAACTTCTACTTTTGCTTATTCGTAAGCACAAAAGTCAATCAATGGCCCTTCTGTAGTATACCTTTTCTTTGGCTCTCGGTGTGCCCGACTGTGACAAAGCCACTAGCGGTGGAACGGCACCTTCCTGAAGGACCATGTTGCAGAATCTACCACTGTTGGTGCATAGCTGTAGAAGAGCAGCGGCAGCATTCTCCTTCCCTCTTGCGGAACCCAACTCGACCACCTCAACCAGAACAGGGATCCCTCCCTCCTGACCAATTGCAGCCCTTCCCTCGGGAATCGTAGCAAGATTCGCCAAAACAGCAACTGCCTTATCAACCATCCCAGCAGCGGGGTCCATCAACTCCACAAGGTACCTCACAGCTCCCGCCTGCACTATCCGGGCCTTGTTTTCATGAAAAATTGACAAATTAAACAAAGCCGTGGCTGCATCTTTCTTTCCCCTTGGAGTTCCGTTTCCCAATAAATCAACCAGAGGTTGAATCGCCCCAGACCTTCCGATCCTAACCTTGTTGTCCTCCATCACAGAGAGGCTAAAGAGAGTGGCCGCCGAGTTTTCCTTTGCCTCAGGGGTTCCCGTCTCGAGGACATAAATCAGAGGTTCAATTGCATCCGCATTTGCAATCGCAGCTTTGTTGTTATCGTTAATTGATAAGTTGAGAAGTGCAGTAACGGCATTTTCCTGAATCTTTGAGTCCGTTGAACGGAGTAGACCAACCAACAAGACAATGGCTCCACAGTTTGCAATAACGATTCGATTATCCATGTTGTGCTTGGCAAGTAACCTAAGCTCGGCCGTCGCGCTTTTTTGCTCATCAAGTGAAGCGCTTTTCAAGTCATCAACAAGCTTCCGAACTTCGGTTTCGATCCCGGAAAGATCAGCCCTCGAGTCAATAACAGGAGAAGAAGCTATCCTCGGAACAAACCTCTCAGATGGCCTACGCCATATCGTCTGGCTTCGAGATCTTGCATCCAATCGGGAAGGAAACTCACGTTCCCTATGTGGGTTCGTCAAGGTAGTAGCAGACTGAGACTCTGATGTCACCTCTCCAGAAGTATCACTATTGTAAGCTGCCACCTGTGACAACACCTCATTAGTGTCACCTTGTGTTCCCTGCGAAAGGTTTGCATTGGACAGCATGCTGGACACTGAGGCGGTCCGATTATGCCCCAGAGACTGCTGTTCATCAGGCCCACTAGTACTAGATAATTCTATTCTTGATGGAGTAGTAGGAACTTGAAGACCACCTGAATCCAATCTTCTCTCTCCTGAGTCATCGAGCCTCTCATCAGAACTTCTAAGTGATAATCTCTCGATGTCCAATTCATGCCCATTTTCAGCTACACCAGGCAAGGAACCCTCTGAAGACGAACGGGGATGAGATGGAGAAGTTCCTTCTCGATGGGTCCCACTAGATGAGATCGAGTTCTTTACAGGTGAACCCGCAGACCGAGTTGATTCAGGTGACATGGGTTGGTTTCCCCTGAGTTGACCAGACTCTGCATTTGCCACGGGAGAAGTCTGGTTCGAGCCTTTGAGCTTAGTGGGGTCTGGCAGCTTCACATTATTCGACTCGCACCAATTTGCAATTAGTGCCTTCACTGTATAGTTAGGAATTAGATTTGTGTGCCCCAGAGTTTGTCGAGTCTTCGGACAAACAGTGAGTCCAAGATCAATCCATTTTCGGATGAAAGCTCGCTCATAGGTTTGTCCCGAAGCTACAATCACCGGATCTGTCATCAGCTCTAGAGAGAGAGGGCAGCAGAAATCAGCTGGTATAGGCACAGGGTTACAGCTCTGTGACTGTTTCATATGCACAAGGCGCTCGTGCATGTGGGTAATGAGAGCAATCATTTGATCTATGTACTCAGCTTCCGCATTCCTCTCTGCTTGTTCAGCATTGTCCTTCAGCTTTTCAAGTGCCACAGCTTCGATCAGAAGCTCCTGATTTGACTTTAAACTCAGACAATCGGCAAATTGTGAACGGCTCTCTGAGCTTGATTCGGAGCCCTCCATGTGATCCTTAATAGCTTTTGTGATAATAGCTGAGCTTTGCTCATGTCCCATTTGCTTAGCTTTTTGTCCACAAAGCTGCATCAGTTGTGAAAAGAATTAGACATCGATTTACCCGATGCTATGCTGTTTCCTTACAGAAAGAAGAGCCAGGCTTTAGAACAAAAACTAAGGGCCCGTTTGGGCAGGGCATTCTTGAATGCAGTATTGCATTCATGCTTTCATGTAGCATTTTCACTAAAAAAAAATTGATGATTATGAATAATTTCATTCAGGAAATTTGTGATATTCTGAAAAAGGATACTTAAAATCATATAGTTTGTCATTTCAAGAAAAATAAGAAATGGGCATTAACAAAAAATATGGGAAAGTATGCTATTTATCCTAAATGCATTCGTTGATGATGTTGGATTTCTTTTAAGATTCTATACAGCGTATGAATGAGACTATTCAAATTCACGTGGCAATCAAACATGCTATATCATCAGAACCTTCAGTCTTACGATTCGATTCACTCCTTACTTGAGACTAAAAGGTATGCCGAATCTATCTATTGAAGTAATCGCGGGTGAAGCTCACGATTTGCATCCGAATCACATACATCTCACGATTCTTGTGGGATCTAAAAGCTTTTTTCCCATTTCTTTTACTTTTTTTGTAATTTTTTTTCCACAAAAAAATATTCCTAACCTCTTTTAAGCCACTTAGGATTTGTTTATAAACAACCCAACCATTTATCTTCCACTTTCTCTTCTTTCCAAGTATCCTAGGGCTTATTTTCAAGAGAGGAACATTTGAGAATTGAATTCTGTTTTTTTTTTTTTTTCACATGTTTCTATTTTCAAGAGGACTTGTAAAAGGCATCTATTAAGAATTTGAAAAAATTTGGGGGTTGGAACTAGTGCAAAAATAATATTGTTCAATTTTCACAAGTTTTATTTTGATGTTTTTCTTTTGAAATGGCTTTGAAGATGGAAGGAAACGAAAGAAGGCGATTGAGTGTTTTGGCCCTCTTACAAGTTTGGGTTCTTATTTTTGTATTTTGGTGCTTCTCAATTCGTCACCGAATCTTACAATTCGATTTAATTCGCTATTCGGACAGAATAAAATTTGGATTCATGATATGAATCCTGCTTTGACAAGTATGCAAACATGCAATTAATAGGTTGGCTTATTAAGGATGGTTTTCGATCTGTGGACCCGTTTCACAACTTCTTCTCTTCTGCGATTCAAATGCAGGATGAGATTGGCTAGAAGCTGGCCAGGATAGCTTTTGGCCAATCACATTTTTTTTTCTGCGAGTGACGCAATTTCAGCGTCTCAGTCGGGATGAAGCTCAGTTTGCCAAACGGTTCCATAATAGGTTTTGTTTTGCAGTTTCATAATTTCTTATGGACTCCAAAAGCTTATGCCAAACAGGGCCTAAGAAGTGCAACTTCAATGGATACTAAAGGAAAGAAACTATAAGCATGGCCCAGCCAGACGTGACTTAAAATATCTTTACTGAGTACCTCGAAAGATGCTGCATTAAATTCATCAGGAAGACGTTGATCAGAAGATTTCAGTAGCTCGAAAATTTCCACCACAGAAGTACGAATCTTTGGTATTAATGATTCAACTTGCAAAACCTACAGATCATGCCAAACATTAGCTAGTCTGAAAAACTGAGCTTTAACTACATTAGAGGCCCTCCAGCATTAAGGGTTATCAAGATCAAAAACACCAAACATGCACCCATTATGTATCTCAGGAAAGGCCATATGGCCCATATCAGAGAAATCCTCCATATCTAGGAACAAGAAGCAGAAATTTAATCATAAGATACTTTAAATTCTGGATTCAAATAAATGCCAACTGTCTCTTCAGGTGAGAAAGAGTTTCAAAATTGAAAGCAATGTTGTGAATAAAGGAAAAGAAAAGGCATTACATCACCAATCTATGCACAGAAAATGGTAGCCAAAAAGAGAGAATTAAAAAAAAAAAATTCATCCGAGGTTCAGCCAGTCTGCTCACCGTAGATGATACTCCTATGAGTCTCAGTATACAATGGAACATAAAATACCGGAGAAAATTTCCCCTTGTATAATTGTGGAGATTCAGATCCGGGCAGGAGTGGATAAGCATAGAAAATATAGAGCACAAAAAGTGAACTCTAGACCAAAATCATGCTTTAATTCTATTTCTTCAAGAAATGACAAGAGGAGAAGTTAAAAGCAAGAGCAGCTGTCTTCTTGTATTTGGACTCTGCAGAAGTATTAGCACACAAATACACTTTGCAACCCAGTATGCTTTCTAGCGTCTCACTTTAGGCCCTCTCGGATAAATTGTATCACTTAATGGCCTCTATTTTTAAACTGATTTCAACTGATGACAATTGCTAGTGGATATGAAGATTGAATGCCTCAAATAATTGTTGAATTTCATTGTCCTCAATTGAGATCGATTTAAAATCGAGGGCCTGAAGTGATACTCCTGATAATAGAGGCCTAGAATGAGAGTTAAGAAATACAAACGGTATTAAAGTACGTTGGACCTCTGTTATTAAAATGGTACGATACACGATACGTATCGTACGACTCGATACGATACACCTGCTTTTCGATATTGCATGCATGAATTGAAGCACTCTACTAATCGCAGATGAATCATGCGATACGATACGCTTTTACGATACGGTGCAATTCTGTCGAGAGGAGTTCGAACATGTTGACGTCTTGTTTCTCTCACAAGATTTAAACCAGATGGAATAATATACATAATATAAACATATATATACTAATATAATACAACTTGGGTAAGGGACAAAGTCACAAAAGTCAAAAAAGTGAAAAACCAAAATAGCATACTAATATATATATATATATATAATATGTATACTACACCTCTCTCACGGTCGAGTGCCAATAACACGAGAGAAGGTGAGAAGGTTTCGTTTCCAATTTTTTTTTTCCCCTATGAAAAGCGGATCCCACCTTAGCATATAGTCATATAAAAGTGAGAATTTGCGTTATTGTGCACGCTTGATACAAACTTGAAATTTAGAAGTTGTGATGAATCTAATGGTAGTAACGACGAATTTACTGATTTAATGTAGTATGTTTCATTGCATTTATCTATTTTGATCACGGTCGGTGGGATTCAAACCCACATTTCTTGCCATTGCAAATTCACAATGGCTTTCCAAAGCTTAGATGTGTTTTATATCATTATTTTATTGTTCTTTTCTTCTACTTTTCATCCTACATAGTTTTCATCCTTTTTATTGTTTTTTTTTTTTTTTAATTTGTTACTGAATCTTACGATTCACGATTCGCGAATCCCGATTCGATACACTAGTGACATTTCGATTCACGATACGAATCCCGATTTGACAACCCTGCTTTGGACCATAAAAAGAAATCATATAATCTCCTCCAAAACTTGCTAATCAACATACTCAAGGGCATAATCAACATTGCATAGATTAACATATACTGATGAGAATTTTGCAGCCTATTAAGCCAGTTCAAGAAATAAATCCCCGTAAATTGCTTGCCAGATAGATATGCTAATAAAAAATTATACGACAGTAACTGCAAAGATAGATCCTGAAACTTACAAAATAGATTTTACTCGATAACAGATTCCAGTTTCCAAATAGCTCCCTCAGTTCATCAACAGACTGACCCAGTCCTGCAAAAACTTTATGAAATGGTTCTTCAGACGCTATTTCAGCATCAATTAAGGCATCAAGTACTGGCTTTAACAACTTCAATATCTCTTCAATCTTCAGGTAATACTTCTGAACCGGTTCACAATTTATGTTTTCACGAGAAGACAAATGAAAGAAAGAAGAGATGTTGTTGAGAAGTACTTTCAACAATGATATCTCCATCACACCTGTGCACATAACAGCATGGCAGATGACACTGAAATGAGATACTGGAAGACATATTTGCGAATCTAATTTGTAGTGTGTAAAAATTTATTACACCAAATAATCAAGTTGAGCTGACTTAAGTTTAAGGGGTATAATTACTTTGTCAGAATCAGAACACATCAATCTTGAAAGGTTTAGAGAACCAGTGGGCCCTACTACCCCATGCACCACCCAAGAAAGAGGGGAGATTGAGAAAATTGGCAGCACAAATTATAAACTTCTCATCACAATGGGTTTATTTATTTACATATTGCAAGATATCAGAAATCTTCTATGCACATGTATTTCAGACAGTCGAGTATTACAGCTGTTTATTTGTTTTGCATAGATTACGAAATTGAGCCAATGAGGACGTGAGGAAAGATATGATCTGATCACTTTCAATATGTTTCTATACCAAACCAACAAGGAACATTATTCAGGACAAATATTAATTCTCAATGGAAGTTCAAATTTATTCCTCGATTGGGGCCTCCTGTTTGCATCACTTAAGTCACAGTACAGTTAAAATAAAAAAAATAATAATAAATAATAAATTAAAAAAATTTAAAACATGAGAATTCTTAGAAGTGTTTCACATTCAATAGTGGCAATCAGAATTTTGATTCCCTGCTCGGAAGAAGTTCCCAAATTTGAAAAATACAGCAATAGCACAAGACTAGTCCTAAATTCCAAAAACTCCACAAATAAAAAATTCCGGCAACACTCCAGATTAGTCCTAATATTATTAGACCACTAACTAATCTCAATGGCCATGTCATTTTCTCGTTAGTCCCAAAGCTAGCACGGAAAAAGCAGCTTGTCCAAAGGTTCATCAATTGCCTCGCATTGAAAGAAATTCGTCCTGGAGTTATTGAAGTTTGATGGATTGATGAGATCCTCAAACCATCAAAACAAATTTTGAATTTCTCCAAAGATTTGTCACACTTTTTTTTCCCTTCCCCTTATTCACATTGTTTTCAATGACGGCGACCTTAAGTCTGGTGGATTGATAAGATCCTCTAACTGAAAAAGTAATATTCGCATATTCTTTGAAACTTGATAAGATCTTCACACTTAAGGTTGCCTTCATGGATAACGAGGTGAATAAGGAACAAACTGCCTTCATAAGGCAATATAATAGTAACATAGGTCACTGCCTGCAATAACACTAAACTCAAGAGCAAGACATCATCCTCCCGACAAGAAAAAAATGTCTAAAAGAGTCATTGCGTGTGTGTCTGAGTGTGTGTGTGTGTGTGTGTGTGTGTGTGTGTGTGTGTGTGAGAGAGAGAGAGAGAGAGAGAGAGAGAGAGAGAGAGAGAGAGAGAGAGAGAGAGAAAGAGAGAGGCTACTTAATATAGTATGAGGTCACAATTTATAAGACTGAAGACTCTATCATGGAGTTTGAGTACATATGAATATGGAATCACCAATGAAGCACATGGATCAGACACCAACTCGCATATAGGATAACTCAATGTATAGTGAAACAAACCAAAATCACAAATGGTCCACATCAGTATGTATATTCATAGCTTAACAATGCACCTCTAGAACTATATTACAGATGGCTATATAATGGTAAAAACTAACAAAATTATCACAGATGTGACCCATAATTAAAATGTCAAAAGCAGAGATCCGTTGTGGACTACTAATAAACATGCAAGCAGACAAAATATAAGACAGAGATCAAGACAAAGATGAGAAGATAACCATCTATAGAAATCAAATGTTCTATAATCATAGATTAACAATCCACCCCTAGAACTACATTATGGACGGGCGGGTGTATACTGGTGACAACTAAGAAATATTTCAGTATCACACGACTCCAGTAATTAAAATGTGAAGAGCAGAATTCAGTCCCTTCATAAACTAAAGGATTCTGGAAAGCTACATAATGGTGAAAACTAAGCAAATATCAGTATAACACAACTCCGATAATTAATTGTGAAGAGGAAATTTCAGGTCCATTATAAACTAGAGGCACAGATCAAGCATAAATTCATCCAGCGCGTATCTTTGAAGTAATGAGTGAATAACCAGCGAGATTAAAATGAAAAAAGAAAAAAGAAAAAGAAGAAGAAGGGAAAACAAACCTTTTCACAGTGATCTCAGAATCTCATCTGATTTGTCTCATATTGCTGATCCTCGAGAAACCAAAGCAAAACCATATAGGGAAGACTATCCTTTCTTGAATTCTCAAGAGCAGAATGCAATCCCAATACCAAATATTAGACTCGCACAGAAAGGTTTGGGGATGATACCCTGAACATGAAACGTAAAAACCATACTTAAAGTAGCTTCGATTTAAATAGGTAACTGAATTTGCTTGCTGTTGAAGAATACTTCGCAATTAGCCATTGATTTTGTGGATTATATAATATATGGAAACATTAAAGAATATTCTGATACGAATTTATTATTTATGATTTTATATCTTGCTGATTCTATCTTCATCCTATATATATATACATTATGTAGGGATGTAATTCATCCAAAACAAAAATAGAATGTCAAAGAATAATTATCCCTTCCCTTTTCTTTTTGACATGGTATCACAACACTAAGCTCTCGGTAACCACTTTACTGCATTCTGCTTCCCCGGCGAGTGCCAACCTTTCGGCCCGTTGAACCAATGTCTAGTATATAAAATCTTACCACTCTCGGGCCGCGCACTCTTGGCCCTAGCGGCACTCTCTATCCTCGTGGCTCTTGGCCCTCACGGTACTCTACACCCTCGTGGCACTCTCGTCCTACCGGCTCTTGGCCATCGCATCACTCTAAGCCCTCATTGCACTCTCAGCCCTACCGGCTCTTGGCTATAAAATCTCTCTCGGCTAGCGGCTCTACAATTTTTCCCAGCCATGCAATAGGCTCTATTTATGCAAGTTGGGAGTAGCTGACATTTAGTCTCCAGCTTGAAGGGGAGCATCAAAGAATATTTCGTAATCATGCCATTTATTTTGTGGATTACGAAATATATGGAAACATTAAGAATAAAATTCTGATATGATTTACATGTGGCTGATGTATCTTCAGCCTATATGTATAATATATAGGGACGTAATTCCAATATCAAAGAATAATTCTCCCTTCTCTACAGTTTTTGATATGAAGGATTTCGCAACTGGCTGTTCATATGCAGCAACCACTCGTCAAGAAGTCAAAATGTCAAGATAGAGCAGTTCTACCGTCATGGACTCTTAAAAGCTTTTAACAATATGCAGGAGTAGTTATGGCCTTTTGAAAGAGAGTACAACAACAATATTCATTACCAACATGGTAACACCATAATATTCTAAATAACAAAGCATTCTGATGTACACACACACACACACACATATCTAAAGTGTACGTAATAAGGATGCGAAGTAATAGTGCGTGTGGGATTCTGTGAAGAGGGTACAAATTCTTGAGCCATATGGGGAGCAGTTTTTCTCGATTATGGAACATTTTTCTTTTCGTATAAAGTATCAGATCATGTGTACCCTTGTTTCTGATCAGACGAGGAGCAAAAGAAATTCCCATCTGTTGCATGAATAAGAAAAACCTAACAAGGTTTAGTTGAGAAAACGGAAAGGACTCGTCTTCGTAAATATTTGACAAGTCAAAGCTACTAAAGGCATGTTCTGGCAAATGTCACAGAAAAGCACACAAATCTGCATGCAAAAACTAGGTGGGAAAATTTGTAGCAGGCAAAACTACTTCGTACAATGACATCATGTTGAAGGAATATGAATATAGACAAGAGTCCAAAGTAAGAAATAGTGAGGTTCTTGATAGAAGAGAAGTAAAAGGTGGCCTTCAGAAATTACTGGTAGATGATGTAAGTACGTTTCTGTGAAAGGATCCAGTTCCAGAAGTCCATACATGCATGACAGCATGAGGAAGTTTTACAAGAGATAAGAAAACCTAATAAAGCTGATGAAAAGCATGTTTAACTAGGCAACTAGGAAACTTTAACGTAAAGCATGCTTTAAATTCTTTTTAATCAAGTTTAAGCTGAATACATTCCCCATTTTATATTTCCATATAAATATGCTGATGGTACAGATATATATGATTGTTACAAGATTTAGCATCTGGTCACTTGTGGTTTCGCTAGCGATGAGATATAGTAGTGCTAGAAGTCATATACTGATCATTTGTGCTATTTGCTTTTTGTTTTGGAAGTTTTAAGTAGTCTCAAATTTAATAGTAATTCCTCTTGTAACTCAGTCCTAATTAGTAATAGTCTTAAGTCTTAACTGAATCAGAAATACCCAACGGCCTATAAATATCTACACAAGCATTCTATTAAAAAATGTTGAGTTTATGAGAATTGGATACATGTCTATATAGTGTGGCTGAACCTTTCCAAGGGTACAACGTGATAATTCTTCTTTTCGTATTCTCTACTTCTTCAAACATTGTTCTCCAGTAGTCCAGTTTCAGGATGCCAGAAACAACCCAAATTTTAGGCCCAAACTGTCGAAATTAACCCTAATCTAGTACCCTCTACCATTAGAAAAAAAAAAAAAAAAAAACCTTAAAATCAATCACTTCACAGTCCTAACAATTCAAATTTTGAAATACAGCTCACTGCCCCTTTAAAAACCAAGTTAGTTTCTTGTCGTTTCATCCCTAAACCTCGGAATTTTGTTCCATTTTTTGAATCACTTCACAGTCCTAACACTTCAATTTTGAAATACAGCTCACTGCCCCTTTAAAAACCAAGTTAGTTTCTTGTCGTTTCATCCCTAAACCTCACAAATTTCTTCCATTTTTTGAACCGATAACCATACAAGTTTTTTTAATGAAAAAACATCAGAAAACAACCCATAGGCAGTTTTTTTCAATGTTCACAGACTTGTTCTACACCATTAGCAGTGAGAATGACTTCAATCGAAGCACATATAACACAGAAAGGAAAGATTCATAAAACTATGCTAAGAGATGGAAATTAAAAGTCATACAATGTTAAGGGCGACAGATGTGCCAGCACTGGATCTTTTAATTTAATTCAAACCAAGTAAGAAACTTAAGTGCAACACATGATAAATGCTAAAAATGTCCCTAAAATTTCGGTGTTTTGTCTCATGGAAGCTTTAAATAGGAAACTCTCAATAAAAGTAACTAAATTAAGCTTTGGAAGCTTATGGGTGAAAGGTCTACAATCTATAGTGACGCTGACCAAATAATTTAACAAGATTTTACAAACGAGAATATGCCCAAAAAAAAAAAAAAACACTGGCAGTCTGGCACCTATCTATGAAAACAAAGGTGATATTCATAGCTGCATCAACCACCAATATAAACTGCAAATTATACACAAAAAAAAAGTGGCATACAGTAGCAATAAATTAGGCACTACAAAGTAGTATCAGTGTACCGAATTGATTATATGTCGTGGAAATTTATTATCGCCACTACTTTCTCCTCTACGCTATTGGTCAAAAAAGCTCAAGAAAATAAAAGGAACATATGGTGATTATTGGAATTTGGAACATATGAAAAGCATCTGCCGGATTCCCAAAACAACAATGTGGAGCATTTTTTATACATAAAAACAGATCAACTAATCATAGGCAGGATTAAAGAAGTGCTGGGCAGCCCCCGAAATAGGTTAGAACTAGAAGTACAAGAGCTAGAAGTACAAGAGCTGATGATAATTATGCTTTTACAACAGTTATATGTGCAACATGTACTTCGCTGGAGTTTGTGCAAGTGCCTGCATAGGAATGACTAATACACGAGGAGCCTAACATACAATTGCAAACTTGCATGTGAGTTCAATTCTGTTGAATTAACTTGGACAGAATTTAAACCACCTCCAGCATATAAATGTGAGAACTCACAAGAAACAAAAACACCTACCATGTTTAACAAAACTGACAACAAGAGAAGAGAAAAATTACCGTACATAAATTTCCTATCACATTTGGAAGTAACTAAATTTCCAAATAACTTTGTGCAACAAAAAACTGAAGTTGCAAAAACAGAAAAAATGATTCGTCGAAATAATGAGTAACCCAAGGTTTTTAAATTGGGAGCCTACGTGGGATCGTTTTGGATTCATAGGATCAAGAGTGTAGGATCAAATCAAAGATCGCACGAACCCACAAATACAAAATCAAAATTTCAATTTTTTATGTAACCGCAAAGTTAAGTAACAAAATAAAACTTCTAACACAAATTAATCCAACTTCCAATTACAATGAAAACAAATAAAGTAACAAATCTCGTAGCTTCAAACAAAATAGTTCACAATGTAGAATTAAAAGTTCACCACGCAAAAAAGAAACTTTTTTAGATCATCATCATCATTCCAAGATTCTCATCCAAGTCATAATCAACACTATTGCCTCATCATCACCACCGTATGTGTCATCATAATCTACATATCAACATCATTGTCATCCTTATTCCTTAGTGACTGTGATCTCACCAAATTCGTCATTAACATCATCAAAGTCTCTTAAAGCATTTAAGGTCCTTAAGGGTCTTCATCGTCACGAATTTCATGAACCTCCACAACCTCTTGTGGCCAAATTTTACCACCACCTAAATTGGTACAATGAAAAAGAACAAACAAAAGGAAATAACATTTCGCTTAAACTTTCCAGTGTAATTCCTCAACGGTCCTGGTCTGATCCGACAATCAAATAGTGATCCTGATCCGATCCTGCAGCCTATGCAATTTTCATGCGATCTAGATCGATTTAATTAAGTTGAATCGTACAAGTCCAAGATCCGGATTGCGATTTTGATAACATTGGAGTCACCATTGACATCAACACATCAGCAATCGTAAAATTTTCGAGCCCAACCCTAGACGCTCAAAGATCCTTTCTCAAACATGCTCCCACTTCAAGTCAGAAGATAGGTACTAGACACATCCCTGATTGGGGTCATTTCCATGGACATACTTTCCCATATTCTAAGGAAGATGTCTCATGGCATTTGCTATACATGGACAATGTGGGTTAGTTGATGACACTAAAGATTAATACTTTCATATCTAAAGCACGTAGATCAAGCATGACTAGAAAAAAATATTCAGAATGTAGGTTTTTTAAGTCCAAAATCATGGTTGAGAGAATCGTACGATTCACGATTCGATTCGATTCTATTCTCATACCGAACAATTCCAATCATGTGTATGAATCGAAAATCGCATTGAATCGGTTTGAATCATCTGATTCATGGACCATTCGTGATCCGATTCACGCGATTCATAAAAATTGAGTTTCGCTAAGAAAAAAAGGTGTTGTCTTATTTTTTGCCCGTGTTACACGCCCTGCTTGCATGTACATAAATATGTGGCTAGTAAGATAGTGTCAAGCGTTTTATTAGGAAATCAGAACTGTCATTCATGCGTTGTCCTTATATTTGTTCCTTTTTCCTATTGAGATTCATCTACATATGTGAAGTGATGGGCTTCGGCCTTCACATCCTAAAAAAAAGCAGACACATTGTTTATTTTGTGTATACATACAACCATGTATATACATGTGTTTCATATGCTGTTCAAATGTATTATCATTAATTTTGTGAACAAGTGAATCTTACGATTCATGATTCGATTTAATTCATGATTCATTATTTTGCAAACCGATTCACAATTCGATTCACGATTTGACAACAATGATTGGAAAAATGAATGGGACATGACACAACTTCTAAGAGATCACTAGACTGACCTTGACCTTCTCGATCATGTTGGATCACTTAACCCCTCGAATGAATGACTGGGGAGGACATTAGACATCCTCTCAGAGAACTAGAGCGGAATGGGAAAAGTATAGCACTCTTTTGCTTGTGATTTTAGTCTTCACAAAATAAAATGGAAGGACAACTTTAGAAGAAGGTTTGCAAAAATTCCTTGGTGAAAAAGATGAAATATTCAACTTCATGGATCTGACTAATTTGTGGAGTCCATTCCCACAATTGAAAATCCATGACAGTGGGTATGGATGCTTATGGTATGAAAATGGCCAAGTACACTGCAAGCTGAAATGATACAAGTTGGAAAAGGGTAATTTATTTGAACCTTCCCTCTAAAGATGGTTAAGTATGCATTAAATGTTGGTGGGCTTTTTTGAAAGTTCGTGTGGCGGTTGGAATTTTCTTAACCATGAATGTTTTTCTTTATATATATATATATATATATTTGAGAGTTATACATATATGTGGATCCACTCGGGCAGAGAGAGAAGAATAGTGAGAGAGTGTGGGTTCTTTGGGATATTGAGAGTGAGTGTACAACGGTACTGGGTTGGGTTATGTGACTTAACCCAAAGCGTCTTGTACCAATTTATATCTGAATAGTGAAAGAACTGGTCTCTTTGTGGACGTAGGCAGTGTTTCGTCGAACCATATTAATTCTATTATGTTTACTTTTCCCTCGTCCATTTATTTTCGTCCCATTAGTTGGTTTAATTATCATTCTGGTGCGTGAATCCCAACGTAATGTAGAAGAGAACTATGAGTTCTTTAAGAAAATCTTTTTCAAAGAACATCTCAGAACCCTGTCAAGTTACTAGAGCCTTCGACTCATTATCAATGGCACAATAAATGAACATAAGCAGAAAGCTTTCATCTTTACAGCAAACTAATGAACTAGATTGAACTTACTTATCAAGTAATTTCAATTTAAGGATAAAAAAGAAAAATCCAAGTTTAGGCCCCCTATCAACTTTTTTAAAATCGTTTATCTAACGTTATGTAATCTATACTTAAAAGCATTTGTGCCCCCGCTAATTTTGTTAATTTGCCCCTTTCAAACTAAGAAATCTCACATTAGTAGTTAAATTTTTCTAACTTCAACCCAAATAAATATCAAGATTTAACTCAGTTAGCCTCAAATATTTAAATCCTTATAGATATCCCTTTTGAACCTACAAGATTCTTTGATTTATGAGTATAGCTGGTCAGGATAAAAAAGAAGAAGAAGAAATCAAGCATGATTAGTTAGCCTTAATGTTTCAGCACACCACATGTGCAATCCACATATCAAAAACCATACATACAATTTTGCAATCCCTAGAAGCCAAAATAGTGAGTCAGTGTGAGGGGCCCTGATTGACTCGCTAGCTAGCGCTGCCGATTCGAAGGCTCTCTCTCTCTCTCTCTCTCTCTCTCTCTCTCTCTGAAGGGAAAAACACAAAACGGTAAAAGAGGAAACTCACCTGGAGTTGCCAAATTTTCCGTCGCCGTCGTCGTTGTTGTCGCCGGAGTGTGCCGATTTGGGGGTCTCTCTCTCTCTGTCTCTCTCTCTCTCTCACACACACACACACCGAAATGGTGAATTTCAGGTTTGGCCTTGAAAGAAGTGATTAGTTTAATTTTGGGCTAGTATTTAGAGTAAATTACACGAACACCGCCTAAACTCTAACGTGTTTTCACTAATACCTCCCGAATAAAAAACAAAATTGAACAAATGACCCCTCATCTATCTAAAATCAATGATTAATTACAGATACACCTCATGTCTTTGGACTAAAGTGAAACAGTTAGCAATAGGGGGTGTGTTTCGGCCAAAATGGAACGGAAAGCAGTGTATCGGAAAAAATTCCGAAAATTTTGGAATTCCAAAATGTTTTCTGATTCTGATTCTGAAATTCGGAATTTTCATTTTCCATTCTAATTTTGGATTTTCGGAATTTTCCAATACAAGGAGTACTAGCTTGGGACTAATGTGGTGGTAGCTTAAGACTAATTATAGAATCACATTCCTCATCTTGATTCCATACTGACTAATGTGGGACAAATGTAAGATAAGTTCGGAAATTTTTGAAATATTTCGGAATAATTTGAAAATTTTTCAAAAAATATTTTTTGGAATATTTTCGGAATTCTTAAAACAATTCGGATTCCAATCCGAATTTTTTCGGAATTCGGATTGCATTTTAGTTTCCAAAATTAAAATTTTCCAAAACGGAATTAGTCAGAATCAAAATTTCCGTTCTAAATTATACCCATAATTAGCAATCTATCCCAAAAAGTACAAATCTAAGGGTCCATAATTCACCTTTTTCTCAACTGCAGAGTAAAGATTACATTATTAATTAATGCTGACATATCCAATTACCAAATTAAAATCAAGAGTAAAGATTACATTATTAATTAATGCTCATATTACATGGAGCAAAAAATAATGCTCATATTACATAGATAGATATACTGTCGCTAGAATCAGGTACTCTCTCTCTCTCCCAATATCTTTGTTTCTCTCTCTCTCTCTCTAACACACAGTTATGTATCTACTCGCTCGCACACATGCATGACCATTCATGCTTTGATGAGTTTTATTTTTTTAAAAAAAATACATATTACCCTATCCAAAGCCCAAGTCCATTTAAGTTTGTTTTTGTAATCTCAATATAGATATAGCCTCCGTTTTTAATATTGGTATCTGTTTTTTGTGTCCAGAGTGCATGTGTGCGGAGGCAAAATAGCAGCGGCAGATTGAGGAATTTTCAATCAGGGGCTATGTAAGAACTTAGAGTCATACGGGGGTTCGGGGCAGCGCTCTTGAGGTAAATTTTTTTGAAATTATTTGTAATTAGGCCAATATATAACATATAATAAGGTTTTTTTTAGGATAAATTAGGCACAAACCCTTAATTAAAGTAAAGAAAGTTTAAAGGAACCGTTTTTTTGGTACACTAGTCAAAAGTCCCTCTTACCTTTTTCATTGTTCAAGCCCAAGCATGCCCACAGCCACTCACACATGTGAGTGGCTGTACTGTAACAATCCTCATTTTAAAAAATATTTCAAAACTTTAACATTCTATAACTTTTGATCTACAACTCTATTTTTTACAAATTTTATACCGTTGGAATCGTGTTGACGAGAGCTACAAAACTAGAACCATTGTTGATATGTTTTGAGCATTTTTTTTTTTTCTTAAATTTGAAGAAATTTTGGAAAAAAACATAGTTTTGTGAAATTTTACAAAAAAAGTTTTGTGAAATTTGTAGAAATTTTGAAAAAAAAAAAGTGTTTTGAATTGTCACTTTTGGTATTTAGTGAAAACTAGTACCATTGTTGATATGTTTTGAGCAAAAAAATCAAAATCAAAATCTTACATGTCTTGTGTAACTGAAAATTTCACAAAACTACTTTTGTGAAATTTCACAAAACTCTATTTTTTTCAAAATTTCTTCAAATTGAAAAAAAAAATATGCTCAAAACATATCAACAATGGTATTAGTTTTGTATCTATCGTCGACACGATTCCAGCGGTATAAAATTTGTAAAAACATTCCAGCGGTATAAAGTTATGGAGGTTTAAAGTTTTGAAACATTTTTTGAAAATAAGGAATGCTACAGTACAGCCACTCACACGGTGTGAGTGGCTAGAATGTTTGGAACTCTCTTAGTCATGCGCGTGGGTATGCTTGGGTCTTCATTTCCAAAATTGCTGAGAGAGACTTTTGACTAAAGCATAGAAAAAGCGGCTCCCTCAAACTTTTTCTTGTTTTAATTAAGGATTTGGGGCTAATTTACCGTTTTTTTTTATCAATTTTTGGGAGAATGAAGTATAATTGGGCCAACATAATACATATAAAATTATTTATAAGCCTAACTAATTTTTTTGGGGGGCTATATAATAAGTTTAATTATTTTGAAGGGGCAAAGCTTAATAAAATTTAAAAATTTATCTAAAATACATATATAAAAGTACAATTTCTCAAAACCTAGGGGTGGCCACTCCCCCACTTGCCCCCCCCCCCCCCCCCCCCCTACATCCACCACGGCAAAAGAGCATATGTGTGTGTCACTGTGTGTCGATAGGGACAGATGGATTTAGAAAAAGAACCAGTAATTTACTCTTTAGAAGAAAAAAAAAAGGACAGAAAAATGTGTGTCTCTCGATAGGGACAGATGGATTTAGAAAAAGAAAAAGAACCAGTAATTTACTCTTCAGACCAAAAAAAAAAAAAAATTTGAACCCAAAAAAATAAACATGAATGTGTGTGTTTGTGCAGAGAGCGAGAGAACAAATATTTTGCAACTACACTGTGTGTGTGTGCGTGTGTATGGACAACCATGTGCCTCACTGTCACAGTTTTGCAACTTCAGACAATTTTTTCCTCATTAAGCAACTTCACAATTGTGTGCTTGTTTGTTTGAAAAAAAATTTAAAGAACAAATGCCAGAAATTAATGGGAAAATGAAACTTTAGTGGCTTCTTTGTTTCTTTTACAAAGTTTTTATCTCTTTTATTAGTTTTAATTTATTGCTTTATTTGGTGTTAGCCTTAGGTTTCTCTAGGTTTCGATCACCAAGACCCAAACAGAGCAGCCGATAGTGGTGTAAGCAAATCGACCGGATTGACCAAACCGATAAAATACACTAAACTTAAACTGAAACCAATTAGTTTGCTTGAAAATCACCCCGAACCGAACCGTTTTAACCCCTAGCAGCCAATACTATTAGTTTCAATTTTTCAAAGTTTTTGAAAGAAAAAAAAAACCACTCATATATTGATTCATTGAATCTTTTTTTCGAGGCTATAGAAGTTTTAATTATATAATATTTGCTTCAATCCTTTTTATCAAAGTTTTTGAAAAGACAAAAGAAAAAGAAACAGCCATATTGGCTTTTTTTTCCATTCTTTAGAAGGATTAAAAAACAAGAAAAAAGAAAAGGAAAGGAAAACGTAGAAAACTTAGATCCTTAAAATAAAATCCTTATTTCTTTCTTCTTCTTCTTCTTTCTTCTTCTTTTTTTTTTTTTTTCTCATTTGCATGGGTTCAATAATAACGTAATTTTTATAATCACATGCAATGGTATTTTCCTTTTTTCTTTTTTTCCAATTTAAGCAATTTTATTTATTTAAAAGAGTATCATATAGCTAGAAGTGATAAGGGAATGGAGATGATGTGATGCTTGAATCGGATTACATGAGTTCAATAATATGTTTAATTAGTTATGTTTCAACATATTTATGATATTCTAACCAACAAAAACAAAATTATATTTGTGATATTTTGATTATTTTTTAGAGCCTTCATAATGATATTCAATGTATGTTTTTATAATTAATCTTCTTTTTTTTTTTTGCTGTTAGTGGTATTTTATGTTTCCCAAATGCTCAATTAATTGTACCATATGTTGTGAGAGAGGTTGGTGTGTAATCATGTTAATTTATGTCAATTTCATGGTAATTCATGTTTTTCTATTATGGATGACATGACTATCTACGGTTAAGTAAGCTTTTTAATTTATAATAAATATTATTTTTCTATTTTTTGAGCCGAACTTTCTGTATTTATTTTATTTTTCTTTACAGACGGATGGGGAGACTTAAAGAAAATAGTGAGTATAGACTATATATTTTTTTCCCTTTAATTTTGTGTTATCAGCAACTATTACTTAAAATATTTTATAAAATATGTCCAATTTTACGGGAAAAAAAAATGGTGGCATTGTCATTCATGAGGAACCTGAGTTTAATAGGTCGATACTTTCTCAGGTAACGAACTTAATCATTAGTACGAGATTTTTTATTTATTTTTTGTGTCTTGCCCATAGTGATAAGGGTTAAATAGTATAAAGTCCTAGTTCTTGTATATTCATAGGAATAGACCTAGCCCACAAAATAATTTTGTGATAGATCCATAATTTCAATTATGACCAACGTACCTCTAACACACATGGCAAGTCAAAATGCTGTCATAACTACCCAAATTAATGTGTGTATACACGCATGGTTTATATATATACATATGTATATGTATATATATGGCAAGTTAAAATCAACTTTATTTAATTAATGAATATCTGTGTATATGTATATGTTTATATATATGGCAAATCAAAATCAATCTCAATCATGGTGATAAGTATATATATGGCAAGTTAAAATCAGTTTTATTTAATGAAGGGTGATATGCTATTTCCACTCTATCATTGAACTAAGGCACTCCATGGTACCACTCTTAGAGCATGTGGTATGACATACATGGTACCACATGCTCTAAGAATGGTATCATGGAGTGCCTTAGTTCAACGATGGAGTGGCAATAACAATTCTCTTAATGAATATCTGTGTATATGTATATATTTATATGGAAAATCAAACTCAATCTCAATCACGGCGATTTCGGCGATCCTCAAAATCACGCCGACAATCTTGTATTTTCAAAATTCAAACCAAAATCCTTAGATTTTCACCATCTTTTCATGAAGATTTATGGTTTACCAGTCTATTTCAACCTAACGAAGAGCTTGACGGTGCGACTCCGATGCATCCCAACGATGGCGAGAAAAGGTAGACAATGATTTCTAACATATGAAATGCTTCACTGTATTTGGTTTATCTTAGTACTGATCATCATTCAATTGTCAAATCAAGTTTATGAAAAATATTAGGTTAAAAAAAGATGGTTTCTGCGTATCCGTTTGTGAAGCGATTGGATTTTTGCTTTCATATGATTGTCAATCCTATAATACATGTTTTAACAACAATTTGTTGATTGTGTGATTTTGTATTCCAAAATATTATTGACCGTTGTCTCGCTTCCATAGAGCGGGATTGTGTTTTTTATTCATAAAAATTTTATGCACTAAAATTATGGAAATTGTTGACAGTGCAAATTTTCACACTCATTTGTAATGAAGATGCTTTGAGCTTTATTTCACCCACATTTTGAAAATGGAAAATAAGTCAATGTGAAATTTTGCACAATCGAGTGTGAAATTTCACACTCATTTTCAAAATGGGCACAATTCAACCAGCAATGCATAGGTCATAAGCCAGTGTGAAATTTCACCACCGTTTTAAAATGGTCATAGTTCAGTGTGAAATTTAGCACTAATTTGTGATTAAAATGTCTTGAACTATTGTGATGAAAATACTATGACATCTTGTGAAATTATAGGTCGTTGTGAAATTTCACCACTATTTTAAATTGGTCATAGCTTAGCGTGAAATTTAGCACTAAATTTTACCCCCATTTCTTAATCACAAGAGGGAATGATTTTTTTTTTTTTTGACTTGCAGTTTTTACAGTTCAAGATTGAATAATGTGAAATTGTTTGGAAAAAAAAAAAGCTTAATGTACAATATCAAATTTCACATTGTTTGCATAAAATGTACAGATTTGTCACTCACGACAAATTTTTTTACAAAAACTATCATGATCCATAGCAACAAACACAAAAAATGGAAATAACTATAATTATGAGATATTAAGTTCAAAATCAAATATGGCAAGTCATAATGCTATCATAACTACCCAAATCAATGTGTATATACACATGGGTTATATATGTATATATATAAAGCAAGTTAAATTTATTTTAATTTAATGAATATATATATGTATATGTGTATATATATATATACAGTTTTTATCCTATGAGGACTCCCTCATTTTATAAAATGCACACCCCTCACTTCTCTCTCAATAAAGAGTTTGTATGAATCCATCTAGCCCCCTATTTCTATGGGATTCCTTCTCCAATTTAGCAAAAACATCCCTCCAACTCAAAAAATTTTGAAATCCGTGGGAGGGAAAATAGGAAAGAGAGACGTTAATAGAGAGAGAAGTGAAGGGTGTGCATTTTATAAAATGAGGGAGTCCTCATAGGATAAGAACTGTATATATATATATATTCACGTGTGTATATGCTTGGGGGTAAAAGGTCAACAAATTTATTTATAATTGAGAGGATTGTGCACTAATCTCTAAAAATATTCACCATACTTGGACCTATGAATATGAAAATACTATTGATGGACCTAATCCAAAATAGTTAGGTAAAATAGGACTTTTCACTAGATTTCTATAGTGGTAATTCAATTCTTGGAACATGTACTTACAACTTATTTTCCTATTAATTACTATTTAAGGCAAATACAAAATGCTTCCATAAGGGAAAGGAGAAAGCAAGAACCTCCAATAAAGGAAAGGAGAAAGTGACATGCTCCAAAGAAGGAAAGGAAAAAATTCATGCTCCACCAAAGGAAAGGGGAAAGAAATGTATGTTGTCATTTCAACTTCTAAGAATTTATTGTACAATTTTATTGTGTCGTCGATTGTCAATTTTGTAGTAGGAGTTAAGTGAATTTTCCACCATTGTGATGTGATTGTTGTCACTTCTTTATATTAGCATGTTTTCATTTGTCATATAAAACCATCTCTTTACATTTTTTGGAGACAAACAGTTGAAAGAAATACAAACTTTCGATGACGAAAACTCATTGTCCCTTACAAACTTTCATAACTCTTGAAATCAAGAATTTCAAAATAATAGGATAATAAAACCCACATGTGTACGGTATTCAAACAGATAAAATCTTAAACAAGGTGCCAAATTATCTGGTTTTGGAGTATTTTCCAACTCCAATGCATAGATCTTGATAAACTCGTGCGAGAAAAAAATATATAAAATAAAAGTCACCTAGATAATAATAATCATACAAAATAGTCAACCACATTAACATTCAAGAAATGGGAAAATCCTGAACAAAGTGGGTCATATAACTCAACCACATAAATGTAGTTTGAGAGTAATATTGAGTCATGAACTCAATAGTCATTTCATCATGGAATTTTACACTGATCAAAACAACTTAATCAACTTTTAATGACTATTCCACTTGGCTACAGTTAGTAAAGATTTTGGCCACTGATACAGTTAGTGAACTGTTTGGCTAGCCCTTTGTGAGTATTTTTTTGTATAATTACCGAATGCTGATACTAATGTGACGGATGCGCTTATAGATGGTCTAGAGTCAAAAGTTCAAGTGACACGAGCTTACACCCAAAGAAAAGAAGATAAAGACTCTAGAATATAGATATTAATTGTCTCCAAATATAACAATTATATATATTTGTATTGTAGAACTCTGAATTTTAAAAGGGCATTTTGGTAATTTTGGGCCAATGTGTGGGTCTTGGTTTGGTATAGTGTGTTTTATTTTGGTACATGGTGGTATCATTTTGGTATTTGTTTTAGCACATGTATATAGATGTCTGTTACATATTTGTGTGTGTGTGTGTGTGTGTGATGGATAAAGATGAGACCCACAAGTCACCTCCCAAACAACTCTCAACCACCAAAGCTTCTTTAAGAAGCTTTCCTCTCTCTCTCTCCCACCTTCTCTCTTCTTCTTTTTCATTTTTTTTGGTATACAACTGTCTCTATATCTCTCATTTCTCTCTCTTGTTTGGAGATTTCAAAATCTTCATGGAAGCTTAGAGCTTCAAGCTCAATTTTGAAGACCATCAAGCCATATATGGAGCAAGGCTATTAGATGCAAAATTGTTCCTCTTGCCAAGAGCTTCTTTTAGGTTCACTCTTTTTCCATATTGGTTTCCTATTTATTGAGTTTCTTTATACTTCTTTACAAACTTTTTTTAAAACCAAACTATGTTGGTTGACCCTATTTGACCCGTTTGGTCCTCGTGGGTTAACCCTCGACTTATTGACTTTTTTTTTGGAATCCACATAGGATTCCCCTATGCTTCCACCTTGTGGATTGATCCACGTTAGACTATTCTGTGCTGTACATTGTATTATTTGACTCATTGACCTCGCCCACGTGACTTAATTTTCGGGACGTTACATGTATCTACACTTTCTCTGTAGACCATTTCAAAGCATTTTTCTGTCATGTCCACTTTTGACCAGGAGAATATACATATTTATGCAGATGTAGAATTGCCATGGCAGCACAAAAGTGTAGAAAGAATCAAGAAAGTGAGAATTCAAAAGAGTGTTAAAATGAGAACTACAAATCTATACATGTAGGCGTGTGGACTAGGCAAGCTATAACTATGAATGGAATTGGCCCTTTGATGACCAAATCTAGATTATTGGGATTATTTACCATTTTCCTCTTAGTTTATAATATAGTAACGAAGATGGACCTCTAAATTGGAATACCATATCAGCCACTCGTTTTTGTGTTGCACTAGCTTTGACCCTTGAGGGATAATCTACATAATTAAACAATATGTCAATGTCCTTTGCTAAATAATCTTCTAATCCTATTGAAACAACTTATTAATGAACCTGAGACTAGTTTAGAACATTTCTAACCCTAACTTAATTACTTGGAAAATAAATTACTGTTTGGGAAAGCATGAACCGATTTATTGTTCACAAAAGCATCGACTTTACGTACTGAAAGGGGACTGATTGATGTTTTTCGTTACATAAAAGTCATGTCATCCATGTAGTAAATTAGCTCAGTGTACACTGACTAGGGTATTTTTTGTTTTAAAAAATGTACTATATGTTTCCTTTTAAAAAAAAAAATGTATATGCGAGTGATAAGTGGCTTAATGGTTAGGATGAGTTTGATTTTTAGGTGGATGGGACCAATTTATTTTTCACACATATTTCATTTTTCATTCAAAAAATCCCGTCCAAATCTGAGTTTCGTTTTTACTGTTTGGCTTTTGGGTTTAAAGGTAGTTTTGGCTTTTCACTTAAAGGTTGTTTGACTTATGACTTTTGACTTAAGGGCAGTTTGGTTTAATGTCTTTAGGTTTAAGGGTTGTTGGCTTAAGGGTTGTTTCACTTTTGGCTTAAGAATTGTTTGTCTTTGGCTATACAATTGTTTGGCTTTCGGCTTAAAGGCTGTTTGGCTTAAGACTTAATGATTGGTTGGCTTTTGGCTTCATGGAGGTTTGACTTTTAGATTAAGGGGTGTTTGGCTTTATTGCTTAAAGGTTGTTTGGCTCTTGGTTTAAATTTAGTTTGGATAAATAGTTTTTAGCTTCAGGGCTATTTGACTTTTGGCTCTCAATGGTTGGTTGGCCCTAACAGGTAAAGGGCTATTGACTTTTGGCTTAAGGGTTGTTTGGTTTAATGGCTTTTGGGCCGTTCTGCTTAATGGCTTTTTGCTTAAGGGCAATTTAGCTTAAGAGTTGTTTGACTTTTGGTTTAAGAATTGTATAATGAAAATACTGTCATAATTTATCGGATGTGCCAAAGGTACATAAAGTTATTAAGTGCCGAAAGAACATGAAGTTAGTTACTGGTCTAAGGCACGCATGGTTAAAATCGTTCGGTAATGCCTTTAGGCATGGGTTATACCTAGTATCTAATAAGTAATAACTATTGTCTGAAAATGTTCAAAACAGGATATGGTTCAGTCCAAGTCTCACTTTCTAGCTGGTATTTGTGAGAACCAATTAAGGTTATGTCAGGTTGACAAAGAATCAGTTTTAAGACATTATTATACTGTGCACGCACTCTTGGGCAAAGAATGGACATTTACCACACTTGGATTCATGGAGCTAGTTTACTTAAAACCATAGATCCAGTGTTGTGTTTTCCCAAACAACCCCTATGTATACCTTAAAGTGGTTTTGTGCTTTCTCAAACAACCCCTATGTATACCCTAAACCGGTTTTGTGCTTTCCCAAACAACCCCTTTAAATTTCTTCATAAACACTGGATACAAAATATGAACCTATCTTACTTTATGTATACCCTTACATGTATTAAGCAAAGTAAATTTATCATAAACATTTTCTTCTTTTGAATGTACCCCAAATTTCTTTTTTCGTTTTACCCCCTTCCCCTTAGGATCTTTTTTTTTTTTTTTTTTTAATTACAAAGGGCAGGAGTGGAGATTGAATACTCAACACATGCGATAGAGAGGCCTACGTCCCAATAGCTATACTCACTTTGCCCTTCCCCTCGAATCAGGGTAGTCGTCATTCGTCTACTATTTTGGAATGGCCCAACTTCTAAGTTCCAAACATGCACACATACCTCTCTTTTCTTTTTGCTGAGAACAGTAAAGGTGAAATCTAACAAAATATATGCCCTCCAAATAAACATTCATTTCTCTCTCTTGAAATATCTAGCACATTTGAGTTATGGTACAAAAGATCATATGCATAATCTTTAATCAGTAAAAACTTTTGAACAAAAAAAAAAAAAAAAAAATCAGTAAAAACCACAAGTCCATCCAAGACCACCCTTGGGCCATCGTCTCACGCTGCTTCCCATTAATTATAGGCCCGTTTGGATGGCAGTAATTAAAGTTGGGAATGGGTTTCTCACTTCTAATCAAAACAAACGTTTAAGACAATGTTTTAGTGGGATTTGCATCTATGTATTGCATACTCATGAGGTACGAAATTCTGAGAATAGTGGTATCTCGTTACCAGTCTAGAGTGGCATTTTGATTCCCATAGATAATCTGTATGGGAAAATAAAAAATAAAAATAAATAAATAAATAAAAGGTTATTTAGGTTAGGTTAAATTTCTATTATTTCTTGATATCATTAAATTCTTACATTAAATTCGTTTGAGTCAAACATACTCATGGAAATGTAATAGATTTTACTTGACTCAATTATTGACAATAACCAAACAGGGGTAAACAACAATAGAATTATGATATATTCATAACCTAGGTAACTCGTTACCAGTAATAAGATACGAATTCCATCCTAGTTTTCTAGCTTCCAAACGGGGGACTAAATAAAATTTCCTTCCCAACACTTGTCATGGTGGGACCACTTAAAACAACTTCCAATGAGAAGAAGTGGCCCACAATTATTGAATGTGGTTTCACTGTCATGTGTTGGACAGCAAATTCGGGATACATATTTAGGATTAGGAACTATAGTATTACTAGTGACTTCTAACCACACTGGTAATTCATACCCAACAAAGGAAAAAATAAAATTGAGGACAATAATGAGAACACAATTGGTAATATCTTCTATTGTCGATCAACCTTTTGTTGAAGAGACATCCGACAATATTCGCATACAAAATTATATATATGAGCATTACTCGATTACATTTCTATGCAAATTCAATGAAATATCGTATAAATCCCAGATGTATAGACTCTTTTTCTTTACAAAATTTAAATCAATTTGAGTTTATGGTTGCAGAAATGAGCCACTGACTGCTGAGTCAAAATGCCGTGTCCTATCATCATGCACAATCTTGAGGTCAAGAAAACTTAACCGGAGTTTCATAGCGGCTGAAGTTCTTGCTCGGGTACAGCAGTTTCAACAGGCTTGTACGACATAATTGATTGTTGCCTTTGTCTCCAAATAAACCATGCTCCGGAAGCTGATAATCCAATAACTAATGTGATGATAATTGACACAACCACAATCACGTAATGTTGTTGCCACCATGTCCTGCATCATTCCAATCAACAATATCATCAGGAGACCAGACCACCACTATGTGACCTTAGCTGGAGAAAAATGAGACTGTTTGGGTAATACAAGAATACTATAATAAGTATTCCCAAACAGGTCCAAGAAGCAGAATGTATTTTTTGAGAGAAGCAAGAACAGGCAACTGTTATTCATAAAGTCTTATGGGTAGTTGATGCGCTATTCTAAGCAAAAGTTCAAAAATAGAAGGTGCCCACAATACAAAGTTCAAATTTTTTCTTGGATTTTCATATATTTCATTCTGTGTTCCGTAATTGTGCGCTGTAAATCTGTGGATGTGCAACAACTCATGCAACAACATACTAGAGAGAGAGAGAGAGAGAGAGAGAGAGAGAGAGAGATGGGTGCTTCAACTCATTCTTAGTGGTGAGTAAATATAGACATGGGCAAAGAACTTAGAATTTTCACTTCTGCTTATTGAAGGAGAACCTAGTATTGGCCTAAAGAGATTGCTTGGTAGTTGGTAACTACCAAAAAAACGGATATAAACAAAAAGAATGCATCACACATGTGCCAACGCCACATACAATCGATCGGTAGAATGAAGGACACTGTTGCCTTTTTGCTTTTATTCATGCTCCAAATTAGAAATTGTGGAAAGAGTGGAAAAAAGGGTTAAAAGTCTTCGCAAAACAAATGCGTTTTATCTGCCTTCTTAGCAATTTCTTACTCCATAATTAATACCGTTTCTTCTCAAATGCGTAATAACAAGACTACACAGCACATGCAAACTAAAAAGTCGATGGCACAGAATATGCCAAATTCAACTAGCAAATACAAATTTAAACTGTCAAATACTTTTACCTTCCATAACTCAACCCCACCAATCCATCCAAATATGAAAGAAAACACATACATAAAGAGAGGTGCAGAAATGAAAATAAAATATGCTAGCGGGGAAAAAAAAAAAAGAGAGCCCAAATTCACCATATAGAATCCCTAATCCACCTGCCCTTGGCAAGTTAGCAAGACCGAACTATGATCAGACATGTGATTAGAATATTCTGTCTAGAACAACATCATGATGATGACAACAACAGCGGTGATGATGATGGCTGAGAAGCATAAAGAAAAACCCACATATTTAAAAGGAAAAAAAAAACCAAAGCGAACTACAGCAGATGGACCACAAAAGCTAAATAACTCTTTACCGTTTTGGTGGGGGCTCAATATTCCATCTAATAAGCTTATAACTTCCGAAGTTATCAGGAAGCCGCACACGATGTTCGGCTAACTGGGAAATAATACTCTGCCAATAATCACAATCATTAAATAAATGACAATTCTCCTTGAAAATCCACTCACAAAATTAAAAATGCAAACTCACCATAGCAGTGATGTTAGACAAGTACCCAGCAGATCCTGCGGGCCAAATGGCCCACCAAATGAGAGAATCATTTCCTTTAGCTGTAAAATTCAACAAGTGGACCTGAAACGTTACCAAAAAAAACCAAGTGGACCTGAAATCAATCATTTCAAATTGTAGGAACCTAACTTATGATGAACTTTAACATGCTAGGAATACAATTTCAACAGTTTACTAGAAAACTACAGTTAAACAACTACTCACAAGTGCATTGCTGTAATTACAAATTAAATGCAAGATAACTTGAAATCAAGAAACGAACTCGGAATTTCATATTGCTAGAGTTTAATTTCTACCTCTCCTTATATTTAAGGGTGTTCTAGTCTTTTCATCATGTTATTATCATTGTTATTATTATTTTTATTATTACTAAATTATTACTATTATTATTAGGGTATAATTTACACAGACACCCCCCGAACTATAGCTCATTTTCACTAACACCCCCTAAACTAAAAAAGTAAACAAACCGACCCCCTAATCTAACTGAGTAAAAGATCTGTTTTAACACCTTACCATGTGTTGAAATCAAGGCAATTACCATCAAAATCATGTTCCCCTTACCAAACACAACCTTCTTAATTTCTCTCCAATCTCCCTGAAACCCAACACATCCTCACCAGTAGACAGTAGTCACCAACCTTCCATTGCCGCTTCACCGTATGAATCCTCCACCAAAGCCCAAGCAAAAAACATGAACCAATCATCACTTTGGAAACACACACCAACACCTCTGTGGACCACCATTGTAGCCCTCTCCAACCACAAACTCCTTATACCATCTCCCTCGCTGTAGCCACACGCCAAATCAAACTTCCTTATACTTGAATCTAACAAATTTCACATACACACCACACAAAGGCAGAGAGAAGGGAAATAATACACACCAAATGACCAAATCACATATATACATATATAATATACTTGATGGACTTGGGGTTGAAGTAGAGAGAATGAACTGCTGTGCATATCAGTATATCACCATTAAGAAAATCAACTTTTTGTTTTCCCGTTAATTAATCAAATCAACTTTGACCCATGCAAGGTTTTCTACTTTTGACTGGCACTTGTGAAGCTTCATTCACATTCCTAGCCCCTCTAACTCAAAAGCCTCGAGTCAAAGTGATTCAACCCACTAGATTCAACACTTCCCAAAAGATCAATGTACGTTGCAAAAACCCACACATCGACCAAAACCTCGTACATGCGTGCGGCAGAGATAGCGAGGGTGAAATTGGTGGTGATAATTGAGACCAACCAACCAAGCAATCAGATTAGAGGTGGGAGAAGATTTATACAACACAGTGGCAATGGATACAACCATTACTTGATAGGAATGTTTTCTCCGCAGCTTCCATTGGAGAACTCACCAGTGACAAATTCAGGGTTGATAGTAATGGTGGCTGTCAATTGCAAGAGCTCTTTCCAATTTGAAGGGTAAAGCCTTCAGATAAGGGTAATATTATGCAGTCTACTGTATCACATGATGTCATGTGACAGATACTTATTAATTTTGAGTAATGCTAGAGTCACAAAGAGATGCTCACAAAAGGATGTGGCATGTGGCAGTAGGACCCACCACACTTAACTCTGCCACATGGGTGCCACATTGGATGCCATATCCTTTTGTGAGCATCTATTTGTGACTCTTTTGTGACTCTAGCATTACTCATTAATTTTTGGTTGGTAACTTCACGGAAAGCGGTAAGTGTCAAGTAGTCATACTTAAGGGGGTCAATTTGTTGGGTAAACAAAGTTTAGGATACCAAGTCAAAAAGGGGTCATGGTTAGGGGGTGTTGAAGTAATTTACCCTTACTATTTTTATTTAGTTATTATTATCATTGATACGCCCAAAAATGGGCTCTACTCTATGACCGAGCAGTTCTACTCAGCGACCGGCCCCTATCCCGACCAAGGCATGAAGAACTGCTTGGGTGAGCACCATCCCGATTTCCCGAGCAGTTGCGGGCCCCCCTGGCCCTCCTGGTCCTGTAGCGCGGGGCTCTACCAGATGAGAAGCCCGACCCCTGAGTCGAGATAGCATCGTCCAGTCACAATACAGCTCGGGAACAACTCGGCTAGCCCAGAGGCACATCCCAAACAGCTCGAACTCCAGCAATTTCCTAAACCAGCTAGGAAACCTTCCAGATACGCATAAACAGTTTCCTTATCAAATTAGGAAACCTTCGGATATGCAGCTGTCAACAGTTTCCTAACTAGACTAAAACGCGTTGTAAGGGAGGGCTCTTCCTTCTATAAAAGGGTCCTCCCACCCCTCTAAAAGGGGATCTCGAGTTCAATTAAAAACAAATCATCTTACATTGTCAAGCCTCTCCCAAGAAACCCAAATACCATTCCTACATGGCCGACCCTTAATAGTTCCTGTCACCATTATTGTCACCATTATTGCATCACCAAGGTCCCTGTAAAAGCTTCTTATACTTAGTGGAAGTGCTCTGATACACACGTGGAAGTAGGTTCCTTCATTAACAAGGCCGAACCACATACAAACATGCTCTCTCTCTCTCGACCACATACAAACATGCTCTCTCTCTCTCTCTCTCTCTCTCTCTCTCTCTCTCTCTCTCTCTCTATTCTATGCTTTCAATATGCACTTAAACCCCAAATCCGACCAGTATCAATAATTGCATCATCAGCTTGGCGCCGTCTGTGGGAAACGACAGATTTCTAAAAAAAAACAAATCTATTAGCTGATAGTCATGCCTCCGAAGAAGAGTAAGAAGGCTGCACAAGAAGCTAACAGGGACGGTCTGTCGGCCCCGGCGCCAGCTGCAGCGGTCCTAACACCGGAGCAGATCACCACAACTCTCGCACAGCTTTTTTGAGGGCCTGCGACTAACCCAGCAGCAGATCGAAACCCTGTTGACCCAACCGAATAACCCTTCATAGGCCGGGTCACAGCCCGGGAACGCTGAGCGTAGTCGGAAACCGACACGAACCCGACAACGTGCCCGAGCCAACCCGACCCGTGTTGAGGACGCCAGAGACATCATCAACGATAGGCATACTGCCAGAAGGAGGAGGCAAGAACCCATGACTCGTGAATCGGCCCATGATCACTCGACCAGGAGCCGAGATGATCTTAGGCACACGATGTAGTACCTGTAAAATCCGTACCCTTTATTAATATAATTTCCTAAATTTCTGAGTCTAACCTCGTATATTAATTACGTATTTTAATATTGGTGTCAGTAAAATTTATAATATAGATTTTATTATACAATTCATGTCGCGTAATTTTTATAACTATAGGATATATCCTATATAGGATATATCCTATACTCGCTATCGTATTAATATTATAAACTATAGGTCATATTTTAGTTTGCTGCTACTAATTTTAAAACTACAGATTATAAAATATATTTTAGTTGTCGCTTGTAGATCTTATAAACCTGACCCCGTATATTAATATATCTTATTTTAATATTATTTCTCATTTAGATATTATGACCATAGGTTATATTATTTGGACCCGATAGTTCTGTGATTATAATTAGGATGATATTACAATCGACGTTTTTATTTTAGTAGACTCAGACTGTAATCTATAAACTCGGACTATAACCTTTACACTCGGACTGAGAAAATACACGTGGACCCGTAAATAACTGGTATTTCTCAGACTGTGTGGCACGTGACTTGAGGAATGTCATATCCCACGATTTCGGAATAGATGTAGTACATCACCCCTCAAACCCACCGGATTTGATTCCCCCAAATCCCCCCATCACCTCACCTCACTTCACCACTTACACACTCAACCCCCAAATTCCCCGCAAGATTTTCCACCCCCCGGACACAACACACACCCACTATTATGTATATATATATATGTAGTATGTGTGTGCATGTGTATGTAGCAGTATGTGTGTGTGTGTGTGTTGTGCTAGTGTGCAGTGTGTGTGTGTGTGTGTTTAATATATGTTGTATGTGTGCTGTGTATATTATATTCTATATATATACGTGTGTGTGTATGTGTGTGTGCATGTGAGTGTATATACCAAACCAAACCAAATCAAGCCTTGTGTCCCTATCAATTGAGGTCGGCTGTATGAATCCTTTTTCTCCATTCTGCACGATCAAGAGCTATATGCTCATTTAAATTATATATATTCATATCATGTTGCTCTATATATTCCCAAGTCAGTCTAGGTCTGCCTCTCCCTCTAACCATTCCAGGCACTACGATCTTATCACTCTTTCGCACAGGTGCATCTACAGGTCTTCGTTGCATATGGCCGAACCATCTAAGTCTATTCTCCCTCAACTTATCCTCAATATGTATCACTTCTACAATCTTTCGAATGTACTCATTTCTAATTCTATCTTTCCTAGTCTTACCACACATCCATCTTAGCATCCTCATCTCCGCTACACTCACTTTGCTAATGTGTTGTTTCTTAGCTGCCCAACACTCTGTCCCGTAGAGCATAGCTGGCCTAATAGCTGTCCTATAAAATTTTCCTTTCAATTTTGCTGGTATTCTCCGATGACATAATACTCCAGAAGCACTCCTCCACTTAAGCCATCCCACTTTAATTCTATGGGTCACGTCATCACCAATCTCTCCGTCTCTACTGATCATTGAACCTAGATAGCGAAAGTGTTCCCTCTTTGGGATCTCCTGATCTTCGATCTTCACTGCTTCGTTGTCTCTACTTCCACTGTTGTTAAAAGTACATTCCATGTATTCTGTTTTCGTCCTACTTATCTTTAGCCCCTTAGTCTCCAGTGCTTCTTTCCAAGCTTCTAGTTTAGTGTTGAGTCCCCTTTTAGTCTCATCAACCAAGACAATATCATCTGCGAACAACATACACCATGGGACCTCATCTTGAATGTGTCTAGTCAACTCATCCATAATTAGGGCGAACAAATAAGGGCTCAAAGCCGACCCCTGGTGCAGGCCTACGGTAATTGGGAATTCGCTTGTTTCTCCGGCTGGTGATCTAATTGTAGTAACCGCTTCATCATACATATCCTTCACCACGTCAATATAACCCTTGGTCACTCCTTTCTTCTCTAGCACCCACCAAATTAAATCTCTGGGCACTCTATCATAAGCTTTCTCTAAATCAATAAAAACCATATGTAGATCTTTTTTCTTCTCTCTATACTTTTCCATTAGTCTTCTAAGTAAATAAATTGCTTCCATAGTTGATCTCCCAGGCATAAATCCAAACTGATTTTCTGACACTGATGTTGCGCCTCTTAAGTGATGCTCCATCATTCTCTCCAATAGCTTCATAGTATGGCTCATCAACTTAATACCTCTAAAGTTGTTGCATTGTTGTACATCTCCTTTACTCTTATATATAGGCACTAGGATGCTCTTCCTCCACTCATCAGGCATTTTTCTAGTCATTAAAATCCTATTAAAAACTTTTGTAAGCCAAGATGCCCCCACATCTTCCAAGCATTTCCAAACCTCAATGGGGATCCCATCTGGTCCTAAGGCCTTGTTGGGCTTCATCTTCTTCAAAGCAAATTCCACTAAAACTTCCTTATTCTCCAATAGAATCTGTATTCTCTAGTTTCATCGTAACTTCCAGTTTCTTCTTCCATTGTGTTATCCATATGTTTTTCATTCAACAACTTCTCAAAATAGCTCTTCCACCTTTCCTTAATCTCTTCGTCGTTCATTAATACCCTAGAGTCATCGCTTTGTATACACTTAACCTGATTAATGTCTCTTGTTTTCTTTTCTCTCGACTTAGCAAGCTTATAAATACATTTTTCTCCCTCTCTAGTGTCTAGTTTGGTGTAGAAGGCGTCATAGGCTTCCATTTTAGCAACTCTAACTGTCCTTTTAACCTCCTTATTTGCACATTTATAGCTTTTGAAGTGTTCCTCACTTCTATCATTTTGCCACTTCTTAAAGCAATCCTTTATGATTTTTACTGCAGCTTGTACCTCTTCATTCCACCACCAAGTATCTTTAGAAGTTAACCCTCTTCCCTTCGACTCTCCGAGGACCTATTTCGATATTCTCGTGATGCATCCTGCCATTCTATCCCACATAGTATCGCTTCCAAATTCCAAGGTGCTTCGGTATACATTCTCTCTTGGAATATTGCTAGTTTCTCGCCTTTAAGGTTCCACCACCTAGTTCGCGGGTTTATAGGGTCTTTTCTAGTACGACATTGTCCTTTTATATGGATATCTAAAATAGTAAGTCTATGTTGAGATATTAAACTCCCTCCTGGAATGACCTTACTGTCTTTACATGCTAAGCGGTCTGCCTTTCTCACAAGGAATAAATCGATCTGGCATCTATTAAATCCACTCTTGAAGGTTATCAAGTGTTCTTCCCTCTTTTTGAAAAAGGTGTTTGCTACTACAAGATCATATGCTCCTGCGAAATCTAAAATACTCACCCCTGCCTCATTCTGATCTCCAAAACCATACCCCCCATGCACTCTCTCATATCCAGTTCTATCTTTGCCTACATGGCCATTAAAATCTCCACCTACAATTATCTTCTCTCCTCCCGGTATTTCTTGCATTAAAGCGTCCAACTCATCCCAGAATTGTCTTTTAGTGTGATCATCCAATCCTACTTGGGGCGCGTATGCACTAATAACATTAATTATATCCACTCCAACTACCAGTTTGATAAGCAATATTTTGTCTCCTTTCCTCGTGACTGTCACAACTTTATCCTTGAGGTTCTTGTCAACCTCGATTCCGACACCATTTCTATGTCTATCTTTCCCTGTATAGAATATCTTATACCCGGTTTTTTCTACCTCCTTAGCTTTCTCTCCAACCCACTTTGTTTCTTGTAAACATACTACATTAACCTTCCTTCTAATCATAGTGTCTACTAGTTCCATAGCTTTACCTGTTAAGGTTCCTATATTCCAAGTTGCTAACCTAAGCCTATAGTTCTGGACTAGCTTCTTTATCTGCGGTGGCCCAGATGAGCGCGGGAACCCTTGCTTATTTAACACCGCACCCGGGCGTCGATGTGGCGCCCCTTGCACATTTTTCGAAACACCCGAAGGCAGGCGCAACGCGTCACTTAAAGGGAACGCCCTAGCGCACCGACGGTTTTTTTTTTACGTGCTGGCTGTCGAGCTACCTAACGCACTAACCCTCCTCTTTTATCCGGGCTTGGGACCGAGAGAGAGAGAGAGAGAGAGAGAGAGAAGAAAAAAAAAGGAGACCCAACCAAACACTCCCCACCCACAACAGCCCCTCACCCTCTCAGCCCCCTCACCTCTGTCCAAACAGACCACCGGAGAGAGGAGGAAGAAGGCGACGAAGAGAAAGGGAGAGACCACGCTAGAGAGAGAGAGGAATTGGAGCCGAGACCTACCGAGACCGAGGACGGTAAAGCTCTCCACACCCCCTCTGTATTTTCTGCATCTACTAGCCTCGCACTCACCCTCACCCTCACCCTCACGAACACCCCCGAACAGACCGCAGCTTCCCCACCATGGCCGGCTGTCATTAAAGCTCTAACCGAGCTCTATTTTCGGACCGTCACCAAATCACCCCAAACCAATGCCAAACTGACCCTAACGATCCCCTTAAGATCCCCTACGAATGGCTCGAAGCTTAGGTCGCGTTTGGTGTACCAACAATTTGATTATTCTTTTAGGACGAATGTTTTTAACCCCGTACGTGCAAACCGTTAAGTTAGGACTCTAAACTTATACCATTGGATCGGGCTCATCGAAGCACTTGATTTTGACTTAAAGTGTGCTAATTTTCGTTAAGAAATGAGGGAGTTATGATCGTTTTAAGTTTATGTGTATAAATGTATATATATACGAATTTTATATATGTATACACCATGAATCTTCATGGGGAAGAATAAGATGGGTATTTTTTAGGGACCCATTTGGCAAATCAGCTTATGGGCCGTACTTTTGTGTGTTAGGTTGGTTATTCGCCAAACAGAGCCTTATGTTTATATATCATTTTATTTAAGTATGAATATAGTTTTACAAATATAAATCTTGTTTTATATATATTGTTAATTAGTTTTTTTTTTTTAATTCTGAAATATTATTAATTAATATTTAGTATATTCTGGAATTTAATATTATATGTATATATGATACTTACTATTTATTTAGTTATAAATAAATAATAAATGTTAGTTTAAATACAATAAATAGATACTAGTAATTGTTAAAATGTTTTTAAAATAGTTTTGCAGTATTATAAATTAGTCTTTAATATTATGAAATTATAGTATCTTCTTTATATAGTATACTTATTATTTATTTAGTTTAAATAAATAATAGGAGTTAGTTTTAAAGGGTAATAATTAGATAATAAATACCTAATGGCTATTTTAAAAATGTAGAAAATTATGTTGTTTATCCCAAAGCCTAATACCCTTGTTTTATAAATTATTAATTATAAAACCCAAACTTTAGTATTTTATTTAAGTTATAAGGTCTCGTTTGTTATCCTTTAAATATTTTAATTATTAAACGAATTCCGAAAATTATGAGAAAAATACCACAAGCCTATTTTAAGGTCTAGTATTTAATAAAAATATTTCGAAGCACCGTTTGTTTTTCTAAATTATATTTTATATTTATAGGATTCGTAAGATTATAATTATATAATTAAAGCTTCAACTATTCGTAGTAAATAAACCGTAGCTCAGAAATTACGCGGTCAGTTCCCAGAGTCTTAGAATAATGTCTAGAACTATTCTCTCGAGTTTGGAGACCTTTCGACGCAGTCGAATATACGGCTTATTTTTAGGATCCACACTGGTGTAGAAAACCCAGTCTTTTATGTAACGGACTCTAATTTGAATCTAATCAATGGCGTTAGACTTAGAATACGAGAATCATCACCTTGAGGTTTAGACACGCGTTTGGTATAATTACCATTATGCCCTTATCATTAACACGCGTGCTTCGTTACCGTTATTCTATTATATGTTGTAGGACTGTGACTTATCCGTTGTTCGAAGAGTCTTAAGCTTGACAAGACATCCATGTGAGTTTTATAACCTCACTCTTAACATGCATAATGACTACTAGAGTAATTGTATGTGATATATATAAGTTGTACTTATGATTGTTATGCTATGACTGTACATGATATACTTAGATATATATGTGAAGTACGTTGTTAAATCAATTGCCACGAGACAAGTATGTTAGATGCCAATATGATGTATTTATAAGAAGTAAAAGAGAAGAACTATATGTGAAAGACTGTATAGCTATGTGCACGTTGTGATGGATTATCGATTATGGAATGTTTTTGTACGTTTCATATATCAATGTTGATTTTATGAGCACGTTATTATTATTGCTTTGATAACCATGTCTAAAGGTGCAAATGAGAATAAAGAGCATGTTAAGGGTTTCATTTATATGTCTTGCTTAACAAAGTGTTATTATCAAGATTCATGTAACTGAACATCACATCACGGAGTCAGTACACGCAATCACTGTCAATGACAGTGACTGGTCACTTAAGGTCGTGAGTTGAAGTAATTGGGAGTCTTGGGAAGTGTGAGTTGATACAATCGTGATTGTAACAGTAAGAGAACAGTTAGAGCTTCTATTTGTGCCAGTCGTCAGTGTGAAATGCCGGAGACGGTACATGCGTCTTGGTTTACCATTGTAGCAGGGGGCGGAGCCAGGAATTTTAGTTGAGGGGGCCTAGGCTATACGGGGGTTCAGGGGCAGCGCCTCTGAGGCGAATTTTTTGGGGTATATTTATACATAATTGGCGATTTTTTTAGGGTCTGCTTGTATACAATTGCGATTTTTTTGGGATATGCTTATCATATGAATCTATTTGGTGACACGTAAATATTATATAGTGTCTTTCAAAATTCTAGGGGGGCCAATTTCTAAAATGCATAAAATTCGCACACTTAAAAGTGTAATTTTCAAAATTCTAGGCACCTTCTCTTTTGAGTTGTATATACGTATGTATCAATATATATGTATGTGATGACACTAAATTGGCCCTTGGATCCCTTTGGGGGGCCTAAATAAGTTGAGGGGGACCTAAATGTAAAATACTAAAAAAATGTAGGGTAAAATTTTAATTCTCAAAATCTCAAGGAGGGCCTGGGCCCCCCCTGGTCCTATGCTGCCTCTGCCCATGGTTTTGCTTAGCAGTTAGTGCTCTAATGTACTGGTCGTCCGAGGAACCTTGCCGGAGATAGTACACAAGTTGTGTGAGTTTGCCATTGTGTTGTATATCATGAGCTAGTTAGTTACTAACGTGTCGTCCGCCTTAGTGAGCTTGTCGGGATGGTACACATGGTGTGTGCGCTTTGCCGCCATGTTTTCCTATTCGCAGTTAGTATTTTGACGTGCAGCTCGTCTGGTGGTGATTCACCAGCGAGAGTATAGACGATTGAGTCAATTCCGCCATCGTGCTATTTTGGATTAAGTGGAGATACATACCCCAGTGCCATTGCCCGTGGGTCGTGACAAAACGAAGTATGAAACAAGTATCAGAGTTCACAGTGGAAGCATGGTTCCATTGGTTCGTATTATGAAAGCAAGTTCAGAGTATGTTGTGATTATGGGTTTTATAACCCGACGTTATTGGGTTGCATTGGTCGTGGGATTTCATATCCCAGAGATTGGGTTTGGATTCATTGAGTATGCATTTACATGCACGAACATAATGGAAATGAGAAATTTATTAGTGCGAATATGTTGATATGATTATAAGAACTAGACAAACATGCTATGAATTATAATAATCCTGTTATTTGGGTAATGGTAGATGTTTGGTAATTGCATTATATGTTAATTGATACATTTGCTATATCCGTGTGAGCAACGTTAATCGATAATGGACTAACCGCATCCTAAGATGCAAAATAATGACGTGATATGAGTAGTTGGTGTATGTATATTGGTAGTGAATATAGTTATGAACGCCCACTCAGCTTTGTTACAAAGCTGACGGCATAATACGCCTGGACAATCCGATGTCCAGATTTCCTTGCATATTGGTTAAGAGGACAATTCAGACTTGAGAGTAAGATGCTAAGGAGCACTGGAAGTATAGAGCTAAACTGAAGACCGAAGATAATCGTCAGCATCGTGTTTTTATAATAGTCTATTGTACTAGTATTGGGACCGATGTTTTGTAATCGTTAAAATTGTTCAGATTAAAGTTTAAGTTACAATTAGCTTTCTCCCCTCTATCTCCATGTTGTTTATAGTGTTAGAGGACAGGACGGCTTTCAATCAAGTCATTCCTTATCAGTTCAAAAAGGAAATTTTAAATTTTCCTTAGTTTTGCTACTCCAAAGCGTAACACACGATCAACCGAAGTCATAGCCAAGCCTTGTCCCACAGGACAGCACGCCATGAGGAGGAAGCCTCTTCCACTGACCCAACCTACGTCCCGAATACCGGTCGGAAAGGTGTGGTGGCCCGTATCAAGGATTTGGAGAAACAGATCGACGGAATGGCCAAAAAGCTGGCCAGAATCCTACTCAGGATCATGTTAGCACCGAGACCGAGTCACCGTTGTCCAGCCAAATCAAGAGGTTTACCATCCTGCGCAAATTTAAACAACCTTATCTAGATTCTTATAACGGCTTGGGAAGCCCAGTCGACCACGTGCGGACCTATTAGACTCAGAAGGCCCTGGCCACCAACGTCGACGATCTGTATTGCCTGGCCTTTCCAGGCACTCTGAAAGACCCGGCCGCACAATGATTCCACTCCCTGAAACCCCGATCGATCAAAGATTTCAAGGAGCTCAGTAAACATCTTATTAGCCAGTTCATGGGCATGCTCGACAGGCCGTAACCTGACACCCAGCTAGTCACTGTCAGGCAGCAGAAAGGAGAGTCGTTGAAGGATTACGTCGATCGGTTCAACCGACAGAAGCTTCAAGTCTACGACATAAACGAGACAGTCGCCATTACAGCCTTCTGCTCGAGAGTTCAGCACACCAAGTGCGCCACATCGTTTCACAGAAACCGATTGGCAACCTTGGTTGAACTTGCAGAGAGAGTCGGAAAATTTGTTGACACTGAAGAATTTCTAAAGACCAAAGACTTCGGGCACGTAAGCAACGAGCCTTCAAGAAGTAAGCGGAAGCGAGATCAGCCCGAGAAGAACAATGTAAAGAAGCCCAGTAGTTCCGGCAGTTCCAGTGTTCAACGGTCTGGGTCTGGTAGCCCTGACCCGACCTCCAGTTTACAGCAGTCAGGGTCCAGCAATCTCGACCTGGCCTCTAATTTACAGCAGCCAGAAGCCCGATGATCCCAACCCGACCTCCTGCCTCCAACAATCCAGGCAAGCCCAACTACAATGCCCGACCCTAGCACGAGATTCCACAGACTATATCAAAGAGCTCCAACAAAGACCTCGGGATAACCCCCGAAGCATCAAAAGACCTCAGGATCACACCCGACTCACCAAAAGACCCTAGAACTACCAACGTTCTTGGTCGGCTGCCTACAGTAATTGTTCCCACAACACCAGCCTTAACAAAAGCTTGGAGGGCAAGAGGGAATAAAGACTTCAGGAAGTCACAACGAGCATTTACAGGCCTTGGGGTTAACTAAGTAAAACCCTTAGACAACCCAAGTGCCTACAATACTCAGAGGCACTAACTCCAATTAGGTCCAAACCAACGATAAAGGTGACTAAAGCCTCTTATGTTGGCCCATGATAGAGGAGTAAAAAAAAAACCTTTTTGGGTCTCCAATTAGGCCCAAACCGACGATAGAGGTGACTAAAGTCTCTTAGGTTGGCCCACGATAGAGGAGAAAAAAGACCCTAAAGCAACCCGCTTTAGGTCGGCTCTACCAATATGGTCAAACTCTTCTACCAGCAGTCTTGACGAAGGCTTACTGGGCAGAAGATAACCATCCTGGGAGCTAACATAAAAAAGACCCTAAAGCAACCCGCTTTAAGTCGGCTCTACCAACATGTTCAAAATCTTCTACCAATAGTCTTGACGAAGGCTTACTGGGTAGAAGATAACCATCCTGGGAGCTAACATAAAAAAGACCCTAAAGCAACCTGCTTTAGGTCGGATCTACCAACATGGTCAAACTCTTCTACCAACAGTCTTGACAAAGGCTTACTGGGCAAAAGATAACCATCCTGAGAGCTAACATCACCCAAAAGCAATATGCTTTAGGTCGGCTTTTCCAACATGATCAAATTCGTCTACCAATAACCTTGACAAAGGTTTACCGGGCAGAAGATAACCATCCTGGGAGCTAACGTAAACAAAGTCTCCGAATTATGTTAAGTCTCAACTCTTAGCTAATTACCGAGCACTCAAAAGTCTCCGAAATAGGTTAGGTCTCAACTCTTAGCCAATTTCTGAGAATTCACCAGACTCAAAAGCTTCAAGGCAACTTCCCCGAACAATCACAGTGTTTACTGATCCTGACCCGTTTGAGAACATCAGACAGTGATAAGCGAGCGAAATCAACAGATTTCCAAACTTGGCCCGATATAACATCATGCCAACCTTGGAAATGGGGGGCAACTGATACGCTTAAAAATAGGCTCTACTCTATGACCGAGCAGTTCTACACAGCGACCAACCGCTATCCCGACCAAGGCACGTACAACTGCTTGGGTGAGCGCCATCCCAATTTTCTGAGCGATTGTGGGCACCCTGGGCCTCCTGATCCTGTAGCACGGGGCTCTACCAGAAGAGAAGCCCGACCCCTGGGTCAGGATAGCATCGTCCAGTCACAATAGCTCCGGCACAACTCGGCTAGCCCAAAGGCACATCCCAAACAGCTCAGACCCCAGCAGTTTCCTAAATATCCTAAACCAGCTAGGAATCCTTCCAGATACGCATAATCAGTTTCCTAAACCAGCTAGGAAACCTTCCAGACACGCATAAACAGTTTCCTAATCAGATTAGGAAACTTTTCCGGATATGCAGCTGTCAACAGTTTCCTAAATAGACTAAAACGCTTTGTAAGGGATGACTCTTTCCTTCTATAAAAAGGTCCTCCCACCCCTCTAAAAGGGGATCCCAAGTTCAATTAAAAACGAACCATCTTACATTGTCAAGCCTCTCCCAAGAAACCCAAATACCATCCCTACATAGCCGACCCTTGGTAGTTCCAGTCACCATTGTTGGATCACCAAGGTCCCAATAACAGTTTCTTATACTTAGTGAAAGTGCTCTGACACACACATGGACGTAGGTTCCTTCATTAACAGGGTCGAACCACATACAAACATGTTGTGTATATCTCTCTCTCCCTCTTTTCTATACTTTCAATATGCACTTAACCCTAAATCCGACCAGTACCAAAAATTGCATCATCAATTATTATTATTATTATTATTATTATTATTATTATTAGCATGTGAGTGCGATCGTGTGTGTGCGTGCAAGGTGTAAGGGCAGAACAATACGTCAAGCCCCTAAACCGTTTTGGTTCTTCTCTCTTCCCTAACATTCTTCTTCTATTCAACCCCTAATCTCCATGAGTGAAACCTAATTTGGTATCAGAGCAACAATCTAAGCGCGCGCAAAAGGTTTCAAAACCACAATTATTAAAGGCACAAGCAGTGTTCTAAAAATCCTCCTAGCAAACGCCTAGGCTGTGCCCAGCCGCCTCAATTTTCACCTCATCCCTTGCAAAAATCTCACAGCAATTTAGGCAGGGGCTAGGGCTTCTTAAATTAGTGTTTCTTAAATTAGGACATCTTACTCCTTCCATCTTCTCTCTCAGTGTCTCTCCTCCAGTGCGTGTGTGTGTGCGCGCGCGCGAGTATGACTGTGTATGTCGTACTGTCGTGCGAGAGTGAGAGTGTGTGTGCGTCACTGTGCGAGTCATGCAATTGTGTGTGCGAGAGTGTGGGTGCGCGCGTCGTGCGACTGCGTGTGTGTCTTTGTGGGTTAATTTTTATTTTTTTTTGGGATAGTTTGTGTGGTTTGTTGACAATGTGAATTTTTTTATATATTAGAATTGTCTCTATATTATTAATTTTGCTTACAAAAAAAATTTCGCCTAGGCCTCCCTCCACTGCCTACCTAGCGAGTTTTAGAACATTGGGCACAAGGTGCACTTAGGCGCAAATGCCTCGCACAAGGTGCACTTAGGCGCAAATGCCTCCCACCCGGGTCGTATGTGCAAGGTGCAGAAAAAAGCGCAGGGCTAGGCGTTGTAATGCGCACTTTAAGAAAACTTATAAATAATATACTTGAGCAAATTCAAAGAACACAACAAATAACAAATAAATATAGATCGCTAAAACTTCAAACTATGTACATTTTGACTCATTATCTCATTTGTCGAATTAGTAAGTTGTCTTTACGATGCTTCACAAAATAGTCTACCTAAGAATATCATACTAAAAAACTAATCAAGTATGAAACTATCTCAAAATTCCAAATTTCCCTCCCATGTAGATCATTTATAAAATTGGGCTTTTCTCTCTCTTTTCTTTTTCTCCTCTATATTTGGGAATAGGATAGTTAGCATTGGTCAGAAATAAAAATATTCTTCAATTTTAAAGAATGTGACCCTTGTGTTTAGGAAGTCGTAATGGCCTAGGTCTCAATACGATTGGCTAATCAGAGGAGGGTTATGGGTTTTCATCCCTAATGTAGTTATTGATGCACTATTATATTGAGGCACAAGCTTTTTGCGTTGGGCTTCTATAAAAAAATCGCAATAGAAGCGCACGTAGGCAGGGCCTGTTTGAAAGGACTTCGCCTAGGCAAAGCGAAACGCAAAGGCTAAGCCCACCTGAGCCTGAGCCAGAGCCTGAGAAGTGAGAACCCAAACAATTGCTGACGCCAACTTACCAGCAGTTGAAGCCATCATGCTGAATGATGTCATGATGATGTCATCACTTTCCGATGATCGATCTCATGCCCAGACTAGCCTCATCATGCAGATTCTTATGCTGATTTTTGTGTGATTTTTCGAGCCTCCCAACTACTTTCAAATATTTTGGGATTTTGGGACTTGTGTTTTTCGATCCGCTTTTTCGAAGATATTTTTGCATGATTGATGCTTCGATATACATATGAAGGATTCAATTGTGCCCTTACACCTCGCACACATATTTGACAAGAGCTCAAAGGCTAAGCCTGCCTGAGCCTGAACCTTAGGCGCGTCTTTAACAACAAAACTCAAAACACCCTCAGAACCCAAAAAATTGCTGACGCCAACTTACAGACAGCTGAACCCATCATGCTGAATGATGTCATCACTTTCCGATGATCAATCTCACGCCCACACTAGCCTCATCACGCAGATTCTTATGCTGATTTTTGTGGGATTTTTCTAGCCTCCTAAAAACACTTCTACTTTCGAATATTTTGGGATTTTGGGACTTGTGTTTTTCGATCCACTTTTTCGAAGATATTTTTGCATGATTGATGCTTTGATATACATATGAAGGATTCAATTGTGCCCTTACACCTCGCACACATATTTGACAAGAAGAAAAGTACAAGAAAGCCGTTACAGAAAAAAAGAAGAATGAAATAAATAACACAAATTAAATGCAGCAACAAGCTGGTACAACAATAGTAATGCAGCAGTTAAAATTAATAACCACCTGAGATGAATTGACATCTAATTCATTGGCAATGAAATTAGCAAGCTCTGTGACGCGAGGCTTTAGGTCTGAGTAATTGACATTCAATGACATATAAAACATTATGCTTCCAACATTAAATTCCCCTGCACATCACATAATGAGGAAATATCATTAGAGATGACCCACTTCATGATGTAGTATTATTAGTATATATAGAAATTGGAAATGTCAACATTAGCTGCTTCATTGACATGAGAATTGTGTACGTGGTGTCAGTCAAAATTGCTAGAATCAATCGATTCAAGCGTCATACAACCGAGACTATTCACAAATCAATACGATTCACAATTGTGCAGTTTTAAATTTTTAAAGGCAAAACTTCCAACAATTTGAGATTGATACCAATCTACCATAGGTCCATAGTTATAAAAGGCACAATGTGCACTTAGGTGCAAATGCCTCTTGGGGAATAGGCACAAGGCGCAGGAAAAAGCGCGGCCTAAGTGAAGTTAGGCACACGTTAAAGAAAAAGTTATAAATTAAATGTACATACAAAAACCAAAAACAAGAACGGAAAAAATAAAGACAACCTAGTCGAAAAGAATAAGATCATTGGTCACCAATGTGGTTTTTCAAGTCATAATTTAGCACCAATTCCAAACATAGGCACGCTTAAAACAACACCTATAAATTCCAATGACCATCCCTCCTATCCCTCGTCATATCCACAGCCGTGAACCAATCATGGCAGTAACTGTAATTATCAGTTAAAAATTGTGAAAAGTCGAGTCATTCTGATTTTTATTTTTATCCACTTGTCATGATGTTGAAGAAGTTGAAGAATTCTTTTCTGTGATTGGACCAAGCAAAAATCTAAATAATGTTATCTGCTTCAAAGTTTTTTAGCACGATAAACATAAGTAACCGAAATATCCAATCTACTACATGTTTCACTGTCACAGGCTGCACTCTCTCTGAAATATATTGTACGTTGCTTGCCTTGCTACTAACCAAACAAACCTGCTGATGTTCAAACTTATGGATTCAAACACCCAAAGTCAATAATTAAGCAAAAGGAAAAAAAGCTGTGTACTGTGTTCCACATACCAAAGAATCCACATTCCAGGTAACAGCGGGACGGAGTTAAGAGAGGCATGATCGAAAAGGCAACCACTGTACTTTAGAGACAAGTGCTACAATCTATAGAATGAACAGGGGGAGGCAACATAAGAAAGAAGAGTAATGCTATGCTTCCCAAATTTGGCTCCCAATGCTTTAACAGATGTACCACATGATGTGGCAGTGGTCGATTGCACCACATACCACTGCGTGTGGTACCACTGACAAAGCATTAGGGACCCAAACTTGAGATTCAGATCTGGGAGCCATAGCATTATTCAAGCAAAAAATGACTAAAGCCCCTGTTTGGAAGCACTTCTTAACCCTATGTATCGGCCAAAACATGCTTCTAGACCCAAACGCATATATTAGCATGTTTGGATAAATCTAAGCACTTCAAAGCCCCAAAAGCATGTTTTGGATGAAGTAGGCTTAGAGGTGCTTCAGTCCTAAAGTGATGTAGGAAGCATATTTGGGTTTTAAATCTATGCTTCTGCTTTTGGCTAAACGTGAAAGCCGAAAACAAGCTCTAAGCCAACTTCTGTGAGGCATGCAGACCCGCTTAAAGGATTTTCCGTTGCATGAGTACTATTGAGATATATTTAGGCCCGCAAGGAAAGGGGTATTTGACAAAAAAATGTTAGAAGTTGGGTCTGTCGTGTGTGAGAATGCAAACTTGAGACCAAGGGTATCCACTTTCGGCAACAATGCGTGAGGTTACATGTGTTCTCAGTCCACTCCTCCTATCACCTTACATTGGCCGAACTAACATTTGGAATCAGGCTACAGCAGAAAATATGAGTCTAACTTAACCAACAGAACATAACACCAGTATCTACATTGCACAAGAGACACTACCAAAGATGCAAAGAAGCAAGTTATCACCCGCTCAATTTAGAGAACATGGTTCTTGACCACACAACCAAGATCAGTTAACTAAGAAAATGTTTCGGAAGGCAAAAGAACAGCTTATGTGGTACTTAAATGAACCAGTTATATTTATTTAGGTGTTTGGTGAATATCCATTTCTTCAACAAGAGTTCGTGCCCAATCAAATATCTTTCTTAAGCATGGTTCTTTACCAAAACAACATAACCTTGATTCTCATAAAGATCAGATAAAGTGAGACTGGATTGAGCTAGATCTTATTTTAAGGACTCCGAAAAAAGACCTAAAAGCTCAATTTTCAGGCTGAGGAGCTTCCCAATTAATATCATTCCAAGGGTTAAAAAATTCTTAAGATTCAAAAAATCATGTTTCTTTCTTTAGCACCAACACCTAGGCAGGAATGATCAACTAAAAATACAAAACACAAAAACCAAGCATGTTTCTTTCCTTCAGCACCAAGGCAGGAATGATCAAGTAAAAATACAAAATACTAAAACCATAAACACAACCACCATCAACTTTGGTGTGATAAATATTGAATTAATGCAAAATATTCAGATTCGACGCATGGATGCGTTTCTTTTGTGTTTTGTTTGTTGCTGTTGCATTCTTGGGACAAAGGTTCCTAAGGCTATCTCTGGTTCATGGATTTATTGAGGGAAAGGAAACAAAACATAAAGGAAAACACTTTTCGCTGTTTGTTCAATAAGGAAAATATTGAGGAAAAAAGGAAGGGAAAAAAATATAGGGAGAAATAAATTAACAATTTTGAATTTTGTAAGTGACGTCCCTCTCCTTTTTCTTAATGCTATTTTGACCATTTCTAATTTTAAAGCTATTTAGCATAAAGAAAAACACAAGGGAAATAGTGTTCTTTTAGTTTTCCTTTTAAACAGAGCCTAAAAAGATGGAAGCTTGTCGTACCTGGAAAAACAATTTGTGGAGGTCCTGTAGGAGCTAATGAAGGTGGCATATCTGCGGATGAATTCGTTTTTTCTGAAGCCGAAGGCACTGGTGGAGGAGCACTGAGTATGTGAAGTCTTTCCCATAACTCAGAGCAATTAGTTTTCCAGAAACCAATCTTGTCATGCTCACGATCATACATCACAAGAGTGTTGCGGACTAAGATTCCTGTTACAAAACCGTTCATTAGAGTATCATTAAGCTCTCAATTAGAAAGAAAAAGAAGTCAGCTTGTTTACATATTACTGGGGAAGAAAATAGAAGTACTTCACTGGAAGGACGTCAAATGCTAGGAAGCACGGACACTTCAAAAATGGCGTCAAACTCGTGTCCAACACATGTTATACACAGCAAAGTTGTGTCTTTTTGTCTTTTCCCCGAATTTTAAGTGTTGGACACAGCACCAATACAGGACTCAGGGGACTTTCATTTTTTTTCACGAAAATGCAGCATTTTAATTGATGGTTTTTTATTTTATTTTATTTTATTTATTTTTTTATCTTTATGGAACCATAACAATTGAATATTCGGACAAATAATGCTACAAATTTTTGACAAAAAAGCATTGTACATAAAATCTCTGTTGTCAAAATCGTACGATTCGCGATACGAATCTTACGATTCGATACGATTCATCATGAAAACGATACGTATCGATGCACGAATTGAACATGTAAAAGAATCTAAGGTGAATCTTACGATTCGCAGGTGAATCTTACGATTCGATTCGCGATTCTTACAATTCACTTGACTGCTAGGCACAAAACTTAATTGTTCCAATTTTTTTGTTTTTTTGTTTTTCAATTTTTTCTTAAAAAATTGATTACCAACCTTCTTTTAAACCACTTAGGATATGTTTATACAAGCCTAGAACAAAAAGGATATGTTTATACAAGCCTAGAAAAGAAAAGAATATGTTTATATGGTTTTTTTAATTTGTTACCGAATCTTACGATTCACGATTCGCGAATCCCGATTCGATTCACATGTATCATTTCGATTCACGATACGAATCCCGATTTGACAACTATGCATAAAATACAAAAAAAAAAAACCGTCTTACATTTTTTTATTAATAAGAATTGTACATAAAATAGAAATTAAATTGTTGTATCCCCACAGTGTCGTGTCCTTGTTCCTTAGGGTTTGCCGGATCTACATGTCCGTGTCTACATAGGACAAATTACTGTGTAACCATTTAGACCATTTGCTTCTATAAGTTTAAAGTACCTCCTAACAAAGTAGTTGGATCCTTCCCGTTTTGGAAAATGCCCAGACAGTATGCGCCATGCACCTTTGAATGCTTTTATGAAACAAAATACAACAGATGGAGCAATATTAGTCAATGCATATTTATACACTCAAAGGACATCAAGAGCCACTCCTGCATATTCTGTTTCCATGATGGCAAGCTGATAAAGCAGACTTAGAGCCCGTTTGGATTAAGCTTATTTGGGACCACAATCACTTATTTGGGATTAGTGAGAGATTTGAGTCCATTTAGCAAAAACTTTTTCAGAGATTTTTAAAACTCTATTCCACTTCATAGCTAAAAAAAATTCAGTTTAGATCAGAAGCTGTAATTTGCTGCTTTATAATTATTTATTAGAAGGAAAAATCTCTTGTACACATGGGATTATCAATTGAGATAAAAAAAAGGGCAGCCCAGTGCACGAGGCTCCCGCCATTGTGGGGTCTGGGGAGGGTGAGATGTACGCAGTCGTACCCCTGCAAGCAGAGAGGCTGTTTCCATATTCGAACCCGTGACCTCCAGGTCACAATGGAGCAACCTTACCGTTGGGATTATCAATTGAGATCTCGGGGGAAAACAAAAACTCAGTTCTTTACCTGGAATAAATAGTTTTCAGGAGATAGTGACAGCTTCTGTCCATTGCCAAATACCATGTCAACCACTGGGAAGGATTTCGAGAGTTCCGAAACATCACTGAACCAAATAATCAAAGATTAAATATTACTCGCAGTGAAAGGACAAACAGTCATTTTGAATCATGCCATTGACACTACCTTCCGGCACCAGAGAAGCAAATATCATTATAATTTGGGTCAGGGCCATGGATACGTTTGAGCAAGTGAAGTTCTTTCATGATCTGCACAGAAATACATAAGAAGTCACAAATAAAAGAAAGAGGCTAAATGAATAAATACAATGAAAAGCTACCTTTTTTGTGACAAGTACAACGATGAGCTACAAGCCTACAACTAACCCTCTATTCAGCTTATCTGAATATTTTAGTTACTACAATGGACGTGTTAGCTTAGAATCTACTGTCACATGAGTCCATAACTCACATCTTTGAGGTATCTAAGGTTCACTCTTCTAGAAGATAATGACTACCCTATAAACTAAATGCAATGGCACGGCATTAATGAAAAGATGCAGAAAGATTCAGAAAACAGAGGATGCTTTAACAAACACGGGCATGCAAGAATACAGGTGCACCAAGGTGCAATCAGAAAAATATGTGCATCAGTGCACGTGTGTGCGCGCACACACAGAGTCTGTAATTAAAAAGGGCAAAATTATTCATCTCATTGCTTGTATTTAAGTAAGTAAATATATTCAGGCTTCGATTACTACTCATGTTAAATAAACCAGATATGCAAGAGTTGACAAGGAACATAAGTGCCAAAAAATTTGAAAGAGAAATGAAGGATCGCCAAATCAAAATTATTTGCAAATGTGAGATGTTAAAGTCTTATGTAAACGCACACACCGCTATGCATGATTGCACATTTACATGCACTAGTTTTTGGCTTCCTTGAGATCTATTGAGTCCTAAAACTTTGCTTTCTTAAAATTGGGGAGCTTGAAAGCATTTGGAAGCCAAAGACACTAGGGGTAAATTTTGAAAAACAAAAAATAAAAATAAAAAATAAAAAGGAAGGCTAAGCAACAGGAGACTTAGGAGCGAGCAAAAACAACTGAAATGAAAAAGCTTCACACAATGATTGCCATAAAGTAACTAGAAGCCCAAGAAAAAATAAAAATAAAAAAAAGCAGCAAATAGATTGCTAAAACGAGTTTAGGCTAGAGACATTTTGGCTAGACAACAGATAACTAAAATCCAACTTCTTCAACCAACAGAAAACAAAATTAGTTATAACAGATTTAATAGAAAAGCCGACGACAAGAAGACTAAATTGAAGAACGTAACAGAGCAGGTAGCAAGAAGTCAACCCAACCCTTAATATGGAAGCTAAGTTGGCTTCTTCGGAAAGAAGCTTCTGATGTTCTGGATACCTTCTAAGCTATTAAACCAGAATCAAGAAACAAATACAACCAAAACACGCCATTAATACTCAAAGCATTTGATATATGGATATACCCAAAAAGAAAAAAAGAAAGGAAATGTAAACTGCGAAATGCCATCCTTATTTCAGTAACTGTGTGTGTATTAAGACTTCCTCTTTAGTCTAAGGTGAAATTGTAGGGGCATAAATTTAGAGATTGGTACGCTAAATCTCTATCACAATGCATCAAATAAAACATATATCAAGGTGGAGCTCATCTCCCTCTATCTATTTTGCATAGTTTACATCGTAAAAGCTCAGTTTTACATCACCACATTGCCTGACAGATAAATTTAGTGAAACTTGAACATTTTGCATGACTTGGCTTAAGAATCATAAAGAAAAGACTCAGATGCACGTGTTAAATCCCAAAAAAAAAAAAAAAACAAGAGTAATAAAAGAAAAGCAATATGTAGCATTTTAGAGCAAAATTGATCTTACACCATCCTTAAATGCTACAAAAGCTGCTTCTGGCAAGTACGCATATGTAGTTCCGCTATCCAAGACAGTTCCATGTCTTCCGTCAAAAACCCTTGGGTTTAAAGACAAGCGCTTCCCCGCAACATGCATCTCCTTCAGCTGAATATTGTAATATGGACTGTTGCCATCCCGAGACTAGTGTAAATATGCGAGATGTATCAAATATATTTGTTAGAAAAACACAAAATGCTTTAAGTATAGAGAGCTGCCACCAAATTTCTCTCCACACCCATATGATGTAGGGGGGAGTAGTCCATGCAGAATCTTAGTACATGAGGGTGGTAGAGAGAAATTTGGTGGGTGTGTAGCATGGTTGTTAGAATCCTTCAATTGCGATTTGATTCACGCAAATACATTTCCGTTTCATACAACTCGTCACAATTCACGATACACGATTCAATACAATACATAATTTTGAACGTGAAGTTGTAAGTTTTTGAGAGGAAAAGTTTCAAAATGTTGAGCTTAGATATTGCAGAAACTTTTGTTAAGTTGTTGTTCTGTTCAGTTTTAAGCATCGTACATATAGTAAAGCTAGTGTACAGTAAACGTATATTATTATTTTCTTCTTGAAAAACTTAATCTTCCAGTACACAATTCGATACGAATCTCAATTCATAATTTTGGCAAACTGTCTCACAATGTGACACCAATGGTGTAACTAGTGTTTAGTAACTCCCTAAATCTATAAAATGAATGCTTTGAAAAGTACCTGCGTACAGGGTCTGAATATGTGAATACCATGTCTTTAGGGGGGGATATACCACCAAGAACCATTGCACCACCACCAACGTTCATTCCGCCATAACACAAGGAAAAAGAATCACTAATAACCCCTCTGTCAACAAGTTGATCCACAATACTAAGATCGCCACGACCCAACCCCATTATTCCATCGGCGTGTTGACTGTACAGGTCGCCAGTTTCCACATTTTCACACCCAAAAACACCTCGCTGGGGTGTAAGTTCACTCTGATCGCCAAAGGATAAGATATCCTTTCCAAGAACACCACTGCTAGAACTCATTTCAGCGTACTGTCTCTCATATATACATTGCTTCCTGTCATTATCACAGGTGCAATCAATATTGCATTTTTCAGGTTCGTATGTGCTTGACAATTCCGGGTCGAATTTTGGATCCTGGTGCACAAAAACTGGTACTCAAAACTAATGGGAAGGGGATAGTATCTATATGAGCCCATGCACGGAGCACGCACACACATACAAGTGATTATATGTAAATTGAGTAATTGAAGTCTGACAAAAATATTCGTAAGTAAATCATACTAGCTATATAGTCAACATTCTGGTCAATCGTGTATCCCAAACTGCTTGCTGATGTTTTGAAACAAAGACTTTCTTTTCTTTTCATATTGTGGGACTATAAAGAGGTAGAGAAAGACCAGATATAGAGATAAATGAAGAGAAACCGAGGTAGATAAAAAGGTTGAGTGGATTGAGTTTACTCATGTCCCAACCACCACAAAAAATAAATACAAATACAAAGAAAAGAACCCAAGCTGAAGAACACAATGCCACAACCATGCCTAAGAAGTCAGTTCCACCATGGGCATTTCAAATACACCGTTAATTTTGCCAAAAAAAAAAATATCATTCATCAACTAATTGATTGCTAAAAGGGTTTCCGTCTCTCTTTTCCACTTATTTTCATGTTTGCACGCTTTGGAAGTGAGAGAGTTTGCAATAAACATATAACCTCAACAAGAAAAAGAATACTCTTGTTATGTACAAAACTTACATGTACCAAACTTCTAAGACATGCCAAGAATTCGAGACATTTGATTCAGAATCGAATCGAATCAAATTTTTTTTTTTTTTTTTAAAAAAAGACCTAAAGTTCAGGATTTATCAATAGGTAAATGTTGTGCCAATACCCAACCAAACGGCCACTGCGCTACCAATCAAAAATACCAAAATCTCATATTTCTGCATACAGTTCTATAGTATCTAACGTCATCTAATTTGTATTTAACTTTACTAATAAATATGAACTCTGTCCAATCAAATGAGCCAAACAAGTCATCCATGTTACAAATGATTTAACATTAATTTTAATTTTTTGGTCATAATTACCTGGTGCTTCCCACATTGTTCACACGTAGAACACGGAACGTACGTAACTGTACTCCCTGTATCGACAATGAGAGCAAATTTCTGTGGAGGAGTTCCGATCCAAAGCTTGGTGGTATAGTAACTGCCAACACCAATTCAATTCACACAACAAATTTTCAACTCCATTCACTCAATATCAATATGGATACATGTATCTATATATAATACACAAAATAGAACCGAGAAAATGTTAAAGCATATATATATATATATATATATTACCCGTTGCGGAGAAGATCGTCGTAGAGTGGCATGCGAGCGTTGGGGTGGCGAGAGTCAGATCGCCGGAGGTGGCGACGGGAATGGGCGGCAGAACTCCGGGAAGAGTTGGGAGGAGAGAGAACGAGAGGAAGGAACATGGTGTGGCGTAGGGGGACAGTTTCGGGATCGGAATCAACACCGGAGGAGAAAACGACGTCGTAAGAAAGGATTAGAACTGTGATGGTAGCAAAAGCAAAAAGTGATTGTGCCATTTTTTTGCGCCAGCGTTTGGTTGGGCTCGAAATGAAGATCTGAAACAATAGGAGTGAGGGAGCCTCCAGGTTTCTCTCTCTACAGAGTTTTTAGAGAGAGAGAGAGAGAAAGAGGAGAGAGAAGAGTGGGGAGAAGGCGGTTTGTTTTGTTTCTCCGGGAAAGGGAAAGTCAGCGGGGGGACGAAGTAAACAGTCTTTTCTTTTTGCAAACCTTCCTTGAATAGGATAAATGATAAATCTAATCAAAGGCAAAAGATGGCTAAATTATAAAATATATCCACTAAAGTATGATCTTTGTCTCATTTTAGTCCTTGTAATTTCAATTACATTAACATGGTCTCTTGAAGTTTTTAAATCAAAGCAATGTGATCCAAATGTCTAATTATGTGAGCAATGTTAACGGAATTTGTTCCCACGTTATGCACATCATGCATTTTAGATGGAACATCACCAATCTCCCCAACCGCTTTATCAACTTAACAGTTGGTGAATTCTGTCAAATTCTCTGATAGAATGGACATTTAGATCATTTTGCTTCTATTTAAAAATTTTAGGGACCAAATTGATACAATTGAAACTATAGGGACACTAAATGAAATAAGGACCAAACTTTAGGGTAAATTTTGTATTTAAGTCTTATGAAATATACGCTTGATATTTGATCTTTGTCTCATTTTAGTCCTCATAGTTTCACTTGTATCAGTTTGATCCACAAAGTTTATTTATTTTTTTTTTTTTTTTTTTAGGAGGATCCATGAAGTTTATAAATAGAAGCAATGTGGTTCAAATGTCCAATTCTATGAGAAAAGTTGACGGAATTTACTCGGGCTATGCACTGTCACACTTTTAGGGGAAAAAGTGAAACACTACTAATCTCTCCACCCGTTTATCAGCGTAGTTGTGCATAGCAATGTATTAATTTCGTCAATATTTCTGACAGAATAAGACATTTGAACTAGGGGTGGGCATTCGGTCAGTTCGGATCGGTTTGGCCCATTTTGGTTCGGATTTGATCAGTTCGATTTAGAGATTTAGGAACTGAAATTGAACTAAATTATAATTCGGGTCGATGACTGAAATTGTCGGTCCGGATTGGTTTTTTAATTCGGGTAACTGAATTGTAAAAAACCAATATTATATATATATATATTTTTTTTTTTTTTCTTTTCATTTTTCATAACTTTTTTTTTACGTATTTTTTTCCCCTTTTTTCTTTTATATTGCAAAGAAAATGTACTTTTCTTTATTTTTAATTGTAAAAATACTTATATTTTTGTTGTATATAAAGTATTTTAATAATTTAGAAAATAAAAAAGAATTCAATTCTATTTTTCAGTTCGGTTCGGTTTGGAGAAGTGCAACTAAAAACCGAACTGAAAAATAAAATAAATAATAAATAATAAAAAAAAAAAAATTCTGTTTGAAACTGAATTGAAATTTTTTACTGAATTAACTAAACTGAAATAAAAATTTTAGTTCGATTCGGTTCGAATTTCGGTTAACTGAACTATTTGCCCACCCCTAATTTGAGCCACATTGCTTTTATTTTAAAACTTCAAGGATCAAATTGATATAATTGAAACTATAAGGACTAAAATGATACAGGGACCAAATTTCATGGATATATTTTGTATTTAACTGGCAAAAGAAACCTATTAATTAACGTAAGACCAACTCCAATGCCTTTACCATTTAGTGTGCCATCCTATTTGGCAGGGGCTTTGGCATACAGAGCCTCCAACGCCATGCCAAACCAGCTATCAAAAAATGGCATGTCTATCTCTTCTCTCAAATTTGGCATGAAAAATGGCAGCTGTCATTTGTGTCACATCAACACTTAAGTTTTTTAAATGATATGCTTTGACCACTTTTTCTAATAGTTTTCATACTTTGCATGTTATCCAAATACATATAGTAATGAGACAACTTAATTTTGATTAAAAGATATTGAAGTGGTCCAATTGTCAATTTTTTTTTTTTTTTGCTAAAAGTCTCGCTGCCACATGTATTTAGGATGCAAAATTTGGAAGGACATCATTACTCAGTAATAAAATGACCCTTTTACCCTTAACAAAAGGCTAGTTTGGAAGATGAATGATAGTTGGGGCAAAATATAGCATTTAAACTAGCATGTAATATTGGAGCAGAAATGTCAAAATATAGCATTCGACACCGTAACAATGCTAAAAAAAATAACATTGGCATGGAAGATATAACATTTAGCATTAGAGATGGTATAAGTAGAAACAAGAAAATTGGAAGAGATTATGCATGTGACATTTTTCAATGTCATAAAGGAGCGTTTGGTTTATCTTATCGAATAGCGAAGCAGTAATTTGGTAGTTTCAAACCACTGTTTTAAATTCACTTACACTCCGTTTGATTTTATTGTAAAATAGAATTGAATTGAATTGGAGAGGATAGAAAAGAAAAAAAAAATAAAATTGATTTGCAATTCTAATTCTCATATTTGGTTTGAAAGAGAAATGAAATGAAAAGAATCATGGTCATTCATTATATTGTCTATATAAAAAGAGGAGGTGTGATACATATAGGGGTAAGTTTGGTATATCACAATATTTTCAATTAAAGTGAAATCATTTCTCACCAAATCATATCAAAAGTGGTAGGATTTGTTTTTGGGCTAAAATAAGAATTGGTGAAAATTAACTAGAATTGAAAATCAATTCTATTGTCAAACCAAACACAAGACTTGCCACAAAACAAGAATTACAAATCAATTCTTTTTATAGTTTATGGAAAACCAAACGGACTGTTAGTGTCCTTTATCGTTGAATTGATGTCTGAAAACTATCGCCAACCTTTTTGTCTTCTTCTTCTTCTTCTTCTTTTCTTCTTCTTCTTCTTCTTCTTTTTTTTTTTTTGAGTTAATTGATACAACAATTTTTAAATGTTGTAGGAGGTGTTTGGCAATAAATTTTGAGTTTATAAATGATTATGGAACTCCAAATGCTATTTAGCATCCAAATTCTATGATTTATTTGTAAAAAAAATTGCAATTGACCAAAAATGCTACCCTGGATAGCTTTTTTTAACCTTTTTTTGCAGTGGAATCCCAAAGGCAGAAGTTGTGTCAAAGACTCTCACCGTGTTTTAGATCAATGTAACTACTATTTGAGATGCATTTGTATTTTTGTAAAAATCAGCCATCTATACTAATATATAAAGGGAGAGTTAGGGCTACCCAAAAAACTTTTCAGTATGACTCATATTTACACTAAAACCGGTAAGTTTTGAAAATTCAAAATCATATGCAAATGTCAAAAATTGTCATTTGGAAAACTCCAAACAAAACCACATCCACCCCCCACGTTCTCAACCCAACTAAATTAAACTCCCAAAACCGTCATTCACAATCACAATAAGTTTTTTGTATTTCCATATTAACGTCCTCTTCTTCAGGCAAATCATCTCTCTATACAAATATCTGCATATACATATATCTGTCTATTCCTTATACCTCCTAACACTACTATAATGGTTCATACAAGTCTCAATTTAAGTTTTATACAAAATCAATCAAGCACCCCAGGTTTCTGTAATTCTCATTTTCATATTTTTCTGATTCTATTTTTCCCTCGAGAGTATTTGGATTTTGTTTTGTATAGAATTTCGTTTCTATCACAACTCTGCTCAAAGTATAGATATGCTTTTTATATTTATATATTTTTTTATTATTTTGTGTGTGTGTGTGTGTGTGTTTTTTTTTTCATTTTTTGGATGATCATAGATTGCATACGAATAGTCTAATGTAATCAAACTACTCTTGAGAAAAAAAAAATATTATGGTTGTTTTACTTTTTGCTTGGTTGTATAATACATGCATGAACCACACCCCAATTACCATCCCAGCCAATGCGCATCTTATGTGTTTTCAACAATTTATTGCTTAGTGGTACATGCATTATGTCCATTATTCACAAGTTTTTTGTTCATACTCCTAATTTTACTTAGTTTCTAATTTATTCTTTTTATTTTTCAATTTTCTGTTATTATACATCTGTTGGGTGAAAGGAATATTAGAATTAAAACTTTCTTTCTTTTTCAAAGGGAAAAAAATTACTCCAGGTTCCCAAACAAGAGGATGTAACTACTCCAAACATGATCAATGTATAATGTGTTTGAGTGATTGTGAACAGTTCAATAGTTTGATAATTGTCAATAATTTTATTGTAAGAATATACTATTTTTTTTGTGTTCTCAAAGCTACTTTCTTTAATGAAGGATGAACGTAATGTATGTTCTAAATTTATGTGTTTCTCCTTCATAATTGCAATTTTATGAATTTTTTTTACTTTGGTTTTGCAATGTGTTTTTTTTTCAACATTATTTTCTGCCCAAATGTTAAAATGAGCATTTAGACATCCATTAGGTGACACGTGTCTCATTCCACTACCATTTTGCTCATTTATTATCAATATAATTATTATAATGAGACACATGTCACCCAGTGGAGACCTGAGTGAACAAAAATATTCTTAATTGTATAACACATACAAAGCATTTCACACGCAATGCGTGTGCCTAGCGACTAGTTTCCATTAGGCAATTCATGAACGATACTATTTCATAAAATAATCATTTTGAATCGAAATGCAAATTAGGATAAACTTTTGTGAAAGTCACTTGAAACCTAGACTAGCCTTAAATTTAGAGGAAGGAAATTAGTTTAAGACACAAACTATATAAGGGTATTTACATCCTTTAAATCCCATTAGGGTTTGTCAAATAAATATTAAAAAATGAAGTTAACATTGTGATTTAGGGTTAAAATTTTGCTTACTCATAATGATGTCTGTAAGCCTACAAGCCTATAGCAATCTTCTTCTTTTTTCTTTTCTTTTTTTTATTTTTTTTATTTTAAGGCTTAGTTTGGCCCTCACGTGACTTTTTAAAAATAGCTTATGAAATTTATTATTAAATTATTTGATAATTTTGTACAAATGACACATTACTCTTCAAAAATACATCATGAAACCAAAAGGCAACCTTGAGCTTTTAAAAGCTCAGCTTTTAAAACTTTCCCCCAAAAAAGTCATACATTCAATTTTTGCAAAGCTCATAAACTAGTTACCAAATGAAATAACATGAAATTATGCTTTAAAAAAGGAGAAGCACCAAAATAGAGGCCAAACTAAGCCTAAGTAAGATTCCTGATTTGGAAACAACTTTTTGAATCCTTTGAAAGATTGCAATGCACCATTTTTGCCTCATTAGGGCATCCCCATCGTTGAATAGAAAATTGTCAAAAAAACATTGAAAACAAAAATAAAAAGAGTGATAGATCCATCAGACAAATTATTGTGTTGTGGTCCGAGACTACCAAATGGCGTAATGATTTGGACCAATTACTAGACATCATGTGCGCGTAAAGCACTAATGACGGATTTAATACACATTTCTTCGGCACAACCCACCAAGACAATTACTCTTGACAAATCAACGCTTTATGTTCCCAGGGCGTCTGATTATTGGTCAGAACCATTTTGTCACCTGGGTGGATGACGCTGTGGTACAGGGCCACATAATAATTAATTTCTCCATCAAAGCCTCAAAGGGTTGTTGAACAGTCCTCTCCTTTCAACACATAGAGACCTGTAAAGGTAAAAAAAAAAAACATCTGCCTTCTACAATGTACCTCTAAAAAACTCACTGCAGATTCTGAATAAAACAAATTCAACTCAGCACACATTCACCAGAAAGTGAAGCTATAAGCATATACTTAAATATTGGGCCCCATGTAACAAAACACAGTTTGCAAGGCATTTTGCAATAGAAGCCTTTGGAGTGAGATACAGGAATTGGAAAAATATCAGATAAAGCTTGTACCGGGTAGAAACTAGAAACTATTCCATAACTTGGTTTAGCATCTATCTAGAACAAAACTTCAGACAATACATGAAGTTAGTGAATTAAATGTAAGGTGGATTTGGAGACTGCATTCCGGCACCCAAATAACTCCCATAACTAGGAGCAGCAGTGTATGTAGCAGAAGGAACTCTGTCTTCCTGAGGGGGATAGTAATATGATCTCTGATCATAACCTTGCTGGGCATATGAGGTTTGGCTCGGAGCTTGGTAGTCGTATGCGGTGGGACCCACAGGTGGATACCTCTCGGACATTCCCGCATATACCGCTCTCTCGGCATAAACTGGCGGGGCTGGTCTAGCGGCAGCGGCCGGTGCGGCAAAATGCGATCGGAAGCCACCATTTGCTCGTGGCTTCTTGGATTGTTGGCTTCTCGCGGGGGATTCTCCAAACCTTTTCCTATCCGACTGTGACTTGTCTAATTGCCCGAGCCTTCTCTTAAGCGGATCGAGTGGGTAGTCTGCCTCAAGCTCGTACTCTTCAATGCATCTGATCACAGCTTTGAGTGCTGCAAGTTCTTGAGCATTTCCATCATACTGTATTTGGAGGAGCAGGTAAGCATGGTTATTAGAATCGACCGATTCATACAAGTCAATTCAAGTCTTACATAACACGGTACAATCGATTCATGATTTAGAACTTTGAACGTTTAGGTGAAAAACTTTCAACATTTTGAGCTTTGATATTGCATGAAATTTGAGTTAAATTGTAATTTTGTTTATTTTAAGCATTGTATATGTGTTTTTATGCATACGGAGTATACACATATATTATTATTATTTACTTCCTCAAAAAAGTGAATCTATGATTCACGATTCATAATTTTGACATACCAATCCACAATTTGAAAACAATTCCGGTGAGTATGGGGTTAAAGAATAATGCAAAAGTTATAACGACAAAACAGTACACAAGAACCAAATATCACCTGTGCACCAGCAGCACCTCTTTTTCCTTGAGAGTTTCTCCTCAAGTCCTTCAAATACGTTTTCAGGAGGGGCACAAGGGGAAAGCTTTCAGTAAGCTGGAAGTCGTGTACAAAATGCACCGCATCAATTTGTCTCCCGCTATTGACCAATGTTTCAACAACAACTGGAGAAAAAAGGGTTTAGTAGGTTAATATCGTACCCGTAAATAGCAAACACAACCCACAAGCATACTTACTAGTCTGCTTAATTGACATACCACCAAAAACCCAAAAGGGATTATCAAGTGAAGTGGCACCTAAAGGTTTAAAATAGGGTCAAGTCTCGAGACCTCATCTGGGTCAATTAGAAGAACACCAACCTGGCATTTTGTGTGTTAGTCCAAGAGAACGGCAGAGCTCGGGTGCCCGCCTCTGGTCAGCAACTGCAAGAACAAGCTTGCAGAGTTCCTCTTCGTCAAACTCTGAAGCAATCCTAAAAGTTGCAAGTAGCTGCAAGAATGCCTCAGCTTCCAATGAAGAATGTCCATTGGCAGCATCAACCAAAACCAACTTAGGCTTCCACTCATCGGCAATGGCCTTGGCTAGCCGCTTAATGTCAGGACTCAGTAGGTGATCGGGACCCGGGTGATCAGCCTTTGCCAATAAAGTGGCCATGGCTTCCAAAAACACAAGACAAGATTGACGCATAGCATCACTTTTGTCCCCTCCTTGTGGGGTAGTTTCTTCACCAGGAGGGTAGAACCCCTCCAGTGAAGACAGAACTATACGGCCCGGTTCATATGCACTTTCAAGTGCTACAGAAAGTTCAGTACGAATGGTAGATATAATTTTCTGATTCTCCATTGTATAATTCAGAAGCGCTTTTGCATCCATTTGCTCGCAAAATTGCGTCAGCTCTGGGCGAGGATTAACCTCGCCAGCCACCTCATCTTCGGCATTTTCACCTGTTTTTTTAGGGGAATTATCCTCTGTAACAAGAGAACTGCTTACCTTACTCTCTTTGCTGTCGATATGATCGAAAGATGCTGGCTGGTGATTCGCCCGTGCCTCTGCAATGGCGGCAACGGCAGCGTCTTTTAACTCCTGAATCCCATCAAACATGTACTGCTCTTTAGCAGAAACTGCAGCCTCTCTCTCCTCGAGTAATGTGTGAGTCTCAGATTTTTTGTCTTCGAATTGCTTCTCCTTAGTTTCTAGTTCTTCGGATTTCTTCTTCATCATTGTCTCAAGGTGGCGAAAATGTTCCCCGATTTCCACCCATTGAACACTATCCTCAGTGACATCCTTGTGAGTGGCCAATTCATGGAATGCCTTGCCAAGCTGTTCTATTAGGGAAGTAGTTGAATCTAATCCGACAACTTGAACCGTTGTTTCAGCCATCACCGTGCAAACGGTGGGAATGAGCTGCAAGAGATATTCTCCTCAATGTATTTAAAACAGATAAAAGTGCTAAACAGTACTGAATAAGTTAAAATGGATATAAGAGCTAACAAGGTACCAAGTAATCCATAAAATGTGACAGGGAAAGCGGATCAATACACAAAAAGAATAGAATCATTAGAAAGCAAACAAAATACTTAAGTGAGACCCTTGATTAATATCAGGCCAGGACTACTTTTTACACCATCAATGCCTCAAAAGCTAGGAAGCACGGACTCTTCAGAAAGGGAGCCGCACCAAGGCAATCGCACCCTCACTTGGTGTCGGACCGCCGCACCCATGCTTTCTAGCTCAAAAGTCAGAACTAAGCCACCCTTGTAACCCTAGAATTGCTTCAATGTCATATAAGATTCTCACGACGCACTGTAAAACCCCACAAAAAACGGAGGTCTAAATAATCCTATTCAGCAAAAGTAAATACAAGTGTAGTCCCCGAAATAAAATGAGTACACATACATGAACGGATCAATCAGATGGACACGGTATAAGTGCTTCCATGGGCAAAACATTGGATGAAGTGAAATATGCTTCACACGAGAAGGGATGGATTCCTTTATCCTAATCTATGAAGCACCGACACGGATACAACACGACTCGAATACGTCATCACGACATTTCTCAAAAAAGCATGATACGATACGTCGGGGACACGATTTCTCTAAAACATTTTTTAAAAATATACATTTACCATGTCTAATCAAAATTGGCATAAAAGCACATAAATCACAACAATATTATGACATTATTGATAACAAAGCCAATGAATAAAATTAAAAAAAAATATCTTCATTAATAGGCTCATAGCATTCATCAACATCCATCAACCAAGTTGAAGCACATTTGCTAACTAGTAAATAATATATGAACTTGTCCCCAAAAATATGTCCATCTGCATCAACCAAGCTCCAAAAGATATTGCTAACTATTAAATAATATATGAACTTGTTCCCAAAAATATGTCCATCTACATCAACCAAGCTCCAAAAGATATTTTCTAACCACTAGTACTAGTAGGCTTACCCAATGTTCTAAAAATCGCTAGGCGGTAGGCAGGCGGTGGAGGGGGGCCTAGCGCCTAGGGGCATAGGCGGAGGCCTAGGGGGGGACTAGGCCAAAATTTAATTTTTAAAACAAAATTAATAATATAGAGACAACAAAAGTCACATTATCAACAAACTAAATTTCTAATTCATATCATCAAACCGACCGAAACTTTTCAGTATCGTAATTGACCGAAACGAAACCCCCCACCAGGAACCACGAAATTCCAGTGCTGCTTCACGCGAAATGAAGTCGTTTGGTGGGGGGGTGGGGGGGCCGGTGTGTGTGTCGTCCAATGTTTCCAAGGAAACGAGAGTAATCAAGTTCAGAGAGAGACCGACCCATCCCATGTGAAAACAACTGAAAAGTAAGTGGGTGTTTCAAATTTCAATCAATTTGGAATCAATCAAAAAATGAATAAAGGAAAATTGGGGAAAACCAGAGAGATTGATTCTCTGAAAAAATGATGAAATTGATTTTGAGGGTTTTTGGTTATAAATCACTTACCTGGTTGAGGAGTCTCTTCTCTTCTCTTCTCCAACAGTCTTCGTCCGATCTGGACTAGGGTTTCCTTTGCAGTCGCCACTCTTCTTCTTCTTCTTCTTCTTCTTCTTGGCCTTCTCGCCTAGGGTTCCTGCCTTTTGCTAAGTTGCTGGCTGGTCTCTCTCCCCATTCTCCTCACTGTATCTCTATTAGGCCACGTTTGTATCACGGGATTGGGGCTAGGATTTAGGAGGGATTGGACGAGTAATGCTAGATGGACTACTAAAATGTATAATAAATGTATAAGTAAATGCACAATCCTGCTTAAAAATAGTGGATTTCGTGTTGAAAAATTTGCACACCCTGTATATCTTTTTTTTTTTTTACAGACTTTTCATCATGATGTCTAATATTTTAAAGCAAGATTGTGCATTTAGTTGTGCATTTGGGAGTACATCTAGCATTACTCGGGATTGGACTAATAGTCCAATTTAATTGAATAGTCTAATGTTTAGCTACACTTAAAAAGAAGGGACTAATAATCATTTTTAACTAAACAGTCCCTCAATGGGGACTATCTAATCGCAGGGGTAGGGGGATGGGGTATAAATAGTCTTAGAACTAACAATTAAAATGGACTAATTGTCCAATTTTGAGCAGCCAAATGTGTTAGGGTTGCATTAAGTGGTACTAGTTGGGGCCCACTCATTATATAAGTGAAGTGAGAAAATGAGAAAAGATAAGATAAATCTAATTTTAATGGAGAGAAAAAGTTTAAAGCAGCTTTTTTGTCTATACAGAAGTTAAAAGTAATTTATTGGTATTATTATGACACTTTTGTCCTTATATGTGAGTTTTTTTTTTAAATAAAAGATCATATTGGTATTTTTGTAATTATGTTTTTTTAGGTAAAATATCTGTGGTATCCCTACTTTTCCTTTTATACAATGGTATAGATTAGAATTTTATTTAAGGGAAAATTGGTGAAAAGGGTATTAAAAGGAGTTTTATTGGAATTAAAGATAATTTAAAATACACATTTGATAGAAGTCCTGCCAGAAAAAGACAAAAGAAACAAATTTAAAAAAGCCGCATTTACCCTCGCCACACGCGCCACATGCACATGATCACAGCCTGCACAAGCGCGCCTCACGCGCGCCTCACGCGCTTCACCCCATGGCTGCCTTCCCAAACTGCTTGTACCATGCAAGCATTGTACCATAGATATTTTAATTTCGAAAAAATATTTTTAAACTTTAAACCTCCATAACTTTTGTTCTACAACTCCAATTTTTTGTAAATTTTATACCGTTGGAATCGTGTCGACGAGATCTACAAAACTAGTACCTATGTTGATATGTTTCGAGGAAAAAAAAATTCAAGTTTTTATGTAACACCCGTACCCGGAAAAAGGGTTAAATATTAACTTAACATGCATTAATTGATATTAATTAATGGATTAAGGGGAGGCTTGGACTCGCTCATGGAAAAGTCCCAGTAAGGAGGGACAGGTTTGGAAGTGGGACCCAGTGAAGGACCCGGATAAAATATAAATTAATTTGCATTTAAATTATTACATACATTTTATATGACTGCTTGGATATGTTTAGTTGCTTTAATATCAAATGGTTAATATGCTTGATATATACTAATTAGCTCAATAAGGGCATGTTTGCAAAAATGTGCATAATTAGTAGGTGCGATAGCAACTTCATAAAATATTTGGGACCACGTGTGGGACCCATACGGGACTTAGACAAATACTCATTTAAGTTTGGTATAGTTTTAAATAAGTTTAATAACTAGCAGAGGTATAAACGCAAAAATAATAAAAGGTTGGGGAGGTCATAATAGAATAGACAACTTTGAATTTGCATGGTGGAGACAAGTGTCTCATGACTCACCAAGAGTCATTGTCTCCTTCTTCATCTTTAGAACAAAAGATTTACAGAGAAAGAAAACGAGAGAATTCGACGGAATCGACGCCGACGTTCACGACTTCGATTGACGCACTTAACGACGTTCAATTTCGAAACAGGTTACATATTCGGACTCCTGGAGGTGAGTCTAACGCGTTAGTACTAATCTAATTGGTTTTTGAGACAGTTTTTCTGCGACCCAATTTGGGGATTTAGCTCATAACTTGTAAATTTTGTATATGATTTATACCTGGATTATACTAGGATCTTAATTCTACTATTAGGAGCGAAAATCCAAAGGTGAGTGACTCTAATCCATGGGCTGAATGTATAATTGTGTTTAATGTTACAATTTATGATGTATTATGTCGATTATGAGGTTAGTATATTGAATTATGTTGGTTAAAGCATGATAGTATAAATTGGAAGTTATTTTGCTTAATTTGCAAGGATTTCCATGTTGAGATGATTATGTGATTATGTGTTATGTGGGTTGAAGAAAGCCTTATGTTAATTCACCGTGGATTTACTCCATAATAAGGAGACGTTGAAAAACCCAACGGTGTAAGGGTACTCACCACTTAACTGTGTAAAGGTGTGTGGGTGGCGACCCAGCTGTGGAAGGGTATGTGAGATGGTGTGAATTAGAGGTGCTATATGCACATAAGGAAAAAAAGGCAAGAGCGACGACACGGTGAATTGATATTTGGTCTTTTGGAGACTAAGTGATATGTTGATTGTTGATTTGTGCATTGAATATGACATACACTCATACATGTGATTAGTTTTACTCACTAAGCGAAAGCTTAAACAAATGTTATTTTCTGTTGTGGTTATTGAATAACCACCGCAGGTACGGCACAAGAGGAAGAAAGGAAATGATCATATGACGGGGTGAGCGTGGGGGTTATGAGATGTGTGTTGATATGTTTATAAATCTAGATGTTTAATTAGTTTCCTAATGAAACTTATGGTTTAGAGATGTATAGTTAACTTATTTTGGAAAACTTGTAATAGGTAAGGATCAAATTAGTGTTAGTTGTATCTTGTGGTATGGGTTGTAATATGTTGTCCACAAGTTGTGTATGTATGGAGAGAACTTCATGAATTATGTAACCTTGAAGGCAAACTAGATTTAAGATCTTTTGTTTGGCAAGTTATACTCATATTGGGGAAAATGAGGAGTTTGATTCAAGTTTAGGTTGCTAGTGAAGGATTGGTGTGAGTTGAGTGTTAAACCAACTTCTTAACTGTTTTGAAGTGCTTTTGAAAACTCTCATGGTGTTTGGTTAATGTTTGGGACATTTGGGAACACTTTTAAAATGATTTGGATGTTTCTAAATGGATTGTTTTGACTCAAAAGAAGTTATGAATATGTTTTGAGTGGGTATTGGCTGTAACTAAGTTATATGTAAAGTTTTTGAACTCTATTTTGGTAAGAACTCTATATTCATACAAGTTGAACTAATGTTTAGGCCTTGATGTCTTATTTGATTTAAATGAGAATGGGTACAAGTTTAAAGTGGTTGAAAGTATCCTAGTGTGCATTAGGATCATGTTCAAGAAGTTTCATAAGCTTTCACAAATGTTTGGATGAGTTTTAGTTCCAAAACTTCTTACGGACAGGTTGAAAGTTGCTGCTGCAGAAATGGTTCTGCAGAGGGGCTTTCGACCGGTCGAAGGGACCCGTTCGACCGGTCGAAAAACCCACTGCCAGCCCTTTGATTCTAAATGTTTCCATGTCATGTTTTAACTTTTAAAAGGCCAAGAGGATACCTTTGGGGTCCCATTGATCTATAAAAACTTCACTTTCAATTATAAAGGTTGGTAAGTATTTTCCGCGGAATTTCCTAATGGGCACAAGTTATACTAGTGTTATTTGGCTCAAGCTTGTTTAATAAAGCTTCAAACTCCTCCTCAAATTGTGTTCATGTATATGCTAGTTCTTGGAAAGAACTTAAGTTCGTTACATGCTTGAATTCGGTTGGAATGAATTGAAATCTTCCAACGGTTGTGTGATTGGATGAGTTTTGATGCTTTTGTGCACTTTTCGGTAGTTCTAAGTTGGTTGGGAAGTAGCCCCAAGTGACTTGTGTGTTTGGGGACTTCTTAGAATGTTAAATGGGGGAAAATATGGTTCAGAGGGTATCTGGACCGGTCGAATTGACCCGCTCGACCGGTCAAATGCCCCTCTGCCCAAAACAGTGATTTCAAAAATATTTTCTGACGGCTTTTACGGAAACGGACATAACTCTTTCTAGAAAATTCGGATTCGCGCGCCGTTTTTTGCATTGGAACCGGGACTCAAAAATATATATTTTGGTCTAAAATTTGGCTATACTTTATTAATGACAATTTTGCCCTTGGGACTGTTTTATCAAAATAATGTAATTTTATGTTGTTAAATTCATGTTTTTCTTAAAGATTTACATGTTTTCTTTGCTAATTATTATTTTGGGGCACTTGTAGTATTGTTACACGTGTCCTAATCTGCTTAAGGCGGGTTGGGGTGTGACATTTTACATATATGAATAATAAGTGAAATTTCACTTAATAAGATGAAATTTTTGAATATATAAAATGTTAAGTGAAATTTCACTTGACTGCATATGTCCCGCTCTTCACTGCATATTATGTTAAACTGCCTAACTTCGAATTTATGCGCACAATAGAACTTAGAAGTTGTGGATATCACAGGTTGACTTACCCACAGCTTTTCAAAATCAATTTCTAAAACAAAACGAGTCGCCACTTAATTTTTTTAAAGGAAAATTAAGAAACCATTTTAAAAAAGCAAACTGATCTTTTAGAAACCAGAGATTAACTAGGTCCGGGGATTATGGAATGAGAGAGGAAGGAGCCCATCGGACTAAAACACCCTCTCTCATCCTATCTTGCGATAGGCCTCTACTCAACATCCTTTTAATCAAATTTATTAATCTAAGCATGCCCTCAACTAATACATATATACATATACATCACAAAAGCATGTCCAAAGGGTGTAAAATTGCAATTGACAAAAATATCATTCAAAAGCCACATAATTCAGGTAACAAGCGGTATGATATGCAATAGAGAACAAGTGAACTTACCCGGGATCCAGCAGCGATAATAAACGTGCAATGCATGCGAACAAAATAAAATCCTAAAAAGAGTCTCTAATCACATATACACATAAGGCAAAAAAACCTAATTCTAAGGTGTCGCGCATAAGGTCGAAAGTCAAATAAAAATCAAGGAATTTAATAAATTAGAGAGGGATTGAGAAATCGTACCTTAATAGCGCTACAAAACAAAGGGTTAGTTCGCATGATATGCAAAATACGATGTTAGAAATAACGATCCTAAATTTCTAGCTTACATCTATCTAATGTAATTAAATCCAAAGCAAATAAGTCTTAATTATAAGTGTCAAACCATATGGATGAATATGTACATGGACAAGGATAAACTATGAGATACTTTTAAACCTTGAATTCAAGCTCAACTAATCATTATTAAAGCATGGTTTAAGCCTTAGATCATAAGAAAGTCATTTAGGCCCTTATTTACAAAGTAAGTCAAATGTGTCATAAAAACTCTGAAAATTGCAGAGAGCATACCAGCACTTAAAAGAAATAAAAAACACGTCTCTTATGGTTTGATGTTGATGAAATTTGGACACAAGATGCCTCTGTCAGTCTAGTTTCCAAATCAAAAAGAAAATCAAGGTTTCAACGGTTAGATCTCCGGGAATATGGAAAACACTAGACATCACTCAGCATCTTACAATCTCCTGTCCAGAATTCTTGCACGATTTATTAAAAATAGTAAAAAAATCAGAATTGCTTTGTTCTTTTTAGGGTGACTTCCTAACACATTAATCTACTTGGAAAAAATTATTTTGGGTCATAGAAACTTTGTTAGAACTCTGATTTAATTATTTCAAAAGAGTGTTGCTGTTCTGAAACTATTCTGAAATTCTGGACAGATTGTTGTTGCTTCACAAAAACCATGATCAAACCATTCTAAACATGAAACCACCTCAAAACAAAAATTACAGTGGTAGAACAATGTGTTATTGACACTTTCCCGTTGGTTTCACTTGATTTCAACGGTTAGATTTCGAACTAAAAATCTTTGATCAAAAACAGTTTGTGGATTCACTGTTTTTATTTTGCTAGTTCAACTTTTATTTGGTAACTCCAACTATTAAACCATGAAGTTGGGTTTAAACCAAACCATTTCTCCTACCATTTGATGGCCATGGGAGACTACAAACCTTTGTTCTTCATAGATTTCAAATGAAATATGGATTGACTTCATGAAATCTAAAGGATAGGGAAATCTAAACCATGGAGATGGATTTAGACTCAAAACTACATTCTCCTACCATTTAATGGTCATTGGAGATGAAAGTGCAACTAATACTTGGTAGTTTTCAAAGGAATATGGAAATGATTCCATGAGACACCAAGTTTAGAGGATCCAAGTCATGAATATGGACTTGGGTCCTATCTATGTGAAATAAAGTGATGATCAAGTTTTGACTTCCATGTAGAGCATGAGCTTACATGAGATTCAAAGGATCATGCTCAAGAGATCAATAGAGATATTGAAAATCTCCAAGACCTTTAAGAGAAGAAGATAGACAAAAAAAATAGAAAGAAGTAAAAAAGACTACTAAGTTTAAAACAAAGAAAGATGATGAAATATTCTAAGATTTAAAGATTTCAAGGGAAGAAAGAGTAAGCTAATAATCTAGGTTTAGAGGATCACCTCCAAATTACCCTCAAAGTTTTCTTTTGAAGATTATCCAAACTCTCCTTCAAGCTCTCCCAAAACTCTCTCTTTTCTTTCAAATGTGGGTGTAATGGAAGTGTTTTTTTTTGTATATGTTTTTCCCCCCAAATGCCTTTTTTTCTTGGTCCTCCCTACCAACAAGATCCCTTCTCTTTTATAGGCAAGAATATCAGGTATTTTTGGTGAATTTCGGAGCAAAAAACAGGTGTAATTCTCTCATTTGGTGGTACAATGTATACTTTCTGAAATTACACAGACTGCTGCCCAGCGCGGCAGTCAGAAACCTGCCGCGGCAGTCCGTGAATGCCGTTGCGGCACTCAACATCTGCCGTTGCGGCACTTCGTGAGTGCCGCGCGGCTCTCATCAATTGCCGCGGCATTTAATTAATTGCCGCGTTTTTGTCAGTCTTACTTTATCAGTTTTTTGTTCTTATCTGCATGCGCATACGTATTGCACTACAAAATACAGACTTAAAAAGTGAACGGCAGTCAGAAACCTGTGGCGGCACTCGGAGAATGCCGCGGCGGCACTTTCTGACTGCCGCGCGGCACTCATCGAGTGCCGCGGAATCCGCCGTGTGCCGTTTCTTGGTGAGATTCCCCTTTTTAGGTCTTTTCTCTTTTTGAAACAAATTATTTTTGAAGATCCTTTCCAAAAATCATGTCTTTTCCCTGAATTCTCCTGAATACCTGGTATTTTTCCTCTTTCTGTGAAATTTTATCGCGTTTTGGATATTTTCTGAAGAGCTTGGAATACTTCAATTTTTCGGTCCTTGTCATCATCGGATACGGAGGTGACACTCTCCTAAATTCGACGTTAGGTCAAAATTGGGGTGTCTACAGTTTGCCCCTCTTCGGCAGAGCTTGTGGGGCAACGCGTACCACAAGTGAATGTCGAAGCCTGTGTGAAGACAAGCCTTTGACCAGACCGTCGAATTTAGGTAAAAGAAAAATGCATTGCAAAAAAAGAGAACATGCGCGGGGCAATGGTTCACGCTGGTCGTGCTCGATGATGAGCTGCCTACGTATCCGTTCAGGAATCAGACCAAGACGTAGTTCGGGTCAAGGGTCAAACACACACAAGCGCAAATAGTCATACGGATGAATGCACCTATCTTATCGTGATGCACGTGCTCAAGCAATCTGGTGCTTTCTGAATTAACCTGGTTATGTAAATGTCATGCTTATCACATTTTTCCTATGTATGACGCGCATTTCGTGGCGTGTTAGTCAGGGAAGATTATCTATGCGAGAATCTGTCATAGGAGTCATGAGAGTGCTTTTGATTTGATCACGAAGGTCAACGCAAGTCCGTTGCGAGAACCGGGAATATAAGTCCGTTATATTCAAAAGACAAGGGTTAACGCAAATCCGTTGCGAAAACCGGGAATATAAATCCGTTATATTCTCAAAAACGAGGGTTGACGCAAGTCCGTTGCGAAAACCGGGAATATAAATCCGTTATATTCTCCAAAAGAGGGTTGATCGCAAGTCCGTTGCGAGAACCGGGAATATAAATCCGTTATATTCTCCAAAAGAGAGTTGATCGCAAGTCCGTTGCGAGAACCGGGAATATAAATCTGTTATATTCCCAAACGAGGGTTGACGCAAGTCCGTTGCGAGAACCGGGAATATAAATCCGTTATATTCTCAAAAACGAGGGTTAACGCAAATCCGTTGCGAGAACCGGGAATATAAATCCGTTATATTCTCCAAAAGAGGGTTGATCGCAAGTCCGTTGCGAGAACCGGGAATATAAATCCGTTATATTCTCCAAAAGAGAGTTGATCGCAAGTCCGTTGCGAGAACCGGGAATATAAATCTGTTATATTCCCAAACGAGGGTTGACGCAAGTCCGTTGCGAGAACCGGGAATATAAATCCGTTATATTCTCAAAAACGAGGGTTAACGCAAATCCGTTGCGAGAACCGGGAATATAAATCCGTTATATTCTCCAAAAGAGGGTTGATCGCAAGTCCGTTGCGAGAACCGGGAATATAAATCCGTTATATTCTCCAAAAGAGGGTTGATCGCAAGTCCGTTGCGAGAACCGGGAATATAAATCCGTTATATTCTCCAAAAGAGAGTTGATCGCAAGTCCGTTGCGAGAACCGGGAATATAAATCCGTTATATTCTCAAAAACGAGGGTTAACGCAAATCCGTTGCGAGAACCGGGAATATAAATCCGTTATATTCTACAACGAGGGTAGTCGCAAATCTGTTACGAGAATTGGAAATATAAATCTGGGCCCACAGGCTCAAAAATTTTCAATTTTCATAAATCGGGAGCCCACGAGCTCAAATATCTCCAATTTTCAAAAAAATGGGGGGCCCGTGGGCTCGAATATTTTTGAATTTCAAAATTTGTAGTCAAATTGTACCCATGAAACGACCCTGAGGGCCAAAAGCGCAATGGGGGCAATTTTTGGGGCCTCAAATTCAATTTTTGGGACTTGATTTGAATTTTTGGGGGGAATGTAAATATCTTTGAACCGCCATAATCGCGGCACACGCGGCTTTCCGCGGCAGTCCGCGAATGCCGCGCGGCACTCACGGAGTGCCGTTGCGGCACTCGGCGAGTGCCGCGCGGCAGTTGACTGACTGCCGCGCACGGAAAAATGAGTGCCGCGTTGAGGGGCAGTGGCTTTAAACCGCCGGGGTTCTCCTCCCTTTCCCTCAATCTCTCACTCTCTTCATCTCGAAATCTCTCTGAAGAAAAATTTCCTTTTTCTTTCTTAGCTTGGATTGATCTACCAGGGGCTTATCAGGTTCGTTCTACTCGATCAAAACTTGGTAAATCTCGTTTATTTTCTTGTTTTTCTAAACTTTTCATGAATCTAACGCTCGAATTCTTTCTTTTCTTTGACAGTGTTATGGCGAGTGGTTCAGGACGCAAAAAGAGGGCTAGGTATACTGCCACGCATCACCCGGACGCCACGCTTTTATTGAGGGATCCTGACGAGCATCTGTCGGTCCGCGCGTTCAAGCGCGAGGTAAACGCTTCCCTTTCTATTTTTCATTCACTTCTTTCTTGTATTTCTTTCTCCATATGGATGCAACATACAATTGCACAACTTTTTAGACGCCCTGTTTCAAATGCGAATGCTATGCTTGTGGCGCCCTCGAGTGTCTCGAACGCTTTATTCCATGCCCCTCTTTTCTTTTAAAGAAATTTCATATTATTTTTATTTCTCATGAACTTAAAAAACTATGCTTGAATTTTCCTTATTTTTTTCTTTCGATTTTTCTCAAGGACTTTTGAAAGTCGTTTGTGTTAATCGAATTTTCAAACACTTCTTGTGAATAAAGAATCTTATGCTCATGAATTTTTCCTTTCCATTTTTCTTAGGATTCATGAATGTGATGCTTTTTAAACATTCCCCTGTGTTTATGAACTTTCTTGAGCGTTCCAAACGCCCTTCTATTATTTGAAAATGACTCCTGAATGCTTGCGACCACGTACTTCCTCGTACTTATTTTGGATTCGGAACCTTATATTATGCGTGCATTTCAAAAATGCGGACAAACTACCTTTTTTTCTTTTTTTTTTCGAAACCCTGCTATAACATTGAATGTTTTTCTTTTATTCATTACAAACAATCGTGAAATCCTTTATGAACACTTCTGGACTTTTCATTTATTAATTATTTATTCGCTGTTGTTGCTCTCTTCTTTATCTATCCCCTAACAACAAACTTTTTATTCTTTCCTTGCAGCTGCAGCCAAAGGTGCTGAAGGGGCACGGCAGCCTCGCCCACGGGCACGAGTGGTATACAGAGCTGAGCCCGACTGTGAGGGCCCTGGTGGACGCAGCGGGTTTTGGAGACTTCGTCAAACTTTTGACGAAGAGCTCCAACGACTTGCAGCAGATACATGCGCTGGCCGAGCGGTGGTGGGATACCACGAGTACCTTCCACTTTTCTTTCGGCGAGATGACGTTGACCCCGCTGGACTTCTCGATGATTACGGGGATTCCATTCGGGGGAGAGCCTCTGCGGCACCTCACGGACTAGGAGTGGGATCAGATGGAGCCGCTGCTAGGAGTGGTCCCGGAGGAGACCCTGGTTACAGCTCGGTGGTTCATGGATACCTTCCGGGGAAAACCCGGCTTTTCGGACGAGCAGATGGCCCGCGGCTTTTTGATGTACGTGCTGGGGTGCTCTTTGTTGAGCACCAGGGGCGACAGGATTTCTGCTCCCCTGGTGGCGTCGCTGGAGCATCTGGATCGGGTCACCGAGTTTGATTGGGGTGGTACAGGTTTAGCTATCCTGTACAGTCACATGAGCGACATCTCCCGGGGCAGGTCGACAGCCACCAGCGGATATTGGAGAGCGTGGGAGGTATATACATATCTTATTTATTTTTTACATTCCATTGCTTATTTTTACTTTCAGAAATTTATTTACATTGCGATACTAATTTCTCTTTTCTTTCTCTCTTTTTATTACAGATTTGGTCCCATGAGTATCTCCGCATGATGTCTCCTGAGACACGTGCTGCGGACGCCCTCGTCATGCCCCAGGGGCTGAAGTGGGCGAAGGACAGGGTCGGGCGGAAGACCGGGGCCCACGACTTTGTTTCGTTCAGGAACTTCCTGACGAACCTATGGGAGGAGCATGTACAGTGGCAGCCGTGGCTCAGGGCGCTACCCGAGGCTAGCGCGGGGATTCAGGAGTCGGCCGGGTATGACCCGATGAGACTGCTACTCGATGGTAGGTCAGAGGGCATGGCGTGGTACTTGGGAGAGAGGGTGACCAGGCAGTCTATAGCGGCTCCCAGATTCTTTGTGCCGTTCCCTCCTCCCGACTCTATGAGAGCTACGGACACTCTTCAGGGCGGCGACTACTCGGCTGCTCTAGCCGGCTTCGGTATCCACGGCTTCTTGGACGACCCTGACGGATACGCGGCCTTCCGTGCCGCCAAGCTGATGCCGAACTTCCCGCTGATGGAAGTGACTCGGGTGAGTAAATGATTCCTTTATTGTTTCTTGTGAATTCTTCCTTTTACTCTTCACCCATGTTTTATTACCTTTGTTGGCAGCATGTCCCTGCTGCGCCCCGCCCCCTGGCCTACCTGAGTGGGACTGGACTATGTCTACCGTCTCATTTGGCGAGCCCCATGTGACGACGGTCCCCCGACTCACCCAGGGCGTCCCTACCATTCCTATTCACTATGATCTTGTCCCGCGCGCTTACGCGGAGGAGGGCCTGGCGTACGCCCATAGCGTGCGACAGTGGGTTCTTGGGCGCGAGTGGATGGTAAGAAATTCATTCTCACTCCTATCTTTGACTGGAATCGTATCTTTTTTTTTTTTTTTTACTGATCTTATTTCCGTTTCTTGTTTTCAGGCCGAGGGAGCTCGAGCGACCGCCGCGGTTCAGTCGAGGGCCCTGGTATGATCTCTACCCTTTCCATATTCTTAGCATTCCAAATTCCTTTTCAATGATTTTCATGGACTCATCCCTTCTCTTCCAGATGGAGGAGAACAGAGTCTTATCTCAGCAGGTGGGGCAGCTCCAGCATCGGCTCCAGCAGTTCGGCATCTCTTTCAGTGACGCCCCCGGAGGTAGCGGTGCTGGGCATGGCGGAGGCGTTGGCGAGGGCACTAGCGGTGGCAGGGGCCGAGGCAGCGGGCGTGGAGAGAGTGGAGGAGGCAGCGGGACTGAGTCAGAGGAGGAGCCTCTCAGACGCACGACTCGCCAGACTCGCGGCCGGGGTCGGGGTCGGAGTTGATCCTGCTCATATTTTTGCTTTCTTTTGAGAGGATTTTTTTTATTGTACATATTTGGGTGGATGACTGTATAAATATACAAATATGCTTTATTTTGATGGCTGCTTCCTTTTATTATGCTTTCTGCTTTATTCACCGTATGTGTGACCATAGCTTGGTCCAAATTTTGCCGTATGTGGGACCATGGCTTGGTCCCGATTTTATTTCTATCTTTGAATGCTTCTGCTTCTTTTACTTATTTGATATATACAAATGAATGAAATGAATGAATGAATGCATGTATTTGCACGTGCTGCATGATGCGCACGTTTTATTGTTTCTCAATTAATTTTCTGTTTGTAGGTGGGCTGATCGTGTTACAAACAGATTCTGGCCAATGAAAAACTCAAAACGGCACTCGGTTAAGCCTCCGCGGCACTCAATGAATGCCGCAACGGCAGTCAGTGAATGCCGTGCGGCACTCACGGGCTGCCGCGCGGCACTTCATGGAGTGTCGCGGCACTTTATCGAGTGCCGCGATCTAGTGGGCAGCTCTATTTTCCTACTTATACCCCTCCTCTTCTAACACTCCGCAAAACATCTCTCTCTCTCTCTTTCTACCCTCCTTTCAAATGGCCCCCATTAGCTCCCAAACTCTCTTCCCATGGATGGATACTCTCTCAGGTATTGAAAGGCTCAATTTTGAATGCTTCAGATTGAATGATCTCTTCTCTTTCCGGCACATGAACTTGAACGAGGGCTTACTGCGAGCTGCTATTCAGTGTTGGGACCCTGCTCTCAACGTCTTTCGTTTCGGCTTTCAGGAGATTTGTCCTTTGTTCGAGGAATTTAGCGCTATTCTCCACACTGATCCTTTTGCTGAATTGACGGTTCCTCAGATTCAAGCTGGGCATGTCCGTGACTTAGCCACTCTTCTCCACATATCTCGAAATGCGGCGGGCTCCCTTATTTGTGACAGGCATATCGATTTTGAGCGCCTCGCCTCCGTTTATGCTCCCATAGGGGACCCTTACAATGGTGAGTATCAGATCATTCGACGTGGTGCCTTGTCGATTGCTATGCTCTCTTACTTCCTATTCCAGTCATCTTCTGACATTCTCATACCCATCGCCTGCGGTTTGCGGGAGATGAAGAGTGCTGTTATGCTAGTCCTCGGTGAAACTCTGATCGGGCTGGGCCATGCTCATGCTACTGGGGTTATGTTATCTGCCGGGGCACCTTTTGTTCTGCAAGTTTGGCTCATGGAACGCCTTGATCTCTTCATTCACCCCTCGCATCTTCGTGGGCCGTTTTCTTACGACCGCATGGAAATCCATTGCTTATTCCAATCTGCCGATGCATGGCTCGGTTGGCTCCAAGGCCTCTCTTCTGGTGACATTTGCTGGATCTGCCCTCAGTGGACTCATCGTTCTGTTGCTGTACGCCTCCCTGGGCGTCCTGGCATCTGGCTGCCGGGTTTAAATGCTACGACTTTCTACATTCCTGACCGAGTTGTCCGTCAGTTCGGACTTTTGCAAGATACTACTGAATCTGTGGCTGCTGATTTCACCAGGGGTTCTACTCTGCGTCCTCCCATTGTGAAGGCTTTCATAGAGGCTTGGTCGAGTAGGATGGCTGCTCCGTGCCCGAGGGTCCCTGCTTCGATTGTGCCCACCGTCCAGTATCTTCTGGAGATCCAGGCCTTGGTCGTGAGACAGACTTGATGAGACACGTGCACAATAAAACAGAAAAAAACAGAGAAAAGTTGGCCCTTTCATGAAACTTTCTGACGGACCCTGCCTACTTTTTAACGCTTTCCGAATGTGATTGACTGATGTTGTTATCTTTTAGGGAAATTTCTAGCATGCTTAATCAAAGCGCTCAACCTTTCGATTAATCTTTTATGAGGAATTCTCCTTTTAATGTCTTTATCTGGCTCCCTACTTTGCTTTTTTGTCTTTTACTCATTCTTTTTCATGAATTCTTATTTGTTTCTTTATAGTACTTATTCTGACAGCCAGGTGACCTGAAGGATGGTTTTATTTCTGGGTTCTTCGGCTTAGCAAACGAAGTTTGCCCCTGGTTTTAGGGCTTCGAAGCGATTCCGGGCAAACGCCAGTTTGCCCCTAGTTTAGCACTTTTTTTCTTCTTTTTTTTTTTTTTTGAAATGACCGAACCAAGTTGGTTGCCTACGTATCCCCTAGCGGGAATCAGGTCAAGCGTAGTTCATCAAGGTAGGAAGCTTTGAAAGAAATGGTTTCAAGCAAAGTATTTCTTGAGGCGATCGAGGTTAATTGGCTGTTTAAATTCAACCCCGTCCAGGTCCATGAGATAAGCCGCTCCTCCCGAAAGGAGGGTCTTAATGATGTATGGTCCGACCCAGTTGGGTTTGAATTTTCCTCTGGGGTCATAAACGGGCACTTTTAGTTCTTTGAGGACTAGGTCACCCTCAGCAAGCTTCCTTGGGCGAACCTTTTTGTTGAAAGCACGAGCTATCCTCTTCTGGTATCCCCGAGTATGGTTTATCGCGGTCAACCTCTTTTCATCAAGCAACATCAATTCTTCATATCTTCCTCGTATCCATTCTGATTCTGCCACTTCACATTCTGTCAAGACTCTGAGAGAGGGTATTTCCACCTCGACTGGAAGGACTGCTTCCATCCCGTAGACCAACGAGTATGGCGTAGCACCCGTTGAAGTCCTTACTGACGTCCGATACCCCCATAAGGCAAATGGCAGCTTCTCATGCCAATCCTTATATGTATCTGTCGTCTTCCCCAAGATTGCTTTAACATTCTTATTCGCTGCCTCTACTGCTTCATTCGTCTGGGGCCTATACGGGGATGACTGATGGCGAGTGATCTTATACTTCTCTAAGAGTGGGATAACTTCCCCCTGGAAATGGCTGCCATGATCGGAGATAAACTCGTTCGGGACTCCATATCTGCAGATTATGTTCTTCTCAATGAAACTCACCACATCTTTGGCTTTCAAAGTCGCATATGAGGCCGCCTCCACCCATTTTGTAAAATAATCGATCGCCACGATTATATACCGGTGCCCATTGGAAGCCTTTGGAACTATCTCACCAATGATATCAATCCCCCATACAGAAAATGGCCAAGGGGTGGTCATGCTATAAAGCTGCGACGGTGGGGTGTGCATCAAATTTGCATGAATCTGACACTTGTGACACCTTCTAACATATTCACAACAGTCTTTGTCCAAGGTCGTCCAATAGTACCCTTGTCGGATGATCTTCTTCGCCAGCATGTGCCCGTTCATGTGGGGCCCGCATACTCCCTCATGTATTTCCTCCATCATTCTCTTAGCTTCCCTCCCATATAAACACTCCAAATTATACCCGGTGTAGGACTTCTTCCATAGTTTATCTGCGTAGATCACGAATTGAGCGGCAAATAGTCGTATCGCCTTCTTGTCCTTTTCTGAGGCTCCTTCGGGGTATTCTCCTTCTTTAATGAACTTCCATACGTCCACATACCAAGGCATTTCATCTTCTCTCTCTATGGCTGCGATCATCTCAAATGACGGTTGATTCCTTACTTCTATGGACAGCGGAATCATGGCAATTTTGGAAGGGATTTGGATCATCGAGGCTAAGGTAGCCAAAGAATCGGCTAGTTGGTTTTCTTCACGAGGGAGGTAGTAGAAGGAAATCTTTTGGAATTGCGCTTTCAGACTTTCTAGATAGTCATGGTAAGGTCTCAACTTCTCATGTTTTACCCTCCAATCTCCTCGGACCTGGGATATGATCAAGTTGGAATCTCCGAAGACATCAATCCGTCCGACTTTCAAAGCCAAGGCCGCTTCCATTCCAATTATGCAGGCTTCGTACTATGCGGTATTGTTGGTTGAGTCGTATTTAAGTTTGACAGCCAATGGGGTAGGGACCCCGTCTGGTGCCATGAGAATGATTCCGACCCCGTAACCTAACTGGTTGGCTGCTCCATCAAAGTACATTTTCCACAACTCTTCCTTCACTTCCATTATTCCTTCATCTGGGAACTTGAAGTCTCCCTTATCCTCAGATTCTACAGCGAGGTCGGCTAGAAATTCGGCGACGGCCCTTCCTTTTACAGACTTGGAGGTGACATATCTGATATCGAACTCAGCCAGCATCATGGTCCAACGGGAAATCCTACTGGTCAAGACGGGTTTTTCGAACAGGTATTTTAACGGGTCCATCCGGGAAATTAGGATCACGGGGAAGGCTAACATATAGTGGCGGAGGCGACGGGTACACCAAACCAAGGCCCAACAGGCCTTCTCCAAGGGCGAATACTTTAACTCATATCCTACCATTCTCTTGCTTAAGTAGTAAATGGCCTTCTCCACGTGCCCCTCTTCTCCTTCTTGGGCCAGCATACATCCCATCGAATCTTCGGATACAGAGAGATAAAGTAACAGAGGTCTCCCGGGTGAAGGTGGTGACAAGACAGGTGGATTCTGGAGATAGGTTTTGATTTTGTCGAAGGCTTGTTGACATGGGGTGTCCCAATTGAATCTCTCTCCCTTTCTGAGTAGCTTGAACAGCGGGTCGCAGGTCATGGTGAGCTTTGAAATAAAACGACTTATAAATTGTATTCTACCCAGGAACCCTCTCAATTCTTTCTCATTTTTCGGTGGGTTCATCTCGGTTAAAGCCTTTATTTTTGGTAGGGTCCACTTCTATTCCCCTTTGGGTAATGAGAAATCCTAGCAGCTTGCCAGTAGTGACTCCGAACGTGCATTTCTGTGGGTTCAGCCTCATCTTGAATTCCCTCAACCTCCCAAAGAACTTTCTCAAAGCCTCTAGGTGTCCTCCCCTCTCCTTGGATTTCACAATCATATCATCCACATACACCTCTACCTCTTTGTGGATCATGTCGTGCAGTAAAGTGGTGGCAGCCCTTTGATAGGTTGCGCCCGCGTTCTTGAGTCCGAATGGCATGACCCTATAGCAATATGTTCCCCACGGAGTGATGAACGTGGTTTTCTCTCTATCCTCGGGAGCCATGAGGATTTGATTATACCCGGAGAACCCATCCATGAAAGATAGAAGTTCATGTCCCGCGGTGTTATCAACCAACACATCGATGTGGGGTAATGGGAAATCGTCTTTAGGGCTTGCTTTGTTCAAATCCCGAAAATCCACGCAAACCCTAACACGACCATCCTTCTTTGGGACAGGCACAATGTTGGCAATCCACTCAGGATACTCGGTGACCATCAAGAATCCAGCTCTTAATTGCTTTTCAACTTCCTCTTTTACTTTGAGTGCCCATTCTGGCTTCATTCGCCTCAATTTTTGTTTTACGGGTTTGGAATTAGGAAAGAGGGGGATGTGGTGTTGGACTATTTTTGGATCGATACCTGGCATATCATTGTAAGACCATGCAAAAACATCTTTGAATTCATTTAATAGACTGATTAGTTATGTTCTTTCTTTATTGCTAAGTGTAGAGCCGATGAAGACATTTTGAGGATTGTTCTCATTTCCAAGATTAATTGTTAGGGTGTCCTCAATGATTTTACATGCAGATTCTTTTTCTTTTTCAATTAGTTTTTGCAGTTCAATAGGTATTTCATGATCATCACATTCATCACATTCATTAAGCGCGTTCGAGTAGGCAGAATCAGTCATACTTTCATTGATTTTCTTTGGAGTGATTACAACAGACATAGAAATTGAAAGACGCCTCATTTGGGCCATTACAGACTCTGGGTGTGGGGGGAACCTATCACTAGACTCAAAAACCCACTCCTTCTTGTGCTCTCCTCCCAGGCCAGTGATGAAGTATTCTTCCGGGCCTCCTGTCTTGGTGATTTTCTCCATCTCTTCTTCCTCAGCCTCACCTTCTTCACTTTCGGCGGCTTCCTCTACTATGCCCTCGACGTATTCTCCTTTGGTCTTTCCGGGATCCTCCTTCATGACTTCTGCGTTCCCTTCGCCTAACAGATCTTTCATGGCAGAACCGTCCAGCATACCAACCCAGTCCTTGGCAGCAACAGATTTTTCAGGTACTTGCAAAAATGGGTCTTTGTACCCAGAAAATTCATGGGAGAAGAAGATCTCGAACCCCGGCTTCATGCATTTGTCTTTTTGATCCATCCATGGTTCTGGGAAACCACAGAAGGGGAAATCTTCTCCTTCCTTCACAAAATACCCGTTGAGGGTCTTCAAGTAAGGATCCAGCGGTGCGTTGACGGCCTTCTTCTTGGTTCTCAGCTCCTTCTTTGTTGGTTGATACCCGAGACCGTGAGTGTGAGTTTGAGTAGGGATTCTTGGGGCCTCTGGCAGGCCTTGAAGGTTCTTCCCCAACCCCAATCTTGGAAAGAAACCCATCTTCTTCATGATTCCGGCGACGACTGGACTAGCATATTGATCAAAATGGGGTGGTAGGGACTCTCCCGACTTTCCTTCTTCTATCGCGCCGATGAACTCGAATCCTCCCATTTTTGCTTCTTCTTCTTGTAGCTGTAGCTCTAGGACCGGTGCACTTGACGATGCTTCAGATGATCGAACCCAACTGTCTCCGAGGATATCACAGACTTTGTTTTCCCAGACATACTTAACTTTTTGATGGATTGTTGACGGTATAGCGCCCAAACTGTCTAACCAAGGCCTTCCCAGCAGTAGATTGAAAGAAGCGGGGATATCGATAATTTGGAACTCAGCTTCTTTGTCCATTGGCCCGACAGCAAGGTTAAGAAAGATGATGCCCATGACTGCTCTTTGGGTGTTATCATATGCCCGGACCTTTTGCTGAGACGGCACAAAAGAAGATTCATCCAAGCCCATTCGTTTGGCTGTGCGGAAAGGACACACATTAAGAGCAGACCCGTTGTCAACGAGACAAGCGGGTACGGTGTTCCCCAAACATTCAACAGTGATGTACAAAGGCTTATTGAGCATGGGCCCTCCCGGTGGTAAGTCATTTGATGAGAAAGCAATAGCCAAAGTCGGAATTTTATTGATCAGACCTACAAGGTCTTCCGGGGTGGTGTCGATAGACACGTCAGATTGATTAAGGGCGTCCAGGACCGCCTGCCTATGATGTTTGGAGGCAATCAGCAATCCCCAAACAGTGATGTTAGCCTGGGTCTTCTTCATTTGCTTTAGGACCCGATCCTCTTCTTCTTCCTCATTCATTTTTCCTTTCCCTTTCTCCAATTCCCTCCCCCGGGTGATCTTCCTCTAATTCATGTGGCTTGAAGTGCCTACCAGACCGAGTCAAGTGGTCAATTTCTTCTTTTGCCCAAATATCGTCGGTTTCTGAAACGGTCTTTGGGCCTTCTTCTACCTGTTCGTCGCTTTGGTACCATAGATCATCTTCCCCTACCAGGCCTATGTTCCGATCATTGCTTTCTTGGGCCCACCAATCTGACTGCCTCGTCATTTCGTTTTCCCGTATCCCTGGCTGGCTTCCTATCATACAGATTCCCAGATTCTCCGGTGACTGATAAAACTTCCTTGGTTCCTTAACTTTGGTGATTAGCTTGGACGGATCGAATGTCACTTTTTCTACTCCCAAGAAGTAAAGACCCCGTGGTGGCGGTACGGCACGATGGTTTGGCAGTGGATTCTTGGTGACATTGGGAGCCTTGACGGGTGGCTCGGATATCACTTTGTTGTCAATGAGGTCTTGTATGTCATGCCTTAACCTCATGCACCGATCGGTCGAGTGGCCCTTTTGTTGGTGATATTTGCAGTAGAGATCTCCTTTGAAGTATGGCGGGAGTGGACTTGGCGGGGGTCGAGGTTCCAGCTGGCGGAGATGCCCTTTTGTTAACAGCCTATCGAGGGCGGTTGATAATGATACTCCCAAATCTGAAAACTTCCTCATTGGCTTGTCTTCCCCTCCCCTTGGATGACTTCTGGTGATATCGAATTTCTTCTCCGGTTCGCTAAGTGCATTGACATCGGTGGGGCCGGAGTGACCTCCCGAATGCCCTCCATTCGACCCATAACTAGGCCTTCGATATCGGTTCTGTGGTTCTTCCTTCTTGATTGTTCCTTCTTGGATTGCATCTTCGATTCTCGTCCCTACATCGAATACCTCAGCAAAGGTATTGATTGACTGGAATCTCATCTTCTCCTGATAAACTGGCTGTAGATTTTTCATCAACATTCGGATTTGGTCCTTCTCGGACGGCCTTTGTACCATTTTCGCAGCTTTCCCTCTCCAACGGCTTAAGTACTCAGCAAATGATTCTTTGTTCCCCTGCCTGGTTGTTTCCAAATCTCGGATAGTAACATCCAAGTCCTGATTGTATTCGTACTGTGCCACAAATGCCTTAATCATCTCTTCCCATACTCTGGTTTTGCTTGGTTCGAGAGTAAGGTACCACGATAGGGCAGCTCCCGTTAAGGTTTGTTGAAACAGGACAGCCATCATGGTAGTGCTCAACCCACTAGGCTGAAAAGCTCCTATGCACATTCGGACATGACTGCGGGGGTTGCCTGTGCCATCAAATTTATCAAAGACGGGCATTTTAAAACCGGCCGGCAGCGTCTCATGGACTCCGTCGTACAACCCTTCCAATTCCAACAGATAGGTATCCACCCCTTGAGCTTTGCGCATTACCCTCTCTAATTTTTCTATCTTCTCGGTCAGCAGCTTCTCCTTCTCATCTTTTTCCCTGTCTCTGTTGGCTCTCAGTGCATCATTCCAATGTGCCTCTTGATCGTCGAACCAATCCCCGTCTCTTCCTCCCAAAGGCGGGTCCATGACAGGTGGAACCACATGTGGCGGTCGGCGGTTCAGCTCCTCTATCATTCCCATCATTCGATTCATGTTTTCAGCCTGTCTTCGCATCTGTTCTGCCTACTGCTCAACTAGTACCCTCAGTCCGGTCATCTCTTCATTGTTTCTCTCTTCAGCCATGTCGACGTATCCTCTTCTCACTAACCTTGCCGTAGGACCTCTAAACCACCCTTGGTTTGCTATTTTTGCTCCTACAATAAATTTTGGAAATTTCTTTTTAGAAAAACCCCTTTTTTTTTTTTTTTTTTTTTTTTTTACCTTTATTTTAGCAAAACCTTTATTTCGTAAGTCATGCGGATGCAATGCATGTGTGTGTGTGTGTGCCTACTCTATATGCAAAAGAAAGGAAAATTCTAGTCCTAACACATAAGCACATAAGCACATAAAATCCTTACCCATGTCAAGTACGGTGATTTCTCCATTCATTGCGATCCCCTTTACCCTTCGATGTCTGGAAATTTTAGCGTTTTCGAAACTTATTTGAAAAGCATTTCTGATGAACTCTTTAGAAAACAATTTTCAAGAATTTTGGATCGCGCTTTTAAAAAGTGATTGGGTTGAAACTCTTGTTTTGAAAAGTACCTTAGCGGATGAATAACCTTGGTTTGGCTTTTAATCAAAAAAAGTGAACTGCCAGAATTTTTGGAAAAGTGATTAAAAAACGGCAAAATCTGTTTATTTTCAAAGATGGATTTAAAAATTCTTTTGGGTAGAAGGATCACATGACAGGATTATCACCGTACTTTCCATGAATTTGGATGCATACAAGGTCAACGATGCTTAACTAAACATGATATAGGAAGTATAATCTTATAATCAAGATTCGGCATGTCCTCCAAATGTCATGTAACACGTGGAGAAATTGCTAAAAGGTGATTAAAAGATTATTCATCTTTCATCAAGCAAGTATCGTCATCATCTCAAGTAATCCCTTCTGGGCATACAAAACTTCCTAACACATAACCCTAATCAAGAATTGATTTCCTAAGATTGAAATGTTCTATAGAAACTACTATGCAAAGGCTGGGTTTTGGTCAAATAAGGGACCCTTGACACACACCCGATAGGATGCTTCATATACCAAATCATGGTACGAGATCAAGGGTGATCACACAGTCCCATGATGACTTGGCCGACCGGGTTGCCCCGAGCCTCCAAGGTCATAGTTCCGTGCAATCGACTGGCTGGACATGCAAGTGAAATGCAACAGGCACACAAAGATTAATTAATTCAATTAAAAGGATATTTTTCGAGTCTAATCCTCAAGTGAACCCAAAATCAGAATTCTGGTCTGCGAAACCAGAGATTCTGGGTTCGATCCCCAGCAGAGTCGCCAGATTGTGGATATCGCAGGTTGACTTACCCACAGCTTTTCAAAATCAATTTCTAAAACAAAACGAGTCGCCACTTAATTTTTTTAAAGGAAAATTAAGAAACCATTTTAAAAAAGCAAACTGATCTTTTAGAAACCAGAGATTAACTAGGTCCGGGGATTATGGAATGAGAGAGGAAGGAGCCCATCGGACTAAAACACCCTCTCTCATCCTATCTTGCGATAGGCCTCTACTCAACATCCTTTTAATCAAATTTATTAATCTAAGCATGCCCTCAACTAATACATATATACATATACATCACAAAAGCATGTCCAAAGGGTGTAAAATTGCAATTGACAAAAATATCATTCAAAAGCCACATAATTCAGGTAACAAGCGGTATGATATGCAATAGAGAACAAGTGAACTTACCCGGGATCCAGCAGCGATAATAAACGTGCAATGCATGCGAACAAAATAAAATCCTAAAAAGAGTCTCTAATCACATATACACATAAGGCAAAAAAACCTAATTCTAAGGTGTCGCGCATAAGGTCGAAAGTCAAATAAAAATCAAGGAATTTAATAAATTAGAGAGGGATTGAGAAATCGTACCTTAATAGCGCTACAAAACAAAGGGTTAGTTCGCATGATATGCAAAATACGATGTTAGAAATAACGATCCTAAATTTCTAGCTTACATCTATCTAATGTAATTAAATCCAAAGCAAATAAGTCTTAATTATAAGTGTCAAACCATATGGATGAATATGTACATGGACAAGGATAAACTATGAGATACTTTTAAACCTTGAATTCAAGCTCAACTAATCATTATTAAAGCATGGTTTAAGCCTTAGATCATAAGAAAGTCATTTAGGCCCTTATTTACAAAGTAAGTCAAATGTGTCATAAAAACTCTGAAAATTGCAGAGAGCATACCAGAACTTAAAAGAAATAAAAAACACGTCTCTTATGGTTTGATGTTGATGAAATTTGGACACAAGATGCCTCTGTCAGTCTAGTTTCCAAATCAAAAAGAAAATCAAGGTTTCAACGGTTAGATCTCCGGGAATATGGAAAACACTAGACATCACTCAGCATCTTACAATCTCCTGTCCAGAATTCTTGCACGATTTATTAAAAATAGTAAAAAAATCAGAATTGCTTTGTTCTTTTTAGGGTGACTTCCTAACACATTAATCTACTTGGAAAAAATTATTTTGGGTCATAGAAACTTTGTTAGAACTCTGATTTAATTATTTCAAAAGAGTGTTGCTGTTCTGAAACTATTCTGAAATTCTGGACAGATTGTTGTTGCTTCACAAACACCATGATCAAACCATTCTAAACATGAAACCACCTCAAAACAAAAATTACAGTGGTAGAACAATGTGTTATTGACACTTTCCCGTTGGTTTCACTTGATTTCAACGGTTAGATTTCGAACTAAAAATCTTTGATCAAAAACAGTTTGTGGATTCACTGTTTTTATTTTGCTAGTTCAACTTTTATTTGGTAACTCCAACTATTAAACCATGAAGTTGGGTTTAAACCAAACCATTTCTCCTACCATTTGATGGCCATGGGAGACTACAAACCTTTGTTCTTCATAGATTTCAAATGAAATATGGATTGACTTCATGAAATCTAAAGGATAGGGAAATCTAAACCATGGAGATGGATTTAAACTCAAAACTACATTCTCCTACCATTTAATGGTCATTGGAGATGAAAGTGCAACTAATACTTGGTAGTTTTCAAAGGAATATGGAAATGATTCCATGAGACACCAAGTTTAAAGGATCCAAGTCATGAATATGGACTTGGGTCCTATCTATGTGAAATAAAGTGATGATCAAGTTTTGACTTCCATGTAGAGCATGAGCTTACATGAGATTCAAAGGATCATGCTCAAGAGATCAATAGAGATATTGAAAATCTCCAAGACCTTTAAGAGAAGAAGATAGACAAAAAAAATAGAAAGAAGTAAAAAAGACTACTAAGTTTAAAACAAATAAAGATGATGAAATATTCTAAGATTTAAAGATTTCAAGGGAAGAAAGAGTAAGCTAATAATCTAGGTTTAGAGGATCACCTCCAAATTACCCTCAAAGTTTTCTTTTGAAGATTATCCAAACTCTCCTTCAAGCTCTCCCAAAACTCTCTCTTTTCTTTCAAATGTGGGTGTAATGGAAGTGTTTTTTTTTGTATATGTTTTTCCCCCCAAATGCCTTTTTTTCTTGGTCCTCCCTACCAACAAGATCCCTTCTCTTTTATAGGCAAGAATATTAGGTATTTTTGGTGAATTTCGGAGCAAAAAACAGGTGTAATTCTCTCATTTGGTGGTACAATGTGTACTTTCTGAAATTACACAGACTGCTGCCCAGCGCGGCAGTCAGAAACCTGCCGCGGCAGTCCGTGAATGCCGTTGCGGCACTCAACATCTGCCGTTGCGGCACTTCGTGAGTGCCGCGCGGCTCTCATCAATTGTCGCGGCATTTAATTAATTGCCGCGTTTTTGTCAGTCTTACTTTATCAGTTTTTTGTTCTTATCTGCATGCGCATACGTATTGCACTGCAAAATACAGACTTAAAAAGTGAACGGCAGTCAGAAACCTGTGGCGGCACTCGGAGAATGCCGCGGCGGCACTTTCTGACTGCCGCGCGGCACTCATAGAGTGCCGCGGAATCCGCCGTGTGCCGTTTCTTGGTGAGATTCCCCTTTTTAGGTCTTTTCTCTTTTTGAAACAAATTATTTTTGAAGATCCTTTCCAAAAATCATGTCTTTTCCCTGAATTCTCCTGAATACCTGGTATTTTTTCCTCTTTCTGTGAAATTTTATCGCGTTTTGGAGATTTTCTGAAGAGCTTGGAATACTTCAATTTTTCGGTCCTTGTCATCATCGGATACGGAGGTGACACTCTCCTAAATTCGACGTTAGGTCAAAATTGGGGTGTCTACAGAAGTACAGTTCCCTTACTTGAACAATGACTGGATGATCTCAATGTCCATAATAGCATTGTAAAAACTAAAAAGTTTATCATCTCATAGTTCGAAAATGAGTGGTGCTTGTGAGTTGTGGCCCAGTTGACATTTTTAATACAAGAAATTGAGACATACTTTGTATTAACGACCGATATTTTACTGAGTCATATTTAATATATATATATAATCTTACTCAAGTCGATCTTATGTTTCTTCTTTCTTGTGATCATAGCATCTGATGGTCCAGTTCAAGTTTACTACATAAATATTAAGTGAAAGTTCACTTAATATTTCAACCTTCTTAAATATTAAGTGATCACAGCATTTGATGGTCCAGTTCGAGTTTACTACATAGATAATAAGTGCATGACTAGTTCAACCTCCATAAATATTAACTGAAATTTCACTTATTTTTTCATGTACTCAGTGAAATTCCACTTAATAAGTGAAATTTCACTTATTATTCATATATGTAAAAACTTGAATTTTTTTTTACACATATGACCAATTTCTTTACATATATAACAAGTTGACTACATAGATAATAAGTGTATGACTAGTTCAACCTCATAAATATTAAGTGAAATTTCACTTATTTTTTCATGTACTCAGTGAAATTCCACTTAATAAGTGAAATTCCACTTATTATTTCAACTTACCTTTCTCCATCACTATTTTTTGGAGCCCACATCTCTCTACTTCCTCTTTACTTTACCTATCTGTATTTCCAGATTGTCTCTTTTTTTTTTTTTTTTTTGTCTCTCTCTATCTCTCCTTTTCCGAATGAAATATCAAAACAGATTTCAAACAAGAAAAATCCAGGCACTATCTTCTCTTTTGACATTTTAGAACTTTCTCCCTCTCTAAAGGAGCCCCATTTACTCTTCTCTTATGCTTTCAGTGCCATTTGATAAGATTCTTCGAGAGAATGGATGGAATGCATCATGAGGTCTCCACGTAAATTAAACTTCAGCCCACCTAAACATCGTGCCACAAGTTGATCATCAGTTTCATTCAAATCAAGGGGACTAAGAAGCTTGTAAACTTGCTCAGTATATTCTGCCACAGACTGATCATTTCGTTGGTGGAGATGATGGAATTTACTTTTAAAATCGCGTGGGGGCCAAACTAAGCCCTAATCTATACTTAAAGCATTTACGACCTGCTCAATTTGCCCATTTTTAAACTAAGAAATCTCACAATAGAGAAGATTTCAACCTCCATAAATATTAAGTGAAATTTCACTTAATATTTTCATGTACTCAGTGAAATTTCAAATTTCACTTATTATTCATATGTGTAAAAACTTTATTTTTTTTTTGCTCAAAACATATCAACAATGGTACTAGTTTTGTAGGTCTCGTCGACACGATTCCAGCGGTATAAAATTTGCGAAAAATGGAGTTGTAGATAAAAAGTTATGGAGGTTTAAAATTTAAAAATATTTTTCGAAATTAGAAATAATATGGTACAAAGCTCACACCATGTGAGCGGCTTGGGAAACGAATTTGCGCGTGTTAGCGCAGTGGGGAGACAGTGTTCACGTGGGCGCGTCAGGGGACCTTTGACCTGGTGGGCTAGGGGACGTTTGGCTTGGCCATTTTTCAATTCTTTTAAGGGTAGTTTGGTCAGATGGAAAGAGTAAATGGACTTGAAAAGTGATGTTTTAATATTATGGATGTATGTTAAAAATGGGCTTGGGCTTTTGTCCTAAGAGAGTTTATTGTTAATGATGGGCTGTCTTTTAATCCAACTACGCCCAACTTTAAGGACCTTAAGCCAAGCCTCCCTTTATTTAATTAAGGGAAATGTTAACACGTGTCTTAAGAGCACATGTTAAGGTAGGCCTAGCAAATGGGCGGGCTTGGGCGGGTTCGTGCCTACTTGTGTTCGGGTTGGGTTATTACCGGGTCGGGTCGGGTTATGAACCATGGCCCCTTTATATATATATATATATTTGATTTTTTTTTTTTTTTTTTTGAATTTTTTCCTTTTTTTAAAAAAAAAAAAAAATTTCCTTCCTTTTTTTTTTTGCTATATATGTATAATTTTATTCTTATTTTGGCCTTTTAAAATTTTTTCCCCCTCCCCTTTTTCCCCTACTTTCTTCCATTTACCTTTTAACTTGATCAAATCTATTTAGGTGAAAAAAATCCAAATTATTTAAGTTAGCAAAGATTTTCATGAAGCAATTATTCATCTGTTGTAGGGCTAAACACAATAGAATTCAAGGGTAAAGTGTTTAAAAGCTCAAAAAAAAAAAATATCATAACTAAACTAATCATTCTTTGTTCTGACAATAAAAATAAAAATAAAAAACTCACATACCCACCCACCCACCCACTCACCCACCCACACACACACACATGCATACACACATTACTACATGAGTTTATAATATCAACCAAATTACAGTCCTACTATAATTATATTACAGACCATACATAGTATGAAAATGTTGAAAAAAAAATCCGATCTAAATACTCCAATCTCCTCTATCAATTCATGAAAACAAAATTATATCACAACTAAGCTAAATACTCTCATCTCGTCCCATCGAATCACCTCTCATCTCCTCTATCAGTTTATAAGCACAAAATGCACCTATAAATGAATCGTAAAAAAATAAAATAATAAAAATAAAAATGAGCCACTAGCTAAAAAAATAAAAGTAAAAGGAATACATAAGGAGATGTTGAACATATATTGTTATACATAATCAAAAGAATTTCAATATTGGTCAAGTCTCGCAATTACACCTTCAAAGTCTTCAACAAGTTCTTCCTCTGATTCATCAAAAGCTATATTAAATTAAAACAATGTTAAATAGATATAAGAAAATTAGTGTGGACACGCGAAATCACGCGAAATCGGTCGTCCACTGTTTCGTTTTGTTTGAAATTGATTTGAAAAAGGTCTGTTGAAAACAGATACATGGTCGCCACTTGGTCTTTAAGGAACCAAGAATCCTAATTTTGACTCACCCAAATGGATAAAGGGCACTGGCATTTCATAACTAAAGAACTTGGCTCGGGGTTTTGGTACGAGAGAAGAAGGAGCCTTTGTCACGACTAAAACACCCTCAACTCGCCCCGTCTCTCGACGGACCTCAATTAGCATCCAAATAATCATCTTACACTATGTTTGGTTTGACAATTAATACTATGATAGTATATATATTACATCACATAAGAATCTTGAAGTGGAAGATCAAAAGATAAGATATCATTTATAAGATCTAAGCCAAATATCACACAATGCAAAGGTGAAAGATCACACAAACAAACCTAGAAAAAATCGTCTAATCACATATCAAGTAATCAAGTTTTCCTAATCTAAAGGGGGGACATGAATTGTTCTTGAAACAAATAATCAAATAAATCAAAATATGCATGTTAATCTTTGATAAAAGAAGATCTCTCAATCCCCGGGACAAATGAAAAATAAAGATTAGATCGAGTGGGAGCATGAACGTGTGATAAAGTTCATTCCTTAAAATCTCCTTAGATTAGGAGTCTCAAAAACTCCAAATCTTGCATGGATGCAATGTATGATCCTAGAATGTGCAAATGTTGTAGTGTGTTTATGTACATGAATTTTGTAAAGTGACTTAGAAGTCTAGAGTATGTATGAATGCATGAAGGAAATCATCATAAGATATGTACAAATGTAGTATGGACTACTTCCTAAGATATGAACTAATTTGGAGTACATGTGAGCATCAAATCAAAGAATGAAAGTAAAAGTATGCTTGCTGTGAATAGTGAACAGAACAGTGAGTTAATTTTGTAGAAATGGAAAAGAGGGGTTAGGAATGTTTTTAATGCATGTTTTTTTTATGGAGATCATCCTCATTGTGTCTAGAACACATAACAAAAAGCCAATCTTCAATAACTATTAAATATTGAGAGAAATCATATAAAAAATGGAGGTCACTCAGAAATAGAGTCCGTACTGTCGACTGAAATGTTGAAAAAACTTAAAAAATGAAAGCAAAACATCTAGAGGCCCATATTATACAAAAAGTTCCCTAAGACACTGAAGTTCAAGGGAAAAATGAGTTGGGACCACTCCGTTTTGAAAAGTTTTATGTAAAACAAGTTGAAAGTCAACCAAGCTGCTGTGACAGCAAAGACAGAATGTCTGGAAGGAATGTTTGGGTCCAAATGGACCCCTTCCAAATGTTTCCAAGTCACACCAAAAATCATGGGTGTTCTCTAATGAGTTAGGAAGGCTTTTCAAGTGGTCTCATGTTAATGCTTTTAGTATTGAATCCTAGAGAAATCTTTGAACTCAGATTGTTCACTGTTTTGAAGATTTTGGGAAGAACTAGGGTTTTATTCTTTAAAATCAAAATGAGGGGTTTTGAAATAGAGGTTTGAAAGTGTATTTTCAGCACAAAAAGGGGATTAAGACCACTTAAGAAATCAACATCAAACTCATCATTAAGAACTCCCAATGTTGTTTGCACAAACATAGTTTTGTTTGAGAATATGACTTCAATAATACATATGAATGTATTGAAGTTAGAATCATCATCCATCAAACATGTCTTTGAGGTCAAGAGCTACTATCCATAATGATTCACTCTCCTCAAACAACATGTTATCTAGATGATGATAAACATGTAAGTAATCAAAGAAAAGTAAAAAAGAAATGAGGTGAAAAGAGATGAACATAATATGTAAACAATCAAATAAGCAATCAATAAATGATGATCATTGAGATATTAGACTTGTAACTTGGTGTTTCACTCATATATATTGACATTTGGATATGGAAGTAGCTTCCTAACTCAAGATTGTTCAAGAATGGTAGTTGGGGAGGGTTAGTATGTGAAATATATAGAAGAATAATAGAAAAACTTGAGTTTAGAACTCACTTTCTATAGAAAATCAGTGGAGGAAGCTCCATTTCTTACTTTGAACTCTAAGCATATCTCTCATTCTCTCTACAACTTTTCCAAACTTTGCACTTGGCAACCCCTAAAATGAAGAGCAAGGGGGGGGGGGGGGGGGGGGGGTTTATATATGCCAATTTGGGGTGGTTTTGGGTTTTAGAAAGTGCTCCCATTGGTCCCAAACATTTGTGAACATAAAACTACATCGCTTTGGTATTTAATTATTCAATTTGGACCCCCAAAATAAATTACAAAAATGGGTTCTGCGGGGGTTGAGTGCCGCCGCGGCACTGGCCATGTGCCACCACGGCAGTGGCCCAGTGCCGCCGCAGCACTCTCCTCAGATGCCCAAAAAATTACGTTTAGGCCCTCAGAGGTTCTAGTATTCGCGAAAAGGCCCTATTTCGTCCGAAATTCACAAAAAATGCATACGAGCTCCAAATTGAGCTTGTGATATACCGTTGGAAAGGTAATGGAGTGTAATTGAAAAGTTTTGTGGTATTTTCGATAAAGCCGATTTGATCTTCTTTTTCACCTTCAGAAATCCATAATAAATTCGTTTTAAATTCAAAAATTATGTGTGATATACCGTTGGAAAGCTATTGACCTCTAGTATCCATGAAAAATGTTTGAAAAATGACACAGTGCTCCGATTTCAAAGTTAACTTTTAGGTCAAATCGGTCAAACCTGGGATCTCCAGGAAGTTCTAAGAACCTCTGGAAGCTCCCAAGAGCTGACGTTTTCGTCCGATTTTCTTTTAAAACTCATTTTAGTACTTTTCACATGATCTTAGAACGATCTTAGAACTTTTTGGAAAATTCAGATGATTTCGGTCAAACCTTGATCAAACATGGTCAAACTTGGGTCAATTTTTCGAAAACTTCTGGGACTTTCGGGAGTCTCTGGGAGCTGACGATTTTATCTGATTTTGCTTTAAAACTCATTTTATCACTTTTCTTATGACGTAGCATGTTTCCAGAACTTTTGGTCCAAATCAGGGAGTTTATAGGCTTTCAAGGGCATTTTGGTCATTCTGAGCATTTTGAGAGATAGAACTAACTTCCAAGAGTCCTTTTTGAGTCTTTTTCGATCATTATGAACCATCAAGCTATGGTCTCCTAAATCTGATAGCCGACAAAATGTGGTGTCTACAATTAGACATCAAATAGAAATTATTAACACTTTACCTTTGGTCCCGTATAGCCAATCTCTTGTACATAGCAAAGCCTCGACATTCTTAGGTAACATTGAACTTCAGTATTTTCCAACGATTTGACCTCCAATGTTGAAAGATGACTCACACGCGATACTAGTTATAGGAATACTTAATATATCATGCGCCATAGAAGCAAGCTCAGGATATCGAATCTTATTTGCCTTCTAGTAACTCAAAATGTCTATGTTCTCTTTCCTGTCAATCATATTTTCCTTAAAATACAAGTCTAACTGTGACTTGTGTCTATTCAAGTCATATTGTTGACTCTCGAATGAATCGAGCTCCTACATTAAGTTTGATATTAAGTGCATTGAAATAATGAAGAGAAAGAAGAAAACACATTATTGTAATAATAAATAACTACCCATTTTACTTACATCTAATTCATCGCCTTCGCCTATGTCCTCTTCACTACCTCTTGAGCTCCCAATTACTCCCACGGAAGTACTTGTAACAGAAGTAGAATGCTGTGCATATTCTTCAAAAAGGGAATACAACTTTTCACGTATAATGAATACCTTTTCCAAATGTGTTTCCCGATCCAACTTTTTAAAGCAAAATTCCACAAACTGCAATTTATAGCGAGGATCTAAAATAACAACAAATAATAACACAGTGCTATAGCATTCCCAATACTTGTCAAACTTCTTTTTCATTTCTTTTTGCCATACATCTAATAACATCATCTGAATCTTCGATCCGCTCCAATACAAGAATTTGCATTTTCCATACCCCTTGAAAAAACAAATTTGATGTTGGGTATTGACTTCCAAAGAACAATGTGGTAATATCATAAAAAGGTTTTAGAAATTTTTTTGATCTTTTCCCACTCTTCTTCCAATGGGCAAGTCTTAAAACTTGTGTTAATGCATTGTAATTGGTAAAATGCTCGACGGTATGTCAATGCACTTTCAAGCATTAAATATGTGGAATTCCATCGTGTAGGTACATCTTGACACACTTTTTTGCTCCCTTTATGAGAAACTTATACAATGCACTCGGCAAACTTAATCTTTCTTCCCTCTGAGCCTCTTACATACTTTACGCTCTCTAGAACCATATGCACCGAATCACCAATTTCTTTTAGTCCATCATGTATAATAAGATTCAGTATGTGCACTCCACAACGAATGTGAAAGAATTCACCTTCAGCAAATAAGGTAGAGGTTAAGGAAAGATTCTGTTTTAACCTATCCACAAGACCGTCATTGTATGAGGCATTATCTAAAGTCAATGAAAACACTTTCTTTTCAATGCCCCACTCCCATAGTAAGTGAGTCACTCTCTCTGCCAAAACAGGACCATTATGTGGAGGCGTCACATTACGAAAACTTAGAATTCTCTTTTGTAGAACCTAACTATCATCCACATAATGGGCAGTAAGTGCCAAATAACCATTGGTCGCAATAGAAGACCATAAGTCTGAAGTCAAACATATTATACTACCAACTGATTCCAACCCCTTCTTGAGTTTCACCTTCTCACTATCATGTCATTTTAGCACGTCCAATTTTGCAGTATTTTTAGTGATTGGTTTCACGTGTGGGTGTAAAAACCTAAGTAGATCTATAATTCCTTTGTGCTCAACAAACGAAAATGGATAGTTATGTTTAATAATTGTCGTAGATATCTTCTCACGAAAATTTTCTTGGTCTAGTGAAAGGAACGTGGTGGCAATGCATTGTCTAAATCTTGTTTATGGCCAACGATATGCCTTAACATACTGGATGTACCACCCTTTGAGCTTGCAATTAAATCTTGTTTGCAAACTCTACATCTAGCCCTTTGTTTCCCATCACTGCTCAAAGGCAATTTCTCAAAATCCTCCCACACAACAGACTTTTTGCAACATTTGGAACTCGTAGCAAAACTTTGATCCACATCATGTTCATCAACATTTTCATCCATAGTAAAGAATCTATTATTTGCATAGAAATGAGATAATGCTCAAGAAAAGACATTCCATTGTTCTTTGATCTTTATGTAAGGAGGCATCTTCTAGTGACAAACAAGAAAATCAACCGCTACACAAACATGGATATTATTTTTCTCAAAACTTAAAAGCATACTTACACTACTTGGTCTTCCACAGTCCACTCTATACACAAAACCAGGACATTGTCGTAGATATATGTAATATGTCCATAAATCACGAGAAGCAACTAATTTTGATAAGGAAAATAAATATATCCGGAACTTCTTTTGAACTAGAGTTATATAAGTTAGAACTATATATTATGTGATTGCTGCTCAATTGATCATTAGTAAATATTGATAAGAATGTCAGTTTAGTTTAATAGATTTGGTTTTTCATGACTCTTCGAACTTCAAAGACATCTACACCAATTGGCTAAAAGTATACACATGAATTGTACAGGAGGGGGGTTAGTATCGTGTGAGTCATCTTACTCCAGAGCGGATTCGACGAGAGAGAATTAAGTGTACAGTACTATTTGATTCCATAATCCCTATCAGGTTTACCCCCTGCGGTTCCCTTAGAAAAAATGTAACTACCCAACAGAATAAAGCCTACCCATATGATAGTTATAATAAGTCTATACTATAGTACTACTAATCTGAATTTGTAACTGTCAGATTACACAAGGGTATTATGTATGCTTGTATGGAGGAGAGGATATAGAACGAATCAGAAACTTCACAAGGGCAGCAAAAGCCGCCGCAGTCGTTGCACCTAATGTAAAGCCATAACAGTCTCAGTTATATGGGCCTCTACAAAATTTCCAACTTTCTGGGAGAAGATGGCTTCTCAACGACTACTATGAATAATTTTTAACACAGCTCCATTGAGATGGGATTACTTCCTTGTTTCTTTTAGGGACTGGGTGTGAAATTGATGAAGAGTGCTAAACAGTAAAAAAGAAAAGAAAAAAAAGGACATGAGATCACGTGATAAGCTATAAGTAAATTGGACATCAATACTATCAAAATCGCAAATTAATTGTCACATGGTTGTGTGCAGGCCAACTAAAGGCAATGTAGTGGGATATTTATACTCTCAGCTAGCACATATGTGCAGTTATACTATAATTTCCCTTCAGACCTCTATCCCTTATAGCACCCCTGCCTAAGGGGACCAAATAATGGCCTTATTTTACCTCGAACAAACATAACCAATACAAAAGTGATCCACAGTCGAAACAAGCATTTATTTGGAAGCAATTTTCATAAGCTTTCAAAAGAAACTCAAGATTAGAAGTATATGCATATTTTCCGTGAGAGGCACCATTAAAGTATAAAACTTAGGCTTTGTAAACCATGTAAACAATTCAAAATCAAAACATCATTTCCCAGTAAGTAGATGATGATGCAAGTGTACGATGTACATCTGTATCAGGATCTTTCAACTTTAATAGAACTTCTGCAACAACACGATGGCACAACTCACAGCTCTCCTTAGAGACCCAGATGTGAAATCAGAAATCACATACAACTTGGCTGAACCTAAATCTACAAACAATTACAGAAACCAAAAGCAAAAACCCAGATGTGAAATCAAAAATTATTTCCGAAAAACTGTAGAAGACTCATATATAGAGATATTGTCACGCCCCGGCGTAGCAAAATAAGGAAAATTTTTCATTTCCGTTTTGGACCCGTAGGTCATGACAGTTGATGGATCGCTTGTCCTGTACTTAGCTTAACATGTACCAGAAAACAGAGTAATATAAAGCAACAGGGAAGTTAATATAAAACATATTACAACTTCAAATGATATTACATTGTCCTTTAATAAAACATCCCTAAGGCACAAACGCCTTATTCAAATCAAAAGCATTATCCGTATCATTATTACAACTTTATTTAAATTATAAAAGTAGCGCTGTAGGCTCCTCTAGCTGGCATAATCATATTGCCCTGCATAACCATTTCCTGAACATTTGGATGTCCAGGACAAAATAAAGTCATCAGCTAATGAAAGCCGAGTGAGTATAACGAACACACAAGCAATGTATATAAAAGTACATTAACAGTTATTATAAATGTTTGGTACCTTAGAGTACGATTAATCCATTATTCAGTCATTGCATAATAATAATTAGTAACAGTTGAGTAATGGATATTTAAGACCATGCATGAACAATAAAACCATCTCATCTCACTGACTATTTTATCTCGATCACAATCTCTTGACTCATTCGGTCCACCTAGAACCATCCGGCACAATGCCGTTAGTTTAGAAGGTCTGCCAATATGTCTGCCGTATTTAAGTTGGTCTCGACATACCTAGACATTCAAGGTTATAATAACCTGTGGAATCCTTTAATTAATCTACCGTATCTGAAGCGGCCTGGAATAATTTAAAGTTTACCACCAGACTGACCTACCGTATCAAAAGCGGCCTGGGCTCAGCCCTCTTAATTAATCTACCGTATCTGCAGCGGCCTGAAATAATTAAGGCTATCACAAGACTCTGATTGACCTACCGTATCAAAAGCGGCCTGGGTTCAATCCTTCTTAATTAACCTACCGTATCTCAAGCGGCCTGGGATAATTAAGGTTACTCGTCCTGAGACATTCTCACAACATACATGCTGACCAACAACCCCTTTCCATACATGCCATCTCGACTATGCAAATGAGTAATTTATTCTCTTTCTTGTTTATATAGAGGTATCAGAGCGGGCGTACGACTTGTTCTTTCTTTACATATTTTCTTATAAAGGTATCAGAGTGATATAACTTAAATCTTTCTTTTCACATTTGCTTTGTAGACGGTATCAGAGTGGTTTCTTCTTGTCATTATTTATTGATTAAAACAACTTATCTAATTCTCGCCTTCAAAATCTATTTTCCTTTCCTTATTAACAAGGTACAATGTATTTAAAATCATTTAGTTAACATCCACGATCTAAATTATCAAGTCACATATGAGACAATAGGAAATTTCATCAAAGAATGCTTTAATACGCTTTTTCAGCTACCAGTACACAAGTGGGTCCACTTTGAAGCGATGTTCTCAAAAATGAGTTATAATTTTTATGGATGAATTACATATCAAATGAAAGGTCTCTGAGTCTAGTTTCCAACGCTTCGAACGGTGCGTGTTTTCGAGTTTTCTAGAGGGAGTTATGGTCGTTTTAGTAAAAGTCGTCAGTGCTGAAACATGTCAATCGATTGAAAAAAGTGTCAATCGATTGGATGACATGTCAATCGATTGAATATGTTTCCAATCGATTGGTATTAGCAGTTTCTCCCCTGTTACGAGTTTGAAGTCTATTTTTGACCCATTTCTCAATTCTGCTTCAACCAAGACATGTAATATATGGATTTCTTCGTTTTTCCGCAAGGATTATGAATACGCAGTCGGTTTTAACTAATTTCAATCGTAGCTCTCGGATTTCACGTAAAACCGAGAGGTGACAAAACTTTAAATCAATGGTACGTCGCGATACAGATGAATTAAGCCGTAGTATTCGAACCGCAGCTTATTGGGACTAAGATCTTTCATTCCCAATTTACAGAATCGATTTTCGTTGAGTTTGACGGAACCGCTAATTTCGGACCTCCATGGCTATATATACATATATAGGCATATATACTTACTATTGATACCCCCAGCTTGTTCGTAATGACAAATACTACATTATGAGTGGGTTCGAGAGACTCACAGGTTGCTAGATCAGGCGGCGCGACTTGCCGAAGAAAGACGGAAATTCCGAAATAACCCCGAGCTTAACAATGGCTATGGCTATGGCCTCTTGAAGCTCACTGAGATACTTTTCCTTCTTCTAATGTGATTCTTCTGCAAATTCCAGCAGTGTATGTGTGTGCTTGTGATTGTGATTTTGAGAGGGAGATTCAATGGAGAAGGAAGTTATGGAGGTGGGTGTGTGTGTAGTGTTTTGTGTTGAAATGTGAACACATTACATAGGCAGAAAATTAGTTTGCAAGTTGTAGTTGCAATAATGAAACGTGATGATGAGAAGGATATAATCCAGGCAGTAGATAAGATTTACTGATTGATTGAAATCAGTCTCGCCAAATAATTCATCTGGTTCGTTAATCAGTTTGATCAGTTAGTTCAGTTAGGTTGGTCCAGATAGTCTAAGAAAATACCCCAAATAAATATTAGGGATCAAAAATGAAATCAACGTGATTAATATTTTATTAATAGTTTTAATCCAAAATTATAGGGTAACTTAGGGGCACAGTCTTAAGCATAATTAATATAAATAAAATTACTAAAAGGGTCACAAAATTAAAGTCATGTAATTATAGTAGATCAACATAAGTATTTTTCATTTATGGAAATAATACTACAACTAAAAATAAATAATATATAGTAGATAAATAAAAACTGACATTTTATTTAATATTAGGGAAGTGAAAATTACAGGTTGCTACAGATATACAACTATATAATAAATGTATATATGGAGAGAGAGAGAGAGAGAGAGAGAGAGAGAGAGAGAGAGAGAGAGAGAGAGAGATACATGTTGAGAAGAGAATCAGAGATCTTGCTTGAAGAGAAGTACAGATCTAGTGTAAAATTGTGATTATATGCTTCGGCTACCTCTGGTTGGTCTAGAGAGACGAGAATCAGAGAAAGGGAACCTAGGGTTTGAGAAGCCAGTGAGAGAGAGAGAGAGAGAGAGAGAGAGAGAGAGAGAGAGAGAGAGAGACGATCGTTTTGACTTTTAAGAGAGTTGAGAGTTGAGAGAGGTAGTCTGGGACGTTCTCAACGTTGCCAAAGTGTGTTTGTTTTGTTTCGCCCAACCTAACCCGAAAAATCCCGAATTTAGACCTAAAATCAACCAGCGAAAAATTTAAGCAAACCCTAATTCAACTCGCGAATAAACTAAGCAAACCCAAAGACTGAAATTTCGGGCCGCAACGGGCGGGCAAGCAGTTTCGGGCCTTGTTTGCCTGGCCTATGTTAAGGAGTTTAAAGTAGTAAAAAAAAATACATGGGGGAATCCACACTGATGAAAAGTTAGGTTTGAATCTCAATCATTTATTTCTATTTTTGGCTATTTTTAACTTCTTAACATATGTCTTTATTTTAATAGAACACTTTAATTAATTATGTATCTCATATATAGAGTTTTATTAATTGGTTATTTATTTATATTAAAATATTTTAGCTTATGAGAGCAGCATGAATGGTGCTGTTGTTGCAGCAGGAGAGGATTTCTGCCCACATACCATTCGACCGGTCGAAAGTATCACATCGCTGTAGATATAATCCTATGTGGTCAGGTGTATACACACACATTGAAGTTGATAACATTCTTTTCCTTTATTTTCTTTTCCCTCATAAAATCCAAGAAACAAATAGAGGCTAAATTGAACATTTCCCCATTCAACTCTAGAGAAAGACTTTATTTTAGATAGTAGCACTAAATCAAGTACTGCATTACTAGTTTATTTTAGTTTAATTTTATTTTTTTCTCATTCCTAAGAGGGATATTAGCGTTAAGTCCCTAGTTCTGAACTTAAGAGTCTAAAGGACTTTAAAATTTTACAGTTTTGTGAATTTGTGAAATTTCACAAAATCACTTTTGTTAAATTCGTAGTTTTGTGAAATGTTTAAATATAAGTGCAGTGTACATATATAAGTGCGGAGCTTTTCACTAAAGTGGTTTTTTTGTTGGATCTATGCCTATACAAGAACCATAAATTGTCCTCATCACTAACTAGCCCTTATAAAATTACTTATTCACACTTAAATTTATAATGATTGATCATAGATAAGTTTAACAAATTTAATATCTTACTAAATTTAACATCTTCAAAAATACAAATATAAATTAATTCTGATTGTAGGAATGTCTTCAAAAATTTAAGATGGCACTTTACAACCAATTGAAAAGAAGAAGAAGAAGAAGCGAGAACGAGATATTAGTTGGAAGTACGAGGAGCAAGTTGGAAATAAACGGAACCATGTTCAATGTAATTACTGTCACAAAATAATGAAGGATAGCGGTATGTCATGTTTGAAGCAACATTTTGACAGCTTCATTTGCTGCTCAACAATCTGGGTATAGTCGATGGGATTATGAGAGGTTTAGGACTGATAATAAACGAGCCAAGATCAAGCTTGAACACGATGCCAACTCTTAAACTCGGCTCGAATTCGAAAAGCTCGGCTCAAGTACAGCCCTAAAAAGGACTAATAGTCCAGTGCAAGGTGGCTGAACCAAACACTAAACTATTGAATTAAAATGGACTAATAGTCCTATCCCCCTATCAGGCCCTTAGTCCTGCAAAACAAACGAGGCCTTAAGGTTATATTAAGTGGTACTAGTTGGGGCCACTCACTATATAAGTGGAGAGAGAAAATGAAAGAAGATAAGATAAATCTAATTTTGAGGAAAAGGGAAAGTTAAAAGCAATTTTTTGCCTATAGGGAAATTAAAAGTAATTTCTTGGTAGTATTATGACAGTTTACGCGGGCAGGGTAATGATGGAGCTAGCAATATGCAAGGACAATTCAACAGTCTTAAAATTCATATTATGGCCGAGAATGAAAGTGTTTTTTATGTTAATTGTTTTGCTCATCAACTTCAATTGACACTTGTAACTGTTGCAAAAAATCACTCAAAAATTTCTACATTCTTTGAGACTGTTGCAATTTTTTCAAATGCTGTTGGAGCCTCGTGCAAACGTAGAGATATTCTTCAACAGAAACATTTTGAAAAGGTTATTCAAGGAATTTGCTTAGGTGAAATATTGACTAGTACAGGTTTGAATCAAGAAACAACATTGAAACGGGAAGGAGACACACGTTGGGGTTCTCATTATGGTACACTTATAAGTTTGGTTGGCTTGTTCTTTTCTGTGGTTGATGTTCTTTTGGTTATCGGAGAGGATGGCACGCTTGCAAAGCAAAGAGCTCAAGCAGATAATCTACTGGTACTCATTCAATGTTTTGAATTTGCATTTACCTTACACTTAATGAAAACTATCTTGGGAATTACAAATGATTTGTCACAAGCGTTACAAAGGAAAGACCAGGACATTGTAAATGCCATAGCTCTTGTGAAAGTAACCAAGCAACAAGTCCAAAACATGAGAGATGCTGGATGGGAATCATTGTTGAACGTAGTGTCTTTGTATTGTATTAAGCATAAGATCAACATTCCAAAGATGGAAGACTTATTTGTATTTCAAGGGAGATCACATCGCAATGTTCAAGAAAGCACAAATCTCCATTATTATCGTGTTAAAATGTTCTATGCTGTGATAGATCACAAATTATAAAGTTGAAGAACCGTTTTAGTGAGGTAACTACGGAGTTGTTGTTGTGTATGGTTTGTCTTGATCCAACCAATTCATTCTCTACATATGATAAGACAAAGTTGCTTCAGTTTGTTGAGTCTTACCCTAAGGAGTTTTCAGCAATAGAGTTAACTGCACTTCAGCAAAAAAAAAAATCATGTTTCTTGAGCTCTCAATTTGGTACCCACTGGATGCAATTCATGACTACGCCCCTATTTCTTCCTAATGGTTTGGGCAAGAGGATCTGCTAAATTCATCTATGACCTCACAAAGTCTAGGGATATAATCCCATCTTTCAGCAACTATTTCACAATGTTATATCTTAGGTGAATATGCCTGTTTTTTTTTTCATTATAGGCCTTATTTCTTGCTCGGGCTATTGCAGCCTGACAATCACAATGTAACGATATAGATGGAACTAGTCTTATCCATAACGGGATATCTACCAAGAGGTTTCTAAGCCACTCAACCTCAAAACCTGCCTTCTGATCTAAGGTGATAAACTCGGATTGCATAGTGGACCGAGCAGTGCATGTCCGTTTTGATGATTTCCAAGAGACAACACCTCTTCCAAGGGTGAATATGTACGCCCTTGTGGATTTTGTCTCATCTAAATCAGTGATCTAGCTAGCATCACTGAACCCTTCTAGTACAGCATAATCCACAACATGTCAAACCAAAATCCATAGTACCTCTGAGATATTTTAGTACTCTACATATAGCAGTCCAGTGTTCCTTACTAGGATTATGGGTATACATGTTCAACCTATATATTAATGAGAGCATTTTTGCTCACCCAAAATTTGGTACACCAATGCTCACCCAAGCATCCCATTGGCCAATGCAGTGGGGCCCAGGATTAAACAATATTAGTTTAATATTGTTTAATCCTGGGCCCCACTGCATTGGCCAATGGGATGCTTGGGTGAGCATTGGTGTACCAAATTTTGGGTGAGCAAAAGTATTTTCATATATTAATAGCATAAGCAATGTCAGGTCCCAAAAACCAACTGAAAACTTTAAGTGAAATATTTTTACTGAAAATAATCACTCAATGCAGAGTCTATTTCAATACTTGAAACACTATTTTTAGTATTGCAAATTCAATCACTTAATATTTTCATAACTTAAAATTCAGCTTCAGTTTTATCAGACATAAACTGAAAATGAAGTACTAAAAATTAAGTGCTGAATTTTAAGTACTGAATATATTAAGCGATTGCATTTTCAATACTGAAAACAATATTTCAAGTACTAAAATAGACTGCATTTAGTGATTATTTTCAATAGAAAATTTTCACTTAAAGTTTTCAGTTGGTTTTTGATTCTATCTGCACCTCTATCCCTCTATCCGGTTCTCCCTATACATAAATATGGGAACATTTACACTGAAAGGACAAAAAAAAAAAAAAAAAAAAACCCCTCATTCTCGTACCAAATGGAGCATTTACCTTCTAAGCATTGCTTTCTAGAGAAGAATATGAAGAAGAAGTAGAACAACAAGAAGTGGACACTGATGATGTTCAACTCTGACCAAAGAGTATGGCAAGGAGTCAAGATTTGTGGTGATTTGTTTCATGAGACATTTCTCAGTCTTGTCTGTTGAAAATTTTTAGCATCCTTCGCAATAGCTTTTCCTCAAGGAATATGCATAAAAAGCAAGCTATGACCAAATCAATGCAGCCCCATGATGTTCATTACAACGGTGATACGGACGATGTTGTATCACAAGCCAATAAAATCTCGCTCTTTAAACACGTGTATCCTATTATTACAAAAAAAAATATATTTACAGATAAGCACCATATCCACATGTATTAATTAGTATGATAACGAAAACGACACGGTATCACTGAGCTCTAAACTTTTCAACATAATATGGCATTCTTGCTCTCATGATGACAACATAACAAAATAGGTCCCTTTTGTATAGGTATAAGTTGCTAGTTGATAGATTAGAACTTACAATCTGATTGACTTCATTTAGGTTTTGTTTGGTTTGTGAATTCAAAGAAGGAAAAGAAAGGGGAAAAGAAGACAAGGAGGAAAACAAACTGGCTTGTGTTGTCTTTTATATTTTCCTCTATGCTTAAATAACACTAAAAGCTAAAATATTTCAAAATTTCACTATAACCTAAGAAGGAAAAAAAAAAAAAAATTGACTCTTAAGATTCAAAATTTTAACTTTTTTCCTACCATATTTTCTTTTCCTTCATATTTCTCTCACTACTTTTTTTGGCAACCAAACAAAGGAAAACGCTTTCCCTAATGTCTTTCTCTCTTTCCCTCACTAAACCTATGAACCAAATGGCGTAAAGCAATCAAATCAACCAGGAAAGTGACATGACACTTGAATGAATTCAAAATTTCTTTGGGATATGACATAACTTACCTAGACTAGAATTCATTTTGATAGCTCATTTTCATTAACATGCAAGAGCACAGATCTTTGTATTAGGCACTCCTGAGATAGTGCATTCCTCACATATCCATTCATGACTATACTGCTGAACCAATAAAATTATGCAGAGGAGTAATTGTATGGCTCCCAAATTTGAGATATGGCTAATAACTATAGGAGTGGTACCACATGCAGGGGTATCTGGTACCAAGATCACTGGCATAGCAACACAACTCTGTAAGAATTTGGGACCCAAATTCAGGATTCAATTTTTTGGGAGCTAGAGTATTATTCCAAGCAGATCATGCCGTTGTCATTACAAGCAGGAGTAAGCAATTGCCAAATAATCAATGTGAACAATGACTCAAGAAGCACTCACCGACGTACATAAGCACATACGTTGTTAGATCAGACAACAAAGATTCGGATTCGAGTCCCCTCTTTAAGTGATTTGCGAGGACAATAGGGTTTTCGAGTAAATCAAGAATAAGCCATGTAGCCAATGTACAACCCCCCCCCCCCCCCCCCCCCCCCCCCCCCCACACACACACACACACACACAAAACCAATTTATTTCAGGCAACAGTATTTCAGAAATTTCGTTGGCAAGCTGATGAGATACTTTTCTTCATGTTATTTATTTAAGCAAAATCTCACAATTACATTGTCAGCACAAATTTATATGGCTTTGCTCTTTTCTTTAATTTTTTTTTTCTTTCCCTTTTGCATGTCAAATAGATAATGAATGCGTGAGGAACTGGCACAAATTTTTTTTTTTGGGCATGAATTTGAAATATTGGGAGAGGGAGCACAAATGGTTACTAAAATTAAGAATGTGAGACAGATATCAAAAGCATTGAATAACAAACTAAATTTAGTCCGATACATATTTCGTGACGCTATCTGCATAAACCAAATTGATACCACATTGGGTACAGCTTCAGCTAAAGCACGAAAAACAAATCGCAAGATTTTGACTTACGGGTAGACGGCTTCGTGTCTATTGCCGGGAAAATTACCAACTTGTCACTCCCGGCCTTTCTATTACAATCCTCCGTATTTAGCAATCTTGTTTGAGGAAGAAACTGCTATTGTTTGTGTCATATAACACAGAGGACCTACATGAAGTCAAAGCTTCCCACAGAATATACATCAAATCCCCAGAAAAATGCACAGAAGTCGGAGCATATGCTTCACCGAGAAATAATCATCAGATATTCAAAAACAGTTTTTAACAGCTCACATTAATGTACATTTCTAAGGTTTTTCTGGAGAAATTTAAGATCAATTTCCTGTGTTGGTGGACCTCTTGGATTGAAAAAAATTGAACCAAGTAGAAACATTAATGCCCCGCAAGACAAGATATATTATAAAGGCAACATATGCAGCTGTAAAAGCTGATACCACGGAGCCAAACAAGACTCCACTTCCTTCCGACGAGAAAAAATCCAGTAAAAGATAACCGTTGATCACCATCACGAGGCCAGCCACAAGCCATGAAACCACCTACAGACAAGTGCAAGAAAAAGAAGATGAAAAATTGATCATTAACTAATTAACTTTAAGATTTAGACAGTCTAAGCAATAGACTAAGCACATCATTAAGGATGAAAAATTGATCTATATTTATGTGTGTGTGTGTGTGTGTGTATGTGTGTGTGTTGTCTATTGACTGCTTTGTGGAAAACAATAAAAACTAAAGAATCATGGGTTACAAGCAAGAAGCAACTCAACACCCTTCTTTTTTCTGTGAACTAGATCAACTCAACTTTTGAGCAATTTGACCACCTTTTACCAACCCTAGAAACAAAGAAACAAATAAAATACAAGAGAAATATATTGATCGACCAACATACCCAATGCATAACTCATCTATGCAACTTCTAAGGCACACAAAAAAAAACCCAAGAATGGAACACTCACAGAGACATGCTTATAGACATGATTAAACAAGATACTTAAGGGCACAAATGGAATTTTGGGGAAACGATAAACCAAGGTACAATGCAACGATGAATTTTCTTAACATAATGCTACTACGAGCCCGTTTGGTATTACTGCAGGAATAAGAGGTTTTTTCTTAAAATAGATTTTCGAAAAAAGAAGCAAAATGCTGCTTGTGATTTAGGCTGTTCTTCAGCTTTAAAGTGGAAAAGATTATTCATGAATTTTTTTTTGCCAAATAGACTCAGATCTCTCAATAATCCCAAATAGGTGATTGTTGGTCCAATTAAGCTGATGCAAAGATTACAAACGGGCTCCATGTGAAAAATCAAATTCAGCAAGCTCTCACAAGCGTGTAATAATATAATAAGAGCTGGACATCAATGAATTCAAGGGTACATTTGTGGTGATTGTATTAAAGAAAAAGGAAAAAAGAAGACAGCAAATTATACAGAATTATTAGATGAAACAATTAAGACCAAAATCTCTCAAATTCTCAGCTAAGTTAGCTACTCAGGTTGTTGATTGCAAAAGTTAAGTCACAATAACCATTGGTTTCGCCATATTCTTGGAATAACTACGAAAAATGTATGAACCAAAAAAAAAAAAAAAACTAAGAAAAATGTTAGATAATGTCATGGTGACAATGCAGAAATTAAGAACCAATACACACCTTGAGAACCGAGCCTATTTTGAAAACACCCATTACTTCCTCTTTAGCCACCAAAAAAAGAAGAGGAATAAGTGCGAAAGGGATTTGAACCGACTGAAGCACATTAAGCCATTCATTGAGCACATCTAAAGTGTCCTCATTATCAAAAACAAGCGCAACTATCATAGTAGGCACGATCGCAAAGCTTCGAGTTATCAAAGCTCTCGTCCATTTCTTCAATCTCAAATTCAGAAAGCCACCCATAATGAATTGCCCGGCATAAGTTCCTGTAATAGTACTACTTTGGCCAGCAGCTAATAACCCAATGCCCCAAATATACAGAATCGGAAACCCTCCTCCTCCGTATTTCTCTTGAAGGTACTGCCCTGCATTTACAAGGCCGATACTATTTGCTATATCGGTACCATAAAATGCTTTCGCAAAAACGGTGGTAACGAATAGATTTATTATGAATGAGACTAAAAGAGCAATGGTGGACTCTATGGAGTAGTATTTCAGGGCTTCTCGAACACGGCCGGTCTTTTTGGTGTCGATCTCTCTTGATTGTACGAGCGCTGAATGCAAGAATACATTGTGCGGCATAATAATACAACCCACGACTCCCACGGCTTGCTTTAGTGTTCTTGAGCTTAGTTTTGGGATCAATACACCTATAAAAAAAAGAGTGGAATGCACACAGTGACTTAGATTTAGAAGAATGTAGTGTATATATAGAGAGAACTCATTGAGGGAACAAAAATCAATTAGTTTTAGAATGAGAAGCGAAAATCTCACCGAGAAGAAGTTCTACGCCATTGGGCTTTGTTTTGCCAAACATCCACGCAAATGAAACTGCCATGGTCGCGATAAGAACGGCAAAAACCGCTTCTAATTTTCTCACGCCGTAGTTCTCAAGAAATAGAAATATGAAACTGTCATAAGCAAAAGAAGAACATAAACAAATGAGATTAGTTGTGACTTAGGCTCAAACATTTAATTACCCCCCTCCCCCCCTCAATAAAGAGGGTGGGAACAAAAAAAATAAAGGAAAAAGAAAAAAAGGACTCACTCCATTACTGGGAAACCAACAATAGCAGAAGCATATGTAGAATTTCATTTTATTTTCTCTTGTCCCATTGGAGCAAACAAACAGAGGGTCAACATGTTTCCTCCCAAATGGAATTAAGAAATTTAGAAATAATTAGCAAATAGCTTCATCAGATATTGAACATTAGTTATTCAATGTATGAAGAACATGAGAACTGTACTTGGGTTTCATTTCTCAACCAACCAAAACTTCAATCCCATTAACTAATATTTTGCCAAATCAAAAAAACAATTGACTTCACCATAAAATCCCACAAAATATTACCCACCCACCCACATATATATATATATATATATGTATATGTATATGTATATAAAAACTTCAGACGAATCAGAACTCTACTTGGGTTTCAGTCAAACATAGTAAACCTTCAGTCCCAATAATTAGTATTTAATTTCTTCTTCAATCATTAAGAAATGCTCAAAACAAGCCAACAAGAAACCATATGTAAAGGCTAAAGCCCAAACACAAAAAGAGCTTGGATTTTTCCCAAATCAATAAAACACTAAAACCCACAAAATATAACCCATATATGCAAACACCTAAATAATAATATAAAAACATATAAATATATACATATATTTGTAATTCCAAAACAAAGAGTAAAGAGTGAAATTTTACCAATCACAAGCGGTTATAACAACACCAGCCCAAAGGGGTACAACCCCATTACTCAAAATCTTGATAGCAATAGCACTCCCAATCACTTCCTGAATATCCGACCCGATTAGAGCCAACTCAGTCATGACCCACAAAACCAACCTCGCCCATGTCGGGTACTCGTCTCTACACAGCTCGGCTAAGTGTCGACCCGTGGCTACGCCGAGCCGAGCCGAGAGGAGCTGTACGAGGAGACCTATGAGGGTGGCCCACATGAGGAGCCAAAGCAGAGAGTACCCAGCAATCGCACCCGACTGAAGATCTCCCTCCAGGTTTCCCGGATCCAGAAAAGCTATGCTCATTAAGAACCCGGGTCCGGTGAAGAGCCATAGCTTCCGCCATGAAAACGGCGGCGTTTCGACCCAGTCCTCTTCTTGTTCTTCGACCCCGATTATGTGGACTTTGTCCGATGATTCGTACGCTGTTTCTGATCGATCATCGTACGAATCTAGGAGTAATCGTTGCTGTGATTCCTCCGGTGGCATTTTTTTTTGTTTTTTAGAGAGAGAAACCTCTGTGAGAAGGAAAGGAATGGTGGTGGTTGATTATATTTATGGTTTTTTTTTGTTTTTTTTTTGGGTGCAAATTTATGGTTTTCAATTAGAACCCAAAAGCGTATAGATAAAGAATTACTCAGTTTTCTCTCTATCTATTTTTTTTATTTTTATTTTTGGGTCTGAAAGTACGGATTTCATTACCAATAATTGTACTGCTGAGACTTTTTGTCCAATCATCGTTTGCCACATAGGACTTCGAATTGGTCCAAATTTTAGACATTGTAACGTAATTTGTAAACTTTACGATAAGGAAGACTTTCATTCAAAATTTCAAGTATTGTGTTTGAAATTTGCAATTTTTATATGTGTTTGCAATGAAGCATAGTTTAATGGCCAAATAGTTTGGCATTTAAGTTTTCTCCAAAAAAAAATTAGTTCAGTTCGGACCTCACGTTTTCTTAATTTTTTTTTTTTTAAAACAAAAAAGTTAAATATATTTTAACTTTCTATCGTTAGACTCATTTTCACTTAATCTTTTGTGGTTTAGTACTAAAGTGAAACTTATAAGATTATTTTCAAATTGATGAAAAGTAAAAAATTTGCCAAAAATATTACCCCTTTTATGAGTCTAATTTTGTGGTTAATTCTCTTAATGTTGTTGTTTAACCCACTCATATGGGTCTAATTTTTAACACTTGTTTCATTTGGGGGCCTAATTTTGGGACTAACTGTCTATATGGAGTTAATTTTGACACTTGAACTTTCCTATGTGGGGCTAATTTTAACATTTTAATCCCCATATGGGACTATTTTGAGAGAAATTTTAATAATTTCACTTTAGTCCAAAACCATTAGGAGGGTTAAGTGTTCACTTTTAAACTACATAGAGGTAAAGTAAAAATAAGCCTAACCACAAGAGATAAAATGTAATTAACCAAAAAAAAAGAACACCACATTTGGTGATCATGTTTCTCAATTTAACAAGTAATTTTAATGGTATCTCTAATACCCCATGGTTTAAAGTAATGTATAATTGTTAATAGGTATCCATAGTTATTTTATTCTTGATAAATTATTAGACAAATCACACTAATTAGCCATTAGACAAACAAGGAGATTTATAATTTCTACAAATCTCTTTGTTTGTCTAATAGATTTCTAGCATGTTAACAAGGAGATTTATAGCATGTGTGCTTGCTGCTATAATTTATATAGCATCTAATATTGAAATCCATCATTAGTTGGAACATAAAGGGGGGGAAAAAAAATTTATCACCATGAACTCATTCATATAGCTAATTTGGTCATTTTTATGTAGTTTTAAATATCACTTTTGGTGTTGAAATGTAATTTTTCTGGTTGTAGATAAAGATCATTTCATTAACAACTCAAGGTTTTAGATAAAGATCATTTCATTTTAGTTCACCCAATTATTCAAAAAAAAAATTGGACCCACCACTCCAAAAAGCATACCATACCAGTGAAGGCAGTATGTGATACACCCTTCATTTTAACTTTAGCCACTGAAGAGAGAATAAAGAGGAAAGTAAAATATTCAAACTTTTTCAAGCATTGTCATCACCACCACCACCACCAAATCGATGTGGCAAACCACTGTTACGTGGAGGCATATTATAAGGTGACTGGGTGAAGCACGAAGGTGCGAGGAAAGTCTCGTCTCGTGTCGCCATGTGTGCGTGGGGACCAAAAGCGAGCGTGTGTAATTGTCGTGGATGGCCCGTGGTTGCGCAAGTTTCTGTGCGCCTATTTGACGACAAGCAAAAATTCAAAAAAATACAGACCAGATCTCCAGGCTGCTTTTGTCCAAAAGTGAGTAACCAATTAGCTCAGAGAATCGTGCTTCTGTCCAAACGTATCATGGGACATATACTTCTTTTGATATATTTTTGGACATTAAGGTTTAGTTTGACACTTACGTTGTTTTTTAAAAGGAGTTTACGAAATTTAATATTAAGTTATTTGATAATTTTGTATAAGTGACATATTATTATTTTTTTAAAAAATCATGAAACTAAAAAGCAACCATGAGCTTTTAAAAGCTTCCCCCCAAAAGTCATAAGTTCAATTTTTGCAAAGTTCAAAAACTAGTATTAAATGAAATAACATGAAATTGTGTTTTTAAAAAGGAGAAGCACCAAAATGGGGGCCAAATTAAGCCTAAGTGTCATCCGGTCATTGATTGGCGTAGGTCCTACCACCGAACGCATATCGACTATCAAAAATTAATGGACATATAATACTTTGTATCAAAAGGTGTGTATGTAGCACTACTCGTAATTCTATACTTCCCAAATTTTGTATAGAATTAGAAATGTGCACTTGTTCTCTCTCTCACATCCCCAGTTTTGATGGGAGTAATTCTATACTTTTCAAATTTTGTGTCTCAAAATGATTTTTAAACACATTTGTTAGTGGACGCACTTAATTTTGATTGGAACATATTGAGGTGGACCCACTATGGGGGCGAGCGGGCACTCAATTTTTGGGGGAAAAAAAGTTTATATATGATAAGTTTTAAAAAATGTTTAGACTTTAGTAAACTATTTATTAACTAGGGAGCTTGTTTGGAGATTATAATGAGATTTAATTTGAAGAGAAGTATTGTAAACAAGTTATCATGTTATTCTGACTTTTATTGGGTTGAAAATATTAGATATTTATAAATTTTTTTCTTGATTTTATCATGTTTTAATACTTGAAAAATAATAATTCTTTCTTAGTCATCAGTAGGGGTATACGAGTCAAAGTCTTGTGTGTTTGAGCTTGACTTGTTTATATTTAAACGAGCCTAAAACTTAGGGTTGAGCTTGACTGTTTATTAAACGAGCCAAACTCATGTGTGTTTAAGTTTGGCTTGTTTATAAAACGAGCGTGAAATTCAAACTTGATCACGTTCTTTTTCACGAGTCCTCTGAAACTACATAGTTTTTTTTAATAGATATACATATACAAATCATTACATAAGCCCTTTTATCAACCCTAATCATGAGCTTTTTTTTACGAGTAGACCAAAACTACACAATTATTCAATAAATTTACATATTTAGGCAGGTATATAAGCCTTTATCAAGTCTATTTACGAGTTTATTCGCAAACTTACTAACAAGTCTTATTCAAACGTGCTCATGAGCTCTATTGAGCCGAGTTCATGTGTGTTTGAGCTCAACTTATTTATTAAATGAGCCTAAAAATCTAGGCTTGAGGCTTGACTTTTTTTTTTATTAAACCAGCCGAGAATTTATCAAACATATTTGTGAGGGCTTGTTGAGTGACTCGGATCGTTTAGAACCCTAATCGTCAGCTTCGTCCCTAATGAATAAAATTTTTGAGTCCGCCACTAGATGGTCCCATCATTATTGTTTCTCTCTCTCTCTCTCATCCCAAATTATTCATGGAGGAATGCTTCTTAAATACATTTGGCACTTGGCCCATTGAATTTTGATTGAACGGTACAAAATTACTATGCACACAACATATTTCACAACACATTCCACAACAGGGGTTTAAATGCATTGTATCCTATGTTGTTTGAATTTTTTTTATACTTTCTATGCTCTACTTACACAACATATGGTACATGTATTTAAAGACTTGTTGTGGAATGTGTTGTAAAATGTATTGTGTACATATCATTTTTTTGAACAATATTATGGTGGTTCTATCATTATTTAACCTGATCCTACTATAAATGTATTTGAGAAACATTAATGATACAGAATTTGGAAGCATATATGTAATGACTATAAGAACTATTTTAGTACTCTCTCCCTCATCTCCAATTATTTATGTAAGACAGTAAGAACCCTTTCATTCCTTTATTTATCTCATCCCCAATTATATAAAGGTAACACAGTAAGAACTCTTTCATTACTCTCTCTCTCTCTCTCTCTCTCTTTGGGCCATACATTTGACAACTCTTGTCATTATCTTAAGATATAATGGCACCATTTGACACCATGACAATAAATCCAATAGATATTAATTTCTGGTGCCGCTCGACCTATAGTGGAATGGTAGGAATACAGTGTCCATAACTAATATGGTCTTCTACTCAAATTGTCAATTCAAGGCCACAAGGCATGTGATTTTAGGCTTTGTTTTTAGGGAAAATTATATTTAAATCCCTGATTAGGGAATTGTATTGGTTTAAGGATATTTAAGTATCTCCATTTTTGTTTAGTTCCTTCATTGCAGTAATGAGTGAATTAAGCCCCCTTTGTGTCATTTTATTTTAAGCTAATAACAATTGTACCCCTAAACATTCTCAGCCCTAGAATGCTCAGATCGATCACTTGAGAGAGAGAGAGAGAGAGGGAGAGAGAGGGAGAACGATAGAACCAGAGAGAGAGAGACGATGGAGGGCGGCGACCGTAAGACGGCGATGACGGTAAGGGCCGAGGTCATAGTCGGCGACGAAGGTTTCGTATTTCGTCGGACTCGGATGTCTTCTCATACTTGAAGGTAATCCTCTCTCTCTCTCTCTATATATATATATCAAATTCTAATTAGATGAATGTTTTGGGTTCCTAACTTTAGTGATAACAATGGTCACACACGCCATGGACAATTTCATCATACACTAGTTCAGAGGCAAACAAAATGGTTACCCCTCTTTCCAATTTCCAAAAGTATTTTCCAGTACCTAGCAAGCAACATAGAAGCTGTTTTCTTTAGGATAGCTGTGTATAAAAAGATGATTTTGAGAGAAACATTGCAAACTAATAAAGAGGCAAAAGTGTAGGGGAAGAAAAATATGTAATATAGTGTATGATTGTAACACCCGTACCCGGAAAAAGGGTTAATAAATATGTTAATATGCATTAATTTACATAATTAGTGTATAACATGGGTTAAGGAGAGGCTTGGACTCGCCCATGGAAAAGTCCCCAGTGAGGAGGGACTGGTATTAGAGTGGGACCCAGTGAAGGGCCGAATAAAAATATTTGCATTTTACATGATTAAATGCATTTATATATTTAAAAGATTAATTGTTTAAATGCTTTCACATTATATGATGATATATATATATGCTAGCAATTGGTATTAGTTAGGACACCCAAATAAGGGTATAACTGAAAATGATTTATAATTAGTAGGTACGATAGCAACTTCACAAAATATTTGGGACCCACGTTGGGACCCATGCGGAACTTAGACAAACGCTCATTAGATAATTGGGTAGTTAATAAAATATTTGGGGATTTCATAATAAGAACTTGAGGAATTCCGGGGGTGCAAATGAAAAAGGGAAAAAATAAGGCTTGACACATCATGTTTCTTGCATGTGTGTGTGTGTGTCAATAGGAGAGGAAGCTCTCCAATCTGCAAAAATTAAAGAAAAGAAAGAGAGAGCTCGGGAGAGAAAGACGAGCACGAGACACTGACGTCGTAATTCCACCGTTCCGTCGTTGCCGTTCGTCCAATTCGCGAACCGAAGCCATTTTCGGAATCGTGGAGGTGAGACGATCGTTTCTATACCTTTTTTTTTACATTTTAATCGTCTTAATTTTGTGACCCTTTCTAATCGGTGAGATACGGTTGCCGAATACATGCAGGAAATTACACCGAAGTGAGTTTTGAGCTGGGTTTTGATGAAATTCAGCATCTCTTAGCTTAAATTGGGATAGAAATCATAAAGGTGAGTTTTCTAACTTAAGCTTTGATGTGGGTACATGTTATGTGCTTCAATTTCTAGTTAAGAAATAATAATTCTTAATTTGGTAGTTAAATTCATGTTAAAGTTAGAATTTTCATGTTAATTTGGTGAGAAATTATCATAATTATGTGGCTATGTGCTTATATGTTGAGAGGTCAATGAATGACTAGGAATAATGGTTCATTATGGTGGAATAAGGGAGGAGGAGAGAAAGAAGTCCGCTTTAAGAACGGATGTCCAAGGAATATAAGTGGCCGCGGGACCAAGGGAAAGGTCTTTGGGTCGGAGTAAACCATTAGCCCGTGAATTCTGCGATTACGTATGCTTATGTGCTTAAATTGTTGCATTACACATGTTCACGACATCTCAAGCATGTTAGTTAATTCACTAAGCATAATGCTTAAGAAAACCGTTTTCCTATTTTTGTTGTGGTACATAACAACCACTACAGGTTCGGAGCAAGGCTCGGAGAGGAGGTGAAACGAGTTTGGACTCGGGCAAGGGTAGGACTTACATGCATGTGTTTACAATCGTATAATATGATGTAAATTATGGTTTTAAACTTGTGGTACTTAAGTTTTAATGTTTATAGTTGTAGGAGTTGGAGTTAAACTTTGTAGAACCTATATAATTCCTTTTGTTAAAACTATGGATTTTGCAAGTTAGTTGAGTTGGACCACTCTGGCGAGTCCGGGTGTATGACACAACCATTATGGATAAGTTTCGTTTGTAACTAAGCCGTATGTAAAACTTTTGAACTCTTTTCTGGTAAAATTCTATGTTCATGCAAGTTAAGCCAAGATTTGGGCTTTAATGTCTTATTTTGATTCAATTGAGCTTGGGTACTAGTGTAAAGAGTTTAAAAGTATCCCAATGTGTATTTAAGTTATGTTCAAGAAGGTTTACAAGTTTTCAAAAGTCTTTTGAGTGAGTTTTAGCTACAAAATCTCATATAGGTAGGTTAAAAGTTGCTGCTGCAGGAATGGTTCTGCAGAGGGGCTTTCGACCGGTCGAAGGGACCCGTTCGACCGGTCGAAAAATCTACTGTCAGCCCTTTAATTCTAAATGTCCCCATGGTTTGTTTTACCTTTTAAAAGGCCAAGAGGGTACTCTTGGGGTTCCATTGACCTATAAAAACTTCACTTTCAATTACAAAGGTTGGTAGGTATTTTTCACGGAATTTCCTAATTGGCACAAGTTATACTAGTGTTATTTGGCTCAAGCTTGTTTAATAAACTTTCAAACTCTTCCTCAAAATGTTTTCATGTATATGCTAGTTCTTGTCAATAACTTGAGTTAGTTACATGCTTGAATTCAGTTGGAATGAATTGAAATCTTCCAACGGTTGCGTGATTTGATGAGTTTTTGATGCTTTTGTGCACTTTTCGGTTGTTCTAAGTTGGTTGGGAAGTAGCCCCAAGTGACTTATGTGTTTGGGGACTTCTTAGAATGTTAAATAGGAGAAAATATGGTTTAGAGGGTACTTGGACCGGTAGAATTGACCCGCTCGACTGGTCAAATGCCCCTCTGCCCAAAACAGTGATTTCAAAAACATTTTCTGACCACTTTTACGGAAACGGACATAACTCTTTGTAGAAAATTCGAAATCATGCACCATTTTTTGCATTGGAACCAGGACTCAAAGAGCTATCTTTTGATATAAAATTTTGTCATATTTTATAAATGACCATTTTGCCCTTGAGCTATTTTACCTCAGATAGTGGTTTTAAGTTACTACAAATCATGTTTTTCCGTAATAACTAACATGGTTCTTGCTTATTAGTGTATTTTGGGTGCATATAGTCTTGTTACACGTGTCCTAATCCGTGGGGACGTGTTGGGGGTGTGACAATGATATCTGGATATGTGTGTATGTTATATGATATCCCTCTTACCTTTATAGAAGAAATGAAAGGCATCCAATGGGGAATGGCTTTGCTATCAGAAAAACAATTATAGGCAACATAAATGAGGACATCAATTTCCATCTTAACCATGTGTTGGGTGGTCTTGGGCCTTCTCAACCCCAAAAGCTAGCTTATGAGGTGAGGCTTTCCCTCACACTTATAAAGTGACCACCAGCCCCTTCCACAATCAATGTGGGAAGCCCCAACAATCTCCCCCTCACACATTGGGCCTTTGGTCGGTAAACCATCAACCAGTCTCTCCCTTGTGGCTGTTAGGCCGAGATGTTGTAACCTGGGCTCTGATACCAGTGTTGGGTGGTCTTGGGCCTTCTCAACCCCAAAAGCTAGCTTATGAGGTGAGGCTTTCCCTCACACTTATAAAGTGACCACCAGCCCCTTCCACAATCAATGTGGGAAACCCCAACACCGTGCATATGCATTTAGTCCAAAATTTCCAATCAATGTAGTATATACTATTATCGGGTCAAATTAACCAGATGGCAATAGCTGTTCATGATCCTGTGTGTTTGTGTGTGCCCCTTATCATATATATATATATGTGTGTGTGTGTGTGTGTGTGTGTGTGTGTGTGTGTTTGTGCAATTATAGGGGAAATTATATAAATCCCCCCCCCCCCCCCCCCCCCCCCTCCCTCATGTATTGCCCTTTTTCACTAACACCCCCTAAACTAAAAATTCAACAACCTTACCTATTAGTTTTCTTCTCAAATTGACCCCCTTAAAACGAGTGAATATTGGTCATAATGGGTGTACCACGTCACTATTTACAATTCCTCTAATAGACTGGGGAGTTGTACTTGGAGATGTTTTTTCTTGTAATTGGTTTGTGATACCCAGTGGCGGACCCAGGATTTTTGTGTTAGGGGGGCCAAGCTGCCCCCGAAATTTTTTTTTTGGGTCACTTATACATATTTTTTATTTTTAAGTGAGACAAAGAGTCGAACAAGTAGTTGTGACAAATTTGATTTAGACATTGTTTATCTCCTGAGCTGAATAAGGGAATATTACTCTTCCCTTTCACTATTAATAGGGACTTTTAATGTCACACTGTCACATTAGTGGATATTGTTATTAATCCTGCAATGTTATTTTTAACACATCACCATTTTAACATAATGAAAGTCAAATGGACACTATGTATTAAGAACCTCTACATGTAAAGTCACAAATTTGGGGGGGCCACTATATAAAAAAATTTTAAATCTTCAAAATTCTATATAGACCCTCAAAAGTTTTAAAAATTTTGCAGGGGCCGTGGCCCCCCCCGGTCTCCATTTGGGTCCGCCCCTGGTGATACCATGCCACTCGTGTAATCGTTGTAACCAATATTTAGTCCTCAAATACCCCCCTCACAAATATTTAAGGGGGTCACTTTGTTGAGTTTTTGTAGTTTATGGGGTATTATTGGAAAAATGCAATACACGAGGGGTGTCCAAATAATTTACCCCAATTATATTTGATTTATAACCTTATGTGTAGTTGATTAAATTCCATTAGAATGTATAGCAGCTATTGAGGTTCTTTGTTAGCTTGGATTTTATATGATAAATCAAGCCCAAGTTGCCCGGGCCGCTGAATTGGTATCAGCTGTTTTGGGTATTTAGTATTTCTGAGCCTTGATTTTTCTGAGGCTACTGGGTTACAATTATGTGGGGAAAGTACTAAAGTTTCATTGTTTGGATTCTTGTAATGAGAGGGTAAGTGCTTGGTGTGTTGGGTTAAGGGCCTGTTTGGAAACTTAAAGAGTCGGTAATGTGGCTTGTATGTGTACTAGTTCTATAAAGTTTAGTATTTGGTGAGTGTCCATTTATTGCACAAAATTCTGTGCTTGGTCTAATTCTCTCTCTTAAAATGATTGTGTTAAACAAACGTAATTTTTGTTCTCATGAATACTAGAATTTGAGACTGAGACGGAACCATATCCTACTTCAGGCATTCCCATATAGGCCCTAGGTACGATCAATTGGAGTACTAAGTGGGAATGGGGCTGCTGAAGGAAATGCCTGTAGAGGGTTGCAATTAACTCAAGAAAAGGTTCTTTGATATTTTGTGAGAAGGGGGAAAAAGGAAAAGGAGGTCAACCGCTAAAAATATGTTATGCATTGGAGTTATGCAATGGTTGATATACCAAATGTTATGAAAAATATACCACATGTAGTAGTTTATGGTACAACTATAAAATCATCCGGGAAGTTAGGAACCAAATTTGGGAGCCATATCATTACTCTATGTATTGAGGTTAGACTGATGCTCTAACATGCAACACTTATCCGACAAAAAAAAATGTCTAATATATAAGTAGAAAGACAACCAAAGCTTTTCTGAGCTCTAATTCAGTTACAACAGTCCATTTCTTTGAGTGTAAAAAGTTTTGATGCAACCAAAAATAGATTGACTAATATGTAGTCAAAAAAGAATATTGCACTAGTTCTAGTTTGGAAATTTTCTTCTGAACTTACTCTGGATAATTTTCAATGTGATTTTCATTCAAGTCTCATTATTGTATTTTATTACAATTGCTCTTCCACTTATTTTAAAATTATAATGTGTCGCGCTATTGTTTCAATAATGGCTTGGTGGGCCATTGCCCTTAAACTGCTGCATTTGAAAAAGCTCACCTGTAATGAATTCAGGCTTACCTCCATTTGTTTCACCCTTATGTTCAAGCTACTGATCTTATTGAGCAAGCTTAATCTTGTAACACTTGCTTGTATTTGCAATTCTTGTAGTCTTTCAAAGAAAGCGATATCATGTACTTGTAATTCTGATTATGGTATTTGGGTGGGAGATGCATATTACGTTTTGGTTATAAATACTCCAACTGCACTAACACATTGATTGTTTATATTGGTTTTAATGATTATGGGTGGTTTTGGCGCTGAAGCGCAAGCTAGTAAAAGTGGTAATATTTTACCACTTGCATTTTCTTTTCATTTGAGAAAAAAATTTATAATCCGTTGTCAATCAAGTAAAAATGGCATTCCACCTTATTGCCTTCTCAGATGACCAAAATTTTGAATGCTCTGATTATAAATTTCATTTACTTGTAAAACTTCAGTTATATATAATTTTGTTCACGTCATAACCCAACCCATCAAGAATAACAAACTTTTTGAGAGGGCAAAATGGAATGAGTTCAAATAACTAACTTGTGTTTGTATAACTTTTGTTTTGATTTTATCTCATTTTTTAGTAATCATCTTTTCACTGAATGTGGATTTAGTCCAAGCTGTTTGTTGTAATTGCTTGTTGATTGGATAATATAATTGAATTTATTTATTTATTTATTGTTTCTTCAGCTCTTCAGTATAAGAGGACACCTTCAAGTTGGTTGAAGATATCTTCTCAGGATGTTGGTAGAACTCTAAGAAATGTTGATGAATCTTGATTGTATCTATATAATCACAATGTGCCAAAGAATATTTGTGATTGGCTAAAAGCTACCCTTATTTATTAAATTTTTTTTTTGGTGATTGAATTGCTGGAGCAGAAATTGTGCCAAACGGGGGCCCTTAGTTGGAAATTGTAGAAAATAATAAAAGAAAATGTTTGCTCAATATTTTCTATTGATTCTCTTTAATTTCTGGATGCCCAATGAAAAATGAATTGTCTTCTGGTATTGTAAATGAGGTGAAATTTGTAAGTTGAGACACATCTTTGGTAAGATAAATACGGTAAAATTTGTGCAGTTGAGACATTGCTCTTGTGGGTTTTTTTTTAAAAGAACTTCTCTGAGCACCAAACCATTAAAGTGGTCAAAATATGGTAAAACTTAACCACTGTTTTAAAAGGCGGTCAAAACATGGTGAAATTTTAAGTAAAGGAATTTCTTTGAGCACCAAACTCAAAAAGTGCTGAAATTTCTGTTTATCAAAGTGGTAAAAATGTGATTGTGGTCAAAAGTTTCTCAAATTTCTCTACTTTTAACATCCATAATTACATATGGTGTCAAAACATGGTAAAATTTCAAGTAAAAGAACTTCTATAAAAAACATGGTGAAATTTCATCACTGTTTTAAAAGCGGTCAAAATATGGTAAAATTTCAAGCAAAAAAACTTATGTCAAAAAGTCGGTCAAAACATGGTGAAATTTAAAACAAAAGAACTTATGTCAAAATGTGTTAAAAAGCAGTCAAAATATGCAGGGTGAAATTTCAAGTAAAAGAACTTCTATCAAAATATGGTGAAATTTCACCACTGTTTTAAAACACGGTCAGAACATGATAAAATTTCAATCAAAAGAACTTGTGTCAAAACATGGTAAAATTTCACCATTAATTTAAAAGTCAGTCAAAACATAAGAAAATTTAAAGTAAAAGAACCTTTGTCAAATCGTGGTGAAATTTCACCACAGTTTTAGGCAGTCAAAACATGGTGAAATTTCAAACAAAAAACTTCTCAGAGAACCAAACCATGGAACCAAACCATCTCAGTGCTGAAATTTCACAAAGTTTTGAAGGGTGGTGAAATTTTTATCAGTAATGATTTTGTATTTTCGTTTATGATAAACAACCCCACACACACACACACAAAATAATAACTCACCATTTCACACATGGATTGATCCCCAAAAAAAGAATTTTGGAACAGATAATTCCATTAATTGCCATGAAAAAAATTACAGACAGCTCTTATTATACAATACAATGTAAACTCAAAACAACTCATCTAAGACATGGAAAAAAAAAAAAGAAAAAAAAAAAGCATTGTACTGAAAAAGAGAATCCTAGCCACAAAAATTACTTTCAATGCTTGAACCCAAATACCCATTTTTCAGATTTCTGAAAATCAACACATGCAAACCCATTAAAAGATTAATTAAATGTCTCTACCTATCCATAAAAGGAGTGATCTTGATAACCAGGCCAGGGAAAACATCATACGGGTCATGGATATCATGGGGGTTTTCTTCAACAATTATGGATCTCCACATTCTTCACTTATTGTATGCAAAGTCGCACTCTCCAACCACATATAACTCATCACATGGCTTCTCTGTTATCTCTCTCTCTATATATACACGTGTATATATATATATATATATATGTATGTATCTTCCAGATGTGGCTAGTGATTGTCATTGGGGTTGAGATAGATGTGGCTGGGTTTCCATGAGCATATAGTAAGGAACCTTTTCTCAGCAAAAAAAAAAAAAAAGCAAGGAACCTTTCCGACGAATCAGTGATGAACACACTTGAATGTGGTCGATTATTGAGGATTGATTTTGACGTAGGGCTTCTTATCACTGATGAACACACAAGAGAGAGAGAGAGAGAGGGTTTAGAGAGAGAAGAAATAATGTCGTGTGTTTGAGATAAAGAAGAGTGTGTGTAACTTAGTCCCTTGTGATCGAGTGGTAAGCTTCTTGGGTGTAATATCCAAGAGGTTTAGTGTTCGAGTCATGGGGAGCCTGACCACTGGAGTATTCACCCGGCGCCTCCAGGCCTTGGGGGATTAGTCGAGGTGCGCGCAAGCTGGCCCGGACACCCCCCGATTACCCAAAAAAAAAAAAGGTGTGTGTTTTGATTGTGTGTATATATGGGTATTAGTGTGGGGGTATATTTGTCCAATAAAAATTAAGGAACCTAACGAAACATTTTTTTTTAGTTGTTCTTTAATCAACTTAATTACTATAAATTATCCTTATATTTAATTGACTCTTGTTTTTGTAAAAAGTTTATGGGATGGACTCATTAAGTCCTATTAACACCTCCTCTAAAAAAAAAAAAAATCAATATGTCAAGAATTTACACGTATGTGATTGACAAATTAAGGGTTGGTAACGTTGCCGAGTTTGGATTTTATTTTTAGAATAAATTCTTTTATAATAGGGTCAGGGTTGTCCTGTGATTTTGGGGGCCTTAGACGAAATTTTAAAATGATATCCTTGTACAATTGCATGAACCAGTTATAAAATCTAGAAATGTACTTCCTAAAAGTCATTTGGATTTTTTTTTTTTTTTGGTTTTACTCGGTCATTTGCTTGGGTCAATTTGGGGAAATTGAAATAATTGTTTTCTTTAGGAAATGGAAACCTAAATTTTCTAAACAACAAATTAAGGTACAAATGATGATGAAATTTTGAATTATGATTAACAATGAGGTATATTATATTGTACTACAATAAGATAAACACATATCAAGCCAAAAAAAAAAAAAAAGTCAATAAAGATGCAACAAATAAGTCATGAACTCTCACAGAGAAATAACGAGGTGAGAATCGAAAGCCAGAGCCTAGAACGAGAGGGAATTGTGATTTGGAGGTGGGTTTATACTAGAGTAGTCAATGGAGGGCTAGGTTAGTTTGTTTCTCAAATTAAAAGGTTAGGGGCATGTATTGGAGAGAGAGAGAGAGTAAAGAGCTGGTCAGTCCCAAGGATTTTGGAAAATAGGGTGTGTTTGAATGGGCACTTTAAGCTTAAAGAATAATCATAGTATTAATAGGGTGTGCAACATTATTGTGGTTCATAAATTGTTTAAAAGCTTGGGAGCCTTAGGCTTGCGCCTACAATCACAATTCATAGGGTCGGCCCTGAATCGAGTCAATCGTTAATAAAAAAAAAAAAAAAAACAAACAAAAAATTGAAAACCTCAAATTGCAATATTATCATGCGAGTCCCAAGTGTGTGTTGGGTTGGGGAAAGGATCGGTGCATCGAACTGCCTCTTCCATAAACTTTTTGGCAGAGATCCAACGAGGTACATCATAATCTAGAGGGTCCATTGTCCCAAAGACTTTAGTAATTGGAGAAGGATATAAAAAGAAGAGTAATGCTACGCTTCCTAAATTCAAATCCCAAAAATCAATCTCAAATGAGGTGTCATTGAGCCCCAATCATCCAATCAAAATTCAGAAGGCCTATTACCACATCATTTATAATTAAAATTTGAGAATCATATCATTACTGTAAAAAGAATGTGGGAGTGTACATTAGTATTTGTGTCCCTTCCATAACTTTCCCAAGGTACAAATAAGACTTTTGCGTGTTAACGCTACCTTAGGTTAGGGACATGATTTTAAAGGTTAAGACGTGGTGTGACCATTTAATCCTAACCACCTACTTATTCCTTCCTTTTAGGGAGATCATGACAAGTGGTTAGTGGAATTTCAAATTTGAAATCTGATAACCACTTGTCATGATCCCCCTAGAAGGAGGGGGCAAGTGGATGGCTGAGATTAAATGGTCACACCACGTCAGTATGCTGACGTGGCGTGACGGGCTCACTGAATAATTTCTCAAGATTAAGTGTTGCTTGATCCCAGTCTTATCGTTATAACTGTGCGACCTGCCACGCGTCGTACAGTTATTGGTGGAATATTTTTAGTCATGAGATGGGTACTCGTTGTTTTGATTTATGTTCCATTTCTTTGGACGGTTTGTATGTGTTACAAAGAGCATTTTATAAGTAGTGAAATGAAGAAGATATGTTATTCCTTTTTTTTTTATTATTTAAAATTTTAATTACAAAACTCTTTGGTGTCAGGCACTTGAGATTATAAATAGGCTAGTGTTAATGTTAAAGTAAAAAGTGTTAATGTTAGAGTAGAAAGTGTCGCTAAAAGTATTAGCGACAGTTACTTAAGTGTCACAAAAACTTTTAGTGACATTTTCTACTTTGACATTAGCACTTTTTACTTTTGCATTAGCACCACCCTATAAATAGAGCCCTTAAAGCCACGTAAATATAAAATGCAAGGAAATTCAATAATGTTTATATCAAGCATTTGGTTCCAATTGATAAAAATATAGATATTAGGAGAAGAGTAATGATATACTTTTCAATTTTTTTTTCCTCAAAAGTGTTTTCCAACACATGTGATAGTGGACCCAGTTAATGTTGATTGGTTGATGTTAGAGTGGTTCTACCATTGTTTAAGAGGGTAGTACATTTATATATATTGGGAAACACTTTTTGAAAAAAAAATAATGGAAAGCATAGCATTTACTCTTTAGGAGAATGAGTAATGCTATGCTTCTCAAATCCTAATCCTAAATACTCATTCCAAATGATGTGACAGTGAGTCCACTGGCAATAATGATGGGGACCACTTCAATATCATCTAATCAAAATTTAGTGGGCCTACTACCACATTATTTGTGATGAATATTTGAAATTAAAATTTAGGAAACATAGCATTACTCTAGGAGAAGTTGATATTCAACCATTTCTTAAATACAAAACAACCCACTCCATACCATTCTCTATCTAAATCATTCCCAATTTCTTTCATGAGATTCCAATAAGAAAAATTATTCATATGCAAGGAAATTGTAGCATACTTGATTTTCCTTTCCTATAATAAATATGGGGAATTTCTATTCACACTCCAAATTTGAATTAATGCACTCTATTGAATTATTGACACACCATGCAACTAATGCATTCCATGGAGTTAGAGTAGCAATTCTTTGAATACAAAAGTGGATTAGGTGTGTGTTTAGTTTGAGGTGTTCAGGCCCATTTATGTCACTAAGATCTATGTAAAGCTCGCTAAGCATATAAGAGAGACTGTTTGCTAGTAGTTATGCGGGCGTGCCAGAACCAAAAGTGGTTCAGTGTGTGCAAACTAATTTCCTATATGCTTGAGTCAGTGATACTCAAGGCTTTCAGATCTGACTTCTAAACTAAACGATTGTGTACAGCGAGTAGGAAAGTACCCTCCCTAAAAATCCCTTGGCAGTACTGAAGCGCACAAGCCAAATAGTGTATGAGTTTACCAAGTAAACAATCACAAACGATTAATAAAATACAGATTTTATTAAATGTTTGGAAAATACAACCAAAGAACAGATTCAGAACAGACTGATCGTTCGTGAGAATGAAAACAGTAAAAGAAAAGTAACAAAAAGAGGGTAGACCTATTTGCTATGAATGCAGAAAGAACACAAGTTTGAATGCCTTTGAATGCTGTTGAATGCTTTGCTGAATACTATTTTCGAGAGTGACGCGGAGTGCCCTTGCAGCTTGGCCTGCCTCCATATTTATATTTACGTGTCACCGAATAGACTTATATTATAAGTATATCCCCAAAAAATCACAATTATAGACAAGTAGACCCTAAAAAAATTGTCAATTATGTATGAATAGACCCCAACAAATTTTTTTCGGGAGTATAGCCTAGGCCCCCCCTGACCAAAATTCCTGACTCCTCCCCTGCATGCAACACTTATCCGACAAAAAAAATGTCTAATATATAAGTAGAAAGACAACCAAAGCTTTTCTGAGCTCTAATTCAGTTACAACAGTCCATTTCTTTGAGTGTAAAAAGTTTTGATGCAACCAAAATAGATTGACTAATATGTAGTCAAAAAAGGATATTGCACTAGTTCTAGTTGGGAAATTTTCTTCTGAACTTACTCTGGATAATTTTCAATGTGATTTTCATTCAAGTCTCATTATTGTATTTCATTACAATTGCTCTTCCACTTATTTTAAAATTATAATGTGTCGTGCTATTGTTTTAATAATGGCTTGGTGGGCCATTGCCCTTAAACTGCTGCATTTGAAAAAGCTCACCTGTAATGAATTCAGGCTTACCTCCATTTGTTTCACCCTTATGTTCAAGCTACTGATCTTATTGAGCAAGCTTGATCTTGTAACACTTGCTTGTATTTGCAATTCTTGTAGTCTTTCAAAGAAAACGATATCACGTACTTGTAATTCTGATTATGTTATTTGGGTGGGAGATGCATATTAAGTTTTGGTTATAATTGATTGTTTATATTGGTTTTAATGATTATGGGTGGTTTTGGCGCTGAAACGCAAGCTAGTAAAAGTGGTAAAATTTTACCACTTGCATTTTCTTTTCATTTGAGAATAAAATTTATAATCCGTTGTCAATCAAGTAAAAATGGCACTCCACCTTATTGCCTTCTCAGATGACCAAAATTTTGAATGCTCTGATTATAAATTTCATTTACTTGTAAAACTTCAGTTATATATAATTTTGTTCACGTCATAACCCAACCCATCAAGAATAACAAACTTTTTGAGAGGGCAAAATGGAATGAGTTCAAATAACTAACTTGTGTTTGTATAACTTTTGTTTTGATTTTATCTCATTTTTTAGTAATCATCTTTTCACTGAATGTGGATTTAGTCCAAGCTGTTTGTTGTAATTGCTTGTTGATTGGATAATACAATTGAATTTATTTATTTATTTATTGTTTCTTCAGCTCTTCGGTATAAGAGGACACCTTCAAGTTGGTTGAAGATATCTTCTCAGGATGTTGGTAGAACTCTAAGAAATGTTGATGAATCTTGATTGTATCTATATAATCACAATGTGCCAAAGAATATTTGTGATTGGCTAAAAGCTACCCTTATTAGTTAATTTTTTTTTTTTTGGTGATTGAATTGCTGGATAGTTGGAAATTGTAGAAAATAATAAAAGAAAATGTTTGCTCAATATTTTCTATTGATTCTCTTTAATTTCTGGATGCCCAATGGAAAATGAATTGTCTTCTGGTATTGTAAATGAGGTGAAATTTGTAAGTTGAGACACATCTTTGGTAAAATAAATATGGTTAAATTTGTGCAGTTGAGACATTGCTCTTGTGGGTTTTTTTTTAAAAGAACTTCTCTGAACACCAAATCATTAAAGTGGTCAAAATATGGTAAAATTTAACAACTATTTTAAAAGGCAGTCAAAACATGGTGTAATTTTAAGTAAAGGAATTTCTTTGAACACCAAACTCAAAAAGTGCTGAAATTTGTGTTTATCAAAGTGGTGAAAATGTGATTGTGGCCAAGAGTTTCTCAAATTTCTCTACTTTTGACATCCATAATTACATATGGTGTCAAAACATGGTAAAATTTCAAGTAAAAGAACTTCTATAAAAAAAACATGGTGAAATTTCATCATTGTTTTAAAAGCGGTCAAAACATGGTAAAATTTCAAGCAAAAAAACTTATGTCAAAATATGGTCAAATTTCACCATTGTTTTAAAAATCGGTCAAAACATGGTGAAATTTAAAACAAAAGAACTTATGTCAAAACGTGTTAAAAAGCGGTCAAAATATGCATGGTGAAATTTCAAGTAAAAGAACTTCTGTCAAAATATGGTGAAATTTCACCACTGTTTTAAAAGACGGTCAAAACATGATAAAATTTTAAGCAAAAGAACTTCTGTCAAAACATGGTAAAATTTCACCACTAATTTAAAAGTCAGTCAAAACATAGGAAAATTTAAAGCAAAAGAACCTTTGTCAAAACGTGGTGGAATTTCACCACAGTTTTAGGCAGTCAAAACATGATAAAATTTCAAACAAAAAACTTCTCAGAGAACCAAACCATGGAACCAAACCATCTCAGTGCTGAAATTTCACAAAGTTTTGAAGGGTGGTAAAATTTTTATCAGTAATGATTTTGTATTTTCGTTTATGATAATTTTACCCCTATTCAAAGTGGTGAAATTTCATCAAAATTTGAAGCCAAATTTTAAAAGGTGGTAAAATTTTAAAAAATGGTGCTCAACAAGCAAACAAAACTATCCCCCTCCCCCTTCCCCACAAAAAAAAAAAAAAAAAAAAAAAAATCACCATTTCACACATGGATTGATCACCAAAAAAAGAATTTTGGAACAGATAATTCCATTAATTGCCATAAAAAAATAACAGACAGCTCGCCCGCCCAGCCCGGTCCTAATTTTTCAGGGCTTGGGCAAAGATATTGACCCGTTCAAGCGGCTTGGGCAACAATTTTAGGCCCGATCAATTTTAGGGCCGGGCTTGGACAAAGCAAATGAGGCCCGCTTTGGCCCGACCCGATTATTAGTAAAAAATATTTATTTTTTGTATTTTCTATTATATAATATATAAATTAATATAATTTTACATAAGATATTCAATGTATATGTATTATCACAAGAGTTTTTATTTAATTTTTGTGAATAATGTGTCTTAATAATCATTCAAAACATTATTTATGGTAATTTTTTTTTTAGTTCAAGTTTTTTAAAATATAAAATTAAAAATAGCAATAGGCCGGCCCGCGGGCTGGGCTTGGAATTTTAGTGATTGGTGCTGTGTCGGGCTTGGGCAACCAATTGTAGGCCCATCACGGGCCGGACCGGGCTTGAACAAAGGTATTTACCCTTAGTATAGAGTGCAAGCCCGGCCCAGCCAGGCCGTCCTAAAAACAACTGATCTAAGACATGGAAAAAAAAAAAGGAAAAAAAAACATTGTACTGAAAAAGAGAATCCTAGCCACAAAAATTACTTTCTGTCACGCCCCGGAGTAGCCAAAAATAGGGAAAATTTAAAATTTTCTTTTTGGACCCATAGGGAATGACGAGTTACAAAGCCGTCCTGGCCTCTAACACTATAAACAACATAAAAGTAAAGGGGAGAAGCTAATCGTAACTTAAAACTTTAATCTGAACAACAATACGATTACAAATCACAGGTCCCAGTACTAATACAATAGACTATTATGAATACACGATGCTGGCAGCTATCTTTGGTCTTCCGTCTAGCTCTACACTTCCAGTGTTCCTTAGCATCTTACTCTCAAGACTGAATTGTCCTCTGATCAACCTGCAAGGAAATCTGGACATCGGATTGTCCAGGCGTAATATGCCGTCAGCTTTGCAACAAAGCTGAGTGGGCGTTCATAACCATATTCACTACCAATATACATACACTACTGCTCATCTCACGTTATTACTTTGCATCTTAGGATGCGGTTAGTCCATTATCGATTGACGTCGCTCACACGGGCATAGCAAAGGTATCAATTAACATATGATGCAATTAATAAACATCTACCATTAACCAAATAACAGGATCAATGTAATTCATAACATGTTTGTCTAGTTTTGGTGATCATAATAATGTATTCGTACTAATCAATTTCTCATTTCCATTATGCTCGTGCATGTAAATGCGTACTCAATGAACCCACACCCAAACTCTGGAATATAAACTCCCATAACCAATGCAACTCGATAACATCGGGTTATAAAACCCACAACGATAACTTATTCTGAACTTGCTTTCACAATACAAACCACGCTTTCACTGCGCACCCTGATACTCATTTCATCCTTAACATCGTCGCCTTACGGCCTCATAGTAACGTCGTCGCCTTACGGCCTCATAGTAAAGTCGTCGCCTTACGGCCTCATAGTAACATCGTCGCCTTACGGCCTCATAGTAACGTCGTCGCCTTACGGCCTCATAATCCAAATAGCACGGTGGCGGAATTGGCTCGATCGTCTATACCCTCGCTGGTTGGTGAATCACTACCCAACGAGTTGCACGTCAGAATACTAACTGCGAAACGGCAAGCATGGCGGCAAAGGCACGCATCATGTGTACTATCACGGAAATCCCACCGCAGAGGACGGTACATTAGTACTGACTAGCGCATGATATACAGCACGACGGCAACCCATACAACGTGTGTACTATCCCCGGAAAAACCCCTCGGACGACTAGTACATTAGAGCACTAACTGCTAAGCAGTACGACGGTAAACCCAGACGCATGTACCATCTCCGGCATTTTTACGGACGACTGGCACAGTAGCAGCTCTAACTGTTCTCTTACTATTACAATCACAATATCCAGTACCTCAATCATACTGTCCAGTTATCACGTCTCTTTATCAACTCGTGCGGTTTCTAAGTCATAACAACTCCTGACTCACGATACAAGAATCTCAATCGTTATCAACTCACACTTCCCAAGACTCCCAATTACTTCAACTCACGACCTCACTTGGCCGGAGTCACTGACACTGACTACGTGTACTGACACTATGATGTGACATCCAGTTACATGATTCTTGATAACATAATTACATTAGGTGAAACATATAAATGATACGTTAACATGCTCTTTATTCTCATTTGCACAATTAGATATGGTCATCAAGGCAATAATAACAACGTGCTTATATAATCAACATTGATATATAAAGCGTACAAACTAATGTTCCATAATCGATTATTCATCACAACTTATCACATATAATCCTTTTCTTTTACTTCTTATCAATATATCATAATAATATCTAACATGCTTGTCTTATAACAATCAATTCCATAATATATATTACTTACACATCAAGGCATATCGGTACATACATACAATTACTCTAGCAGTCATTATGCATATTGAGAGTGAGGTTAGAAACACTCACCTGGATGTCTTGTCCAGCTTATGACTCTACGAACGATGGATAAGTCACAGTCCTACAACGTATAATAGAACAACGGTGATGAAGCGCATGTGTTAATGATAGGGGTATAATGGTAATTTTACCAAATGAGGATATAAACCTCAAGGTAGTGATCTACGTGTCATTCTAAGTCCAACGCCATTGACTAGACTCAAATCGGAGTCCGTCGCATAAAATGCTGGGTTTTCTATACCAGTTTGGGCCCTAGAGATAAGCTGTATTTTTGACCGGGTCAAAAGGTCACCAAACTTTAAGGGAATGATCTAGGCATTATTCTAAGGCTCTGGGAACTGACCGCGTATTTTTCTGAGCTACGGTTTATTTACTGCGAATTATTGAAGTCCTATTTATATAATTATAGCCTTCGGAGTCTCATAATTATAAAATATAATTTAGAAGGACGAGAGGTCCTTAGAAATATTTTTATTAAATACTAGACCTTAAAATAGGCTAATGATATTTTTCTCATAATTTTTTAGACTCGTTTGGTATTTAAAATAATTAAAGGACATACAAACGGTTCCTTATTAATTAAATGCAGTACTAAAATTTGGGTTTTATAAATAATAATTTATAAAACAAGCTCATTAGGCCTTGGGATAAACAATATAATTTACTACATATTAGAAATGGTCATTAGGTATTTAATACCTAATTGTTATCATTTATAACCATCTTTGATTATTTATTTAAATTAAATAAATAATAATTACACTATATAGTTTTTAAAGTATAATTTCAGAATATACTACATACATAAATATAATATTTTTCAGAATATTAAAACTATTTAATAATACCGTAAAACTATTTTTAAAGCATTTAAAAATTACTGGTATTTATTTTATTTTAATCAAACCAACCTTTATTATTTATTTAAAACTAAATAAGTAATAATTATAATGCATAACTATATAATGTAATTTATACTTTCAGAATACAAGAACTATTTAAATATAGTATTTCATATTTATAAAAACTTAATTTTAAAAACTATGTTAACATAATTTAAAACAATTAATACTAGGCCTAAAGTTCCGTTTGGCAACCAAAATTGCTAACACACATAAGCTGCCCAAAAGCTGACTTTCCCAAACAAGGCCCAAGCCAAAACTTCTTCTTCCCCAACGCATGCACGCAGCGTGTGTATATACATATAATACACGTATATTTACATTTTACACCCCAAAACTTCAAACGATCATAACTCACTCATTTCTCAACGAAAACGCGCAAACTTTAAGTCGAAATCGAGTGCCTCGACGAGCCGGATCTAACGGTATAGGTCTTGAAGCCTGAATCTTAACGATTTGTCCGTACGGTGGCAAAATCAGTCTCGTTTTCAAAAGAATAATCGCATCGTAGGTCGACCAAACATGGTCTAAACTCCGAGCCGTTCATCGAGGGTCTTAAGGAGGTCGTTAGGGTCATTTTGGCGTTGGTTTTGCGGGTTTTGGTGACGGTCCGAAAAACCCGAGCTCGTACGAGCTTTCAATGGTGGTCCGGCAATGGCGAGGGACTACGGCCTGTTCGGGGTGTGCTTGAGAGTGTGTGTGTGGGCCTAGTATGTACAGAAAATAAAGAGAGAGCGTGCAGCGTTACCTTCCCCGGTGTGGTCTCGGTTTGGGTCCTCTCCCTCTCTAGCTCTAGGCCTTTCTCTCTCCTCTTCTATTTGTGGTCTGTGTGTTTGTATGTGTGACAGTGAGGGGCAGAGAGAGTGAGAGGGCTGTGGGTGGTGTTTGGGCATGAGGCAGAGAGTAGTGAGGAGTGTGTGAGTGTTTGGAGTTTGTGGGTCAATCTCTCTAACTCTCACACTCTCTATCTCTCGGGTCTCTCTCTCTTCCCTCTTTCTCCCAGCATCTCTATATATATATAACACTCACACAATATACATACCCCCATACATATAACATACACACACGGCACACACATATAACATACTCACACACATATAATATGCACACAACACATGCATATACTTATATTATAATATAATACACAACACATGCATACCCAACATACATATATATAAAACAGTGTGTGTGTGTGTCTTGTGGGTTATAAAGGGGGCGGGTAGGTGAGGGGGGAAGGGACGGGTGGCAGGGAGGGCAGTGGAGGTGATGGGTTGGTGAGGGGATGTGAGGATTGATTGAGTGCATTGGGGGGTGTTTGCATAGTGGGTATTAGGGAGGGTTGCTTGGGTAGAGTAATTATCCAATAGGTATTGGGTAGGATAGGTAGTACATGGCTATTTTAGGCAAGATTCTCATTTCCATAATTGTGTGGTTTAGTCGTCGCTTAGGACTACGTGCTATGCAGTCCAAATAAACGCAGATTTTATGGATTAACGCGTAATTTGTCAGTCCGGGTCCGTTACTTACAGTCTAATTTAATATAATATTAAATTACCAAATAATAGTACACGAGGTCTAAATTCAGGTGACAATGAAATTATGTATATCATAACCTATAGTTTATAAAATCAATGCGACGGCGAAATTGTAATATATCCTATAGAATTAAATTAAGCAACACGAATATTATGACACGAAATTAACATACAGGGGTCACACTTAGAAATTTGGAATAATTTAGCGACAATTAAATATGTAATATTAACATACAAGGTTTGGCTTGGGAATTTGGGAATTACATTAATACGGCAGTACGGATTTTACAGGTACTACACTTTCAATGCTTGAACCCAAATACCGATTGTTCAGATTTCTGAAAATCAACACATGCAAGCCCATTAAACGATTAGTGAAATGTCTCTAGCTATCCATAAAAGGAGTGATCTTGATAACTAGGCCAGGGAAAACATCATACGGGTCATGGATATCATGGGGGTTTTCTTCAACAATTATGGATCTCCACATTTTTCACTTATTGTATGCAAAGTCGCACTCTCCAACCACATATAACTCATCACATGGCTTCTCTGTTCTCTCTCTCTCTCTCTATATATATATATATATATATACACGTGTATATATATATATGTATGTATCTTCCAGATGTGGCTAGTGATTGTCATTGGGGTTGAGATAGATGTGGCTGGGCTTCCATGAGCATAGTAAGGAACCTTTTCGACGAATCAGTGATGAACACAAGAGAGAGAGAAGAAATAATGTCGTGTGCTTGAGAGAGAGAAGAAAGCGTGTGTTTGATTGTGTGTATATACTAGGTATAACCCGTGGCTAAAGCCACTACCGAACAAATTTAACCATGCATACGTTCTGTCAGTACCTAATTCTACGTGCCTTGGGCATTTAACACAATCACACATCTATTTTAACAGCAAAAAAAAGACGACATTATCCACTAAAAATCTAAAATGCCACAACTGGAAAATGCAACAAAAACAAAATATCACAGGCTTACAGGCAAGCACTATAAAAAGGCACACAGGCATGGCATAATACATCAAAGTCATCACTATTATCAAACAATTCCACCTGCCCTTTGCAATCCCATCCTCTTTCAATATTACTATGAACTTTCAACTTTCAAGACACCACGAAATCTGCATAATACAAACGGATTATGATAATGGAAAATACTAAAGACATATCTCAATAATTGCATTTGATATGGAGAAACACCACCACAATGTGATTATATATACCTACCAAAGACTTGCTCCTTCCTTCAAGCATTACTTTCGTAGTGCCTTTAGGCACGGGGCATACCCCTAATTTTTCTATATATGAAAGTTAGTCGAAAAGTCAATGTGTAATTAACAAAAAGCGCCTAATTTTCTTTTTCCAAACCACAATGTGTGATCAGTGTGTATGTGTCTCACCTGAAAGCTAAGAACCATTTCTTTTTAGATAAAATCGGAATAAAAATCACAGTACCGCAAAGCTTTGAACTCTGAATAGTTACCAAGTAGCATACAAACAACATATGTGAAAAATAGTCAATTTGCTTCCAATCGACACTTATTTGGAAAGAAAAGGGTAACTTCAAAAATCAACTCATGGAAACATGCTTATCCAATTTATTAAAAAAAAAAAAAAAGAGCAATACCTTTGCGAGCATGACTTCCAAAAGCTAAGTCCCAGCTTTGAGTAACAGAGTTTGGTTGCTGCAAAATAAAAAAAACATGGATTTAGAAAGAATAAAAGAATAGCTTTTGTTCAAATTGATAAGCGAAGAATACTAACGAAAACTAAATCTTGAAGAGAATATTGTGAAAAAGAATAAAATAATGTGAAAGAACAGATCCAATGGAAACCAAATGGATGATTTTACAATAATCTATTTGCAACCATATGAATACTCAACAAAACCCAAAAAGGTCACAACCACTATGCATAAACAAACAAAATCTGAAGACAATCTTCAAAATCTGCAACCAAAAAAAAAAAAAAAACTACTTGGAAGCCTTAAATCAAAAACTCAAATAATTTGAAGCCCTAAATCATCACCTGAAAGAGAAAGATCAATCACTTAAAGCCATAAATCAGAAACACCTACACAAATCAAAACAGTCGCTTGAAAATGGAGAAGCCAAAGGGTCGGAGTGGGGATACCGTGGGTGGTGGTGGTCTGGTGTGGTTTTACCGATGTCTGTTGTCGCTTGAAAATGGAGCTTAAGGTTTGAGAGAGAGAGAGAGAGAGAGAGAGAGAGAGAGAGTGTGAGAGTGAGACAGGGAGAGGTGAGACTGGAGACTGGAGAGAGGTTTTGAAATTTAAAATGAATTTTGGAGAGGTGTGTTGGTGTGCTCACATGGGAAAGACGGGCATTTTTTAATCTCAGTCTTCGAATACTGTGCGTGAGAGCCTCCTGAATGGATCTCAGTTTTGGAGGGATAGAATATCAGCCGTTCTTTATCTCCTCTGAAATTCAATCTCAGCCGTTCTTTGTCTTTTCATTGGGGGAAGACAAACACCTTCCTTGCTTATTATATAGATGGGTATTAGTGTGGGGTATATTTGTCCAATAAAAATTGAGGGGCCTAACTAAACACATTTTTTTAGTTGTTCTTTAATCAACTTAATTACTATAAATTGTCTTTATATCTAATTGACTCTTTTTTTTAGAAAGTTTATGGGATGGACTAATTAAGTCCTATTAACACCCCCCCTATAAAAAAAAATTGTACATCAATAATTCAAAATGTCAAGAATTTACGCGTATTTGATTGACAAATTAAGGGTTGGTAACGTTGCCGAGTTTGGATTTTAGTTTTAGTTTTATTTTTAGAATAAATTCTTTTATAATAGAGTCAGTAGGGGTGGCAACGGGACGGGTATGGGACGGGGTGACCTTTCCCCGACCCCGCCCCGATTGATTATGTATTCACCCCGACCCTGTCCCGCCCCGCCCCGAGCAGTGAGGAATCCCAACCCCGACCCCGAGTAGTATTTCCCACCCCGACCCCGCCCCGCCTAGCCAAATTCTGAATAGATCTCAAGCTTAGCAAATATTTGAGCCAAACAAATCCACCAATAAATCCCAATCAATTTTGTTCAAATCCAACAAAACCAGCACTCGAATCCACCAATATGAACAGAATTAGAGTGATATAAATTTTGAGATGCAAACACTCAACTGTAAGAAAGAGAAATGGAAATTAAAACTAAAAGTGAACTATGGGTCAATATACACACACTTCAAAAGAACAAGAAGCTGGTGATGAGGAAGCTACTTCAAATAAACACACACTGCACACATGTAAATACACATCACGAGCAAGAACACACTGCACACAGGAATATATACACACACTGCTCATATATACACACACTGAACATACACATACATATAAATATATATATATATATATACACACACTAATCGCACACACATACACACAGATCGACGATCTCGAGACTCCAATCGTACACAAGCAAACTTCAGCGGTCATGAATCGCACAATGGCAGACTTCGAGTGCGACGAATCACACATGCGGACTTCGATGAAGAGCTGCGACCAAGGCCTTCGATGTCACCGGCGACAGAGTGGGAAAGGGAGAGACGGAGGGCTGCGGCTGTGCTTGTGATGTGGCCTTGAAACCCTAAGTCCATGTTAGTGTTTATAGCACCATTATTGTAATACTTATGAAAAACAAGGTAATTTTGTAAATGTGCTGTATAATCGGGGCGGGTTCGGAAAATTTCACTTAAACCCCGACCCCGACCCGGGTATAACAATTTCACCCCATATCCGCCCCTACCCCGTTTGAACCTCCCCCATACCCTACCTATTAGGGGAGGGGCGGGGCGGGGAACCCGGGAAACCCGCCCCATTGCCATCCCTAGAGTCAGGGTTGGTCCTGCGATTTTGGGGGCTTTGGACGAACTTTTAAAATGAGGTCCTTATACAATTGTATGACCCAGTTATAAAATTTAGAAATGTACTTCCTAAAAGCCATTTGGGGGTTTTTTTTTTTTTGGTTCTACTTGGTCATTTGCTTGGGTCAATTTGGGGAAATTGAAATTATTGTTTTCTTTAGGAAATGGAAACCTAAATTCTCTAAACAACAAATTAAGGTACAAATGATGATGAAATTTTGGATTATGATTAACAATGAGGGATATTATATTGTACTACAATAAGATAAACACATATCAAGCAAAAAAAAAAAAAAAGTCAATAAAGATGCAACAAATAAGTCATGAACACTCACAGAGAAATAACTCAAACACAACGAGGTGAGAATCGAAAGCCAGAGCCTAGAACGAGAGGGAATTGTGATTTGGAGGTGGGTTTATACTAGAGTAGTCAATGGAGGGCTAGGTTTGTTTGTTTCTCAAATTAAAAGGTTAGGGGCATGTATTGGAGAGAGAGAGAGTAAAGATCTGGTCAGTCCCAAGGAGTTTGGTAAATAGGGTGTGTTTGAATGGGGGCTTTAAGCTTAAAGAATAATCGTAGTATTAATAGGGTGTGCAACATTATTGGGGGTTCATAAATTGTTTAAAAGCTTGGGAGATTTAGGCATGCGCCTACATTCACAATTCATAGGGCCGACCCTGAATTGAGTCAATCGTTAATAAAAAAAAAAAACAAAAAACAAAAAAATTGAAAACCTCAAATCCTAATATTATCATGCGAGTCCCAAGTGTGTGTTGGGTTGGGGAAATGATCGGTGCATCGAACTGCCTCTTCCATAAACTTTTTGGCAGAGATCCGATGAGGTACATCATAATTAAGAGGGTCCATTGCCACAAAGACTTTAGTAGTTGGAGAAGGATATAAAAAGAAGAGTAATGCTACGCTTCATAAATTCAAATCCCAAAAATCAATCTCAAATGATGTGTCATTGAGTCCCAATCATCCAATCAAAATTTAGAATGCCCATTACCACATCATTTGTGATAAAAATTTGAGAATCATATCATTACTCTAAAAAGAATGTGGGAGTGTATATTAGTATTTGTGTCCCTTCCATAACTTTCCCAAGGTACAAATAAGACTTTTGCGTGTTAACGCTACCTTAGGTTAGGGGCATGATTTTAAAGGTTAAGATTAAGTGTTGCTTGATCCCAGTCTTATCGTTATAACTGTGCGACCTGCCACGCGTCGTACAGTTATAGGTGGAATATTTTTAGTCATATCAATATGTGTAAGGTAAGGGACCAAGTAGCATGAGATGGGTACTCGTGGTTTTGATTTATGTTCCATTTCTTTGGACGGTTTGTATGTGTTACAAAGAGCATTTTATAAGTAGTGAAATGAAGAAGATATGTTATTCTTTTTTTTATTTAAAATTTTAATTACAAAACTCTTTGGCGTAAGTCACTTGAGATTATAAATAGGTTAGTGCTAATGTCAAAGTATAAAGTGTTAATGTTAAAGCAGAAAGTGTCGCTAAAAGTATTAACGACAGTTACTTAAGTGTCGCTAAAATTTTTAGTGGCATTTTCTACTTTGACATTAGCATTTTTTGCTTTGACATTAGCATCATCCTATAAATAGAGCCCTTAAGCCACGTAAATACAAAATGCAGGGAAATTCAGTAATGTTTATATCAAGCATTTGGTTCCAATTGATAAAAATATAGATATTAGGAGAAGAGTAATGATATACTTTTCAATTTTTTTTTTTCTTCTCAAAAGTGTTTTTCAACACATGTGATAGTGGACCCAGTTAATGTTGATTGGTTGATGTTAGAGTGATTTTACCATTGTTTAAGAGGGTAGTACATTTACATATATTGGGAAACACTTTTTGAAAAAAAAATAATGGAAAGCATAGCATTTACTCTTTAGGAGAATGAGTAATGATATGCTTCTCAAATCCTAATCCTAAATACTCATTCCAAATGATGTGGCAGTGAGTCCACTGGCAATAATGATGGGACCACTTCAACATCATCTAATCAAAATTCAGTGGGTCCACTACCACATTATTTATGATGGATATTTGAAATTAAAATTTAGGAAACATAGCATTACTCTAGGAGAAGTTGATATTCAACCATTTCTTAAATACAGAACAACCCACTCCGTACCATTCTCTATCTAAATCATTCCCAATTTCTTTCATGAGATTCCAATAAGAAAAATTATTCATATGCAAGGAAATTGTAGCATACTTGATTTTCCTTTCTTATAATAAATATGGGGAATTTCTATTCACACTCCAAATTTGAATTAATGCACTCTATTGAATTATTGACACACCATGCAACTAATGCATTCCATGGAGTTAGAGTAGCAATTCTTTGAAGAGCAATGCTAGATGCACTCCTAAATGCACAATTTTGTTTTAAAATGTTGGTCATTGTGCTGAAAAGTCTGTACACAAAAAAGGGGTATACATGGTGTGCAAGTTTTTCAGCACGAAGTCCAATATTTTTAAACAGGGTTGTGCATTTGATTGTGCATTTGAGAGTGCGTCTAGCATTACTCTTCTTTGAATACAAAAGTGGATTAGGTGTGGGTTTAGTTTGAGGTGTTCAGGCCCATTTATGTCACTAAGATTTTTGTAAAGCTCGCTAAGCATATAAGAGAGACCTATCCAAATAAAATATTATCCTAATTTGAGAAGTAGGCTGAGGTCTAACCCAATCCAAAGTTAACTGCAGCCCAGTAGCCCAGCTTTTGCATCTTCATTTTTTAAGCCCACAATTGGGAGCTGTAAAATTGTAAATCATGATTTATATGTATTGCAATCAAAGGTAACCTTAAATTCTTACCGCCCATAAATTTTATTTCAATAATACTAAGTGTACACACTTTTGTACACACTACTTTAAATGCGTGTACCCTTGTGCTGTGTAAGTGATGCACTAAAAAGTGTGAAAAATTCAAATAGCATAAGGTACATGCATTTAACACACAGTTTGTCAAAAAGTTTATACAAAAATGTATACACCTAGCATTATTGATTTTATTTTCGGTTTCCTTTGCTATAGATCTTGATGAGGAAAAAGAGGGGAAAAAAAGATGAAAAGAGGAAGAGGAGAAAGTGGGATTATAAGCATGGAAACAGGATTTTATGCTTGGACCAAGTTGTTAGTTAGACTATCCAATATGGCAGTACGAGGGCTTGGGGGCTGTGCTCGCATGATATATATTTTTGATCTATTTGTATTCCCCAGTCTCAAATTAAGAGTGCTTAATTTTATTTTAAAATTGTTTTATTTTAAGAGTCTTCTCTGAGTGATCAATGTATTTTTACTGTACAATATTTTCAACTTTAATATGAAGCTCACCCACTTTTTCTTTAGTATGACATTAGAAATATTGTAACAAAAAAAGAAAAGAAAAGAAAAGAAAAGAAATATTGTAAAATTTGAAAGGATAATAATGAAAAGTTATAAATTTTCACCACAATCAAAACTCAAAAAATTCTCTAAAGTACTGGTAATATGATCCAATTCTCTACAGCATTGCAGCCGTATCTTGCTTTTATTCAATTTTCATTTAAAGTATTGGTTCAACATAAGAGTTTTAGGTCAGGTTTAGAATGAACGTTTTGGTCTAGATTCAAAGTGAATAAATTAGCACTTGCATAAATTTTATGAAACATTTAGTGCCAAAAAGTCCATTATGGTATAAACAAATTTAGAGATGCTTCGGACTTGATGTAGGAAGAAGCATACATCATAATTTTTTCTTAATTCTTATAGTGACGTCGTGATTAGGACTTCTGCTTCTACTTAGGCCATATTTGAAATCACTTTCAACACACTATTTGATCCAAAAGTGCTTCTGGAATACAAAACGTATTTGTTTAACTATTTGGATAAGTTTTAGCACTTTGGAACTCCAAAAACACATTTTAGAAAAGTGCCAAGTCCAAACGTGATACAAGAAATAGATTGGGGTTTTAAAAATTCTCTTAATTCCTAATTTCCAAGAGTAATGCTATACTTTCGAAATTTCTATCTCAAAAGTGCTTCTCAAATGATGTGACAGTAGGGCCAAGTGAGTAGCTTCCAATCAAAATTCAACTGGTTCTACTGTGTTAGACCTGACTCTACTGCCAATCATTTGGGAAGCACTTTTGAGATATAAATTTGGGAAGCAGTACATTACTCAATTTCCTATGATGCCCTTGTCATCAAGCCTTGTGATTATGCCTAAATGTAAAAGTTGAAGCCACTCCCAACGGGCTCTTGGGGGTGGTTGGAAATAGCTTTTGGAGCTTATGAAATGATTGTAGAACTTCAAAAGTTAAAAGAAAAGTATTTGGTAAATCGCATTGTACGATTCTGTTGCTGAGATTGTGAATCAATCACTAAAAATTGCGATTGACCGAATGCTATATTTGGATAGTTTTTTTAAATTTATTTTTACATCAAAAGCAAGTTTTAGGAAATTGAATCGTAAAAGCAAAAGCTGTACCATAAACGAAACGCAAATGCCATGTAAATTCAAACGGGGCTTAACATGGAACTGGGTACCATAATCTCCAGTAGACTTTGAGTGTCGGAGGCATCATTTAATGATCCTTTTGATCCATTTAATTCCAGCCCTCGTGAAGCTTGGCCCTGTACTTTGATACTCACATGTGTTTGTCTCTCAACCCTGCACAGTGTGTGTGGACATAAATAAATACATGTATATATATATATGTGTGTGTGTGTGTGTTTGTATTTATATCGGATGGGTTGGGTCCGATCACTTTTGTAGGAGAAAGAGAAAGAGAGTTCAAGTGAAATCAACCAAGATTCACTGGGTACGTAGGAGGAAAGGCTAGAGGGGGGCCAAAAAGAAAAAAAAATTGGTTTCTCTTCCTTTTCTTTGGTCTTAAAAGAAGGAAAAAGTGTGTTTCATGACTTTATAGCATCCTATTGTGGAATCATGAAAAAACAAACTTTATTTTCTCCTCTATTTATGCGATATGCATAGTAGGCTCATTGGGTTCTTCTCCTTTCTCTTCTCCAATGGTGGGAAATATAAATTTTTTTAGGAAATTGTTATTTTTATTCTATCATTAAATTAATGCACTTCATGGTATCACTATCAGAGCATATGGTACCATGTATGTAATGCATGACATGCATGTACCACATGCTTTAAGAATGATACCATGGAGTGACTTGGTTCAATGATGGAGTGGCAATAGCATCACCCTTTTTTTATAGCTTCCTTTTTGCTAAACAAAGAATTTTATCATACGTAATTACAATTATGTATGTGCATACATTGTGATATTCATCTAATATTAAAAATTGTGCCAAAAATATGTATAAATAGATTTAAACTTTTTCCTCGGACGGTTTGAGTCCTGTTTACCGATGAACTCATGCCAGTAAACTCTCCCTCCTCCTAGAGTCTGGATCCTTGGCTGTGTTATCCACCCAGTAGCAAGGCCTGTGAATAGCCGAACTGAGCCGGTAGGTGCACTCGAGCAAATTTTTAAAGTCTCGAGCCCGAGCTCGACCCGTTTCATAACTCAGTCTCATGCGGCCATAATTGTTTGCCGGATTGTTTCATCATCGGAAAGCTTGTGTCCTGAGCTCGGCCAACATGAAGTAAAGATTTGGCTATTTGTTTTATGATTTATTTAAACAAAAAAAAAAAAAAAAAAAACTATGAATTGATAGTAGTAACCAATTTGTTAAATAATGAACTTCAAGACAAATTGACCTAACCATTTTTCTTGTGGTAGGATGGCAAGGTCTCTGGGTGTTATACCCAGAGATCTCAAGTTCGAATCTCAAGGGGGTGGCACACAAGCAAGCTAGCCTCGTGGGATTAGTCGAGATGCACGCAAGCTGGCCCGAACACCCACGGTTACCAAAAAAAAAAAAAAAAAAAGACAAATTGAACAAATTCAAAACACATTTTACATTACAAAAAATATGAATTTACAAACACATATACTTAGTTAAATGGGTCAGGCTTATAACGGTGGATCGTATATAAGCTTGAGCTCGACCGAAACTCTATTTAGGCTTGAAATTTTGTCCAAGTTCGGCTCGACTTACTTTCATATAAAACTCGGCCCAAAATTTAGCCGACTGAACAAACGGGACTCGGGCTTGTCTGACTCAATTGACTGTCCTACCGGCAACACCTATGTGGACAACAACACTTCCATGCTTTTCTTTTAGTGCTGTTCTTCTTACTAAGGTGGGTCTTAGTGTTTAAAGATTATTTAAAAAAGAAAAAAAAAATTAATTTTACAATTCTAAATTGGTTGGAGGCATATGCTACGTTGGGATACGGAAGATTACTCTAAATTACTCCAAATAACCAAAATTTAGAAAATATTTTGGTAAGCGTAATAGGAACATTATTACCTTCTGGCCAATCAGCTCCCCCCTCATTTAAAGGTGATTGATTAATGCGTTTTTACTTCTTTCTTTTTCATGGGTGCGCTAATAGCGCCATCCTTTAAAGCCTTAATTTTGTTCTCTTCTTTACCACTCGCCTCACTACTACTAATATCTACTACTTCTCTGTCGGCCATTGCAACAAAAACTGTACTCTCTCTCTCCCTCTCTCTCTCAAATTTATGTCTGATGCTTCCCATCTCAGATCATTTCTCGCCCTGACTCATGAAACCCATCACCCACCACCAATTACTCAAAAACACTTTCAATTCAATCCAATCCCACTTATATCTTCACCCTCGCATATGGCTCTTCATCACATTTCTCTTCATTCAAGTCCTCATCGTCTTCATCACTCGAACACAACCTGTATCTATCTCCGGCAAGCAATTTCCCCCCGGCAAATGTCGGTCCGGCCAAGTCTACATCTACGACCTCCCACCCATGTTCAACAAAGACTTGGTCGACAATTGCAACGACTCAGACTCGTTCCATTGGCGCTGTAAAGCCGTTTCGAATAATGGGTTTGGGCCGAAAGCCACCGAGCTCGCCGGAATTTTGCCGGAAAATCTAGCTCCGGCTTGGTACAGTACAAGTCAATTCGCTTCGGAGATTCTTTATCACAACCGTTTACTAAATTACAAGTGTAGAACATTAGATCCAGAATCGGCTACAGCGTACTACATACCGTTTTATGCTGGACTCGCGGTGGGAAAGTACTTGTGGGTCAATCGGAGCCGCCGGGATTGGCATTGCGAGATGTTGTTGAAGTGGGTCCAGAATCAGATCTACTGGAAGAGATCTAACGGCTCTGATCACTTCATTACGCTGGGGCGCATCGTATGGGATTTTAGGCGCTTAAACAACCCGGAATTGGATTGGGGGTCGAGCTTCGTCAACATGCCGGCGATGCGTGAAGTCACGCGCTTCACGATCGAGCGGGCCCCATCGGACCCACTCGACGTCGGTGTACCCTACCCCACCGGATTCCACCCCACCTCCGACTCAAACGTCGACGAATGGCAGAGCTTTGTGCGAGCGCGTGACCGCACGCACCTCTTCTGCTTCGTTGGGACGACACGCGCCGACATCAAGAACGACTTCAGAGCTTTGTTATTGAGTCACTGTAGAAACGAGTCAGACTCGTGCCGAGTCGAGGACTGTGTCGGAACGGGTTGCTCTATCTCCGCCTCGGCGAGTCTCGACTCGTTCTTGAGTTCGGATTTCTGTTTGCAACCCAGAGGAGACAGCTACACGAGGCGGTCGGTTTTTGACTGCATGGTGGCCGGTTCGATTCCGGTTTTCTTCTGGAACCGGACCGCTTACAATCAGTACGAGTGGTTCTTGCCGTATGAACCGGAGAGTTATTCGGTTTTTATTGACCCCAATGATGTGAGGAATGGTAGGTCTATAAGAAGAGTGCTGGAGGGGTACAGTAGAGAGGAAGTGAGAAGGATGAGAGAGAAAGTGATAGAATATGTACCAAAGTTTGTGTATGCAAAGCCTAATGAGGGTTTGGAGAGCATTAAAGATGCTTTTGATGTTGCTATTGATGGAGTGTTGAGGAGCTTCAAGGAACAAAAAGGAAAGGTCTTGGTGAAGAGGTGAAAATGAGTACAAATTCTCTTACCATTTAGCAATAGAGGTTTCAAAATACAGTTATTATTATTATTTTTATTTTTATTTTTATTTAGCAGTACAGCTTTGTCCTCTTGTAACTAAAAGTATCTTCAATTATTATCATTATTATTATTATTACTCCTTTTTTTTTTAAAAATATATATATATATTTTTAATGTTATGTGAATGGTGAAAATGGTGATAAGTTTTCGAGTCCTTAGGAGGGCGCATTTGGATGCCGAGCGAAGGGCGCAATTGGATGCCTTCGCTCGGCTTGGACAAATAGTTTATTCTTTTGCGATAACTAGTGGTCCAAAAATTCAAGGATTCTAAACCTTTTTCTAGTCTTCTGTTATGAGATGGATTAACAGTCCCGTCGCACCGATTGGCATTAGAAACAGTGTAATATTTCAATTAAAATGAAATAATAGTCCAATTTCTCTTGATCTCCCCTTTAATCCCGCACAACCCAATTACATGGTCACAGTGAAAAGGGTGTTTTTGTTGAAAGTTGCATGGGAAACATATAATGGCTATGAGCTAAGAAAAAGTTGTTTGAATTGACCCATATTGAAGACATGGTCATGCATGTTGTTTGGCAATTTATAGCTATTTTAGCATGGCAACTCAAACATCTGCATTTTTTACACTCAACTCTAACCTCTCATCTCAGCCATTTTTACTTATTTTATTATTATTTTTTACGGTGGGATTTTGTGTTAATTGATATTTAGAGAAGATTCCACGGTTGAGATCTGGAGAGCCAAATTAGCCACTTGGAGAATTTACTAACGGCCCGTTTGGTTCATAGATTATTTTAGGTGGATTCTAATTACCAGGAATCATAATACTAGTAATCAATTTACTAGGAATCTAAATCCTTGCAATGTGTTTGGTTCACGAGTGGAATCCTAGGTAGATTTAGAATCCAGTGTTTGGTTGGGTCAAGGAAAATGAAATAGAAATAATGTTAAATACATAAACTACCCTTGAAAGCTATCCATAATAGGAATGACATTAACTTATACCTTCCATAAATATAAGGGCTAATTTAGGTAGTATAAAATTAGAAAACAAAAACCCCAGTAATATTTGAGAATACCATCTCCAAGCTAGGATTTAGAATCCGCCCTATTTTCCACCTTTGGGTGGATTCTAAATCCAATGGGACCCACAATTTAATGAATAATCCTAGAACCAAACAAGGATAAATTTTAAGATTACTAGTAATCTTAAGGTGGAATCAAAATCCACCCTAAGAATCCATGAACCAAACGGGCCGTAAATGACTTGTGTAATATCTAGTTTGCTAGAATCCAAAAATGAGGTTTTGGATAGTTGACCAGTTTATTCAGTGTCGAAACTAAGTTTATACAGTAGTTTTTTTATTGCTCAGCAAAAGTAGTTTATTAAAGGGACCAAAGTCAAAGGTATTACAATAGTCATGAGCCAAGGAACACAAATGTTTCAAAGATAAAACAACAGTGTTTCTCAAAGAGCCCATAATATCAAACAAAAAGTTGAAGCCTTTAAACCCATACCACTGCATTCAAAACAGAGCCAATACAGTGCCAATTACAGTCACCATATAGCAGCCCACATCCAAATAAGCATCCAAAAACAAATCATAGCAGCAACATATCAGCCCACCACCAAACTCAGAGGAGCAAAAGAAAAATGATCTATCATGACCCATCTCGTTATGTGCGCAAATAGGATATGTGGTACGCCACCAAGGCTCATCTAATTCATTTAAAGTTCATGGCAGGGGAAAAGAAATAAATAAAAGTCTCAATTTCAGAGTTTTAAAAAGTTTTGAACACACTTAAGGAACAAAATTTTTTAAAAATAGCAAACCCAGTCGACTGGGTCGACTGAAGAGAGGACCCAGTCGATTGCTCTGAAAATACAGAGAATATAACAGCTCTAGGACTCAATCCAGTCGACTGTGGTGTCAAATTTCTAGTTGACTAGTACCCGTCCGGTAGACTGGACGTGGTCAAGCAGAATGTCTAGTTTTGAGACACAAACCAGGCGACTGTTTTCTCCACCCAGTCGACTGGGGTCCTTTGAAAACTGAAGAAAATATTTTGTTAAGCAGGTCTCCAATCGACTGGACCCAGGACCCGTCGACTGTTTTTCCCCTCTGCAGCACATTCTGCAGAAACTCAAATCCAAGACTTGTTCAAGCTCAACCGAGGATTAAAATACACACATAAAACTCATTCCCACAACGTTCTAACGATATAACAACGGCATGAAATATAATACGTGAGTTTTACTACGGATTACAATAACTACAAATCCATTCCAAGATTCTAGCTAAATACATGGTTTTAACTTCTCAAAATTCTTATTACAACATGAAATGGAAATGCAAAAACATGTACAAAGGCAATCCCAGTGTCCCATCGGCCTCACTCTTCTCGCTTCTTCTTGCCATTCTTCTTATCACCTGCAATGGAGTAAAGCTTCACTGCTCAAGTATATGCCGGTGCACAATTCTAAACATATGCTTATATGACAATTCATGCTTTAAAACATCTAAACATGTCAAATAATCTCTAGAGAGAGAGTTACACATTCATTCGTAGGGATGGCAACGGGGCGGGTATGGGACGGGGCCCCCATACCTCGCCCCCGTCCCGCTTCAGTAAACCCTCCCCCCGCCCCCGCATAGTACCTCTCCCCGCCCCCGCCCTGATTATGATTTTTTTTTTTTTGGTACACAAATTGAAAAAGCAATTTTTTTAATGCATTTTTTCCCCAATAGTGCAGTTTTTTTTTTAAATGGTAATACACATAACTATTGACGGGTAAAAATGTAAATACATGTATATTCGGGGCGGGTTCTGGTTTTTTGACCCTACCCCGACCCCGACCTCGACCCGAACCCGACTCGGGTTTTGAAAACCTCCCCCATACCCGCCCCTAACCCTATTAAGCCCCCCCCATACCCTAGGGAAGGGACGGGACGGGGCGGGGAACCCGGAAAACCCGCCCCATTGCCATCCCTATTCATTCGGTAATGAAACATTAAATTGATGTTGTGGAGGGCCTTCTCCCAACCACTCATCCAAGTGTCCTGGCAGGGCCTTCTCCCAAACCATATATAGTGCCGCCGGATGAAGTTATACCAATCCCCCCTTTGACCTACATAGACACATAACATGCTCATATAATCACATATACGTGCTTTTCTTGCATTTTCACGTGCATAATTAACGGGCGTAATTAATACATGAATTTTGCCCGGATCCAAATTATGAAGTCAGATATTCAAAACATGTAAATTCCCTATAATTCATAGGTCTAGAATTCATACCTCATGCGATTTCTCTCTAACTTTGAAAGAAGTACTAGGGGGCCGATTAAATGTCGGATTTCCGATTATATGCGATTTCTACAAGTTGTACATAGTTTTTTTCCAAATTTCTATAATTGGCATTTTCAGAAAACTAAGCCAAACAAGGCCTAAGAGGTATCAAAATGAAGCTCTTACCTCGAGGAGTTCGAATATAAAATCTTGAGGAAAACTGACGATCGAAAGTTCGTTGTTTGGCGTCGTGAAGCTCAAAGCCAAAAATCTCCCTTTCTCTCTCTCTTGGTTTGTGAGATATTTTGAAAATATCTCAACCACATCTATATATAGGCATAACTCTTGAAAATTACGTTTACCTCCCCGCGAGTTCTCAAAACTCCTAATTATCCTCTGAAACGTCGCACACGTCCAATTTATTACCTCACGAGTAAAAACTATAATTTATAGAAGTTTTTGTATAAATTCCGTTTATCGCCATAATTACGTTATGAAAACTATTCTCGTGGAATTTCTAAATAACCTACCTTTTATGCAACGTATCACTCACGTTCTCACCAAAGTTTTCAAAACGATCTAAATCGAGATCAAAACTACCAGAAATTATACAAAATATGTATAATTACTATTCATCAAAATACCAGATAACTCAATTAACATTTAATGCACATAAATGTCATTTACTCATGTCAATGCCTCATGGATTATCAAATCCTCGTGTCCTCACTTGACAACCCCCTGTTGACGCACAATCAACCTTATCTCATTTATTAATAAAGATTAATAATTCACATTATTTCAAATGTACTTTATTAAAATGAATGCATTTCTGGGACAAGTATGACAACTCTCCCTTCCAAAAAGAAATTTGTCCCCAAACTTATACCTCATGAACCGAAAAGGTGCGGATACTCCTTTGCCATCTCTTCATCATTCTCCCACATAGCCTCTACAATAGTGTGACTATGACATAATACTTTCACCATCGGAATCGTCTTTATTCTCAATACTTGCTCTTTCCGATCTAAGATCTCTACCGGATGCTCTACATAAGTCAAGTCCTCTTGGGTTTGCAGTGGTTCAGATACTATGATATTACTCGTATTCGTCATACACTGTCTCTACATAGACACATGAAATACATTGTGCACAAATGCCAACTCTGGTGACAGGGCTAGTTGATAAGCCACTGGTCTTACCCTCTCTATGATCTTGAATGATCCTACAAACCTTGGGTTAAGGTTCCCTCGCTTCCCGAATTGGACTATGCCTTTTGAAGGCGATACCCTCAAGTATACAAAGTCTCCTACTTCGAATGTTATCAGTCGTCGCTTAGAGTCGGCATAACTCTTATAACGGCTCTGAGCTACCTTAAGTCGCTTCTGGATTAACTTCACCTTCTCAGTAGTCAACAATACTAGTTCAGGTCCTAGCAACCTTCTTTCTCCAACCTCGGTCCAACAAACTGGTGAACGACACTTACGTCCATATAAAGCTTCATACGGTGCCATACCAATATTCGATTGAAATCCGTTGTTGTAAGCAAATTCGACTAATGGCAAGTGCTTCTCCCAGTCACTCCCAAAGTCTAGAACACACAACCTCAACATATCCTCTAAGGTCTGAATCATTCGCTTTGACTGTCCGTCGATCTGAGGATCAAAAGCAGTACTAAAACTCAACTTGGTGCCCATGGCCTTCTATAAACTTCCCCAAAACCTCGACGTAAAACTACTATCCCGATCTGATACGATCACTGCTGAAACACCGTGCAGTCTCACAATCTCTTTCACATATAACTCTGCTAGCTTGGATGGCTTTGTCGTCTTAATGGGTAGAAAATGGGCTGACTTCATCAATCTGTCAACTATGACCCAAATCTTATCATTCTTGTTAGGTGAACGTGGAAATCTGGAAACAAAATCTATCATGATCTCATCCCATTTCCACTCTGACACTGGTAATGGCTGTAGTAGTCCTGCATGTACTTGTCTTTATGGCTTAACTTCACTACACCAGAATGGCCGATTTGTTACTGCTCTGGGAGGTGACAAAGGGCCTTTGTCACTGCTCTTGACCGTGACAATTTCGGGGGTGACAAAAAATAATTTTCACTGCTCCGAGCAGTGACAATTTCATTTGTCATTGCCCATTTGAGAACCCCTTAAAGGGTTAATTTCATTCCCTTTGTCACCGCTATGAACCGTGACAGTAATTTTAAATTTGTCACTACTCTTAGCGGGGACAAAGTTGGTGACAGTAATTTTAATTGTCACTGGTCTGAGTGGTTACAATGTTGGTGACAATAATTTTAATTTTGTCACTGCTAAGAGCAGTGACAAAGTTGGTGACAATAATTTTAATATTGTCATTGCTCTGAGCACCACAAATGTTGGTGACAATTTATGATTTTGTCATCTAGTTTAACTGCGATGAATATTAGTGACAATTTATTTAAACAACTTTACCTGTGCAATTACATTCCAAAACGATTTAACTATAAACAACATAAGTTGTAAATTGTAATCAAATACGAAGTGTACTAATTAAACATCATTTTTTCAAATTTGGGAAAAAACACACAATCTATTTAAATTCGATAAAAGATTACAACAAATTATGATCTTCCTCTTGTCTTTTTTGACTCAGAAGAACCAATTAAAACATTAGAGAACTAATACTTAAGAAAGGAAGTTTACTGCCAAATATCCTATGATGTAAGGCGAGTCTCAAGAAAAAGTATATACAAATCATTGAATGATCAACATTGATCAAAATCTGAAACCTAATAAACATGCTAACAATTGAATTCAAGGGCTTTAAATCTCATTCAAGAACAATTTAGAACTTCTCAACTCTATATCCCTGCAATTTGAGTGTCCCTGGAAAATAGAAAATAGAAAGTAGTATGTGAACAAACAATGGACAGATAGAGTAGTCATCATGGAAGGGACTGCCGAATTTAATAAAAAAAACAATTAAATGAAGATATAGGTAAAGCAACAAATTTAATTCCAAAAAAAGAAGAAAAAACCAATTAGAATCAACTTATGACAAGTAGTAACTATGAAGAGGATGGCTTTAGAACCTTGAGAACTGTGTAGTGTTTGGATCAATGTTTGAATACGATACTTAGATAACCAATAGCAAGACGCAGTCTCTTTCCTTGTATGAGAAACCACCATTACAATTAAGATATATTTCATTTAAGTTTTGTTTAGTTCATGGATTTAGTAAAAGAAAGGTAAAGAAACACTAAGGAAACACTTTTCCTTGTTTGGTTAATAAAGGACCGAGGAGGAAAATAAGAAGGGAAAGAAAATGAGGAGGAAATAAGAAGGGAAAGTGCACCTTATATGTTTGTTCTGTGTCATATACAACTATGTTCCTTTGACGAACGAATGAATAAACTGTCGGTGATTTTGAAATCAAATTTTCAGCTCCCTATTGTAACTAATTGTTGAAGAAACCCAAAGTTGTTTCACTAACTATGAGTTACTTCCCAAGTTCGATAATGTCAATCACGATTCCCAAGTACATCACAACTTCATCAATATATGCAGCTTACTGATGTATTTAGTGGTAAATTTATGAGTCTTGTGTTAAAGCAAATCACTCACAAAAAGTGAAAATGCCTACATGAGTATACTGATCTTATCAAGTGGGGTCAGACTTTGAAGTTTTTTAAGGGTAGTATCAACTTTAGAGCGCACTCGACAGTATAAAGAATACGCTTCTGTCCTCTTTCTAGCAGAACGTCGGACTTAGCTAAGTAGAAGCACCTGCAACAAATGGTGAAGCCTTTTAATTAATATGAGCTTAGAAAAGTGTTGAACAAATTACCTATCTCGCCATTGTTAGTTAAACTCGATAATTAAACTGATGCATATTCTCATTAAACCTAGAACAATTACTGTAATAACCTGCATTTCCATTGAATTTAAAAGTTCATTTAATTTAAAATTCATGTCCATATTTAATTTATGCGTATTTGCATTAGCATCTTTAAATTCAATTAGCATGGTCAGCTTTTACTTTAATTTCAGTCACTTGTTTGGAATATCTATTTCTTATCCAATTCACATTTAAAGTTTATGGGGGACAAAACTGCAATTTTACAAAAGTTAGTAATACCTGTGTGGATTTCAAAATCTGTATTTCAAAACGGTGAAAATAACTTCTATTGACTCAATCAGTATTTTTATGAAACCAGAAAATCAATTCTTACGTTAAAATGGAATTCCTGTATTTTTGTGGTGACCACCGTGCCCCGAAGATACCAGTTTATGCCCAAAACTGTCCATGTTGTGTTTAACTTCCACAGATTTTGGAAGTGACCGATTTGGACATTTGCTTTATTTCCAATTATGGCAAGTGATGATTGCCTTATGCCTTGTTTGGGAACATACAACTTATATGTACATTCTAGTGCCATAAGCTAATTTTCCCAAACATCTTTTGAATTGACCCCTACTATCTATGCTTGACTCTTGGAAGATCTGTGGAGTTAATTATGATATATATCTGTGTATATACGTTGATTAAGTGCTGAGTATTAGTTTGTTTCCAACCAAACTAAAATTGTAGAGTGATGAAGGCTTTACTTGGCCTCCAAGCTCATCAAACTTTGGTTCTTTATAAACATTAGCCAACATTCATTCTGCTGATTATAATCAGAAACGCAGAGAGACAAGAGAGAGCTTGAGAGTTGATTTCTGAAATTATATAGAGAGAGAAAGCTCAAGACTCCATAACCAAGCTTAGAGTTAATTTCCAATATTGCTAATTCTTTCTCAACATATTCTCATCTCTTCATCTTTGTCAATCTGTGAGTATTCTAAACTTACTAAGAATGTAATTTCATATTAATTGCTGTGTAATTGTTTAATGTTGTAAATCCCCATTGATGATTTTACGTATGAAGTTCATAGCATAAAAAAATCATGAATTTCTAAACCCAATCAAAATTCGTTTTTAGAGATGAATATGGAAGATTATAGTATGTATTGACTATGTTTGAAGTTTTAGAGCTTAATTCGTTCATATAAGAAAGTATATTAAAAATGAAGTTTTGACATGTTTTAGTTTCTCCTAAAATTAGAGATCTATGAATCAAATGGTGTTAAATTGACTTTAGATTCTTAATCCTTGTGAAAAACCGAAGAGAATCATATATTATATGTCCTATATACTTTAGAATTCCAAAATGGGTCATTTTGGACCCCTTAAGCTGAAACAGAGCAGTTTCTGCGAAGAAGACGAAGCCTCAGCTTCATCTCGCGCCACGATCGCGCGCGCGAGAATCGCGCGAGCGGCCCGCGCGAGCGACCTATCGCGCGAGCAGCCCGCGCGCGCGAGGTATTCTTCCCCAGGCAGACGTAAGAATTTATATATATATAATTGAAAAATTGGCTGGTCACGCGAGCGAGGGTCGCGCGAGAACCCCTTCGCGCGAGCGATCCGCGCGCGCGACCTTGCTTTCCTCAGGCAGACAGAAAAGTTTATTAATAAAAGGAAAATGGGCTTATCGCGCGAGCGGCCCGCGCGAGCGACCCTTCGCGCGAGCGGCCCGCGCGCGCGAGGTTTAGCAGTTTCTGTTTTTGTCCGTTTTTCTGTTAAGGGACTGTTTGGATAAAATTTATATACTGTTGAGGTTCTGTTTGGGAAACTTGGTTAATCAGAACTCTATTTGGTTATGTTTGAATGATTAAAACATTGTAGTATGACTCATTAATCCCCGTACGCGTGTTGTTCCTTTAATTTAGCATTTTTGTTTAAGTGCATACCATTCATGTGGGTCAGTGGTACATGCATAGGGGTGTCAGTCTGTGTGGGAAAGAGTAATGGTAATGTGGAAAGAGTATGAGTTTGTGTTTGTGTTTGTGGTCGTGGTTGTGGTTGTGGTTGAGTATGAGTTTGTGGTTGTGGTTGTGGTTGTGGTTGTGGTTGAGTTTTGTGGAAGAGGGTATCTTTGAAATGCGACGGTGGAAAATATGGACACTCCCTGACGCCCATGGAAGCGTTAAAGTGTGTGAAGCCGAACTCGGACACTCCCTGGCACCCATGGTAGTGCTAAAGTGTGGCCTACGGACACTCCCTGATAACTCGAGTCTGGATACTGTGTGAGGGGTCGCCCCGGTATTTGCATGGCGGTTAGGGTATTCAAAGTGTGAGGCATTGGACACTCCCTGGTACCCCGGACCAAAGTGTGAGGCAAACTGGACACTCCCTGGCGCCCCGTTGCTAAAGTGTGGCTATCTGAGTGTTTCAAAGATACCAGGAGTAGGATAGTGGGTTGTTGTGGCTGTCGAGAGAAAAGAGTCGGCAAGATGAGTGTGGTGCATTGTTCTCATACACGGTCCCATCTGTGTAAATTACCCTCTTTAAATAATGTTGTGAATGTTTTCTACATGAGCTCCTTACTTCAATAATAAACTTGTGGATTTAAATGGGAATTGGAAAAAGGTAAGTTGGTATGTTTTACATTCAAAGTTATGTTTTTAATACTCACCAGCTTCTTGAAGCTGACGACGTTGATGCGTCCTGGACATTCGTGTTCAGGCTTTTCAGGTTACAATCAGGAGGAATCATACGATTATGCTAATTAAGAATGGCTGCGGTTGGGACGAGAAACTGTTTATTATATGTTTTAAGTTTATCTGTTTTAAGTTATGAAATGTTTTGTTTTAAGGATGACTGTAACAGATTCTAAGTTATTATTTTATTTTCAAGGCGGTCTGTGCCTTAGTTGACCCCGGTTTATAAGATGTAATAAGATAGAAAATTTTTGTAAGCCTTGATTGCTTTACTCTGATTATTATGTTTTGTCGTTTGACGTTTGGGACGGAATCGATCCTTAAAACTGTCGCGACCTACGGGTCCATAATGGAAATTAAACGCTTTCCTTATTTATGCTACGTCGGGGCGTGACAGGATTTAGTGGTATCAGAGCCAGGTTATTATTTATCACAAGATAGTTTAGCCAGGTTAGGGTTTACCAGTATAGACCCGATTCCACATTCCATTAAGTGTTACACACCCGATGATACGACAGGGAGGATAGACTCAGAACCCAAACGCCTAAGATTATTCTGTTCTGACTTTAAGTAGTACCTTTTTATCAGGTATGGATCCAGCTCCCCCACTTTATGTACCAGACAGGTTTGGAGGACACTTCGTGGTTCCTGGGGCAGTGATCCCAGCTTTTCTCGACTTATATCAGGCGGCCGTAGAGTAGTTGGCCGTGACGACGGTAGTATCTGAGGTATGGCACCAGGTTCACGTGGTAGGCCTAGTTGACCTGACCCGTATCCGTTTTGAGCTTCGATATTTCGCAGAGGCTCAGCGTCTGGTTTTGGTCGAGATTCTGAGGTTGGTCGATAGCGATGCTTTCTACCTTCCCCTCGAGATCCAGATGGTGCATGCCCATCTGGCTCAGTTGGAGATGCCTCTGCCGGTGGTTCCCATTGCTGAGGACGATGCAGAGGTTGTTCATGTGGTCCCAGTAGGTGGGGAGATCTTAGAGGACGGCATAGGTCTGGACGATCTTGCCGCTGAGCTCGAGGCTGAGCTAGCACTTGAGCTAGCCCTGCCTGAGGAGATGGTAGATGAGGCGGATGCTCCTGTACCTGCTTCATCGTCCACCTCTCACAGCTATGACGGGGTTGGACCGTTCGTTGTTCAACGTTTTCGCCCTGTCGATTCGCTAGATCTCCTGATGGCCGCTTATGGAGATGATTGACGTTTTAGTTACGACTTGTACATATTAACTACTTTTGACTATTAGCTCTGTCTCTTTTTGCAACTGTAATTACATGCATTAGAGTGTAGGGCAATGACCCCATTTTTGTAACATTAACTCTTGCATGCGTCCTAACCCATGCAGATAGGGTAGGCATTGATCTGACCATACATGTTTTTGTATCTACTTGACAGAAGTTATATATATAAGATATACTCTTTTGAATGTTGTTGTCATTTAAATTACTTCATAGCACTGTTGCATGCATGTTTCTCATTCTACTACCACTATCATGCATAGAATGGCTGGAGGAGTCAGGAGGAACAGGAACCTGATCGAGGGAGCGCCCGAGGCTGCTGATCCTACAGGGATGTTTGAAGCATTTATCAGACGGTTAGAAAGAATCGGTAATACGAATGACAATCGAAGAGACCGTCAAACGGGAGACAAGTTGCTAGAAAGATTCCGTGCTCTAAGGCCCGAACAGTTTGCGGGTACCGCGGAACCCTGGAAGGCGGAACAGTGGTTAAGACAGATGGACCGCATGTTCGAAGCTGTCCAGTGCAACGAGATGGACAAGAGAAGATTGGCTACGTTTCAGCTGACCGATGCTGCCGCAGATTGGTGGGATTCGGTCATAGCTACTATCGGGAATGGAGCTGCAATGGGAATGACGTGGACTGCGTTCAAGGGGAGATTTTTGGAGAAGTATTTCCCGGCTACGGAGAGGCACAGAAGGGAGAAGGAATTCATGGATCTGACGCAAGGAACCAAGTCGGTGCAAGAGTACACCACACAGTTTGAAAGACTGTCTCGGTTTGCTCCACACCTGGTTGATACTGAAGAGAAGAAGATCCGTAAGTACAATCAAGGGCTGACACCGCAGATTCGTCGCCTGACTCTCGGCCACTTGGATAAATCGTTTGAAGGACTTGTTGGTTTGGCTACTGATCTGGAAGAGGATGCCCGAGTGAGCCAAAAACAATTTGAATTCCGACCGCCTCAAAGGGGTAATTTTGGGAATAGACCACCAATGAACCGTACCCAAGGGCAAAAGAGGAATTTCGACGAAAGCAAGAAGACCCAGGCTATTACCTATCCGACTCAACCTCGAGTAGGCGAAGGAAGTAGTAGTGGAAAGTGTTTCAACTGTGGCAACCCTGGACATTTGGCTCGTGATTGCAAGGCACCAAGGCGTGCTACTCAGCAAGGGATAGTCTGCTTTAACTGTGGTGAACCAGGTCACATCAGCAGGTTCTGTACTGCTCCTAAGCAGGTGACTTATGGTCAACAGGGTCAGACTCGCTAGAATGCTGTTATCCCTGATGCCGCTGGATATGATGGAACTGCGTATGAAGAAGGGAATTATGGAGAAGCCCAACCTGATCAGCAAGCAGTAGAAGGTACATTAACTCTGTTTAACTCCCATGTTAAAGTGTTATTTGATACGGGTGCTGCTCTTTCGTTCATATCTGTTAATACAATTTGGAGATTGGGTATTTTACCTCATCGCTTAGAGAAAGCTTTGAAGGCTACCTCGCCACTAGGAGCTGCAGTCAGATTAGGACACGTGTGCAAGGATTGTCCCTTACGGTTGGGAGACTGAGAAATCCCTGCTAGGTTGATTGTCCTATCAATGAAAGAGTTCGACATAATCCTAGGAATGGATTGGCTCTCTCAGAATCAAGTGAAGTTGGATTGTGCGAGGAAGAGAATTACATTCCCCGACAATGAGAATCAACCCTTTGATTTTCAATGTAACCCTTCGGGAGATATGTTCCTCACGAGATGCTTAGCCAACATCGAAGTCGTCAGTACAGAGGTGACAGCGTCATCTATACCTGTAGTCAAGGACTTCGAAGAAGTGTTTGAAGATGTTTCTGGTCTACTGCCCGAGAGAAGTATAGAGTTCTGTATTGAGCTTATACCGGGTACCGTACCGATCACCAAGGTTCCCTACAGAATGGCCCCCACAGAACTATTGGAACTGAAGGAACAAGTTCAAGAGCTCGAGAACCTAGGTTTTGTGCGTCCCAGTACATCGCCTTGGGGAGCACCAGTGTTATTTGTGAAGAAGAAGGACGGAACGCTCAGGTTGTGTATCGACTACAGAGAACTGAACCGTGTGACTATCAAGAACAAGTATCCCTTGCCTCGGATTGACGATTTGTTTGATCAACTACAAGGAGCAACGACATTTTCCAAGATAGACCTTAGGTCGGGATATCATCAGTTGAGGGTACGAAAAGAAGACATACCAAAGACTGCTTTCAGAACCCGATATGGTCATTATGAATTTCTGGTAATGCCGTTTGGAATGACGAACGCCCCGGCAGTGTTTATGGATCTGATGAACAGAGTGTTCAAACCTTATTTGGATCAGTTTGTCATCGTCTTTATAGATGATATTTTGATCTATTCTAAGTCAGGAGAAGAACACGAGCAACATCTACGGATTGCGATGCAGACGCTCAAGGACCATCAGTTGTATGCCAAGTTCAGTAAGTGTGAGTTCTGGTTACAAGAAGTGAAATTTTTGGGACACAAGGTGTCATCTCAAAGAATTTCTGTGGATTCGTCCAAGACCGATGCTGTGTCAAATTGGGTTAGACCGAGCAACCCTACAGAAGTTCGGAGCTTTCTTGGACTCGCAGGCTATTACAGGAGATTCGTTGAGGGATTCTCAAAGATAGCAGCACCTTTAACTGGGTTGACGAAGAAGAATCTGAAGTTTGAATGGACAGAGAAGCATGAGCGAGCCTTTCTAGAGTTGAAAGAGAGACTCACTACCGCGCCGGTACTAGCAATACCCAAGCCTGATGAGAAGTTCACTATCTTTAGTGACGCATCATATCAAGGGTTAGGGTGTGTACTTATGCAAGATGGCAGAGTGATCGCCTATGGATTGAGACAGCTGAAGCCGAATGAGTTGAACTATCCCATTCATGATTTGGAATTGGCGGCAGTAGTTTTCGCACTCAAGATTTGGAGACACTATCTCTACGGTGAGAAGTTTGATTTGTTCTCCGATCACAAGAGTTTGAAATATTTGTTCACACAGAAAGAGTTGAACATGAGACAGCGCAGATGGATGGAGCTGATTAAAGATTATGACTTCACATTAGAATATCACCCGGGTAAAGCTAATGTGGTTGCTGATGCCCTGAGTCGACAGACTCGTGAGACGATCGCCTCCGTAATGGTTAGAGAGTGGCGAGCTTTGGAGACTTTGGCGGAATTCGATGTACAGAGTGCTGAAGAAGGAGAAGGACAATTGTTCGGATGTCTTATCCTGCAGCCTATTCTTATCGACCGCATTATTGGAGCTCAGAAAGAAGATGAGAAGTTTCAGGCATGGTTCGTGAAGATGTCAGAAAAAGACCCGACAGAATGGAAAGTGGGAGTCGATGGAGGATATCGGTGCAGGAATAGATTATGTGTGCCAGGTAATGAAGAGTTAAGGAAGGATATCCTGGAAGAAGCGCATAAGTCAAGATATACAGTTCACCCGGGAGGAACGAAGATGTACAAAGATCTGAAGAGAAATTTTTGGTGGGAAGGTATGAAGAAAGACGTAGCCGAATTCGTATCCAAGTGTTTGACGTGTCAGCAAGTCAAGGCTGAACATCAGAGACCGTCAGGATTGTTGCAACCGCTACCTATCCCTGGTTGGAAGTGGGAACACATTACGATGGATTTTGTAGTAGGATTACCTCGATCGCAGCAGAATCATGACGCTATTTGGGTAATCGTGGATCGATTGACGAAATCCGCTCATTTTATCGCTTATAGTATGACATACCCGGTAGAGAAGATGAGCCGGATGTACATACAACAAGTTGTGCGACTTCACGGTGCACCTGTGTCAATAGTGTCAGACCGTGACGCGCGTTTTACCTCTGGATTTTGGGAAAGTCTGCAAGAAGCTATGGGAACTTCACTCAAGATGAGCACTGCGTTTCACCCTCAGACAGATGGGCAAACTGAGCGCGTTAATCAGATCATGGAGGATATACTCAGGGCTTGTGTGATCGATTTTGAAGAATCTTGGGAGACGCACTTGCCATTGGTAGAATTTGTCTATAACAACAGCTATCACACGAGTATCGGTATGGCTCCGTTCGAAGCATTGTACGGACGACCATGTCGTTCCCCATTATGTTGGGCAGAGGTTGGGGACTCAGAATTGTTGGGACCAGACTTGGTTAGAGAAACCAATGAGAAGATTACTTTGGTCAAGGAGAGGATGAGGACCGCTCAGAGCCGGTATAAGAGTTATGCTGATCGACGCCGGAAGGATTTGGAGTTTAGTGTTGGAGATCACGTACTCCTTAAGGTTTCACCAACCCGAGGTGTGGTACGTTTTGGTCTCAAGAGAGGGAAATTAGCTCCGCGTTTTATCGGACCGTTCGAGATTTTGGAACGTGTCGGGAAAGTAGCTTATCGACTGGCGCTACCACCGAAGATGTCCGGGGTTCACAACGTATTTCACGTAAGTATGTTGAGGAAATACATACGAGACCCCTCGCACGTGGTTAGTTATGACGATATTGAGACGAGTCATAACGTTTCTTACAAGGAGAGACCTGTGAAGATTTTGGATCAGAGTATCAAGAAGTTGAGGAATAAGGATATCCCGTTGGTGAAGGTTCAGTGGAATCACCATGACAAGAACGAAGCCTCGTGGGAAGTTGAAGCTGATATGAGGAAAAAGTACCCGGAGTTATTTCATGACTAGTTAGTCTTGATTTCGGGGATGAAATCCTGTTTAAGGGAGGAAGGGTGTAATAACCTGCATTTCCATTGAATTTAAAAGTTCATTTAATTTAAAATTCATGTCCATATTTAATTTATGCGTATTTGCATTAGCATATTTAAATTCAATTAGCATGGTCAGCTTTTACTTTAATTTCAGTCACTTGTTTGGAATATCTATTTCTTATCCAATTCACATTTAAAGTTTATGGGGGACCAAACTGCAATTTTACAAAAGTTAGTAATACCTGTGTGGATTTCAAAATCTGTATTTCAAAACGGTGAAAATAACTTCTATTAACTCAATCAGTATTTTTATGAAACCAGAAAATCAATTCTTACGTTAAAATGGAATTTCTGTATTTTTGTGGTGACCACCGCGCCCCGAAGATACCAGTTTATGCCCAAAACTGTCCATGTTGTGTTTAACTTCCACAGATTTTGGAAGTGACCGATTTGGACATTTGCTTTATTTCCAATTATGGCAAGTGATGATTGCCTTGTGCCTTGTTTGGGAACATACAACTTATATGTACATTCTAGTGCCATAAGCTAATTTTCCCAAACATCTTTTGAATTGACCCCTACTATCTATGCTTGACTCTTGGAAGATCTGTGGAGTTAATTGTGATATATATCTGTGTATATACGTTGATTAAGTGCTGAGTATTAGTTTGTTTCCAACCAAACTAAAATTGTAGAGTGATGAAGGCTTTACTTGGCCTCCAAGCTCATCAAACTTTGGTTCTTTATAAACATTAGCCAACATTCATTCTGCTGATTATAATCAGAAACGCAGAGAGACAAGAGAGAGCTTGAGAGTTGATTTCTGAAATTATATAGAGAGAGAAAGCTCAAGACTCCATAACCAAGCTTAGAGTTAATTTCCAATATTGCTAATTCTTTCTCAACATATTCTCATCTCTTCATCTTTGTCAATCTGTGAGTATTCTAAACTCACTAAGAATGTAATTTCATATTAATTGCTGTGTAATTGTTTAATGTTATAAATCCCCATTGATGATTTTACGTATGAAGTTCATAGCATAAAAAAATCATGAATTTCTAAACCCAATCAAAATTCGTTTTTAGAGATGAATATGGAAGATTATAGTATGTATTGACTATGTTTGAAGTTTTAGAGCTTAATTCGTTCATATAAGAAAGTATATTAAAAATGAAGTTTTGACATGTTTTAGTTTCTCCTAAAATTAGAGAGCTATGAATCAAATGGTGTTAAATTGACTTTAGATTCTTAATCCTTGTGAAAAACCGAAGAGAATCATATATTATATGTCCTATATACTTTAGAATTCCAAAATGGGTCATTTTGGACCCCTTAAGCTGAAACAGAGCAGTTTCTGCGAAGAATACGAAGCCTCAGCTTCATCTCGCGCCACGATCGCGCGCGCGAGAATCGCGCGAGCGGCCCGCGCGAGCAACCTATCGCGCGAGCGGCCCGCGCGCGCGAGGTATGCTTCCCCAGGCAGACGTAAGAGTTTATATATATATAATTGAAAAATTGGCTGGTCGCGCGAGCGAGGGTCGCGCGAGAACCCCTTCGCGCGAGCGATCCGCGCGCGCGACCTTGCTTTCCTCAGGCAGACAGAAAAGTTTATTAATAAAAGGAAAATGGGCTTATCGCGCGAGCGGCCCGCGCGAGCGACCCTTCGCGCGAGTGGCCCGCGCGCGCGAGATTTAGCAGTTTCTGTTTTTGTCCGTTTTTCTGTTAAGGGACTGTTTGGATAAAATTTATATACTGTTGAGGTTCTGTTTGGGAAACTTGGTTAATCAGAACTCTATTTGGTTATGTTTGAATGATTAAAACATTGTAGCATGACTCATTAATCCCCGTACGCGTGTTGTTCCTTTAATTCAGCATTTTTGTTTAAGTGCATACCATTCATGTGGGTCAGTGGTACATGCATAGGGGTGTCAGTCTGTGTGGAAAAGAGTAATGGTAATGTGGAAAGAGTATGAGTTTGTGGTCGTGGTTGTGGTTGTGGTTGAGTATGAGTTTGTGGTTGTGGTTGTGGTTGTGGTTGTGGTTGAGTTTTGTGGAAGAGGGTATCTTTGAAATGCGACGGTGGAAAATATGGACACTCCCTGACGCCCATGGAAGCGTTAAAGTGTGTGAAGCCGAACTCGGACACTCCCTGGCACCCATGGTAGTGCTAAAGTGTGGCCTACGGACACTCCCTGATAACTCGAGTCTGGATACTGTGTGAGGGGTCGCCCCGGTATTTGCATGGCGGTTAGGGTATTCAAAGTGTGAGGCATTGGACACTCCCTGGTACCCCGGACCAAAGTGTGAGGCAAACTGGACACTCCCTGGCGCCCCGTTGCTAAAGTGTGGCTATCTGAGTGTTTCAAAGATACCAGGAGTAGGATAGTGGGTTGTTGTGGCTGTCGAGAGAAAAGAGTCGGCAAGATGAGTGTGGTGCATTGTTCTCATACACGGTCCCATCTGTGTAAATTACCCTCTTTAAATAATGTTGTGAATGTTTTCTACATGAGCTCTTTACTTCAATAATAAACTTGTGGATTTAAATGGGAATTGGAAAAAGGTAAGTTGGTATGTTTTACATTCAAAGTTATGTTTTTAATACTCACCAGCTTCTTGAAGCTGACGACGTTGATGCGTCCTGGACATTCGTGTTCAGGCTTTTCCGGTTACAATCAGGAGGAATCATACGATTATGCTAATTAAGAATGGCTGCGGTTGGGACGAGAAACTGTTTATTATATGTTTTAAGTTTATCTGTTTTAAGTTATGAACTGTTTTGTTTTAAGGATGACTGTAACATACTCTAAGTTATTATTTTATTTTCAAGGCGGTCTGTGCCTTAGTTGACCCCGGTTTATAAGATGTAATAAGATAGAAAATTTTTGTAAGCCTTGATTGCTTTACTCTGATTATTATGTTTTGTCGTTTGACGTTTGGGACGGAATCGATCCTTCAAACTGTCGCGACCTACGGGTCCATAATGGAAATTAAACGCTTTCCTTATTTATGCTACGTCGGGGTGTGACAATTACATTCTTGTTGATAACTATTTATTTAACAATAGGAATTCTACTCAGTTAGACTACTTAGAGGTATTCTAGATAGTACACAACCTTGTTGCATTTTGCACAACCCAAAAGCAATTATTTTCTTGCATACATTTTAATGACATGTTTTTTATGAGTTTAAATAGTAAAATCTGAATGGGGGCTATTTTCAGTTACCTTTGTACATTTTTAAACACACAAAGTTCATGTCTCAACCAAGAAGAAATACCACAATAAAAAAAATCTGATAAGCTCAACACATACCCAAATTCATACCTTTGTCGTTGATTTCACATAGAGCATTCGAGACAATTTCCACAACCGGGTAATTTTCTGTCGCAAAAACTGAATTGGGACTTCGACTCAAATAAATTAGGTCCATGTAGCAAAGCAAAAACTTCATTACATTAGGTACTTCTAGCCAATAGAGACAAAGACGAGTAAAATGGAGTTCTAACTTGTGAATTTTATAACAAAATGGAAAGACAATAGCAAATCCTACGACGGGTTCATGGTCTGACACAACCAATGCAGTCTAATAGATTTGTCGCGCGAGAAGAAGAAATTTTCAGGCCTCAGTAATAAACCAAATAAAGAAAAGTATTTTTCGCTCAACGTTTGCTTTTCCCTTTCTTTCCAAAGTCTATGAATGAAGCAAAGAAAGAACAGGAAAAGAAAAAAACATTTTTAACATTAACATTTCGCTTCCATTTCAAGAATAAAACTCGATCCAAAAATAATATAAATAGCCCCTACAAACATGGCTGTCAGTAAATGAAGAGGCTGTTTGGGGCTGCTTTGGGAGGCTGTTTGGGGCTGGTCTATAGGTTGTTTTGGGGCTATTTGGGGACTGATTTAGGGGCTCTTTGGGGGTTATTTGGGTGCTGATTTAGGCCTTGATTTGAATAAGCACTTCCCTAAATTATTGAATAAAAATATTTTCTTATGCATCTTTGTTAAAGTGTTTTAGAATGCCAGACACAAGTGTTTTAGAATGCCAACCCAATGTGTGCCATAGTGTTGAAGTGCAAATAGGCACACTAATATGAAGCAAGGAATTGGAACCACTTCATTTGCAAATTAGGATACAAATATTTTAAGAATGGCTAAAATATCCTAACAACAATTAGAAATGTCTACAGGTCACACATATATGTGTAGACACCCCATTTTGTCGCCTATCAGATTTAGGAGACCCATAGCTTGGTGGTTCACAATGATCGAAAAAGACTCAAAAGGACTCCTGAAAGTTAGTTATATTTCTCAAAATGCTCAGAATGACCAAAATGCCCCTGAAAGCCCGAAAACTCTCAGATTTGAATCGAAAGTTCTGAAAACATGCTACGTCGTAAGAAAAGTAATAAAATGAGTTTTGAAGCAAAGTCAGATGAAATCGTCAGCTCCCAGAGACCCCCGGAAGTCCCGGAAGTTTCCAGAAGGTCCCCGTTGACCGGTTTGACCAAGATTTGACCAGGTTTGACCAAGTTTGACCAAAATCATCCAAATTCACCGGAATCATTCTAGATCATATGGAAAAGTATTAAAATGAGTTTTAAACGAAAATCGAGTGAAAACGTCAACTCCTGGGAGCTCCCAGAGGTTTCCAGAACTTCCCGGGAATCCCAAGTTTGACCAGTTTGACCAAAATTTGACTTTGAAACTGGATCACCGTAACAATTTTCAAACATTTTTCATGGATACTAGAGGTCAATAGCTTTCCGACGGTATGTCACACACAATTTTCGGATTTAAAACGAGTTTATTATAAATTTCCGAAGGTGAAAAAGACGATCAAATCGGCTTTTATCGCAAATACCGCAAAACTTTTCATAGTGACCTATCTCCAAACTATTGTTTATGTAAAATGGACTCCATTACCTTTCCAACGGTATATCACAACCTCAATTTGGAGTTCGTATGCATTTTTTGTGAATTTCGGACGAAATAGGGCCTTTTCGCGAATACCAGAACCTCTGTGGGCCCAAACGTAAATTTTTGGGCGTCTGAGGAGCAGTGCCGCCGCGGCACTCAACCCTCGCAGAGTCCATTTTTGTAATTTTTTTGGGGGTTCAATTTGATTAATTGAAAGCCAAAACGACATAGTTTTGTATTCACAGATGTTTGGGACCAATAGGAACACTTTCTAAATCCCAAAACCACCCCAAATTGGCCTATATAAACTCCCCATTGCTCTTCATTTTAGGGGGGTCAAGTGCAAAGCTTGACAAAGTTGTAGAGAGAAAGAGAGATAGAGAGATTTAGAAGTGAGAAAGGAGCTTCCTCCTACTATTTTTCTATAGAAAGTGAGTTCCAATCTTGTTTTCCTCCACCATTCTTCTATATACTTCATCATCAATACACCCAATCATCATTTCTCTAAGCATTTTTGAGTTAGGAAGCTACTTCCATGTCCAAATGTCTATATCTATGAGTGAAACACCAAGCTACAAGTCCAATATCACATTGATTATCATCTATTGATTGGTTCATTTGCTTGCTTATATACAATGTTCATCTCTTCTTACCTCATTTCTTTTTTATTTTCTTTATTTACTTACTAGTTCATCATCATCTAGATGATGACATGAAGTTTGAGGTGAGTGAATCCTTATGGATAGTAGCTCTTGACCTCAAAAACATGTTTGATAGATGATGATTATAACTTCAATACCTCCAAGGTATCCTTGAAGTTATGTTCAAATGAAAATAAATCTCTCCAATAATATTAGGGGTTCTTGATGATGAGTTTGATGTTGATATTCCAAGAGGTTATAATCTCTATTTGATGTTGAAAATATACTTTCAAAACCTCTATTTCAAAACCCCTCTTAAAACCCCTCATTTTGATCTCAAGAAAGAAAACTCTAGTTTTTCCCAAAATCTTCAAAACATTGAGTCAAAACAGTGAGTGATCTGAGTTCAAAGATTTCTCTAGAACTCAATACTCAATGTATGGATGCAAGACCACTTGGAAAGTCTTCCTAACTCATTAGAGAACACCCATGATTTTTGGTTTGACTTGAAAATACTTAAAAATGGTCCATTCGGACCCAAACATTCCTTCCAGATATTCTGTTTTTGCTGTCACAGCAGCTTGGTCTACTTTCAACTTGTTTTACAGAAAACTTTTCCAAAAAGTGTGGTCCTAACTTATTTTTCCTTTTAACTTCAATGTCTTAGGGAACCTTTTGTATAAAATGGGCCTCTAGATCATTTGTTTTCATTTTCTAAGATTTTTTAACATTTCAGTCGACAGTACGGACTCTGTTACTGAGTGACTTCTATTGTTTATATGATTTCTATGAATCTGTGATAGTTATTAAAGATTGTCTTTTTGGGTTGTGTTCTAGACACAATAAGGAAGATCTCCATAAAAACTAATGCATTGAAAACATTCCTAACCCCTCTTTTCAATTTCTAAAAGATCATGTTACTGTTCTGTCCACTATTCACAGCAAACACATTTTAACTTTCATTCTTTGATTTGATGCTTACATGCATTCCAAATTAGCTCATGTCTTAGGAAATAGTTCATACTACATTTGTACATATGCCATGATGATTTCATTCATACATTTATTCATTCCCTAGACTTTTAAGTCACTTTAGAAAGTCCATGTACACAAACACACTACAACCTTTGCACATTTTAGGATCATACATTGCATCCATGCAAAGATTTGGAGTTTTTGTAACTCCTAATCTAAGAAGATTATAAGGAATGATCATGATCACACGTTCATGCTTCCCCTCGATCTAATCCTCCTTTCTCATCCGTCCCGGGGATTGAGAGATCTTCTTTTCTCAAAGGATAACATGCATCATACTAGCTTGCTAAGCATATTTTGATTTCTTTGTTTATTTGTTTCAAGAAAAATTCATGTCCCCTTAGATTAGGAAAACTTTATTACTTGATATATGATTAGACGATTTTTCCTAGGTTTGTTTTGTGTGATCTTTTACTTTGCATTGTGTGATACTTGGCTTAGATCTTATGAATGATATCTTATCTTTTGATTTTCCTATTTCAAGTTTCTTATGTGATGTAATATATTATCATAGTATTAATTGTCGAACCATACATAGTATAAGATGATTATTTGGATGCTAATTGAGGCCCGTCGAAAGACGGGGCGAGTTGAGGGTGTTTTAGTCGCGACAAAGTGTCACGCCCCAAAACCCAATTGGTGGATTTAAGGTGCGTGACCGGCTACCAAGCCTCATAACTTGTTCAGAGACTAGCGGAAGCAACATAATTAAATTTTATTACAATATAGGTCATGAAGACTACTAGTCATTTCAAATTTATTACATAACATTATGATTGGCTAACTTGAGCCTTTAAATATTGCCTTTGAGAATTCCATTGGAATTACTCATATTATTTAACTAGGTAGCTAGTATTTTAAGTTCTTCTTCTTCTATATGTCTTCCTCAACCAGGTTATCTCTCACCTTCTTATACTTTTCATCACCTGAAAGGGGTTAGAAAGATTTGTAGAGTGTGAGTAGAAGACTCAGTGAAATAATCGTAATCCTGGATGATGAACATAAAGAGAAATCTGTATATCAACGGTAAATAAGATGAACATAACAATCGATATATCAAGAGTAGAATATCATCAGGACAGGTATAACGAATACATTTTTAGAAGGTCAGATTACCAACCACCCATTCACGTACTCATACATATTCATATACTACAATAGCTAACTGATCAGAAGCACTCGTAGACCCAATAAAGAGGGTCGGTCAACTTTGGGCCACTCGTAGATCCAATATGGATCATCCCACATAGGGCTCGTAGATTCTTAATAGAACCAATATATAATCATGTAGAATGGTGGTAGTTGACACTAGAATCAAAGAAATATAGAACTTACAATAATTTCAAATACGATAACCTCTTTCAGTGGAACGAGTCGAAGTGTTCCAGAACAAATATAAGAACAAAGATTTCATCATTTAATAAAAACTTGTTCAAGTAATAGGATGAGATTCACTCATGAGGAGTTGAATCAGTAAAAAGGAAATACGATCACTCACCTTGGTAGTTTGTGTGATTATAGTACTTCTTACCCTCAAGTCCTACACAATGTATTTAATAAAACGTGTCATTTAGTCTAACTTCAATGCGTAGGGGTAAAATTGTAATTATGGCTTCTTAGGGGTATTTTTGTGATTTTACCAAAATAGGATTTTCCTATACTAGAATAATCTTTATGCCATTGACTACAGTCGATTCAGAGTTCGTTATTATATTCTACAAAAAATGTAGCTTTTTCTATAGCAATTTAGCTCCAAAATAAGAGAGAAAATTTTCTGTCTCCAATACTTACAAAATTAATGTATAAGTATTCTAAAAATTATTCTGGCCACAACGGTACTGACCATCGTTTTCGAAGTTTACAAAATTTTAAAAGTAATTGTAATGTTAAAAATTCATATTCTATAGTCGTTTAATAAATTTGAAATTAAAATAAATACTAAATGATGTCCAAAATTCACCAAAAATTTACGAATAGTAGGAAATAATTTATAATGATTTTACATATTTTTGAAATACCAAAAATGCCATTTTTTATGTATCCCAAAAATTAAGTTAGATTTGAACCTTGAATTTGCCATTAATGGCGATTCAGGGTCTGTTTGACCGGGCTCAAGTTTTAAGCTTTGAGATGGCCTTCTAAGGGTCTAATACAGATTAAAAAAATACATATAGAAGGTAGATATTATGAAATACATAAGAAGATTTGGAAAAGAATTTTACCCACTGACTGTGATGGGATTTGAAATCTGTAATTGCGTTCAACTTCCACCACCACTAGAACCACCACCACTAGTCTAGTATATATATATTTTTTTTCTCCCAAACAACTCACTTAGAAAATTCTCACAACTTTCTCTAACCCTCTACTTTCCTCTTTCTTTCTCTTAAAATTCTCTCTCTCACTCATAAACTTCTTTTTTTTTTTTCCTTTTCTTTCTTGAATGAAGTGCTTTTAGGACATTGGTTAGGAGGCCTTTTATAGGCACCTTAGGATCTCATAAAGTGAATTACGGGAGGAGGAGTTTTTTTTTTTTTTTTTGAAGTATTAACTGAACATGAATAAATGTTGTGAGCATTTACTGAAGTTAAACTCATTTTTTTATAACTATGACGGTTGTAAGATTTTCTTACAACTCTCTCTCTCTCTCTCTCTCTCTCTCTCTTTTTGTGTATTTATGTATGCATGTATTTTGTAACATTTGTGTTCGGTGGACAATGTCATTTCCTAGGATCACATGTAGGTTAGTTAGTTAGGTGAAAGACCAATGGAATTTAACACGTGTCTAAGGTTGGTTGGTTAATGCATAAAAATATGATGATATTTTACGAATTTTTAATACTGAAAATCTGGGTCTTGACACAAAGGCTCCTTCCTCTCTCATACCAAAACCCCGAGCCAAGTTCTTTGGTTATGAAGGGTCGGTGCCCTTTATCCATTTGGGTGAGTCAAAATTAAGTTTCTTGGTTCCTTAAAGACCAAGTGGCGACTCTGTATCTGTTTTCAACAGACCACCTATTTTCTCTCTTTTCAAAATCAAATTTCAAATCAAACAAAGTGGTGGAATCCCGCGTGTCCACAATATGCCCACAACAAGAAAATATGAAGTGGAGAACATTTCAATTCTCAAAATTTAGATTAACAAAGATAAACTTGTATTCCGTGGATAAACTTTATAATGAAGTAAATTTTTTTTTTAGCCTTTAAGAATGGTTCTGCATAACAGTACATGTATTTGCCAATCGGACTGGTTATTAAGCATTTGATAATGCAGAAAATAACTCCTTAACTACCACTCTTACAATTACACTTGCTTCAGCTATAAGCAACAAAAAGAAGGATTAGCACTCATTCATAGGAAAATTACATTGTTACCCAATTTTTAGGTAGTGAGGCACTGATGTTAACAAACACAATGCACACCAAATAAATGCCTTTTTAGCTTTTAGACTTTGCATGAGATTTGGGCTCCTTCCAATAAAGAAGTAAAATATACATTAACTCCTACAAAGTGGAACTTGATTTACTTTTTGCAACTCCAAAGTCCTAAATATATATATATATATATTAGATCACATATTGCCACTTGAATGGTTCTCGAGAATTTGGTATCACATATTCGTGATTGAAAATAATGAAGAAAAAAGAATGTAGTTTTTTCATCTATGTTGTGGACCCAAATGGAGGAAAGAGAAAAAAAGTAGTCATTAACAATAAGTTATCAAAGATAAAATTTCATCCCCCTCACTCTTAATCTTAGTTTTATGGTTTTCTTTTTTAATTTTGTACAAGCAAAAAACTAAACTAGCATATCCTCAATCCGACTTAAAATGATCTCGACAGATTTTTCTTGCTTAATTAGTTCAATTAATTATTGGATCATCATCTTCTCGATGTATTCAAGGCTTAAAAATTGAGTGAAAGGAACCTATTAAATGTCAAATTCATATTCACTACATACTGAGAAGCTTACACTGGTGGTGTTCCTTGGACATAGAAAGCTCAAGACCATAAACTGCTGAGAAAATTGCCAAAAAAAAAAGGGTTGTTAACGGCTAACTAAGAGGTGAATGCAAATCCAAACATGTCCAAGTAAATAGTTCTAAAAGGAAAGAGAGGTACAAGGAATGGCTGGAGTGAGCAATCCATCTCCAATTACCATACAAGTGCCTAGAAAAACCAAGATTAGCAGAGTAGTATGCAAAGATTTATGCCGCTCAAGCAATGATTTTATCCTTGAGCTATTCGTTTTCTTCGGAGGGTGCTCCAGTTTATATGTAGAGTGTGCTTAATCAGAGACTTGTCAGTTGGGAAGAAGGCTTACTTTAGTATGCCTGCATATCAAGGAATAGAGGGCAAAAGTAACACCTGCAGAATCATAGGCATGAAGAGTTTCAATCACATGACAAAATTATTTGATACTAATCAATTAAGAGCCCGTTTGGATTAGTGTATTTGGGACAACAATCACTTAAATTGGGGATTATTCGGAGATTTGAGTCTGTTTGGCGAAAACATTTTCACAGCTTTTTCAAGAATTGAATCCACTTTAAAGCTGATAAAACAGCTAAAATCCAAAGCAACAAATGCATTCAAAAATATGTTATAGAAAGTATTTCTTATTCCAACAGCAATGCCAAACATTACGCTCACCTTCCCATTATCATCTGCTCGAAGGACTATAAAGACGTATTTGAACAACGGAACTAGAGTTATAGTCCAGAAAATAAATGAAAGAACACCATAAACCTCTTCATTCATCTTTGAGTGATGAATGTCTTCTGCAAATGTGCTCTTGTAAACATAAAGAGGAGAAATACTCAGGTCTCCATAGACTACACCAAGACTTTGATAAGCTAAGACCAGTAGCGACTTCCAAGAATCCTTCTGAAATGCAATAAAGTAAACAATTTTTAACTAAAAAAGAGAATTCTATGACATCAATTTCGCCAATTTAAGAACTAAGTTTTAACGTCTAAATGGTTGGGTTGAATGCATAAATGAGACAGAAAGAGTGAATGGACAAACCTTTGGAGTGCTCCAACACTTTCCATAGTCAAGATTCATACTTCTCAGGGAAAAGCTTCACTTCAAAGTGAAGTTTCTGTTGGTGGACACAGCTAGATGCAGATCCTCACTGAAACAATAGAAAGATTGAAGTATATGTTAGGAAGAATGAACTTTTAAAAGAAGATTTGAGGATTTTTTAAGGAAAAAACAACCAAGGACGGACACCCATATTTCTACTTTACTCCAGCATCTGGAGGAGATAAAAGCAAGACACATTCGTACGATTCTCAACAAACCCACATGACAACCATATCCATCTTTTAGCATAGTGACATTAGTGTGAATTTTTCAAGGACATTGATTTGAAAAAAAAAAACTAGGTGCAAAGTGAACCAGTATAGATGGAGGTCAAAAAACCAGAATTGCTAAAATGGGTGCCCAAAAAATTGAAGAGGCTTTAAGTACTTTTTAGAATTTTCATTTTTCATTTTTGGTTTCTTTTCCTGGTTGATGAGAAGTGAGATAAACTGATGCATCAGCCCCTGTTGCCCCTGAGTTAAGCAAGAGACTGAACACTAAACTACCATTATTAACCCAACCAACAGAGAGAAAATGAAGGGAATACAAATGACAGAGAAATTTAATTTAGCAGTTCATTTCCTGAACTTACATTTCACTTTCAGAGGAAAAACAGAAAGAAAAAAACAAGAGGATGTTAAGTGATGGCAAGAAAAGCCACAATTACGTGATTAACGACCTTTAAATTATAAATCAATCACTCCAAGATGAACCCACGCAAATAAAGGTGATTTTTAGGACCATGGAAACTCATCCCTTCTTTTGTGTATATATATATATATACGTCTATTCTATACCTACACTATACATATACATACAAGATAATAATATATACACACATTTACATTTCTTTAAAATTATGGGCCGGCTTGCCAAACTCCCACCAACCAAAGAGAAAATGATAAAAAAAAACACCCTTCATACCCACCAAGCTGAAAAGTGCTCTGTGACTGTGACTACTTTAACAACCCAGATTGATGAGAGAATTCAAGCCACATAGAAGATTTAAGCAATCCAAAATCAAAATTAAAATCAAAATAAAGATTATTCTAGCAAAGTGGGTTTGGTCACCCTAACCTTAGAGCTCAAAATCAAAGTGGATTTGATCCAAACTTGCCACTAACCTTAGAGCTCAAAATCTATGGTGATCGATGTAAGAGACGGTGGTGGTGTTGGATTTCTGACGTCCGTGTGTATGTGTGTGTGAGAGAGAGAGAGAGAGAGAGAGAGGGGGGGGGGGGAAGGGGAAGGAGGGAGAGAGGGATAAACATACCTATAGGACGGTGGTGGCGGGGATAGACTCCGGCGGTGGTGGGCGCAGAGGAATTCACGACGATGGTAGCTAGTGGTAGTGTAGACCCGTCGAGCGATAGATAGAGATGGGGAGTAGAGAAGAGCTTATTCTGTAGGGTTTGGTGAAGTGAGGGAAACCAAAAGGGTTGGGGGAAACCAAATATTGGGAGGGTTGTCAATGTCAGAGATAGTGACAATTGTGCCATAAACATTGTCACTGTTATTGGCGGTGACAATATGTTACTTTTGTCACCAATTCCACCTTATCACTGTTACTAATAGTGACAATTTTGTCACTGCTCGGACAGTGACAAAGCTAGCGAAAAAAAAGGTGACAAATTCACTGTTTTGATGTAGTGTTTGTTGACACGCCGAACATTCAGAAACAAACTTAGCCACTTCCCGCTTCATACCTCTCCACCAAAAAAATTCTCGCAAGTTCCGGAACATCTTATTACTTCCCGGGTGAACTAAATATTTAGTATTATGAGCCGCCTCCTCTAAAAGTCGTTCTTCAAGTCTTTTACGTTTGGTACACACAATCGACTCCTAAGCATCAATACTTCTTGTTCCAAAGTAAAACCCGGTCACTTTCCCAAAGGTATCTCATCTCTCATTTTACACTTAACAATCGTTGAACTGTTCCGCCTTGATCTCATCTATAATGTTTGGGTGAGCTATGATTGCCATCATCAAGCCACCATTCGTTTCTAGAATTACATCTAACTCCAAATGTTTCATCTCTCTGATTAATTCTTTTTACTTGGTTAGCTCGTTAGCTAAATTCTTTGTCATCTTACGGCTTAAAGCATCAGTTGCTACGTTAGTCTTTCCCAGATGATACTCTATCGAAAGCTCATAATCCTTTATTAACTCTAACCATATTCTCTGTCTCATGTTCAATCTCTTTGCGTGAATAGGTACTTCAAACTCTTGTGGTTCGTGAAGATCTCACACTTCTCGCCAGATAAGTAATGTCACCAAATCTTCAAAGCATGAATTACTGCGGCTAATTCAAGGTCGTGAGTCGGATAATTAACCTCGAATGTTTTCAACTGTCTAGACGCGTAAGCAACCACCTTTCCACCTTGCATAAGTATGCATCCCAAACCCTGATGCGACGCATCACTATAGATCATAAATCCCTCGGTTCCGGATAGTATCGTCAGAGTAGGTGCTCTTGTCAACCGCAGCTTCAACTCTGAAAACTGTCTTCACATTCCGAGCTCATTCAAAAGTAACACCCTTTCTCATCAACTTTGTCATAGGAAATGAAATCTTTGAGAAATTCTCAATGAAACGGCGGTAGCATCTAGCTAGTCCTCAGAGACTTTTCGATTTCTGACACTGATGTCGGCCTTTTCCAATTAGATACTGCTTCTACCTTGTGATGATCAATTAAAACGTCGTCCTTGTCAATCACGTGACCAAGAAAAGCAATACTAGGTAGCCAGAATTCACATTTCTTAAATTTCCTGAATAGTTGCTTCTTTTGCAATATCTGAAGTATAAGTCTCAAATGGTTCTCGTGCTCTATCTCATTCGACGAATAGATAAGAATATCGTCAATGAACACGATCACAAAATCATGCAAATAGTCCTTAAAGACTCGATTCATAAGGTCCATGAACGCGGTAGGTGCATTGGTAACCCCAAATGGCATGACTAAGAACTCATAATGTCCGTAGCGTATTCTGAAGCTGTCTTCTCAACATCTTCAACCTTTACTAAGTTTACTTTCAACTGATGGTAACCCGATCTAAGATCTATTTTTGAAAACACTTGAGCTCCACGAAGTTGATCGAATAAGTCGTCGATTCTTGGCAACGGATATTTGTTCATAATTGTCAACTTGTTTAACTCCCGGTAGTCAATACACATACGCATTGAGCCATCTTTCTTCTTTACAAATAATACTGGAGCACCCCACCGTGATATGCTAGGTCGAATAAAACCCTTGTCAAGTAGTTTTTATAGTTAGACTTTCAATTCTTTCAATTCTACAGGTGCCATTCGACACGGCGCTTTCGATACGTGTCTTGAGTTTGGCATTATCTCAATGGTAAACTCAATCCCTCTCTCAATAAGAATACATCCATGTCTTGAGTTTGGCATTATGCATAAAAAAGCAATTTTCAATTTTTGTTTAATTTTTAGTTTTTTTTCCTAGTATTTCATGGTCAATATTAATCTTGTTTGATAGATCTCATTTTACTGATTTCAAAATATTAAATTTGACGAAAAACAGAATTGTAGAACAAAAGTTATAGCAATTTGAAGTTGTTTAGACATAAAAAAGGACCTAATAAGTTTAAAAAAAAAAAAAAAAAGAATAAAAAAATTGCATGTGTTTTAACTTGGAAGGATTTTATTTGAAGGATTTTTCGCCTAAGCTTGCATTATAAATTAGGTTTGATTTAAGATTACGTTTGAAAAATATTAGTACAATTATAACACGACCACTAGCTATGACACCATGTGATACAAAACAAATTTATGATATCATACAAAATGACACGATTGAGACCCTTATTTTCAACCCACTTATGGTTTTTTTTTGTTTGTTTTTTTTGTTTTTATCCCTTGCATTATTTGGGCTTAGTTTGGCCTTCACATGGTTTTTTAAAAATAGCTTATGAAATTTATTATTAAGTTGTTTGATAATTTTGTAAAAGTGATAATTTTAGAAGCTTTCCCAAAAAAGCCATAAATTTAATTTTTACAAAGCTCATAAACTAATTACCAAATAAATTAACATAAAATTATACTTTAAAAAATGAAGAAGCACCAAAATGAAATTCTGGAGGCCAGACTATGCCTTACAAAGTCCAAAAGCTGTCGCCAACAAGATGAGCAAGTCTTAACATGTTGTAATTGTATTTGTGTGTATATGTTTTGAACGAGGTGGGAAGATGTCATATCTCACGTCATTTGAACGAGCAATGGTTATGTTTTATATTCAAAAGCCGCCATGCGTTCATCACAATATCGCACATAAAATAAGTAGGGCAATACTAGGGATACTAATAACTTTCACTAACACTTATTAACACACTTTATCTCTCTCGTAGTGGTACTGCAGGGTCCACTGCGGAGCCCACAGTGCCACTAGGAGAGAGATAGAGTGTGTTAGTTAGTGTTAGTAGAAGTTGTTAGTGTCCCAAATATTACTCAAATAAGTAAATGAAAAAAAAAAAAAAAATTACTGCCATGCATATATGATTTAACTAGCAAAATACTAATATGCACTTGGACTTCAATGTCCGATGCTCGTCAAAAAATGAAGATACTAACTAGGGCTGAAGAGGTTTAGCAAAAACTCTGGGCTAAAGAGTGTTACGAAATATTTGGAATGATAACTTCATAATATATTTGTACCAATTATAGTTACATAATCATATCATTAGCAGTGGCTGAGTCATAATTGAACCCACTATAAAGAGATGTATATGTTGTGTTTTATGAATTGAGAATTATTTTTTTGGTGTTTTGAATCAACTAAGGCTTAGTTTGGTTCCTATTTTGGTGCTTCTCCTATTTTAAAGTATAATTTCATGTTAATTCATTTGGTAACTAGTTTAACTTTGCAAAAATTGAACTTAGGACTTTTTTGGGGAGAGCTCAATGTTACTTTTTAGTTTCATGATCTTTTTTTAAAATTGTCAAACATCTTAATAATAAATTTCATAAGTTACTTTTAAAAAGCTATCGAAGGACAAACTAAGCCTAAAGTATGGCCAAAATAAGAGGTGGGAGTCAAATTTGTAATTTTAAGAGGTTTATGCAGTCCAATTATTTATCTTTCATAATTCAACGTGTTCAACCGATACATTGGGAAATATGTATTTGTCTTTTTTTTTTTTTTTTACTAAAATTTCATTAATAAAAAGGAAACCTTACATGGAAAATCAAGCAAACAACAAAAATAAAGAAAAGAACAAGCAAAAGCAAAACATCCAAGAGTACAGTAGATAAGGAAGCATAAGCGACTACAGAAAACCCTATGTCAGCTGCAAAAGGAATCCACCACTGCGCCACAAGGACCGCCGAGTAGAAAGATCCAGGACCCAGGACAACTTCAAACTTGTAGATGATAGAGACCACCCAAAGAAAGAAGACGGCACAAAGCCAAGTCCAAGCAGGTGAAGAAGCATCACCAAAGGGGGCAACTAAAGTTGCTTGAAAAGCTTCCATGATAGCAAAAGTTGCACCATGAAAAGCAGCACAGCTGAAGACGAAGGCTCCAAAGCCACCAATCATAACCCAATGTAGACCAAAAAGCCAATCTACTGTTGCAAGACTGGTCTGGACAACATCCACCATCTTGAACTCAAGGAGAAGCCCTGCAAGATAAGGAAACCAACCTTCACAAAGAAAGGGGAAAAGCTTTACAAAGAAAGCGGAAGAGCCAAACAGGCCCTTATAAGAACTAGGACAAAACATGATACTAACACAGAGAGAGAGAGGAGGAGGAGGAGGAGGAGGAGGAGGAGGAGGCTGATCACAAACAGAGAAGGAGGGAGCTAGGGGGCGGCGGCTATTAGGGCAAGAAACAAAACCATCCTTACTCTCTCTCTAGAAAACTAGAGAGAGAAGCTCCCTAGAATTCCATTCGCTGAAATGGGGAAATATGTATTTGTCAGCATAAACAACAAGGCGATCATGCAACACGACTTCAGAATATAAAAAATGGCCAAAGACAGTTGTCAAAAAAGTGTTCGTTAGTTATTGGTGTTTTTTTCTGTTAAAGCAATATTGATATTAAAGTAACCAAATCCCTTGTGGTCGAGTGGTAAGCTTCTCCGGTGTACTACTCAAGAGGTTTAGTGTTCGAGTCATGGAGGGCGTGGCCACTGGAGTATTCACCCGGCGCCTCCAGACCTCGGGGGATTAGTCGAGGTGCGCGCAAGCTAGCCCGGACACCCCCGATTACCAAAAAAAAAAAAACAAAAAAAAATTGATATTAAAGTGTTCACGTTTAATTTCTTTTCTTTTATATGCAATTTCAAAATTTAACAAATTACGATGTTAAGGTATTGATTGATAGAACATTGGTGGTTTTTTATTTTTTTTTTTCTGTTAAAGCAATGACATTAAAGTACTCACGTTAATTTCTTTTCTTTTATATGCAATTTCAAAATTTAAAAATTAATTCTTCTAACATACGTAAAATTGTTGAAACGAAGAGGCTTTCTATCACATATGATTGTTGGAATTGCAATTCAGTAACTGTCCCATATGATATGTCTGAAGTTCACATGAAATATAAAAACTAGGTAACCATTCATTTCAAGACCCAATCAAGTAACCGACAGGATGAGAAATTATTCTATGGTCTTGGATCATGTGCTGCGTGGTAGTCTCGGCCTGTAACGGATTGACATGTGGTTAAGTGTAAGTTTTTTTTCTTCTAAAAATCCGATAAATTTGATACATTGCAATTCACGCCGAGACCTCTACGTGACAGTAGTCCCAAACCATTTATTAACTTCTCAGTGTACGATTATTCCCGTTTAGCCCTGGATCAACCATCCATCCTACTTCAATAGAGTTCACTTGCTCTGGAGGTCCACCTTGAATCTATAATTGGGCCTTACTACTTTGACCATCTTCAACTTTAGAATTATAAATATCAATATATGCTCTGGCTCCATAAAAAAGTTGACTATGCTCGTAAATTTTGTTAAAGATGCATTCTTCGTACAGTTTCTACGTTTTTCTGGCGACAAGCCCGGGCTGCTAGCCCCTGTCCGTTACCACCGATCTGGGCGGACGCCCCCTTTGGTATCCACGGTCCAGCCTGATATCTAGCCCGAAGTTAGTGATCCGTCGGCCCGGCCCGAGGCCCGTAAATCTAGCCGTTGTGGCCCGACCTGGCCCATGTGCTCCGGAGTGGGATCCATGTAAGATCTACAAGGGGTCTACTGAAATCAATGACTATGATTATGTGGTGTAAAAAAATGTACAGAATTATGTGTGTATCGAATTATGTGGAGATTAGTCGAGATGCGCGCAAGCTGGCCGAACACCCCCCCGATTACCCCAAAAAAAAAAAAAAAAAATTATGTGTGTATCATTAATCTTATTTTAGGCTATGAAATAAATGGGAAATTGAATTGTCCCATTACCTTCCTCAAAAAAGAATTGTCCCATTACCAAACAATTAAGTCCTAAGTTATTTAATTTACATGTCGGCGCAAGCAAGTCGATTCCAACTAGATTACTCTGACCAGTTAAAACAAAATTGTTGGACTTTTGATCTTTTTTTTTGTAAAAAAAAAAACAGAGAAAAGTGATTTCATATCTAAAAAATGTTTGAAAACAAAGAACAATAATTTAAAAAAAAAAAAATTCCTCTACATATAACGAACATTCATCACATACAGAGCTCAAATCAATCAAACCAAATGGAAGCTACTTACTTCTTGTGTATGTGTCTCTCTCTTCTCTTTCTCGCTCTAACTTTCAAATTCTTCTCTCTCACTAAAACAACTCGCCGGAACCTCCCGCCGAGCCCGCCGGCGATTCCAATCCTCGGCCACCTCCACCTCCTTAAAAAGCCTCTCCACAGAACTCTCCACCGCCTCTCCCAAAACTACGGCCCCATCTTTTCTCTCCGGTTCGGAAATCGCCTCGCCGTCGTCGTATCATCTCCGTCGGTCGCAGAAGAATGTTTCACCAAAAACGACATCGTTCTCGCCAACCGCCCACTTTTCATCACCAGCGAGTACCTAGGCTACGGCGGCACCACCGTCGTCGAAGCCCCCTACGGCGACCACTGGCGCAACCTCCGCCGCCTCTGCTCTCTCGAGATCTTCTCCGCAAATCGCCTCAACGAATTCCAATCGATCAGACAAGACGAAGTAAATCGATTATTACAGAGACTCAATCGAATTTCGAATCGTGATTTCGCGAAAATCGAATTGAGATCTAAGGTTTTCGATCTATCGCTCAACATCATAATGAGGATGGTAGCCGGAAAGTGGTATTACGGCGAAGAATTGGAGGATTCCGATGAGGGGAACCAGTTTCAGATGATTGTGAGAGAGTTGTTCACGTACGGCGGTGCTTCGAACATCGCCGATTTTTTGCCGATTATGCGATTAATCGATTTTCAGAATTTACAGAAGAATTTGAAGAGATTGTTTGAGAAGATGGACTCATTTTTGCAAGATTTGATCGATGAGCATCGATCTGAGAAGATTACAAATTCGATGATCGGTCATTTGCTTTCCTTACAAGAATCAAAACCAGAGTACTATACAGATAAGATGGTCAAAGGACTCGTACTGGTAAGTCTTTGTTAGTCCAATTTTTTTTTAGAAAATACTTTTGCTCACCCAAAATTTGGTACACTAATGCTCACCCAAGCATCCCATTGGCCAATGTAGTGAGACCCAGGACTAAATAATATTAAACAACATTTGTTTAATCCTGGGCTCCACTGCATTGGCCAATAAAATGCTTGGGTGAGCATTGGTGTACCAAATTTTGAGTGAGCAAAAATGCTCTCTTTTTTTTAATCATGGCTACTCACTCTTCTTTTCTTCCTTGGAGGTTACAAATACTCTTGTTGTTATCTCCATTCCAAAATGGAAACAACAAAGATAAAGATAAGGGATACTACCTAAATGACACATCAAACGATACACTGTACTTTAAATGTATGTACTTTGTACTGTTTGAATTTTTTACAATTTTCTGTGCGTCACTTACACAGCACATGATACATGCATTTAAAGCTGGTGTGTCATTTAGTGTGTCATTTGGTGTGTATCCTTATCATTTTTGAAATAATGTTATATCCACACAGTGAACCACACACTTTTTTCACATGCAACTTTAAATTCTTGTATCTTGTGCTGTTTAAATTTTTTTTACACTTTTTTCTCCGTCTTAGTGTAGATTTCAAAGAGTCTAGTTTTAGAAAGTAAGTAAAAAATGTCTACCACTTTAATAAAGTGAACAATAATTTTAGAACATCCTATAATGAAATAGTGGACTTAAAAAATGGGACGGTGGAATTATTATATGAGCACTACTAGACCCACACAGTGAATCACACATTTTTTTTCACACACAACTTTAAATGCCTGTACCTTGTACTATTTGAATTTTTTACACTTTTTTGTGCCATACTTATACAACATAAGGTACATACATTTAAAGCTATGTGTGAAAAAAGTGTGTGATTCACTGTGTGGGTCTAACATTTTCCTTATTATATTATTTTTTTTGATACACTATATAATCACTTTTTCTTTGACGATGTGATAGTTATTTGACTTTTCTACTTTGACGTTACACATAAATGCTATTTTGTTTTTATTATAAGGGTATTATAAGAAGTTTATTAAATTTACAGTAATATTTAACTTTCAAAAGTGGACATTTATTTTCAAACAGAAAGAGTCAAATATTTTGTCCGATTACAATTTTTTCCCTACAATTTTTTTAACCTCACATTTCACACTTTCTCGTGCATGCTTGCTTGGTACGCACAAATCACTAGCGCGCACTACAAAAATTTCCCACTCTTTTTGTCTTCTGAGAATTCTATGACATGGGTTGGTCGTATCATTAACCAAACTATGTGAATATAAATATCAGGCTGGTATTGAGATTTTGAGGGTACTATTCGAATTTTTAAACGGAGGCCTTCTATATATTAGCACAAATATTATTAAATGTTGGGCTTGTTTTTTAAGTTTGATGTTGGGCTTTCAAAAGTAATGCTATGACTAACTTGGGCTAGTATTTTTTACAGTGAACCCTACCTAAAGGGGGCCCTACGCGGCCATGTATGCCGCTTCCCCTCAGGGCCGGCCCTGATAAATATACGGGGAGTCTTAGGAGTGGAAGGTTGTTGACGAACCTCTCTTTTAGTGACCAAATTTTTGTTGTTAAAGGTGAAACACTTTTAGTGACAAAGCGACGAAATTGTTCATCATTAGCGATGAAAATTTAGTCGCTAAAAAGAGGTCCGTAAATAGAAATCTGTCAAAGAGATAGTCTCTATTTATATATATATATATATATGTATATATTACTTTTTGACTACAATCTTTTGAGACCTATTTACATTTTTTTTTGAAAACCGAACAAAACCACTGTTGAAACAATTTTTATGATTGGTGCAATTTTTGTGACCATATATAGTATGGTTTTTATGACCGGATAACTTTACATATGGTTTTCCCTTTAAAACCACAAATTTTTGTCCTATCCGCCTGTCAGTTCAGAGGATAAATCTTCACTTGAAGTTGAAGAGTTGGGAATTACTTGACACAGTCAAGTTATCTCCATTTATCTAACAGGTTCACTACATAGCAATGCTTTATTAGCTACAGTGGCCGTGATTCCGGACTGTAAAATAATTTAATGTAGGGATAAATAAAGTGTTGAAAGGGGAGGTAAAGAGTGAGAACAATTTTGAATTATATATCAAGGGTTCAATGCGTCCTAATCTTTTTTTTTTGGTTGCTAAAACCAATGCGTCCTAATCAGCGAAATCGTTACTCCTATAGTTTTTTTTTTTTTTTTTTTCGCTTAATTCCAATACTTATATAGACTAGAATAAGAATAATATTAAATAATAATAATATTTATCATTTTACCTACCTTCTACTTTTTTTTGGACTTTCACACTTCCCTTCCTAAATGTATAAAATTACGACTCCGCTAAATATATATACATTATAGTTATTTAGATCGACGTAAAACTTTATAATAAACTACCTTTAAGAAAATTATATAAGTAGTACTCAAATTTATTAGAATATTAATTAATGAATACCATTGTTACATAACTATATAAAAAATTAAAAAGGCAATAACTTTTATAGATGATTGTAGTATTGTACATTGGATCTTCTGCCGTACCTGCATCGGTATGAAGCTTGTGGTTTAAAATGAGTTATATTAGGTTACAACATGAATGTACTATCTCCGAACAAAGATCACCAATGCTAGTTGTATAGTATTATAACATATTTGAAACTATATTCTTTAACCACAGGAAAATAATGGAGTTGCTTGCTAATTAGGATTTGAGGAATTCTAAGATTTAACAATTTTATTCTAACTAAATTTTGTATCTTATTTGTTATACCACAATGATCTAGCACATATTGGTGTTTTAAGAATGTTTTTCCATGAACTGTTCATATGCAGATAATGATATTGGCGGGCACAGACACGTCAACAGTGTCAATAGAATGGGCAATGTCTCTTCTGTTGAACCATCCCGAGGTGGTAAAGAAGGCTAGGCTCGAATTGGACAATCAAGTGGGCCATGATCGATTGATAAATGAGCTAGATCTCCCTAACTTGCATTACCTTCAATGCACCATATTGGAGACTTTTCGACTATGTCCGCCAGCACCACTGCTAGTACCACACCTGGCATCTGATGATTGTACCATTGGGGGTTACGATATGCCACGTGGCACAATGTTGTTGGTCAATGCGTGGGCCATCCACCGGGACCCCACAGTTTGGGTTAACCCAACTAGCTTTAAACCCGAGAGGTTTGAAGGTGGGGAACTTGAGGCCCAAAAGCTATTGACATTTGGGATGGGCCGAAGGGCCTGTCCTGGAAATAGTTTGGCCCAGCGTGTGGTGGGCTTAACTTTGGGATCATTGATTCAATGCTTTGAGTGGGAAAGGATTAGTGAGATGGAAGTGGATTTGGCCGAAGGAGATGGGCTCACGATGCCAAAAGCAGTTCCGTTGGAGGTCATGTGTAAGGCACGTGACGTCATAAACACGGATTTGATTGAACCTACAAACCGAGTTTAAGCAAAATGGGTAATACTTGAGACACACCCAAAGACACAATTTTTGGGACACAATTTTTGGGACAACCCAAGAGATGTGTAGCACATCTCTTGGGTTGTCCCAAAAATTGTGTGTTTGGGTGTGTCCCAATCTTTACTCTTAAGCAATTTCTTTATATGTTGTAGATATCTTTTTAACACGTCGGTTAAATGTTATGTTTCCATAATTATGCTTTTTCTCATTGTATATATATTGTATTGAAACTAGTCGATAACCGTGGAATGCACGGAAAAAGATAATTTATCACCAAAAAAAGAAGAAAAAATTAAGCGCTTAATAAAATAAAAAGTGATAAGAAAAAAATGATAATCGAATAACGACTATTTAAAAATGCCCTTATATTGATCAAATTTTAACCTCTAAAATTTGGGCCCTTTTGATAACTTATGTGGTGAACTGCAAAAAAAATGCAAACATGGGAGAAGTAAGTGAAATTATATCAAGCATATACATTAAGCCAAATCTTATAAGATGTCACGCCCTGGAGAAGTAAAAATAGAAAAAGCAAATTGTTCTTTTTTGGTCCTGTGGAACCGTGACTGGAGATTAACCACATTGTTATCTACTCAAATTAACAAACACAACGATAGGGAGGATGTTATTTATAGAACATATCTTATTAACAAAATCAGAGACTACAACGGAAACTCACAGGTGGCAGTCAACTAAAACTATTACAATAGTTGGCTTATAGTCTGAAGCCTACAACAGTATTAACAGAAGTATGATAAATAAATAAATTAACTATTATACAACAACAAATCTTCGTCTTGAAGCCTTTAGTTCCAAGTCTAGCTGACATCAGTCTTCCGTCCTCAATTCTTGCAAAGCACTGGACGTTGGAATGTCCAGGGCATAAACGCCATCAGTTTTAAATATAAAGCTGAGTGAGTACGTTAACCAACACTCCTGTCACACCCCGGAATCGCACAGACGACTCTAGGTCACGTGGCACGCTACCAAGGCACGTCTTAAGTCACTAAAGTTGCAAAAACCTTATTAGTAATAGTTTTGACTCATGAACTCAATACATACTAAACATTTTCAAAGAGATTTTAAACTCACACACCCAAACACATCCTAACGAAGTTCGTTTACGTGACTTTTATAGTTCAAAGGGGTCCCAAAGACACCCTCATGTTTAATTAGAAGTAAAACCAAACTCTCGAAGTAGGAGAAACAAGAAAGGACCAGAGGGTTTTCCAACCGGTCGAACTGACCCTTTCGACTGATCGAATGACCCCTGGGCAGAATCTTTCCTTAACATTTTGAAACACTTCCAAACATTTTGCCTAGAAGTCAAGCAACCACTTCGAATTTGTAACACTTCCAAACATTTTGAAATATCACATCCAATCCAAAAACATGTAAAAACACCATTGAAACATAAATTCAAACTTCTCGAGTTCATAACAACCATTTGCACAAGTTAAAGAAAGTATAAACCAAAAACCAATTCAAGTCGAACTCTTTGAGTATAACCTCTGAGTTCATCGCCCAAACCAACTAAGTAAGGTAAAGAAAAGTTGCAACATCCCCATGCTAACTAACATGATAAAACCCTTATATTACAATAGTTTAACTAGATACCCAACTACCACATGAACCACCATCCAAAGTTATGAATCTTACTACACAACTAATACAAGCATAGTCTTGAGGCTATATTACAAACTTACTTGTCATGAGTTAGAAACTAAGCTAAGTACATATACCAATCCGATTACAACTAGTTCCAGCCATATTATAAGTTTCTAATTCGAAAAGCATGAAGCTATCAACATAGCTACAACTACCCCCAAAATCCCATTTTGCCTCGCCAATGCCATTTTTACTTCTTCTTTGATCTGTAACGACCCACCTCCCCGTCTAGCAACAATATTGTCCGCTTTGGGCCTAAACACAAAGAACTTCCCAAGGGGTCACCCATCCCTGGTACTGCTCTGGCAGCAACACGCTTAACTGTGAAGTTCTTTCATGTTTAGCTCCTTTACGATTTTAAAAGGCCTTGTTGCATATAGAGGTGCGATTAATCCTTATAAATTAGTCCATGAATTTCACCTCAAGCGATGTGGAATAAGCCCTCACACCCGACCTCACCTCATCCATCTTGGCCATCCTGCCTCAGGAGTATTGGCTCTTGGTCATCACATGATCTGTCTCCTTGATCACCTATAATAGTTATTCAATAACCACTATAATATATAAGCTATATAATTATGAATGACAACAATCATGCTTATGGATAACATACATGCCCAATCTTATCTTTTACACATAACTATGGTCTACGGGAACACAAGTACCAACCACAATTTCACACTAGTCTGCGACTTTATCATAAGTCCACGCGACTAGCCGAGACCCGCGCCTCTCTGATTCAGACATGTGACCTCATAGCCAAATCGGCATCTATCACTTTACTCGATGACAAGTACAAGTTTCCCATTGACCCATATAATCAACTCAACATGCTCATATAGCCATTGTACCATATAATCACATAACTACCTCAAGACTTGTCATATTATACTAAACATGTGAAATTAAGCTAGCTAAACATGCTTAACATCACAAAGATAATCCCAAACATGCAATCATCCATTTTCCATAATTATTGTCAACTCACCTCTTGTTTTTCGCTCCTAATCACCAAATTATGATCTTAGTAAGTTCCACGTATAATTCCTATCCAAAATTTACGAGTTATGAACCAAACCCATATTTGCACCCAACAAGTGTATTTTGTCAAATGACCATTTATTTGGGGCATTTGGTCAGAAGGACTAGACATAGCCGAATGATTGTGAAAAATTTGGACTGAATGACCTTTGGATTTTTGGGCTTACCAAGGTACTTTTAACCGCACAATATAATTACTGCCAAAGCAATTCGTTCGGACATGGCATCATCGGGCTTACCACCGATCACACCATGCCACACAATCGACACTCATATAAATTTGGGAAGATTAATTGCATTGTCTGGGAATTGAAATCAAAGTTTTGGGAATTTTCAAAAGGGTTGGTCCCAAAATGTGATGATGGGTTGAAATTGTTTGAGTCAACAATTAACAATGATTCCACAATTCAATAGCCATCACTTCGGGCATGGCCAGATTGCCGGCCTTTGTTTGTTTGGGCATAATCAATTGCTTGGCAAGATCCATCCAGGCTAAGCAATGGCTGGTGCAATACAGTCAAAATGTCCCAAATTGTGAGTCACAAGAATCGTGAGTTTCAATGGGAGTTAGCACAAGTTCCAATGTTATTCATCATTGCGAACCAAGCTTCCCCAAGATGCTAACTCCCCCTCTACAAATACAGTGGTCCTCTTAAGCAGAAAGACTCCTCTAGCAATGATTCAAGGTGAAAAGTGCATGTTCATAGTGTATTACATGGTCCTTTATGCATACTTTTATCCCCAAAGTCCCTACATTTAGGTGCATTTTAATAACAATGTTTTTTTATTGTGTTAATGCTAAAATATATGTTTATGCGTTGTTTTATAGGTATTAGAATGTAAATCAATGAAGTGGAGCTAAAGAAAGTGATTCTGGTGAAGAGAACAACAAAAGCAGCTGAGAAAACGCCATTTTTGACAATGAAGACTTCAGATTTGGTAGATTTTTCCAGAGATATGAAATGTAGATATTTGAGTTATGGTCGTGTGGCCGCAAACAAGAGGTCATTCCAAGGTCCGAGTGAAAAGTTATTTCCATTCTCCCATCGGTGCGCAGAGCTGTCAAAATTAGAGAAGTTCAAGCGATTGAGGAGAGTTCAATCGATCGAACCTTCGATCGATCGAACTAAGCTCGATCGATTGAGCTCTATTTTCCCCCAAAAGTTGCGTAAATTCTGTAGGAACCCTATAAATAAGTCGTTTTGACACCAGACGAAGGGAGGACGCTCCAGAACGCAAAAAATACCATTTTAAGGTTAGATTAGGAGTAGATTATGTTAGATTCATGTTATTCTTCACCTTTTCCATTGATTTATTGAAGATTATTGAAGATTAAAGTTTAGTTCAAGTTTATTACAAGTTATATGCAGATTTATTTCAAGTTTTTCTGTTCCTTTTATTTATTTGATTGTTTGTTAATCTAGTTGTTATGATTGCTATGTTTTGTTATTTTTGCATTAGTTTTACCATGTTTCCGTAGTTTAGACGTTGGAAATATGTGATGAAATATTGATTCTTAGCTTCTACCATGTATGATATAGGAAACCTAGGCTCGATCGATCGAAGACATTTTGATCGATCGAACCAGAGCCATAGTCAAGCGATCGAAGATATTTCGATCGATTGAAGGATGATGCTGTCCGATCGATTGAGAGCGCTTCGATCGATCGAACTTGTTGATTCCTGAGATGATTCTTTTAAGTATTCCATGACTTTCTGTTTTAGAAATCTGTCATCAAATTGTCCCTATAAGCTCAGTTTGCCACAACAATTTTTAGAACTTAAAGCCTTAAGGCTATTTTCTTCAATAACTTTTGAAAACCACTTTGAATGCTAACACCATTTAGAGTGCAAGTAATAACCATTGTTTTAAACCGTCTTCCAAGTATTTTAAATAAACTGTAATGATTTAGTCCTGGTCATGAAGGGCTATTGAATCTTTATCTTTAGAAAAATACGGAATATTGAAGAGGAATGAACTCCATCGAACGTTAATGAATGTGCATGGTAGATGGTTAGGATCAATGTGGATTCACGTGTTTCCAACACCTTTAGTTTATTTATTTAATTAGTTATGTTTTTCAATGCTTTAGTTTATTATTTAGTTTAATTTAATTAATTAGGATTCGTTAGAACCTCCACTCTCACAATTCAATTTTTCTATTTCTTTAGGTGGTGACTTAGTATCTATTCTTCCTATTCCTTCCTTGTGGGATCGACCTGGACTTCCAGTACTATATTACTTGCACGATCACCCATACTTGGGTGTTGCACAAGAGCGTACAACTTTTTAGTCGTGTCAAGCAACCCAGTCAAAACACCAAAATTTCTCAAAAGCATTCAAACAACACACTTTTTAGCATACTAGTAACATTTTCTTTAGTGTTCTTACACTGTTTTTATTTTGCTTTCTTAAGCTTTATTTCTCTTAATTTCTGCACTGTACTTTGTACTACTTTCTTAAGTAATTTCTTATTTCTTGTAATTTCTGTTAATGCAATATATTTCCACTTTCAAAGCCTTGCTTTATTTCCATTTTTACCACTTTTTGACTTGTGCGCTTCAGTACAGTCAAAGAACCTATAACTAGAGTACTTTCATACTAGTTTTTTAACAAGCCCAATACAATAGAAGTCAGATCATGCATCACTTGCATAGAATTTAAGGAAAAGCCACGTTTGCCCGTACACACACACACACACACACACAATCAAGCTATAATAGCTATGGCATGCCTGAAGCAAAATAATAAGAGCGAACAATTTGGCACGCCCCGGTGGGACAACCTAGTGATGAAAATATGTACACCGAAGCATGACTATACTTCTACACTGATCAAATTCATTGGCGGAATGGAGGAATAAGCCAACTTCACAATGAAATTTGTCGCCTCAACAACGATAAATTCATTGTCTGTAGTAATTTACAGCGACATGTGACCATTGCGCCAGTTGATAACAAGCATATAGATCGGCATGACCGCGAATCACGCCGATTTGATTATGAGATCGGTCTTCTTAACCAAGATATTGACTGTTTTGAGGTTGATAAATTATTTTTCTACAAAGAAATCGGTCTCCTCAAAGACTCAAGTGGGATAGACGATCCACCACCTGAAGTGCAAGGTGATGGTTTCTTGTCTCTTGACGATATTTTAATCAGTGAATGGGTAAAGGAACTGAATACTTTACCAGATTTTCCGCTCAAAGAGCAAAACATCGACTCGATAATTAATTCGGTTAAAATGGTCTTGTTGGATTTTTGCAAAGAGGCCACACTGACTATTGACAAGCATAAAAAAAATTGCGTAATGAAAGAGAAAATCGGTTCAATAAGACCGATGAAGTCAATAAAAAAATTGACAACTCCACTAGTCAAAAAACCGATATCTCTAATCGGACTAAATCCACGGCGTCCAAGCCACATGGGGGGCAAGATAATGAGAAAATAAATTTAAATGCCAAGCTGAAAATTTTCTATCTGGCGAAAGAGCCCCTTACTAGTGTTGAAGTCCCAAAAATACAAGGGGGACAAGTCCCACAAAGACTAATTGACACAAAATCAGTCAAATATTTATCATTTGTATTTGAACATATTCCTTTGAGAAAACTAGCTCGTAAAGAATTGTTCAAGTTTTTGGCAATTTTATTGCCAAAAAACTTTTTGTGTTAAGTCATTTAATTATTTGGCGTCTAGAAATACTCATCCACACTTACTTTGTGGATCTTACCAAATTCTGGCTTTAATTTGGTGTCTCTCTTTACAACAATATTATTATCACAGAAAAAAGAGTTTATTAAATACCGTAGTCAAATATTGATTCGGTCACAATGTACTATAACTTTCAAAACAGGGCAAGTTGATTAAGCTTCTTCTTCTTTCTTTTTATTTATTTATTTGATTGAAAGACATTGAAAATGGATTATCTCATCGTTTTTGTTATCATTTCCCATGTTCAGACAATGGAGGATAATTGAAAATGGATAAAAAAAAAAGTTTCTAATTATTTTGTTAGAAGTAGAAATAGAAGCTCCGTAGCCCGGTAAATGTGGTCTAACAATCAAACCTCCTAATAACTGCCATATATTTTATTTTCTACACTTATTTAATTCAATAATTTTTTTTAACATGTTCAGAACAGTACTACTAAGACTGAACCAAAAGACCCGACAAGATAAATAATCAAATACGGCCAATAACTCGCATGTTACTGGTATCAGAGAAGTGATGTATACACTAAAGTGAGTCACTTTATGGCATGTTTGGACGTCTTATGAATTTAAACAATCCCATCCACACTGTGTATAGCATTTTTATGCACGAGTCCATCTTCTAAGATGAGACTATTTAAGAAAAAAAAAGGGGGGGGGGGGGGGGGGGGGAATTACCATGTTAATTTCTTATATATGGTTATTCTAAGAACTAATCACAAGTTACAACTTAAGGATTCAAGATTCACCCTCCATTCAAAACAGTATTAGAATCACTCACCTATATGAATTTATACAAATTAAGCCTAGAAACCCCAATTCCTTACAAATTCTTGCTCAATAATCTACCTGTGATATTCCTACATAGATTTGGGTATATCGTATGTCACCAAAAAATGTTATTGAAGCTAAAATAAAAGACATATATGTATTCCCTTTACCTCCATGAGTTCAAATATGACTTTCGTTTTGACAATAGAGGTCTGACAGCGGAGTAATCGGCATCGCAAAGCCGGAGCAACCCATTCTCTCTCCTCTATTCGACCGACTCTCTATTCTTCTTCTCTCTTTTGTTTTCTTTTTCTTCTTTTGATTAGATGTAAATGATGATGACAAGAGATGCATATCTCTTTAGGATTTTTATATAACTAAGTCATATTGTTGTTTCCCTTCCCCAAGTTCTCTGATTTTTATTATAACATCCCAACTGCTTATATTACTATCCCAATATCTAAGTGGGTGTATATCTATGTCACGTGTGGGTCCTAAACTTGATCCCAAATATTTAGTGAAGTTACTAATTAACTTACTAATTATGAATCATTTTTATATACGCTCTCACATGGGTACCCAAATTGTTACAATAAAGGGTCACAACTAACAATATAATATTAAAAGCAACATAACAAATATTTATTTAAACACATAAATGCACATAGATGCAATTTATATTACCCGAACCCTCATTGGGTCCACTTTAATACCTGACCCACCTGATATGAGAATTTTATCTGTGTTCCTACCTGAACACTTTTCTATCGGTGGATCAACAATCCCACCTTCAATCAACAAATGCATTAATAATATTTAATGCATATAAATAATATATGGGTTAAATGCATTTTTCACCCTCTAACTATACCCTGGTTAGCACTTTGGTCTCTAAATAAATTTAATTATTTATTATTATTATTATTTTTTTCTTCGTATTTTGGTCCCTCAAACAAACATTTTGTGGCAGTTTACCCTCTCCGTCACTTTTAGCGTCACTTTTGGCATCACTAATAGTGATTTTTTTCATCACTAAAGTGATGAAGGGGACAAACTGTCACAAAATGGTAGTTGAGGGACCAAAATGCAAAAAAAAAAATTATTTAGGGACCAAAGTGCCAAACATGGTATAGTTTGAGAGTGCAAAATGCATTTTACCCCATTTTTTTGGCTATGAGTGTTACACACTCTTAGCTCAATTGGATGTTTGAATATAAAGAAACAAAGGTAGAAAAGGTACCAGTAATTGGTTAGTAGGACTAATAGATTACTGGGAATAGGTTCCAGTAGCCAGTTTGTGGGAACTAACCGATTACTGGGTACTGGTACCAGTAACCGATTTGTGGGTACAAACTGATTACTGGTAGGTCGATTCTGAAAGCTTATAAATAGGAGACTTGCGGACAGAATTTAGAAGTTACTCAATTCTCAGTCCCAGATCTGTTTCTAAGCCCTAGAAACCTTCATACATTGTTCTTAGAAGGTTTCCACCAAAACCTAGTATTCGGATTCATCTAGAAGACATAAGAGTGAAGACTTCTGGAGTTGAAGGAGGAAATCTTCATCAACACAAAGGTGAAAAAAGTACTTCATCAACTTTAAAGAGAAGAGTTCTCGTCTAGATCCTACTGATCTTTGAACTATGTCTACATATGTATATAGGAGTGTGTATATATATATAAATTATACTGCATACAACTAAACGACAAGTAGATCTAAATGCTTTGAACTGCATCTTCCCTTTCCACTGCGCACTAGAACCTGTTTTCCAACATGGGGTAGATTCCCCGAACCTACCCCGATTGTGTATATATTTACATAAAAAAACCCTTCTTTATTTTGATGCTACCTTATATATCTGAGGTATTTTGGATTAAAACTGTCTTATAGTCATGCTCACAGGCCGAAGAAAGAGAAACCAACATTTTAGAGAGAGAGAGAGAGAGAGAGAGAGAGAGAGAGAGAATAAATGGTTCAAGCTCACCTGATGCTTTTCGCCTTTCACAAATCGTCACTCTGCGGCCGACCAGCCGATGTAGGTGAAGCCCTTGTAAATGGAGGGAGGAAAACGACATATCTTACTAGTTATATCACATATGTTTCCTCTCAGATCAATTTCTATTTCTTCCTCATCTTACCAGTGCTTGACTTATTAAAGGGTATGTTGGGTAATATAAATTTAAGGGCAAACATATAAGGGTCATTTAGTATAAAGTTATAACACCCGTATGTGTGTTGTTGCATTTCATTACATTGTCATGTATGATAATGTGATGTGTTATGCATTGATGGCACATCTGTGAGTGAGTTTTGACTCACGAGTTGATTTGGGTGTATATGTAACAGAACCCTTTGAGATTGTGTTGAATGAGTGTTTGGATGTTTATCTAAAAATAAATGTTTACCTGTGTATTTCACTCTCTGTATTATTATATGGTGTAGATTATATTTCCGTTGTTAATTTTCATATCCTTGTGAGGACGAATTAATACGCTGCATAATTAGTAGGCTAATTAGTAAATTTGTAAAATCATGTGAAATCGCGTTTTAGCAACCAAACGGAACTAAGATGAAAACTTTTATAATTTTTAGTTTTCACTTGTAAAACAAAGAATTAGGCGTGTAAGAAGTTTTCGAGAATAATCAGGAGTTTTGAGAACTCGTGGGGAGGTAAACACAATTTCCAAAAGTGTTGCCAATATATAGCTAGAGATATAACACCCACATTTGTGTTATTGCTTTTGCATTTCATTGTCATGCATGATAATGTGATGTGGCGTGTCTTATGACACTTGGTTGAATGAGTTTTGACTCACGAGTTGATTTGGGTGTCTGTATTAGAGAACCCTTTGAAACTGTTGTGATTGAAGATTTATTGTTGTGAAGTCTCTCCGAGTATGAGACGGTCACTGTGGAACATTTAAATGTTTATCTGAAAATAAATGTTTACCTGGGTATTTCAATATCTGTATTATTTTCTGTTTTAGAATTTATTTCTGTTGTTAGATTTAGTATCCTGGTGAGGACGAATGAACACGCTATTAATTTGGTAGGCTAATTAGCAACTTCGGAAACGTCATGTAGAAATTCGTGTTTTAGCGACCAAACGAAACTTAGTCGAAAACTTTTATAATTTTGAAGTTTCACTTATAAAGCTATGAATTAGCTGTGTAGAAAGTTTCAGAGACTGATTAGGAGTTTGGAAAACTCGTGGGGAGGTAAACGTAATTCCCCGAGAATGTTGCCTATATATAGATAGGGATGAACTTAGATTTTTTCATAACTTCTAACCTAATTCCAAAAGGAGGCCAAAAGGGGGCTAGAGGGAGATTTAGTTGCTTAGAGCTTTGCGACGCCAAACGACGACCTTCCGTCAGTTTGTTTTCTCCCAGATTTCATATTCGAGCTCCTCGAGGTAAGAGCTTCATTTTGATATATGTTAGTGCTTGTTTGGCCAAGTTTTCTGAAAAGTTATTTTCTAGAATTTTTCATAAAAGTTGATAAATGGAATTCTGATCCATAGGAATTGTACTAGACGGACTTCTGCACGTTCTTTGTGCACGGGTTTTCTTCAGATTGAATTATAGGAGCGTAAATCGGAGGTGAGTGATTCAACTATGTTTTGGAATGATTTCTTGGCATGTATTCATGTTATGTTTGAATATCATGTATTAATTCATAGAGATATCTTGGGTAGTTCATATTGGGCATTTATATTGATAAGTAGGCTCAATAGCACGGTGATATGTTTTGATTACCGCGAGTATGGTGATATGTATTTGAGCATGTTAAGTTGCTTATGTGGGTCAGAAGGAGCACGTGGTCACCGTGCCATTTTGTGGAGCCGATATAGGCATTAAGGTCGCACGATTGAAGAGAAGAATCGTGGGTCTTACCCTTTCGCGTGGACTTATTGGCGAGGAGTCGCGGATTGGGAATATGGACGGGCACGTGAGTCTCCGGCGACTAGTATGAAATGTAGAGATGTGAATGCGGACATGATTATCATTCATGTGCATATGTTGTTTTATTCACTAAGCTTTAGCTTAAACAAATCGAAATATGTGTGGTTATTCAAATAACCATTGCAGGTATAAATGCTGGCGAGGAATTGCAGAAGTGAGTACGTGGGTTGGGAGTTCGCTTGTGAGGCAACTTGAATGTTAATCTTGTAGTTTTGGGATCCTAGAAATGTTGTAATAAGAATTTGGTTGTTTTAACCCATGTTTAATTTGGTATGTTAGAATGGATTTTAAACCGTTGTAATAGTTAGTGACATGTTGTAATTCTGCTTTAGAAATATTTTAATACAGTTAAGATTACTTTGGAGTGCTTTTGAAAGTGTGTGTTTGCTCCTTGGTTGAAGTTAGAAAGCTTTTAAACTTGAGATTCTGCAGATTGGGCTGCTGCCAGGGGAGCAGTCGACTGGTCCTGTGATCAGTCGACTGAACCCTTGTATATGTTAGCTACTGCTTCTTATTATAGCAAAAGCAGTCGACTGGGCCCCGCCTCAGTCGACTGGACCCCAAATTTCAGTCGATTGGAATTGCTATTAAACCCTTTGAAAACTCCCTGCCTTCTTCCGTCGACTAAGCAGTCGACTGAGAAGTCGACTGAACCTCTGGTTTTAAAATGTGTTTTGTTTTTTCCGCTGCGTGTGTTCTTCAAACCTAATTTTGGGAACGTTAATGAATTGGTTTAGCCTCGGTGGCGTGCCACGGGCTCTGGTTCCGCTATTGTGGGACCGGGCTGTGACAAGAGATGACTTAGATATTTTTATAAAGTTTCTAACCTAAAAAGATAGGGAGGCCAAAAAGGGAGAATTTGATTCTTCAAGCTTCATGTCGACAATTAACGGACTTCTGCCCGTTTATTTTCTTTTAGATTTCATATTCGAACTCCTAGTGGTAAGAGTTTCGTTTTGATATCCATTAGGTCTTGTTTGGATAAATTTTCAAAAAACTCTTTTTCTAGAATTTTCCTAAAAAGTTGATAATTGGACTTTTGATCGATAGGAATCGTATTAGACGGACTTCTGTACGATCTTTGTGCTCGAATTTTCTTTGGAGCGGATTTTAAGAGTGTTAATCGGAGGTGAGTGATTCAACTATGTGTTTTGGAATGATTTCTTGATATGTATTCATGTTTTGTATGAAAGGCATGTGTTAGTTCATAGATATATATATATATACACACACACATATATATCGTTTAGTTTATATTGGGCAACAATATTGATAAGTAGGCCCAATTATACGGTGAAATGTTTTGATTATGTTGAAAGCGCGGTGAAATGTATTTGAGCATGTTTAATTCCTATGTGGGTCAAAGGACTGCATGTATCCAGCCATCGTTATGGAGCCGTTATAGGTATAAGGTCGCAAGTTTGAAGAAAAAGAACGTGGATCTTACGATTTCGCGTGGACTTATTGGCTAGAAGTCGTGGATTAGGAGTGTGGAACGTACGTGTGAGACTCTGGAGACTAGTATGAAATGTAAAGATGTGAATGGGAGCATGTTTATCATTCATGTGCACTGTTGTTTTATTCGTTAAGCGTTAGCTTAAACAAATCGAATATGTATGGTTATTTCAAATAACCATTTCAGGTGCAAATGTCGGCGAGGAATCGGGAAAGTGATTGCGGGGTATTGGGAGTTCAACTAGAAGGCGTTGAGCATGCTTACCTTGTAGTTTTGAATGGAAACATTGTAATAAGGATTTTCGTTGTTTTAACTATGTTTAACTTCGAATTATAGAACGGATTCATAATGTTGTAATAGTTAGGATTTTTTTGTAATTACGCTTTAGTAATGTTATAATACAGCTAGAATCGCTTTGGTAAGTTTGGAGTGTGTGTTTAATCCCTGATAGAATTCAGAAAAGCTTTTAACTTGGAAAATTCTGCAGAAAAGGCTGTTGTAGGAAAACAGTCGACTGGACCGGGGGCACAGTCGACTGGACCCCGGTTTTAGTAAAACATCCATTTGGTTTTCAAAGGGCAACAGTCGACTGGATGATGAAAACCAGTCAACTGGAATCTGTTTTCAAAACATACATTCTGCTGGGTTGGGTTCGGTCGACCGGACAAGTCCAGTCGACTGAACATTTGAGGCATCAGTCGACCGGACCTCAGAGTCAGTCGACTGGAGTGGGTTGCTGGGGATTTCTTGTTCTCTGCACTCCAAGTCAATCGACTGAGACCCCGACCCAGTCGACTGGACTGCTGGTTTTAACAAAATGAGTTGTTTTCTTTACGCTGTGTGTTCTTAAAACTAATTCTTTTGGGAACGTTAATGAATCAAGTCAACCTCGGTGGTGTGCCATGGCTTCGGTTCCGCTATTGTGGGACCGAGCTGTGACAAAAGTTCAAACTACTAGACTTTTCAAGCAATTAGTCCAGTCCAATAAACTTCTTAGTAAGAGGTCTCTCTTATATTATTTAGACACTTTTGCCCTTATTCCATAATAAATTCACCCAAATAAATGATTTGTATATTTATATATACACGATAAATATATATAAATTAGTGCCTATTGTTTTCCTAAAATCTTGGGGTTCAATTTTATCTTGTAATTGATGGCAAAATCATGTTTGAAATTCAAATATTTTTAGCTCTAATTTCAACTCTGTTAAAGCAAAATCAAACCCTATCTCTATATTTCGAGGACACAATTTTCATATATCTTTCTTCTTCCTGTCTGTTATGAAATTACACATGTTGGTGATGTGAAATTTCACAATCAGACTTACTGTTATGTAATTTCAATTGAAAATTCACAAAAAAAATCTTTTTGTTATGAAATTTCAACAAATAACTTACTACTATGAAATTTCAAAAAATAACTTACTGTCATGAAATTTCACAATCTTCAAAACACACACAAAAAATAAATGAAAATGAAAATTCACAAAAAAAAAACCTTGCTTTTATGAAATTTCACATGTTATGGATGTGAAATTTTACATTCATACTGCTGTTATGAAATTTCATGCGTTGGGGATGTGAATAATTACATCCAGACTTTGAAAAAGTCGACATCCAATTTACTAACTACATTATAATATGAAACTATCCAGCTTATTCCACCAACATCATTTTGTTGCTCAAGAAAGATTATTTTCTCATGAATTAAACAACGTAAACACCGAAAACATTGAATTCAAGAAACACTGAAAATCCTTTTAGCACAACACTGATATTGAATTCTAAAATTTTTTTTTGTACTAGAAAGTAATTTATTACGTGTGAAGAATCAAAAATTGGGATGTGAAAATTTACATTCAAGAAAACATTGAAAATCCTTTTAGCAAACCTCTGATGTTGAGTTCTAAAAAATATTTTTGTATTGGAAAATGGTTTATATCTCGTACAAAAACATACAGATTTGAAAAAAAAAAAAAATAGAAGCAAACAACATGACAAATTCGTAGAATATGAAACCCACATACCGTAAATGATGAACACATATCTTTTTGAAATCAAAACTCGAAAAAAAATGGATTCTTAAAATTAATGATGAGCTTCAAATCTATGGATTGTCAAAAAAACTGTATAATATCTTCAGTCTATTGAAGCTATGACCAATTCGTTGCTGGAATATACAATGTCAAGATTCAAACAAAAACAACCTTCCTAAATTCGTGTAGATAGGTTGTTTGCAATCACTAAGGGTTTTAAAATAGCTTAAATCATGGGAATGACATAACAAACTACCTTCCATAACAAATTTTGACCCATTTTAATGACATAAATGTGGATAAATATGTATAGACATATATATATATATATATAGTCTCTTTGCATATCTAAGGGTAAATATGTCCATAAAAATGGTACTCCCTCCGTCCCATTTTATGTGTCCATCTTTCCTTTTTGGGATGCCCCAAAATTATTGTCCACTTTTCTAAATTAGTATGCAAAGTTTATTTAGTTTCCCAAACTACCATTCCTTGCAATCAACACCAAAACAAAACAAAAAAAGAAAGTGCAATGATTATGGGCAATTGCGGAAAGTAGGTGTAGATTATTTTTGTCCCCTTAAATAGTTAGATTCCCCAAGATGGACACATAAAATGGGACAGAGGGAGCAATTAAGTGGGTCAAAGGACCTATTGCTATACTAAGAAAGGGAGAAGTCCTTATGACTACATGACCAGGGCGTAGGTAAGGATTTATCACCAAATTTCTAAACATCCTAATTGAACTTGTAAAAGAATTTGGGCAAAATAGACCATTCGTCTTCAAAAATGATAACTGGTGTCTGCTAGAATAATTGGCTAAATTTGTTGGGTTTGGTAAGGAAATTCATTTGCTGAGTTGATGCAATTGAATATGTCACAAATTGGAAGCATCAAGATTCCAAGAAGTGTTTGTTTCTTTGGTTCTTGGAAGAATTTGGAAGCTTGTGGATTTGGAGTAAAGGTCAACATTAGTTGGCTGAGAATTGCTTGGTGACTTCGTTTATTACATGCATGCATGGAAGCATAAGGAATGGGCATGGAAATTGATTAAAGTCGGTCATGCTTGGAAGCTTCAAGAATGACGGATTTGTTTGTTAAATACTAGGTCTCGTTTGGTGGTCAGAATATTCGATAAGATTACTATACTATCTGACAGGTTTGCTATTCTATTTGATCCTGTCCTATCCAACAGTCTTATCACGCCTGTTAAACGAGGCCTACGTATAGAAACCACAGCCATATATATGAATTGGTATCACTATCACTTCACCAAATGGGTCAGATGGAAGAGACCACTGTAACAGAGGGGTCACACTATTTGAGGGTGTGTGGGTAGGGGTGGCAATCGGGTCGCATTGGGTCATTATCGTGTCGGATCATTGTCGTGTCGGGTCATAATCGTGTTATTCTTAACGTGTCATATAATTGTGTCGGGTTATAGTCGTGCCGGGTCATATACGGGTCACACGTGTTCAGTTCGGATCGGTTCAAATTTATTTATTTATTTAATTTTTATTTTTTCATGTTTTGAAAACCAACCGAAGTGGTCGGTTCGATCGATTTTTTCGTCTTCTGGACGATTTTGCCAATTTGAGCGGTCAGATCGGTTTTTTAGTTATAGATAATTTTAAGAAAACCGACCGGCTAGCTTAGTTCGATTTTTCAAAAAAAGCTTACAGTCCTACTAAGAACACAAACAAGTCTTCCATAAAATGTATCAATTATTAACACGTACATCTTAAATACCAAAATACTACAAATATAACAATATCTAACTATTATAAACTTAACACTCAAGCATATCCAAACAAAATGAATAAGAAGAAATATTATTTTTACTAACTGTATAAAGAAATTTCTTCACTTGCCATCCATCAAGAATCAAGAATAATAGTTGTATTTGTCTAATTGATTAATTTGTCTCCCTCTCAATCCAGCAATTCTGGCGGGCTTCCTCCATTTTATTTTATTTTTATTTTTTTTTAATGCAATGCTTGATGCATGAATGCTTCCAGGCTCCAACTTCCTCCCTCCCTTATTAGTTATTAATTATTATTTTTTAATTACATTAGTTATTAATTATTATACATAAATTTACTTGTTTGGTAAGTTGGTAATTAGAGCAAAAAAAAAAAGAAAAAAAAATTAGTTTTTATTTATATAAATTTTAAATAAATATGTTTTTTTTTTTAAAAATACATATTTTCTTAATTCTTATTTTTATTATTTGTATTTTAGATTTCCATAATATTAAAAATTATTTTTAGAAAAAAAAAATGCCCCAACTGCACTTAAATACTTAATCGGGTCAAACGGATTAAACGGGTTGACCCGCTTCAACCCGTTTATTAATCGTGTCAAATGGGTCGACTCGTTTATGACTTGTGCCCTTATACGGGTCACCTAAACCCGTTTATTTTCGTGTCGGGTTGCCGTGTCGAAAATTGCCACCCCTATGTGTGGGACTATCACCACCCATATGGATGGACACGCGTCCAAATTTGCAGAGAGTTTTGTTCAGGTTCTGTTTGGATGCTCTCGTTTGTATTCACCATCATAAATAAGAAATTACATAGTTGCATTGTTACTTTTGAATTATTTGTTCATCCTTTCGTTCTTGTTTGTATTATTGCTTGGTACACGCTTCCGTTGTAACAATTTCCATGTTAATAAGTGCCCGTTCTTTACTTTAATTGTAATATTCCTAAAAATATTTTAGCTATGTCAACTATTTAACCTTCAATTTCAGCACGATTCTTTATTTTGTCTAGTTATTTTCCTTTACTACGTTTTCTTTGGTTGTAATTTGTGCCAATTTAATCAATGTTTTAAAAATCGAACCGGGCAAGATTTCGACCACTGGAACTGGAAATCGGGCCTTTAAACGGTCAACAGAGAACCGGTAACTGCTAAGAGATAGAAAACTGTGATATTTTTTAAAAACCGTCCAAATCGGACAGTTGAACCGTTGTTAGTAAAAACCGTTCACGGTTTAATTGAACCAGACCGGTAACTAACTTTAAAAAATTGGGAAAACCAAATGAGGCCTTTTATGTTGTTTCACTTTCATGAATTGCGATTGCAATTGCGAGAGCCAACACCGCCTCTTCCGACGCAACACCACCCGGCCCCTTCACCGGAAGTTGCTTCGTCACTGTCACTTTGGCTCACCCGCGTCATGCCTTGGCTTTGTCTTCCTCCACCCTTGGCTCACCGACATCACCATTGACTTCGTGTATTTCTCGACCTGCCGCCTCCGCTGCTTAGACCTGTGTAACTTAACCTTTCTTTCAAGCAAAAAAAACAAAAAGCCAAACATTGACTTCCCAAGAAATAAGCCATGAGCCCAATATCAGTCATCTCAAATTCCCGAGTCATTGACTTCTTAAAATCTTCCATCATTGAAGGATTATTGCCTGTGAAGATCAAATCATCTACATATAGACAAACAAGTAGAACATCTCCACATTTGTTAGTCTTCATGTATAAAGCATGCTCATAAGGACACTTAGAAAAACCATGCTCAATGAAATACTTATCTATACGTGCATTCCATGCCCTTGGAGCTTGTTTTAGCCCATAGAGAGCCCTTTTCAACTTGTAAACTTTTCCTTCATGACCTTTCTTCTCAAAACCCAATGGTTGCTCAACATAAACTTCTTTATCAAGATAGCCGTTTAAAAATGAGGATTTGACATCCATTTGAAATATTTTCCATTTCTTTTGAGCTGCTAAGGAAATAAGAAGACGTACCGTCTCTAGTCGTGCAACCGGGGCAAAAACTTCATCATAATCAGTGCCTTGTTGTTGTTTGTAGCCTTTAACTACAAGCCTTGCCTTGAATTTCTCCACTTCTCCTTTGACATTTCTCTTGGTCTTGTAAACCCATTTTACTCCAATTGCTTTATGTCCTTCTGGAAGAGAAGTGAGTTCCGATGTATTATTCCTTTCAATAGCTTGAATTTCTTCATGCATAGCAAGTCTCCATTTTTCCTCTTTATGTGCTTCTTCAAAGCTAATTGGATCGCTTCTTGTAAAAAGACAAAACATAGTAAAATCTTCTTCATTAGAATCATCGATTCTTCTTGTAACATCATAAAGCTCTTTAACTCTTCTTGTCTTTTGGGCTGGTCTTTCACTAGACATTGGACTAGTGACTTCTCTTTGAGGAGACATGGCTGCACCATTTTCTGGAATGCTATTTTCTTCTTCTTCTTCTTCGAGTAAAATTCCATTCTCTTGAGATTTTCCTTTCCAATCCCACACTGAAACTTCATCAAATTCAACATCTCTTGAAAAGAACACCTTTTTTGTGATGGGATTGTACAATTTGTAGCCATTCTCTCCATAGCCCAAGAAAATTGCCTTTTCTCCTTTGTCCTCCAATTTTGTTCTTCTTTGCTCAGGCACTTTAGCATAAGCAACACATCCAAAAATTCGCAAATGACCAACACTTGGCTTTTGTGAACTCCAAGCTTCTTTCGGTGTAAAATCACCTAGCCTTCTAGCTGGGAACCTATTTAATAAATAAACAGCACAAGCAACGGCTTCTCCCCAAAATTCTTTTGGCACATTTCTTTCTCTCAACATGCAACGGACAAGATTCAGAATGGTTCTATTTTTCCTTTCTGAGACACCATTTTGTTGGGGGGGTATATGGTATTGTAAATTGATGAACAATCCCATTTTCTTTACAAAAATTTTCACAATCATTTGATGTGTATTCTCCACCACAATCGGATCTTAATGCCTTGCTATTGAAACCACTTTGCTTTTCAACTAAACTTTTGAACTCTTTGAATTTTTGAAAAACTTCACTGTTTTCTTTTATGAGGTAAACCCATGTCTTGCCACTAAAATCATCAGTGAAGGTAAGAAAATACCTGTTTCCACCAAGAGATATTGCTTTAATTGGGCCGCACACATCTGAGTGCACCAATTGAAGAGGATGAGTTGCCCTTCTCGACTTTCCTTTTGTGAAACTTTTCCTTTGTTGCTTTCCAATGATGCATCCTTCACACCTCTTCACAGGCCAGTCAATTCAAAAAATTCCTGTCACCATATTTTCCTTTGACAAAACATTTAGTCCTTGAAAATTCAAATGTCCAAATCTAAGATGCCAAAGAGTAGAATGATCCACAATTTTTGCTTTGAGACATCTTGATTGGTCAATTTTGAGATTGAGCGGAAACATTCTATTTTTTGTCATCTTAACACGAGTTACCAAATTATCATTTTTATCACGAATGCAAAGGCCTAAATCCTTCATGTGAATGTCATAGCCCTTTTCAAGCAATTGTCCCAAACTAAGAATATTACTTTTCAAGTCGGGAACATAATAAACATTGGAAATTAATTGTTGCTCACCATTTATTGAGGTTATAAGAATTTTACCTCTTCCATTCACGGGCCTTTTCATCAAATCTCCGAGCACAATTTTGCCGTTGTAGCTTTCATCAATTTCCACGAACAAATCTTTCTTCCCACATATGTGATTGCTAGCACCAGTGTCAAGATACCACTCACTTCCTTGGTTTGAAACAGAATCATTGCAGGCTAAAAATATAGTACGCTCTTCTTCTTTGGTTTGTTCTTTAGCCAACTGTACTTCCTCTTCATTGGTAGTGTTTTGATACCAACATTCAGAAGTATAATGACCGGTTTCTTACAAATGTTGCAATATTTTTCAGATCTTCCATACCGTGGTCTATAATAGGGCCTTGAGTACCGACCTCTTCCACGGCCTCGTGGGTTGCTCCATTGTTGCCTTTTGTCACCTCCATTGTTTTGATCACATTGCTCACTTCTTTGTGTCTCTTCACGGTCAAATAGTCCTCCTCGACCTCTTCTTCCAAAACCTCGATCTCGTTGGAATCTTCCACGTTTGGTATTCCATGTAGTAACCCATAAATTTTGGATTTCTTTATTATACATTGTCACGACCCATCCCACTACGCGTGGAAATAGGACACGTGGCACACCATCAAGGCTTATCCAGTTCCATTTAAAGTAATACCGCAGTGGAAAACATTACTAAAATCCATCAAAATTAGAGTTATAAAAAGTTTTGGCTAATTGGAACACATCCAAAAGAATTCATTTTGAAAACAAAGGTCTTAAAATATATGAAGGAGTACTCATTTAAACATTGATATCGCATAGGGGACTTATGCTTTTAATCTATGCATTCTGATGAGAGTTGGATCGAGCAAAGAAAAGTTCGATTGAGCGAGCTCTGGGCAGAGAATTCACTCTACAGAAGTTGGATTAAGCAGAGAAAAGTTCGATTGAGCGAACTCTGGGCAGAGAATTCACTCTACAGAAGTTGGATTAAGTAGAGAAAAGTTCGATTGAGCGAACTCTGGGCAGAGAATTCACTCTACAGAAGTTTGATTAAGCACAAAGAGTTCGATTAAGCGAGAACTCTGTACAATATTCAAAACAACCACATTCACCACCAAATTTTAACATGTTAACACTTACTACAGGTGTTCAATTACAAGATTACATTACTACGAAACTAAATCCAAGATCTATTACAACATTTTATAGCTTCCCAAATCCTTATACAAGTTTAGGAAAAAGGAACAAAACATATAAACAACGTGTTTCCCCCGGCATTTCTCAACGGCCTCACTCCTCATGCTTCTTCTTGTCTTTCTTCTTACCTGCAATGGAGTATATCTCCACTGCTTAGCTATATGCTGAGTGCACAAGTCTAACATATGCAATATGTGACAAAACATGTTCTAATCTCACAATTCATACAAATAGTCTCTAGGGAGAAAAATACGCCTTCATCCGGTAGCGGCAAGTCCAAGCCTTAAACTGCGATGTCAATGGCTAGTCCAAGCCTACAACCATTACATCCCCAAGTGCCCTGGCAAGTCCAAGCCTTCAACCATGCACAGTAGCCGTTGCTACTAAAATTCTCAAATATCGAGAAGCTTACTCCGGCATGAATTTGTATAAGATTCCCCCTTTGACCCACATAGACAACTCAACGTGCTCGCGTCAATTTAGACATGCTTTTCACAATTTAGCGCGTGCATAATTAACGGGCCTACAATTAACGCATGGATTTTGCCCGGATCTCAATTTCGTCGCCGAAATTTAAAACATGTAATTCCCTATGTTTCACAAGTTAGGACTTCATACCTCGTGCGATTTTTCCCAAACTTTGAAGGATCGACTAGGGGGCCAATTAATCATCGGATTTCGAATTTGAGACGATTCCTACAAGTTTTACTGGGTTTTCTCCAAAAGTCTAGAAATTAGCTTTTTATAAAAATTAGCCAAATATTCTCCACTCAAAATTAAGTAGGCTATTACCACATGTGTTTGAAAACTATTTAGAATACAAAATTTGGAAGCATGGCACTATACTGATCTATAAGTTGAAATACAAACACACTCTAAAATCAATAGTTGACACACGCTAATTGCCTAAAACTTATGAGTCAGACTACAATGAATCAAAGTGGTTTAGCTTGAGGTGAAGCAAACCACCTTGCCATGTGTGTCCTGTTGACCAAGTTGGAAGCATTAAATGCAAGGCAACCCACCACAACTAGGGATGGCAATGGGGCGGGTTTTCTGGGTTCCCCGCCCCGCCCCGCCCCTAATAGGTAGGGTATGGGGGAGGCTTGATAGGGGTAGGGGCGGGTATGGGGGTGGTTTTTGTAACCCGAGTCGGGGTTGGGGGTAGGGTCGAAAAACCTGAACCCGCCCCGATAAGGTATAATATATGTATATGTATTGTATTTTGCATAACTGCTTAACTAGCCCTAGAATCCTCTAGAGTATAAATACTAAAATAACTAGGTTACTCTCACGGTAAGAGCTAGAGTATGAGACGGTCACTGTGGAACATTTAAATGTTTATCTGAAAATAAATGTTTACCTGGGTATTTCAATATTTGTATTATTTTCTGTTTTAGAATTTATTTCTGTTGTTAGATTTAGTATCCTGGTGAGGACGAATGAACACGCTATTAATTTGGTAGGCTAATTAGCAACTTCGGAAACGTCATGTAGAAATTCGTGTTTTAGCGACCAAACGAAACTTAGTCGAAAACTTTTATAATTTTGAAGTTTCACTTATAAAGCTATGAATTAGCTGTGTAGAAAGTTTCAGAGACTGATTAGGAGTTTGGAAAACTCGTGGGGAGGTAAACGTAATTCCCCGAGAATGTTGCCTATATATAGATAGAGATGAACTTAGATTTTTTCATAACTTCTAACCTAATTCCAAAAGGAGGCCAAAAGGGGGCTAGAGGGAGATTTAGTTGCTTAGAGCTTTGCGACGCCAAACGACGACCTTCCGTCAGTTTGTTTTCTCCCAGATTTCATATTCGAGCTCCTCGAGGTAAGAGCTTCGTTTTGATATATGTTAGTGCTTGTTTGGCCAAGTTTTCCGAAAAGTTATTTTCTAGAATTTTTCATAAAAGTTGATAAATGGAATTCTGATCCATAGGAATTGTACTAGACGGACTTCTGCACGTTCTTTGTGCACGGGTTTTCTTCAGATTGAATTATAGGAGCGTAAATCGGAGGTGAGTGATTCAACTATGTTTTGGAATGATTTCTTGGCATGTATTCATGTTATGTTTGAATATCATGTATTAATTCATAGAGATATCTTGGGTAGTTCATATTGGGCATTTATATTGATAAGTAGGCTCAATAGCACGGTGATATGTTTTGATTACCGCGAGTATGGTGATATGTATTTGAGCATGTTAAGTTGCTTATGTGGGTCAGAAGGAGCACGTGGTCACCGTGCCATTTTGTGGAGCCGATATAGGCATTAAGGTCGCACGATTGAAGAGAAGAATCGTGGGTCTTACCCTTTCGCGTGGACTTATTGGCGAGGAGTCGCGGATTGGGAATATGGACGGGCACGTGAGTCTCCGGCGACTAGTATGAAATGTAGAGATGTGAATGCGGACATGATTATCATTCATGTGCATATGTTGTTTTATTCACTAAGCTTTAGCTTAAACAAATTGAAATATGTGTGGTTATTCAAATAACCATTGCAGGTATAAATGCTGGCGAGGAATTGCAGAAGTGAGTACGTGGGTTGGGAGTTCGCTTGTGAGGCAACTTGAATGTTAATCTTGTAGTTTTGGGATCCTAGAAATGTTGTAATAAGAATTTGGTTGTTTTAACCCATGTTTAATTTGGTATGTTAGAATGGATTTTAAACCGTTGTAATAGTTAGTGACATGTTGTAATTCTGCTTAAGAAATGTTTTAATACAGTTAAGATTACTTTGGAGTGCTTTTGAAAGTGTGTGTTTGCTCCTTGGTTGAAGTTAGAAAGCTTTTAAACTTGAGATTCTGCAGATTGGGCTGCTGCCAGGGGAGCAGTCGACTGGTCCTGTGATCAGTCGACTGAACCCTTGTATATGTTAGCTACTGCTTCTTATTATAGCAAAAGCAGTCGACTGGGCCCCGCCTCAGTCGACTGAACCCCAAATTTCAGTCGACTGGAATTGCTATTAAACCCTTTGAAAACTCCCTGCCTTCTTCCGTCGACTAAGCAGTCGACTGAGAAGTCGACTGAACCTCTGGTTTTAAAATGTGTTTTGTTTTTTCCGCTGCGTGTGTTCTTCAAACCTAATTTTGGGAACGTTAATGAATTGTTTAGCCTCGGTGGCGTGCCACGGGCTCTGGTTCCGCTATTATGGGACCGGGCTGTGACATTTAGTGGTATCAGAGCATAAGTTTAGAGCCTTGGGGACGAGTGATGTTATATATGCTGAGCGACGTCGAGTGGAGTGTGTAATTGTGAAGATAATTATTATCATTATAGAAATGCTTCATGTGTTAGCATTTGTTGATTGTGATGAACTGTGGACATATATCTATATTGTGGCATAGCATGCATGGTCATTATGCATTGAACTCAACAGGATAATATTTGAAACATTATGGCTGATCCACCAAGAGAATTGTCACTGCATTCGCGGATGGACCAAATAGTAAACATGGTGGGAAATTTCATACAAGCGGTAAGTGAAAGAGAACAGATGAACGTTCAGCCTCCTTCAGTGGAAATTCGTTATGTCAATGCACCACTGGCACCGCGACCTCAACACACAATCGTAGAACAGTTTCATAAACGGAAACCGACGTTGTATCATGGATAGGTTGACATAGACTTGGCCGATCATTGGATGATGGACATGGAAAGACATTTCCATCAGGTAATATGTACTGATGAGGAGAAAATTTTATGCGCATCCGATACGTTGATGGGCGAAGCATTGGATTGGTGGAACAACGTGCTTGAACAAGGGAAGCCAACCACGTGGGAAGCATTTAAAGAAGAATTCAACAAACGTTTCTTCCCGCAATCTGCTTATACCCAGAAACGTCAAGAGTTTGCGAGTTTGGTTCAGGGAGATATGACTGTGGGTGAGTATGTTTCTCGTTTCAATGCCTTGTTACGATTTGGGAAAACTACCGTTCCGACTGATAGGGATAAAGCTCGTAAGTTTGAGGAAGGGCTTAGAGAGAATATCCGTGGCCGTGTGGACATGTTGCAACACCCGACCGTTTCTCTAGTCGAGGAAGCCGCCCGTATAGCTGAGAAGAGTGTCGACCGATATCGACAAGGGCAACAAGGAAAGAGAGCAAATGACAATAGGGGCAAGAGTCAAGGGAATGCGAAGAAACCGTTCACGCAAGGTTCGAGATCATATATGAGTAGCCAAGGAGGGAGTACGTTCATGGGGGACTCGAGACCGTTGTGTCCAACATGTAACCAGCGACACAGAGGGACTTGCTACCAATTGAGCACCTGTTACTTCTGCAAGCAGTTAGGACACATATCCCGAAATTGTCCTTTGAATACAAACTCGACCACACCAAATACCTTTTCAAATACGAAGAGCTACAACCCAGAGATGAGGGGAAAATGTTTTGACTGTGGACAACTGGGGCATATAGCGAAGAATTGTCCAAGTAAGAGACAACCGGGAATGAGTACCGGGGCATCGAGTGTGCCAAGCAGATCAAGAGTAGAACCTCGAGTGGATAAAGGGAAATGAGTCGCGCAACAACAAGGACGATACTTCCAGCTCAGGCTGGGGAATACAGATGATACCGTCGTATCAGGTATTCTTCCTATTTGTTTGTATCCTGCACGTATACTTATGGATTCTGGTTCAACGCATTCATTTGTATCACGTGATTTTGTTAAGCATTTAACTGTTAAGTCAGAACCGCTAGGATATGATTTGTGTGTATCATTGCCTAGTAGTGAACCGCTAGTTACTTCTTCGATATTCAAGTCATGTGAAATCAAGATAGGTGATAAAGTCTTGAGCGTTGATTTGATTCCGTTGACGGTGAATTACTTTGATGTTATCTTGGGTATGGATTGGTTGTCGGTTAATCAAGCCAGAATCGATTGTGAACAGAAACGGGTTAGTTTCTATCCGTCAGGGCAAGAAGAGTTTACTTTTCAGGGTAAGGGAGTGATTGTACCGTCGTACTTGATATCAGCGATTCAAGCAAGTAAGATGTTGAAGAAGGGTTGTTCGGGTTTCTTATGCTCAATTATCGACACGAGAGTTCTTGGACCACTAATAGAAGACATTTCAGTAGTTCAAGAATGTCCAGATGTTTTTCCCTATAAGTTACCCGACGTATTGATTGAAAGAGAGCTTGAGTTTACAATAGAAGTAGTACCAGGGTCACAACCGGTATCCAAAGCACCGTACCGAATGGCACCGATAGAGTTGAAAGAATTGAAGGTTCAGTTACAAGAACTACTTGAGAAGGGTTTTATCCGACCTAGTGTTTCACCATGGGGAGCTCCAGTCTTGTTTGTGAAGAAGAAAGATGGAACAATGCGTATGTGCATCGACTACCGGGAATTGAATAAGTTAACCGTCAATAACAAGTATCCATTGCCACGAATAGATGACTTGTTTGATCAGTTACAAGGGGCTCAGGTATTTTCGAAGATCGACTTGAGATCCGGTTACCATCAGTTGAAAGTCAAAGAGGAAGATGTTGAGAAGACAGCTTTTAGGACTCGATATGGTCACTTTGAATTTTTGGTTATGCCATTTGGAGTGACTAATGCACCAGCTGCTTTCATGGATTTGATGAACCGTGTTTTCAAAGATTATTTAGATGAGTTCGTTATCGTGTTCATAGATGACATCCTAATCTACTCCAAAAGCGTTGAAGATCACGAGCATCATTTGCGATTAGCTTTACAACGATTGCGTGAAAAGAGATTATTCGGCAAATTGAAGAAGTGTGAGTTTTGGTTAACCGAGATAGCTTTTCTTGGACATATAGTATCGGCAAAGGGAATTTCTGTAGACCCTCAGAAGATAGAAGCAGTTACCAACTGGGTGAGACCAACGAATGTGACAGACATCAGAAGTTTTCTAGGATTAGCTCGGTATTATCGGAGATTTGTAAAAGACTTTTCGCGTATAGTAATGCCGATGACACAGTTAATGAGGAAAGATATTGCTTTTGTTTGGAGTCCGGAATGTGAAGAAAGTTTTCAAGAGTTGAAAGGTCGACTAGTGAAAGCACCAATTTTAGCCGTTCCATCAGGGACTGAAGGGTTTATCATTTACAGTGATGCATCATATAGAGGTTTAGGTTGCGTTCTTATGCAAGGTGATAAAGTCATTGCGTATGCATCGAGACAACTTAGACCGCACGAGAAGAATTATCCAACACATGATCTAGAATTGGCCGCCGTGATTTTTGCATTGAAGATTTGGCGTCATTATCTAAACGGAGAGAAATGTGAGATCTATACGGATCACAAGAGTTTGAAGTACTTGTTTACACAACGAGATTTGAACATGAGGCAAAGGAGATGGCTAGAGTTGATGAAGGACTATGACTTGTCAATTCAATATCATCCGGGCAAGGCGAATGTCGTCACCGATGCTCTTAGTCGCAAAGTACCAACCAACACCGCATCAGATTTGACTTCTCAGAAAGAACTGATACGAGATATGGAGAATTTGGAGCTTGAAGTGATACCGAGGAGTGAAAGTGGCTTGATGTCAACGATGGTGGCACAACCACTCTTGATTCACGAGATCACGGAGAAACAACTTCAAGACGTGGCTTTGAAGAAGATTTGTGATGAGATTCCGATGGGCAAACAACCGGGATTTACTTTTGAGAATGATGTTTTGAGATTGAGGGGTAGAATTTGTGTGCCTAATGAGAAGGAGTTGAAACGGAACATCCTAGAGGAAGCACACAATACGAAGTATACCGTTCATCCGGGAAGCACCAAGATGTATAGAGACTTGAGACATGTTTATTGGTGGCCGGGAATGAAGAGGGAAATAGCACGTTATGTTTCGTGTTGTACTAGTTGTCAACAAGTAAAGGCCGAACGCCAAGTACCCTCAGGATTGTTACAACCGTTACCGATAGTCGAGTGGAAATGGGAGCACATAACAATGGATTTTGTTAGTGGATTTCCGAGGTCGAAGAGATCGAACACTATTATTAGGGTAATTTTTTATCGTTTGACGAAGTCGTCGCACTTCCTACCACTTCGAACGACTAAGCCGATGACGTTAGCTAAGTTGCATATTCGCGAAATTGTGAGACTACATGGTATCCCAATTTCTATCGTTTCGGATAGGGATAGTAGTTTTACATCAAAGTTTTGGAGAACCTTGCAAGAAGCAATGGGTACCAAATTGCACTTTAGTACATCTTTTCATCCTCAGACCGATGGTCAATCAGAGAGAGTAATCCAGATTTTGGAAGACATGCTTAGGCTATGTGTACTTGATTTTCAGGGTGATTGGGAAGACCATTTGCCGTTGATTGAGTTTGCATATAACAACAGTTTTCAGTCGAGTATTGGAATGGCTCCTTATGAAGCTTTATATGGTCGTGCATGTCGTTCACCAATTAGTTGGACAGAGGTGGGAGAAAGAAAGATTGAAGGGCCAAAAATTGTACAAGAAACGACGGATAAGATAAAGGTAATTCGACAACGGTTACTGACAGCTCAGAGTAGGTATAAGAGTTATGCCGATAAGCGTAGACGATCGTTGGAATTCGATGTAGGAGACTTGGTGTATTTGAAGGTGTCACCTTCAAAGGGAATAACCAGATTTGGTAGATACGGGAAACTCAACCCGAGATATGTAGGACCTTTTGAAATCATTGGAAAGGTTGGACCCGTAGCTTATCGTTTGAACTTGCCGAGCGAGTATGCTCAAGTTCATAACGTGTTTCATGTATCGTTGTTACGCAAACAATTAGTGGAAGATAAAGATCAAGTGATGACTCCGACATCGAATGAGATTCAGAGTGATTTGACATATATCACATATCCAGTAGAGATCTTAGACCAGAAGGATCAAGTCTTACGAAATAAAGTAATATCAAAAGTGAAAGTGTTATGGCGTAGCCAAACTACGGAAAAGATGACGTGGGAGATAGAAGACGAGATGCATACTCAGTATCTGCACCTTTTCGAGACTTGAGGTATAAGTTTGGGGGCAAACTTCTTTTAAGGGGGAGAGTATTATAACACCCACATTTGTGTTATTGCTTTTGCATTTCATTGTCATGCATGATAATGTGATGTGGCGTGTCTTATGACACTTGGTTGAGTGAGTTTTGACTCACGAGTTGATTTGGGTGTCTGTATTAGAGAACCCTTTGAAACTGTTGTGATTGAAGATTTATTGTTGTGAAGTCTCTCCGAGTATGAGACGGTCACTGTGGAACATTTAAATGTTTATCTGAAAATAAATGTTTACCTGGGTATTTCAATATCTGTATTATTTTCTGTTTTAGAATTTATTTCTGTTGTTAGATTTAGTATCCTGGTGAGGACGAATGAACACGCTATTAATTTGGTAGGCTAATTAGCAACTTCGGAAACGTCATGTAGAAATTCGTGTTTTAGCGACCAAACGAAACTTAGTCGAAAACTTTTATAATTTTGAAGTTTCACTTATAAAGCTATGAATTAGCTGTGTAGAAAGTTTCAGAGACTGATTAGGAGTTTGGAAAACTCGTGGGGAGGTAAACGTAATTCCCCGAGAATGTTGCCTATATATAGATAGAGATGAACTTAGATTTTTTCATAACTTCTAACCTAATTCCAAAAGGAGGCCAAAAGGGGGCTAGAGGGAGATTTAGTTGCTTAGAGCTTTGCGACGCCAAACGACGACCTTCCGTCAGTTTGTTTTCTCCCAGATTTCATATTCGAGCTCCTCGAGGTAAGAGCTTCGTTTTGATATATGTTAGTGCTTGTTTGGCCAAGTTTTCCGAAAAGTTATTTTCTAGAATTTTTCATAAAAGTTGATAAATGGAATTCTGATCCATAGGAATTGTACTAGACGGACTTCTGCACGTTCTTTGTGCACGGGTTTTCTTCAGATTGAATTATAGGAGCGTAAATCGGAGGTGAGTGATTCAACTATGTTTTGGAATGATTTCTTGGCGTGTATTCATGTTATGTTTGAATATCATGTATTAATTCATAGAGATATCTTGGGTAGTTCATATTGGGCATTTATATTGATAAGTAGGCTCAATAGCACGGTGATATGTTTTGATTACCGCGAGTATGGTGATATGTATTTGAGCATGTTAAGTTGCTTATGTGGGTCAGAAGGAGCACGTGGTCACCGTGCCATTTTGTGGAGCCGATATAGGCATTAAGGTCGCACGATTGAAGAGAAGAATCGTGGGTCTTACCCTTTCGCGTGGACTTATTGGCGAGGAGTCGCGGATTGGGAATATGGACGGGCACGTGAGTCTCCGGCGACTAGTATGAAATGTAGAGATGTGAATGCGGACATGATTATCATTCATGTGCATATGTTGTTTTATTCACTAAGCTTTAGCTTAAACAAATTGAAATATGTGTGGTTATTCAAATAACCATTGCAGGTATAAATGCTGGCGAGGAATTGCAGAAGTGAGTACGTGGGTTGGGAGTTCGCTTGTGAGGCAACTTGAATGTTAATCTTGTAGTTTTGGGATCCTAGAAATGTTGTAATAAGAATTTGGTTGTTTTAACCCATGTTTAATTTGGTATGTTAGAATGGATTTTAAACCGTTGTAATAGTTAGTGACATGTTGTAATTCTGCTTTAGAAATATTTTAATACAGTTAAGATTACTTTGGAGTGCTTTTGAAAGTGTGTGTTTGCTCCTTGGTTGAAGTTAGAAAGCTTTTAAACTTGAGATTCTGCAGATTGGGCTGCTGCCAGGGGAGCAGTCGACTGGTCCTGTGATCAGTCGACTGAACCCTTGTATATGTTAGCTACTGCTTCTTATTATAGCAAAAGCAGTCGACTGGGCCCCGCCTCAGTCGACTGGACCCCAAATTTCAGTCGATTGGAATTGCTATTAAACCCTTTGAAAACTCCCTGCCTTCTTCCGTCGACTAAGCAGTCGACTGAGAAGTCGACTGAACCTCTGGTTTTAAAATGTGTTTTGTTTTTTCCGCTGCGTGTGTTCTTCAAACCTAATTTTGGGAACGTTAATGAATTGGTTTAGCCTCGGTGGCGTGCCACGGGCTCTGGTTCCGCTATTGTGGGACCGGGCTGTGACAAGAGATGACTTAGATATTTTTATAAAGTTTCTAACCTAAAAAGATAGGGAGGCCAAAAAGGGAGAATTTGATTCTTCAAGCTTCATGTCGACAATTAACGGACTTCTGCCCGTTTATTTTCTTTTAGATTTCATATTCGAACTCCTAGTGGTAAGAGTTTCGTTTTGATATCCATTAGGTCTTGTTTGGATAAATTTTCAAAAAACTCTTTTTCTAGAATTTTCCTAAAAAGTTGATAATTGGACTTTTGATCGATAGGAATCGTATTAGACGGACTTCTGTACGATCTTTGTGCTCGAATTTTCTTTGGAGCGGATTTTAAGAGTGTTAATCGGAGGTGAGTGATTCAACTATGTGTTTTGGAATGATTTCTTGATATGTATTCATGTTTTGTATGAAAGGCATGTGTTAGTTCATAGATATATATATATACACACATATATATCGTTTAGTTTATATTGGGCAACAATATTGATAAGTAGGCCCAATTATACGGTGAAATGTTTTGATTATGTTGAAAGCGCGGTGAAATGTATTTGAGCATGTTTAATTCCTATGTGGGTCAAAGGACTGCATGTATCCAGCCATCGTTATGGAGCCGTTATAGGTATAAGGTCGCAAGTTTGAAGAAAAAGAACGTGGATCTTACGATTTCGCGTGGACTTATTGGCTAGAAGTCGTGGATTAGGAGTGTGGAACGTACGTGTGAGACTCTGGAGACTAGTATGAAATGTAAAGATGTGAATGGGAGCATGTTTATCATTCATGTGCATTGTTGTTTTATTCGTTAAGCGTTAGCTTAAACAAATCGAATATGTATGGTTATTTCAAATAACCATTTCAGGTGCAAATGTCGGCGAGGAATCGGGAAAGTGATTGCGGGGTATTGGGAGTTCAACTAGAAGGCGTTGAGCATGCTTACTTTGTAGTTTTGAATGGAAACATTGTAATAAGGATTTTCGTTGTTTTAACTATGTTTAACTTCGAATTATAGAACGGATTCATAATGTTGTAATAGTTAGGATTTTTTTGTAATTACGCTTTAGTAATGTTATAATACAGCTAGAATCGCTTTGGTAAGTTTGGAGTGTGTGTTTAATCCCTGATAGAATTCAGAAAAGCTTTTAACTTGGAAAATTCTACAGAAAAGGCTGTTGTAGGAAAACAGTCGACTGGACCGGGGGCACAGTCGACTGGACCCCGATTTTAGTAAAACATCCATTTGGTTTTCAAAGGGCAACAGTCGACTGGATGATGAAAACCAGTCAACTGGAAATCTGTTTTCAAAACATACATTCTGCTGGGTTGGGTTCGGTCGACCGGACAAGTCCAGTCGACTGAACATTTGAGGCATCAGTCGACCGGACCTCAGAGTCAGTCGACTGGAGTGGGTTGCTGGGGGTTTCTTGTTCTCTGCACTCCAAGTCAATCGACTGAGACCCCGACCCAGTCGACTGGACTGCAGGTTTTAAAAAAATGAGTTGTTTTCTTTACGCTGTGTGTTCTTAAAACTAATTCTTTTGGGAACGTTAATGAATCAAGTCAACCTCGGTGGTGTGCCATGGCTTCGGTTCCGCTATTGTGGGACCGAGCTGTGACAAAAGTTCAAACTACTAGACTTTTCAAGCAATTAGTCCAGTCCAATAAACTTCTTAGTAAGAGGTCTCTCTTATATTATTTAGACACTTTTGCCCTTATTCCATAATAAATTCACCCAAATAAATGATTTGTATATTTATATATACACGATAAATATATATAAATTAGTGCCTATTGTTTTCCTAAAATCTTGGGGTTCAATTTTATCTTGTAATTGATGGCAAAATCATGTTTGAAATTCAAATATTTTTAGCTCTAATTTCAACTCTGTTAAAGCAAAATCAAACCCTATCTCTATATTTCGAGGACACAATTTTCATATATCTTTCTTCTTCCTGTCTGTTATGAAATTACACATGTTGGTGATGTGAAATTTCACAATCAGACTTACTGTTATGTAATTTCAATTGAAAATTCACAAAAAAAAATCTTTTTGTTATGAAATTTCAACAAATAACTTACTACTATGAAATTTCAAAAAATAACTTACTGTCATGAAATTTCACAATCTTCAAAACACACAAAAAATAAATGAAAATGAAAATTCACAAAAAAAAATCCTTGCTTTTATGAAATTTCACATGTTATGGATGTGAAATTTTACATTCATACTGCTGTTATGAAATTTCATGCGTTGGGGATGTGAATAATTACATCCAGACTTTGAAAAAGTCGACATCCAATTTACTAACTACATTATAATATGAAACTATCCAGCTTATTCCACCAACATCATTTTGTTGCTCAAGAAAGATTATTTTCTCATGAATTAAACAACGTAAACACCGAAAACATTGAATTCAAGAAACACTGAAAATCCTTTTAGCACAACACTGATATTGAATTCTAAATTTTTTTTTTGTACTAGAAAGTAATTTATTACGTGTGAAGAATCAAAAATTGGGATGTGAAAATTTACATTCAAGAAAACATTGAAAATCCTTTTAGCAAACCTCTGATGTTGAGTTCTAAAAAATATTTTTGTATTGGAAAATGGTTTATATCTCGTACAAAAACATACAGATTTGAAAAAAAAAAAAAATAGAAGCAAACAACATGACAAATTCGTAGAATATGAAACCCACATACCGTAAATGATGAACACATATCTTTTTGAAATCAAAACTCGAAAAAAATGGATTCTTAAAATTAATGATGAGCTTCAAATCTATGGATTGTCAAAAAAACTGTATAATATCTTCAGTCTATTGAAGCTATGACCAATTCGTTGCTGGAATATACAATGTCAAGATTCAAACAAAAACAACCTTCCTAAATTCGTGTAGATAGGTTGTTTGCAATCACTAAGGGTTTTAAAATAGCTTAAATCATGGGAATGACATAACAAACTACCTTCCATAACAAATTTTGACCCATTTTAATGACATAAATGTGGATAAATATGTATAGACATATATATATATATATATATATATAGTCTCTTTGCATATCTAAGGGTAAATATGTCCATAAAAATGGTACTCCCTCCGTCCCATTTTATGTGTCCATCTTTCCTTTTTGGGATGCCCCAAAATTATTGTCCACTTTTCTAAATTAGTATGCAAAGTTTATTTAGTTTCCCAAACTACCATTCCTTGCAATCAACACCAAAACAAAACAAAAAAAGAAAGTGCAATGATTATGGGCAATTGCGGAAAGTAGGTGTAGATTATTTTTGTCCCCTTAAATAGTTAGATTCCCCAAGATGGACACATAAAATGGGACAGAGGGAGCAATTAAGTGGGTCAAAGGACCTATTGCTATACTAAGAAAGGGAGAAGTCCTTATGACTACATGACCAGGGCGTAGGTAAGGATTTATCACCAAATTTCTAAACATCTAAATTGAACTTGTAAAAGAATTTGGGCAAAATAGACCATTCGTCTTCAAAAATGATAACTGGTGTCTGCTAGAATAATTGGCTAAATTTGTTGGGTTTGGTAAGGAAATTCATTTGCTGAGTTGATGCAATTGAATATGTCACAAATTGGAAGCATCAAGATTCCAAGAAGTGTTTGTTTCTTTGGTTCTTGGAAGAATTTGGAAGCTTGTGGATTTGGAGTAAAGGTCAACATTAGTTGGCTGAGAATTGCTTGGTGACTTCGTTTATTACATGCATGCATGGAAGCATAAGGAATGGGCATGGAAATTGATTAAAGTCGGTCATGCTTGGAAGCTTCAAGAATGACGGATTTGTTTGTTAAATACTAGGTCTCGTTTGGTGGTCAGAATATTCGATAAGATTACTATACTATCTGACAGGTTTGCTATTCTATTTGATCCTGTCCTATCCAACAGTCTTATCACGCCTGTTAAACGAGGCCTACGTATAGAAACCACAGCCATATATATGAATTGGTATCACTATCACTTCCCCAAATGGGTCAGATGGAAGAGACCACTGTAACAGAGGGGTCACACTATTTGAGGGTGTGTGGGTAGGGGTGGCAATCGGGTCGCATTGGGTCATTATCGTGTCGGATCATTGTCGTGTCGGGTCATAATCGTGTTATTCTTAACGTGTCATATAATTGTGTCGGGTTATAGTCGTGCCGGGTCATATACGGGTCACACGTGTTCAGTTCGGATCGGTTCAAATTTATTTATTTATTTAATTTTTATTTTTTCATGTTTTGAAAACCAACCGAAGTGGTCGGTTCGATCGATTTTTTCGTCTTCTGGACGATTTTGCCAATTTGAGCGGTCAGATCGGTTTTTTAGTTATAGATAATTTTAAGAAAACCGACCGGCTAGCTTAGTTCGATTTTTCAAAAAAAGCTTACAGTCCTACTAAGAACACAAACAAGTCTTCCATAAAATGTATCAATTATTAACACGTACATCTTAAATACCAAAATACTACAAATATAACAATATCTAACTATTATAAACTTAACACTCAAGCATATCCAAACAAAATGAATAAGAAGAAATATTATTTTTACTAACTGTATAAAGAAATTTCTTCACTTGCCATCCATCAAGAATCAAGAATAATAGTTGTATTTGTCTAATTGATTAATTTGTCTCCCTCTCAATCCAGCAATTCTGGCGGGCTTCCTCCATTTTATTTTATTTTTATTTTTTTTAATGCAATGCTTGATGCATGAATGCTTCCAGGCTCCAACTTCCTCCCTCCCTTATTAGTTATTAATTATTATTTTTTAATTACATTAGTTATTAATTATTATACATAAATTTACTTGTTTGGTAAGTTGGTAATTAGAGCAAAAAAAAAAAGAAAAAAAAATTAGTTTTTATTTATATAAATTTTAAATAAATATGTTTTTTTTTTTAAAAATACATATTTTCTTAATTCTTATTTTTATTATTTGTATTTTAGATTTCCATAATATTAAAAATTATTTTTAGAAAAAAAAAATGCCCCAACTGCACTTAAATACTTAATCGGGTCAAACGGATTAAACGGGTTGACCCGCTTCAACCCGTTTATTAATCGTGTCAAATGGGTCGACTCGTTTATGACTTGTGCCCTTATACGGGTCACCTAAACCCGTTTATTTTCGTGTCGGGTTGCCGTGTCGAAAATTGCCACCCCTATGTGTGGGACTATCACCACCCATATGGATGGACACGCGTCCAAATTTGCAGAGAGTTTTGTTCAGGTTCTGTTTGGATGCTCTCGTTTGTATTCACCATCATAAATAAGAAATTCCATAGTTGCATTGTTACTTTTGAATTATTTGTTCATCCTTTCGTTCTTGTTTGTATTATTGCTTGGTACACGCTTCCGTTGTAACAATTTCCATGTTAATAAGTGCCCGTTCTTTACTTTAATTGTAATATTCCTAAAAATATTTTAGCTATGTCAACTATTTAACCTTCAATTTCAGCACGATTCTTTATTTTGTCTAGTTATTTTCCTTTACTACGTTTTCTTTGGTTGTAATTTGTGCCAATTTAATCAATGTTTTAAAAATCGAACCGGGCAAGATTTCGACCACTGGAACTGGAAATCGGGCCTTTAAACGGTCAACAGAGAACCGGTAACCGCTAAGAGATAGAAAACTGTGATATTTTTTAAAAACCGTCCAAATCGGACAGTTGAACCGTTGTTAGTAAAAACCGTTCACGGTTTAATTGAACCAGACCGGTAACTAACTTTAAAAAATTGGGAAAACCAAATGAGGCCTTTTATGTTGTTTCACTTTCATGAATTGCGATTGCAATTGCGAGAGCCAACACCGCCTCTTCCGACGCAACACCACCCGGCCCCTTCACCGGAAGTTGCTTCGTCACTGTCACTTTGGCTCACCCGCGTCATGCCTTGGCTTTGTCTTCCTGCACCCTTGGCTCACCGACATCACCATTGACTTCGTGTATTTCTCGACCTGCCGCCTCCGCTGCTTAGACCTGTGTAACTTAACCTTTCTTTCAAGCAAAAAAAACAAAAAGCCAAACATTGACTTCCCAAGAAATAAGCCATGAGCCCAATATCAGTCATCTCAAATTCCCGAGTCATTGACTTCTTAAAATCTTCCATCATTGAAGGATTATTGCCTGTGAAGATCAAATCATCTACATATAGACAAACAAGTAGAACATCTCCACATTTGTTAGTCTTCATGTATAAAGCATGTTCATAAGGACACTTAGAAAAACCATGCTCAATGAAATACTTATCTATACGTGCATTCCATGCCTTTGGAGCTTGTTTTAGCCCATAGAGAGCCCTTTTCAACTTGTAAACTTTTCCTTCATGACCTTTCTTCTCAAAACCCAATGGTTGCTCAACATAAACTTCTTTATCAAGATAGCCGTTTAAAAATGAGGATTTGACATCCATTTGAAATATTTTCCATTTCTTTTGAGCTGCTAAGGAAATAAGAAGACGTACCGTCTCTAGTCGTGCAACCGGGGCAAAAACTTCATCATAATCAGTGCCTTGTTGTTGTTTGTAGCCTTTAACTACAAGCCTTGCCTTGAATTTCTCCACTTCTCCTTTGACATTTCTCTTGGTCTTGTAAACCCATTTTACTCCAATTGCTTTATGTCCTTCTGGAAGAGAAGTGAGTTCCGATGTATTATTCCTTTCAATAGCTTGAATTTCTTCATGCATAGCAAGTCTCCATTTTTCCTCTTTATGTGCTTCTTCAAAGCTAATTGGATCGCTTCTTGTAAAAAGACAAAACATAGTAAAATCTTCTTCATTAGAATCATCGATTCTTCTTGTAACATCATAAAGCTCTTTAACTCTTCTTGTCTTTTGGGCTGGTCTTTCACTAGACATTGGACTAGTGACTTCTCTTTGAGGAGACATGGCTACACCATTTTCTGGAATGCTATTTTCTTCTTCTTCTTCTTCGAGTAAAATTCCATTCTCTTGAGATTTTCCTTTCCAATCCCACACTGAAACTTCATCAAATTCAACATCTCTTGAAAAGAACACCTTTTTTGTGATGGGATTGTACAATTTGTAGCCATTCTCTCCATAGCCCAAGAAAATTGCCTTTTCTCCTTTGTCCTCCAATTTTGTTCTTCTTTGCTCAGGCACTTTAGCATAAGCAACACATCCAAAAATTCGCAAATGACCAACACTTGGCTTTTGTGAACTCCAAGCTTCTTTCGGTGTAAAATCACGTAGCCTTCTAGCTGGGAACCTATTTAATAAATAAACAGCACAAGCAACGGCTTCTCCCCAAAATTCTTTTGGCACATTTCTTTCTCTCAACATGCAACGGACAAGATTCAGAATGGTTCTATTTTTCCTTTCTGAGACACCATTTTGTTGGGGGGTATATGGTATTATAAATTGATGAACAATCCCATTTTCTTTACAAAAATTTTCACAATCATTTGATGTGTATTCTCCACCACAATCGGATCTTAATGCCTTGTTATTGAAACCACTTTGCTTTTCAACTAAACTTTTGAACTCTTTGAATTTTTGAAAAACTTCACTGTTTTCTTTTATGAGGTAAACCCATGTCTTGCCACTAAAATCATCAGTGAAGGTAAGAAAATACCTGTTTCCACCAAGAGATATTGCTTTAATTGGGCCGCACACATCTGAGTGCACCAATTGAAGAGGATGAGTTGCCCTTCTCGACTTTCCTTTTGTGAAACTTTTCCTTTGTTGCTTTCCAATGATGCATCCTTCACACCTCTTCACAGGCCAGTCAATTCAAAAAATTCCTGTCACCATATTTTCCTTTGACAAAACATTTAGTCCTTGAAAATTCAAATGTCCAAATCTAAGATGCCAAAGAGTAGAATGATCCACAATTTTTGCTTTGAGACATCTTGATTGGTCAATTTTGAGATTGAGCGGAAACATTCTATTTTTTGTCATCTTAACACGAGTTACCAAATTATCATTTTTATCACGAATGCAAAGGCCTAAATCCTTCATGTGAATGTCATAGCCCTTTTCAAGCAATTGTCCCAAACTAAGAATATTACTTTTCAAGTCGGGAACATAATAAACATTGGAAATTAATTGTTGCTCACCATTTATTGAGGTTATAAGAATTTTACCTCTTCCATTCACGGGCCTTTTCATCAAATCTCCGAGCACAATTTTGCCGTTGTAGCTTTCATCAATTTCCACGAACAAATCTTTCTTCCCACATATGTGATTGCTAGCACCAGTGTCAAGATACCACTCACTTCCTTGGTTTGAAACAGAATCATTGCAGGCTAAAAATATAGTACGCTCTTCTTCTTTGGTTTGTTCTTTAGCCAACTGTACTTCCTCTTCATTGGTAGTGTTTTGATACCAACATTCAGAAGTATAATGACCGGTTTCTTACAAATGTTGCAATATTTTTCAGATCTTCCATACCGTGGTCTATAATAGGGCCTTGAGTACCGACCTCTTCCACGGCCTCGTGGGTTGCTCCATTGTTGCCTTTTGTCACCTCCATTGTTTTGATCACATTGCTCACTTCTTTGTGTCTCTTCACGGTCAAATAGTCCTCCTCGACCTCTTCTTCCAAAACCTCGATCTCGTTGGAATCTTCCACGTTTGGTATTCCATGTAGTAACCCATAAATTTTGGATTTCTTTATTATACATTGTCACGACCCATCCCACTACGCGTGGAAATAGGACACGTGGCACACCATCAAGGCTTATCCAGTTCCATTTAAAGTAATACCGCAGTGGAAAACATTACTAAAATCCATCAAAATTAGAGTTATAAAAAGTTTTGGCTAATTGGAACACATCCAAAAGAATTCATTTTGAAAACAAAGGTCTTAAAATATATGAAGGAGTACTCATTTAAACATTGATATCGCATAGGGGACTTATGCTTTTAATCTATGCATTCTGATGAGAGTTGGATCGAGCAAAGAAAAGTTCGATTGAGCGAGCTCTGGGCAGAGAATTCACTCTACAGAAGTTGGATTAAGCAGAGAAAAGTTCGATTGAGCGAACTCTGGGCAGAGAATTCACTCTACAGAAGTTGGATTAAGTAGAGAAAAGTTCGATTGAGCGAACTCTGGGCAGAGAATTCACTCTACAGAAGTTTGATTAAGCACAAAGAGTTCGATTAAGCGAGAACTCTGTACAATATTCAAAACAACCACATTCACCACCAAATTTTAACATGTTAACACTTACTACAGGTGTTCAATTACAAGATTACATTACTACGAAACTAAATCCAAGATCTATTACAACATTTTATAGCTTCCCAAATCCTTATACAAGTTTAGGAAAAAGGAACAAAACATATAAACAACGTGTTTCCCCCGGCATTTCTCAACGGCCTCACTCCTCATGCTTCTTCTTGTCTTTCTTCTTACCTGCAATGGAGTATATCTCCACTGCTTAGCTATATGCTGAGTGCACAAGTCTAACATATGCAATATGTGACAAAACATGTTCTAATCTCACAATTCATACAAATAGTCTCTAGGGAGAAAAATACGCCTTCATCCGGTAGCGGCAAGTCCAAGCCTTAAACTGCGATGTCAATGGCTAGTCCAAGCCTACAACCATTACATCCCCAAGTGCCCTGGCAAGTCCAAGCCTTCAACCATGCACAGTAGCCGTTGCTACTAAAATTCTCAAATATCGAGAAGCTTACTCCGGCATGAATTTGTATAAGATTCCCCCTTTGACCCACATAGACAACTCAACGTGCTCGCGTCAATTTAGACATGCTTTTCACAATTTAGCGCGTGCATAATTAACGGGCCTACAATTAACGCATGGATTTTGCCCGGATCTCAATTTCGTCGCCGAAATTTAAAACATGTAATTCCCTATGTTTCACAAGTTAGGACTTCATACCTCGTGCGATTTTCCCCAAACTTTGAAGGATCGACTAGGGGGCCAATTAATCATCGGATTTCGAATTTGAGACGATTCCTACAAGTTTTACTGGGTTTTCTCCAAAAGTCTAGAAATTAGCTTTTTATAAAAATTAGCCAAATATTCTCCACTCAAAATTAAGTAGGCTATTACCACATGTGTTTGAAAACTATTTAGAATACAAAATTTGGAAGCATGGCACTATACTGATCTATAAGTTGAAATACAAACACACTCTAAAATCAATAGTTGACACACGCTAATTGCCTAAAACTTATGAGTCAGACTACAATGAATCAAAGTGGTTTAGCTTGAGGTGAAGCAAACCACCTTGCCATGTGTGTCCTGTTGACCAAGTTGGAAGCATTAAATGCAAGGCAACCCACCACAACTAGGGATGGCAATGGGGCGGGTTTTCTGGGTTCCCCGCCCCGCCCCGCCCCTAATAGGTAGGGTATGGGGGAGGCTTGATAGGGGTAGGGGCGGGTATGGGGGTGGTTTTTGTAACCCGAGTCGGGGTTGGGGGTAGGGTCGAAAAACCTGAACCCGCCCCGATAAGGTATAATATATGTATATGTATTGTATTTTGCATAACTGCTTAACTAGCCCTAGAATCCTCTAGAGTATAAATACTAAAATAACTAGGTTACTCTCACGGTAAGAGCTAGAGTATGAGACGGTCACTGTGGAACATTTAAATGTTTATCTGAAAATAAATGTTTACCTGGGTATTTCAATATTTGTATTATTTTCTGTTTTAGAATTTATTTCTGTTGTTAGATTTAGTATCCTGGTGAGGACGAATGAACACGCTATTAATTTGGTAGGCTAATTAGCAACTTCGGAAACGTCATGTAGAAATTCGTGTTTTAGCGACCAAACGAAACTTAGTCGAAAACTTTTATAATTTTGAAGTTTCACTTATAAAGCTATGAATTAGCTGTGTAGAAAGTTTCAGAGACTGATTAGGAGTTTGGAAAACTCGTGGGGAGGTAAACGTAATTCCCCGAGAATGTTGCCTATATATAGATAGAGATGAACTTAGATTTTTTCATAACTTCTAACCTAATTCCAAAAGGAGGCCAAAAGGGGGCTAGAGGGAGATTTAGTTGCTTAGAGCTTTGCGACGCCAAACGACGACCTTCCGTCAGTTTGTTTTCTCCCAGATTTCATATTCGAGCTCCTCGAGGTAAGAGCTTCGTTTTGATATATGTTAGTGCTTGTTTGGCCAAGTTTTCCGAAAAGTTATTTTCTAGAATTTTTCATAAAAGTTGATAAATGGAATTCTGATCCATAGGAATTGTACTAGACGGACTTCTGCACGTTCTTTGTGCACGGGTTTTCTTCAGATTGAATTATAGGAGCGTAAATCGGAGGTGAGTGATTCAACTATGTTTTGGAATGATTTCTTGGCATGTATTCATGTTATGTTTGAATATCATGTATTAATTCATAGAGATATCTTGGGTAGTTCATATTGGGCATTTATATTGATAAGTAGGCTCAATAGCACGGTGATATGTTTTGATTACCGCGAGTATGGTGATATGTATTTGAGCATGTTAAGTTGCTTATGTGGGTCAGAAGGAGCACGTGGTCACCGTACCATTTTGTGGAGCCGATATAGGCATTAAGGTCGCACGATTGAAGAGAAGAATCGTGGGTCTTACCCTTTCGCGTGGACTTATTGGCGAGGAGTCGCGGATTGGGAATATGGACGGGCACGTGAGTCTCCGGCGACTAGTATGAAATGTAGAGATGTGAATGCGGACATGATTATCATTCATGTGCATATGTTGTTTTATTCACTAAGCTTTAGCTTAAACAAATTGAAATATGTGTGGTTATTCAAATAACCATTGCAGGTATAAATGCTGGCGAGGAATTGCAGAAGTGAGTACGTGGGTTGGGAGTTCGCTTGTGAGGCAACTTGAATGTTAATCTTGTAGTTTTGGGATCCTAGAAATGTTGTAATAAGAATTTGGTTGTTTTAACCCATGTTTAATTTGGTATGTTAGAATGGATTTTAAACCGTTGTAATAGTTAGTGACATGTTGTAATTCTGCTTAAGAAATGTTTTAATACAGTTAAGATTACTTTGGAGTGCTTTTGAAAGTGTGTGTTTGCTCCTTGGTTGAAGTTAGAAAGCTTTTAAACTTGAGATTCTGCAGATTGGGCTGCTGCCAGGGGAGCAGTCGACTGGTCCTGTGATCAGTCGACTGAACCCTTGTATATGTTAGCTACTGCTTCTTATTATAGCAAAAGCAGTCGACTGGGCCCCGCCTCAGTCGACTGAACCCCAAATTTCAGTCGACTGGAATTGCTATTAAACCCTTTGAAAACTCCCTGCCTTCTTCCGTCGACTAAGCAGTCGACTGAGAAGTCGACTGAACCTCTGGTTTTAAAATGTGTTTTGTTTTTTCCGCTGCGTGTGTTCTTCAAACCTAATTTTGGGAACGTTAATGAATTGTTTAGCCTCGGTGGCGTGCCACGGGCTCTGGTTCCGCTATTATGGGACCGGGCTGTGACATTTAGTGGTATCAGAGCATAAGTTTAGAGCCTTGGGGACGAGTGATGTTATATATGCTGAGCGACGTCGAGTGGAGTGTGTAATTGTGAAGATAATTATTATCATTATAGAAATGCTTCATGTGTTAGCATTTGTTGATTGTGATGAACTGTGGACATATATCTATATTGTGGCATAGCATGCATGGTCATTATGCATTGAACTCAACAGGATAATATTTGAAACATTATGGCTGATCCACCAAGAGAATTGTCACTGCATTCGCGGATGGACCAAATAGTAAACATGGTGGGAAATTTCATACAAGCGGTAAGTGAAAGAGAACAGATGAACGTTCAGCCTCCTTCAGTGGAAATTCGTTATGTCAATGCACCACTGGCACCGCGACCTCAACACACAATCGTAGAACAGTTTCATAAACGGAAACCGACGTTGTATCATGGATAGGTTGACATAGACTTGGCCGATCATTGGATGATGGACATGGAAAGACATTTCCATCAGGTAATATGTACTGATGAGGAGAAAATTTTATGCGCATCCGATACGTTGATGGGCGAAGCATTGGATTGGTGGAACAACGTGCTTGAACAAGGGAAGCCAACCACGTGGGAAGCATTTAAAGAAGAATTCAACAAACGTTTCTTCCCGCAATCTGCTTATACCCAGAAACGTCAAGAGTTTGCGAGTTTGGTTCAGGGAGATATGACTGTGGGTGAGTATGTTTCTCGTTTCAATGCCTTGTTACGATTTGGGAAAACTACCGTTCCGACTGATAGGGATAAAGCTCGTAAGTTTGAGGAAGGGCTTAGAGAGAATATCCGTGGCCGTGTGGACATGTTGCAACACCCGACCGTTTCTCTAGTCGAGGAAGCCGCCCGTATAGCTGAGAAGAGTGTCGACCGATATCGACAAGGGCAACAAGGAAAGAGAGCAAATGACAATAGGGGCAAGAGTCAAGGGAATGCGAAGAAACCGTTCACGCAAGGTTCGAGATCATATATGAGTAGCCAAGGAGGGAGTACGTTCATGGGGGACTCGAGACCGTTGTGTCCAACATGTAACCAGCGACACAGAGGGACTTGCTACCAATTGAGCACCTGTTACTTCTGCAAGCAGTTAGGACACATATCCCGAAATTGTCCTTTGAATACAAACTCGACCACACCAAATACCTTTTCAAATACGAAGAGCTACAACCCAGAGATGAGGGGAAAATGTTTTGACTGTGGACAACTGGGGCATATAGCGAAGAATTGTCCAAGTAAGAGACAACCGGGAATGAGTACCGGGGCATCGAGTGTGCCAAGCAGATCAAGAGTAGAACCTCGAGTGGATAAAGGGAAATGAGTCGCGCAACAACAAGGACGATACTTCCAGCTCAGGCTGGGGAATACAGATGATACCGTCGTATCAGGTATTCTTCCTATTTGTTTGTATCCTGCACGTATACTTATGGATTCTGGTTCAACGCATTCATTTGTATCACGTGATTTTGTTAAGCATTTAACTGTTAAGTCAGAACCGCTAGGATATGATTTGTGTGTATCATTGCCTAGTAGTGAACCGCTAGTTACTTCTTCGATATTCAAGTCATGTGAAATCAAGATAGGTGATAAAGTCTTGAGCGTTGATTTGATTCCGTTGACGGTGAATTACTTTGATGTTATCTTGGGTATGGATTGGTTGTCGGTTAATCAAGCCAGAATCGATTGTGAACAGAAACGGGTTAGTTTCTATCCGTCAGGGCAAGAAGAGTTTACTTTTCAGGGTAAGGGAGTGATTGTACCGTCGTACTTGATATCAGCGATTCAAGCAAGTAAGATGTTGAAGAAGGGTTGTTCGGGTTTCTTATGCTCAATTATCGACACGAGAGTTCTTGGACCACTAATAGAAGACATTTCAGTAGTTCAAGAATGTCCAGATGTTTTTCCCTATAAGTTACCCGACGTATTGATTGAAAGAGAGCTTGAGTTTACAATAGAAGTAGTACCAGGGTCACAACCGGTATCCAAAGCACCGTACCGAATGGCACCGATAGAGTTGAAAGAATTGAAGGTTCAGTTACAAGAACTACTTGAGAAGGGTTTTATCCGACCTAGTGTTTCACCATGGGGAGCTCCAGTCTTGTTTGTGAAGAAGAAAGATGGAACAATGCGTATGTGCATCGACTACCGGGAATTGAATAAGTTAACCGTCAATAACAAGTATCCATTGCCACGTTGGAAGCATTAAATGCAAGGCAACCCACCACAACTAGGGATGGCAATGGGGCGGGTTTTCTGGGTTCCCCGCCCCGCCCCGCCCCTAATAGGTAGGGTATGGGGGAGGCTTGATAGGGGTAGGGGCGGGTATGGGGGTGGTTTTTGTAACCCGAGTCGGGGTTGGGGGTAGGGTCGAAAAACCTGAACCCGCCCCGATAAGGTATAATATATGTATATGTATTGTATTTTGCATAACTGCTTAACTAGCCCTAGAATCCTCTAGAGTATAAATACTAAAATAACTAGGTTACTCTCACTTTTAACTTGTGGCGGCCTTCACCTCCTTCACAGTGACAGTGCGTCTCTCTCTCATTCCCCTTTGCGCCAGCCGTTGTCTGCCGCCATTGAAGCCCCTCTCGCCGGACCCTCCCTCACTTGGTCTTAGTTTCATGTAAGAGGGATCTCTTTGTCTCTTGTATGAGTAATTTCTATTTGGGTATCTCTCTCTCTCTCTCTCTCTCTCTCTCTCTCTGTATATATATATATATATATATATCGATTTGTATTTGCAGGCTTTGGAGTTTTTGGATGTTTGGATGTGTTCTTGAGTGAAAAAAATCTCAAGCCACACCTCCTATTTTTTGCAATGCATGAATATATATACACACACACACACATAGATATATGTATGTACGTATCTGTGTGTGTAGAATAAGCCATTAGATTGTTATTGATGTTGAAGATGATTTTGAAAACTTATTTCTTCTTAAATTTTGTAGCACCAGTTTGCAAGCTTGATGAATCTTGTCAAATTTAAGAAATTTTGAAAATATACAACACTGAAGCAAATTTTATCCCATGGGTTCCGTCACAATTGCAAAAATAGAGGAAAAAACTCTATGGCAGGGCGGGGCGGGGCGGGGATGGGGTCCTAGTACTTGGTCGGGGATGGGGGCTGTTCTTCTTCGGGGCGGGGCAGGGCGGGGTCGGGGAGGGTTGTCCTATTATCGGGGCGGGGGCAGGGGCGGGGTAGGGGGGCCCCGTCCCATACCCGCCCCGTTGCCATCCCTAACCACAACCTGCTACTCTAGCTTGTGTACCTCCACGGGATGAATTTTATAAGAGAAGTTTGTACATTATAAGCAAAGTTTATATATTTTTAAAATTATTTGTAACTTGTAGTTATTGGTTGTACCTTATGTAATAAATATTGTACATAATTTAATAATTTATACATTGACAGGATTAGTTTGTACCTTGTAAGAAAAGTTTATATTTTGATGAAATTAATCTGTTTGTATCTTATAAGCCAGGGTGGCAATTTTTGACACGACAACCCGTTTTACTGAGACAACTCGAACACGACACGATTAATTTAAAATAGTTTATATTGTAAAGGAATAGTAGTCGAAACTAAAAATAAAACCCAAAGCACACAACCCGATTCATGACACGATTATGACACGACAACCCGAATTGCCACCCCTAATTATAAGCCTTGTTTGTACCTTACGTAGTAAAATCCGTACAGAACTTAATAAAAGTTTGTACTTTGTTGGAATTTATTTGTATCTTATAATTTTTGTTTGTACCTTCTGTAATAAATGTTTTACATAATGTAATAATTTGTACCTTGACAGAATTTGTTTGTATCTTAACAGGATTTGTTTGTACCTTATAAGAAAGTTTGTATTTTGATGCACTTTGTTTATACTTTGTCAGGATCAATTTAGACATTCAAATTAAAGAAATATTTGTACTTTGTTTAGGAAACTATTTTCAGCTTCTTAAAAGGTTTGGAAGTACTAGGCCATTAAAAGGAGACCCTAGAGGACGTTTTTAGGAGTGTGAAACATAGGAGAACCTTTTGTGGGACATACTCATATATATATATATATATATGCTAGATTTGTAACCCGTGCCTATGCACGAGAGGGATGTTGTAATTCAAACATTTGATAATATTAAATAACAGATCATTAGTTCTCTCCTTTGGAATATAAGATTTGAATAGTGTTGTTTTTCGTATGGACTTCATTCTAGGATTCTAGAGCATTTTATAATTCAAACATTTGATAGATATAACCCTACAAAAGCGTTGAAATCTAAGGACCCTTTTAGAAATATGAGTCCTGTATTCCATTTTGGGATGTCCCCAAATTAGTGTCTACTTTCTTAAATTGGTATACAATTTTTACTTACTTTCTAAAACTATCCTTCCTTTATATCTATACTAAGACAAAACTAAAAAAATTGTCGTAATGATTAGGGGTAATTGTGGAAAGTAAGTGTTGATTCTTTTGATCCCCTTTAAAAGTCGAGTTTCCAAAGGTGGACTCAAATTATGGGACGGAGGGAGTCCATACTTTTAAAGCTATAGATTGACAGCTAAACTCAATATGATTATACAAACTATAACTAAAAGATCAAAATATTACGATATGCTGTGTGTATGAATGCAATTTATAGGTATTTATGTGTATAATATTAACATACGCAATTCTATGAAATTAAATTGTAAAATGTTTAAACACCATACAAAATGGTGGTTTAAAAATAGTTTAAACTGAAGCTAAGTTGTGGTCTGGGAACTTAGCAGTAGAAAAGAACATTGTGATGTTAAAAAGGCATAGAATGACTTTTAAATTTAGGATTCAGAGTTTTGGATATCAAAATAGGTAGAGTGTATAAATTAAATTTATAGCCATGTGTGTGTGAATTAAATTTATAGGCAGGTGTCTGTAAGAAAACAACATTGTGATGTTAAAAAGGCATAGAATGAGCTCTAAATGCAAGGTGTAGAGGTTAGGGTATCGAAATAGGTGTTTTTGTAAGCCATGTGTGTGAATTAAATTTATAGGCATGTGTTTGTAAGAAAACAACATTGTAATGTTAAAAAGGCATAAAACGAGTTCTAAATGCAGGGTGTAGAGTTTAGAGTATCGAAATTGGTGTTTTTGTAAGCATGTGTGTAAATTAAATTTATAGCGTCAAAAAAAATTTTGGTTCAAAAAAACTCAAAATGCTCTAAACTTTTGTATTACAATCATGAACATCATTATCTATTATCACTTCAAAATACACCCCAAATTAATGCATGGTACAATACCTAATTTTGTAATTTTTGTTACATAAATTGACCTTTGTGTAAATATTGTGCCAACAGATGACCATTCTGTAATTTGTCGTACAAAAGTTGACCTATATGTAAATATGACGTAAGCAGCCACCTATATGTAAATATTAGAACAAAAGATGACCATTCTGTAATTCTGCCTGCAAAAATCGACCTACATGTAAATTTGATGTAAGCAAACATTTTTGTTGACTTTTTTTTGAAGCTCATTGTAATTATTATTGAAAAAGTTGATTGAACCTGAAATATTTATGGCAAAGTTGATTGAATCCTCATTAATATATTAAATAAACCTACATGTAAATATGATATAAGCAGACGTTTTTGTTGACCTTTTTTTTAAGCTCATTATAATTATTGTTGAAAAAGTTGATTGAACCTGGAATATTTACGGTAAAGTTGATTGAATCCTCATTAATATATTAATTAAAATTTCAAAAGATGACCTAGATGTAATTAGTAGTTTGAAAGGACAAAATAATCCTCACACAAATTAATATATGCATTTGTAGGTATACACATTATGAATAATTATGGTATAGTAAAGGAATATTATAGTACTTGACTAAGGCTTGATTTGACACATGAACAATATTTTTCAATTATCCTCTCTTTTCTTATATAGGTATATATATATATATATATATAGAGAGAGAGAGAGAGAGAGAGAGAGAGAGAGAGAGAGAGAGAGAGGAATTTTTGTATGTTTCTCTCTTGGAGTGTTCCCATATTAAGAGCTTTAATTCATTACGTGTACTCTTCTTCTTCATATAGTGATTAGTTGTGTTTCTCCCTTATAAGTTGGTAAGTTTGCCGATCCACATATACTTTGTGTCTCATGTGATATAATTACGTTTGTATTTTGGATGCAACCCTAATGGAAGGTATTAAAGTGTTAAAATGTTAAACACAAAGGGATTGACTCATTCGATAAAATAGTTCAGGATAATTTGTCAAAAATGAGTCATAGTTCAAGGGGTGTTAGTGTAATTTACCTATTTCTTCACATGCGGAGGAAATAAAACTGATCAAATGACACATTTGACTATTCAGCATTTTATAGTTGTAACCAAATTCCCTGAAGACTCTAGCTCAGTGGTATGGGTAAATACAAGGGATTTGGCCAAGGCCTAGGGAGGTCATGAGTTCAAAACCCCTGGGGTTATGTAAGTTAATTAGAGGGATCTCAAGATAGACAATGTCAAACTTGGTATAGGTTCAGATTTTACCGCTATCTTGTCTCACTTATTTACCTGGTGCGTATGTTATGGGGTCGGTGCACGTGCCCGAAGTTATCCCCAGTTTTACTCTAACAAATGACAATAAATATTGATCCCAAAATCACAAAGCACACCTGACAAGGAATTTGTCCTTCTATCTGGAAAAAAAAAAAAATACACACAAAAAAAAAAAAAACAAAACCTTGGTAGTTGTAGTTTGTACGAAAAAAAGACTATTCAATCACTAAAATCATTACTCGTGAAACATGCTAAAGACTTATCAGTGTGTGTTTATGCAAAATATAATATGTGTATATATATACTAGTTTGACCGGTACGTGTGTTGCATGTGAATGGTGCATCTAAAAATCAATTAGGAGCATTAAGCCAAAAAAATATTGAAAATACCAAAATCACGAAAGGAAAACTTAATACAATAGTGCAGAGACACAAAGCACGTATAGAAATCAATTCATAAGAAACAAAAGTCTAAATACTACTGTTTTTTTATTACCATTTGTTTATTTTCCAATGATAGTTTCTATACCTTACTATTAAATTGTTACCACGTGTCCTTTTAATTCTTTCTTACATCTCTAATATCTTAAATGTACCATTTCTTTGCTCAACACTTAAGAATGCATGCCCATTTCTTATATGACCATGTGATGCCATTTACAGTGTATTAATATTATTGAACTACAAAACCATTTCGTATGAAAAAATCAAAGGAAATGGGTTGGTATTACATTATTTTTGAGTAATTAAAATGTACAGGATGCCTTTTAAGTCTATATAGTTGGTGAGCTCTTAGAGCATCTCCAAAGGATGCATCAAACCATTGCAGCAAACTGAAATGATGTGCCATGTCACCAAATATGGCTCCAAAGGACGCAGTAAAGTTGATGCACTCCTTATTTGCCGCAATGTTGCTGTGTTTGGTGGTTGCGGCAAAGTATTACTTTTTAAATAAAAAAAAGCATCCCAAGTACCAAGAAGTCCACGATTCACAATATTTTCACAAAAGCCCCCAATTCAGAAAAGAGGTTTGAATATAAAAAGAAGGAAAAATTAAAGATACCTTAAAATAATCACCATTTGATGCATCCTTTGGAGTGCATAAATTTTCTCATGCATTAAATGTGTTTTTGTGCATCAAAATGAGTCATTTGATGTGAGAATTTTGACAGCTCATTTGAAGATGGTCTTAGTTTGTTTGTGTTATTTAATAAAGCAGCATCACAATGTAATCATAAATTGTCAAGAAAGATTTTCTGTTAAGAAAATACTTGCAATCAGAATGAAACTGTTCACAAGAATTAAGAAGACATTATTTAACCAATGTGAAGGTACATAAAAAAATCTTTAGAGAATGGGTTTGTATATTTGCTGGTACCATTACAATAGGCAATTATGGAATTGTATCTTTGTATTCCCTAACTATCATAACATAGAGCTTGATGCTAAAAATTTAGACAATTCTATGAATATTCAGCCATAACTACATTTTCTTGAACTTAGTGATTTGAAACTGAGAGGGGACCTTCATGGTCGTTTACAATGCAATTAGTGTTGGATATGATCATACAACCTAGAGGAGGCTGCAGAGGTCAACTAGTTATCTATGTTCAATTCTAGATTCAAATTAGTATATTTGGAAATTCCCAAATGTTCTGAAATGGTGGTGATTATGTTACATGGACTCTGGTATGATTATAGGGTCCGGGTACTTGTTTAAGGCTCTATTTGATTTATGGATTTGTGAAGGAAAGGAAAACAAAAAAAAAAAAAATTAATTCTCTTGTATTTGATCTTGTGAATCTAAGAACATTATCTTGTGAATCTAAGAACAGGGATACAACCACAACACAAAAGAAAAAGGGACAAAAAAGAGTGGTACTATTAATAATAATTTGGGACAAATATTATCAAGTGATCCAACAATAAATAATTCTTAAGTGGTACTATTAATAAATAATTTGGGACAAATATTAGTATTATTAGCTTTAGGGTAGTTTAGTCTTTTCCTTTATATTAGGGTAATACTGTATACCTGGATATTCTATTAGTATTGTCTCTTCTTTTCCATTGTATTCATTTAGTTTTTGTGTTATGAGAAACTCTAGCTCTCTTTTTCTCTTTCCCTTTATTGTTTTATTAATTATTTAATATATTCACAAGTTTCTGTACCTTACTATTAAATTGTTACCACGTGTCCTTTTAATTCTTTCTTACATCTCTAATATCTTGAATGTACCATTTCTTTGCTCAACACTTAAGAATGCATGCCCATTTCTTATATGGCCATGTGATGCCATTTACAGTGTATTAATATTATTGAACTACAAAACCATCTCGTAAGAAAAAATCAAAGGAAATGGGTTGGTATTACATTATTTTTGAGTAATTAAAATGTACAAGATGCCTTTTAAGTCTATATAGTTGGTAAGCTCTTAGAGCATCTTCAAAGGATGCATCAAATCATTGCAGCAAACTGAAATGATGTGCCATGTCACCAAATATGGCTCCAAATGACGCAGCAAAGTTGATGCACTCCTTATTTGCCGCAATGTTGCTGTGTTTGGTGGTTGCAGCAAAGTATTACTTTTTAAATAAAAAAAAGGCATCCCAAGTACCAAGAAGTCCACGATACACAATATTTTCACAAAAAGCCCCCAATTCAGAAAAGAAGTTTGAATATAAAAAGAAGGAAAAATTAAAGATACCTTAAAATAATCACCATTTGATGCATCCTTTGGAGTGCATAAATTTTATTCATGCATTAAATGTGTTTTTGTGCATCAAAATGAGTCATTTGATGTGGGATATTTGACAGCTCCTTTGGAGATGGTCTTAGTTTGTTTGTGTTATTTAATAAAGCAACACCACAATGTAATCATAGATTGTCAAGAAAGATTTTCTGTTAAAAAAATATACTTGCTATCAGAATGAAACTGTTCACAAGAATTAAGAAGACATTATTTAACCAATGTGAAGGTACATAAAAAAATCGTTAGAGAATGGGTTTGTATATTTGCTGGTACCATTACAATAAGCAATATGGAATTGTATCTTTGTATTCCCAGCAATTATGGAATTGTATCTTTGTATTCCCTAACTATCGTAACAGAGAGCTTGATGCTATAAATTTAGTCAATTCTATGAATATTCGGCCATAACTATATTTCCTTGAACTTAGTGATTTGAAACTGAGAGGGGACCTTCATGGTCGTTTACAATGCTATTAGTGTTGGATATGATCATACAACCTAGAGGAGGCTGCAGAGGTCAACTAGTTATCTATGTTCAATTCTAAATTCAAATTAGTATATTTGGAAATTCCCAAATGTTCTGAAATGGTGGTGATTATGTTACATGGACTCTGGTATGATTATCGGATTCGGGTACTTTTACAAGATAAGAATTGATATAGATAATCTATAGACCCTAAGAGAAAACCAATACGACAAGAAATAGGAACGTGAAATTGTACAATTAACATGGAAATAAAAAAAAAAAATGTACATAGAACACATAAAATAAAAAAAAATTAGGACTCTCATGGACTCACTAAAATAAAAAGTGGTATACCAAACTTATTAAAATTTAAAAAAAAATCACTTAAATAAAAATGCATCAATTGATAAAAGTTTAAAATACTTAAGGGGATTGGTGCACTGAGTTAGGCTCCAGTGCGCACTGGGTAAGAGTACTGGACTTTTAAGCCTAAAAAATCGCGGGGAGGCAGGATGGAGTGTGGGTCAGTGGAGCGCTTCGCAGATTTTTTAAGCTTAAAAAGCCAGTGAATTCAGCCAATGTAGACTAAGACCTAACTCTAGGACCTAACTCGATATAGATATAAATAGATAGATATAGATAAATATATATCTGTCACAAACACACAAATCAAGCAAGCCAGAGACCAGCATGGAACTTACATGGCTATACACCACTGTCTCTCTTCTCTTTCTCGCTCTTGCTTACAAATTCCTCTCTCTGACTAAAACACGCCGCCGCCCCAACCTCCCGCCGAGTCCGCCGTCAATTCCGGTCATAGGCCATCTCCACCTCCTGAAATCACCACTCCACAGAACACTCCACCGCCTCTCCCAAACATACGGCCCCATCTTCTCTCTCCGGTTCGGGACCCGCCAACTCGTCGTCGTTTCGTCCCCCTCAGCAGTCGAGGAGTGCTTCACCAAAAACGACGTCGTCCTCTCCAACCGCCCACCATTCATGATCGGAAAGTACATCGGCTACAACTACAGCACCGTCGTCGCCGCACCCTACGGCGACCACTGGCGCAACCTCCGCCGCCTCGCCACCGTCGAGATCTTCTCCTCCAGTCGCCTCAACTCATTCATATCCATCCGAAGAGACGAAACCAAACTCCTACTACGCAAACTTTACCAAATCTCAAATTCAAACCCTAATTCCCCCAAAATCGAACTGAAATCGAAGCTCTCCGATCTTACCTTCAACGTAATATTGAGAACGATCGCCGGAAAACGATACTACGGCGATGAATTGGAGGATTCGGAGGAGGCGAAGCGATCTCGAGATCTGATTGGAGAGATATTCAAGTACGGTGGTGTATCGAATCCAGGAGATTTTTTGCCGATTCTGAGATGGATTGATTATAAGAATTTGGAGAAGAATTTGGGGGAACTTAGTAAGAAGATGGACTTGTTTTTGCAGGGTTTGATTGATGAACATAGAAGGGATGATAGTAATAACTCTATGATTGATCATTTGCTAACTCTGCAACAATCACAACCAGAGTATTATACAGATCAGATCATTAAAGGCCTTATGGTGGTAAGTCTTAAGTGAAGTGACCTCCCCCTCTCTCTCTCTCTCTAGATCTCTAAAACAGTTCAAAGTACATATTTTCCTCTACAGTAAGAACGTCCAATTTTTTTAAAATTACTTTTACGAAAGTAATTTTACTATTTAAACTGTGAGAGGACAATTTAAACTGTACTGAAGATTAGTCCGTGCACTAGTGAGAATACGTTATTGAAGTCACCCACGTTTTACGTTTAATCACACTTTACAATTGGCCACGTGTTCGCAACTTAGCATCCCAGATAGACCATTATCAGCCACGCGCTTTGTTCGTCCCTGATAACTTGCGTCACTTTTTGTTTTTGTTTTTTGATACTATAACTTGTGTCACTAAAATCTCAGTTTCGTTCTTATACTCTTCACTTTTTATTTATATTATGTTGTGTTGGTCCTTGGTTATAATATAGTATCTTGTAGTAGAAGAATCTATTGTTATTATAAAAAATGAAATGAATCAATTTGAATGAGACCTATTTATTTTTGTAATTGTATATGTTAACTAGCGTCTCCTCTGTGAATTATTGTTATTCAATTGTCAATTTTGACTATTTTGTTTGTTTTGTTGGTACACTTGACAAGGAGAAAGTTTTCTCAAACTAAACTTTAAGTAGATAAGAATATGATGAATATTATTCTTCTTTACTTTATTTATGGATAATTACCCATATTCATTCATTGTCTCTCTTCTCAAAAGTGGAGAGCCAAAAAGGGATTTTTGAGAACCCATTCGAGCTCTAAAAATGCACTTTGATTCTCTAAAATAGCTGGAAAGTGACCATAGGTAATGTGCTTGGAGTTGCTCTACCTCTATCCGAGAAGGTCCATATAATTATCTCTTATGCTATGTTTGGTTTAAGGGAAGAGGGGAAGGAAGGAGAGGGGTGGATGGAAGAGAGGAGGGAAGTGATTAAATTCTCTTGTTTGGTAAGATGGAACAGGGGAGAGAAGGGAAGAGAGGAGAGATGCTACTTCCTTCCGAGCCCACAAAATTCAATCCATCCAAAAGTAGATGGATTAGGAGAGAGAAAATTCTTCTCTTAGCTTTTGACTTTTTTATCCTTAAAAAAATAATGTCATCTATTTTAATTTAAGGATATAATAGTAAATTATACAATATTCCATTCTTTCCTTCCTCCCTTCCTTTCCCTAGGGATACCTCTTCAATCTTTCCTGTCGTCCCTTCCTTCCACTTTTCCATACATCTTACCAAACATAGCATTTGGGTGACCCCCTGGGAGGTTCTTTGTGTTTAGGTCCAAAGCGGACAATATTGTTGCTAGATGGGGAGGTGGGTCGTTACAAATGGTATCAGAGCTTACGCAACCTACCCCTCTCCAATATTGTCCTCTTTGGGTGCCTACCAGGTTTCGAACACTGGCGCCTGCCCTCAAGGTTTTGTTCCTTTCACCACTCGGGCAAGGAGGCCTTGTTGCATATAGAGGGACGATTAATCTTTATAAACTAGTTCAGGAACTTCACCCCAAGCGATGTGGGACAAGCCCCCACACTCAACCTCACCTCATCCATCTTGGCCATCCTGCCTCAGGAGTATTGGCTCTTGATCGTCACATTAATTATTCTAGTATTAATTACCACATGTCAACTTCTGAAAGCCTATATTTCCATCTTATAAATTTATATTCTAGGTTAACACAAAAAAAATAATAATAATAATCAATTTTACATTCTAGGTATTTCTTAGTATGCCAAAATACATCATTTTTTAAAGCATCGTTTTCTTAATGAGCATAATTTTCTGAAATAAAAGCGTGACTGTATTCTATCCTATTTTATTCATTTTAGACAAGTCTTAATATATTTCTCATTCATGAAAATAAATTTTTTTTTTTCTCTTCTTTTCTTTTCTTTTCTTAATCGAAATCTGCAAATAAACCACACATTAGGGTAATGAAAGAAGATTTTCATTAATTTTTTTTCAACCTAAATATTAAAATATAGGAGAAAATATTTACTTCAACTACGATTTTTGATGACGAGGTTCATGAAAAATATGTGTGTAATACTCTATCTATGCGTGTAAGTTCTGTAGTCGTCACCTGATGATACCTACCGTAACATATTAATAGTATTTTATTAGTCAAACTACCACAATTTATAAAAGACATGTTTTAAACACCAGCACCCTTTTTCTGCGTGTAGGCTGTATTTAATACTAATAAAGTCTAGTCGACACATGATGATTAGTCTAATCAGATTAGGGATGACAATGGTGCGGGTTTTTCGAGTTTCGCGCCCCGCTCCGCTCCCGCCCCTATTAGGTAGGGTATGAGGTGGGTTCAAACAGGTTAGGGGCGGGAATGGGAGTTATTCACTCAACCCGGGTCGGGTTCGGGTTCGGGCTCAGGGTAAGACTAAAATTTTCCGAACTCGCCCCGATTATATGGTTATTTGCATAAATGTCCTTATCTATTATGATATTACCTAAGTATCTGAAGTGTAAGAGCTTAAGTTTAGGGTTATTCACTCAAAATCATAAACACATTTGTACTGCCGCAACTCTCCCTCCCTCAAGAGTCACAATTTCATCGCCACTTTCCAACCGGCAGCAACCGTTGAAGCCGCGTTTTTCCACCGAGATTCTGGTTGTCGTCTCTGTGTGTGTGTGCGCGCGCGTTTGATTATGTGCTCGTATGTGGTTCGTATGTGTGTGCGTGTTCGATGGTGTGTTCGTGTGTGTGATTCAAGTAATTGGGTGCCTGTATGATTCAAGTCTTTGTGTGTAAAGAGATTCAATAATATTCATGATAGACCTAACAAATGGGTCTGCATGAGATTTCAAGGATGGTCTGATCAAAGATCTGGTTTGTACTCTCTTAACGTATTTAGGGCTTTTCTGCAAATTTGTAGTACAAGTAAATCACTTGGGGTTTGAATTTGGTTTTGATTGGCCTCAGTTTTTAGTTGGAGGATTTTTTTTGGCTTGAAGATTTTCTACATTTAATATTATGTTTACAGTTTTACAAAAAATAAAATAAAATCTGTTCACAGTTGAACAGGCCAGGTGGGACGGGTCGGGGTGGGAGATTATAGTTGGGGTCGGGGTTGGGACTCACTCATACCCCGGGGCGGGGTTGGGGTGTGTGTATATTCAAGAGAGGCGGGGTCGGGGAATGGCTGCCCCGTCCCATACCCGCCCCTTGCCATTCCTAATGATGATACCTACCCTACATGACATTAACATATGAATAGGACGCAAAGATTGACCAAAGTGGAGAAATTCCAAATCTCTTAGAAAGAAAATGTTAGTGAATAATTATATGATTCCAAATTTAAATTCCCAGCTTTAGATCTTAAATATTTTGATTGTTATACCCTTAAAGTAACTTTCAATGAAAATTCAATGGTCTTCACCATAATTAAATGTTTACAATTGTCAAATCATTGGAAACCAATTTTGAGAGCTACTTACTCAATTGTATTTGTTTGCTACTTTTCAAATTCCTAATGCCACCGTCGAAAATGAATTTGTAGCATTAGATTAGAATTTGGTTGCATGGACAAATATTAATTTAAATTGCAATAAACTTATGTGCAGGTAATGATATTAGCAGGTACAGACACATCTGCGGTGACGTTAGAGTGGGCAATGTCGCTTTTGCTGAACCATCCAGAGGTGTTAAAGAAGGCCAGACTCGAGTTAGACGATTACGTTGGCCATGACCGCTTGATAGACGAACCCGATCTATCTAAGCTGCATTACCTTCAAAACATCATCTCAGAGACATTTCGATTGTGTCCGGCGGCACCACTATTGGTCCCACGAATGCCTTCCGACGACTGCACCATCGGCGAGTATGATGTCCCACGTGGCACGATCCTGTTGGTAAACGCATGGGCCATTCATAGGGACCCTGCAATTTGGGATGACCCAACAACCTTCAAACCAGAGAGGTTTGAAGGTTGTGAGGTTGAGCCTCACAAGCTAATGCCATTTGGGATAGGTAGAAGGGCCTGTCCTGGGGCTGGGCTGGCCCAACGGGTCGTCGGGTTGGTTTTGGGCTCATTGATTCAGTGCTTTGAGTGGGAGAGGGTAAGTGAGATGGAGGTTGATTTGGCTGAAGGAGGAGGTCTCACCATGCCTAAAGCTGTGCCATTGGAAGCCATGTGTAAGGCACGTGACATCATGAACAAGGTCTTTTCTGAAGATACAAACAAGGTCTGAGATATTCTGTTAAATACTAGGTGTGTGGTGTTAGTGTATAATAAACATGTAATATGTAGTAAACTTGATTTGGGGGTGACCATTAGAAATACATCTGGGTTACACAAGCTGCTTCAATTTAGTTAGTTTAATTTCTTTTGTGAATTTCCTGTAATATCGGTTAAATGGTCTAATTTTTTTTACTAGATTTGGATATAAAGTATCAAAATTCAAGAGAGTTTGAACGGCTATATTTTCACAAATTTGACAAGATTCGGTTTACAAATTACTGGAAAAAAAAAAAAAAGTAACCCTAGGTTTAAACCACCCAATATCCCACCTTTTTTTTAATTGCTCTCTACACCCACTATCTATCCTTCACCTTCTCCCCTCCATTTTCACAATTGGCCAACAATTATACTTCGACATATGGAAAAGTGTCTTGATTGCTCGATTTAGATGAACTACAAAACTGCTGTAAATCCTTGTTACACTACAAAAATTCATCGGTTCACAACTTTTTCTTAATTTAATAATCTCCGTGACATCTTCAATGGCATCACATTTCTTGGCTAGTGCAAGCTTGTTGATCACTACAGTGAAAGGAGCTTATTGGATTTGTTGTCCTTGTGCTTTGAGATTTGGGTCAACAAATGAGTGCTAAATTGGGTTTTTAGGGTTTGGAAAATCTTCAAAACCACGACTTTTGTGGTCAAGAATATTGAAAGTACCATATGACCCAAATGAAAAAGATGAAAGAGAGTGAAGCATATTAGTTTTTCTGTGATCGGAGTTGGGTTTAATGAAGATTCGAATCTGGGTCGATGAAATTTGATCGAGTGGGTGTTGAGAGAAAAAGGACATTAAGTTGTAATTTGTTGTCATTTTGTGCACGGGTGTAGTTGGAAGGTGAGAAATTCATTAATTGGTGGGTGTAGAGAGTAAATTAGATGTCTATGGATAGAATTACCCTATACTTTAACAAACTCCTTTTAACTTTGCTCCAAGGAATCCCCCGAATGGTCCTTATAAAAGTCGTTTCGTCAACTGCGTTGCTAACGAAACATTCATAAGCAACTCTTTGGCGACTGCACCAAAATATATGACGTTCAAAACCCATTCAATCCATTAAAGGATAACAAAATTCATTTGTCTTTCAGAAACGGTACACCCACATCTAAATCCACACTCAACTCCACACCAAGGATAATTCAGCAAAATTTATGGACAATTCAACAAATTTTGTAAAATGACTGGATCCCACCACTCATAACTTTCTTTCTCTCTCTCTCTCTCTCTCTCTCTCTCTCTCTCTCTCTCTCTCTCTTCTATCTTTATTTTTTTGCTTGAGAAATCCCCAATTCAACATCTCGACCTAGCATCCCCCCAACCCCCAACTTCATGGTGGTGGCGACGAACTCCAAGGCAGTGACGACGATAGCGAACTCCTGTGGAGGCAGTGAGGATCCGACCAGGCACTCTCTCTCTCTCTCTCTCTCTCTCTCTTAAATATTATGATGATTATGTTTCTTTTGCACTTGTTACTAGGCAATTAGTTGTTAAGAGAAGGATAAGTGGATAGAGGCTATGGTAGATCGAAGAAACTCAGTCACTATACAAGAATAAGACTTGGGATTTTGTGGAACTTCCTGAGTGAAAGAGTGCAATCGGGTGCAATTGGGTCTATACGCAAAAGGAAGCAGTATCAAAAAAGGAAGGGCAGAGGTTTAAGGCACGATTGGTGGCAAAAGGGTACTCACAAAGGAAAGGGGTTGACTACAATGAGGTTTTCTCTCCAATGGTTAAGCACACTTCTATCCAGACAGTGCTTGCTTTAGTAGCTAATTATGATATGGAGTTGGGACATCTAGATGTGAAGACTGCTTTCCTTCATGGTGATTTGGAGGAGCACATCTTTATGGAGCAACCAGAATCAGAACATCTTATTTGTAGACTGAAAAAGTCTTTTTATGGGCTAAAGCAGTCTCTAAGGCAGTGGTACAAGAAGTTTGATTCCTACATGATTCAGGTTCACTACAATCGTTGTGAGTATGATTGTTATGCTTACTTCAGGGTTCTTGATGATGGTTCTTTCATTTTCTTGATGCTTTTATGTTGATGATATGTTAATTGTTACTAAGTGTGTGAAAGAGATTGTTAGACTGAAATCCTTGCTTGGTAGAGAGTTCAAAATAAATGACTTAGGTGCAGCCAATAAAATTCTTGGCATGGAAATTCGGAGAGACAGAAGGGCTGGAAAGTTATGGGTGTCCCGGGAAAAGTATGTGGAGAAGGTACTGAAGATGTTTAGTATGAGTGATACTAAAACCAGTTGGTACACCATTGACCAATCATTTCAGGTTGTCTGCTAGTCAATGCCCAAAGACAAAAGCAGAAATTGAAGATATGTCTAATTTACTATATGCCAATGCTGTAGGTTGTTTGGTATATGCAATGGTCTGCACTAGACCTGATTTGGCACATGCAATCAGCATAGTTAGCATGTATATGGAAAATCTTAGGAGAGAGCATTGGAAGGCAGTGAAGTGGATTTTCAGATATTTGCAAGGTACAGCAGATTATGGCATTATGTTTCAAAGACAACAGTGTTCCATTTTAGTTGTGAGGTATGTAGATCCATATTACGCAGGTAATTTGGATGACAGGAGGTCTATGACAAGTTATGTGTTTAAACTAGCATGTGGGTCTATATGTTAGAAGTCTACTTTACAGTCTACTATGGCACTATCTACAACTGAAGCAAAATATATGGCAGCAACTGAGGCTGCAAAGGAAGCTTTGTGGGTAAAAGGTTTAGTCAAGGAACTTGGTGTTGATCAAGGTGGAGTTCAGTTGCATTGTGATAGCCAGAGTGCCATTTATTTGGCGAAGAACCAGGTGTATCATGCGAGAACTAAGTCTAAGCATATAGATGTGAGGTTCCACCAGATAAGGGCGTTAGTTTCTACTGGTGGTGTTCTTTTGGAGAAGATTCATTCGAATCAAAATGCTGTTGATATGTTAACAAAGCCCATTACTACAAAGAAGTTCAAGCATTGCTTGTACTTGATCAATGTCTCTTCTTGTTAAAGAGGAGGAGTAGCCCTACCCTTTATTAGTTCAAGGTGGAGCATGTAATAGTGATCTTCAAGTGGGGTGGCTCATATTATAATGGGTCTGTTACACTATGCCCAAGAGTCAAGTGGGAGGGCCCTATGTCCCATGGCGGAGTGAAGCGTAGCCATGGAGCCTGGATGCTGACAAGAGTTATGTGCGGTATGGACTAATCGGGTGCGCCCCCCGCAGTACGATATGGGTATTTTGGGGGATTTCACCATGTACCCATAGGAGATATATCAGTTGTAACCCTAATTGTTGTGATATAGTGGAAACTTCTGGCTCTCCGGTGTGGACCCAAGCGTATTGCGGAACCACATAGAAATTCTCTGTGTTTCATTTAATCTTTATGTTATATATATATTGTTTGCGTGTGATTGTTTCGATCCAACACAAGTCTATGCCACAATGAGGTGCAGAATTTAGTAGGCAATACTTAAAATCCCATTCAATTTTAAACCCTTTGTGTAATGCCATCTCCAATCCTTACTTAAACCATACCAAATCAAATTTGAGTAAAAAAAACCCTCTCCAATTTTTACTCAAACCTATATCAAATTTTGAGTCAATGAATAGTATTATTCCAGTATGGGTCCATATCGATTTGAGAAAACTCAATCTAATATGGGTTTGAGTGTAGGATGTTTTTTTAGGGTTTTGAACCAAATTTGAATGTGATATGGTTTTGGGTTAGGATTTGAGATGCCCTTAAGCCTTACCTTTTAAATCTAAAATTTGGTGTCATCTGCTAGGAGTACCTAAGTGTCACTTACTTTAGTTTCCTTCACGTAGTCATTCAGCCTTTTTTTTTTTTTTAAAAAAAAAAAAAATTCAAACTTCTTATTAAACCAAGAAACTTTGTGTATATACTACATGTTATAGAACACGTGCTTCGTTGATCATTAATGTTGAATAAAACATAGTTGATGTTCACAATCGGGTTAATTTTTATTGAACCGAAGTCCACAAATCTTGAGCTAGTTTAGATGAGGACTGCTTTGTTGTTTTCATTTTTTTATCGATTTTTCTTTAAAAATATAAATTTACTTCATTTTCCCTATGTACTTAGTATTCCATTTATAGTGAAATTATCTTCTCTGTGTTTTGTGTTAAACCGGTTGATTTGAATGTATTTTTTGAATATGATGCAGAATTTATGGTTTACATGCCCAAAAATTGTAGTAATCTATATTTTCGCACTCTAATAATAAATAAGAAATGTCAATTTTATTTTATTACTGTATGTTAATTGTAGTTGTGGTACTATTTGAATAAATAAATATTAATGCTCGTGTTGTTGATTTTTAATACAATACCATTTTATTTTACTACTATGTATTATTTTTAGTTGTAGCATCATTTCCATAAATGAAAAATACTTATGTTGATTAATTCTAATTACGTGACATAAATTTTTGTGACCCCTTAGTAATTTTAATTGTATTACTTTTTCTTAAGACTGCGCCCCTAAGTTACCCTATAATTTGGGATTAAAACTAGTAGTAAAATATTTATCACGTTGCTTACATTTTTTTTGGTCCCTAATATTTATGTGGGGTATTTTTCTAAACTACCCAGACCAACATAACTAACCAAACTGATTAAACGGACTAACTATATTCTTGAAGTGACCACATCAATCAACCTCACACAACTGTGTTATCTACATTCATTCATTGTTTCAGCAACTAGCAAACCCAAACGCCTTGCCTTTTGTGTTCACATGGAAGCTCACTGATTGAAGCTCACTTATATAAACACATAGGCATACACAATTTCAGGAAAAGAAAAGAGAAGCAGTAGTATTGCTCACTTAACAAGCACACTCACATTTAATTTGCTCTCTCTCCCCCTCGGCAATATATACACACACATACCTACATATGACTCTCAAGTTCCATAGCCCTCTCACTCTCTAAATCACTTATACATTCTGGAAATTGAACGAAAAGAAAGGAAAAACATAAATAGAATCATCACAGTGAGCTCTCAAAGCTTCAAAGAGGCCATAACCTTTATTTCGGAATTGACGTATTTCTTCGGCGAGTCTCACAGCTCAATCTAAAGATTAGTGAGTCTCTCGAACTCACTTATAATGTAGTATTTGTCATTACGCACAAGCCGGAGGTATCAAATATAGATATATATGTATATATACATATATATAGTTTTGAAGCTCCAAAAATGGTGGTCTAGCTCTCAAATCTTGATGAAAATGATTTCTATAAATTGGGAATGAAAGATTTCAACCCCAGTAAGCTCTTTTTCAAATCTTAGACCTTAATTTGTAACGATTGCGACATACAGTTAAAGCGAAGTTTTGATGACTCTCAGATTTTCATCAATAAGTAGAGCTACATTAGGAATTAAAACTTAAGACTTATATATTCGTAATCTACGCGGAAAAACGAAGAGAATGGTATATTACACATATTGTATTCTTTAACTTTGTAAAACTCGTACATAGTTCTGCACCTATACAGTCCAGAGGTTGAAGACGACTAGGACCCATCGCGAAACATGGCCAGAACCGGTCCCGCATAACTATCAGGATTGGTCGCGACCATAAGCGGTCCCGCTAAAAGACCAGGACTAGTCCTGCCCCTCTGTGACAGAATGATCTGTTTCTCTAAGCAGTTTTCCAATTTCACTGAATAGTGCTTTCACTGCATGTTGATTCCATCCACGCCATATAAATAAATCATTTATCCCTTTCATTTATTATTTTACTTAAATCGTTAATGTAATTAATGAAATACCCCCCATTTGGATTCAATAAAAATACTTATAAAAAATCAATTCCTTATAGATAAAAAGTCAACTTTCCCTCCGAATGCAAAATTACCGATTTTTGCATAGTGTATGATATTGGGGCATTTTTTTTTTTACTAAGTTCCCTTCCTTTAAAAAAATTCTTAAAAATCATATTTGATATAGGAGGATCTAGATGAACTATTCGCGGGACTTTCAAACTCTTGAATCAAAAATCTTATATTTTTTACTACACTTAGCTGTTTTGGCCATTCTGGGTCAACGGTTGACTTTTCTGGACTAAGTTGTATTAATTCGTAATAGTCATATTTTTAATTAGCTCTGATACCTTTATACGAGAATAGGAATTAGTCACTCTGATACTATTTATAGTAATCAAATATAAATAACTCTGATATTATATTAAGGAAAAGTAGAACAGCTCCGATACCTTTTATAAAGAAAATGCGAAAAGACAGATTTAAGTCATATCGCTCTGGTACCTTTATAAGAAAGTATGTAAAGAAAGAACAATTCATACGCCCGATCTGGTTCCTTTACATAACGAGAAAAAGAATTAGGTACACATTTGCATAGTCGAGTTGGCATGTTGAAAGGGGTGGTTTGGTCAGCATATAGGTTGTAAGAAGTGAGTCAAGAGAAAATGTCTTGGGACGGGTAACCTTACTTATCCCAGGCCGACTTGGGTGCGGCAGGTTAATTAGGAAGGATTGAGCCCAGGCCGATTCGGACACGGTAGGTCAGTCAGAGTTCTTGTGATAGCCTTAATTATTCCAGGCCGACTCGAATACGGTAGATTAATTAAGAGGGTCGAGCCCAGGCCGACTCAAATACGGTAGGACAATCTAATCGCGTCCAATCCGACTCAGATATGGTAGACCGGTCATTGGATATTCCAGACTTAGTCCAGACCGACTCGGTTACGGTAGACTAATAAGGGTGTTCAACAAGTTATTAACCTTGAATGTCTAGGTACGTCCAGGCCAACTTAAATATGGTAGACATATCGACAGACCTTCTAAACTAACGGCATTGTGCTGGATGGTTCTAGGTGAACCGAATGAGTCTAGAGATTGTGGTCGAGATAAAAGAGTCAGCGAGATGAGATGGTTTCATTGTTCATGCATGGTCTTAAATATTTATTACTCCAACTGTTATTAATTGTTATTATGCGATGACTGGAATAATGAATTAACCGTATTCTAAGGTACTGAACATTAATAATAACTGTTAATGTACTTTTATATACCTTGCTTGTGTGTTCGTTATACTCACTCGGCTTTTAGTAGCTGATGACTTTATTTTGTCCTGGACATCCAAAATGTTCAGGAAATGGTTATGCAGGGCGATATGATTATACCAGCTTGAGGAGCCTGCAGCGTTACTTTATAATTTAATAAAGTTGTAATAAGGATATAGATAATATTTTTAATTTGAATAAGGCGGTTGTGCCTTAAGGATATTTTATTAAAGGACAATGTAATATTATTTGAAGTTATAATAATGTTTAATATTATCTTCCCTGTTGCTTTATATACTATGTTTTTCTGGCACATGTTAAGCTAAGTACATGACGAGCAATCCATCACCTGTCGTGACCTACGGGTCCAAAACGGAAATGAATTTTTTTCCTTATTTTGCTACGCTGGGGCGTGACAAAATTGATGTTAAACAGGCCGGTTCATTTTTTTTTGCTATGTACTAAGTATTCCATTTATAGTATGCAGAATGTACCTTTTCTGTGTAGACATTTTTTGTACTAAACCAGTTGATTTGAATGTATTTTTTTTTCTTAACCAGCTCTTCTTCTTCATCATCAAATCTGACCTCTCTCTCCTTTCAAGCTCCCAACTCATCCCTCTTCTTTCTCTCTATTTTAGTTCTTTTTCTATGTTACAATTAGTGTAACCGCCAGCATAATTTGTCGGTGCACCTCAATTGTTCTATTCAAAGTTATTTCTGATACTAAACAAAAGAAGACATGGTACATGTACAAGTATATTTCATTCAAAGTCCAGGATAACATTTCAAATTATAATACGTTTTGTAGTTGTAGAGTATTGTTTACAGGTAAATGGAATCCATAATTGAAAGGTGCATAGAAAGGGCTTGAAAGGGAGTCCACATGGTGGTGCCCTTGCAATTCCAATCTTTGAACTGGAGATACCTTCAATACATTTCTTTTGTTCTACAAGAAGAAATTAAAATCAGTGTTTCAGAATTATATATATGTTCACTATTTTAGAATAAACTATACTACAAAACTATATGTTCTCTCGATCTTATTTTTTTTTGGTATAATGATTTCTACATTACAATCCTCTTCTTCCAAATATTTTTTTCAGAAGCATGGAGAGAACTCAGAGAAGTTACATTATAGCTGGCTAGATTTTCTTGAAATTTTGAGGTTGGACTTCTACTTGAAGGTCTGCAGGTGAGGCATCAGAGAAGGACTTTGTCACTCGAATGTTTCGAAGTAGGAAAGAAACATGTAATTTAGGCTTTGGGAATGCAGTATTATGGTAATTTAGTATTTCATGCTAAATTTTAGAAATATTTACTTCCTTAGTATGATTGAACATTAGTATAAAGATACCTTTTTCTTTGTCTTCATTTGCATATTCTAATTTTCAATTGAATTATGCTCATCAGGTGCATCTTCGATTACACTTTTAGCAACAAGGTATCCTCACCTTTTGAGGGAATAGATACAATATGTTGGTTCATACTGAGTTCGCTTGAAATGGGTATCACCAGTGTTTAGGGACATACCCAACAAAAATGTGGGGAGTTCAGAGTCATGACTCACATTCCGGAGTCATTGCTCCAATTTAGTCCATGTGGGTTGAGAGTCTAGAAAGATTTGTTATGAGACTTCTGGCTCGGACACTAAATATGGTGTCAAACAATATTTTGTTTCCTCATCTAGGATTGAATCACCAGATACGGAATGTACAAAGGTTGACTGTGATCAACCAAACACCCCCCCCCCCCCCCCCCCCCTCCCAATTGCAAGACTTTAATGGTTGGTAGATGGCTTGTGTAGGGTAACTAGAGAATCTGAAAAAAGCCATAGAAATTGGACTTGACTAATTCCTGAATCAAGACTAAAAGTTTTCTCTAATTTCTAATTTTCGACCAAAGAGAACTCTAATACGACGAGCTTAGAGTCTCAAAACCAAAATGGACATAAATCAAATAAACTATTTAAGTGTGTAATTTATCTTTATAAGACTCCTTAAAAGATACACTACGACCTCACATACAGAGAAAAAAGTTGGGGAGGTTGTTCAATTAAACTACCTAAAGTAACTATGGTTGAAGTAGAGAGTTGTTGTGGCAAAAAAAAAAAATACTTCTTGTGGCTTTCTAATTTAATTCTCTACTATTAGGTTTGTTTAAAAAATTAACTTACTAAGGCTATACTATTAGGAACATATAATCAAGAGAAGACCAATGTTGTATCTGCGAAGTATGATCATTAGAAGTTTTGTTCAATTGTTATATAAAATGTATGGATTAAATAAAGAAGATTCTAGTTCCTTCATTTAGAGTAGGCTTAATTTGAATGCAATGTTGTGCGCTGATTGGAAAATATTTCAGAATTATGTGAAGTGCAAAACATAGACCAACATAGAGCTAATAAATTGTTGTTCGCTTGTTTCTTTAGTTTGTTTTAATCCTTATTTCTTTAGCAACATTCACGATTTTGGAAACTGGGAGATTAAAGAAAATGCCCCTTACATACAGCCTGTTTTGATAGTGCACAGAAGATAGAAGTGTTGGGAAGATGAATCCAAACAACCCCCAAGACAATTCCAATATGTTCTCCAATTAGAGAGCCTTCGGTACAAGACATTGAATTAAAAGGCGAAGGGACCAGAGGCATTAAGGTCAAAGCATGAGAGATGTGTACGCGAGAATATGGTAAGCTTAGAAGACTATTGTCACACCCTAACCCACCTCAGGCAGACTAGGACATGTGTAACAATGCCACTAAGGCCCAAACTATACGAAATAGCAAGGAAAGCATGAAATAGACATAAATAAAGTACCTTGTTAAGAAAAAATAGCTGCAAGGCCAAAATGGTCTTTTTACAACTTGGTCAACTTATATACCAAAAGATAGCCCCTTGACTATGAGTTCCAATGCAAAAAGTGACGTGCGATTTTGAATTTTCTAGAAAGAGTTATATCATGTTTAGTAAAAGTCAGCAGCCTAAAAGAAACCTACTGGATCGATCCGAGAGCACCTGTCGGATTGATCCAAAATTCATGCAGAATCTCACCATTTTCCACAAACATGTCCGGATCAATCCGGGTTCTACAAAATCGAATCCTGCTGCTAACATCACTTGTTTTTACAAGTTTATACATTTCAAAGTTGCATGAAAGGATTCCAACTCCAACTCAACATGATGAGTGTTTTCAAAAGCCATTTCTAAACATTTGAGGAGTTATTTGATCACTCATAACACATAAATTTCCAACAAGGAAGATAAACTTGGATCCATCCCTTACTTTAACATATTACAAGCACAAATACAAGGACTAGCGAAGTCCAAGTTGAGGTTGCATCAAAAACTAAATTCATCAAGTCTTCCACCAACACATCTAATTTGTGGACTATAAAGAAGAGTTCTACAAACCTCAACACAACCAACTATGGTAAAGACTTGACATATTACAAGTTCCATAAACATGAGTTGTTCTAATATTTCAAATACAAAAGTTATAATCGAAAACTAACACACCTAAACATATGGACATATCGACATATCCACTTCTGATCCTAACCCGTCATGCAGGTCATTTCCTTTCCTCTTCCCGTTCCGTATCTGTGGTGGTTATTCAATAACCACACAGAAAATATATTCGTTTAAGCTTTCGTTTAGTGAGAGAACTAATCATGTTATTAGAGTATTTAACATGTAAATGCAAAAATCATCATAATCATAAATAATATAGTCTCTGGAAAGTCAAGTAACTCCAACCACTACCTCTGGGTCATTCTCAATCCGGATCTGTTTGCACCTAAAAAATACACTTTTTAAGTCAAAGTTGGTAGAGGCCGATTGAAACTTTTTAATCAGACTCATGAGACCGATTGCATAAATTAGGGGTCAAGTGATTGGTTCAATGTTGGTAGTGCCAAATGAATGGATCGGACTGACTCCAATTGATCGGGCAGGCGTGCAATACAATATGAACCGCATGGACTGGACTGGTGAAGCAGACTAAAGTGTGGTGTTAAAAATCTCAATTCATACACAGTAATGAGTAAAAGTTGGTGGACCCACTGTGTACAGATAATTTCTTTCTTCAGTCACTATATTATGTGCATGATATGTGGAGCCCGATAGAGAAATTGCAGAGGTCTAATCTCATGTGGGGCCCACCTCTTTGGTTGGACTTCAGTTTGGCGTGTATGTGTATGTTGCTTCACCAATTCGGACTAGCACACACTTCAATCGGGCTGAGGATGACCACGCACCTTTTAGCTGGTTTACATTCATGTGGTGGGCCATCACTGACTTATTTAAGCCCACCTCAATCTAGTGATTTTCCTAACATCTTAATCCATGGTGCAAATCCAGCCACGTTTTCGTTGGGAGTAATGATCATTTCACATGGTGGGGGCCATAACAGCAATTTTGGCTTTAATCAATTCACTCTACTTTACTGTGCGGCAGCCCGAAGGCTTGTTTGGTTATGGTTTCTTTGATCGGGCTAAGTAATTGTTTGGCACTCCAAATGATTCGGCTATTTTTTGGAAATCTGCTACGACGGGGACCACGAATGGGAAGTGATCAATCCCTACAAATTCTTAATGTGATAATATTCATATTATCATGTTATGGAAATATTATCACTTAATGGGAAATATTATCAGCTTTAGGAAAGATAATATTATTGGAGATAATATCAACACTTTTTGGAGATATCTTTTACTTGGAGGGAAAGCAAGCCGAACCAAGCTCATATTCGGACCAGATTCAAGCTGCTAATATATATACACCCGTATATATATATATATATATATATATTTCGAAGATATGACAACTTATAGCAGATTTTGGGAGATAAATCTGGTAAATTATACCAGATTATTATTCTCATCAGATTTCCTACCTTATCTAGGAGACCTCCATGGCCGCTATAAATTAACAGGCTGGCCTAGCTATCAACTCACTCCGCGTCTCTTCGAAAAAGCATTCCACCATGCATTCTTAGCGCTCCTAGCATTCCTTTTATTTTTCTTAGGCTTTCTTAGATTTCAATTACACCCATTGTAATTCCTTCTTTTATTTTAATTAAATAAAATCCTGCTTTTTATTTAATTTCTTTTCTTAATCACTTGCTAGACTTGTGTGCTTCAATACTGTCTAGGGACCTTAGGTGAGGGTACTTTCCTACTCACCTTTCACAATCGCCTGTTAGATGTCAGATTTTCAAATCTTGTGTATCACTCACACAAGTGCTTTAGGAAATTTTGTGTTAATTAGTTTGGGTCTACCTCACAAGGCTCTGGCACGCCCGAACAACATTTACAGCAAACAATTTGGCACGCCCAGTGGGACAGCCAAGTGATGAGCCATGCATACACTGAAGCATGGCTATACTTCTACAACAACCAGATTGGTTGGCGGAATGAGTCAATACGCCAACTTCGCGAAGAAATCTATCGTCTCTACAACGATGGATATTGGAATGAAGCTGGTCATCTGTACAATGAGATAGGCCGTTTTGAGGCCGACTTGCAATTTTTTAATCAAGAAATCGGCCTCCTCAAAGCTTCGAGTGGAGCTGATGAACCGTCGCCCGAGGGGAATTCGTTCATGTCTCTAGACGATTTTCTATACGGTGACTGGCGAAAGAAGCGGCTTTGTGACAACATTCTTCGTGCTCTTGAAGATATGAAGGCGCACTCGAGACAACAGCTGGCCAAGCTTAGCCGGGTTGAAGAAGACACGAAAGCAAGCCTGGCAATACTAGAGGCTCAAGGGCAAAAGATCGAGCAATTCTTAAAGTCACGACAACGGCCCGAGAAGGCCGATGTTACCATTCCAAATCAAGAGACCGATGTCATTGGTCATCTTGATTCCACGCTGTCCAAGCCGCTCGGGGGGCAAGAAGACGGCGAAAAAATAATTTTTAAGGAAAGGCCGAGTGATCTTACATCGGCCATAGAGCCTCTCCCCGACGTTGAAGAAGACGACGAAGCACTCGGGGGGCAAATTCAAGACGAGCCTCAAAATTCTGTTGAGGCCGAAGAAGAAGAGTGTGATAGGCCGAGTGATCCCGTATCGGCCATAGAGCCTCCTAGTGATAAGGAGGACGATGATGAAAACCTCATTGTTGATGAAGAAATCGGCGATGAAGGGCTCGGGGGGCAAGCTTCGCCAAGACCGGTTGAAACTAAATCGGTCCATGAAGGTTTTGAACACATTCCTTTGAGGAAACTCACCCTTAAGGAGTTGTTCAATTTTTTCGGTCTCATTGTAGTGACCGATTATTATTGTTTTTTATATTCTAAGCCAATTAATTATTTGGCTACTGTTGATCTACATCCACGATGGCTGTGTGGGTGTCACCAAAAATTAAATATTATTTGGTGGTTCTTTTTACAACAATGGTATTATCAAAAGACTGAAGAGGTATTGAAGACCGATTCTAAAAATTAATTCGGTCAATACACTGTTCGGGTTGGGGTACCAGTCCAGAGAGAAAAAGGGCTCACAAGTTGGTCACATTCATGAAGACATGATATGCCTAACCATCAGTCAGGCAGAGAAGTGGGCCCAATAAAAATTAAAGTTGGCAATTTGGTTAGCTGACTGCTTTGGGAAAAATAAATTTTTTTTTTGTCATTATATGGTGTTTGAATGTTTGTTCAATGAGATGAATCAGTGCTTACATCATGTAGCAGACTTCATGATTGCTCGTGGAATGCTTGCCATATATGGTGGGCCCAATGGAGAGGATAACACTCTTGTCTTCAATATGGTTTGGGTGGCTCCTAGTTCCAATAAGTCTGCCATGGATTTGACATGGTTGATTTAACCAAGGAGATAAAGCTTGAGATGTGGTAGTGGGGATTTCGTCATGATGGTGGGCCCGAGGAACAAAGGCTGTGGCCTAAGGCATTTTCTCATGAGGCTCGATAAAATGAGGTTCACTTGATGAATTGATCGGGCCAAGCTCCAAGGCCGATGTAATTGGTGATAAAGGCAATCGGTCTGGAAAAAATATGGCTATTCAAAATTCATTGTTTTCATTTTAAACAGCCAGGGGGGCAATTGTTTGCACCTAAAAAATACACTTTTTAAGTCAAAGTTGGTAGAGGCCGATTGAAACTTTTTAATCAGACTCATGAGACCGATTGCATAAATTAGGGGTCAAGTGATTGGTTCAATGTTGGTAGTGCCAAATGAATGGATCGGACTGACTCCAATTGATCGGGCAGGCGTGCAATACAATATGAACCGCATGGACTGGACTGGTGAAGCAGACTAAAGTGTGGTGTTAAAAATCTCAATTCATACACAGTAATGAGTAAAAGTTGGTGGACCCACTGTGTACAGATAATTTCTTTCTTCAGTCACTATATTATGTGCATGATATGTGGAGCCCGATAGAGAAATTGCAGAGGTCTAATCTCATGTGGGGCCCACCTCTTTGGTTGGACTTCAGTTTGGCGTGTATGTGTATGTTGCTTCACCAATTCGGACTAGCACACACTTCAATCGGGCTGAGGATGACCACGCACCTTTTAGCTGGTTTACATTCATGTGGTGGGCCATCACTGACTTATTTAAGCCCACCTCAATCTAGTGATTTTCCTAACATCTTAATCCATGGTGCAAATCCAGCCACGTTTTCGTTGGGAGTAATGATCATTTCACATGGTGGGGGCCATAACAGCAATTTTGGCTTTAATCAATTCACTCTACTTTACTGTGCGGCAGCCCGAAGGCTTGTTTGGTTATGGTTTCTTTGATCGGGCTAAGTAATTGTTTGGCACTCCAAATGATTCGGCTATTTTTTGGAAAGCTGCTACGACGGGGACCACGAATGGGAAGTGATCAATCCCTACAAATTCTTAATGTGATAATATTCATATTATCATGTTATGGAAATATTATCACTTAATGGGAAATATTATCAGCTTTAGGAAAGATAATATTATTGGAGATAATATCAACACTTTTTGGAGATATCTTTTACTTGGAGGGAAAGCAAGCCGAACCAAGCTCATATTCAGACCAGATTCAAGCTGCTAATATATATACACCCGTATATATATATATATATATATTTCGAAGATATGACAACTTATAGCAGATTTTGGGAGATAAATCTGGTAAATTATACCAGATTATTATTCTCATCAGATTTCCTACCTTATCTAGGAGACCTCCATGGCCGCTATAAATTAACAGGCTGGCCTAGCTATCAACTCACTCCGCGTCTCTTCGAAAAAGCATTCCACCATGCATTCTTAGCGCTCCTAGCATTCCTTTTATTTTTCTTAGGCTTTCTTAGATTTCAATTACACCCATTGTAATTCCTTCTTTTATTTTAATTAAATAAAATCCTGCTTTTTATTTAATTTCTTTTCTTAATCACTTGCTAGACTTGTGTGCTTCAATACTGTCTAGGGACCTTAGGTGAGGGTACTTTCCTACTCACCTTTCACAATCGCCTGTTAGATGTCAGATTTTCAAACCTTGTGTATCACTCACACAAGTGCTTTAGGAAATTTTGTGTTAATTAGTTTGGGTCTACCTCACAAGGCTCTGGCACGCCCGAACAACATTTACAGCAAACAGGATCTTTCTCACTTTTGATCCCATATAGCTTATCCCTCACTTCGGTGACCCCAAGGGCATCACCGTCATATCTTTATGATCGTCACCATGACCCACTCTTGAGGGCTTCCGTTTCCCTCACTATGGGATATATAAAATGGTGACCACTACTTTTCTTCCTTCAACCCACGTAAGCATTCGGCAAATAAGAACATAGACATGGTAATTCTCGCATTATTGACATACTAGTTCCTTTTTCAACATATTCATGACTATATAAGCATGAATGAAACTTTCTAAAGCATCAATTATCATATCAACACATATAAACACCCAATTTTGGGATTATAACACTCACCTCTTCGGATAATTTGAGAATTATGCCTAGAAATTCTCAACTCTTGCCAATTCTCAACTCAATTCCTAACCGGTAATAATCCTACATAGTCTTAACATACTAAAAGTTTTCAACCAATAACAGCCACCAGATAAACATTACCAAAACTGAAAATAAAAGATGTGCATGTGATCCTCTTCCCTTCACGAGTCCAAAGGTGGTCTCGGTTCACAAAACGGACGTCGGACAGTGAAGATACGATGTCGGGAAGTCGTTGATGACTCAGAGCTCTATTCTTCTCGTCAAGCTCTCTCTCTCTCTCTTCTACATGTCCTCTTCCCTCACAATCTGTTATGAACTGAAATGAGTCACCATATGACTCCTAAAGAGATATACATCTCTTCCCAAGTTTTTTTTTTTTAATTTACATCCCCTAGATGGTTTATTATGAAACCACCAAGATAATTATGATGACTACCCACATTTTCTAAATTGGTTTAGTCTACTTCATATGGGTCCCATACGTGGTCCCACATATAATATGAGGTTGTTATTAAACCTACCAGTTATGAACTGTATTCAAATACGCACTCATATGGGCACCTAAACTAGTCCCCATTACCTGACTTATGACATCATAATAACTTTAAACATTTAAACAAGTATTCATATAAGTATATAATGACATCTACATACAAATTATATTAACTAGACCCTCATTGGGCTCCACTTTTATACCAGTCCCATATGTCACATGACTTCCATCAGTGTTCGCATTTGAACACCCTTTTACCTATAGGTTCAAAACCCCACCTTAAACCATCTCATCCATTAATTAACATTAATTAATACCTATTAACACTACATTAACCTTCTTTTCTGGGTATTACAACGATTCTCCTTTACACACAATTGTGTTTGATTAACATCATGATAGTTTAAGATCCACTAGCATTAAGTCATAATCGGGTTGACCGAGGGTGTCAGACACGTTAAGACAAAAGCATGAATGCTGGGTCGATGGTAACGTAAGGAGAGACCAACTGATTCACATGTAACAACCTGTATTTTCTTTTAATTGCTAAATGTATTCTTACTTGCTTTATTTAATAGAAATTCTTTATTTGGGGTCAAACTATAAATTTTATAAATTCAAGGACACCTGTGATGAATTTCAAAACTGTATTTCAAAACGGTGAAGTTATTTTCTTTCGACTCAAACTGTATTTTTATATAACTAGAAAATTATTTCTTACGTTAATATAAATTTTATGTATTTTTGTGGTGATCACAGTGCCGCGAAAATACCAGTTTAAAAATGAAAACTGTCTGCGCCGCGTTGAACTCCCACAGATTGTGAGTTTCTTCATCTAATCCAATTGGACACTTGCTTTAAGTTCATTAAATACAAGCAATCATTGGTTTAGGCTTTGGGAAGGCATAATTGGAGTGTGTTAGTGTAGTGCCATAAGTTGTTTTTCCAAACACCTTGAGAGATTCCTAGACAACTTGTTTGTGTCTTGTTTGGAAATACCTATCTTATGTGTGTTGACTTATATATGCATAAAAGCTAAATTGCCCAAACACCTAGTGTAATATCCTGTATTTTCGGATGCATGGTTATATAAATAAGACCCTGTATGCTTGTGTGAGCCCTTGGTGAAGAATCTTTCTCAATCGATCAAACTCATCTCGATCTATCGAACTTGTGCTTTTCTCGAGTGATCGAAACTCTGCCGACCTGATTTTGTGACGTGGAACCATTCTCAAGCGATTGAACTCCTTTCAATCGATCGAACCTTGACCGACCTGTTCTCGATCGATCGAACTCACTTCAATCGATAGAAAGTATTGTTATTCGTATCTTACGTGTTTGCAACCTGCTCTTTTCCCCTCCCTATATATATATATGTGTGTGTTTTGTGTGTGTGTAGGGTTTGGCAGTTTAGAGAGTAGGAGAGAGAGAGAGAGAGCTTGTGTGTGTTTATGTGTGTTCTATATATATATAACCGTGTGTGTGTGTGTGAGATATATATATATATATGCTTGAGTAGAACAAGAAAAAGAAGAAGAGGAAGAAGAAAAAAAAGACAGAGAAATAGAGAAGAGATCAAGACAGAGAAGAGAGGAGAGAGAAAAAGCTCGCCGCCAACATAGCCGCCGCCGCGGAGCTTGGCAACGTCGCCACCGGACCGCCGGAGAGAGGTGAGGTCATTCACTCACTCAAGGGATGATTCTAAGATGATTATATGTAGTTTAGAATATGTATTATGTGACCCCGGGACCTTAGTTCATCTTTGCCCAGTTTCTGGGTGGAAGATGATGCTCAAGCGATCGAGTTATTCTCGATTGATCGAACTTGCCGTTTCCTCAATCGATCGAAGGGACTTTGATCGATCGAACTTAGTTTGACTTCAATCGATCGAGAGGATCTCAATCGATCAAAGCTTACAAAACATGTTTATTTCCTATTGATTATAATATAAACTGTTTAGTTGATTAAATGTTGAACCATGCTTTCATTATGCGATATTGTTAATTTCAGAGATAGTGCAACACTGTTATGAGATGAACTGTTTAACTGTTACATGATGATACTGCTGAGCTGAATAGTAGAATGGAACATGACAGCACTTTAATAATTAGTAACGATAAATATATAAGGGATAATATATCCCACTAGGGTTACACTGAAAATTACTAAAATAACCTTGGTCCGAAATAAAATTCGGCGCAATTCGGTCCGTCGTCCAACTCAGGGGGCCCGCCCCCAGAACCCCCAGAATCAGAGTGGATCAGACTTCACAAACCCAACAATCTCCCACTTGAAGACTGATCTGAATGAGAAAGAAACCGCTGTCACCTCCATCGAAAACAAATAGTGCTGGTGTGAGAAATCATTGTCTTCTAGTCTTGAAGACAAATAGAAGCTGAACATTTCTTCAGCTTCTCCACAGTGACCACCTTGGTAAACATATCTTCAGGATTATCGTTTATATGAATTTTCTCCAAAGTGAACTGTCCATCCTCCAAAAGTGAGCGAATGAAATGGTACTTGATGTCGATGTGCTTGGTTCTCGAGTGAAAAGCTGAATTCTTTGCAAGATGAATTGCACTTTGACTATCACTGAACAACTGAGAACCCCCTTCTTGTTCCTTACCAATTTCTTTCATGAAATTCCTCAACCATACCATTTCTTTGCAAGCCTCAGTGGCTGCCACATACTCTGCCTCTGTCGTGGAGATGGTTACAATTTTCTGTAGCCTAGAGACCCAACTGACTGCTGCACTGCCCAAAGTAAACACATACCCTATAGTGCTTTTTCTGCTGTCAATATCCCTTGCTAAATCTGAATCCACAAATCCCTGAATACGAGTGTCTGAACCATCATAACATAATGCCACATCTTTAGTGCCTCTAAGGTACCTCAGAATCCACCTAACACCTTCCCAATGCTCCTTGCCTGAATCTGCCATAAATCTGCTCACTACTCCTACTGCATGATCAATGTCTGGCCTTGTACAGACCATAGCATACATCAAGCTGCCTACTGCTGATGCGTAAGGTACTCTAGCCATGTACTTACGGTCTTCATCTGTGACTGCTGCTTGATCTTTGGAAAGTCTGAAGTGACTTGCCAAAGGAGTGCTAACTGGTTTAGCATTTTCCATGTTAAACCTTTTCAGAACCTTATCCACATATTCTTCCTGTGATAGTTCCAACTTCTTGTTTGCCCTGTCCCTGCTGATTCTCATCCCAAGAATTTTCTTTACATTTCCCAAATCCTTCATAGCAAATTCCTTGGACAACTGTGCTTTGAGACTTGAAATCTCTTCCATGCTTGATCCTGCAACAAGCATATCATCTACATACAAAAGCAATATGAGATACGATGTAGCAAGCTTCTTAAAATAACAGCAATGGTCTGAATGACATTTAGTAAAACCAGCTTTTGCCATAAAAGTGTCAAACTTCCTATACCACTGCCTTGGGGCCTGTTTCAACCCATATAGACTCTTCTTAAGCTTACATACCAGATTCTCTTTCCCTTTCACCACATAGCCTTATGGTTGATGCATATAAATGTCCTCCTCCAAATCACCATGGAGGAAGGCAGTTTTGACATCCAATTGCTCCAAGTGTAAGTTCTCAGCTGCTACAATACTTAGCACAGATCTGATAGTAGAAATTTTAACAACAGGAGAAAAAATTTCTGTGTAGTCAATACCTGGTTTTTGTTGAAACCCTTTTACTACCAACCTTTCCTTGTACCGATTGCTCCCATCAGATTCTTCCTTTATTCTATAAACCCATTTATTGTGCAAAGCTGACTTTCCCTTTGGCAACTGAACAAGATCCCATGTCTGGTTTGATGAGAGAGAATACATCTCATCATCCATGGCAAGCTCCCACTTCTCCCTGGTCTCAACCTGTAAAGCTTCCTCAAAACATTCTGGTTCACCACAATCAGTTAATAACAAAAAATTCATTGAAGGTGAATAGCGCATTACAGGCTTACTAACTCTAGTAGACTTCCTTGGAGGGAAAGTTTGTGGTTCTTCCTGCGGTGTAGGTTGTATGTTCACATCTTGGGTCTTCAAAACATTCTTATCTGAAATCTCCTCAAACTCTACAAAATCTGAATTTTCAGTATTCTCCTTTTGATGACCAAGTCTATCTTTGTACAAAACAAACTCATTGAACACTACATCCATACTCCTAACTGTTTTCTGTTCTTCAAATTCCCACAGTCTATACCCATAACTATCAGTGCCATAGCCAATGAAGTAACACTTCTTAGACTTAGGATCATGCTTACCCCTGTTCTCAGGTTCAATGTGTACATAAGCAGTGCAACCAAAAATGCGAAGATGAGAGAGATTTACCTCTTTTCCAGTCCATGACTCTTCTGGCAAACCACAATTCAAAGCAACTGAAGGTCCCCTATTGATCAAATACACGGCAGTGTTAACTGCATCAGCCCAGAATTGCTTAGGTAGCCCAGCGTTTATTCTCATGCCCCTTGCACGCTCTAGGATTGTCCTATTCATGCGCTCAGCCACTCTATTCTGCCTTGGCTTCCTCGGGATTGTTTTCAGTCTTCTAATGCCATTTGCAGCACAATATGACTCAAAGTCATCATCACAGTACTCACCACCATTATCGGACTTGAGACACTTTAGCTTTAACCCCGTCTCATTTTCAACCAAAGCTTTCCAATTCTTGAAAGTACCAAACACATCAGATTTACGCTTTATGAAATACACCCACAATATTCTAGTAGCATCATCTATGAAAGTGACAAAATAGCGAGAGCCACCAAGAGAAGGTACCTTAGATGGTCCCCATACATCAGTATGGACCAATTCCAATTGTTCTGATTTTGGAGTCCTTGCCACCTTGGTAAAACTGACTTTCTTCTGTTTTCCCAAAATACAATCTTCACAAAAGTCCAGATCAAGATACTTCAACCCAGGTAGTTTCCCTTCCTTCATCATCACCTTCATTCCTTTCTCACTCATGTGACCAAGTCTTCTATGCCATGTACTAGCATCAATTCCAGATGACGCCACTGTTATGCTACTGTAGGTACCCGAGGAGACATAGAGGGTGCCTTCTTTCTTACCACAAGCCAAAACCATGGCCCCTTTGCTCATCTTCCAAGAATCTGTGGTGAATGACGTTACCACTCCAGTTCCTGACAGCTGCCCAACCGAAATCAAGTTCCTTGTCAGACTAGGCACATGTCTGACATCCTTCAAATTTAACACTATCCCATTGGTTTGAGTAATCTGCACATCACCCTTCCCAACAATATTGCAGGCCTCGTCATCACCTAAATAAACTTTTCTAAAATTTCCCTACACATAATTCTGAAGGACATCCATGCGTGGGGTGGCATGGAATGAAGCTCCCGAGTCTACAATCCATGACTCACTGCGAGAATCTGCTATACAAATCAAGGCATCACTATCCTCATCTTCAGCAATGTTTGCGGTGTTCCTACCCCCTTGATTGTTGCCATTCTGCTGCTTTCTCGGATTTTTGCAATCTCTCTTGTAGTGCCCTTTTTCACCACAATCCCAACATTTAGCTGATTTCTTATCACGTCAACGAGATTTTGATCCCCTTTTCTCGATTTTGATCTCCCACGAAAACCATTGTTCCAATTTTTATTGTTGCCCCTGTTCAATTTTCTGCCTCTTTCTTCTGCATTCAATGCTGAACCAGAAGTTGAGTCTTCCCCTGAAGATCTCCTACGAGCTTCTTCTCCTAAAATAAATCCAGCCACATCTTCGAATTTTAGCACCGAGGACCCAGATGAATTGCTTACTGCCACGACCAGTCCATTCCAACTGTCTGGCAAACTTGACAGAAGTAATAAGGCTTTTACCTCATCATCAAATACAATTTTCACAAACTCCAATTGGATCATTATGGTATTGAACTCGTTCAAATGTTCGACAACGATAACATCATCTGCCATCTTTAGATTGAACAACTTCTTTATCAAATAGACTTTATTGGATGCAAAGGGCTTTTCGTACATCTTTTCTAGGGCTGCGAACAACCCTGCTGTCGTCTTCTCCTTCGCAATGTTCGAAGCAACCGATGGTGACAAACTCAATCGTACGGTTCCTAGGGCTTTACGACCTAGTACAGCCCAATCTTCGTCTTTCATATCTGCTAGTTTCGGGCCTTCGATAGGTAGGTATAGATCCTTCTGGTATAGCACATCTTCAATCTGCATCTTCCAGAAAGCAAAGTTTGAACCCCCGGTATTAGAGTGGATCAGACTTCACAAACCCAACATAGAGTTCCTAGTGCGCCTCTCACTGTTGAAGACGTCCAGTGATGCATCTGCACTGTTGAAGACGTCCAGTGTACCGTTGAAGACTTCTGGCTAGTGCTCTAATTTATTTTCAGCTGTGTAGATGACCATTGAGGATATACACATCGTTGAAAATGTTTGATGTGCCGTTCTATTGTTTACAGATAGGTGGTACCGTGTAGACGACCGGTAACCCTATCAAGGGATCGTGGGACCTACTGCTTAGTCGGGTGATTCTGATTGGCATTATGGTATCGACGTATGGATTCAGAATGGTATTATTGTATCGACGAATGGATATGGATTGGCATTATGGTATCGACGTATGGATATCAGATTATATTGTTGTATCCACGTATGGATACAGAATGGTACTATTGTATCATCGAATGGATACGGATCTGTATTATGGTATTGATGTATAGATACAGAGATGGATAGCGATATGAATACGAAAACAGATATGATGAGATAAATATGCAGTCGTGGATTCAGCATCCCGACGTAAAGGTATATGCATGGGATGGATGCATGGGTTGCATGCATGGATTCGGTGAATACGTGATGAGATATTTATACCATGATTTTTATCTTTGTCGTTACTTAATATGATTCCTGTTATCTTTGATTCATGTATAGTTTTGACTGTTATGTCCATGAGTGACGTTATTGATAAGAGATTAACCGCATTTTAAGATGCTGAACAATAACGGGTGAGGAGTGTGTTTGATGTACTCACTCAACTTCGTATTCAAAGCTAGCTGATGGCATTTATGCCCTGGACATTTCAATGTTTAGAGCTTGGCAGGTAGTAAGGACGGGAGACTGATGTTTCGCCGGACTTGGAGCTGAAGGCTTGAAGAAGAAGACGTGCCGTTTTGTAATAGTTAGTTGATATATCTTTTGTACTGCTATTATTATTGGTCGTAGGCTCAGACTATAAGTCAGCTGTTGTAATAGATTTAGTAGACTTTTATAATTGGTACTTGGGCATAGGTTGCTTCTAAACCTTTTATATTTCCGCTGTAGCCTCTGATTATGTTAATAAGATATGTTCTATGAATAGCATCCTCCCTATCGTTGTGTTTGTTGGTTTGAGTAGATGACAATGCGGTTATTCACTTGTCATTCCCTATGGACCCCAAAAGGAAATTTACTTTACCCTATTTTTGCTGCTCTGGGACGTGACACCTAGGCTAACCCCTATGGACTCTAATACAACCCCTACAATCCCATTTCAACAGATTGTATATGTTTGTGCATGTATATTACGTATATGTATTTTTAGGCTTTTAGTAAATTAGAAATCAAATTAGTTTGTAGAGTAAACATGAAAGAACTTGGCCTCCAAGTTCTCAAATTCAATTTTCTATATATATACACTCACATAGATCATCTTTGGAACACACTGGAAATCTGGAACTACAGAGAGTCCATACAGAAATTCTAGAGAGAGAGAGGGAGCTCAATCACCATAGCTAGAAGCTCATATTGGGTTCCTTATCTCTTGAGTTCTTTCTCAACAAACTCTCAATCTCTAATCTCAGTGAGTATTATTAACTCACCTTGAATGTAATACATATTTGATTTCTATTTTTATTACGTGAATTGTGAATCTCCATTTTTAATTGCATCCATGGAAGTTCAAACCTTGAAATCTTGATTTTTCAAATTTAACCAAAATGAGTTTTGTAAGATGATTATGAAAGATTATAGTCTATAGTAGTTGGGGTTAGAGTTGTAGAGCCTAATTCATTCATATGAGGAAGTATATTAAGATTGAAGTTTTGTCACCTCTCGGTTTTTCGTAAAATTTGAGAGCTATGTTTCTATTCATGTTAATCTGATTGTGTATTACGAATCCTTGTGGAAAAATGAAGAGAAACATATATTACATGCCATATATGCTTTCGAATTTCAAAATGGGTCAAAACAGACCACAAAACTGAAAATAGGGGAGAAAAACGAAAAAGATGAAGCCTCTGTGACAACTAGCGCGGGCAACCCGCGCGGGCAACCCGCGCGAGGGAGCCTCGCGCGGTGACCCGCTCACGCGACCTGGGTAATTTTTGGTTATTTTGAGATTTTAAAAAGAAAAAATGAAAAACATGCATATCGCGCGTGCGACCCGCGCGAGCGAGACTCCGGCAGGCGTTGCGCGACTGGTTTCTTTTTGTTTATTTTCTTATAAGGAACTATTTGGAAGAAGTCTTAAGGGTTTATAAAGTACTGTTTGGGAGATATGCTAAAACAGAACCCTGACTGTAACATTATGTTAAAAAGGAATGATTAAAGACTTGATTATTCTCGTACATAAGTTGTTATTGTCTTCCAGTAATTTACATTTTCTGTATAAAGTTACATGACATACATGTGGAGTCAAGTTTACATGCATGATGAGTGATGGTCAGTGTGAAAAGAGTAAATGGATGATGTTGTGTTTTGGACACTCTCTGGTACTTGTGTACTATAGTGTGATGCTATGATGAAATGGATTTAAGGGTATCTATGAAATGCGAAGGTGACAACTTGGACACTCCCTAGCACCCGTGGTAGTGCTACAGTGTGTGACGCCGACTTGGACACTCCCTAGCACCGTGGTAGTGCTATAGTGTGTGGCCTACTGGACACTCCTTAGCATCTGTGGTATTGCTATAGTGTGGGGCAAACTGGACACTCACTAGTACTCGTGTACTATAGTGTAAGGCAAACTGGACACTTCATGGTACCCGTGTACTATAGTATAGTCACCTTAGTATTTCAAGGTACTGGAACGAGAAAGTTGGATGATGTATTGTTGAGAAAAAATAGTCGGTAAGACGAGAATGTTATCTTTTGTCCATTGCAAATACCTTAACACTTTTTTTTTGTAGCTTTCTAATGATCTAATCCTGGGTTACTTTTCTATCTTCCTAACATCCCAACAATAAAACTAAAGTCTGGCCTGGTGCAAACCTATGCGTACATCAAGCTCCCTATAAGAGAAGCATAAGGAATGTCTTTCATACGTTCATGTTCTAATTCATTTCGAGGACAATCACGCTATGCCCGAGAATGAATGAATTGTGATATAGCGAGCTGAAGTTATCCCCTTTCTGAATTGGAACAATAGTAGCACCACAATTCTGCATATTAAATCTTTCTAAGACTTTATTAATGTAAGCTTTCTTAGATAATCAGCAATCCAGAGAGTCTATCCCGAAATATTTCTATCCCTATTACAAAGGATGCCTCTCACATATCTTTTATTTTAAAGTTTTTCGAAATAAAATCATCGGCTTTAAGCAAGATCACTGCCGGCTATAAGTAAGGTATCAACATATAGTATCAAAAACATGAACTTACTCCCACTAGTCTTTAGGTATATACACCGATCAACAGTATTTCCTTAAACCAAAAGATCAGAGGATACACCTAAGGTAACATCAAAGGATAACCCCGTACGATCACACCATAGGTTACCACCGTAAGATAAGATGAGAGATTCCTCACCTATCCCATACACGAACAATACATGCTGTTGAACTATCTTTCTGTCATAAAACCCAACTATTCATCTCCATTCTCTCTTGTCATGACATTTAACCCCTATCTGAAATAGGACTCCTATCAATCAATTCCAATCCCAGACTCTTAACAATCACTTTCATTCTCTATGTGAACCATATGAAAATCTCCTCTGAAGCTTTCAACTTAAACCCTGTTCTGGATTAGATCCCTTAAATGGCACTCGCCACCATCGTTTAAAGCATTCACCAATTCAATCAGAAGTCATTTTATTTCTGATAGAAACCAATTGTTCGTCACTAACACGATATCATCTAACCCTCGTACCACCGCAATAGGTCTATGATAACCAATAAATAACTTCATCACATCATACAACCCACGTCCGTATAATTCAACCTATTCATGAATGCATAAATGCTATGCATGTATGACAATAACAATAACCATGTATGTACAACAACATACAAATGCACCAAACATTTCTACCATGTATGGATGCAATCTATCAAGATAAGCCAAATAACTCAACACTCTACTCGACGTCGATCGTTCTCCAAAGTTTTGTTACCTCTAGCTCTGATACCAATAAATGTCGTGACCCATCCCGCTAAGCGCAAAAATAGGACACGTAGCACGCCACCAAGGCTCATCCAATTCCTTTAATAGCGGAAAACATAAGTAAAATCTATTAAAATCTATTAAAATCAGAGTTATAAAAAGTTTTGCCCAATTGAAACCGTTCCAAAAGAAACCATTTTGATAAACAGAGGTCCAGTCGACTGGAGTAGGGATCCGGTCGACTGAAGACCTAAAGCAGTGAGTTTTCAAAGGATCCATAGCCCGTCCAGTCGACTGTGTTGGGGGATCAGTCGACTGACTCCACCTAGTCAATTGTGTCTAAAGCAGAACTAAAATTAGTATTTTCGTCAGTGGTCCAGTCGATTGAAACTTGGACCAGTCGACTGATTTTCCATTATTTAAAAACAGTGTCTAAGAAGGCACAGTGGTCCAGTCGACCGAACATGGACCGGTTGACTGATCCCCTGGCAGGTTACCAAGTTGTGTAATTATAACCTAAGGTTCTCCAAACCAAAACCAACACAAACACCACTGAATTGCAACGAGTTAAAACATAATTACAGGAGTTCGAATACAAAGTTACAATACTATGAAACTAACCCATGACTCTATTTCAATATATTACAAATTCCCAAATCCTTATACGAGTTTAGGAAAAGGAACAAAAAAATAAACAAGTGTGATCTGTCGTCCCATCGGCCTCACTCCTCACACTTCTTCTTTCCCTTTTGATTCTCACGTGCAATAGAGCAAAGCTTCACTACTCAGCTATATGCTGAGTGTATAAATTCTAACATATGCATATATGACAAAACATGCTTTTATTTATATAAATCACATCAATAGTCTCTAGGGAGAAAAATACGCATTCATCCAGTAGCGAAAAGTCCAAGCCTTAAATCGCGATGTCAATGGCTAGTCCAAGCCTACAACCATTACATCCCCAAGTGCCATGGCAAGTCCAAGTCTATCAACCATGCATAGTAGCCATCGCTACTAAATTCTCAAACATCGAGAAGCTTAGTCCGGCATGAATTTGTATAAGTCCCCCCTTTGACCCACATAAACAACTCAACGTGCTCGCGTAAATTTAGACATGCTTTTCACATTTAAGCGCGTGCATAATTAACGGGCCTAAGATTAACACATGAATTTGACCCGGATCACAATTGTGTCATCGAAATCTAAAACATATATTTCTCCTATATAACATAGGTTAGGATTTCATACCTCGTGCGATTTCCCTCAAACTTTGAAGGATCGACTAGAGGGCCGATTAAACGTCGGATCTTAGATTTCAGGTGATTCCTACAAGTTTTACTGGGGTTTTCCCAAAAGTCTTGAAATTAGATTTTTACAAAAGTTTGCCAAACGTGGCCTAATGACTATCAAAACGTAGACCTTACCTTGGGGATCCAAATATGAAATTTGGTGAAAAAACTGGCGGACGAACGGTCGTCGTATGTCGCCGGCAAGATCGAAGGAAACAAATCTCCTTTTTCTCTCCCCTATCTCAAGATATTTTAGAAGTTTTCTAAAAATGAAAACTCACCCTCACCTATTTATAGGAAAACTTTCTAGGAATCGCGTTTACCACCCCGTGAGTTCTCGAAACTTCTAGTTAACTCCTGAAACGTCGCACACATCCATTTTACGCCTTTACGAGTGAAAACTATAAATTACAAAAGTTTTCGACTAAGTCTCGTTTGGGTCCAAAATTACGTCTGAAAACTAAATTCTGTGGAATTTCTATGCAACCTACCTTTTATATCATGTCACTCACGTTCTCACCATAGTGTTCAAAATGCTCTAACATTAGATCAAAAACTACCAGAAATTATACTACACAGGTATAATTCACTATTCATAAAATAGCAGATAAAGTCAAATAACATTTAAATCATATAAATGTCATTTAATTATGTTAGTGCACTATGAAATACCATGTTCCCGTGTCTTCACTGACATCTTACCGTTGACTCACAGTCAACCTCATTCACCATTATCAAATAACATTGATACTCACAAAATCTAAATGTGCATGATAAAACCATGAAATTTTGGAATGGATGTGACAGCAATCAATGCCTTCTTGCTGGTCAGAACCTTGGGTAACAAGTGTAGCTTTGTGTGGCTCGACATTGCCCTTTGAATCGTGTTTGGTCTTAAAAATCCATTTACACCCAACTCTTTTATGTCCTTTAGGATATCGACCAACTCTTAGACTTTGCATAGATTTTATTTTATCATTCATGGCATCAAACAATTTAGCAGAATTATTATAGTTAATGATTTGTGAATCCCCTAAATTAAATTCAGAATTATTGCATTTAAAGAATAAGTTCTTGTTCATTCTCTCTTGAATTTCTGTGTTAGTTAATCTTATAATAGGCATGTGAGTGCTTTTGTAGAAGTTGGGAATATGAGTTTGGTGGTTTGGGGAATTATTCAAGGGACTAGTTGTGTGGGATTTGCTAGTGGAAACTAGGTTTGAAGGTATCCTAATCTAGTTCCATCATATAGTTGCTTTCACCTTTCCTTCTTGAAGTATAGTAACCTTCATTGCTCCTGCTAAATTGATGGGTTCAAATGACAGCACCTCAAATTAGAGTTCCTTTTCGAGTCCTAAAATGAAACATCCTCTTAGTTGTTCATCAGCCCAATTGGGTAGCCTGCAAACTACTCTTAAAAATTCCATTTTATATTCCTCTATAGTTTTAGCACATTGCTCCATCTTAGAAAGGACCCCATTGAAATCCATACCTCCTTGTGTTCCAAAATGGCATACGAAAGATGATACAAATTGAGACCAATCCCCTCTAGGAGATTTGGATTCAAACCAATCTACCCATGGGCCATGGAATGCGTCTCCTTCAAAATCCATAGAAGCTATATCTCTCATTTTTGGTATTATGGTATTTGGTAATATTTAAAATATCTCTCAGTCCTGGAGAGTCAATCTAAGGGGTTTCCATGGCTGTAATTTGGGAAATCCAGTTTCATGTTACGGGTAAGGTTAAGGGTATTGGGGATATGACTCATTACAATCAGTGCGTAAGATTATGGGGAATTCAGAGAATCAAAGTGTTTGGTGGTGTGGGATTGAGGTGGTAGGGTTGATGGATCGAAGTAATTGGTGTTAGGAATCTGCGATTGGTGGTGAGGGATATAGGTGGTTGGTTCAATTCAGGGGGTATGTGAAAAGGAACAAAGAGAAGTAAAAATCGGGGAAGATGGGGGTGTTGGTAATGAAGAAATCAACGGTGTTATCACTGGCGGACCCAAGTATAGTTCAGGGGTGGCACAACCCCCTGGATTTTTGGAAATTACAAAGTTATACGTAATAGTTTATAGATTTTAGAAATAGATCCTCTTAAATTTTATACAGCCCCCCCCCCCCCCCCCCCTGAACTTCTGAAAATTCTAGTCTTACATGTGATATTTTACAAGTTTTAGACACTGGCCCCCTTGTACTTTTGAAATTTCTATACTTACATGCAATTTTTTTTACATGTTTTAGGTATAGGCCCCTTAAAATTACATGAATTACCCCCAATTATGGCTGTTAAACCAATTCTATATACGATTCTACCATTTTACACATAATTATGTATAGATAGACCCAAAAAAATTCGCCCCGAAGGCGCTACCCCCGAACCCAGGGCAGACCCACAGTGGGGGCGAGCGGGGGCCGCTACCCCACTGAAATTTTGGGAAAAACAGTATATATATGATAGTTTTCAAAAATATATATATTTGGGCCATAGTGGAATTTTTATCAACTAAGGGGCCTTTTACAGATTGTTGAAACTTAAAACTAAGTTGTTCACACTACTGACTACTCAGAATGCTTTACAGCTGTCCTGGCCCACTTGTGCTTTAAAGAAACAAAAAAAAAATTGAAAAACAAAGAAAGCACAAAAGTCTAAAGACTTTCCCAAACCAAAAGTGCATAACCCAAAGCAGCCACGCATGTATTGTTTGCTGATGCTGCACGGGGCCCTCACCCTGCGAAAAACCCTAAGTGTCCCTCCTCTACAATTTTCCATTGAGGTAAACTGTAAATATCATTTGGATTTTTTGATTTCTTTTGGCTATTCCATAGAACTTGGATGATTCATTGATTGATAATTGTGTAATGACTAAGTACTTGCATTTTGTTTCTCTTCCTTTCTAGTCTACTCTGTTCTTAAACAATTATCAGGCTTTGACCACTTTGAACTTTGCAGTCTATAATATTCAATAGATTCATTAAAGTTCAAATGTACCATCTCTTTCTTGAGAAGATTTTATTTTTTCTTTTATTTTTCTTAGATTTATTTATTATTATTATTATTATTATTATTATTTTTTGTATCTACACCGAGCCTCATAAATTAGTATAAATTATAATCAACGATTATGGGCATATTCCTCTGCACTTTTCCCTTTTGCCAATTACTATGCACTTTTCTCTTATTGTTGATGGTTATGGGCTGATTTTTAGTGAGATTACTGAAACTATTAAAATTGTTGATGGATTTTTAAATTGAACAGTAATGGAGAAGTTTTTTAAACCAATGAGAGGACAAACTTGAAGTCAATTTACAAGAGCTTGAGTTTGATCCTGGATTACGAAAAAGTATAAATGAATATAATGCAAATGATAGGGAGAATGTTCAACGAGCGTACTTGCAAAAAGGTCCAACCCACCCAACTCAGACACATGACTTTCCTTGGACATATTTTGGAAATGATAGACGTAGGTTTTGTACTTCATGGTTCAAAAATAATGAGAGTTTGTTGGAGTATAGTGTAGCAAAAGATACTTTATTTTGTTTGTATTGCTATCTGTTCAAATCCGATCATGGTAATCAAGGGGGTTCTGATTTATTTGTTGGTGAGGGAGCGACTTAAGGCACATGTTGGAAAACATTCTAGTTCTCACAATGATTGCTTGAGAAAAGGTCAAGATTTAATGATGCAACGTCAACACATAGACGTTTTTTTGGCTAATCACATTGAACAAGCTCGAGTCGATTATGATATTCATTTGACTGCATTAGTTGATTGTATTAGATATCTTTTGCAACAAGGTTTGGCTTTCCGTGGTCATGATGAATCGGATGAATCAATGAATAGGGAAAACTTCCTGTCTCTCTTACTATTTCTTGTCGACCACAATGAGCAAATCAAAAAAGTTGCATTGAAAAATGCTCCTGAAAATATGAAATTGACATCTCCCAAAATTCAAAAGGATAATGTTAGTGCCATTGCTGTTGAAACTACAAATGTTATCATTGGAGAGGTTGGCGATGGATAATTCTCTATTTTGGTTGATGAGACCCGTGATATATCCGTGACAGAACAAATGGCTATTGTTTTACGAATGTAGACGAAAGAGGGTGTGTCAATGAGCTGTTTCTTGGCATTGTACATGTTAGTGACACTAGTGCGAAATCACTTAAAGCAGCCATTGAGTCTCTTTTAACCAAACATGGATTAAGCATATCAAATTTAGCAAGGTTATGATGGCGCTAGCAGTATGCAAGGAGAATTCAACGGTCTAAAAAGTTTGATTCTGAATAAGAATAGTTCGGCTTACTATGTTCATTGTTTTGCTCATCAACTTCAACTAACACTTGTATCTGTTGCAGAAAACCACTCAAAGATTGCTACTTTCTTTTAGATCATTTCAATCTTGTCAAATGTTGTTGGAGCATCATGAAAACGTAGAGACATTCTTCGAGAGAAACAATTTGAGAAAGTTATTGAAGGAATTGCTAACAAGGAAATTTTGACTGGTAGAGGTTTGAATCAAGAAGCAACATTAAAACGTGCAGGAGACGCACGTTGGGGTTCTCATTATGGTACAATTATGAGTTTGAATTGCTTGTTTTCCTCGGTGATTGATGTGCTTTTGGTTGTTGGAGAGCATGGATCTGTTAAACAGTAAAGAGCTCAAGCAGATAATCTATTGGAACTCACCCAAAGTTATGAATTTGCATTTCACTTGCACTTAATGCAAGCTGTCTTGGGGATTACAAATGATTTGTCACAAGCATTGCAGAGAAAGGACCAAGACATTGTAAATGCCATGGCTCTTGTGAAAATAAGCAAACAACAATGCATATGATGAGAGATGAAGGATGGAAAGAATTGCTGAATGAAGTTTCTTTGTTTTGTATTAAACATAAGATATCAATCTCAAACATGGAAGATAACTATGTAGTTCATGGAAGATTACGTCGCAATGTTGAAGATAGCACAAATCTTCATCATTATCAGGTTGAAGCATTTTAAGCAGTGATAGATTCACAACTTCTAGAGTTGGGTAATCGTTTCAATGAGGTGAACACAGAATTGTTGTCGTGTATGTCTTGTCTTGATCCAAGTGATTCATTCTCTGCATATGATAAGAGTACATTGCTTCGATTTGCTGAGTTTTACCCATCTGAGTTTCCTCCATTAGAGTTGATGGCACTTGGTCGACAACTTGATAACTATATTTTGGATGTGCGCTTCAACATCCAATTTTCTGAAGTTGTGGGGCTCACTTGGCTTTCTAAAAAAATGGTTCAATTGAAGAAGCATGGTGTATATCCATTAGTGTATTTGCTCGTGAAGCTGGCACTACTTTTACCTGTTGCAACTGCAACTGTTGAAAGAGAATTTTCTGCAATGAAAATCATCAAGACTTCACTACGTAATCGATTGGGAGATGAGTTTATGAATGATTGCTTGGTGGCATTTATTGAAAGGGACTTATTTGCGGCCATTGACAATGAAGATGTCATTCAACGTTTTCAGAATATGAAGAATCGAAGAGGTCTAATCTTTTGTGGGTTTTTTGGGGTTGATCTATGGGTGTATTTTGTATCTTTAGTGCTTGCACTATTTTTTAATGAAGTTACTTTAAAAAAAAAGTATTGTAAACAATTTTTCGACTTTGTGGTACTTGAAAAAAAAAATATTTTATAGTTGTCGGCTTTGCCCCCACTGGAAATAATTCCTAGGTCCGCCACTGCCCGAACTCCCGTATACACTAGGCCCCTTGGCCAAAAATCCTGGTCCTCCCCTAGGTGTTATGTTATGAGTTCGTGGGTATTCCATTTAGAAGGTCATTGAAACAGTGGTTCCTGTGTTCGAATTGGGTGGTTCAGGTGGTTTTGAAGAACTAGAAGAAGAAGCCATATGAAAGGTAGGAGATAGATGAGCTTGCCTCATAGCTTGTTGAATATCTCTCGCAATACTTCTCTATAAATTCACTTGGATACTTTTTTCAAGATCATTCTTTAATTGTTCCATCTTGCTTTTATTCGAGTATCAAACGCCCCTTGAATCTCAAACTCATTAATTGATTGAAGCTGTGATTCCATTTGAGCCCTAGTAGACTGGAGTGCACTTTCACATAAAAAGGTCCAGCAGGTTGTGGTGGTTTTTCCATGGTGATCAAGCCTTGCTCTGATACAAGATGAGAAGAACTCAAGAGAAATCACAGGGGAAAAAAAAACCAGAAAAGGAAGAAAAAGAAATGCAGTTTCTGGTGCAAACCACAGAATTCAATACTGAATATTCATGCCCAACAATGAATCATGTCCTTGCTTATATCGTGAGTTTCATGTATAAAGCACATGTTTGTGTAACAAGTTTGTCCATCTGGCAATTAAAAAGGAAATAAAGGAAAACATGAATCGAATAAAACAATTAAGAGACAAATAATAGTCATTTGAGAAGCTAGTCGTTACAGAAACTAATGAATTAAACTTGCTCACCGAATTTCTCTAAACTAGCAATTCAAGGAATTGGGAAAGAATTGCTTGATAGGAAATTAGATGTCAAAAAATCCATTGACAAAATGGGTCCTACACTTAGGGTGTGTTTGATAACCCAATTAAGTGGTGAAAATGAAAATTTTCAGCACCTAATTTTTTTCAGTGCGTTTGATAATGTACCACTTAATTGGAAAAGCAGCCAAAAATCCACTAGAAACGTTTAGTGAAAATTTTCTACTGAAAATAATCCTTAAATGCAGTCTATTTTAGTTATTGAAACACTGTTTTTAATATTGCAAATACAAATCACTTAAAATTTTCAGTACTTAAATTCAACACTTAATTTCAGTACTATATTTTCAGCTTTACCAAACGCACCCTTAGCAATTCAACTTCAATCATTAATTTTCTACAAGCGATTTGAACTACCTTGAGAAGGGTTATACTTCCATGAATCTAGACCAACGGGCCTAGAGAAGAAGAGGTAAATGACAGCGGCAAAGAAGATACGAACCATGGCCATGAAGAACGAAGGAGAGAAAGTGGTGCTTTGGAGGAGGGGAACAAGGAAATGGTCTTGGCTACTAGGGCTTGAGTGAAGATCATTAATATAAGGATACATTTGTCTAAAAAATATCCAGGAACTTCTTAATCAAGTTGTTTTTTTTTTTTTTTTTTGAAAATAGATTTATGGCTAATTAACCCTAATTTTAATCAGTAAGCCATAGCCCTAATTTTAATCAGTTTCAAAACATCCACAAAAATTGTTCATAACAAAAAAGTAATATTTTGAACATTAAAAAATATTTAAATCATAGTCATTTACAACAAAAATTATAAAATTATATTCCAGACACAAAATATTATTTTAAAGTATAGAAAAAAAAAAAAAATTATCGATTTGGAACTCTTCTATGGAATACCACCAAAGGTAGCACATGATATAAGTTTAGTTTATCCGACATTCCCGCGCATTGCGTGGGATAGATGCTAGTATAATAATAGCCAAAAGAAATGATTTACAATTGACCTATCTGAGTATACAATGAATGAAACGGGGCTAGCTAGCACATCACTAGTTATCCCCACTCACATATTTTCAAATTTTGTTGAGTTGGAGAAGAGATTCCTTGAAAATAGGAGGCATAAAGAGTCCTTATTAGATTGTGATACCATGTCATTACATATAACCGGGGTATTTTCTGTGTATAAAACGTGTATACATCTCACAAAGCCCCAAAAACTCCTAGTGTACTAATGTATGTTAAGTCCAAGCAGTCATCGCCCGTTAAGTTTTTCTTTATTGGTTTTTATTATTTTTATTTTTTATTTTTATTTTTTTTATTTTATCTTTTTAATGTCATGAGAATCAAGAAAGTAATTTTGGTTCATACATTTCAAGGCGCAAATTCTATCTAATAGATGCTTTTGCTAAAATTGAAGCCCAAAAGGAATTGACCCTTGAGCACAACACCATGAAGAGAACAACACGGAAACTTTTCATAGGAATCAAGTAAAATGTAAGAGCGGCACTGAAACTCATCATATTTTTCTCATTCCTAAACAAACCCTTAAGAAATAATTTCCATTTGGGTTCTTTTCTTTTTATTCTCTAAATTTACAAATTAAAGGAAGCCTAAGAAAACATGAAATGAGGGTACAAAAAAGGTTGATTTATTTATCAACCAAAAGGGGATTCAGCACAGCACCAACGAAGAAAACAACCTGAGACAATTCTTCTCTGATCATGAATAAGAAAGGTCTGTTTGCTACAAAACTTGGAGGTGGGGGGCGATTAAAGCTCCTAGCGCAACCAACTACACCAACCGTAGTGCAAGCTGCAGCTTTTGTCCCTTTCTCATCAACCTCAATACATGATTTGTGATATATACCAGATATATATAGCTCATCACCAAGTGGAGACTCCATAATCCCAGTAAGCTCATTCTTAGGCTCAAATGGAAGAGTCACTCCCAAAGCTTTCAATGTCTCTGACCCTTCAAACATGTATGAGAATTTGAACTTGGGTATTCCAAAGTCACCAAGTCGTTCTTTTTCAAGATCAAAACTACCTTGAAAAAACCCAGGTTTTGAATTCAAATTTTGTATCAAGTTTCGCAACCCTTCTGCCTCGTTTGGGAGAAAAAAGTACATTGAAAACTTTCTTTTGCTAGAGCCCTCTTTGTATGGAAGCATTAAAACTTTGTATTCGTCGAAGCACCGATAATGAAACGTTTTCTTATCACTGTCGATGAAAGGTACTGAAATAGTCTCTCCATTGAGAAGATAGAAATTTCTGTCTTGTGTCTTACTTTTTGGGAAATTCTGAGCCCAAATTCCTTTAAAGTATAGAGCATTAGCAAGGACAATATATGTAATACTATTTAAAGATTTACGGGAAATAATCTCCTTTATGAGTCCTTTTGTTGCATCTTTAACCCATGAGTTCACATCTTTAACCACTTGATCAGCCTTCAACAATTAAACGTGTAAGAGATGTTAGGTTCAGCGGAGTTTTATCATTATATAATAAGATTTAGAGATCTTTGGTGAGAAATCCCTCAAAATGAGGTATACCAAGCAAAAATTTAAAGTTCTTGGCTTTTATAATGAAGTCCTTTCTTTACTTTTTTTTGGTACTAATTAGAGTTTTTCGCCACTTTTTTTCTTCTTCTTATTTTTAATCACTTTTATTCATTGAGTGTTAGTTATGCCATGTCATCATTAGTTTTCTTTAAACATTAAAATACCATAACTTCCAATTTATAAACTTAATTTTGGAATCGTGAAATTGAGACGTTTAGAACAAGATACATATGTTATATCAAATTATGAAGAAAAAATTAAAATTTTCGGTTGGTTGTTGAGCGTAAACATATAATTATCTATTTAAATATCAACTTTAGATCGCCATATACATTTTTTTAGCCTTCTTGGATATTTTTTTCGATTTCAGGTATTTTTTCAAGATTTAGGTATTGGACTTGAAAATTGTGCAAAAAATAGATAATTTGGAGCATCATTTTGAGCTTTTATCAATTTACAAACATATGATTAATCTTTTTGAATTAAAGCACCAAAATTTTTTCACTTTTTGCCTTTTTGGGTTTATTTATTTATTTATTTATTATTATTATTATTAATTTCATGTATTTTTTTTTTCAAGATCTACATACTTATGAATGTGTAAAATTTTCAAAAAAATATGTTTTCACATGATTTCATAATCCATATTGATCCCGTTTGATAGATGTCGTTTTTCTAATTTCAAAACATCAAAGTTTGGTAAATGGACTTATAGATCAAAAGTTACGACAATTTGATATTTTCTAGGCATATAACGGTTTTTTTTTAAACCAAATCAGGTGCACGGGACCTAATGGGTTTAACAAAACACACATTAGTTTTATGTAGGGTGTGTTTAGGGCGAATATAAATTGTTTATAGTTTTTTTGATCATTTGGTTTAGTGGTCTTACGCAATGACATACTTACCAAGGCATGGCGGAGGGGGCGGGAGGGACGGAATTCGAACTCCGATACGAATGTGATATAGAGCACCTTTTATCAACTAAGCTAAGCCGGTACTCTAGATTATGTATTTTTTCATCTTAACTAATTGAGGGAGAAAATTTTGCTTCGACTGTTGGTGCAGTTAGGAAACGTGCCAAATGGAATCATGTTAACTCTCATGCTCATTTCCATCATTGTTTTATGATAACGAGCATCAAATTAGTTCACTTCGATTTATTTAACTAATAAAAAAAAAGTCAATTATGGTGATCTCCTTTGAAATATGACGTAATTATAGAGTCCTCCCCTGTAGTTTCAAAATTTACCCCGACCTCCCACAAATTTTTTTGTTGTGTAATACCCATCTCCCTTTCTTTTGCCAAACGTTAGTTGACCGTTAATTTTGTGGTTAAAACTTTTTGAAATACTTATTTTACGCTAATTAAAGATCAAAAAAAAAAAAATTCCAAAATTTTTGTTCCACTTTGTTTCAAAATATAAAGGACAAATTTGTCATTTCATAATGTGTTGATTATTATAAATTAATTGTATTTTATTTCATAGGTAAATCAATACTTTTGCATGAAAATTTAGGTTTAACTCTCTAACAAGGGATTTCAGTGTTATTTTAGAACTACGAAGGAGTCTCTTCAATTAAAACATACCTTAGGGGAGGTCAGTTTATGGACGTTGTTTGAGAAGGCTCAGATCTAGTTACAGGCTTCACATGTTAACCAATTCAATCCATTGAAGTATTTTGGTATATGTTATGATCATTGGATAGGAGTTCATGTGATCCAATGGGTTGTAGCCCAGATCCTTTTATTTTTTATTTTTAATTTTTGTGGGGTGGGGGTTGAGTTTTAATAGTTTTGACATCTATAATTGGGTTTGGTTCTCTTCAGTATTAATTAATAGTTAATGAATATCATGAATCGTGGAGTTAGAATTTTATCTTAGGGAGCACAAATGCATACGAGCCCCCAACCCAAATTTTTTGGGGGAGATTATAGTTTTTTTAATTTTGGGGTTTTTAAGTAGGTTGAAGAATAAACATAATTTGTCAAAAGACAAACGATTCTCTCGATAACTTTTTTTTTAAAAAGAAAAAAAAAATGTATTCACATGCTTAATATTTTATTTTTTTGTTTTTATTAGTTTTATTTTTAGAACAAATAATCATTACTATATCAAGAAGGGGATATCTAGAAGGATTTAAATACTTGAAACTAATTGAGTAAATAATACGTTAATATGGGTGAAAATTAAAAAAAATTCAAATATCAAAGTGAAATTTCAGAGTTCAAAATGAGTAAATTAATAATCTTAGAGGAGCATATAATACAAAATATATAGACTAAAAATTCAAATTAGACAAGTTAACGAGCACTTGACCCACTGTTCCTATACTAGCTCCGTCCATGATGAATGTCATTTGTGCCCTTAGGAAAAAAAATAATAAATGGTTCTGATCTTTTAAAAATCCAAAAGAAATGAAAACCAAATTTAATTCTTCTGCATGTATGTATTCCGTCCACATGAAGATAACGATTTGCCATAAACTTAAAATGAGTAGTAGTACATGCATGTATTCGTTGTATATACATTTTCTGAATATTTTCCTATTTTATGCTCTGGTAAAACAGAGATGTTGCAGCTCAATCCGCAATTGTTCTAAAATAAAGCTTAAAAAAAACAAAACTTAAGCCAATTAATGAGATAAATCCCAAAGAAATGAAATTAAAGAATATCACATATTGTTATCAATGGAGAGACTATAGAATTACCTTGTTTTCAAAATCTACAGCTCTGACTTCAGCTTTGTAAACACCTTTAACAAACTCTTCATAAGAAGGAATTAGCGTACAACGCTGATCAATCCAAACCCCATTAGCAAAATGCACAATTGGATCTCCACCACCACCATCATCATCATTTTTTTCATCAGTTGATTTCTTGTTCGAAGCAACATTCATCATCACTGAAGAATTCAATTTAAGATCATCTATGCCATTTGTGCCAAGAAATTTCATAAGTTGCTCTAACGTTTGACCTTTTGCTCCGAAAGCCACCATGTTTAACATGGCATCTAGCGATAATGGAGAGCAGACAAAGTTCTTGCTGGTGAAATCTTTCAAATTCTGGCTAGGCAAGTCCTTTACTACTTTATCTAGTAGAATTTTCATGGCGATTTGCATGTTTGAATTTATTTTTGGCTGCAATAGAATTAATTGCTCAGTTTTAGAATATTGGATATCAGTAATAATTGAGTAATATTTGGGGCACTAACAAATTCCACTAACACTCACACTTACACTCTCTCTCTCTCTCGTAGTGGCATAATTGAGTAATGTTTGGGGCACTAACAAATTCCACTAACACTCACACCCACACCCACACTCTATCTCTCTCCTAGTGGCATAATTGATCGAGTAATAGAGTGTGGGTTTGAGTGTTAGTGGAATTTGTTAGTGCCCCTAGCATTATTGATAATAATTTACAATTTTAGTATTTGTGCCTTGTGTTTAGGCACTCTCGCAGTACTCTGTCACTTTGTTAACAACATGTATGTGAGTTATTTGGGTAGGATCTATGTCGAGGACCCACAAATAATAGGACCACTAAATTTTTTGGAATTTTAGTTGAAAATAAAGTGTCATAAATTAATTATACTCCCTCCGTCCCATTTTCCAACTATTTAAGGGGACAAAAAGAATCTACACATACTTTTCACAATTGCCCATAATCATTGCATTTTCTTTTTTTATATTTTGTTTTGGTTTTGATTGCAAGGAATGGTAGTTTGGGAAACTAAGTAAAATTTGCATACTAATTTAAGAAAGTGGACAACAATTTTGGGATATCCCAAAAAAGAAAGATAGACACATAAAATGAGACGTAGGGGTATGTAATAATGTATTCTTCTATGGAAGATAAATTTATAATTATACACTTGCTATAAGAATATTTTGGTATGTACAGTCAGATCGAAAAATCATAATTTTAAATTTATAATTATTAGTTGCTATAACACTTTAAAAAATGTTTCATGACATTTTGGTAGTCATACTGAAAAATCATAATTTTGGAATTTCTTGTCCATTAATTCATATGCCAATCACACTTTTTTTTTATTGGATTATTTTAAATTCAGAACTCAAAACCAATTTTATACTTCCAAACCAAAAAAATTCAGATCACTTTCGGTCAGAATCGGAAAATCCATTCATAACTTGCACCCATGTACATATAAGTAAGTGTAAGCCACCCATGCAAATATGCAAAGTCATGTATATATTTACGCACTAAACCGATTAGTTGACCGGATGAAGAGGGCTATGAAATCGAATTCAAATAAAGCCACTTATACAACTTTGATAAAAGGTTGGAAAAAAAAAAAAAACTTTGATTTAAAGTGTTGACAAAAAATAGAGTTTAATGGTTTATATTTCAATTACGAATGCTATATAATTAAGAAAAATAAATTATTTTTACGTGTAATTAAAAAAAAAAAATACAAAATAAGGTTTAGTCTCTCTCTAAATAGATCCTAACACATAAATCCTGCATTGTACAATGTAGATGGGATTTCGATTTGCATATTGCTTCATGAAGTAAACAAATAATTATATGACACAGGAAGAATATATAATTCTCTTCATATGACATACAGTTACAATGTATAATTCTCTTCTTATAAGCAGTTTTTAAAGATTAAAAGGAAAGATATAATACTATGACTTACAGTTACAGTGTTATTTCCCAATGAATGTGAATTAACGTCACATGAATAGCCCGAGCACTGTTGTGGAGTAATCATGGCCCACCTCGCTTTTTGTGGACGTAAAAGAACACCAGTTACACCACGCGAGAGAGAACGGTGGATACTGTGCATATTGCAGAGAGAGAGAGAGAGAGAGAGAGAGAGAGAGAGTAGGGTTTTGACGTGGAGAACTGGAGACTGCATATATAGACGGATATATGCAATGAAAGGGAAGTAGGGTTTTGAACAAAAAAAATAAAAACTAAAAATAAAAGCTTCCCAATAATATACCCCTTTATTCTAGGATTCAGAGTTTAAATTATTTTCCGGGTAATATTACGTGCACATAAAATGTGCACATAAAGTGTGCACATAAAGATTTGAGCCATTCATTTTGGTGGGGTTCATCCCTGCACACATAGGACCCACCAAAATGAATGGCCTAGATCTTTATGTGCACACTTTATGTGCACATTTTGTGCACGAATCATTACTCTTATTTTCCATATACGTAGTAGGAAAATAATTTATACCATTCATATTTTTATTAGTTATATATGGGAGTAAATTTCGTACCGATGAACCGTACTCCATAGAGTATACGGCAACCAATTGTTATACGGCACATTATGAACCAATTGTTACTTTTATTTAATAGAAAATTAGCAATAAATCCTTTATTTATCTACATTCATGGATTAAGGACACCCAAAATACTATTTTGGTTCAAGATCCCTAAAATTCGAGTTAGTATCCCTAACCATGGTTAATAGTATTTTTATGTCTAAAATACCCATCTAAGTCTTTGTGTATGCAGTAAACGTTTCAATTTAATGGCTCTTAATTTTTTGTGCAACTTCCATAAAGGTAAATTAGATTAAATGCCCATTAGGTGCAGTTTACTATATATTCTCCATCAATCCTATTTAATTGTGTTCTTTCCATATAAACAAAGAAAAAGAAGCATGTAATTTAACTCCAGCAGACTCTAGTGCATCCTAGACATACCTCAGACAGAACACAACTGGCTTCACCTAGAAATTCTTGATCTTTCAACTTCAGCGTCTGCAAAGTACCGAAATAAGAAGAAATTGGATCTGCTTCTCAAATATAGCTCCTCTCACAATCTCACTGCTATTAATATATTCATATACTCTACCTTCTTGTCTAGTAGATTGAAGATGACTAAGGCCTTGTTTGGGCAGCCCAAATGCATTCCCATATGCGTTTGGCAATTGACGGAGTCAATTATCGGGATGTATCCTTTTGAGAATATCACAAGTGAAACTGATGGCATTCTTGAGATGATTTTTTCACTTTATGAATTTCATAAGTGGAACTGACGGTTGCTGCCATGATTATTGTTAGTGTCGCGGTTTGAGTTGTGAAATTCACAATCTATTTTTCTTGCCCCCCCCCCCCCCCCCCCCCCCCCCCCCCCTATCTCTCTCTCTCTCTCTCTCTCTCGCTCTCTCATTCTCATTCCCATTTTCCAAAACATGTTGTGAGATTCACAAATCATGTTATTTGTGAAATTCACAAATCATGTTATGACTCTATCTCTTTCATTTTCGTTTTCTAAAACATGTTGTGAAATTCACAAATCATGTTGTGACTCTCTTTTTGTCATTTTCGTTTTTCAAAACATCTTGTGAAATTCATAAATCATGTTATGACTCTATCTCTTTCATTTTCCTTTTCTAAAACATGTTGTGAAATTCACAAATCATATTGTGACTCTCTTTTTGTCATTTTCAATTTTTAGAATATTTTGTGAAATTCAAAAATCATGTTGTGACTTTCCCTCTCTCTCTCTCTCTCTCTTTCATTTTCATTTTTCAAAGCATGTTGTGAAATTCACAAATCATGTTGGGGCTCTCTCTTCCATTATCATTTTTTCAGAATATGTTATGAAATTCACAAATCATGTTGGGACTCTATTTTCCATTACCATTTTTTTAGAATATGTTGTGAAATTCACAAACCATGTTGGGATTCTCTTTTCAATTCCCATTTTTCCAAAACATGTTATGTCTTTCTCTTCAAATCATGTTTCATAAATCATGTTGGACATGATTGTGGATGAAAATGACTATCATCATTAATGATGATGACTTTCAAATTTTGATTCTCTTAATTTTTTATTCCTTTAATTTTTAGGGAGAATTAAATTTTGGTAGAAAATATTAATGGAGGGGTTACCATTTTAAAGATGACCAAACTTAATGAGGGAGGGGTATTTTAGTCCCTAAAAAATATCAGGGACTTAATCATAAACATGTTTTAACTCGAGAACCTAAAGTTATGTAAGTGCACTATCTAGGGATTTATCACTAATTAACCCTTTATTTAACTCATTATGTTTTTTTTTTTTTTTTTAATGTATAAACAACTTTAGATTACTATAACTTTTTTTCTACAAGTCTCTTTTTTGTAAAATTTGATGTTTTGGAATCAGCAAAATGAGATTTATCTACGGATATCAACATTGACCATGACATATTCTGGAAAAAAAACTAAACACTAAACAAAAATGAAAATTTGTATATATATATATATATATATTTTTTTGCATTGTATTATGTGGATGGGTTTAGGGAATCCAATGTACAATATTGCAGAAACCAATTTATCCCTGGTAGTTAACTAGGACTAATCAAACAGAATTTTTATGTAAGAGGTATATCTAGGCTACGCAATTATAAAGACTCAATCATGTTGGATTTGTGTACATATTCCGATGTATAGGTATATATGTTACGAAATTATATTTTCTAATAATCGTGGACAACATATTAATATCAATTATATTATAAAAGGCTATTAAATTAAATGGGCTTATGTTATATGGTCTAATTGTAGGAAACCCATGGACTTTTACTGGGTATGGGTTTAATGAGTGGATACCAAATATTGACCTTGTTAGGAATAATGAGAACCCTAATAGTGCAGTTTATAAAGATATATAGGTTATGACCCATAATATGTCAAATCAATATATACTACTTCCTCCTCCATCCCATCTGTTTGCTTAGATTTGCGCGGGCGTGCCAGAACCAATCTGTGGTTCGGTGTATGTGTGTATGCGTGCAAACTAATTTCCTATCCGCTTGTGTGAGTGATACACAAGGCTTTGATGAATCTAACTTCTAAACAGGGTGATTGTGTATAGTGAGTAGGAAAGTACCCTCACTGTAAGTTCTTTAGCAGTACTGAAGCGCACAAGCTAAAAAGTATCAAGTCTAACAGGTAAACGAAATCACAAACGGTTTAATAAAATAGATTTTATTAAATGCTTGGAAAAACTAAACAGATCTCAAGAATACACCAGAATAGGCTGAATATTCAAAAGAACAAAAAGAAGAAACATAACAAAAGGGCGGACCTAATTGCTATTAAAGCTGGAAAAAAACAAAGACTTAAAGAAAGTGCTTTGAATGCTGCGAATATGCTGAATACTGAATGTTGTGTATGTTGTTTCGAGAGAGACGCGGAGTGCCTTGATAGCTTGGCCTGCCTGTTATTTATAGCGGCCATGACTGATTTCTATTTGGACTAGGATTCCTTAACTTTCGCCCCAAGTTGCTTAATTGGTTGGCTGATTAAAGAAGTCCTTCTATATCAATGATACCTTCCTTATCCAGAACTTAATTGAATTAATCCCTTTCATTTAGGGATCAGACACCTCAATCCAGCTGGCCATGATCAGATTCTGTCCTAAACGGACTCTTGTTTCCAAAAACTCTTACAGACGACGTCATCATGCCAGCTGTGGATAGCACCGCCTTCTTTCATGCAATCGGCCTTACCACTGCCTCCCCTGGATGAATCGGGCTCAATCTGGTTCCATTCATCCCTTCATGCCCGATTACCTTTCTTCAACCACTCATAACCAATCGGACTTTAACTCTTGACTTGACCTCCCATCTTCATTATGCAGTGTCCGATTGGGCTTCCTGTTTCTGCTTTCCACCATCGGGCTTACCACTTGATTGTTACGTTTTCCCAGAACCCAATAATCTTTACCTCTGTCCAATGTTCCCATCGGGCTCTCCTTGTAATACCTACCGGCCTTAATCCTCATTAATCCCACGTCTGTACTCAAGTCCGATGAGTCATTCACTCCTTAAGCCGCCCTCCCCTCTAACGTGAATCGGGCTAAAAAACCATTGACGGTTTTTGGGTGCAAACAATTGCCCCCCAAAAGGTCATATCAAACGTCCCGCCTTGATTGATGTGACGTTTTGAATTTTAAACTGGCCACGCGTCAAGCATGCAGCAACTTGTCAGAGTATGGAGAATCCCACCAGTCACTCCACATTTAATGCATCATGATTACAGCGTCGTGGTATTTAAACAGCCAATCTTTCAAAACCCTCCACATTTGCCTTATTACACTCTCTCTCTCTACAGTTAAGTAAAACAGAGCTTCTCTCTCTAGACCTCCATATTTTCCGACGACCTTTCCTTTCCACCACAGACATGGCTCCTAAAACTGCTCCGGCCACCTCCAAAGGAAAAAAATCCTTCGCAGACGCTCCACCGTCGTAAAACCGCTGCAGAGAGGTTAGGACCCTAGCAAAAGCTCATGCCGCTGACATTTCCACCGATTACCTCACCCGTTACAGATCCTCTGATGGCTCTCCTGTCGCACCGGGGCTAGGAGCAGCGTTTCTCGGCCACCCTCCGGCAACCTTTCTACCATTTTTCCCTCTGGTAGAAAATGAAGCATTCCTTCTTGTCCCAGCCCACTGGGACAAAGTCCAAAATGCTAACCAGCCTATTCGGGGATGGCCAACTCCTGCCGCAGACTGGGACAAATGGGTTACCAGAGTTTCGGCCTCTAAGGCCGGTGTCTGGAAGCAAACGGGCATTTATGATGCCATAATGCTCAGTCGGTCTCGAATAGAGATAGATCGACCTCTTCTTCTTTTAGCCTTATTATTCTGGTCTTCTTCTTGCAACGGCTTCCTTTTTCGTTGCGGACCAATGGCTCCCACCGTCAAAGATATCAGTTATCTGCTCGGCCTTCGCCCTCACGGACAAGAAATCATTCCCGGGCTTGACGTTGGGACGGCCAGCTTCGCCTATCCTCAACAAGCAATTGTCAGGGACGGGGCTGTTTCTCACAGGCCGATTACTGCCTTTGGAGGCTTTCTCACTGCCTGCATCGGGGCAGATGATACAGCGGTGTCCGATGCAGAACACACTGCCTTCCTTATCTATTGGCTCAACAAATATCTCTTCTGCTCGGCCAGCCAAGCCATTACCAAAGAGTATACAACCTTGGCCTTGGTTCTTGCATCGGGGCAACCCTTGGCCATGGCTACACTGGTTTGGGCGCACCTTGTCCGAGGCATCACAGATTTTGTCCATTCGGGCTTCGGAGCTGGTGGGAGCCCGATATGGGTGCTTCAGTTGTGGCTGCATTCTTATTTTCCCGAGTTCCAACCCCCCATCCGCCAATTGGCCGACGTTCCCATCTCTGCTGTCCAATACATGGACGTAACTCCTTCTTCCCACTCCTTCGAGGAGTGTTTTACTTTCTTTTATCAAGGTTGTTCCCCTCGGGATATCAACCTCTTTACCCCATTCTTTTCTCTTCAATTATCTTCTTTCCTTCAGCTTTCCAATAATCCTTCCAACTGGGGTTCGGGCACCCAGTCCACTTACAATGAAATCTTCTCTAGCTACTTAGTAGCTAGAGACATTATTTTCAGCCCAAGCATCCCGTCGGCCAATAATAAATGCGGGGCCGAATATTACTTCGCTCCTCTCTATGCCCGCCAATTCGGGCTTACACAACTCGTACCCGTTCCCCCTGGTATTACTGTCAATGTTGACTGGGTGGAACGCGGCCTCATCGTTAATAACAGGCAGGTGAAGAAAATAAAAGAAAGATCGGACCGGTTCAAAGCGGCGTTCAGCTTTACACCCTTCTCAGCCCGGCCCATGGTGTCAGAAGAATTCACCCAGTGGTGGGGTGCACGGGCACGCAACATTTTTCCAAGCACTGCTGCTGAGGCCCTTGTGCCTTTTCTTGCCTCATCGGCCACTGAGGCCGATGCTTCTGCCCTGACGGCAGCTCCAGTTAGGCGCAAACAAATAGCCAAAAAACCAGCCCGTAAAGCTGCTCCGAGCAAAGGGCCTTCCCAGAAGAAACAGAAAACAACACCGGCCTCCACTCAGGTTAGATTTTACCATCTTTTAACAGCTACGCCCGATTCTCTTTTCGAGTTCTAATCCTCTATTTTGCAGCTTGTTGATGAAGACTCAGGAGAGGATCCAACTCCAACTCAGACTCTTCCTCCAACTCTCCCTACATCACCAGCATCTGCAGCGGCCAGGCGATTGTGGGTTCGAGTCCCACCGGGCGTGCCAAAAATGTTTGCTTAGATTTACGCGGGCGTGCCAGAACCAATCTGTGGTTCGGTGTATGTGTGTATGCGTGCAAACTAATTTCCTATCCTCTTGTGTGAGTGATACACAAGGCTTTGATGAATCTAACTTCTAAACAGGGTGATTATGTATAGTGAGTAGGAAAGTACCCTCACTGTAAGTTCTTTAGCAGTACTGAAGCGCACAAGCTAAAAAGTATCAAGTCTAACAGGTAAACGAAATCACAAACGGTTTAATAAAATAGATTTTATTAAATGCTTGGAAAAACTAAACAGATCTCAAGAATACACCAGAATAGGCTGAATATTCAAAAGAACAAAAAGAAGAAACATAACAAAAGGGCGGACCTAATTGCTATTAAAGCTGGAAAAAAACAAAGACTTAGAGAAAGTGCTTTGAACGCTGCGAATATGCTGAATACTGAATGCTGTGTATGCTGTTTCGAGAGAGACGCGGAGTGCCTTGATAGCTTGGCCTGCCTGTTATTTATAGCGGCCATGACTGATTTCTATTTGGACTAGGATTCCTTAACTTTCGCCCCAAGTTGCTTAATTGATTGGCTGATTAAAGAAGTCCTTCTATATCAATGATACCTTCCTTATCCAGAACTTAATTGAATTAATCCCTTTCATTTAGGGATCAGACGCCTCAATCCAGCTGGCCATGATCAGATTCTGTCCTAAACGGACTCTTATTTCCAAAAACTCTTACAGACGATGTCATCATGCCAACTGTGGATAGCACCGCCTTCTTTCATGCAATCGGCCTTACCACTGCCTCCCCTGGATGAATCGGGCTCAATCTGGTTCCATGCATCCCTTCATGCCCGATTACCTTTCTTCAACCACTCATAACCAATCGGACTTTAACTCTTGACTTGACCTCCCATCTTCATTATGCAGTGTCCGATTGGGCTTCCTGTTTCTGCTTTCCACCATCGGGCTTACCACTTGATTGTTACGTTTTCCCAGAACCCGATAATCTTTACCTCTGTCCAATGTTCCCATCGGGCTCTCCTTGTAATACCTACCGGCCTTAATCCTCATTAATCCCACGTCTGTACTCAAGTCCGATGAGTCATTCACTCCTTAAGCCGCCCTCCCCTCTAACGTGAATCGGGCTCAAAAACCATTGACGGGTTTTGGGTGCAAACACCATCAAGAGAAGGAACTTATTACAGAACTAAGAAGATTTGACTGAGGAAGGCAATAATCGGTCATCTATGGATATAGGTATGTATTCTACTATATTGTATCTTTAATAGTATATCTAACATGATATGATCCTAGGGCTGTGTTTTACTACTCTAGAGTTCTACAGTTCTATAGATTAAAGATCTAACAATATGTCAATCTAATGCATGAATGCATATGTTTAATTAGGGATAAAGATCCATTTACTACCATTTTATTATTGGTGGGAATAGAAGAGAGAGATGATGGTGGGTGCCGAGAGTTATCAGAAATGTTGTTAGTTTTTGAGTATGTTGAAATAGAGAATGAGTATAGAGAGCAAATTGTTTTAAATTAAATTAGGGTGGTGTGTGTAAAGAGTGAATTAATGTGTGTAGAATAAATTAAGTGGGTGCAAATGGATTTTCTCCCAAAAAAATAGAGAGAATTTGAGTGTGATATATTCAAATTTCATTACCCCTAGATTACTAAGATCAGTAAGAAAATCAATCAAACATAATCTGTCAATAGTGTAAGTTTAAATAATTAGGAAATGCAATGATATAACATGTACAATGTAAACCAATCTTTTCGAACTTCCTAATGAATAATAGATAGGATATTTATTATCTGGAGTAATGCTAGGTACACCTAAACGGGACACTTAAATTATTCACCTGATGATGTGGATTTCCAAAACTATTCATCAATTACTAAAGAGTAATGCTAAAGTCACAAAAGAGTCATAAAGAGATGCTCACAAAAGGATATGGCATCCCATGTGACACCCATGTGGCATGGGTGTCACATGGGAAGCCACATCGTTTTGTCAATGAAATATTTATATTGTTCAATTAGGAAAAAGAGTGGTTCTCAACCCATGTTAGACCCTTTTATTTTTTGTTGGAAAAAATGCTAAGCGCACAACACATTTCACAGCACATTCCACAACAGGCCTTTGGAAAAAAACAAACCGCCCACATTCCAATTGGGTTTCTCTGTAAACTGCCACTTGAATATCATTTGCGTCTTCTCAAGTTCTCTGTTTTCATACACAAGTATATCTGCCTACATACACACACATGTACACTTATATCTTTCATATACGTATGTCTATCTTCCTGTTAATTCCTTTTTTTGGTTGTGGTGGCGGAGTGAAGGAGCATATATATGTTGAAGATGGTCAAAATCTTAGCAACTTGGATGTGTTCAATCAACGGTAAGCAAATCATATCAATCCTCTTCCTTATGCAGATTCTTTATGAGTTAATTGCAATTTGGTTAATTTAAATTACATTACAACATACTTGGTATTAAATTTACTTTTATTTCTCATCAGTGCACTAAAAAGGTTTTAATCAAAGTTCCTTATTTTCTTATTTATTATTTGTTTTTTTAACCAATTCTTGATGATTAAAGGAAGATGTTGAGATACTGCAAAATCTTTGGGTGAACTCATAGCGACTCATGATCAAGAATATATATATCTGCTCAGGGAATTTTAAATGTTGTGCAGTCTTCCCTAATCTTACTACTTAAGAAAGGGAAAGGAAAGGGTACCTTAAAAAAAAGTTCTATCACTCTTATTAAATTTTAAAAGCCCTGCATGGTCATTACCCAAATTGAAATAATCTTTAACCCTCTAATCTCTCCTTAACCGTCAGCATCTCAACTGCCCCTCTGGTCTTCTATATTCTCTTCTCTAACACTAACAACTGGTTCAAATCTAATCCAAATCAGAGAGGAAAAGTGAGAATATGTGCAGCCACGTTTTGCTATGTGACCGAGTGCACATCCAAAGTTTGATATGTTGATTTGATATATTTCTAGAATTGCTTCTCTTAGTCATTCCTCAGTGGGTAAATTCATTGGAAACTTGCAAATCTCTCTCCCTATCATTAATCATAGGCATTAATTACACTCAACACCATGTTCCCATAATTGATTTCATTTTATTACTTTGCATTTGCGCTTATGTGATCATTGTGATGTAGCATTTGAATTTCCCACATCATTTGCATGTTATCGTCTGAGCTTTTTGTAGATTGCTTATCAAGTGGGAAACTGGGTAAGTAAGGGAAGATCTACTTTTCTGGCTACATTTTTGTGATAATGTTAATAGTCTGTAGATGATGTATTATCTGAATATCATTTTTTTAATTATTTCTTTTATGGCCACAAAATAGTCTGTAGATGATGTATCAAAGAGAGCTTTTGTTCTTGAAGTGGAATTCCCTCTTTCTAATGTTTTTATTTTATTTCTCTCTTTCGGATATTTTTTTAAAATTTTCATAACTTTTTTTGGTTTTCATTCTTTAATGTTAACTGGTCGGATTATTTTTTGGGCACTAAGTACATGTAATTGGTTATGTTTATGAATGTAAAACATATACAACGAGTTACACACGTAACGCATGTGGGCGTCCGCTATATATATGTATATAAATTGTGACGCATTTAACTTAAAAAAAAATACTCAAGTGAGCAATTACATTGAAGCTATTTTAAGCTACTTAATTTTTCCTAATATTTGAAAAATAGTGAGTAAAGTTTGAATGAACTTAAATTACTGGTTAATCATGATATGTTTGTTTCAAGTACTTAAGCTCTTATTTGTAAATCACACAATTGGTTCTCGATCATATTGTTTCTTTTTGTTTATCTTATTACTTTTTAAATTTAATTCATTACCCACTGAGCTATTCTCTTCCTTTAATTATTGTGGAAGTCTTGCTTATTTTATCCTGTCTTATAATGTCTAGGTAATATCCATTCATAGATTTTTACCTTTGCCTGTTTCTCATCGGATATATAGCCATGGACCATAATCCATTTCAGGTAATATCCATACTCAGTACATAGATTTTTGTCTGTTCAGGAATACTTGGTTTAATGTAGCTTATATTTGTTCAATTTCCCCCCTTTTTAACACACTAATTATACCAGAATCAAAGTGGAGTTCACCGAATTAGCTTGGTCTAACTAAAAAGATTGGCACACACACATCCGCCAATAGAAGAATTACAAATGCCAACGCTTGAAAGACCTCCCCACTGTGAGTTAAAGCGTTTTCACATTTTAACCACTAAATTCTATATTTTCCAAAATTATTATTACTAATATCCAATCTTCATTGCAGTCAACCAAGCTACGGGAATGTCAAGTTCGAGGACTACTATTTACCAAACGCAAGGGATGATTATTGAACAAGGTAGTAGACAATAACTTAATGATACTTATCATCTTACTAACTGCTATATTACGATTGTCTTTTATTTTGTGTTTTGCCAAACTGTGACATACATAGAGTGCAATACTTCATATTAATTGTTGTAAGAAAAATAGTTAGTTCAAATCATTTAGCATGAAATTCCTAAAATACTTCATTCTACATTGTCTCCTCGCGTCTTTATATAAGCAGAACACAAGAATAATCCAAGGAATTGGAATGAAGCTACGACAAACAACATGAACTTCCAAGCAGAGCATAAGACTGAGCCACGTTCGACTTATAATTGCGCTAGAGGTCTACATGGAAATTTGGGTTCAATCAAACTTCGATTGCCTATACCAACTATATGTCCATACTGTCATGCACTCAAGTTTTATCGTGAAACTTCCGACATGTGCTGCTTAAATGGAAAAGTTGCCTTGCCGCAAATTCCATACCCGACAGATATGCATAACATTTTGTCATCACAAACATTTGAGGGACGTCATTTTAGACAAAATATTAGAGCGTACAATCATGTCTTTTCATTCACTTCAATGGGAGTGCATGTCGATGAAAATTTAGCAAATAGAAGCTGGGGGATATACACATTTCGTGCACAGGGTTCCATATATCATAGAATTGGTGGTCTTCTTCCAACTGCAAATGATAGGCCACGATACCTACAGATGTATATATATGACACGGAACATGAAATAGACAATAGAATGTTGGAAAATGATTCGTTACATAGGGATCTATTGGAAAAGATACAACAAATCTTAAATGCTCACAACCCATTCGTCCACACATTTCGTCAATTGGGACAGCGGCACGACATCCATAGTTGCAAGCTCATCATTAAAGAACAACCACTCAGAGAGCGTCAGTATAATACCCCTACTAAGCTGTTATAATTGGCGGTGATGAAGTTGGAAATATAAATGGAAGGGACATCATTGTTGAAAGCTTTGGTGGACGACTTACAAATGTCCAAGAGATCGCAGGTTACTATGACCCATTGCAATACCCCCTATTATTTCCTTATGGAACGTATGGCTGGGATTTAAATACACGTGATGAGCATGGAAGAAAGGTGACATGTTGGGACTTTTACGTGTACATGTCACAGGTAAAGGATCCTTACAATCATAATTTTTGTTCAAAACAAAAATTTTTAACTTTACCTTATAAAATCATTTAACTATTCATTTCTAGATTCGACATGATCAACCTTCAGCTCTTCTTAGACTCGGACGCCTTTCGCAGCAGTATTATGTTGATAACTATGTCAAAATTGAATCACAAAGGCTTCGGTGGATACGCTCTAATCAACGCACGATTCGCTCTGAAATGTATCAAGGGCTACAAGACTCCTTTGATGCCGGCGAATTAAATGCAGGTAGTATATGCCACGATTTTTAAACTATTTTAATATATCCACTGCCTTCAAACTTAATTAACTAAATCCATATACAACTTCAAAATAGAAAACATTGGGCGAAGGACTATACTACCATCGTCATTTGTGGGAGTCCCCGTGACATGTACTAACGATATCAAGATGCTATGGCACTGGTTCTAAAGTTTGGAAAACCAGATCTCTTTATCACTATGACATGTAATCCAAACTGGGAGGAAATTACAAATGAGTTGCTACCAGGCTAATCGGCACAGGATCGTCCTGATTTGGTAATAAGAATATTTCGGGCGAAGATAGAAGAGTTAAAGACTGATCTTTTTGTAAAAGGGGTGTTGGGAAGAGTTGTCGCACATGTCCATGTATTTGAATATCAAAAACGAGGACTACCACATGTACATATGCTCCTCATCTTGGATGAAAATGACAAGATAAATAGCCCCGACGATTATGATCATGTAGTTAGTGCTGAATTACCAAATAAGGAGGAAAACCCTGCTTTGTATATTACAGTTACCAAACATATGATACATGGTCCATGTGGGGCACACAACCCTAATTCTCCGTGTATGAAACATGGAAAATGCAGCAAAAAATATCCCAAACCATTCTCTCCTACGACCATATAGAGTAATGATTTATATCCAGTTTATGGAAGACGGGATGGTCAACCGATGCCTCTTGACCACAATCAAAACATAATAGTCGATAATAGTTGGGTGGTTCCCTATAATCCATGGTTCATATTAAAGTACGATTGTCACATCAATGTCGAGATCTGTAGTAGCATCAAAAGCGTGAAATACTTATACAAATATGTTCATAAGGGTCCAGACCGAGTGTCTCTTGAAGTTCGTCCAGGACCTAACTATGATGAGATTCAACATTTCGTCGATGCAAAATGGGTTTGTGCAACAGAGGCACTTTGGAAGATTTTTAAATTCCCTCTGAGCCAAATTTATCCATCTGTAGAACGCTTACAAATTCATCTACCCAATAGGCAAAATGTTCGATTTCATAGTGATCAAAATTTGAGAGATATTTTGTCAGATGAGATGCTCTCAAAGACAATGTTAACTAAAATTTTTACCTTGAATGCTGTCGACCCACATGCAAGGCGTTACCTATATCGAGAGATTCCCGAGCATTATAGATGGATTGGTGGAGATCAAAAAATATGGAGAAGGAGGAGAAATCGAATAAGGGTTATCGGTCGAATATATACAGTGTCACCATCTGAAGGCGAAAATTTTTTCCTTCGTATCCTTCTCAACCATATCCGGGGTCCAACGTGCGCAGAAGATTTGCTAACATTTAATGGGGTGCTCAACACCACGTTTAAGCAAGCAGCTGAAAGTCGTGGTTTGTTAGAAAATGATAATAGCGTTCGTCAGTGCTTACTTGAGGCATCTTCCATTAGAATGCCAAGTGCTTTATGAAGATTATTTGTTACAATTCTGGTGTTTTGTGAACCTAAAGGCGTATGAAGTTTATGGGATGAATTCTCTCCTTTTATGGTTGAAGATTATCCTTCTTCAACCTCATCTAATATGGTGGTTGTCCAAAATAGATTGTTAAGAGATTTAAATGGATTGTTAGTACAACATAATAAAATGATAATCGATTACGAGTTGCCTACAATCTCGGAGGGATATGAAATAATGCCAGAAATTCCTACCTGTATTGAAGATGAGCTTTCCATCACTATTGTTCAAGAGGGTCTAGATGCAATTGATAAGTTGAATGAAGATCAAATGCTCGCATTCAATTCAATCATTAGTATTTTTCAAGAACATAACTCAGGTATATTCTTCGTGGATGGTCCCGGGGGCACTGGCAAAACATATTTATACCGCGCGTTGCTCGCAAGGTTGAGAAAAGATGGTCATATAGCAATAGCAACAACAACAGCAACATCAGGAATAGCTGCGACCATATTACCGGGTGGACGAACAGCTCATTCGCGATTTAAGATCCCTATTAATCCTGATGCATCATCTACAAGTTCCATTAGTAAACAATCTACATTGGCTACTTTAATAAGATCTGCATCTATTATTATTTGGGATGAAGCAACAATGGCACATCGTTATGCCTTCGAGGCTTTAGACCGGAGTTTTAGAGATATCATGGATGTTGATCAACCATATGGTGGGAAGATTATGATTTTTGGCGGAGACTTTAGGCAAGTACTTCCTGTTGTTCCCAAAGGTACACGTTCTGAATTAATCAAGTCCTCAATCACTAGAGCATCATTTTGGAATAGCGTTCGCGTTTTGCGACTGAGGCAAAACATGAGATCAAGAGATGACACACAATTTTCAGAATTCTTGCTCTGGGTTGGGGATGGGGTCGAACCTGCAATAGGTGATGACATGATTAAGTTACCATCCTCTATGGTCATACCATGGGAAGGAGATCAATCTATTAATCATTTGATCTGCAAAATCTTCTCTAATTTGGATTGCAATGCTTTCAATCCCAAATACATGGTTGAGCGTGCTATACTAACTCCTCGAAATGAAGAAGTCGATAAGTTAAATGAAAACCTAATACGAATGTTCCCTGGAGAAGAAGAGACGTTATATTCTTACGACTCCGTAATGGATGATCCAAGAAATTTGTACCAACAAGAGTTTTTGAACTCAATATCACCAGGTGGACTACCTCCACATAAATTGACATTGAAACGTGGTGCCCTTATCATGCTTTTGAGGAACATTGACCCAAAAATAGGTCTGTGTAATGGCACGAGATTGTTATGTCGTGGAAAATTTGATCACATGCTAGATGCTGAAATCTTAACTAGTCAATATGCTGGAATAAGAGTTTTTTTTTTACCTAGAATCCCTTTAAAGACACCTGATAGTGTAAAGTTGCCCTTTGAGATGACAAGACGACAATTTCCAGTAAAACTGAGTTTTGCTTTAACTATAAACAAATCTCAAGGACAGACAATCCCGCATGTGGGTATATACCTTCCGGATCACGTATTCAGTCACGGACAGTTATATGTGGCCTTATCATGCGGGATTTCGCAAGAGTCAACTAAGGTATTAATTAAAAAGGGAACTGTCAATGGTGATAATGGTGATTTCACAAGAAACGTGGTGTACAAAGAAGTTCTGCTGCTATAAAAACAAAGTCATCTTTGTTAGGTATGCATTACACATTTGCGAATTTATATCTTTTTATGCCTAAAAAAAATTACAACAACAAAAACACTAAGAATTGAATGAACTACCAGGGATGGAGCGTCATGTGCTTTGGGAATTATTTGAAGATCATAAACCATTGCCTCTTTACATACCATATGAAAAAAAGGTAAACTCGATCCTCCCTAAAAAAATGTTTCTATCATGTTGATCTCCATATGTTTGCATTTGATATCCTTACTATTTATACTAATGATGTGTGCAGGTTGTACAACTTTCTATTAGTAGCCCTGGTTGGATGTGCGTAGTGAAAGCAGATAATAGACAACTTAGTAAACTGATCAACAGAGTGTGGCATCAAATGATGGAAGAACAGTAAGTTTATTACATTAATTCTTTAATACGTAACCTGACTATACATGTGTGCTCTTCATTTGTGTTAACTGGTTATTAATTTGGAAACATTTGAAAAGGTATGATGGAAACACAGGTGGAGTTGCTTTCCTTGACGAGGTTAGTTTCTCATTTGTTTGTACAAGTATCACAATCTATTTTGCGCATACAACTAAACAACATTATTTGATACGCATACCATAATTCAGTTCCACAAGTGGCGGTGTATGCAACATCTACAAAATCATATATTTATGTGCGACTATATTACGAGGTTTGCTTTTATCCTTATCTGTTATTTTGCCATGGGAACAGAAATACCATACACTCCCATAATGTGTTCACTAATTTTTCAGGCACATGGTTCATGTTGCTGGAAAACAATTGGATAAAGTTGCTTCAACTATCACTGATGCATGATTGATGGGTTCAATGGTTGTCGATATTAATTTGGTCTACTTATTTTGAAGACATTTGTGTAAATATGTGTTGTTTGTGTGTTTCTTTTTGTTTTTGTATAGATATTTTTATTTCTTTTTTTCTTTTTTCCTCTATACAAACTGATGTTTATTACATAGATTTGTAAACATGTAATTACTTCAATGCGTTACACACGCAGCGCGTGTGCCCCGTCCGCTAGTATTGCAGAAACCAATTTATCCCTGGTAGTTAACTAGGATTAATCAAACAGAATTTTTATGTAAGAGGTATATCTAGGCTACGCAATTATAAAGACTCAATCATGTTGGATTTGTGTACATATTCCGATGTATAGGTATATATGTTAGGAAATTATATTTTCTAATAATCGTGGACAACATATTAATATCAATTATATTATAAAGGGCTATTAAATTAAATGGGCTTATGTTATATGGTCTAATTGTAGGAAACCCATGGACTTCTACTGGGTATGAGTTTAATGAGTGGATACCAAATATTGACCTTGTTAGGAATAATGAGAATCCTAATAGTGCAGTATATAAAGATATATAGGTTATGGCCCACAATATGTCAAATCAATATATACTACTTCCTCCTCCATCCCATCAAGAGAAGGAACTTATTACAGAACTAAGAAGATTTGACTGAGGAAGGCAATAATCGGTCATCTATGGATATAGGTATGTATTCTACTATATTGTATCTTTAATAATATATCTAACATGATATGATCCTAGGGCTGTATTTTACTACTCTAGAGTTCTACAGTTCTATAGATTAAAGATCTAACAATATGTCAATCTAATACATGAATGCATATGTTTAGTTAGGGATAAAGATCCATTTACTACCATTTTATTATTGGTGGGAATAGAAGAGAGAGATGATGGTGGGTGCCGAGAGTTATCAGAAATGCTGTTAGTTTTTGAGTACGTTGAAATAGAGAATGAGTATAGAGAGCAAATTGTTTTAATTTAAATTAGGGTGGTGTGTGTAAAGAGTGAATTAATGTGTGTAGAATAAATTAAGTGGGTGCAAATAGATTTTCTCCCAAAAAAATAGAGAGAATTTGAGTGTGATATATTCAAATTTCATTACCCCTAGATTACTAAGATCAGTAAGAAAATCAATCAAACATAATCTGTCAATAGTGTAAGTTTAAATAATTAGGAAATGCAATGATATAACATGTACAATGTAAACCAATCTTTTCGAACTTCCTAATGAATAATAGATAGGATATTTATTATCTGGAGTAATGCTAGGTACACCTAAACGGGACACTTAAATTATTCACCTGCTGATGTGGATTTCCAAAACTATTCATCAATTACTAAAGAGTAATGCTAGAGTCACAAAAGAGTCATAAAGAGATGCTCACAAAAGGATATGGCATCCCATGTGACACCCATGTGGCATGGGTGTCACATGGGAAGCCACATCGTTTTGTCAATGAAATATTTATATTGTTCAATTAGGAAAAAGAGTGGTTCTCAACCCATGTTAGACCCTCTTATTTTTTGTTGGAAAAAATGCTAGGCGCACAACACATTTCACAGCACATTCCACAACAGGCCTTTGAATGTGTTCTACTCTGTGCTGTTTGAATTTTTCACACTTTTCTCTATACCACTCACACAACACAAGGCATATGCATTTAATTCCCTGTTGTGGAATGTGTTGTGGAATATGTTGTTTGCCTAGCATCTCTCTTTTGTTGGAGTATATTAAAGTATTCTCCCTATTATTGAAGGTACGTTGTATTCTATCACGTGCTAGAAGGTAGTTTCCTATCACGTGCTGGGAATCACATTGGGATGCACAATATTACTCATATATAATCTACCTCTAAAATTGTCATCTTTAACTTAGAACAAGTTGATTGTAATCAAGTACCCGTGATTTTGTTTCTTATATCCTTCTTTAAACACATTTTTTAGTATTGTTCTAACGAAATGCATATTAACAAGTTGGTTGACCCGTTTTTCTTTTTCTGATTCATTCTTCTCTTTCTTTCTAGGTCATTAGAAGGGGGCAGTCCAAAATTATATTGTTCCTCTAAGGCTTATAATCCGTGCATAGCACTGATTATCGACTAGTTAGATAAAAAAGAGAAGGTACAATGCAACCACCCAACAAACTGGCACATAAACTAAACCATAAGACACCTAAATCATCTAAACAGGCCCTCAAAACAAACCCAGGGCATTAAAACATTTAAAAAAGGAAAAGAAAAGCGAAGCTACACCACCCCAGCCCGACAAATCCCACCAAAGGTGCAAAAAAGAAAAAGAAAAAAAGGCCTTCTCCTTATCGAAGCCAAAACAAACCACTCCCTGCAGATAATGCCAAATTACCCTCAATCCCCCATAGATACAACCAGCAACCGTAAGCATCAGCATACAACTTTGAATAATGAAACCAGACAATAGAAACACCATGCCAATAAAAAAATCATTCTGAACATGCAGCTCCATTGACCGCAAAAAGCTATAGAATTACCGTAAACCCGATATTCCGACCGAAGACAATTCATGTAGTTTGTTTTAATTTATCGTACTTTCTCCCCCTCCTTTTACTCTTGCTATGCTTAAGATGAGTCCTAGAATTTACCAGCCAAAAGCAATTGCAATTGAGTTGAACATTATAGAAACTGGCAAATCTTCTTTGTTTATTAATGTTAGAAAAAAATTCTAGGTTCTGCCTTGATTAATTGATAGTAACTACTAACGATAAACAGAATACCAACTAGGTAGCACGGGCATATCATTTTGAGTGTCATAAGCGTAACGGATACACTATGGATACAGGCACGTCTTGGACACGCCCGTATACGTGCCCTACACACCAAAAGCTATGTTTTATGATTAGAAGTTCTATTTTGGATCCGCTTGCAGACAGGCGAGGATACACCTGGTACATGGTTGGCTGGCTAGTTGGGATACGCGAGGATACCTTAGGCTTTTTCATATTTATTTTTTATTAGAATTTCACAAACTAGGATTTTATTGGGGACTTCGAGAGTATTCTTATCTGTAAAGGAAATGTTCTATTGTAATGCTAAAACTCTAATACGAGGATACACCTGGTACATGGCTGGCTAGCTGGGATATGCGAGGATACCTTAGGCTTTTTTAGATTTCTTTTTTATGTTTTTATTTTTTATTACAGTTTCACAAACTAGGATTTTATTGGGGACTTCACGAGTATTCTTATCCGAAAAGGAAATGTTCTATTGTAGTGCTAAAAGTCTAAAACAATCCGGCTAAGTTGGTAGTTGCTATGGATTTATATGTAATATTGATGTTCAATCCTCTCTTTTTCAGCTTACTTAAAATATATAAAATGTTTCATTCTACATATCCTAGCCCTATTCGTATCCTAATTTTCCGTATCGCCGTCTCTGTTTCATATCGTATCTGTGTCATGTGTCCGTAACCCTGCTATGTCAATGAGCAAAATAGTGTTCATACCTCGTAAATACGCGGAACTTCTTTAGGGCTAATGCTAATGAGTGTTATTAATGGGATCTTGCTCTTATACATTACATCATTTAGGAGTTTGGCTAACTTGAGTGTCCAGAGATGCCATTACTTTAGAGCTACTAGCTTAGCGAATCCCCTTGGAGCAAACAGAAGAGAAAAATTGCCCAAAACGAGAAAAATTGAATTTTCAAACACTTACACAAGAAAACAGAAGAGAAAATCGAGAATTTGACATCTCGCGCACGCGGCCCGCTCGCACGATAGGTCGCTTGCGCGGTTCGCTCGAGCAAGACATCCCCTTAGATAAAATTTTTGAAATTTTTTATACGAAGCCTCAGCTTCAACTTCCGCCTCAGATTGCGCGCGTGAGGATCTCGCTGGAGTGGCCCGCTCGAGCGATTCAGAGGCTTAGAAAAAATTTTCATATGTTTTTGAGTTCAAGACACTGCTTCAACTCACGCCTCAGCTCGCGCGCGCGAGTACTTCGCTGGAGCGGCCCGCTAGCGCGGATTTGTCACTTGAGGAAAATTTTTTGAACTGAAAACAAAGCCTCAGCTTCTCCTCGCGGAGGCATCCGCGCGTGCGAATCTTGCTGGCACGGTCCGCTCGCGTGAGGTTCCCGTTCCTTTAAATATAGGGCTGAGCCCTAATTTTTTCAGAACTCTCTCATCTCTCTCTGCGTCTCTCTCCCTCTCGCGATTCTCTCTCGCTCTTCTCTCTCTCTCTTCTCTCCACCACAACCCACCACCACACCATCGGCCATTATCACCAGCCACCACAACACCACCGGACCGCTGCTAAACACAACCGCCGCTATGCTCGCACAAAACCGCAGCCAAACCCCCCCTCCCCAATCTTGAATCTTCAAACCACAGGTACACACATACACGTATACATACATATACACATATATAAGTATAGCCATATACAGATCTAGATATATATATATATTGATATACACACAAATTCATCTACACACTTACCCATTCTCATACTCACTCACCATAACCCTCATTATCATGCCAAACACACACGAATCTTTGATATATAGAACACATATATTTTGAAATCTGTTTAGGTAGATCAATTAAGGGTTTGTAAACCATGTGGACGAATTACGGTTTGTGTTTTGGGGAATTTCTGCACCTACATATATATATACATTTATATTTATAGATATATATACGTTTCTCTAACCACTCACACAAAACCCTAATTCTAAGTTTATATCAATTATTCACAAACCCTCGCCTCGGATCAATTTTGAGGAAGTGAATTAGGTTTTTGGTAGATATGCCTATACATATACGTATGACCAGAGACATGACTTCACACACATACACCTGAATTTTTCATTGACTTAATCCACAAGCCTTAATCATAGTTAGGATTATACAACTGTAACTACATTTTTTTATGTACACATGGATATTAGTTTTTAAAGTTGTGATTCTGTTCAATCAAAATCATGATCACAACCTAAACTTAAAAGTAAAACTGAACTTTATAGAACTTGCTCTTATCCCGTGTTCATTTTAACTTCACAATAACATTGAAATTCTAAAACCGCATTTAGAAGTTAATTGCCTATAGCACTAATTCATTATTCATGTACGAAATCGACTTAGTCAAGACCATTGTCAATCAACATTTCAACTTACAAACAATGAAGGTCTATGTTTTAACATGTTTACACACTCTGGTTCTTGAAATTCTATGAACAAGTTTAAATAAACATTTAAAAGTTTAGAGTTTCACCTCCCATTTAAATCCACATCTAATCTTAAAATGTTCACATGTCAACATAGAGTTTAATTTTGAAAATCATTACTACGTCCATAACTCTATGAATTTATCAAGCAAAGCAATGAAACACAAACTCGTAAACACGACATGGATATATTACATTTTTGTTTCGGCAAGTGAGTTAATTTATACGTATTTACATTGTTCTAAACACGCGGCAAGTACCCTGTGACTTGCCGCAATGTGTGTGCCCTTGTCGAGACAGTGGGTGGGAAGGGACCGGCTCTTCTCACAGTTGCTAGGTGTTCCCCTATCAACCCCTATTTTTTATAAACTGTTGAAATTATATTGATTGTGTCCCTTGCCGGGACATTTTTCTTTGCAGGTGACCCATCCCCCTACCCCATTTTCATCTTCTTTTTATGGGCATAGACCAAAAATAAAGCCCGCATTTTCAATTTTTAAAAAAAATTCTTACAAACCTTTTAGAACAATGACCAAACGAACAGTAAAATCTACCTCATCCTCTCAATCGCCCCAAAAGAAATCCAAGGGCAAGGAGAAGCAAACACCACCGCTCCCCTCCCCCAGACGACCCAAACCCAAACGAGTTGGGACCAATATACGCCAACCGCGGCCTCAACTACGAGGCCGCTATTGACGTTGACTATTTCGCGTTAGATAAAGATACCAAGTGGGGCCATAATAACCTCACCACCCGCAAATTGGCCCTACAACTCTATTTTAGGAACCCGGACCTCATCAGTTTTCCACGTCTAGTCCGCCTATTCTACCAGAACATGCGATACCATAAACAATCCCTTAGCCAGCACGCCTTTTTGTCAACAACAATAGATGGCCATGACATCACCCTAAACCCAGACAACATCTTTGATATTCTCCAAATCCCCTCCCACTCCTATCAGGTCCCTAAACTAAACGTCCTTAACAAAGCCTACTCCTTTATATACATTATCCAGGACATGTGTGGCGGCCGATCTGGGTCGGGGCAGTCTATACGCCGATCTCATATGCCCCGCCAGATGTGATTTGTCGACCATGTCTTTAAACGAAACTTGTACCCCCATAGTCACGAGCAAGAACGGACCAAGGAGATCCACCATGTCCTCCACGCCGTTTATCGCAGAGACTGGTTTCACCCCGGTCTCGTGATTATGGAGGGCATGCGCCTTGCTATCCAGGCCATAGATCATTCTGCCGACTCCAAACTCCTTTTACCTTACCCTCGTACCATTACGGCCATTCTCCGGGCCAAGGCCTTCCCTATCCCCTCTGATGAGCCTATAGATGGACGTATTCCAGAGTTTGCTTCCGCCGATTGGAAGCTGAGCTTGGATTGACTCGATTTAAGAGGTGAGGAGGGCCCGCGAGCAGGCCCAGGCACGTCAGGAGCAGGCATCACAGCGTCCCCCTCCCCCGGAGGATACCCCGTACGCTTGGACATATGGGGACGTCTGTGCATTCCGTGGAGATACCCTGAGGCTTCAGTCCTATATGTGTTCGTATTTCCAGCTGGCCCACCCAGACCAGTTGGATGATATTCTAGCCCAGGGCGAGGCTGCATACCATTCTGCCTTTCAGAGACCGACGCAGTAGGTGGCCGAGGAGCAGGGAGAGGTACAGGGCGAGGAGAAGGAGGCTGGAGACGGTGATGGAGATGATGGAGGTGACAGGAGTGACGGGGATGGTGATGGCACTGTGACTACTGGTCAGGGGAGTACAGGTTTGGAGCTGGTGCTGCTGGAGGGCGGGGATGATTAGACTCATCTTGGGAGGGGTGACAGACATTCTTTTTCATTTTTCTTGTATTTGGATGGGTAGCGTTGGACATTATCAGACATTTGGGCCTGTATATTATTTTATTATTTCTATGCTTTTACTTTTTGTTCCGTCTTTTGAGTTTGCTTAGGATTTTGCTGTATCCAGGCTTTACCCGGCATAGGTTATTCTCTGTTTTTTATTATTATTCATTCTATATTTTGGGTCTGTAATTAATTTGGTGTTGCACTTTTTCTTTTCTGGTTTAGATATATATATCTGGAACGTTTAATCAGTTGCACTGTTCTCATTATTCATTATGGCTTATGTATTCACATTCATAGTTATCCATGCTGCTTTAAATTATTCACTTACGCATATTTCATGACAATTAGTAATCAAAGAGCAATTCCCACTCCCATTGCACTATAACAGGAATCTCTTAGGTTCCGGTTTGGGGGTAATTCTGTCGGAATTTCTATGTAATTCAAAACTACATTGCCTAAGTTTACAATTTGATATTCATTAATGCTGCACAATCAAGCAACTAGTAACGTTAATTTTATTACTTCTAATAACTCCGCCTAATAAAGATAATTTGTGGCTTATTTTTTTGGTTTCAGGTTTTTAGTTTTCCGATATCCGTATAGTTGCCTCAACCCTCATATTTGATTTTTATCCTCGTATTATGGACCATCCTATTTCTCCTCCTACTTCATCTGATAGGTCTTCGAGTGAGTCGAGTCATTATTCCGACTCTAGTTCTTTCGATTCTGATACCATACCGAGTCCTAGGGTAGCTAAGTCCTACGTTCCAGTCAGTTGTCCCAGCTGGAATCGTTGTCGTCCTCGCTCACCCATTCATATCCGTTCTGATTCTTCGAACGAGGATGACCTTTTCGGCGATGACCCTACCATCATAGATGGCCCTTATGGCGCTCCACCGACGTCTTCTGACTCTTCTTCATCTGATTCGGTTGATTCCTCGACCGATGATGACGATGAGGATATTCTTTCAGGTTTAGCCGCCATTTCATTGTCTGATCCGATTTCGACCGATATGCCTACACCTGAGGTTACCTATCCCTATAGGGACCTCTCTGATTATGTGCCGGATGTTGTTCGACAACGTCCGGGTCACCCTGATTGGTCCCCCGAGAATATTGCCTCGATCTTTGCGCCTTATTCCGATCCTGAGGATGATGCAATTTATTTGGGTCCGGGTATTATTGAGGAGACTGAGATAGATGTGGTTCCAGAGATGACTGCTGAGGACGATGTTGATGAGATGAGTTCACCTTTTGATCCTGCTACGCATCCGGAGTGGGAGCTAGTCGATTGGTACTTCCGTGCTGGTGTGCTACCTCCTTCAGACGTGTTTCGTGGTATGGACGTTCTGGTTATCTTCTATGAGGACTACATCCATGTCATTGTCATGTTCCCACCTGTATAGGGACATGCGGTGATTTGGTTTGGGGGCGTATATGAATATTCGTTCATTTTTGTTGTAGTCGTTTTATTTTTGTTTTCGAATATTTTCTTTCTTTAGTAATTCAGAATATTTTTGTTAGTTCGTTATTTCATTTATGTTGTTCATTTGTTATTTCTTTTATTCATTGTACAAAAAAATAAAAATAAATAAATAATAGAAAAACAAACATTTTATTAGTTCTATAAATAAATGAAAACAGTTTCTTAAACAGTTTTTTAATATTGTTCAATGTTGCGTTACTTCTTATTGCAATTAGATTTCGTTGAAATTTTGAAATTAAGAGAGTATGTAATTCGATGTCCACCGAATCTATGAAGGTATGTCTTGAGAATTATATATCCTTAGAATCATTGTTTGATATCTTATACTTGCATAACTTTTTGCACGACACGTAGTCATATGGATACATATTAACATTGAACTATAATATAACTTGGATTTCTAAATAGTAAAATTGTGGAGTATAGAACCGGTGAGCTTTTAGAGCCTTTCATTCTTTTTGAGGGTTTTATTACGTTATTCGAATCCCATTGACATAGCGCATTATTTCGTTGATTAGTCTCACTATTCTTTATATTGATTGAAAGTCGAGTTAGTATTATAATTACCATATTTAATAAATAAAAAAATATTTTTTTTTATTTCCTTTGATATCATAGCATTGAAGAATCATGTGACTCTAGAAAATGACACTAGGCCATCTGTTTTAATAAACCTTTTCGACCTTTGGCCTACCCAATACAAATATTTTTATCCATTGTTAACCCTTTGGGCCTTTAATTAAGTCATTTCACTGTTCACCTATTATCCTACCCACTCTGATATGGAGTTCGCCACTATTAAATGTTACCTAACCCATGTCCAAGAGTAGTTAGAGAATAGTTTTTCATAAAAAAATCGGGCTAATAAACGACAAAGGAAAAAGTGATGTATTGAGTAGTAAAAGAAAAGGAGTATAAGAAGTAAAATAAAATTTAAAAAAAAAAAGAGAAAATAGATATTGGAAAAGGATTGGAAAAAAAAAATAATAAAAAAAAATAAAAAAGAGATAAAGAAAAGAAAGAAAAAAAAGTGAAATAACTAGTCATTGTAGTAAAGCCCTTGCATTACACATTAAGGCAATTCCTATGTACTTACGGACTCTTTGAATCCCTTTTTGCCTTTCTTTTCTGAGCTTTAACCCTTGACCAACATTACAACCCTTATAAAGTCCTAAGTTGATTCTATGGAAACATGATTTGAATATGGAACCGATAGGAAAAGGGAGTATAAGCATGGTAGTAATGGTATTCACTTGATGATCGATATCTATTCCTGAGACTATTTTATTTCTGTCGTGTCATACGTTGTTGGGAGTCATATGTGAGTTTATTTGTTTTGCACAAGAATTCTGTCTCGCATATATAAATGAGTGCTTACACCTGTTTCAAAATGATTTTACTTTAGAGTGTAATTAGTAACGTGAGATTTGCAGTCGAAGCATCACTAAATAGTCATCCGATTTATATTCCAATTTCATAGTTGCCGTGTATCCACTTGACTACTATTTCACACACATGCGGGTCTTCGATATATTCTATAGATTCTGGTGATATGTGTTTTTGGATTATTGTTCATAATGTCGGAAGGCATACGATTGTTTTACTTTTGATAATTTAAAAAGTTTCATTTGAAGTTGATTTTATCAAAGAAGGATGTTGACATTGAAATATTTTGAAGTTTGAATAAAATTTTTATTTTCACAAGTTAATAAAGATGGTTGTGGGTGACTTGTTAATGAGAACCCTCACGAGACTTCACTCGTCTGACTAGGGACACCTAGAGGTTTAAAAGGCTTGTTGCACAAGCTAAGTGCAATCGTTATCCATACGAAAATGGATTAGGAATCTTTAGTATTAGTTGTTTTATTTTATTCTTTTTGCTCGAGGACTAGCAAAATGTAGGTTAGGGGGTGTGATCGGGAGAGAACAAATCCTAATTATACGCCTTAATTCACATTTGTTAGTCGTTTTTATCCTGTTTTTGTATAATTTTACTTTGTTTTCCACTTTCTGTCAGGTTTTAGGAGAAAGCAGGGATTTCCGATTAAATAGGGTAAAAAAGCAGGAAGAAAGAAGCAGAAAAAGCCACCTCGCGCGCGCGAGATCTGAGAAATCGCTCGTTCGATCCGCGCGCGCGACCTTCCAATTACGCGCTCGCGCGGCCCGCTTGCGCGATCCGTACAAAAATAGAAGTTGCGTATTTTGCTATACTGAAGAGCCCTATGTGAACGAAACTGCTTAATAACATCCAGATTGTAAATAACAGCTGTTTTAGTTCGTTTCAGGATAGGAAAGCTTCCAAAACTTCTTGTAAACTCTATATATACTTAGTTTTTATAATTTTTAGGGTTACACACCTAGAGATCAATATACACCTCTTTACACACATTCATTCATTGAAGGCTTTGGAAGGCAAGAGGAAGGAGAAGAGCAAGCTTGAAGGTCTCTAATGGCTACCATCAACTCAATCTTCATGCTTTTACCCACCATGTGCAACTAAACTCCTAATCTAGGGTTTCAATGAAACCCTAGCTATGTAAAGGGGGAATTCTACGCTTTTCTATTTTAGGATTTTATGTATTGGATAGTGATTGTATGTTGGTGGATTATTTATATATAATCAATTTTTAATGTTAATAATCAAGAGTATTTTGGATCTATTCTTGTCTTAGATTTTTCCTTATGCTTATTGAACTCAATAGTCCTTGATTTCTGTGATTGATAGGAGTATTTACATACAATAGTGCTTATGTGATTGTGATGTTTACATCTTTTATAATTCATGCTTAGGAAAGATGAGTTATGCTACACCCTAGTTATAGGTAGATAATTCATGTGAACCATAGATGGATTATGCTTAGATTAAACTAACAATATCTCCTTGGCAATACTATTGGGCTTGTAGCTACGATAGATCATAACTATCCAAACATAGAACTTAGAATATAAAGTCTAGACCCCCGATGTATAGTTAGTGGTGGATTTGTAATCCTAGATCTCATCTACTCATATTTAAACCAATTTTCAATTTAGCATACAAGTTTACTTAGATTTAATTCTAGACTTTATTTCCATAATTTCATAGTTTAATTCATAGTTTAATTAGTAGTAATAATCAAATTATAAATCAATCAAACTTTCGATTTTCTTATAACTAAATAAATTAGATTTTATTAATTAAAGGATAAAAATTAGCAATCTCTGTGGGTTCGACCTTTACTTCTACACTGCAAATCTTTTGAAAGTAAAGCACAAGTAAGCATACTTATATATCTTGATTTTGATAGATCAGTCATTTTATGCACGGGTATAGTTGGAAGATGAAAAATTCATTAAATGGTGGGTATAGAGAGTAAATTAAATGTGTGTGGATAGAATTACGTACCCTATACTTTAACAAACTCCTTTAACTTTGCTCCAAGGAATTTCCCGAGTGGTCCTTATAAAAATTGTTTCGTCAACGTTTCGTCAACTGCGTTGCTAACGAAACATTCATAAGCAACTCTTTGGCGATTGCAACAAAATGACGTTCAAAACCCATTCAATCCATTAAAGGCTAACAAAATTCGTTTGTCTTTCAGAAATGCTACACCCACATCTAAATCCACACTCAATTCCACACCAAGGACAATTTAGCAAAATTTATGGACAATTCAACAAATTTTGAAAAATGTTTGGATCCCACCACTCATAACTCTCTCTCTCTCTCTCTCTCTCTTTCTCTCTCTCTCTCTCTCTCTCTATTTTTTTGCTTGAGAAATCCCCAATTCAACATGACCTAGCATCCTCCCAACTTGATGGTGGCGGCGACGAACTCCAAGGCAGGGACGACGACGATGAACTCCTGTGGAGGTGGCAGGGATTCGACCAGGCGTTCTCTCTCTCTCTCTCACTCTCAGATATTATGATGATTATGTTTCTTTTGCACTTGTTACTAGGTAATTAGTTGTCAAGAGAAGGATAAGTGGATAGAGGCCATGGTAGAAGAAACTCAGTCACTAGACAAGAATAAGACTTGGGATTTGGTGGAACTTCCTAAGGAAAAGAGTGTAATTGGGTACTACTGGGTCTATAAGTAAAATGAAGCAATATCAGAAAAGGAAGGGTAGAGGTTTAAGGCATGTTTGGTGGCAAAATCGTACTCACAAAGGAAAGGGGTTGACTACAATGAGGTTTTCTTTCTAGTGGTTAAGCACACTTCTATCCAGACAGTGCTTGCTTCAGTAGCTAATTATGATATGGAGTTGGGACAGCTAGATGTGAAGACTACTTTCTTTCATGGTGATTTGGAGGAGTACATCTTCATGGAGCAACCAAAATCAGAATATCTTGTTTGTAGACTGAAAAAGTCTCTGTATGGGCTGAAGCAGTCTCTAAGGCAGTGGCACAAGAAATTTGACTCCTACATGATTCAGATTGGCTACAATCATTGTGAGTATGATTGTTGTGTTTACTTCAGGGTTCTTGATGATGGTTCTTTCATTTTCTTGATGCTTTTATGTTGATGATATCTTAATTGTTGCTAAGTGTGTAAAAGAGATTGTTAGACTGAAATCCTTGCTTGGTAGAGAGTTCAAAATAAAAGACTTCGATGTAGGAAAAGTATGTGAAGAAGGTACTGGAGATGTTTAGATGAGTGATACTAAACCAGTTAGTACACCATTGGCCAATCATTTCAAGTTGTCTGCTAGTCAATGCCTAAGGTCAAAAGCAGAAATTGAAGATATATCTAATTTAATGTATGCCAATGTTGTAGGTTGTTTGATATATGCAATGGTCTGCACCAGACCTGATTTGGCACATGCAGTCAACACAGTTAGCACATATATGGAAAATCTAAGGAGAGAGCATTGGAAGGCAGTAAAGTGGATTTTTAGATATTTGCCAGGTACAGCAGATTATGGCATTATGTTTCAAAGACAGCAGTGTTCTATTTCAGTTGTGAGGTATGTAGATGCATATAACGCAGGTAATTTGGATGACAGGAGGTCTATGACAAGTTATGTGTTTACATTAGCATGTGGGCCTACATGTTGGAAGTCTACTTTACAGTCTACTATGGCACTATCTACAACTGAATCAGAATATATGGCAGCAACCGAGGCTACAAAGGAAGCTTTGTGGGTAAAAGGTTTAGTCAAGGAACTTGGTGTTGATCAAGGTAGAGTTCAGTTGGATTGTGATAGCCAGAGTGCCATTTATTTGGCGAAGAACCAGGTGTATCATGAGAGAACTAAGCATATAGATGTATAAGGGAGTCAATTTCTACTGGTGGTGTTCTTTTGGAGAAGATTCATTCGACAAAAAATGCTACTGATATGTTGACAAAGCCCGTGACTACAAAGAAGTTCAAGCATTGCTTGTACTTGATCAATGTCTCTTCTTGTTAAAGAGGAAGGGTAGCCCTACCCTTTATTAGTTCAAGGTGGAGCATGTAATAGTGATCTTCAAGTGGGGTGGCTCAAATTATAATGGGTCTGTTACACTATGCCCAAAAGTCAAGTGGGAGGGCCCTATGGCCCATGGCGGAGTGAAGCGTACTCATAGAGCCTGGATGCTGACAAGAGTTATGTGCTGTATGGACTAATTAGGTGCGCCCCCTACAATACAATATGGGTATTTTGGGGGATTTCACCATGTACCTATAGGAGATATATATATTGTAACCCTAATTGTTGTGATATAGTGAAAACTTCTGGCTCTCCGGTGTGGACGTAGGAGCATTGTCGAATCACATAGAAATTCTCTGTGTCTCATTTAATCTTTCTATTTTTTATGTATATTGTTTGCATGTGATTGTTTCGATCTAACATGTTCCAAGTCTACGCCACAATGAGGTGCATAATTTAGTTGGCAATACTCAAAATCCCATTCAATTTTAAACCCTTTGTGTAATGCCATCTCCAACCCTTACTTAAACCATACCAAATCAAATTTGAGTAAAACAAACCCTCTCCAATTCTAACTCAAACCTATACCAAAGTTTGAGTCAATAAGTAGTATTATTCCAATATTGGTCTAGATCGATTCGAGCAAAACTCAATCTAATATGGGTTTGAGTGTAGGATGTTTTTTTTAGGGTTTTGAACCAAATTTGAATGTGATATGGTTTTGGGTTAGAATTTGAGATGCCCTTAAGCCTTACCTTTTAAATCTAAAATTTGGTGTCATCTGCTAGGAGTAACTGAGTTTCACTTACTTTAGTTTCCTTCATGTAGTCATTCAGCCTATATACTAAAATTTCAAACTTCTTATTAAACCAAGAAACTTTGTGTATATACTACATGTTATAGAACACAAGTCCTTGTTCATTAATGTTGAATAAAACATAGTTGATGTTCACAGTCGGGTTAATTTTTATTGAATCGAAGTCCACAAATCTTGAGCTAGTTTAGATGAGGGCTGCTATGTTGTTTTCATTTTTTCTCGATTTTTCTTTTAAAATATAAATATACTTCATTTTTCCCTATGTACTTAGTATTCCATTTATAGTATGCTGAAATTATCTTCTCTGTGTTTTGTGTTAAACCGGTTCATATTTTTTGCTATGTACTTAGTATTCCATATATAGTATGTTGAATGTATCTTTTCTGTGTATACATTTTTTTTGTACTAACCAGTTGATTTGAATGTATTTTTTTTCTTAACCAGCTCTTCTTCTTCGTCATCAAATCTGACCTCTCGCTCCTTTCAAACTCCCAACTCATCCCTCTTCTTTCTCTCTTTTAGTTCTTTTTCTCAGTTACAATTAGTGTAACCTCCAGCATAATATGTCTGTTGGTCCTTTCAACTTATGGCTTATGGTAAGTGGTTGTCAGAAGTTTTGCTTCCGGAGTGTTCTCAGGTTGATCTCATATTCTCGGCTGAGCCTGTTCTGATTGCTTCAGCTAGAATTCTGTTTTGATCTTGGTTCTTTGCTGTGTCTTTTTGTTCTGTGGTGTTGTTTTTGGGCTAGTTTTCTTCATTTTTTGGGGCTGTTTTGTTCTTTGTTTTAAGGACTTTGCTTGGATCTTTTGAAGTCCTTTTTTGAGTGTTGTTCTTCCTTGGCCTTTGTGGCCCTTTAATATAATTCTTGCTGTTCAAAAAAAAAAAAAAATTTATGATACTAAACAAAAGAAGACATGGTAACTGTACAAGTAAATTTCATTCAAAGTCCAGGATAACATTTCAAATTATAATACGTTTTGTACTTGTAGAGTATTGTTTACTGATAAATGGAATCCATGATTGAAAGGAGCATAGAAAGGGCTTGAAAGGGAGTCCACATGGTGGTGCCCTTGCAATTCCAATCTTTGAATTGGAGATACCTTCAACATATTTTTTTTTTGTTTTACAAGAAGGAATTAAAATCCGTGTTTCAAAATTATACATATGTTCACTATTTTAGAATAAACTATACTACAGAACTATATGTTCTCTCGATCAAATTTTTTTTTTTGGTATAATCATTTCTAAATTACAATCCTCTCCTTCCAAATATATTTTTTATCAGAAGCGTGGAGAGAACTCAGAGAAGTTACATTATAGTTGGCTAGATTTTCTTGAAATATTGGGGTTGGATTTCTATTTGAAGGTCTGCAGGTGAGGCATTAGAGAAGGACTTTGTCACTCGAACGTTTCGAAGTAGGAAAGAAACATGTAATTTAGGCTTTGGGAATGCAGTATTATGGTAATTTTAGGAGTATTTCAGATTAATTTTTAGAAATATTTACTTCCTCAGTATTACTGAACATTAGCATAAAGATACATTTTTTCTTTATCTCTTCATTTACATGTTCTAATTTTCAAACGAATTCTGCTCATTAGGGTTCAACTTCTGAGGGGGTAGATTCATGCTGAGTTCACTTGAAATGGGTATCACCAGATGAGATATATGCTTAGGGACATACCCAACAAAAATGTGGGGAGTTTAGAGTCATGACTCAAATTTCGGAGTCATTGCCCCAATTTAGTCCATGTGGGTTAAGAGTCTGGAAAGATTTGTTATGAGACTTGTGGCTCAGACAGTAAATATGGTGTCAAAACAATATTTTGTTTCCTCGTCTAGGATTGAATCACCAGATATGGAATGCACAAAGGTTGGCTATGATCAACCAAAAAAAAAAAAAAAAAAACCACCCAATTGCAAGACTTTGCTGGTTGACGGAAGGCTTGTGTAGGGTAATTAGAGAATCTAAAAAAGCCATGCATAGAAATTGGACTTGACTAAAAGTTTTCTTCAATTTCTAATTTTCGGCCAAAGAGAGCTCTAATATGACGAGATTAGAGGCTCAAAACCAATATGGAGTTAAATCAAATAAACTATTTAAATGTGTAATTTTATCTTTATAAGACTCCTTACAAGATACATTATGACCTCATATATAGAGAAAAAACTGGGGAGGTTGTTCCAATTAAACTACCTAAAGTAACTATGGTTGAAGCAGAGAGTTGTTGTGGCAAAAAAAAAAAAAAAAATTGCTTCTTCTGGCTTTCAAATTTAATTCTCTACTATTCATTGGGTTTGTTTAAAAATTCAACTTACTAAGGCTATACTATTAGGAACATACAATCAAGAGAAGACCAATGTTGTATCTGCGAAGTATGATCATTAGAAGTTTTGTTCAAGTGTTATATAAAATTTATGGATTAAATAAAGTAGATTGCAGTTCTTTCATTTAGAGTAGGCTTAATTTGAATGCAATGTTGTGCGCTGACTGGAAAATATTTCAGAATTATGTGAAGTGTAAAACATAGACCAACCTAGAGCTAATAAATTGTTGTTCGCTTGTTTCTTTAATTTGTTTTATTCCTTATTTCTTTAGCAACATTCACAAGCATGGAAACTGAGGATTAAAGAAAATGCCCCTTACGTACAACCTGTTTTGATAGTGCACAGAAGAATAGAAGTGTTGGGAAGATGAATCCAAACAACCCCCAAGACAATTCCAATATGTTCTCCAATTCGAGCTCCTCCGGTACAAGACATTGAATTAAACGGCAAAGGGACCAGTGGCATTAAGGTCAAAGCATGAGCGGTGTGTAAGCCGAGAATATGGTAAGCTTAGAAGACTATTGCCACACCCCAACCCACCTCAGGCGGATTAGGAAACGTATAACAATGCCACTAAGGCCCAAACTATACGAAATACCAAGGAAAAGCATGAAATAGACATAATTAAAGTACCTTGTTAAGACAAAACAGCCCCAAGGGCAAAATGGTCTTTTTCCAACTTGGTCAACTCTGATGAGTTCCAATACAAAAGTGACGTGGGATTTCGAATTTTATAGAAAGAGTTATATCATTTTCCGTAAAAGTCAGCAGCCTAAAAGAACCCTACTAGATCGGTCCGAGAGTAACTGTCAGATCGATCCGAAATTCATGCACAATCTCACCATTTTCCACAAAGATGTCCGGATCACTCCAGGTTCTGCAGAATCGAATCCTGCTGCTAAAACCCTTGTTTTTACAAGTTTAAACATTTCCAAGTTGCATGAAAGGATTCCAACTCCAATCCAACATCATGAGAATTTCCAAAAGCCATTTCTAAACATTTGAGGAGTTATTTGATCACTCATAACACATAAATTTCCAACAAGGAATTACATAAACTTGCATCCATCCCTTACTTTAACATATTACACGCAATGTTTTGAAAACCGGACCGGCCATTGAACCGAAAAAATGACCGGGTCACAGATCACTGGTTCAACCGTTGGGTTAACCAGAATTGAACCATGATGTCATAATTATATAATAAATATTAATAATAATACCAAACAAAAAAAAATATTAAAAAAATAAAATTAAAAAATAAAAAAATTTCGGGTTTCCAGTTGAATTGCCGGTTTTACCAGTTCAACCACCGGGTTTTTCGGTTTTTACAAAATAGACCGGTTTTTTCCATTTTTCGGTTTTTTGTTTCAAACCGGACCGTTTCTTGAACCGATCGACTGTTCAACCGGCCGGTCCGGTTTCGTTTTTAAAAACAATGATTACAAGCACAAATATAAGGACTAAAGAAGGCCAAATTGAGGTTGCATCAAAAACTAAATTCATCAGGTCTTCCACCAACACATCTAATTTGTGGACTATAAGAAGAGTTCTACAAACCTCAACACAACCAACTATGGTAAAGACTTGACATATTACAAGTTCCATAAACATGAGTTGTTCTAATATTTCAAATACAAAATTACAATCGAAAAACTAAAACACCTAAACATATGGACATATCGACATATTCACTTTCGATCCCAACCTGTCGTGCAGGTCATTTCCTTTCCTCTTCTCGTTCCGTACCTGTGGTGGTTATTCAATAACCACACAGAAAATATATTCGTTTAGGCTTTTGCTTAGTGAGATAACTAATTATGTTATTGGAGTATTTAACATGTAAATGCAACAATCATCATACTCATAAATAATAGAGTCTCCGGAAAGTCAAGTAACTCCAACCATTACCCCTGGGTCCTTCTCAACCCGGATTTTTCTCACTTTTGATCGCATATAGCTTATCTCTCACTCTGGTGACCCTGAGGACATCACCGTCATATCTTTGTGGTCATCACCATGACCCACTCTTGAGGGCTTCCATTTCCCTCACTACGGGATATATAAATGGTGACCACTACTTGACTTCCTTCAACCCATGTAAGCATTTAAGCAAAGAGTAACTCTTTGGGCACAAAAGAATTACACAAAAGCAATACATATAAAGAGTTTATGTCTATCTCTCTCCTGGTGGGGTCTGCTGAAACTATGGGGTCCACTGACATTGTGGGGTCCACAGAGGAGAGAGATAAACACATTGTTCTTTATGTGTATTGTTTTTGTGCCCAAAGAGTTACTCTTAGGCAAATAAGTACATAAACATGGCAATTCTCGCATTATTGACATGCTAGTTCCTTTTTCAACATATTCATGACTATATAAGAATGAATTAAATTTTCTAAAGCATCAATTATCATATCAACACATAAAAACACCCAATTTTGTGATTAGAACACTCACCTCTTAATTCGTATTATTTGCGAATTAAGCCTAGAAATCCCCAACTCTTGCCAATTCTCAACTCAATTCCTAACCAGTGATAATCCTTCATAGTTTTAAAGCATCAATTATCATATCAACACATAAAAACACCCAATTTTGTGATTAGAACACTCACCTCTTAATTCGTATTATTTGCGAATTAAGCCTAGAAATCCCCAACTCTTGCCAATTCTCAACTCAATTCCTAACCAGTGATAATCCTTCATAGTTTTAACATACCAAAAGTTATCAACCAATAATAGCCACCAGATAAACATTACCAAAACTGAAAATAAAAGACATGCATGATCCTCTTCCTTCCACGAGTCCAAAGGTGATCTCAGTTCACAAAACGGATGTCGGACGGTGAAGATACGGCGTCAGGAATTCGTTGATGACTCGGAGCTCTCTTCTTCTCGCTGAGCTCTCTCTCTCTCTCTCTCTCTCTCTCTCTCTCTCTCTCTCTCTCTTCTACGTGTCCTCTTCCCTCACAATCTGTTATGAACTGAAATGAGTCATCATGTGACTCCATAAAGAGATACACATCTCTTCCCAAGTTTTTTTTTTATTTTTATTTTCATCCTCCAGATGGTTTATTATGAAACCCCCCAAGATAATTATGATGACTACCCACATTTTCTAAACTGGTTTAGTCTACATTTCATATGGGTCCCAAACGTGGTCCCACATATAATATGAGGTTGCTATTAAACCTACTGTATTCAAATATGCACTCACATGGGTGACTCCATAAAGAGATACACATCTCTTCCCAAGTTTTTTTTTTATTTTTATTTTCATCCTCTAGATGGTTTATTATGAAACCCCCCAAGATAATTATGATGACTACCCACATTTTCTAAACTGGTTTAGTCTACATTTCATATGGGTCCCAAACGTGGTCCCACATATAATATGAGGTTGCTATTAAACCTACTGTATTCAAATATGCACTCACATGGGTACCTAAACTAGTCCCCATTACCTAACATATGACATCATAATAACTTTAAACATTTAAATAACTATTCATATAAGCATATAATGACATCTAAACATAAATTATATTAATCAGACCCTCATTGGGCTCTACTTTTATACTAGTCCCACATGTCACATGACTTCCATCAGTGTTCGCATTTGAACACCCTTTTACCTATGGGTTCATAACTCCACCTTAAACCATCCCATCCATTAATTAGCATTAATTAATACCTATTAACACTACATTAACCTTCTTTTCTGGGTATTATAACTATTCTCCTTTACACATGAATGTGTCTGATTAACATCATGATAGTTTAAGATCCACTAGTATTAAGTCAGAATTGAGTTGACCGAGGGTGTCAGATACGTTAAGACAAAAGCATGAATGCTGGGTTGATGGTAACCTAAGGAGAGACCAACTGATTCACCTTTGCACCATGACCTTGTTGGTAAAAGAGGCATTGTTTACTTGTCCCATCGTTGACATGGTGGCCTACTACTTCTGATACCCCAAAGGGGTTACATTGCATTGTGTAATAGCTTCTAAGTTGTAGCATTAAACATACACCGCTGCACCCATATTACCAACTAGGTGTAGGAGGAAAATCCAATGAGTTTTTTCTCCCTCGTGAAGATCATGATTTAGATCATTTAATCAAGGTGATGAAATGGTAATTTTCTTTATATTTCCTCTTTGGTATCAAGTTATCTACATTTGTAATTTGCACAAGTGTTGAAAAACATTTGCACATATATGCTTATTAGAAAAATGGTGATTGGTGCCTTTTGTAGCCAGCTTTGTTTGTAGCTGTGCTATTATTTCTCAACTTAATTAAAACACTAATTCCACATAGCAAGTGGATGTTGGGATTATGCCCTCAAACCAGTTAGTTTGACTGTGGAAAATCATAATACATTTATGTATGTCATTTCATGAGATGAATATTTAGACTGTTATCCTTGAACATCATTGTATGTAATTCATATGTGTATGAGATTACACATGGGAGATATGAATTACCATCCCTTGTTATTTTAAATAAGTCACAGTGGATGATAAGATTGGATAACTTATCAGGTATACAGTGTAGCATGATTAACTTCTATATGATAGAGTGATGAATCTCATTCACAAGAGTGTTTGACTCTAAGTTGATATGCTAGTGCATGAGTTGCATTGACGGAGTATAAGTTATACCTATTAACAAGAAAATCTATCACAGCTAATATGAACTCAAACTTGTATAAGATACATGTCCTTAATCCTGAGATAGTAATGGACACAAGCTATATGCTTGGTTTCTTTGAGTTACCAATCAGTGAGGTCTTCAAGATCAACACCTGGGTATCTTGGGTGATCAAGTTTATGGTATTGGGAACATGTATTGTCAAGATGGAATTTACCCTCTTGTAAAGAATAGTTCTTCACAATAAAGTAAGTTTTCCCTTGAAAATATCACTAGTTGATTACTGAGAGTTGCGCAGCCGTGTCAACAAGTTGTTGTAGACATGTTTGGTAATTTATAAGTGGTGACTGATACTCGAGGAATATAAGATGTATTTATCTATTGGATAGATAGTACTGTTATTCATACATACCAATGATAGAGGGACAATAGTGTCATATTATACAAGGCTAGGAATCGCTAATATAAGTGTGGTTTTCTTATGCACTGAAGTGCAATTATCATTATATAGTGGAGTTAATGTTAATTGACTAATTATTTTTCCTTTGTTAAGAGTTTAACTAGATGGAATTAATAGTTAATCGGAGCTAGTAATTAAGAACCTAGGGGTCCCACTCTTAGCTTGAAGGAATGTTTGGATGCAAAGGAGAAAAGGAAAAGGGGTACCACTAATCAGTTTGTAGTACTAACCGGTTAGTGAGTAACCGGTTTGTTAGACTAACCGGTTACTGGGAACCCACTAATCGGTTAGTGGGAGAAACCGGTTTCTAGAAACCGGTTTACAACTGACTAACTGGTTACTGAGGAACCGATTTGTGGGTACTAATCAGTTTCTGGTAGGTCGGTTTAAGAAGCTTATAAATAGAGGGGCTAAGGGCAGAATTAAAGAACTACGTGAATTCACATCCTAAATGCCCTAGATCTATTTCTAAGCTTCCCTAGACCTCCTAGCTTTCTCCTAGAAGGGTTTCCACCAAACCCTAGCCTCCATGATCATTCAAGAGACATAGGAGTGAAGATCGCTAACCTCGGACAATGTTCACTAAAAGATCTTTGGACTGCTCAACACTAATCGCAAGTTGCTGAATTTTAGACACGACGAAGCTGACGTCGAGATGAAGCTGCTATCAAAATTCAAGTCATTCGGAGATCGTTTAGCCCTCCTGACGAGCGTATCTTTATCGGATCAAGGTTATCGAGATTGAATCATCACAGAAATCATGGAAGAGTTCTCAATTTGATCCAACAGATCACAAGAGGTATATCTATGATTGTTTATATATATATATAAGAGTATATATATATATATGTGTGTGTGTATGTATATATATTGCGTGTAATATTGATCTTGTCAAAATCAAGATATAAAAGTATACTCTACTTTAAAAGATTTGTAGTGTAGAAGTAGAGGTCGAACCTACAGAGATTGAAATACTAAAATACTTTAATTTTAAAACCTAAACCTAGTTAATTAAGAAAATAGAATTTTGATTTTGATTTTGATTAAACTAAGAAACTAAGAAAGTAAATCTAAACTATGAAAGCAATTAAAAGTGTTGTAAACGATATTTAAAGTGAATCTAGGATTGCAAATCACCACTAGATTCATAATAAGGGTATCTATGCATTCAATTAGCTTATTACATTGGATGATAATGGGGAATTGTAGCTACAAGCCCAATTCCTCCATCAAGAAGATAACTACGATTCAAGCATCAACATAATTCATCTTCGGTTGGCACGGAGTGTCTCACACTAAACTAGGGTTGCGCAACACTCCGTCTTCCCTAGGCATGAACTATTCGACTACTTGATATCACAATTCAAATAAGCACTATTACATGTAAATAATCCTTACAAGCACATCAAATATAGACTATTGAGCACATCACATCCAAAATAGATCTAAGACAAGAATAGATTTTGAAAGTAAAGATTTATTCAATGAATACGATTTTATTAATTAAAATCCTCTAAACATGTAATCATCATCCATACATAATAAAATTAAAAGAAAAACATAAAATACACCTTATTACTTGGCTAGGGTTTTCATTGAAACCCTAGAAATCGGTCTAGGCGGCCATAGAATCAAGGATTGGCAAGAGGTTGATGGAGAAGGCCATGGGAATCCTTGGCCTTCTTCTTCTTCTCCTTGCTGCTACCTCTTCAATGGCTGAAGTTTTTTGTTGTTGAAGGATGTGTATAATGTTTTGTAACCCCAAAATTGATTTAGAATAGGATTTATATAGATTTTGGATAGATTAGGAAGCTTTCGTAAGCCTAATCGCACTAAAACTGTTGTTTTTACGTTTCTGGATGTATTCAGCCAATTCGGATCGCACAGGGCTCTTCAGTACCTCGAAATACACATTTTTTACTTTTTCAACGGGTCGCTCGCGTGGGTCGCTCCAGCGAGATGCCATTTTTCCAACTTTTCTTAGATTTTCTCAACTTTACGCACCGATCGTAGAATTGCGATAACTATTGACTCGGACCTCGTATGGACTCACCGTTTGTGGCCACGCGTCTGTAACTCAAAGATCTACATTTTATATCTCTAGAGAAATTTCTCAAATCCAAAGTCTTCCTTGCCAAAAATGCAATTTACCGAGGCTGCTACTGTCTCCATCTTTCACCGAAATCACCTTTTGAGCACAGAATGTCTTCCAAAGCCACTAATCATTGAATTTTAGTGCATCTTCACGTTAAAGCTCCAAAACCTATAAAATATAGAATTCTTATTAAAAATACTTAATAACTAAATGAATTGGGCTAACAAAGCGTAACTTCAGGACTATAAACGGGAACAATTCGTCGCCGATCAAATATAAACGAGAAGTAGGTCTAAATTTTTGAACTATATCTTCCATTCCGCTGCGCACTGGAACTAGTTTTTTTTTCAACAGTGGAAGCATCATTTTGCAAAGACAAAAAAAAAAAAAAAAACCACAAACATGGGCACAACTGTGCGCCTTGCACGCAGCTCCTACGTGGTCTAAAAAAGTGTTGAAACCACATGGTCTTAATTAGCCTCCTAATTTTTTTGAATTTTGTTCATAAAAATAGCTTATGGTCACTTTAATGCAAAATATTGAGAGTTCCCAAGCAGGTACAGCGATTATCTTGGGGACTCAATTGTTTTTTAGGCTTCAGGGGAATAACCAAATGAGGCTTTTAATAAATTTTACTATAATAATTAGTTTGCATTATCTATATTTTTTTTTTTTGCTTTTTATGATGCAAATTGCTAATTAAAGTTTTACAACTATTCTTTTTAAATGTCCTTTCAATCAATAACATGGTTATTCCATTTTAAAAGAGTGACCTTCGAATCTTTCCATGTGACAAATCCGAGGTGACGAGCCTCACGTACTGTTGCTTTAGCTTGTAGAGCATTTTCTAATAATTTAAAAAGCTCCAGCTACTCTCTTGAGATTTTCACCCCTAAAAACCAATTTTATCTCAAGTGGTTTTCATCTCAAGCATGCCTTTTTACATCTTTTTTTTCCCCTTGAAATCTTGCAACAATGTTATGACAACCTTCTTACCCCTTTGGTTGTTGTTCCCACGGTCTCAAAATGTCCGACTTGAAAGTCTGTTGCATGCCTAGTTTATAACTTTGGATAAATGAAGTAATCTCAGAATTACTACTAAATGAGAAGCACTATCTGTTAGAAAATAGTTTACGAACACATACAATCATCATATAAATCATTCGATTAAAGTAAACATGTATTAGGTTCTTATTACAATTAAACTAATCAAGATCTTAAATCTTCACGATTTTGATCCATTGCTAATTTTGAATGTGGAAAGCTACTTCGATTCAAATGTGTAAGCCTGTTCTTGAAGCTTTCTGGCTTGATCACAAAACATCCTTGGAATTTTGAATTTTTCTCTCTTTCCCTATAAATTCTAATTCATTGTATTGTGTAGGTGAATGATATAAATCCGCATATTAATTTATAGGGAGAGAGGACTAAATTTCTGTATTAATTCTTTATGGACGGTAGAGATATTGATTATGAAAATAACCCCACATTCCTTAACCAAGTATGCCTTATCTAATTAGAGATCTTTACAAAAATGGATTCTTATATAGACTATTAGGTAGGAAATTAACTTATGGAATTCAATTAATTCCCAATACGAAATTAATTCCAACAGTCTCCCACTTGGTCCATATGATATTCCTTTCAATCATGATCCGAGGTCCAATAATGTCTTTAAAAATACTATTTCTGTCACATTCGTCCATTCACATGCATGGAAACAAATATTGCAAGACATAAACAGAAACACTAAATCGATATCAAGTATATAATGTCAAATAAATAAGCACTAAGCAATCCATAATTGAATCATTCTACCAGCTACACTCAAATACCCATTCTTCAACATGCTTCATAAATGACTTTGGTGATAGCCTTTTTGTGAGTGGATCTCCTATGTTTAGAATACCTATCACACTTTGAAAAGAATATTGTGACGACATAAACACAATAAATTTTTAGCGGCCTAGAGTTTGAATCGTTAACTCTAAGTCCTAAAATAAAATTCTGCAGTCATAATCCATGATTTGTAGCTTCAAAACATGCTACGTACCCAGCTTCCATAGTAGATGTTGCAATGATGCGTTACTTAGCATTTTTCATGAAATAGCTCCTCCTGCGAGAAGGAACAAATCACCAAAAGTGCTCTTCCTACTATCTATACATCCTCCAAAATTCGAGCATGTATAAGCAATCGCCTCAAAATAATTAGTCATCCTAAATGTGAGCATGTTATCTTTCATCCATTGCAAATATCTTAACACTTTTTTTGGAGCTTTCTAATGATCTAATCCTGGGTTTCTTTTCTATCTTCCTAACATCCCAATGATAAAACTAAAGTTCGGCTTGGTTCAAACCTGTGCGTACATCAGGCTCCCTACAAGAGAAGCATAAGGAATGTCTTTCATTCGTTCACATTCTAATTCATTTCGAGGACAATGACTTAAGCTGAAGTTGTCCCCTTTCTGAATTGGAACAATGGTAGAACCACAATTCTGTATATTAAATCTTTCTAAACTTTATTAATATAAGCTTTCTAGAGAGTCTATCCCGAAATATTTCTATCCCTATTACAAAGGATGCCTCTCGCATATCTTTTATTTCAATGTTTTTCGAAATAAAATCATTGGTTTTAAGCAAGATCACTGCGGGCTATAAGTAAGGTATCAACATATAGTATCAAAAATGTGAACTTACTCCCACTAGTCTTTAGGTATATACACCGATCAATAGTATTTTCCTTAAACCAAAAGAAGTAATGGTATCATGAAACTTAAGATACCATTGTTGGGAAGCTTGCTTAAGTCCGTAAATTGACTTCTTTAACAGGTAGACCATGTCTTTCTTTTCTTCTTTTATGAAGCCTTCTGGTTATGGCATATAGACTTCTTCTTATAAACTCCCATTCAATAATGCTATTTTCACATCCATTTGGTATAGCTCGAAATCAAAATGAGCCTCCGACGATAAAATCATTCTTAGATAGTCCTTCATAGAAATAGCAGAGAATGTCTCATTGTAATCAATGCCTTCTTGCTGGTCAGAACCTTGGGTAACAAGTGCAGCTTTATATCGTTCGACATTGCCCTTTCAATCTTGTTTGGTCTTAAAGACCCATTTTATACCCAAATCTTTTAAGTCCTTCAAGATATTCGACCAACTCTCAGGCTTTGCATAGATTTTATATCATCATTCATGGCATCAAACAATTTAGTAGAATTGTTACAATTAATGATTTGTGAATCCCCTAAATTAAATTCAGAATTATTACATTTAAAGCATAAGTTCTTGTTCATTCTCTTTTGAATTTCTGTGTTGGTTAATCTTCTATTGGCATGTGGCCGGTACTTTTGTGGAAGTTGGGAATAGGAGTTTGGTGGGTTGGGGAAGTATTTAAGGGACTACTGGTGTGGGCTTTGCTAGTGGAAATTAGGTTTGGAGGTATCCTAATCTGGTTGCTTTCACCTTTCCTTCTTGAAGTCTAGAAACCTTCATTGCTCCTGCTAAATTGATGGGTTCAAATGATAAAACCTCAAATTGTAGTTCCTTTATCGAGCCCTAAAATGAAACATCCTCTTAGTTGTTCACAGTCCAATTGGGTAGCCTGCAAGCTACTCTTACAAATTATGTTTTATATTCTTCTACAGTTTTAGCACCTTGATCCATCTTAGAAAGGACCCATTGAAATTCATACTCCTTGTGTTCCAAAATGGAATACGAAAGATGATACAAATTGAGACCAATCCCCTCCAGGATATTTGAATTCAAACCAATCTACCCATGGGCCATGGAATGGCATCTCCTTCAAAATCCATAGAAGCTATACCTCTCATTTTTGGTATTCTAGTATTTGGTAATTTAAAATATCCCTCAGTCCTGGAGAGCCAATCTAAGGGGTTTCCATGGCTGTAATTTGGGAAATCCAGTTTCACACTTTCATGTTACGACCAAGGTTAAGGGTATTGGGGATATGACCTATTACAATCAGTGCGTAAGGATGTCGGGAATTCAGAGAAGCAAAGTGTTTGGTGGTGTGGGATTGAGGTGGTAGGGTTGATGGATCGAAGTAATTGGTGTTAGGAATCTACGATTGGTGGTGAGTGGTAATGAAGAAATCAACGGTGTTATAACGGGCGGACCCAAGTATGGTTCAGGGTGGCACAGGCCCCCCCTGGATTTTTAGAAGTTACAAAGTTATACGTAATAGTTTATAGATTTTAGAAATAGGTCCTCTTAAATTCCACACAAGGCTCACCCTGAACTTCTGAAAATTCTAGTCTTGTAATATTTTACAAGTTTGAGACACAGACCCCCTTGTACTTTTGAAAATTCTATACTTACATGCAATTTTTTTTTTTACATGTTTTAGGTATAGGCCCCCTAAAATTACATGATTTGCCCCCAAATTTTGGGTGTTAAACCAATTCTATATACAATTCTACCATTTTACACATAATTATGTATAGATAGACCTAAAAAATTCGCCTCGGGACAGCCCGTGGCCAAAAATCCTGAGTCCGTCCCTGGGTGTTTTGTTATGAGTTCGTGGGTATTCAATATAGAAGGTCAGTGGAAGAGTGGTTCATGTGTTCGATTTGGGTGGTTCAGGTGGTTTTGAAGAACTAGAAGAAGAAGCCATATGAAAGGTAGGAGGTAGATGAGCTTGCCTCATAGCTTGTTGAATCTCTCTCGTAATACTTCTCTATAAATTCACTTGGGTACTTTGCTCAAGATCATGCTTCAATTGTTCCATCTTGCTTTTATTCGAGTATCAAAAGCCCCTTGAATCTCCAACTCATTAATTGATTGAAGATGTGATTCCATTTTAGTCCTAGTAGACTGGAGTGCACTTTCACATAAAGACCCAGCAGGTTGTGGTGGTTTTCCCATGGTGATAGATGTGAACAACTCAAGGGAAAAAAAACCAGAAAAGGAAGAAAAAGAAATGCAGTTTCTGGTGCAAACCACAGAGAATTCAATACTGAATATTCATGCCCACCAATGAATCATATCCTTGCTTATATCGTGAGTGTCATGTGTAAAGCACGTGTGTGTGTGTGTGTGTAACAAGTCCATCTGGCAATTAAAAAGGAAATAAAGGAAAACAGAAATCGAAGAAAACAAATAGACAAATAAGAGAGTCATTTGAGAAGTTAGTCCTTGCAGAAACTAAGGAATTAAACTTGCTCACCGAATTTCTCTAAACTAGCAATTCAAGGGTTTGGGAAAGAATTGCTTGATATGAAATTAGATGTCAAAAAATCCATTGACAAAATGGGTCCTACACTTAGGGTGTGTTTGATAACCCTATTAAGTGGTGAAAATGAAAATTTTTCAGCTCTTAATTTTTTTCAGTGCGTTTGATAATGTACCACTTAATTGGAAAAGCAGCCAAAAATCCACTGAAAACGTTAAGTGAAAATTTTCTACTGAAAATAATCCCTGAATGCAGTCTATTTTAGTTATTGAAACACTGTTTTCAGTATTGTAAATACAAATCACTTAAAATTTTCAGTACTTAAATTCAGCACTTAATTTTCAGTACTTAATTTTCAGTTTTACCAAACGCACCCTTAGTTATTCAACTTCAACTGTTAATTTTCTACAAGTGATTTGAACTACTTTGAGAAGGGTTATACTTCCATGCATCTAGATCAACGGGCCTAGAGAAGAAGAGGCAGACGACAGCGGCAAAGAAGATACGAACGATGGCAATGAAGAACGAAGGAGAGAAAGTGGTGCATTGGAGGAGGGGAACAAGGAAATGGTATTGGCTACTAGGGCTTGAGTGAAGGAGATCATTAATATAAGGGTATTTTTGTCTAAAAAATATCCAGGAACTTCTTAATCAAGTTATTATTATTATTTTTTTAAAATGGATTTATGGCTAATTAACCCTAATTTTAATCAGTACACCAAAACCCTAATTTTAATTAGTTTCAAAACATCCATAAAAATTGCTCATAACAAAAAAGTAATATTTTGAACATAACAAAAATATTTAAATCATAGTCATTTACAACAAAAATTCTAAAATTATATTCCAAACACAAAATATTATTTTAAAGTATAGAAAAAAAAAAACCTCATAGAATTGGAACTCTTCTATGGAATACCACCAAATGTAGTACATGATATAAGTTTAGTTCATCCGACATTCCTGCGTATTGCGTGGGATAGATGCTAGTACAATAATAGCAAAAAGAAATGATTCACAATTGACCTATCTGAGTATAAATTGATTGAAACGGGGCTAGCTAGCACGTCACTAGTTATCCCCACTCACATATTTTCAAATTTTGTTGAGTTAGAGAAGAGATTCCCTGAAAATAGGAGGCATGAAGACTCCTTATTAGATTGTGATACCATGTCATCACATATAACCGGGGAATTGAATATTTACCCCACAAAGTGAAGACAGGCCTCGTGATCGCTATGCATCCAAGATGTTTTTGTGTAAAATGTATATACATCTCACAAAGCCCCAAAAACTCCTAGTGTACTAATGTATGTTAAGTCCAAGCAGCCATCGCCCGTTAAAATTTTATTTTATTGTTTTTCTTTTTTATTTTTTTAATATCATGAGAATCAAGAAAGTAATTTTGGTTCATACATTTCACGGCGCAAATTCCATCTGACAGATGATTTTGCTAAAATTGAAGCCCAAACGGAATTGACCCTTGAGCCCAACACCATGAAGAGAACAACACGGAAACTCTTCATATAGGAATCAAGTAAAATGTTAAGAGAGGCACTGAAACTCATCATATTTTTCTCATTCCTAAACAAACCCTAAAGAAATAATTTCCCTTTGAGTTCTTTTCTTTTTATTCTCTAAATTTGCAAATTAAAGGAAGCCTATGAAAACACGCAATGAGAGTTTACAAAAAAGGTTGATTTATTTATCAACCAAAAGGGGATTCAGCACAGCACCAATGAAGAAAACACCCTGAGACAATTCTTCTCTGATCATGAATAAGAAAGGCTTGTTTGCTACAAAACTTGGAGGTGGTGGGCGATTAAAGCTCCTAGCGCAACGACCAGCACCACGAACCATAGTGCAAGCTGCAGCTTTTGTCCCTTTCTCATCAACCTCAATACATGATTTGTGATATATAGCAGATATATATAGCTCATCACCAAGTGGAGACTCCATAATCCCAGTAAGCTCATTCTTAGGCTCAAATGGAAGAGTCACTCCCAAAGCTTTCAATGTCTCTGACCCTTCAAACATGTATGAGAATTTGAACTTGGGTATTCCAAAGTCACCAAGTCGTTTTTTTTCAAGACCCAAACTCCCTTGAAAAAACCCAGGTTTTGAATTTAATTTTTGTATCAAGTTTCGCAACCCTTCTGCCTCTTTTGGGAGAAAAAAGTACATTGAAAACTTTCTTTTGGTAGAGCCCTCTTTGTATGGAAGCATTAGAACTTTGTAATCGTCGAAGCACCGATAATGAAACGTTGCCTTATCACTGTCGATGAAAGGTACTGAAATAGTCTCTCCATTGAGAAGATAGAAGTTTCTGTCTCGAGTCATGCCTTTTGGGAAATTCTGAGCCCAAATTCCTTTAAAGTATAGAGCATTTGCAAGGACAATATATGTAATACTATTTAAAGATTGACGGGGAAGAATCTCATTTATCAGTCCTTTTGTTGCATCTTTAACCCATGAGTTCACATCTTTAACCACTTGATCAGCCTTCAACAATTAAACGTGTTAGAGAGATGTTAGATTCAGCAGAGTTTTATCATTATATAATAAGATTTAGGGATCTTTGGTGAGAAATCCCTCAAAATGAGGTATAACAAGCAAAAATTGAAAGTTCTTGGCTTTTATAATGCAGTCCTTTCTTTACTTTTTTTGGTACTAATTAGAGTTTTTCGCCACTTTTTTCATCTTCTTATTTTTAATCACTTTTATTCATTGAGAGTTAGTTATACCATGTCATCATTAGTTTTCTTTAAACATTAAAATACCATAACTTTCAATTTATAAACTTGATTTTCTTAAAATTTATATTGTTGGAATCATGAAATCGAGACGTTTAGAACATGATACATATGTTATATCAAATTCTGAAGAAAAAATTAAAATTTTCGATTGGTTGTTGAGCATAAACATATAATTATCTATTTAAATATCAACTTTAGATGGCCATAACTTTTACATTTTTTTTAGCCTTCTTGGGTAATTTTTCAAGATCTAATTATTGGACTTGAAAATTGTGCAAAATATAGATAATTTGGAGCATCATTTTGAGCTTTTATCTATTTACAAACATATGATTTATCTTTTTGAATTCAAGCACCAAAAATTTCTCACTTTTTGGCCTTTTTGGGTGATAAATTTATTATTATTATTATTATTATTATTATTATTATTATTATTATTATTATTATTATTATTATTAATTTCATGTATTTTTTCAAGATCTACACACTTATGAATGTGTAAATTTTTCAAAAAAATATGTTTTCACATGATTTCATAATCCATATTGATCCTGTTTGATAGATGTCGTTTTCTGATTTCAAAACATCAAAGTTTGGTAATGGGACTTGTAGATCAAAAGTTACGACAATTTGACATTTTTTAGGCATAAAACGGTTTTTTTTTATAAACCAAATCAGGTGCAAAGGACCTAATGGGTTTAACAAAACACACATTAGTTTTATGTAGGGTGTGTTTAGGGCGAATGTAAATTGTTTATATTTTTTTGATCATTTAGTTTAGTGGTCTTATGCAATGACATAATTACCAAGGCATGGCAGAGGGGGTGGAAGAGACGGAGTTCGAACTCCGATATGAACGTGATATAGAGCACCTTTTATCGACTAAGCTAAGCCGGTACTCTAAATTGTGTATTTATCATCTTAATTAATTGAGGAAGAAGATTTTGCTTCGACTGTTGGCGTTGTTAGGAAACGTGCCAAATGGAATCATGTTAACTCTCATGCTCATTTTCATCATAGTTTTATGATAACGAGCATCAAATTAGTTTACTTCGATTTATTTGACAAACACATACCATTACGTATGGACGTTTACCTAATAAAAAAAAAAGAGTGTAAATTATAGTGATCTCCTTTGAAATATGACATAATTATAGAGTCCTCCCTTATAGTTTCAAAATTTACCCTGACCTCCCATAAATTTTGTTGTGCAATACCCATCTCCCTTCCTTTTGCCAAAGGTTAGTTGACCGTTAATTTTGTGGTTATAACTTTTTGAAATACTTATTTTACCCTAATTAAAGATCAAAAAAAAAATTATTCCAAATTTTTTGTTCCACTTTGTTTCAAAATATAAAGGACAAAATTGTCATTTCATGATGTGTTGATTATTATAAATTAGTTGTATTTTATTCAAGGGTAAATCAGTACTTTGCATGAAAAATTTAGGTTTAACTCTCTAACAAGGGATGTCAGTGTTATTTTAGAACTACGAAGGAGTCTCTTCAATTAAAACATACCTTAGGGGAGGTCCGTGCAATTTACTTTTCAAAGAATCCGTCAAACACTTTATGGTTGTTTGAGAAGGCTCAGATCTAGTTATAGGCTTCACAAGTAAACCAATTCAATCCATTGAAATATTTTTGGTATATGTTATGATCATTGGATAGGAGTTCATGTGATCCAATGGGTTTTAATAGTTTTGGCATCTATAATTGGATTTTACTCTCTTCGGTGTTACTTAATAGTTAATGAATATCATAAATTGTGGAGCCAGAATTTTATCTTAGGGAGTACAAATGTATATGGGCCCCCAACCCAAATTTTTGGGGAGATTATAGTTTTTCAATTTTGGGGTTTTTAAGTAGGTTGAAGAATAAACATAATTTGTCAAAAGACAAACTATTCTCTCCATAACTTCTTTTAAAAAGGAAAAAAAAAATGTATTCATATTCTTAATATTTTATTTTTTGTTTCTATTAGTTTTACTTTTAGAACAAATAATCATTACTGTGTCAAGAATGATAATCTATAAGGATTTAAATACTTTAAACTAATTGATCGAGTAAATAATACGTTAAAATGGGTGAAAATTAAAAATTCTCAAATATCGAAGTTAAATTTCAGAGTTGAAAAGGAGTAAATTAATAATCTTGGAGGAGCATATAATACAAAATACATAGACTAAAAATGCAAATTCGACAAGTTGACTGAGCTCGTGCCCCACTGTTACCATACTAGCGCCGCCCATGATGAATGTCATTTGTGCCCTTAGAAAAAAAAAATAAAAAATGGTTCTGATTATTTAAAAATCCAAAAGAAACGAAAACGAAATTAAATTCTTCTGTACGTATTCTGTCCACATGATTTGCCAAAAACTTTGAGAAAATAAAGACGCACAAAATGAGTAGTAGTACATGTATTCGTTTGTATATACATTTTCTAAATATTTCCTATTTTATGCTCTGGTACAGTAGAGATGTTGCAGTTCAATCCGCAATTGTTCTAAAATAAAGCTCAAAAACAACAAAAACAAAACAAAACTTAAGGCAATTAATGAGATAAATCCCAAAGAAATAAAATCAAAGATATCACACATTGTTATCAATGGAGAGACTATAGAAATACCTTGTTTTTAAAATCAACAGCTCTGACTTCAGCTTTGTAAACACCTTTAACAAACTCTTCATAAAAAGGATTTAGTGTACAACGCTGATCAATCCAAACCCCATTAGCAAAATGCACAATTAGATCTCCACCATCATCATTTTTTTCATCAATTGATCTCTTGTTGGAAGCAACATTCATCATCACTGAAGAATTCAATTTAAGATCATCTATGCCATTTGTTCCAAGAAATTTCATAAGTTGATCTAACGTTTGACCTTTTGCTCCAAAAGCCACCATGTTTAACATGGCATCTAGTGATAATGGAGAGCAGACAAAGTTCTTGCTGGTGAAGTCTTTCAAATTCTGGCTAGGCAAGTCCTCCACTACTTTATCTAGTAGAATTTTCATGGCGATTTGCATGTTTGAATTTATTTTTGGCTGCAATAGAATTAATTGCTCAGTTTTAGAATATTGGATATCAGTAATAATTGAGTAATATTTGGGGCACTAACAAATTCCACTTACACTCTATCTCTCTCGTAGTGACATAATTGAGTAATATTTGGGGTACTAACAAATTCCACTAACACTCACACCCACACCCACACTCTATCTCTCTCCTAGTGGCATAATTGATCGAGTAATAGAGTGTGAGTTTGAGCGTTAGTGGAATTTGTTATTGCCCCTAGCATTATTGGTAATAATTTACAATTTTAGTATTTGTGCCTTGTGTTTAGGCACTCTCGCCGTACACTGTCACTCTATTAACAACATGCATGTGAGTTATTTGGGTACGATCTATGTCGAGGACCCACAAATAATAGGACCACTAAATTTTTTGGAATTTTAGTTGAAAATAAAATGTCATAAATTAATTTTATGTAATTATGTATTTTTCTATGGAAGATAAATTTATAATTATACAGTTGCTATAAGAATATTTTGGTATGTACAGTCAGATCGAAAAATCATAATTTTAAATTTATAATTATTAGTTGCTATATATAACACTTTAAAAATGTTTCATGATATTTTGGTAGTCATATTGAAAAATCATAATTTTGGAATCTCCTGTCCATTAATTCAGATGCCAATCCCACTTTTTTAATTTTTTTCGGATTTTTCTAAATTCGGAACTCTGAAACCAATTTTATGCTTCCAAATAAAAAAAAATTAGATCACTTTCGGTCAGAATCAGAATATCCATTCCCCACAATTATGGGGATCATGACAACTAATTTGACAGTTTCAAAATTCAAAAATCTATAAACTACTTGTCAAGATCCCATGGAAATAGCCAAATAGGGGGGGTGGATGTATGGTTTAGATTTAAAGGTCACCCCACGTCAGCATGCATGATGACATGGCATGACGGCTCAAATTATTTCTCCAAGGGCTATGAAATCGTATTCAAATAAAGCCACTTCTATAACTTTGATTAAAAGTTTGGAAAATAAAAAATAAAAAAATAATAACTTTGATTAAAAGTATTGACAAAAAATAGGGTTTAATGGTTTATATTTCAATTATGAATGCTATATGATTAAGAAAAATAAATTTTTTTTTACGTGTAATAAAAAAAAAAAATACAAAATAGGGTTTAGTCTCTGTCTAAATAGATCCTAATACATAAATCCTGCATTGTATAATGTTGATGGGCTTTCGATTTGCATATTACTTCACGAAGTAAACAAATAATTATATGACACAAGAAGAATATATAATTCTCTTAAAAGCAGATTTTAAAGATCGAAAGGAAAGATATAATATACTGTGACTTACAGTTACAGTGTTATTTCCCAATGAATGTGAATTAACGTCACATGAATAGCCCGAGCCCTGTTGTGGAGTAAACATGGCACACCTCGCTTTTTGTGGTCGTAAAAGAACACCACGAGAGAGAGAACGGTGGATGCTATGCCTAATGCAGAGAGAGAGAGAGAGAGAGAGAGAGAGAGTAGGGTTTTGACGTGGAGAACTTGAGACTCTATATATAGACGGATAGATGCAATGAAAGGGAAGTAGGGTTTTGGCAAAAAAAAATAATAAAAAAATAAAATAAAAACTTTAGAAATTTTTCCGAAAATCTCTATCTACTAAACTTTTTTTTATTAGATCCACTCTTATTATCATGTTACTAATAGGTCCAAATCAATGCAAAATCCCCATTAATTCTTTTTAAATTCCCCCAAATTTGGTTATTTGTATGACATTTTTAACCTTTACATATATATATATATAGGATGATATATATCTATATAATCCAGCATACAGTCAAAGTTATCCCTATAATTAAGGGATTAACAATTCACAATTAATAGTTACAGATATATATATATATATATATATGGATATAGCTGGTTATATATGGAGTTATTCTTATCCCATTAATTGTGGAGTTATTTTTGGAACAAACTAATAATTACCATGATTATAGGTATGCACATTTGAATGGAGATTTAATTTGTAGTGGACTCTTTTTGTTTTGGTAAGCTGTCATTCACATCATTAATGATTTCTATATCTTTAGTGCCACGTCAAATATTTGTTAGATTATCCATTGCTAATTTTTTCGTTCAATGTAATTTTGGAAATCAGTGTACAATTTTACACTACATTATCAGTGTAAAATTTTCACTGCATTTCATAACTTTATACAGATATATATAGTATATAAAAGAGTACTTAATGATAGCCATTATAATTTTAACATTGCATTATGAATGACTATAAGAGGAGAATTTTACACTATAGTATTTTTTCCAATGAATTGCTATAAAAAAAAAAAACAAACAAACAAACAAAACAAATCAATGAAAAATAATATAAGAGTCAAATCTTACTAGCTATAGTTTTTACACTGAAAAAGAACACAAGAGTCAAATCTTGATAGCTATGATTTTTACACTGAAAATCAGTGAACAAATGTAAAATCAACATATTTTTACACTAAAAATTAGACAAATCCAATATCCAAAAAAAAAAAAAAAAAAAAAAGAGAGACTAATGTAAGAGTACAAGAACTAGCATTAATGTATAATTTTACACTGCATCTGCAGAAAATTAGAGGACCAACAGAAAATAGAGAATTTGCAGAACTGATCGGCGACGCCTCCATTAGAGCCTAACACGCCACTAGCAAATCGGGATGCATCGCTCTGAATCTCGGACTCAACGGCGAAGATAGCGACGACGATAAATAGTCCAATATATCCGTCATCCATTGCTCATGTACGCCACGAAGCTTCTTTCTACACCAACGAAGCACTCACGTTCGTCGTTGCTTGATCGCCGGAAACAGTCCTTGAAACAGCAACTGGCCGAATGAGAGAGAGAGAGAGAGAGAGGAAGGTTTTGAGAAGAGATCTTGTATATATATATATAAGTTTTTTAATTACATATACATATATAGATGTATATATATCAGGAATCAAATAAATGTGCATTTGAATTTTAAAAATCCTATATTAAGCTAGGGGTAGAATGGTCTGAAATATTTTTGTAGACCTATCTTCAAATAGTTTTTTGTGTTGGGTCTATTATAACAAAGATATACTAAATAGGATTTAATACTAGTTAACCCTAAAAACTTCCCAATAATATACCCCTTTATTCTAGGATTCAAAATTTAAATTATCAACAATGATAGAGATACACACTAAATGATATAAAAAATACTTTTGCTCACCCAAAATTTGGAACACCAATGCTCACCCAAGCATCCCATTGGCCAATGCAGTGGGGCCCAGGATTAAACAATATTAAACAACATTTGTTTAATCCTGGGCCCCACTGCATTGGCCAATGGAATGCTTAGGTGAGCATTGGTGTACCAAATTTTGGGTGAGCAAAAATGCTCTCAATGATATATTGTGCTTTAAATGCATGTACTTCATACTTTTATGTTCATCACTTACACAGTATATGATACATGCATTTAAAGCTGGTGTGTCGTTTAATGTGTAATTTGGTATGTATCCCTATCATTTTTATTAAAATATTTTCCATATACATAATAGGAAAATAATTTATAACATTCACATTTTTATTAGTTATATGGGAGAAATTTTCGTACGGATGAACCGTACGCCATTGAGCATACGGCAACCAATTGCCATACGGCGCCACATGTATGTGTTGTTTTAATTGACAATATACATCCCACACACAAGTCATTCCATGAGATATAGCCTTTACTTTTCATGTGGATCCTATGTATATATCATTACTTCATCTTATCAATTCCGTTTTGTCAATTTAGGTGTCCTTGTCGATTACATCTTGTTAATTAATGTTTTAATTGCATTTTTAGTACAAATCAGGCTTGTACTCTATTTCAAAAAAGGGTTTTGTTAACATGTGTCTTTAGGGCATATGTTAAGGTTCCAAAAGTAGAAATAAACAAGGGAGACAAACATTGAACCACACACCGAACACTGAAACCCACACTGTAACTCTTGTTTATTTCCACTTTTAGAACCTTAACATATGCCCTAAGGGCACATGTTAACAAAACCCTTAAAAAAAACAATGATTTCGACTTAAAAAAAAAAAAAAAACTAACGCCATTAAAGAGTTGATATTCTGACATTTTGTGTCCAAACTCTAAAGTATCTTAGACACATCATTGAAATTTGGTAAATACAATTCCTTTTTCTTTATCGCATTAATGATGCTTTGCTTTCCAAATTTTGAATTTTAAGTTTTTTTTTTATATAGAAATAATATAATTTTATGTGATTTTTTGTATAAAATAATCTAAGGGCAGTTGACCACGTCTCCTGTATATGTCCTAAATAAGTCAACCGTCTAGCCCCTTCTTTCTTTTTAATGCCACAGGTCCTCATAGTTTTTCAACCTTTAAAATGCCATAACTCTCAAACTACAAGTCGGTTTTCGATAAATTACATATATCCGTGATTTACAAAACAAAATCTACACAACCATATCCATATTGGCTATAAAAAAAAACTTGTTTTACAAAAATAACATTATTTTGCATCTCTCACACGGATACTGAAACAATATATATATATATATATATATATTGTTGTCAAATCAATAGTTCCATTACGTAGATCTCGAAAAAATAGGCCAAATCAACCAAAAAAAAAAAAACCGGTCACATGATCGCAAAGTTAAGGCTAGTTTTGCAAATGTCACTGTCATTATAATGCTACTAGGTAATAACAGTGACATTTGTTCAAATCAACTAAACGCAAAATTATGGTCAATTTTCATATGTTTCTGTCTTTACAATACTGTCTAAGTAAAGATAATAACATATCATCAAATTCCAAAACAAATAAATTTGAACAAGGTGTTTTTTAACTTGTTTTTTATTTAAAGAAATTTCATAAAGCAAGAGTTCCAGCTTAACTAACACACCACTTAATAAGGATTCCGAATATAAAGGAAAAGGTTGCTTTTGATTATTCACGCAAATTATATATGGTGCATCCGTACATACTTCAAATACACTTTTTCTACTATATTAATTGAATGCATAATCTGTGTGGCATACACGCAAAAGCCACACATCATGACGATTTGTAGCATTCTACACTCGGTTAGAAATGTAATTTTTGAAAGAAAAGAAAAGGGTAAATTTATTCACATGCACCTACTTTTTGCTCTTTTCACCCTTAATTTAATGAATTTTGAAGCTTCCGTCATAGTTCTTTCAAACTAAAACGCATGTGCTTTTATTTAACTCATTATGTCTTTTTTTTTTTTTTTGTGTAAACAATTTCAAATTACTATAACTTTTGTTCTACAAATCCCTTTTTTGTAAAATTTGATGTTTTGGAATCATCAAAATGAAATCTATCAACCGATATCAACATTGACTATGACATATTGGGGGGAAAAAAAACTAAAAACTAAACAAATGAAACTTTGTATTTTTATTTTATTTTATTTTATTTTGCATTGTATTATGTAGATGAGTTTAGGGAATCCAATGTACAACATTGCAGAAACCAATTTATCCCCATCTCCGTTTGTGATGAATTTATCCAGCCAATGAGAAGGTGCCACGTAGATTAATTTGACGTGGCAAGAAATCAACTGATTGAGAAGTGACGCAGAAGCAGTTACAAGCAGTTTGCCATTCACTCAGTTTAAAAGGTAAACTGCTAATGGACACGTGTTGCTCATTGAAGAATAACTGAAGGCAAGTGTCAATGCAAGGCAGTGCTACGTGATTGAGCAGTTATCAGTTGAAAGAAGAAGAACTCTGAGGCCTCGACAATTATAAATAGAGCAAGACTATGATCAGTGTGGAGATCCTTCGATCAACTTCAATCAATACATTTCTATACCTTTACAATATTGTACTTTTAAATAAACACTTAGAGTTCGAATTAGAACACCTTCGAAGTTATCTTCAAGGTTAGATTGTAGTCTATTTTGCTTAATAAAATAGTCTGTTATTCTATTGTTTTTATTTACTATTCTTAAATAGGAGTAGTTATACATTACTTAATTCGAAGTTCCTTAATTAGTCACATCTTTACACGTTTGAAGTCCTGTTTAAGGCATCGAATATCACCACAATCTCCCTGGTGAGGCGCAGTTTGGATATTTATTACATCACACACATTGGCAATACCTTGCCTGGCACGCTCGCATTTATATAATTCCACATATATCCTTAGAGGAATTTTACAACCAAACATTTTTTGCACGCCCGGTGGGACACTAGTGTTAGAAGATGACAAATAGAAACCTTCGAAGCAATAGGTCTGTGGATAACGCCAATACTGGCGTTAATAATGCTGAAATTGGTGGTTCTTCACATCAAGATCCACAAAGCAGCAACACTGGAAATCATGTGAACAATGAAAACCCAGGAACAGAAGCCGAAAATTTGAATCCAATTCCAAGCAATGGAAATATTGGTTCATGAGTTCAACATGATTTGGTGAATCAGCTAACACCAGTGTTTGATCATTTGGGAAACATGATTCAGAACGTTAATGCTCTGATCACTTCCCTTAACAACAATGCACCACATTTTGTACCAGTAATGGTGCTGAGTGGAAATCCTTCTGTGGTTCGACAGAATGGAAGAGATTATACTCATAGCTTAGTTCAGCCAAATCCTTTGATTCATGCAAATGGCACTACACCAAAATAGCAGATTTGTCACTCTTATTTTCGCTAGCTTTGTCACTGTCTTCAGCAGTGACAAAATTGTCACTGTTATTGACAGTGACAAATTGAATTGGTGACAAAAATAATATATTGTCACTGCCTATAGCAGTGACAATGGTTATTATGAAATTGTCACTGCCCAAAGCAGTGACAAAAGGACCCAAATGTCACCAAACCACCCTCCCTCCCTCCCCAAAAAAAAAAAATAAATAAATAAAATTTTTGGTTTCCACCCCCCCCTCCCCGCACCAAACTCTCTCACACCCCAAATGAAATGAAAAAAGAGGGAACAAAGAACGAAGAGAAAAGAGGGAAAGGAAGCCCTAGTTCCCCCCACTGCCACTCCATCTCTCGGTCTCCCTTCGCCATGTCTCTCTCTCCTACTCCCTCTCTCTCTTGGTCCTAGTTCTGCATCTCTCTTTCTCTCTCTCTTAGTTCATCTCAGATCGAAGCCCTAGTCCTCCCACCTTTAGATCCTCCGCAGCCCTAGTCCCACAAAACAGATCCTATCAAGAAGAAGAAGGAGAAGAGAGGAGAAGAGATTTGTGACTCAACCCCATGCAAGTTCTCACCATCGCCGACCATTTTTTCAGATCTAGGTATATTTTGAGATCACCACCGCCGACCACCACTGTCACAGACACCGCTGCCTACCATCATCAACCACCACCACGGGTTTTGGCCTTCTTTTTTTTTTTTCCTTTCCATTTTTACTTACCCTAACCACGATTTTGTTGACCTCAATCTTTTGTCTGATATTATGTTCAATAAGCTCTCTGTGATGCACATGTCTTCATCTAACCCTTATTGTTTGCTTTTGCTGATTTTTATTTATAATTTGATTGCATATTTATTAAAACTGTTCTTGGTAGAATGGTTACATCTTGCACACATGGTATACTTGGTAGAATGGTTTCTAAAATTTTGTTAACTCTAGTGCACAGACTCTTCTAGATTTTGTAATTGCATGGATAACATACAAATTTCACTTATAGAAGTATGAAGTGAAGTGATTAGTTTTGTCAATCTCTCCTCATTCCGCAATGGTGGAGAATTATATACCAATGATATACCAATTCAGCTTTGGAGAATTATTGTCAAATAATTTTGCCTATTAAGTTCCATATCTTTGAATGTTTACTTGTATATTTATTTCATCTTGCCTATTAGGTATTTTACATATCTTCTTATATTTCCTAGTATGTCATGTATTTTATTTGTTTAAATCGTTTCAAAATTGGCAATTACTTCCTCAATATTTTTAATCATTCCATCTCTGTTGCTTCATTTTACTTTCAGTCGGATTGCTTGGATAATTTAGCCTATGCCATTATGTACGAGATAAGCAAGTTCAGTTATCGAGTTTCAGAAGCGGCTGTAACCCGTGCTCGTAACCAGGTGGTTACTTATTCTCTTACTTTCCTTTTTTTTTGCTGAGATATTCTCTTACTTTCCTTGATAGTAGCTACTTCATCTCGCATCATTTAAGTGCGCTTTGGCGTAACTAAACAACGAAGAGTACTTCGTAATTGATTTTCTATAGTATAGTCGATAATGTGAAGGGTGTTAGTAAATTAATTGTGCTACTTTTGAATTTGCTTAATTTAAGGTAATGAAATTGGTGTCTCCCAAATTCAGTCGCTGACATCGGGCTCCTGAACTCTGGGGCTCTTATTTTCTCCAAGGTAAGCTAATCTATGATATTCCAATCCTTATTCTATTTTCATGTTCTTTAGTCATCAATCATATTTTTAACGGTGTGAACCTTGTTTCAATTTGATAAAGGAAATTTAAACTTATAAGCTTCCTTTAATCAAAGTTCACCACTAAATCACCCAAATGCAGCTTTATTCTAACTTTCCGATCCAAAGCTGTCCTACATCACATTGTGTGTGTGTGAGTTTGCATATATAATTACTGTATGTGTGTACACATCAATTAGTTAAAACTAATTTTATTGCTACGGAACTTGTGTACGTCAATTGCCAAGAAAATTAAAAAGTCAACTCCCAAAATTCATGATTGAAATACTTCTCTTCATTTGGTTAATTAACAAACAATGACCTAAAAAAAATTAAAACTTTAATTTTTTTGATATACTTCACTTCTTCTTTTGAGTTTTGATTATATATATTTTGAGAATTAATAAATGATGTGGATTGAAATACAATCAGTAATCACTTATCCAAAGGAAAGGGCAGACTTAAATTGAATGGCAAGATGAATGAGCTACTATCAGATTGTGCATTGGTGTTTGTCATGGTTTTATAGATTTCCACTCACCAAATGGCTTGACTATGTTTTGAGTTTTAAAACAGGATTTGATGTGTTCCGTTTGCAATCTTTTGATGGATTTTTTGTTCACGTGCTTAGATTGTCTAACAGACTGTTTTATTCGTTAAGGACTGAAGCTAACCCCATAATATGGAATAAAACCAGCTGACTGGAGAGATTTCATTCAATATTAGATTCCTGCAAGTACATACATTAAATGCTTGCAGGTATATTTCTCTGTTTGATCTCTTCTATATTGCACTAAATTGCATATGTAGTTTGATATACTGTTTTGATGTACTGTTTATCGGTAGTTTCTATTTTGTTTTACTGGTTTCAGTAACCTTGGCTTGTTAGATTCTATAACTTTAGTAGCTATTCTTGATGCAGTCTCACTGATAGTTTCCTTTCTATTTAGCCCGTTTGTTGGTTGAGCTCCTGGTAATTAGTACGGACTCGTACTGATTTGACAATATGGTAGTATATCCATGTCAAGTTGCATTCTTTTGCATCCATAAAAGTTGGAAAAAAATAAAAAGAAAGAAAGAAAAGCAAAATGAATAAAAAAAACAAATAAGCAAGTTGAACACTGGAACTTCGTTTATTTGATAATCAAGTCTACAGAGTGGCACATGGACTTCTCATGGGCCATAGGAAATTGTATGGGTGCAAGCTCTCTCCCTTTTTGATGAGGTGAAGCATTTGGACTCTTCCACTGCTTCTGCCTTCTATAATGCTTTGACTGACATGCTGTGGCACTTCGGTCAGGTAAGTTTTAGTAATTGCTGTTTATTGAAACTGTTTGGTTCTTGTGTTGGAATACAGTAAAAGTTTCATGGGTTGCACCCTTAGAAAACAAACTAATGAGTCCAATGGAGTCACCGTTGACATTCTCTCAGTGGAGTATGCAACCTTACCAACCTCTTTCTCTCTGGCGGGTGTCCTGGAATTGATTAATTGGTGTCATGGCAATGCACCACTTTTCATAATGGGTAATATCTTCCAACAGTTCTATTTTCTGTTCCAGATTAAGACTAGCCCACTTGTCTCTATGTCATGAAAAGTACAACTGTTTACATTCGTTAGTAAGATGGTTTTTCCTCTCGTTTTGTTGTAAGTTATTGGGTGGACTTCTTAAACTAAACTTAGAAGTAGTCCAAGAGAATTTTGGAACGTGTACGCGTACTATTGGAAGGAAGTTGTTTTTTTTTTCTTCTCTCTTTTGAGAGTTAGTAAAGTTTCTGGAGTATCATAGAAGTCCCAAAAATGTTTCTAGTTGGTGGTATTACGAGTTTCTAAGTTGATTGACGAATAACCAAGAAATCTTATAATTTATTGTCCAAGTCTCTTTCACTTTTTGCAACCAGACTTCACTTTCTTTGGCCAATCTCTCTGATTTAATTGTTCATTGCTATAGATCTTGGATATTGGTTACCCTATCTAATCCAGAGAAAAGGAAAAAAAAAAAAAACCTTGGTTAGTCCTAACACACATACTCTTCTCTCTCTCTTATTTATTTTTTCTTTCAGCGGCTTTTATCCCTGTTTCTTAATGATAATGATATTTCAAAAAAGAAAAAAGAAAAGCCAAGGAAGATTAAAATATGTTCTTTCTTCACATTTTCTCGGCTATCAAATGGAGTTAGTATAGATTCTTTATTAGTTCATGCCATTATTTTTTCATTTCTTTTCATTATATGGTACTTTTGTCAAAAACTTGGTGAGCCTTCATAGGATGATGCATGTTAAATTTGAATTCTATATTGAGAAGTTGACCAAGGAACATATCGCTAGCTATTGTTGTCAAAAGTAGATTGACCAATTCTAACTACTCTGTTGCTATGAGGTTATAAACCAAATTTTGTTTAAAGTAGGCAATAGAAGGTGTTGAAAGTTTTGTTACCTTTCTGTGACTATCATTGCTGTGTTTTATTGATTTGTGGCTTTCTCTAGGAAATAATTATGATTTTAGAAATGGAAATTTCATACCCATTCACTCCATGCCTTATCTTTCCTTTGCCTTTTTTTTTTTCTTCATATATTTTATTTGCTATGTGCTTTTATTTGCAGGAGGCCATTTGAAGCCAGCACTTGACTTGGTGAGCTTGTATCTCTGCTTCGAACAATTTTAGTGGTCCCATATCCCAGCCAAGCTCTCACTCCAAGCAACTCAACTCCCTACACCAGATTCATCTTCAAGTTGTAATATATTTAGTTTGTCAAATGTAAAGATGATTGCAACTGGAGTGATTGTTTCAACGACAACTCCTCGGATCGTAATTTGTAGTAATCTCTCTCTTTCTCTCTCTCTCTCTCTCTCTCTCTCTCTCTTTTACTTTTGAATTGTGTGTTTATTTTTTATCTGAATTTGAACAAATGGTGTTTGGCAATTTGTGTTGATTATAGTTAAATCGTTTTTAGATTACAATTGTTGTATATAGTTAAATCATTTTTGGATTGCAATTGTACGTACAAGTAAAGTCTTTCAAATAAATTGTTACTAATATTTGTCGCAATTAAACTGGATGACAAAATCATAAATTGTCTCCGATATTTGTCACCGATATTGTCACTGCTCAGAGCAATGACAAAATTAAAATTATCGTCACTAACTTTGTCACTGCTAAGAGCAGTGACAAAATTAAAATTACTATCACCAATATTATCACCCCTAAGAGCAGTAACAAAATTAAAATTAATGTCACCCATATTGTCACTGCTTAGAACAGTGACAAATTTACAATTATTGTCACGGTTCAGCGGTGACAAAGGGAAGGAAATTAACCCTTTAAGGGGTCCTCAAATGAGCAGTGACAAACGAAATTGTCACTGCTCTGAGCAGTGACAAATATTTTTTGTCACCCCCGGAATTGTCACGGTCTGTTGCAGTGACAAAGGCCCTTTGTCACCTCCCCGAGCAGTGACAAATCGGTCATTCTGGTGCAGTGATATAGGTCTCCTTTTAGGCCTAATTCACAAGAAAGCTTATATATGTCTGTCCCTAATCCTACTACTCCTATTTTCGAAGGGATGCAAGGATATCATATAGGACATAGTCAAGATCATATGTATAGACCAATGAATGTCGAAGAACCTAGGCCAAGGGAAAATACAATAGGCCAAAATAGGAGAATAAATAACAATCCTATATTCGAACAAGATCCTACTGGAATAGGCGTTGGTCGAAGAAACGAAAATCCTAGGAGGATAGATAATGTTCCTCAACCACCTCCAATACCAGCAATGAACCCTTCTCTGGTTCAACCACGTCATCAACAACCACCCAACATGGTTGAGAGAAATGACATAATTAATTTAATTCATGAAGTTTGTGGACCCATGGCTCGGGAGGTACAAACTCCAGTATATAGGAAGCCTTATCCTGACTGGATTGATAGGATCGAATTCCCTAGGCGATTCAAGTTCCCTACCTTTACTATGTTTGCTGGGGATGGGAGTCAGTCTACAGTTGAACATATAGCAAAATTCATCAGTCAGTATGCTGATGCAGGAAATAATGAATATCTTAGACTTTGTCTATTTTCTAATTCATTAACAGATACAACATTTACTTGGTTTATCAAGTTGGCTCCTAATTCGATCCATAATTGGACAAAAATCGAAGAATCTTTCATACTGAGTTTTTTTCAAACAGAACCAGAAGTTTCTATGGCTGATTTAGCCAGGCTTTGTCAAAAACCTGATGAAAAGGCTACTCAGTTCATAAATAGGTTCAAGAGGGCTAGAACAAAGTGTAAAATCATTTTTCTAGAGCCCGAATTTGTTAAACTGGCCCAAAATGGCCTCGAATTTAGACTTTGAAAGAAGTTTGATGCATTAGAATTTAGAGATATCGTTGAATTAACTGCTCGAGTATCTAGATATGAAGCCCTATTGGAGGAAGAAAATGAAAGGAATGCTTCTTCATTAAAAACGCATTATAAAGATCCTAATTATGAAATAGATGCTGCAGAAATAATAGGAAAAGAACCTTTCACATACAAAGGTCTTGTGAAGAAAAATATCTCTGCTGAGTCATATAAATCTATAGGATCATTCAAGAAATATCATTAGATGTTTATAAACTTGATGAAATTTTTGATCATTTGCTGGAAGGAAAAATAATCAAGTTGTCTGATGGGACTAAATTACCTTCTAATGATGAATTAAAAGGCAAAAAATATTACAAGTGGCATAATTCTTGGACTCACTCAACTAATAAATGTACTATTTTTCGAGACAAGATCCAAGACCTGATCAAGAAAGGGAAGTTCAAGTTCCCTAAAAAACAAATGGTGACGAAAATCCATTCCCAGCAGTGCAAGAAGTGTCCATCAATGTTCATGACATTTCCCTCGAAACTCTTATCAAAGAAAAGGAAAACACAAAGGAAGAGCACCAAAAGAAAAGACTCGAAGAAATGGCAAAAAAGAGTCTTGAATTTCCCACTTTTAACCAAGAGTATGCAAAAACTTATGTCTTAGTTATGGGAAAAGGTATGCTGAGATCTACGATGAAAGGGTTGAAGCTAAAACAGGCAGCAAGAATAAACAACCTTCATTCGAACAACAGAGAATGAATACTTCATCTGAATCTCCACTTCAGTCAATTATGAATGTTGGGAAAGGACCGTTCAAAGGACCAATTTATCAAGCTTTGATGTATGCTGAACCAACGTTAGCAAGCTACTTTCCGAGACCAATGGGTCATTTCAGAGCCAATTTTTTGAGGAATTTTTATGCTGGTAATTCTGTTCAACCATCAAGGAATATGCAGTATGTGAAGCCAGTTACATCTCATGTACCAAAGAAACATCATATGGTGCAAAGAGAGAGACAAGCTTAATTTATACCATCAAAATTAGTACCAGCCAATGTGGTACAGGTTGAGATGGGTATGACAACATCAAATGTATCACCCAGTTGGTGAAACATCACAACCAGATATGCCTACATTGGTACCAAGAGTACCAAATCGGTTTGTCATGGAAGATGATAGAATCAAGAATATAATAGATCAGCAAGGATTTCAGAACAAAATAGGATGATCAAACCTCCACAGGTTGAGACAAACACATGGCGTGTTCTTCAGCATCCTAAAGAAAAGAACCAAAAGATAGTTCCTATGATAAATAGGACTCAACAAAGGAGGCTCCAGAGGAAATATACCATGTGGAAAGAATTTTCCAACATGAATACTCAAGGCCAAGAGTTGGAGAGTAAGATTGAGAAAGATTCTGATAATATTTCGAAGCCTAATCCTAGATTCGATCGTAATATTAAGGCAGATAATGATACTGTCTCTGAGGAGAGTATTATTAAAGCTAAAGTTAAAGAATTGGAAAAAGCCATGAGTATGGATGAAGTGGATAAAGAAATGACAGTGGTGGAATCCCAAATTTTGGGAAGTACTGAGATTTAACACGATGATGAAATTGTCAAGAGTGAGAATATACACATCCAATTTGGCACATTTCCAGAACAGATGGAAGTTAACACTGCCACTTTTACATTACCAAAGGTCTTCGAAGCAAAAGAAGATCAACAAATGGATGAAGAAATGGAAATGGAAGCATCTACTGAAGATGTCTCTGAGGTAAATCTTCCTAAATTCATTTTCAGCGATTGTAATCTTGTGTATTCATTCGAAGAACCATCACCAGAAATGACTAAGCACCTTAAACCATTATATATTAAAGCTTGTTTGAATGTGGTTCTTTTAAATAAAATATTGGTTGATAATGGTGCTGCTGTCAATATTATTCCTCAAAGTACCTTGAAGAAAATTAATAAACAAGGCTCAAAATTAATACAGACTCCCATTATGATATCAGGCTTTACTGGTGATAAAAAAGATACCAAGGGAGTAATACCAATTAAAACTATAGTAGGTTCGAATAAATCCAAAACTACTTTCTTTGTGGTGGATGCTAGTCCTAGTTATATCGCTTTACTAGGAAGAGATTGGATTCATGCTAATCGATATATTCCTTCTTCAATACATCAGAAATTGTTGCTTGTGAAGGAAGGCCGTGAGATTGAAACAGTTAAGGCTGATACTCAGTCTTTCTAGGCTAGCTCTAACTGCATCGAAGCCCAATTGTATCAAGAGAATGTTAAACCAATTGACATTAAAGAGTCAGAAGATGAATCTTCAGAGAAAAATTTGAACATTTTGGCTGATATGCCATTTGGTTCTTTAGAGCCAATGCATGATGACAAGATAGTTTAAATGACTCATGCATCTATAGAAATAGAAAATGTGGAAGAGACAATTAGGCTGGTCTTACAAAAATTAATGATTGAAAATATAGAATCAAAAATTGAAAAGGATTCGACCATAAATTGGTCAGATTATGTCTTCAAAAAGGATCCACAAGATTTAAAAGATGTTGGCAGGGAAAAATTATCTGTGATGCCAGAAAATTCTATACAAGAACAGTCACAAGATCCTTTACTAGAGATCAATTTAGGATCAAAACAACAAAAAAGAATTACTTATTTAAGCTCTAAACTTGAAAAATGTGACCAATATAAATTGGTTGAGTTATTAAGATAATTTCAAGATTGTTTTGCTTGGGATTATGATGAATTACCAGGACTCGAAAGAAGCTTAGTGGAACATAAATTGCCTATCAAGGCTGGGTATAAACCAGTGAAACAGCAACTTCGAAGGATGACACCAGAAGTTACCATGAAGATTAAAGAAGAAATCGAAAGGTTGCTCAAAGCAGGTTTCATTAGAACTGCCAAGTATGTTGAATAGCTTTCAAATGTTGTTCCAGTTAAAAAAAATGGGAAACTAACAGTCTGTATTGATTACAGAAATCTTAATTTAGCCATACCAATAGTTAATTTACTAATTGATAGATCTGCTGGCAATACTATGATGTCTATGATGGATGGTCACTCAGGATATAATCAAATATGTATTGCTAACAAAGATATTCATAAAATTGCATTTAGGTGTCCAGGGAATATAGGTACCTTCGAATGGGTACAAATGTCTTTTGGTCTGAAAATGCAGGAGCTACTTACCAAAGGGCTATGAATGTTATTTTTCATGATATGATTGGAACATTTTTAGAATGTCATATAGATGATATAATTGTCAAATTTGAATCATTCGATAGTCACCTAATGCACATGAGAATAGCATTCGAAAGAATGACGTTTTTTAAACTCAAATTAAATCCATTGAAATGTGCTTTCGGAGTTAATATTGGAAATTTTTTGGGGTACTTGGTGCATAAAAAAGGAATTCAAATAGATAAAAATAAAGCTCAAGCAATTACTCAAAGTAAACCCCCTTCGACCAAAAAGGAATTACAAAGATTCCTAGGACAGGTTAACTTTATTCGAAGATTTATTTCTAATATTTCTGGAAGAACTCTAATATTCTCTCCTTTATTGAAATTGAAGGATCATGAAGAATTAAAGTAGGAAGATAAACATCAAGCTGCATTTCAAGCCTTGAAGGATTATTTGGTGAAGCCACCAGTGTTAATGCCTCCAAGGGAAGACAGACCTATGAAGTTATATATCTCAGCAGCAAAAGTATCAATTGGGGTTTTATTAGCCCAAGATAATGATGATAAAAAAGAACATGCTCTTTATTACCTTAGTAGGTTTTTAAATCCTGTCGAGTGCAAATATTCCTTTTATGGAAAAACTATGTTTATCTTTATATTTTGCAGTAATGAAATTGAGATATTATCTTCTTCCTACTGAGGTTTATGTTATTGCTAAGTTTGATTTAATTAAGTATATGTTGACTCGACCTATTTTAAGGAATCGAATTGGCAAATGGATTTTGGCTTTATCAGAATTCTGTTTATTTTATGTACCACAAAAGGTAGTGAAGGGGCAGGCTTTAGCAAAGTTTTTGGCAGATCACCCAAATTGCCTTGAAACAGAAGGAACTTATGAAATTAGACATATAACTATTAGCCCATGGAAATTATGGTTCGAAAGAACCCAAATTCCACCAGATCTACCCACTGGATCTACATTAGCATAATCACTGAGCCCAAGATTATTAAAGAAATGATCAAGGGAAGCAATGGGGATTCTAGTCTCAGTAAGAACTACAATAGAAGGCATGCGTGAATTAAAAAGATCCGTCATGTTACTTCTAAAGTCCAGGTTACCAGCACCACGACAGTTCCACACTAGAATCTTCATAGAAAAATGATTTGGGATTGCAGGACAAGGGGCAAAGAGATCAAGACCTCTTACCATGTTGAGTTTGATCTGGTTTTCGAACTCCGATAATGTCTGTCCCACCCTCACGTTGTAGGCTAGGACTTCGGCTCCATCTTGGCTCAATTGGACGATCAATCTAATAGTCTCTGTCAACCAAGGAACATCCATTAGGCTTACTTCTTGGACCTCTGAGGATCTTTGTAGTCGTATCGTTTCTATGTGGGGCATTGGGGTCCTCTCCATGTTGAAGGTTGGATGGGGGGAGATTTGGAGGGTTCAAAGGGGTTAAAGTCTCAGTTGAAGAAAGATCCGTATGGTGTAGTGGATCAGGGGGTTCTTGAGCTAGAGCAACGAATTTATTAGAAATAAGGTGGGTGGGTGCAGGGTTGGGGTTGTGGTTGTGGTTAACAAGGTTAGTGTTTGTGAGGGTGAGGGATGATATAGACGAGGAGGTTGTGGCATTAGAGATGTATGTAAGCATATGGTTTTCTACAACCATAGGATCATGGGGCTGAAAAGGGTTTGTGCTTGATGAGCGGTGGGGATTGTTACCATCTGAGGGAAGAGAGGAAAGGGTCTGGGCTATTTGTTTTCCCTTATCACTAGATCCACTTGAATTATTAGGCTGATCACGCTTTTTTCCTCTGGGCCCAACAGGCTGGACCACTGGGATTTGGGTTTTCAAGCCTCTTGGTTGGGGGTTATCTTCATGAACAGGTCTTCTAAGGAAGTTGGGCTTCTTGGTTTTCATGTTTTGGACTAGCATCCAAGGCCCATATCCATTTTCGGACTGATGTAACTGGGTTTTAGGTCCACTAGGAATAGCATCTGTGTTTGGCCCAAGGCCAGTAGCTCTCTTCCAACGGTCTCAAGATTTTGTAGCCGTTGGTTTTCCGGTGAAACTCCGGTGGTGTTGGCCTGGCTAGAATTTTGTTCTGAGATGTTTCTGGTTGGACAGAAATCGGTTCTATGACCCACACATCCACACTTAAAACAGATAGAGTGAAAATATTCATACTCAGGTTTATATATCTTGGTACCAATTTTGAAGCCTGGGCATAAGGGTTTTTTTAAATCAATTTCAACACAAATTCTGGCAAATTTACCTCTGGTTGTAGATGCCGTGTTATAATCCGTTTTCAATGGCTTGCCAAGAGCTTTCCCTATTTGGAATAAAGCTTTTTCATCGAAATATTCAATTGGCAATTGGGGAAGCCTGACCCAAACCGTCGTATGCACTTCTTCGGCCTCTGAGGTTTTGAAGTCGTGAGTCCACTTACGAACTGTGAGATAGTGATTCTGGATAATCCATGGACCTCTAGAGTAGACACTCTAGTAATCCGCCTTCATATCTAATTTGATAAGAAAAAATCCAGATTCAAGATCAACCATTTCAAAATCACCTTTGAGATTCCATATTTTTTTCAATTTATCTAGCAATGATTTATACCCAATGGGTCTACCAAGCAAACTGATTAGAAGACTTTCTTTCCAAGGAGCTCTTATTTTTTTCCAGAAAGGACTTGGGAAAAGGGATGCTAGGATAGAGGGGGTCTGAATCTTCGTGTTGGTTCGAAGATTCTTCAATAACATCCTCTTGATCGAAGATATTAGCATCAGAGCATTCAAAAGGGACATCGGTTGAGGGTTTACCATTTAGCACTTCCGAATAGGTTTTAGGTAGAGATCCTTTGTTTGGATCTGCTCCTGGATCCGAAGTTTTTGGATCTGCATGTGTATTAAACATTGGGGCATCTTGTTGGGGTTCAGTGGTATGATTGTTTTTGGTCTTTTTCGTGCTTCTCTGTAAGTGGTCCAGTTTTTCACTTGATATGGCATTCACTTGTTCAGGAGGCTGATGGGAGGATCCCGTTGATGGGGAGTCCACTGGAGTAAAGGACGGAGACGGAGATTCGCTGTGAGCAGTCATGAGGAAACTTTTCTAGGTCTTGCGACAATGTTCTTAAGATAACTTTTGTTCTTGTCGATCAATAAGTGATCCCTTATTATCTAGAAAAGGGATATAAAAACTAATGACTAGGCTTTTCATCCAACCCTGAGAGATAATCTATGATTGGTTTTCTCCAATCATCATGAATCTCAATAGTTGATATGTTAACAAAAGGTAATCTATTTACCAATATAGGCAACAACTTTCTGTAAGTAACTTGTTCCATCTCAAAATCTTTGATACTTGTTCTAAATCCAGATGCTTTTTGAGCCATGTCATTGGCTTCTTCATTAAAACTTCTAGGAATATGTCAGAGGTTTATGCTATCAAATTTAGATAATAAATCCATTGTAGTATCATAATATATCTTTAAAGTATTGCTCATACATTTATATTCCCCATACAAATGATTTATAACTAATTGGGAATCTCCAAAAATTTCTACAAATGTAGCTTTAAGATATAAAAAGGTTTCAAGACCCAAAATCAGAGCTTCATAGTCCTCCTTCTTCGAAAGGTCATGGATTCATTATTGTGGCTACAGATTATGTGGCTACAGATTATTTCACTAAATGGGTAGAAGCAGAACCCATGCAAACTGTGACTCAAATGGCTGTCATCAGATTTTTAGAAAACATAGTTTATAGGTTTGGTATCCCTCAAACCTTTGTATCTGACAATGCCTCCATATTCGAAGGAGATGTAGTTGCTTTTGCGAGTAAATTGGGAATTACAATGTCGAAATCAACCCCATATTATGCTCAATCTAATGGTCAGACTGAAGCAACCAATAAAATCATTAAGGAAAATATGGCTAAAGTCATAAAAAAATAACCCAAGGATGTGGCATGAAATTTTGCCAGAAGTATTATGGGCATATAGAACTTCGAAACGAATAAGTACATGAGTGTCTCCTTATGCTTTAACTTTTGGTCATGAGGCAGTTTTACCAATTGAAATAAAAGTTAAGTCTCTTCAAATTATGAAGCAGAATCAATTATCTTTGGATGATTACCAAACATCAATGGCTATTGAATTGGAAGACATTGATGAAGGAAGAGTCAAGGCTCTTAATAATATCCTGATACAAAAGAAAATAACAATAAGAGGATACAATAGAAAAGTTCAACCTAGAACCTTTGATGAAGGAGATTTAGTTTGGAAAACGATATTGCCTATAGGATCTAAAGATCCAAAGTATGGGAAATGCTCCCCTAAGTGGGAAGGTCCATTCCAAATCCACAAAGTTTTTAAAGGTGGATTCTACCATTCAAAAAATTTTAATGGTTATATACATGTAAGAAAAATCAATGGTAGATTTCTCAAACAATATTATCCAACTGTTTGGGAAGCAAGAAATTTGGAATGAAGATGTGTCATTCAAGTAAGACCATATATTCACATTCAAAATAATTACAAATCAGACCTTTGATAAGTTACAAAATCCTGTGGTATGATCTTTATACCAATCTCCCTATAAATTGAGCTCTTAGTCTAAAATTATCCCAAGATCTGGTATACATTTTTGATTGACTAAGAATGAACTTTTGCCTTGATATTGATTCTTGGTTCTTCAAAGGCTTGGATTCGAACTCTGTCTTCAAAACTAAAAGCTTTTCTCGAACATCTTCTCGCTTGGTCTTCAGAACATTCAGTTCAGTTTCTACAAGTTCAAGCTCTTTTAAAGTATGTCTCTTTTTTTTAGAAAGTTTATCAATAACAGTGGTGCTAGTATCAAATTCTTCTAACATTTGGTTCATTTCAAGAGGTTTCTCTGTTGTGTATTTCATGTCAATTTTCAATCTTTTCCTTTCTTCGACAACTTTTTCAAGAAGAAAACAATTGAAATCGAAGGTTGATATGAATTCTGAAATTGTTTCCTTGTCTGCGACAGAAATTTCAGAGCTTTCCAACATAAATTGACATAAAATTTTCAAAGCCCTTTGTACTTGTTTATCTTCAAAAATTTCAAATGGATTTTTTTTACTAAAGAGCCTCAATGTAGCAACTGCTACTACTGGATCCATTGAAGGCACCTTTGGCTTACTTTGACCTATCATTTATTGAAAAAAATCTTGAAAGTCAGTCAAAGTAGTGTCTTCTATTTTCAAAACATATTTCAAACCATCTTTGAAATCTTTTACTTCTTTAGGAGTAAGATTGGGAGGGAGAGACATTTGAAAATCCCCAAAACTTGAAGTAACTGAAGCAGCAAGAGATGCAAAGGGATCTTGTTTTGTAGCACCTTCAGGATCAAAACTTATGCTGGGCTTCAAAGGACCAGTTTCAACTCCAGTAATAGGTTCAGTCTAGTTAACAAAGAGATAAACATTTATTTAGACCCTGCTTATGAGAAAAAAAACAGAAACATAAAGAATGATAGGAGAGTTTGAGTGACTTACCACTAGTTGATATTCGAGCAACAGAGGCTGAATTTCTTATGGGGGAGACTTCTGAATCTCTGAAATTTTAGGACCATGAGACTCTGATGGAAGAATTGATTGAGCAGGGTCAAGTTCAGGCTCCACCTTTGAAATGGGAATTGCTTGAACAGCAGCTTCCCCAATGTCCTTCGAACCAGTAGATGGTTCAGCAATAGTCTTGGCCCTCTTCCTTCGTACAAGCTTTATGGTAGGGCTTGAATCCTCCTCTTCATCAGATTCTATGACTCCAATTGCTAGAGTAGAGCTTTCTTCTAGAAGAATAAGCCTTCTTTTAGGTCTGGAAGGTGAAGAAGCAGGAACTGAGATCCGAGAAGAAATTGGGAGATGAAGGGCAGCCTTCGAAGTCTTGAGTATTGGTTGAGAAGAAGAGCTCTCACCAGATGCTTTCCCTATTTTGCAAAGTTTAACAACACCAATTAGAAATTCTTTTCATTTCTCAGAAACAAAGAAATTGAATTGGTAAATTATTTACCATTTGTCTTCGAATCAAGATGTCTCAAGAGATGGCATTTATCCATTGATACCGACATCAAATTCTCCCACCAGCTCAAGAAAGCAGGTGTGCAAGTTGTATATGCTGGTAGAGAAGTGAATTCAAGGGTTCGAACCTTGTTCTGATAAGTTGCTAATGCAGCAGTTATCACTAACTCCAGTATCCTCAAAGTTGTCTTATATGCCATGAAGGTGTTGGCTTGACTACTTATTGGAAAAGGAATTGACTAAGTGAGACCAAATTGTCTCAAAATTTGGTTTGGGAGATAAAGCTCACCATAAGATTTGACACTAAGATTATTCCCCAAAAAAAGTCTCTGTTGATTAGAAAACTTCCCCATGCAGCTTTCAATTCAACTGCATTTGCTGTTCTATCAAAGATTTAACACAGCATACAGGGGAAAGAGGAGTGTTGTTAGTAGAATTGTATAAGACAGAGAAAGGTTGAAATAGGTCATTCGAGCTTACTGAGGAGAGATCGAAAAACAAGGAGAGTGATTCTTTGAAAGTTTTTCAACAATTGGCAACAAAGCAAAATAAATTCCGTCAGGAACAGGACTATCTCTAAGTCCTAAATTGTTGATTTCTGGAAAGTAAGCATAAAGCCATAATTGGAGAATCCAGAAGGGACCACCTTGGTTTGGGAGGAAGGGGTCATAACACAAGCCAGAAAAGGATCTGTACAAAGATCCACAAAAGGAACCAAAGCTAATCTTCGACCAGCAGCCAGAGCTTTAGCAATATTACAAAATTCGAGAATAACTCTCTGAGAAGAAGAATAGAATAGATGCTTTGAAAGCAAATAAAGAAGAAAGCAATAATGTTCTATATCTGATACCTCTCTTGATGACTTTTTGTGAGAAGATATGAAATTGGTGTATCCTAAAGATTTAGGATTAAATCGAATTGGGGGACTATCAGATTCCACCATGTATGGGTGAGCATATTCCCCATGAGATAAAAACCCTAACAAATGACAAATGTCAAGAACAGTTAGACCTATTCGACCAAAACGAAATTGGAAATGATTAAAGATAGGGTTCCAAAAACATAAAGCCCCGGCAAGCAGGTTAGGGTTCACTTCTATGGGGTATTTCGAAAGATTAACAGCATGGTAGATTCCTATTGCAATCAGGGCTTTTCTCCTTTTGTCCAAAATCCTATCTACCCAATCTGGCCAATCTTTCCCAGGTTTAGGCCAGTGTCGAAACCTTAATTAGTTCCTAGGAATAAGAATTTATTGCTGGTATGCTAAATGTTGTTGTCCGAGTCTAGGGTAATATACATGAAGTTTGAGGTTAGGGGTACCCAAGCAAGGACCTACAACAATTGAAGATTCTTGAGTGGGATAAGTAATAGGGACGAGGATTTCATTGATTAGTGAAGTCTCTTTTCCATTCAAATACTTGGTTTGTTCATCCTGAATGATTTTCTCAAAATCATCGCAACCGTTTTGGAGTTGGGATCTGTCTTTTGCTGTTGTCATCCTTTGAGAAGAAAGATGAGAGTGATTGCAACAAGATTAGAGTGTAAAAGAGATAGAATAGAGAAGATGAGTTGTGGAAGTTAGAAGGTTTTTCTATCACTTATCTATTTATAGCATTTGGTGTCCTTTGAGAAGAAACACATTTATTAAGAAAAAAGTAGCCGTTGGAATTGGTTACTTAAATAGCCGTTATTTTAAATAAGAATGCAAGTTGGTTAAGAATGAACCATTTTAGTTGGATCAAAACATACATGAATTCTTATAATTCATTGAACTTAAAAGAAAATACAAATACGAATTACAAACATAATTGATAAAAGTATGGAAACCCATAAGTCATGAGATTGTGAAATATATCCCAATAATAAGCAAAATACTCCGCTTCTATTTCTATCTCGAGACTTAAGTTCCTGGCTTGCAATGCTAATTTGTCTTCATTTCGAAGGGTGAAATAAGCATCCTTGAGTTGTTCTTCATACTAAGTTAACCGAGTGTTGATCTTGGCTAAGGCTTTTCGAAGGCTCTGAAGTTCTTTGGCTAATGGAGTCTTACCTCGAAGAGATATGCCAGTAGCTTTGGCTTTATCTTTGAGACATGCAATTTGACCTTCGATGTCAGGTTTTGAGAAATAGGAAACATCACTCTCTTCGTCAGAGCTGCCACACCCATAGATGTATTTGTCTTTAAATTCTGATACTTCTTCAAGAAGTGCAATTGGACCTTCCTTGAAACTTTCATACAGATCCATCAAGTAAATTAAGTGATTAACACTTTCTTAATGATGAGAATACCACCTTACATGAGCAGGTAAGGTTCGAAGGGTAAAGTCAATTTGGGTTCGAACAAGTGTTGAAATGTTCCATTCGTGGCATAAAATACATTTCAAGGCAGTGCCACATGATTGAGCAGTTATCAGTTGAAAGAAGAAGGACTCTGAGGCCTCGACAATTATAAATAGAGTAAGACTATGATCAGTGTGGAGATCCTTCGATCAACATCAATCAATACATTTCTATACCTTTACAATATTGTACTTTTATCTAAACACTTAGAGTTCGGATTAGAACCCTTCGAAGTTATCTTCAAGGTTAGATTGTAGTCTATTTTGCTTAATAAAATAGCTTGTTATTCTATTGATTTTATTTACTGTTCTTAAATAGGAGTAGTTATACATTACTTAATTCAAAGTTCCTTAATTAGTCACATCTTTGCACGTTTGAAGTACTGTTTAAGGCATCGAACATCAGCACAATCTCCCTGGTGAGGCGCAGTTTGGATATTTATTACATCACACACATTGGAAATACCTTGCCTGGCACGCTTGCACTTATATAATTCCACATATATCCTTAGAGGAATTTTCCAACCAAACACCCCCCCCCCTTTTGACCCATGATACATGTACTTATTCATACCCTCTAGTAGTTAACTAGGATTAATCAAACAAAATTTTTATGTAAGAGGTACATCTAGGCTACGCGATTTTAAAGACTCAATCATGTTGGATTTGTGTACATCTTTCGATGTATAGGTATATATCAATCTAATACATCAATGTATATGTTTAATTAGGGATAAAGATTCATTTACTAACATTTGATTATTTCGTGGGAATAGAAGAGAGATGATGGTGGGTGCCGAGAGTTATCAGAAATGCTGTTAGTTTTTGAGTATGTTGGAATAAAGGGTGAGTGTAGAGAGCATATTGTTGTAATTTAAGTTAGAGTGGTGTGTGTAAAAGTAAATTAATGTGTGTAGAAAATAAATTAAATGGGTGCAAATAGATTTTCTCCCAAAAAAAATAGTGTCACGTCCCGGAGCAGCAGAAATTAGCAGGAAATAAAATTTTCCTTTCTGGGTCCGTAAGTCATGACAAGTTACATTAACTGATTGTTCACAAACACACTAGATAAATAAAAGAGTAACTCAATGGAAGCGCAAACTGAATATATACATCAAAAGATTACTAGCTATTACATCAGAGTTTGTAGTTATCAAAAGATAAAGAACAAAAGAGCTTAAGGCGTTAGACACCGTTTACAACGTAGCACGAAAGGACAAAAGTCTATAAAGAACAACTATAAGTCTGCTTTCTTGAAGCCACTCTTCTAACTGGCGTAGCCGTGACCTTCAGCATAGTAGGCTTCCTCATCGAAGGCTCCTTCCTGATAGTTCTCCTCCGGACAATCATATCCTGTATAGTCTAGACATGGGAATGTCCAGGGCGTAGTATGCCGTTAGCTTTAATAAAAGCTAAGTGAGCGTTCTAACCGAACACTCCTAATATAAAATATGTATCCGAAAGTACACAACGACTAGCTACGTCAATTGACCAATTATAATGAGACCGTGCGTGAACTATGCATCATCGATATATTCGACTTCACTCGACTTAATATCCGACATACTTGACTTTGTTACATTACCAGTGTAATGCCGTAGGCTTAGAGTGACTCGTCCAGTGGGTCGAGCCATGGTTCCTTTACTATCGTTGTCTGCCCCTCCGTGGCCATAGTAGTAATCTCGCTTTACAAGCTAACCATGTACTCTAGGTCCTCGGGACCTTGCCTTGTGAATATTGTCACCGATTTGCGAAATAGTTACTTTACTATCGTTGGTCATCGCGACCGCAATAGTAATCTCGCCTTACAGGCTAACCGTGTTTATTCATTTCTTGATGTATTCTTATCAACATGGTTACTTTTGCTATCGTGTTTGCCTCTCCGTGGCCATAGTAGCAATCATCGCCGACATACGATCATGTAATTCCATTTGATAGTACCGACTCAATACATATCAATTTTCGAACCTCCGCGGTCGACTTACACGTACTCCCAAATGCATACGAACTTGGTCTCCGTGACCGTTCGACTCTATACTCATACACGTCGACTTGACGTTACGACACCGACTTCTACGTGCGTGAGGTGTATCATATGTTATGCACGAGGTACAAGTTAATTAAATAGTTACTATTTTATTCTTGAAATAAAGTACGGATCCGAAACTCGTAGTACTGCATGTTAAAGCATGAGGTTAGCCGGAAAAAATAATAATAATAATAAACAGAAAGAATTACCACATGTTAAAGCATGGAGTTAACCGGACCGATAATAGTAGCGAACAATAATAATAATAATAATAACAACGGAGATAATATATCCGGGGTACAACATATTAACATGAGGTTAACCGGAAAGTGATAACAATAATATTATTAATATTAATCATAATATTAATAATAGTAGCAGAATAATATATTCGGGGTACAACATATTAAAGCTTGAAGTTTAATCAATAATAATATATTAGTAACAATAATAATATCATTATTATTAACGGAATAATAAAATGGACATTAATATGTTCAGGGTACATATGCTAATCACGAGGTTAACTAGACCATAATAATAATAAGCAGAAAATCATAATCATAATCATAACAATAATAATTATAATAACAGCAACTATAATACGGACCTAGATTAGGGGCACCACATGTTAGGCACAAGAATTTCTAGAGTAATAATACTAATAATAATAATTAGAAAATAATAACACTGACATTAATCTAATATACCAAGTGAGTTAGGAACTCACCGTGGGTTCGAGGTCGCGGTGTGGCACAGGGGATAAACTTTCATTTTCTTCCTTTTCTTTTCTCTCTCGGTTATCTCTCTCTCTCTCTCTCTCTCTCTCTCTCTCTCTCTCTCTCTCTCTTTCTATTTTTCCTTCCTTCCTTCCTAACAATTAATGGGGTTCCTACTTATAGGGGGCGGTTGGGTTTATATTATATATATATATATATATATTACACACACACACAGATTATATATATACTAGGTATTGCTCGTGCCCGAGGGCACTACCCGAGAAAGAAAAGAAAAAAAATTCAATAGTCTCCTCTGTTTTTTCAACATTAGACCATGTAACATGTAGTTTTTTGGCCTGTCTTAACATATAATAATCTAAACGATAATTTCACACCAACTAAAATTCAACTCATCTAAACAGAGAAAACTACTCATTTCGTACGAAATATGACCCACTACGATTTATTTGAATGAACATTTAGCAAATATCACAAAAATTAGAGTGAAGCCACATTGGGTACAACAACATTAAACATTTAGGAAATATTCCAAAAATCAGAGTGCCTTCCTTTCCAGCTTCACATCTACCAATCCATCTATTGTCCCTCTTTTCTTTGTTTCCATGCCTGCACACTCAGTTATAGTAGGGGGAGATCTATTGTGAACCACCAAAGAAATCCTCCAATATTTGAGTTAAAATTGTTACCATTCCTTCAAAGAATAAGTCAAAAACAGAATAAAAAAAAATTCTAATAGAAGAGTAAAATTTAGGGAGCAATTTTTATGCTAACCTGATGGTGATTGTGATATGATTAGAGCTTCCATTACACGTGGTTTTATATCATGAAGCAAATAATAATCGTCTCACTTCATATTAGACTACAACATGATGCTTTGTAAATAATGGAGATCTTTAACACTCCACAAAATTGTTTTCAAGAGATGAATTACGTTACCTAAAGCTCCGAAAGGGGTACCAATTTTCGCTACTGAAACCCTAAAGCTTAGAAAGGGGTACCAATTTTCACTTCTAGTTTCAGTAGGACTATACAAAGCAGCCCTGTTTCCTGGCCTATTCTCCTATAACTGCTTCCCTTATTTTTTCAGAAAGGGATAGTTTGGGTTTTATCCATAAAGCTTGGGTAAAAGTCGATGTTGTACATTAAAAAAATCTAAAAAGCTGAAATAAAGGCCATATTGGGGCTGCTTGGGTATACCAAAACGCTTAGCAATACCTATATGTATGTGTATAAATGGTTTATAGATAAAGATAGACAAAAAGTGGATCACCTGTTAAAAATTAGGGATGGTGGGATCTTCGTTGTTCCTTACCAAATCCTCCAATAGTTCACCTATCAACAGTTGTGGTTGGTTTAAGGTTAGCAAAATAGAGTTAATTCTCAATTCGCAGCTAATTTAGAAATCTAATAAAAAAAACATCTTTCGAGAGTTTTGTAACACCATAACAGCTAATTCTAATAAAAATTAGCAAAACTCAAACCCCTTGAGATGAGATCGAGAGTAACAACAAAGCAATTGGCCAGTCCCAACTCTCAAGCAATATTCATTTATAATTTCAGAGTACGAATCAATATTACGACTATCTACCTTTTTCTGCCCCGAGGAAAAACCTCACGACTTCCTAAAAATTCCACTAAATCAAGTAAATGAGTGAAGCTTAACACGTCGGGGTTTGTACCCCTTTTCACCATAATGTTCACACCATGATCAATAGCAAGCTTTGGTCCATTAAATGCGAATAATCAAAAAGTATAAACGCTTATAGCATAGAAAGAGAACTGATACAACATGATATTAGTTTTCATGAGAAAGAGTTATTTTTGCAAATACTTAAAAGAGTTATTTATCACATAGTATCATTCATCAATGAGACATTGTGCTAAGAGAAAGAGTCATTTTTTCCGGCTTAACAATTTAAACAGATATTTGGTGACCCAAAGCTCATGTGAATCTGCATGACGCATATAAGCGAGTGCTAAGAGAAAGAGCTTGGTTGTGTGTGATGTAATGATTAGCCAATTATAGATAATCAAATTTATTAACCTTATATAATATATGCAGTTGGAACTAATTCCTGCTAAGCTTTCAGAAAACAAAAACAAATTGAAACAACAACACTCAAAAACATGGAGCTTGACCTCTCCTTGCTCTCACCCTTTGTCTTGGTTGTACAATGCTCCTCCTGCCGAACCACTCCCCATCATTGGGGCTGCCATATTTTATTTATTATCTCACTACAATATTTCACATTTCAAATGACCTACAATGAAGTTTCAATTCCAAATCAGAGATGTCCTCTGCTTTCCTAACAGAGCCCAAGTTCAATTAAAGTTAGTTAAAGAAGATTAACAACATAATTTAAGAAGAGCAAGCAAAATACTGAAGTTCAAGATTACAACAGAAAAATATACTGAAGATAAATTTTTTTTAAAAAAAATCATGGGAAAGGAAAAAAAATTACTTTGCTATTTACAAATAAGAAGTTCTTAACTGGTGTGTTTTGCATCAAAAATAAGACAAACAAAAATCTTCAAAGCAGCTCCAAACTTACCTTCAAATTTAAAACTACATTTGAAGCCTTCATAAACAGGGCTAGGAGGTTGTGAAATGAAGCCACCGAAGCAAAAAAAAAAAAATTTCAGCAAAAAATAAAAAATAAAGCACCTGCCATTCTTGTGAAATGAAGTCATTGAAGCAAAAAAAATTCAGGTTGTCAAAGCCATGCCTGTAACCAAGATAGATACTTGATATGTGGGACAAAAATAGACCATCACATGAGGCCTGTGGGTCAGTGATGGTTGAGAATTCATAAACTACATGAAACATTTGCTTTGAATTCATATACTACAGAGTCAAATAAAGAGAGAGAGAGAGAGAGAGAGAGAGAGAGAGAGAGAGAAGCATATGTGCAGATCTACAACAGCACATATTTAGAACACAACATATCTAAAAAAAAAAAAAAAGAAGAAAGAAGAAAAAAAAAAAGCACTGGAGGATTATAATTTGGTCATATGAATCAGTCCAACTACTAAATCAATGCTTCTAGAACACAACATCTACTGAGAGAGAGGTGTTATCTTGATTCGAACAATGGTCCGACAGGTGTGCAGCGATGGATGCAGTGAAGGTGACTGGGGACAGCGGTGGTGGACGGTGAGGATAGAGACTGAGAGAGAGGCGCACAGAGAGTGAGAGAGCCATGCTTACGCTAGTTGTGAGTGATATAGAGAGGGAATGTTAATATAAATATAGAATTGTTTGACTAAAACTATCAATCGTGGTAAATATAGAATCGATATAAAGTTAATTAGGAAAGGGGTAATGCTATGTGCACGTAAAATGTGCACATAAAGATCTGGGCCATTCATTTCGGTGGGCCCATGCCTGCATACATGGGATCCACCGAAATGAATGGGCCGGATCTTTATGTGCACCAATCATTACTCATTAGGAAAGTTGGAAAGTTGTAAGGAAAATATAAATATAGAATTGTGTGACTAAATTATAAATCGTGGTAAATCTAGAATCGATACAAAGTTGATTAGGAAAGTTCGAAAGTAAAAAACTTAAGACAGATTGATGTAAATCCAACTTTCCAACATATTACCAACATTCCAACATTTTAAATGGATTTTTCCAATTCAATTCAGAGAATCATCCTAAAATTCGGGGCAGAAAATTGTGGAAAACATGATTGAATTTAAAATTAGTCAAGAATCAACTTCTTGACAGATTGATATAAATCCAAACAATTAAAAACACAATTAAAATGAGTTAATTATGGGGACAATTATGGGGAAAGAGAGAATCCTAAGCTGGAATGAGATGAAAATATGCTATAATAATAATAATAATAATAATAATAATAATAATAATAAGTTTTGATGTGGGAGCAATTTTGGGGGGATTAAAGTTTTTAATGTTGATCTACCCTTAAAAACAATCCATATCAAATTAAAAAATAAAAAACCAAATCAAATCCGAAAAATAAAAAACCAAATCAATTTTTTTGAGGGTAGATCAAGACACTAAAAGTAGCAGATTTGTAAGTTTTGATTTCTTGATTTATTGATCAAGACACTAAAAACCATAATGAAACAAAGAAAAAAAAAGTTGTAATAAAAAATCAAGTCCCCAACAAATTTATTCCATCTCTAACCTTGAAAGCATTATCAAGACTGCTACACTTGAATACACTATCCTAAAAACGAAATCCTGATTTCAAATCTGACTTGGGATTGCTAAAAAAATAGTGTGCATGTATACACATAAAAAAAAAATTATTCCATCTCTAACCTTGAAAACATTATCAAGATTGCTAACCTTGATACCTGATAGATCCAAATCAAGTTGAGTTCCTCGGAAATGGGTTTGGTAAAAAAAAAAACGAAAAAAAAAAGAAGAATGAAAACCATAATGAAAAAAAGAATGATCCTAGCCTAAAAACGAAAAAGGATTTCTTCTTCTTTCATGATAATTACCGGATAAATCCAGCAAAAAAGTCATAGCCGGCGTCGGTACGGTCTTTCAAGTCAGACGTGAGAGTTAGTGAAATACAAAATTCTCCCATATTCAAAGGAACGAAGCACAAACCAAAAATCATAAACCCTAATGAATATCAAAAATCAGTATTTTTTTACCTACCCGCCTTTGAACAGAGAGCATAACGATTTCGCGAAGAGCATGTACCCAATTTTGACTCAGAATAGAGAGAATGATGATTTCACGAGAGCATGTACCCGACAGCAGTAGCGATGCCGACCCAGGTGTTGGTGAGTGCTTCGTTCTGGAGGTGGTTGGTGTCGGTGGTGGTCCAGAGTAGGTGGTGGTGGGGAGGAGAGAGGAGATCGGAAAAGCGTCGCCAGCGTCGACCATGGTGGTGAGCAAATCTGAGAGCTTTGATTCCTTTCTCTTTATGCTTCCTTGGGTCTGAGCATGTCCGGCAGAGGCGCATGGGAGATTCGATTCCTTGAATCTGACATATATTGCTCTGATCGATAGTGGCATATACATGTATAGAGAGAGTAGGGGGGAATGAGTCTGAGAAGGGATGGGTGAAAGACACGATGGGGTGGGGGTGGGTGAGAGGGAGAGAGAGGGGGGAATGAGTCTGAGAAGAGGCGCTGTGGGGGTTGGGTCTAAATATTTTTTGATTACCCTACTCCTAGTCAGCATCCTAGTCATACAGTTATCATCTTAGTCATATTTTTAATGTGTCCTAGTAGGACAAAGTTCTAATTTATAATATAGATATATGTACTACACCAACATTCAAACACACACAACACCATACTGCCACCCCACGCCACACACATAGACATATGTACACACTATACACCACACTCAACACACATGCACTCCTCACACACAAACATATGTCACACTACACACATACACTCATCACCCTACCACCCTACCATACACCTCACCACTCTACACACACCTTATACAAACATATGTCACACACATAAACTCACTCTCTCCTCATATGTCCGCACACACACAACTATGGTGGGGGTTATTTGGGGGTTAACTTAGGGCACACGCATGGTTGGGCAACACAGGTTTAATTATGAGTTCAGAAATGATATTAATTACAGTGAAAATCTTACAAATATTGTCTAGGATTGGAAATTATATAAATAAAATATAATAAAAATTACAGGTATTACAAATAGAGAGTATTTTAGTGTGATATATTCAAATTTCATTACTCCTAGATTACTAATATCAGTAAGAAAATCAATCAAACATAATATGTCAATAGTTTAAGTTTAAATTAGGAAATGCAATGATAACATGTACAATGTAAACCAATCTTTTCAAACTTCCTAATGAATAATAGATAGGATATTTACTATCTGAAGTAATGCTAGGGACACCTAAATGGGTCACCTAAACTATCCACCTGCTGACGTGGATTTACAAAACTATTCATCAATTACTAAATAAAGTTTGAATTAATTTTAAAACTGCCATGACACATCAGCAAGTGGATGGTTTAGGTATCCCATTTAGGTGTATCTAGGATTACTCATATGATCTGCTGATTTTTTATATTATATATATTTTATGAAAATCTATCTACTAATTCTAGTACATATCTTTTTGACAAGGGACAGTTTATGAAAATGACTAATGCATAAGATTTCTTAGTATTTAGGACAATCAATCATTAAGAATAAGTTCTTCCAATACTTCATAGATTAAAATACCCTCATTTTTATCATCTAACCCTAGTCACCCTTACCGGCCACCACTATTGCCACCTCCAACCACTACCACTGTCCCTCCGGTCACCACCCCTGCCATCTCCGGTGACCAACCCCACCACCTCTGGCGACCACACCATGCCTCGACGGAGCTCCGACGACCACTCCATGCCTCACCTTACCTCCGGCGACCACCTCTTTCTCGGCTACCCCTCACCTAACATCCGAAAAACACCACCCCCACGATCTCGTCGGAGATCTGACGAATTCCCCCACTTAAAAATATTAAGTGAAATTTCACTTACTTTAATCATATATTAAGTGAAATTTCACTTAATATATGATTAAAGTAAGTGAAATTTCACTTAAGATAAAAAGAAGTAAATTAGAATTTCACTAAATCAGTCCACGTAAGTTTCTAGTTTCATTGGCTTAATAACATAAGTGAAACTTCACTTAAAAACTTAAAATTTTCATTTAAAAAATAATTAAGTGAATATTCACTTAATATTTGTAAAATCTACAACTAGCTTGGAGATGGCCGGATCTAGTTCGAGCTCGTCGGTGATGGCCGTATCTGGTTCAAGTATGTCAGAGATGAGCGAATATGGAACTTACGGTGATGGTGGTGGTGGGTGTTCATGGTCGTCGGTGGTTATTTCAGAGGGCGGCGGGGAAGTGGTATTGGCAGATTGGTGGTGGTGAGGAGAGAGAAAGGGAGAGAGAGAAAGAGAGGGGGGGGGGGGGATTGTAGAGAGAGAAAGTATATATCTAATCTAATCTAATCTAATATATAGATATGAAAGCAAAAGCTTTTGCTTTTGCCACCTAAGCGCCCATGTGGCACACCTCTATGAAAAGTATTGTGTTAATTGACAAATTAAATATTAAATTAAATGAAAAAACTCTATTTTAATATAAAAAAAATGCAATAACTATATCTTTGTATAACATATATCTTTGTATAACATTTTAAACATATATATATTACATATATGTGTTAATTAATGATTGACCAATTTAATGTAGATTGAATTTGATGACTAATTTAATATGGGTTAAATTTGATATTTTATTTATTATATACCTTTGAATTTGTATTAAAGAGATAAGTATCCTAACATTTTTGATACATCCTAACTAAATTTAGATAGCAATTACTTAGGGTGTGTTTGATAACTGAATTAAATGGTGAAAATGAAAACTTTTAGCACTTATTTTATTCAGTGCGTTTGATAATATTCCACTAATTGAAAAAGCAGCCAAAAATCCACTGAAAACTTTAAGTGAAAAATTTCTGCTGAAAATAATCACTGAACGCAGTCTATTTTAGTACTTGGATTACTGTTTTTAGTACTATAAAACCAATCACTTAAAATTTTCAGTACTTAAAATTCAGCATTTAATTTTCAACACTTAATTTTTAGTTTTACCAAACAGGCCCTTAGCCAATAATTTTAGATTCAAAATTACAAATTTGTTCACATTAGACATCTACTGAGAATATATAAATAAATATACCTGCATATATAAAGCATCTAGTGAGGTAAAGAATTCGTGTATTGTTTAATCTGTCCATCCACATTGCATTCTTATTAGTCAAACAAAAAGCTTACTAAAAAAAAGTCAAATTAAAGCACCTAGTGAGGTAAAGAATAAATATACCTGCATATATAAAGCATCTAGTGAGGTAAAGAATATACCTGCATATAAATATACCTAGTCAAATAAATATACCTGCATGTATAAAGCATCTAGTGAGGTAAAGAATTCGTGTATTGTTTAATCTGTCCATCCACATTGCATTCTTATTAGTCAAACAAAAAGCTTACTAAAAAAAAGTCAAATTAAAGCACCATATCTTTTACATATGTAAGTGCAATTATATCTGTAGACATATACTTCTACATATGGAAGTGTATTAGCATACATGAATACTAGAATCAATAGACGTGCGATGCACGGGAAAATGTTTCTAAATTTCATGTAGTAATTTTTTTGCTTAGCAAATTTTATGTACGTAAATTTGTTTATGGTATTGTTATTTTATATATACTGATGATGCCGAAAATTGGTAGGAGAGTTTTTGCGAGTAATTTAGAGAGAGAGAATATGACACAAGGAATTGTATGTGGTTCGGCCCCGTTAATTAGGTGACCTCCATCCACGAGTGCGTCGGAGTGCTTTCACTAACAGATCACCGGAATTGTGTGGTGAACCAACAAAGAAGGTGGCACTACCAATTAAACGGCCGGGTATATGCGTAATAGTGATGTAGTCAGCTATTCTCTAGGTTAAGAATATGATCAGAATTCCCTTCAATGAGGGTGAGGGGCCTCTTTTATAGGTGCAAAAGGCCACTCATATGTGGTTCGACCCCGTTAATTAGGTGACCTCCATCCACGAGTGCGTCAGAGCGCTTTCACTAACAGATCACCGGAATTGTGTGGTGAACCAACAAAGAGGGTGGCACTACCAATTAACCGGCCGGGTATATGCGTAATAGTGATGTAGTCAGCTATTCTCTAGGTTAAGAATGTGATCAGAATTCCCTTCAATGAGGGTGAGGGGCCTCTTTTATAGGTGCAAGAGGCCACTCATACATGGTAAGTTAATAGTTTAGGAAGTCCAATCTAACTTCAATTGATTTACACGAAATTAGGAAAGTTTCCTAAATGGTTTAGGAAACTGCTTGCTCCTTCCATAAGTTTTCTAGCCGTAGTAGAAAGCTGGCTGATCCTGTGATTGGCAGGCTATGGGAGACGCTTGGACTGCACCCATTGAAGGGCCGTCTCGTACTATACACCCGAGCTATGCCCTCTGACCGAGTGGCTCTTTGTGGACAGCTCGAGAAACTGGGCAATGGGTACCCTTTCGAGATGATGTGGCATTTCCTTGTTGAGGTGGCAACTTTGACCTGATATTTTTGTACCTATCAGCTGCCCCCCATTTTCAAAGCTGATGTGATGCTTTATCGAATAAGGATTGAAAATTAGTACTGCTCTGAAAACTGTCCGGGAACGAGGTCGGGACTCATTACCCGGGGAACGACCGGTCGCGTTGGTCAGCAGGGATCGAGCGGTGACTCTGCGGGCCCGGGCCGATGTCTACCACGTGTCAGTTGTTGGTTGGCCTAGTCAAGGTCTAGCGAGACCGGTGTGAAGGTAACCGAACAGTTGTATTGTAACCAAACCATCCTATTAAGCATTTAATACGCGCGCCATTTGAGGTGTCGCTTCATGCGCCCGAGGTGACAGCTATCAGACAATTTTGGGGGGAACGCGTCTTGGCCGTTAGATCTAGTTTGATATGGACCGTCTGTGTTTTCTATATAAGGGTCACTTGTTCATTTCTGCCATTCCTGCTGCCCTGATACAGAGATTATCGAGCGGTTTGGAGCAAAAAGTTCCCGGTGAAGCTTCCCGAGCTCCTTTTCTGCTTAAATTCTTGTAAGTCCTCGCTTCCTCAAGTTCAATTCACTGCTTTCTTCCTTCCCTTCATTTCTTTTCTTTCCCGGACAGTGCTGGAGAGGACGAACCCCTTAGGGCTTGCGCGGGAGTGGGATCCTTCTTCTTTATGTTAATCTTTCTCCTTAGGTCAGATAACCCTTCCTCCTTGATAGGGCAGTTAAAACCGGTCGAGTTGCCCAATAGTAGTGTTAACCGAGTGTTTCTTCACCCTGAGAGCCCTGTACGCCTTACCCTATACAAAATAGAATACGAAAGATGATACAAATTGAGACCAATCCCCTCCAGGATATTTGGATTCAAACCAATCTACCCATGGGCCATGGAATGGCAACTCCTTCAAAATCCATAGAAGCTATATCTCTCATTTTGGGTATTCTAGTATTTGGTAATATTTAAAATATCTCTCAGTCCTAGAGAGCCAATCTAAGGGGTTCCCATGGCTGTAATTTGGGAAATCCAGTTTCATACTTTCATGTTACGACTAAGGTTAAGGGTATTGGGGATATGACCTGTTACAATCAGTGCATAAGGATATGGGGAATTCAGAGAATCAAAGTGTTTGGTGGTGTGGGATTTAGGTGGTAGGGTTGATGGATCAAAGTAATTGGTGTTAGGAATCTGCGGTTGGTGGTGAGTGGTAATGAAAAAATCAACGGTGTTATCACTGGCGGACCCAAGTATGGTTCAGGGGTGGCACAGGCCCCCCTAGATTTTTAGAAATTACAAAGATATACATAATAGTTTATAGATTTTAGAAATAGGTCCTCTTAAATTTCACACAGGCCCCCCCTGAACTTATGAAATTCTAGTCTTACATGTAATATTTTACAAGTTTTAGACACAGACCCCCTTGTACTTTTGAAAATTCTATACTTACATGCAATTTTTTTACATGTTTTAGGTATAGGCCCCCTAAAATTACATGATTTACCCCAAATTATGGGTGTTAAACCAATTCTATATACAATTATACCATTTTACACATAATTATGTATAGATAGACCCAAAAAAATTTGCTTCGGGGCAGCCCCCTGGCCAAAAATCCTGGGTCCGCCCCTGGGTGTTATGTTATGAGTTCGTGGGTATTCAATATAGAAGGTCATCGGAAGAGTGGTTCCTGTGTTCGATTTGGGTGGTTCAGGTGGTTTTGAAGAACTAAAAGAATAAGCCATACAAAAGGTAGGGGATAGTTAAGCTTTGCCTCATAGCTTGTTGAATCTCTCTCGCAATACTTCTCTATAAATTCACTTGGGTACTTTGCTCAAGATCATGCTTCAATTGTTATATCTTGCTTTTTTCGAGTATCAAAAGCCCCTTGAATCTCCAACTCATTAACTGATTGAAGATGTGATTCCATTTGAGCCCTAGTAGACTGGAGTGCACTTTCGCATAAAGGCCCAGCAGGTTGTGGTGGTTTCCCCATGGTGATCGAGCCTTGCTCTGATACAAGATGTGAAGAAATCAAGAGAAATTACAGGGAAAAAAAACCAGAAAAAGGAAGAAAAAGAAATGCAGTTTCTGGTGCAAACCACAGAGAATTCAATACTGACTATTCATGCCCACCAATGAATCATGTCCTTTCTTATATCGTGAGTGTCATGTGTAAAGCACGTGTGTGTGTGTGTGTGTGTGTGTGTGTGTGTGTGTGTGTAACAAGCTTGTCCAACTGGCAATTAAAAAGGAAATAAAAGAAAATAGGAATCGAAGAAAACAAAGAGACAAAAAGGATATAGAGTTCAGAAACATACCCGTGCTCTAGGTTTTCACTCAACAGGATCATCAATTCTCTGAGATTTCCTTTGGATCTAGGGTTTCAGTCGCTCCTAACTCCACACAAGTTCATCTCGGAGGATTACTTTTTTAGTGTCAGATCTCCGCCACCATCCGACGCCGCCGCTCCGATTTTGCAGCCTCGTGACCACTAGCACCATAATATGAGGTGTCTCTAATTGATTTGTCCACTCCAGTTTATTCTATACTGATTCTTTTTTGGTCTTTTCTCTCTTCGGGTTTGTCTCAGGTCTGAAACATAGAGATTATATGAAGTGTGCTCTATAAATCTTGGAAGTTACTATTTTTTTGATGGCTTTTGGGCTGTGTCTTTTGATCGTGGTCCTGAGGATGGAGTTTCAAAAACTTTTTTCAGTCTTCGTGAATAATATCCCTTATGGTGTTGACTCCAAATGGTTATTTGGAATTTTTGAAAAATGTGGAGAAGTGTCTGAGGCTTTTATTCCTTATAAGCTGAATAAGGGTGGTAGAAGATTTGGTTTCATCAAATATTTTGATCAAAAATCTACGGTTGATGCTGTTTCAACCTTTAATGGAGTGTGGTTGTTGGATCATTGCTTGGGCATCAATTTGGCCAGATTCGATCGGATCCCTGCCAGGGCTTATGGGAACAAGGTGAAAGAATTTCATTCTGTCACTAGCCCAGGAGCCATATGTCTTAAGAGGGATGTCAATTTTAAAGGGGGTGTTTCTGATAGATCTCACCCTGAGGCTGTTGGTGGCATTCAACCCTTTTTAGGGGATGAGAAACATCGTAGCGATTCCATTAAATCTTGTTTGGGTAACGTTTGTGATGAAGTTTCAGAGATCCTTAATAGAAGTGGTGGGAATTTCTTTGAAGAAGGTTGAAGGGGCAGATCTGAAAGAGTTTTTTTGTAGGGAAGGTGTCTTTGATATTGAGGTTCGACATGTGTCTGACCGGGTTTTTCTGCTGACGTTCTCTGATCATCAGTTTTTGAAATCTATGGAAGAGGATGGGTGGATGTGGCTGCGATCTTGGTTCATATGCATAGATCACTTGAATGATGATCTATCCATTCCCCCAAGGTGTTCTTGGTTGTAGTGTTCGGGGGTTCCTTTGGTTGGTTGGTCATCGGAGACGTTTTCTAACATTGGTGGCCTTTGGGGAAAATTGGTCAGTATCGCAGTGGAGACTATGAACTATGGTCAATTCCAGCATGGTTTCATCCTGGTGGCCATTGACTCTAAGGATAGAGTTGATGAATGGATTGACGTGGTAGTGCTAGGGCGTCGTTGCCAAGTTAAAGTAAAGGAACTAGAAGGGGACCTCGACTGTGCTTTGGGCACCCCTCTTCCTAAACCTGTCTCTTCTCAGAGAACTAATAGCCTTGGCAGTGAAAGAGATAATGAACTGAGTGAGGTACAGTTGGCATGAGCAAAGGGGAAGAGTTGATCTTTGGTGAAGTTCACAGCGATGTCCATTCTGTTTATGTGAATGACCGCGTGTTGGAGGGGAGTGAGAAGGTTAGTGAAAGTATCTTCAATGTCTCTGGGCATGCAGATCGTGAGTTGAAGGTTGATAGAGGTAGTATGTCTCCATGTTCAAATTCTAACAAGTCGCCGTCAAATTTCGTTGCCCCGGATTCTCTGAGGTCTGTCCTCAAAGGGAGTGAGATCGAGATTGATTGTAGAGAACCGAATAGGAATGAGGCGGGGGGAAACAGAGTTGAGAAGGTTCCCTTTGAAGACGTGGTGTCAGAGTGGGAAACGGAGAATGATTTGGGGGAAGGCTTTTCTCTTCGGATTCAGAATCGGGTAAAGAAGGCGAGGCTTAATAAAAGGGTTGGGAGAAGAAAAGCTCTGGATTTGATTTTCGACAGTTGTGGGGAGGGGATTCGATGGAAATCCAACGTGTATCCAGTTGCGAATCCTCCATCTAATCATAGAAAAAAGCCAATTGTTAATTTATCGATGGAAGAAGCATGCTTGCTGCTGGAGGCGGGTACTGAGGGTTCGATCTGACAATGGAATTAAAAAACATAATGATGCGATCCTTGGGGAGGCTCTTGAAGCGTGGAAGCTTGGGCAAGCGTTGGGTCTGTCTTCAGGTGGTGACGAAGGAGATATTGTGTCTAGATTCCAGGAATTGGAAAAAAGAGATTGGGTTATGTATGATAGGTGTCTTTTGGGCACCTAGTTTGGTGTTTTCTTTGGTACCCATGCGTTCCCTTTAGTTTGAGTCTATTTCTGCTTGTGTTCCTTGGGTCCTTTCTTTTTCTGTTTATTTTTTGCTGCTGAATTTTGAGTAGATGGGTGTTATGGTGCTGGTTTCCTTTTCTGCTGCTGCAGTTGGATGTTCTTTTTGTGTTGAGTTTTTGTTGGCTGTTCTGTTGCCTGTGCTGAGAGGGTGTTCTGTTTGACAAATGTTGGAAGCTGTCAAATGTGGGCTGGTGCTAAGGGGCTTCTTTTCTTGAGGGGTTGCTTGCTTACTTGGTTTGAGCAAATCTGGGATTCATGTTGTCGTTTAGCCCAAAAAAAAATTTCAATGTAGAGTGGTTTGTTTCAGTTTGGTCTCTTCCTTTTGGTTCTTGCAGATTTTGGTTGGTCTTGGTTTTTTGGGTTTTTCAGTTGGCCTTGTTTCTAGTAGGTTGAAGTTTATTGGGTTTTCATTTTTGGGGGGTTTTGAGGTGGCCTTTTCTGTTTTCGGAAAGGTCCAGGAGCTCTTTTCTGGGGTGTTTTGGTTCTTCTTTGCTTTCCTGAGTTTGGGAGTGGGCTGCTGTTTTTGATGCTACTCCGGTTCTGTTGGGTATGCCTCTCGATAGTTCATGTAGATGGGGCTGCCTTTTTTCTGGTGTTGCAGTCAAGGCCTCGCGAGGAGGTTTTTTTTTTTCCTTCGAGTCTTCCCATTGTTTTTGTTTTCGCGTCGGGTTGTCTCTTCGGTTTGCGTAGTGTGGGTATGGTCTGGTTCCTCTTTTCTTTTCAGGAGACAGCTTTTGTGGTGGCTCTCTGGGGAAACTCTCAAAAGGAGTTTGCTTCTGCTGGGATCCCTGGTCAAGGCTGTCTTGGATTTTTGGGGACCCTGTATTGGATGCAGTAGTGGCTGGCTTTGGTTTAGTTTGGAGCTAGTTGGGGCAGCCATGTTTGGATCTTTTGGCAGGCCTTTTAGCAGAATTCCAATGCTGTTTCGATCTCCTTTGGGTCTTCTCTGTCCTCTTTTATTCAGATTTGGTTCTCAGTTTGAGATTCTGGTTTCGGAGCCTCAAGTGTCGTGATCTAGTATCAGCAATTGTGTTTTTGGTTACTGGGGTTTGGGAGATGGATTGTCATCTTTTTGGGCAATATTGGTGCTCTTGCTTTTTGTTTTTTGGCTTTCCTGTGGTGGGCTGAGATGGGGTCTTGGACTTTGGGTGTTGATTGTTCTGGTTTTTAATGAGGGTGGTGTAGGGTGGTTTAATTTTTCACAGGTTTTGGATGTTTGTTGATTTTGATGTTTGCTTGGTGTTTTTGGGTTGTCTTGTAATTGCTAGCGATTTTAATGGAATTGATTTTGTTGCTGTTCAAAAATAATAATAATAAGAGAGTCATTTGAGAAGCTAGTCCTTATAGAAACTAATGAATTAAGCTTGCTCACTGAATTTCTCTAAACTAGCAATTCAAGGGTTTGGGAAAGAATTGCTTGATATGAAATTAGATGTCAAAATATCCATTGACAAAATGGGTCCTACACTTAGGGCGTGTTTGATAACCCTATTAAGTGGTGAAAATGAAAATTTCAGCTCTTAATTTTTTTCAGTGCGTTTGATAATGTACCACTTAATTGGAAAAGCAGCCAAAAATCCACTAGAAACGTTTAGTGAAAATTTTCTACTGAAAATAATCCCTGAGTGCAGTCTATTTTAGTTATTGAAACACTGTTTTCAGTATTGTAAATACAAATCACTTAAAATTTTTAGTACTTAAATTCAGCACTTAATTTTCAGTACTTAATTTTCAGTTTTACCAAACGCACCCTTAGTTATTCAACTTCAACCGTTAATTTTCTACAAATGATTTGAACTACCTTGAGAAGGGTTATACTTCCATGCATCTAAATCAACAGGCCTAGAGAAGAAGAGGCAGATGACATCAGCAAAGAAGATATGAGCGATGGCAATGAAGAACGAAGGAGAGAAAGTGGTGCATTGGAGGAGAGGAACAAGGAAATGGTCTTGCCTACTAGGGCTTGAGTGAAGGAGATCATTAATATAAGGGTATTTTTGTCTAAAAAATATCCAGGAACTTCTTAATCAAGTTGTTTTTTTTTTTTTTTTTGAAAATGGATTTATGGCTAATTAACCCTAATTTTAATCAGTAAACCAAAACCGTAATTTTAATCAGTTCCAAAACATCCATAAAAATTGCTCATAACAAAAAAGTAATATTTTGAACATAAAAAAATATTTTAATCATAGTCATTTACAACAAAAATTCTAAAATTATATTCCAAACACAAAATATTATTTTTAAGTATAGAAAAAAAAACACCTCATCGATTTGGAACTCTTCTATGGAATACCACCAAACGTAGTACATGATATAAGTTTAGTTCATCCGACATTCCTGCGCATTGCGTGGGATAGATGCTAGTACAATAATAGCAAAAAGAAATGATTTACAATTGACCTATCTGAGTATAAATTGAATGAAACGGGGTTAGCTAGCACGTCACGAGTTATCCCCACTCACATATTTTCAAATTTTGTTGAGTTGGAGTAGAGATTCCCTGAAAATAGGAAGAATGAAGAGTCCGTATTGTTGAGGTTTTATTTATTTGATAGTCAAAGTTTTTTGTTTGATGGTCAAAAGCCCATAAAATTATGTTCTACTGATCTTTATAGATAAATCCATGTCTATAGGGTATATAGGGTTATGTTTATATCTATACCTACGTTATATGATAGTAGTCATAAGATGATATGTATAGAGTCAGCTTTTAAAGCAATAGTTCCAAGACGTGCTGTTCACACACGCAACGGTCAGATTGAAATGGACGGCCTGATCAACCGTACAAGTCAAATTGATAATTCAATTAAATATTATTTCATTATAGCAGTTGTTTTGGTGAAAGGGTGCTTTTGTCAGTAGTTGTGACCATTTGAAATGACACCGTTTCAAATGACAACGTTCCACAAAGAGTTATGGCTTTTCGTGTAGCAACAACTTTTTCTATATAACTCTTTTTATACTTATTAAAAAAAAGGCTGGCTCTCTCTTTCAGAAAAAAAAAACTACCGGAGTAAATAAAGATTTTGTATAGGAAGAATATCAGTTTTGCTAATTGCTTTTCTTCACCCAAAAGGCTTTGATTAATCCTGGGAACGACTTTGCCAGCAACCCAGTAGCAAACTCTATTGAGTGGGGGCAAATTATGTTCTAAAGACAGTGTCATTAGATGCGTTTGGAGCCTGTTCAATTTTCTGTTTTTCATTTAGAGTCTCAGTTTTTTCAACAATTTTAGAACGTAATTATTTGCAATGGCAATGGAGGCAGAAACAACCAAGTGTTCTACCACGATAATGAATCAGGAAATTATCAAACTCGATCAGTTTGATGGAAGCAATTTTGGGCGTTGGAAAGATAAGATGATTTTCTTTCTCACTGCCATGAAGTTGTATTACATTCTGGATCCAACTCTTCCGCCTCTTCCAGAACCTACAAGCGAAGACACACAGAGTCAAAAGGACGTAAGGCTGAAGCGCGCTGAAGATTCACTCCTCTGTCGTGGGCATATTCTGAACGCCCTGTCTGATCGTTTATACAATTTTTACAAGGAAACAAATTCTGCTACAGAGATATGGAATGCACTGGACTTCAAGTATAAGATTCAAGAGGAAGGTACAAATAAATTTTTAATCTCTGAATACTTCAATTTTTGTATGGTTGATAACAAGTCTGTGCTTGATCAAATTCATGAGTTACAGAGCATTGTTAATAAATTCACTGTTATGAACATTAAGCTTCCTGAATCTTTCCAAGTTGGAGCAATTATTGCTAAACTTCCACCATCTTGGAAAGATTATAGGAAGAAACTTCTGCATCAGGTAGAAGATTTCTCTTTAGAACAACTTTAGAAACATCTTCGAACTGAAGAGGAGACTCGTAAACGAGACGGTAAAGGAGAAATTGCTAAGACTAATGTTCATATTGTGGAGGGCCATACAAAGAAGGAACATGATCAGTCAACCAGAAACCGTACTTCCAACAAGAGGAAGAGGAACAAAAAGAATGACAAATGTTATAAATGCGAAATCTTGGGACATCATGCCAAAGAGTGTCGTTCGAATAAGAAACACAAAAGTTCTACAAATATGGTTGAAGAGAACCTTGTGGCCATGGTGACTGAAATCAACATGGCAGACACCTTCTCGGGATGGTGGTTCGACTCTGGGGCTACTGTTCACGTGTGCAAAGATAAGTCACTTTTCAAAACTTATGAGGCGGTCGATGGACAACAGGTCCAAATGGGAAATAAAGACTGCGCCAAAGTTGCTGGAAAAGGAAGTGTTGAATTGAACTTTACATCTGGGAAGACTCTGACTCTTCTGAATGTTCTTCATGTTCCTGATATGAGAAAGAATTTAGTTTCTGTTGATCTTGTGTGTAAAAGAGGTTTTCGAGTTATTTTTGAATCCGACAAATTAATCCTAACTAAGAATGGGATGTTTGTTGGAAAGGGTTATGGTTGTAATGGAATGTTCAAATTGAGTATTAATAATAATAATAATAACAGTGCTTCTTTTTATATTGTTGAGTCTTTTTCTTTATGGCATAGTAGATTAGCACACTTGAATTTTAGATCAATAAAAAAATATGAGCAAACTTGGTTTAATTAATTATCATGGTTCAAACTGTGACAAGTGTGTTGTGTGTGCAGAATCTAAATTGACTAAGAAATCTTTTCCTAGTGTTAAAAGAAATTCGGAAATTCTTGATTTAATTCACACCGATATATGTGAATTAAATGGTGTTTTAACTCGCGGTGGGAAAAGATATGTTGTCACGTTTATTGATGATTCTTCTAAATATACATATGTTTATCTTTTAAAGACCAAAGATGAAGCTTTTGTCAAATTCTAGATTTATAAGGCTGAAGTCGAAAATCAGTTAAATAAGAAAATTAAAGTTTTGAGGAGCGATAAAGGAGGAGAATATTTTCCAAATGAATTTGATGATTTTTGTGAAAAACATGGTATTATTCATGAAAGTTCTGCACCGTACACACCACAACAAAATGGAGTAGCTGAAAGGAAAAATCGCACTCTAACAGAAATGGTAAATTGTATGATAATGCATGCTAAGTTACCTATGTACTTGTGGGGAGAAGCGTTATACACTGCATGTCACTTACATAACAGAATTGTTTCTAGGAAAACAAATGTATATCCTTACGAGATATGGAAGGGTAGAAAGCCTAATTTAGGATACCTCAAAGTATGGGGGTGTTTGGCATACTATAGGGTCCCTGATCCTAAGAGGACTAAGTTAGGCCCTAGAGCATAAAAAAGTGTGTTCGTTGGGTATGTTGAACATAGCAAAGCTTATAGACTTCTTGATCTAGAGTTTAACACAATTGTAGAGTCTCGTGATGTAGAATTTTTTGAAGATAAATTTTATGCAGACTCTAAAGTTGTAGAGACCCAAACTTCTGATCTTGACTCTATTCAGAGATTAGAACCTACAAATAAAGTCAAAGATCGTGTGTTTTCCAAAGAGGAACCTAGAAGAAGTAAGAGACCAAGGAAAGATAAAAGTTTGGATCCAGATTTTGTCTCAACCGACTCTATAATCTTTCTAGTAGAAGGAGATAGAGACAAAGTGACAAATAAGATGCCTTTAGTGTTAAATGTTGAGGCTGATCCTAAGACATTCTCAGAAGCCATTAGTTCCAGAGATTCTGCATTCTGGAGAGAAGCCATTAATGATGAAATGGATTCACTCGTTGGAAATGGCACTTGGACATTAGTAGATTTACCCCCAGGTTCTAAACCTATTGGCTGCAAATGGATTTTCAAAAGAAAATATGGTACTGATCACAAAGTGAAAGCCTTTAAGGCGAGATTAGTAGCCAAGGGTTACAAGCAAAAGGAGGGTATTGACTACTTTGATACATATGCACCCATGGCCAGAATTTCTTCTATTAGAGTTCTTATGGCGTTATCTTCCATCTATCACTTGCAGATCCATCAAATAGATGTTAAAACTGGATTTTTGAATGGTGATATGAATGAAGAAGTGTATATGGATCAACCTGAAGGGTTTGTCCTACCTGAAAATGAAAAGAAAGTGTGTAAGCTTATAAAATCATTATATGGTTTGAAGCAAGCACCTAAACAGTGGCATCACAAATTTGACTCGTGTATATTGTCAAATGGTTTCATTCTGAATGGTGCAGATAAGTGCATTTATTCAAAGTTTACCAAAGAATATGGTGTGATAATATGCTTGTATGTATATGATATGTTGATCATAGGTACAAACATGTTAGGCATACTTGAAACAAAGAAGTATCTGACTTCTAATTTCAAAATGAAAGATCTTGGAGAAGTTGATACTATTTTAGGTATTAAGGTTAGAAAGCATAGCGGGGGTTACGCTTTGAACCAAACACATTATATAGAGAACATGCTTTTGAAATTCAAACACCTTAGTATTAAGGAATTTAATACCCCGTTTGACTCAAGCATTAAGTTAAGTGATAATTCGGGTAGAGCGGTTGCACAACTTGAATATGCTAGTGTAATTGGTAGCTTAATGTATCTTATGCATTGTACTAGACCAGATATTGCATTTTCTGTGTGTAAGTTGAGTCGATTTACGAGTAATCCTAGTGGAGAGCATTGGAAGGCAGTTTCTAGAGTCTTTGGTTATCTTAGGAGGACCATGAGACTTGGGTTATTCTATAATGAATATCCTGATGTGCTCAAAGGATATACTGATGCTAGTTGGATTACTAGCCAATGAGATAATAAGTCTACTTCAGGATGGGTGTTTATTCTTGGTGGGGGTGCTACTTCTTAGGCATCTAAAAAACAGACTTGTATATCTCATTCTACTATGGAATCAGAATTCATAGCATTAACAGCGGTAGGCAAGGAGGCCGAGTGGCTCAAACTTATTGTTAGACATTAAGTTATGGCCTAATCAAACACCGCCAATTTCTATTCACTGTGATAGCGAGGCTACTCTGTCAAGAGCTTATAGCAGTACTTACAATGGAAAGTCTAGACACATAAGTCTAAGGCACAAGTTTGTAAGACAATTGATTCAGTACGAAGTGATTACAATTACATATGTGAAGTCGAGTAAGAACTTGGCTGACCCTTTTACCAAAGGCTTGCCTAGAGAAGTGGTAAGGGTGACATCTAATGAGTTGGGGCTAAAACCGTTTACGATGATCGCCAACAATGGTAACCCAACCCAAAACTAGAAAACCTCTAGTGACGGGTTTAATGGGTAAAAACAAGTTGTTGATAAGTGATCGAGTAACACTGATTTGCTTTGTGAGCCCATTTTTGAGATTGTTTGAAGAAAATCAGTGTTGACCATTACGTTAAAGAGGGTTGAATTAGTTTCTTAATGGAGTCAGACGTGTTTGGAGTAATGGGAACACAATGTGATTTCACCTATGTGGATGTAGAAGTGGTGCCGCTTCTCAAGAGAGTTAGGTTTACTCTTTGATCGTTCATGAATCCAGGAGTTAAGCACATGGCCATAATAGTACTGCTGAGCAGTTTAGAAATCTTTGTAAACAGTACATTATTGTGTGTATGGTATTTCCGGTTTGTTTTTATAGAGTACTTGGTTTAAGGCCTAGCTACCAATAACTCTGATTAAACTTTGATGTACTTATACTAATTGAGGGTTTAAGTTGTTAAACACCTTCTTGTATTCATAATAATATTGTATTATTCTGATTGAAAGATTAATGTTAATTAGTTTAACTTTACTATCAAAGTGGGGGATTGTTGAGGTTTTATTTATTTGATAGTCAAAGTTTTTTGTTTGATGGTCAAAAGCCCATAAAATTATGTTCTACTGATCTTTATAGATAAGTCCATGTCTATAGGGTCTATAGGGTTATGTTTATATCTATACATACGTTATATGACAGTAGTCATACGATGATATGTATAGAGTCAGATTATAAAGCATTAGTTCCAAGACATGCTGTTCACACACGTAACGGTCAGTTTGAAATGGACGGCCTGATCAACCGTACGAGTCAATTAATTTGATAATTCAATTAAATATTATTTCATTATAGCAGTTGTTTTGGTGAAAGGGTGCTTTTGTCAGTAGTTGTGACCATTTGAAATGACACCGTTTCAAATGACAACGTTCCACAAAGAGTTATGGCTTTTCGTGTAGCAACAACTTTTTATATATAACTCTTTTTATACTTATAAAAAAAAAAAAGGCTGTCTCTCTCTTTCAGAAAAAAAACTATCGGAGTAATAAAGATTTCGTATAGGAAGAATATCAGTTTTGCTAATTGCTTTTCTTCACCCAAAAGGCTTTGATTAATCCTGGGAACGACTTTGCCAGCAAACCAGTAGCAAACTCTATCGAGTGGGGGCAAATTACGTTCTAAATTCTAAAGACAGTGTCATTAGATGCGTTTGGAGCCTGTTCAATTTTCAATTTTTCATTTAGAGTCTCAATTTTTTCAACACTTATTAGATTGTGATACCATGTCATCACAAATAACCGGGGAATTGAATATTTACACCACAAAGTGAAGACAAGCCTCGTGATTGCTATGCATCCAAATTGTTTATGTGTAAAATGTATATATACATCTCACAAAGCCCCAAAAACTCCTAGTGTACTAATGTATATTAAGTCCAAGCAGCCATCGCCCATTAAAATTTTCTTTTATTGTTTTTCTTTTTTATCTTTTTAATATCATGAGAATCAAGAAAGTCATTTTGGTTCATACATTTCACGGCACAAAGTCCATCTGACAGTTGCTTTTGCTAAAATTGAAGCCCAAAAGGAATTGACCCTTGAGCACAACACCATGAAGAGAACAACACGGAAACTCTTCATATAGGAATCAAGTAAAATGTTAAGAGTGGCACTGAAACTCATCATATTTTTCTCATTCCTAAACAAACCCTAAAGAAATAATTTCCCTTTGGGTTATTACTTTTTATTCCCTAAATTTTCAAATTAAAGGAAGCCTAAGAAAACACGCAGTGAGAGTTTACAAAAAAGGTTGATTTATTTATCAACCAAAGGGGATTCAGTACAGCACCAATGAAGAAAACAACCTGAGACAATTCTTCTCTGATCATGAATAAGAAAGGCTTGTTTGCTACAAAACTTGGAGGTGGTGGGCGATTAAAGCTCCTAGCGCAAGCACCGGCACCACGAACCATAGTGCAAGCTGCAGCTTTTGTCCCTTTCTCATCAACCTCAATACATGATTTGTGATATATTCCAGTTATACATAGCTCATCACCAAGTGGAGACTCCATAATCCCAGTAAGCTCATTCCTAGGCTCAAATGGAAGAGTCACTCCTAAAGCTTTCAATGTCTCTGACCCTTCAAACATGTATGAGAATTTGAACTTGGGTATTCCAAAGTCATCAAGTCGTACTTTTTCAAGATCGAAACTCCCTTGAAAAAACCCAGGTTTTGAATTCAATTTTTGTATCAAGTTTCGCAACCCTTCTGCCTCTTTTGGGAGAAAAAAATACATTGAAAACTTTCGTTTGCTAGAGCCCTCTTTGTATGGAAGCATTAGAACTTTGTAATCATCAAAGCATCGATAATGAAACGTTGCCTTATCACTGTCGATGAAAGGTACTGAAATAGTCTCTCCATTGAGAAGATAGAAGTTTCGGTCTCGTGTCTCACTTTTTGGGAAATTCTGAGCCCAAATTCCTTTAAAGTATAGAGCATTTGCAAGAACAATATCTGTAATACTATTTAAAGATTGACGGGGAAGAATCTCCTTTATGAGTCCTTTTGTTGCATCTTTAACCCATGAGTTCACATCTTTAATCACTTGATCAGCCTTTAACAATTAAACGTGTTAGAGAGATATTAGATTCAGTGGAGTTTTATCATTACATAATAAGAGTTAGAGATCTTTGGTAAGAAATCCCTCAAAAAGAGGTATACCAGGCAAAAATTTAAAGTTCTTGGCTTTTATAATGAAGGCCTTTCTTTGCTTTTTTTTTTTTGGGTACTAGTTAGAGTTTTTCACCACTTTTTCTTCTTCTTAATTTTAATCACTTTTATACATTGAGAGTTAGTTATGCCATGCCATCATTAGTTTTCTTAAAACATTAATTTTTTCGGAATCGTGAAATCGAGACGTTTAGAACAAGATACATATGTTATATCAAATTATGAAGAAAAATTAAAATTTTCGGTTGGTTGTTGAGCGTAAACATATAATTATCTATTTAATTATCAACTTTAAATGAACATAACTTTTACATTGTTTTAGCCTTCTTGGGTATTTTTTTCGATTTCATGTATTTTTTTAAGATAGAAGTATTGGAATTGAAAATTGTGCAAAAAATAGATAAGTTGGAGCATCATTTGAACTTTTATCTATTTACAAACATATGATTTATCTTTTTGAATTAAAGCACCGTAAATTTATCATTTTTTGGCTTTTTGGCTGATATATTTATTTTCATTATTATCATTAATTTCATGTATTTTTTCAAGATCTACACACTTATGAATGTAAATTTTTCAAAAAAAAAAAAAAATGCTTTTTCACATGATTTCATAATCCATATTGATCCCGTTTGATAGATGTCGTTTTTCTGATTTTAAAACATCAAAGTTTGGTAAACGGACTTGTAGATCAAAAGTTACGACAATTTGATACTTTTTTAGGCATAAAAGGGTTTTTTAATAACCAAATCAGGTGCAAAGGACCTGTTGGGTTTAACAAAACGCACATAAGTTTTATGTAGGTAAATTGTTTATATGTTTTTTTATCATTTGGTTTAGTGGTCTTATACAATGACATAATTACCAAGGCATGGCGCTGGGGCGGGGAGGGACGGAGTTCGAACTCCGATACAAACGTGATGTAGAGCACCTTTTATCAACTAAGCTAAGCCGGTACTCTAAATTGTGTATTTTATCATCTTAACTAATTGAGGATGAAGATTTTGCTTCGACTGTTGGCGTTGTTAGGAAACGTGACAAATAGAATCATGTTAACACTCATGCTCATTTCTATAATAGTTCTATGATAACAAGCATCAAATTAGTTTACTTCGATTTATTTGACAAAGACATACCATTAGGTATGGACGTTTAAGTAATTAAAAAAAATAGTAAATTATGGTGACCTCCTTTGAAATATGACGTAATTATAGAGTCCTCCCTCGTAGTTTCAAACTTTACCCTGACCTTCCATAAATTTTGTTGTTGCGTAACACCCATCTCCCTTCCTTCTGCCAAAGGTTAGTTGACCATTAATTTTATGGTTAAAAACATTTTGAAATACTTATTTTACCCTAATTAAAGATCAAAAAAAAATTTATTCCAAATATTTTGTTCCACTTTGTTTCAAATATAAAGGACAAATTTGTCATTTCATAATGTGTTGATTTTTATAAATTAGTTGTATTTTATTTCAAGGGTAAATCAGTACTTTTGCATGAAAAAATTAGGTTTAAATCTCTAACAAGGGATGTCAGTGTTTTTTTAGAACTACGAAGGAGTCTCTTCAATTAAAATATACCTTAGGGGAGGTCAGTGCAATTTTCTTTTGAAAGAATCCATGAAACACTTTATGGTTGTTTGAGAAGTTTCAGATCTAGTTATAGGCTTCCCAAGTAAACCAATTCAATCCATTGAAGTATTTTTGGTATATGTTATGATCATTGGATAGGAGTTCATGTGATCTAATATGGGTTGTAGCTGTGTGTTTCTATCAGTTTATTGATGTTTAGGAATTTTTTCTTTTTCTTTTTTTTTTTGTTGGGGGGGGGGGGGGGGGGGGGGGGGAGGGGGGTGTTTGGAGCAGTTTGAGTTTGGCATCTATAATTGAGTTCTTGCTCACTTAATAGTTAAATGAATGTCTTAATAGTTAATGAATGTCATGACTCGTGGAGTCAGAATTTTAACTTAGGGGGCACAAATGTATATGGGCCCCCAACCCAAACTTTTTGGGGGCGATTATGGTTTTTCAATTTTGGGGTTTTTAAGTAGATTGAAGAATAAACCTAATTAGTCAAAGAAACGATTCTCTCTATAACTTTTTTTTATAAAGGAAAAAAAAAATGTATTCATATGCTTAATATTTTATTTTTTGTTTTTATTAGTTTTACTTTTTAGAACAAATAATCATAACTATATCAAGAATGGGATATCTATAAGGATTTAATTACTTGAAGCTAATTGACCAAATGATACGTTAAGATGGGTGAAAATTAAAAATTTTCAAATATCGAAGTGAAATTTCAAAGTTCAAAAGGAGTAAATTAATAATCTTAGAGGAGCATATAATACAAAATATATAGACTAAAATTGCAAATGCGACAAGTTGACGAGCACTTGCCCCACTGTCCCTATACTAGCTCCGCCCATGATGAATGTCATTTGTGCCCTTAGAAAATAAAAAATAAAAAACGGTTCTGCTTTTTTAAAAATCCAAAAGAAACAAAAACCAAAATTAAATTCTTCTGTACGTATTCCGTCCACAAGAAGATCACGATTTGCCAAAAACTTTGAGAAAATAAAGATGCACAAAATGAGTAGTAGTACATGTATTCGTTGTATATACATTTTCTGAATATTTTCCTATTTTATGCTCTGGTAAAACAGAGATGTTGCTGCTCAATCCGCAATTGTTCTAAAATAAAGCTTTAAAAAAAAAAAAAAAACAAAACAAAACTTAAGCCAATTAATGAGATAAATCCCAAAGAAATGAAATTAAAGATATCACATATTGTTATCAACGGAGAGACTATAGAAATACCTCGTTTTTAAAATCAACAGCTCTGACTTCAGCTTTGTAAACACCTTTAACAAACTTTTCATAAGAAGGAATTAACGTACAATGCTGATCAATCCAAACCCCATTAGCAAAATGCACAATTGGATCTCCACCACCACCAACATCATCATTTTTTTCATCAGATGATTTCTTGTTGGAAGCAACATTCATCATCACTGAAGAATTCAATTTAAGATCATCTATGCCATTTGTTCCAAGAAATTTCATAAGTTGCTCTAACGTTTGACCTTTTGCTCCAAAAGCCACCATGTTTAACATGGCATCTAGCGATAATGGAGAGCAGACAAAGTTCTTGCTGGTGAAATCTTTCAAATTCTGGCTAGGCAAGTCCTTTACTACTTCATCTAGTAGAATTTTCATGGCGATTTGCATGTTTGAATTTATTTTTGGCTGCAATAGAATTGCTCAGTATTAGAATATTGGATATCAGTAATAATTTACAGTTTTAGTATTTGTACCTTGTGTTTAGCCACTCTCATGCAGGGGTGACAAACGGTGCGAATTGGCCCGTCCCGCCCAGCCCCAATTCGCCATTTGGCGAGTCGCGTTGCGACCCGTGGACGAACCCATCTCGTGACTCAATTCATTGGGTATGGGTCCGGGTCGACTTCCATTTTTGCAACCCACAACTCGCCCCGTGTCCCAGTTCGTCTAACCCACCAACTTGCCTCGCCTCGTAACCCGCCTTACCAACCCGTGAATAAAATATTTTTATTTAATTGTTTTCAATTAAACTATTTATTAGTAAACAATTTCATTAAACTTTTAAGTGGAAAATAAATAATTTTTTTGTAAAAAATAGTTTTCAAATACTTTTCAACAAACTATTTTTAAATAAAGCATTTTATTAAACTATTTTTTAGGAATTTTTTTATTAAAAATAAAAATAAGTTTTTGCAAACAACCCGCGGGCTAACTCGTGGGCTAATTCGTCAACCAACCCGCGAGTTAGCCGCCCCGTCCCGCCTCGCCTCGCCCCGCCCCGCACCCACGAATTAGTGGGTTGGGGCGAGTCACCCTATATCTCTTACCGAGTCATGAATTCGTCCCACCCCATCTATTTCCCCGACCCGTCTCGTGGCTCGCCAAAATTCGCCCAACTCGTCAAGGTGGTGGGGCGGGGCGAGCCGCTCCGTTTGACACCTCTACTCTCGTGGTACTTTGTCACTCTGTTAACAACATGTGTGAGTTATTTGGGTAGGATCTATGTTGAGGACCCACAAATACTAGGACCACAAAATTTTTTAGAATTTTAATTGAAAATAAAATGTCATAAATTAATTATATGTAATTGTGTATTTTTCTATGGAAGATAAATTTATAATTATATAGTTGCTATAAGAATATTTTGGATATTTGGTATGTACAGTCAGATCGAAAAATCATAATTTTAAATTTATAATTATCAGTTGCTATCACACTTTAAAAAAATGTTTCATGATATTTTGGTAGTCATGTTGAAAAATCATAATTTTGGAAATTCCTGTCCATTAATTTAGATGCCAATCCAGATCACTTAATTTCGGTATGAATCGGAATATCTATTCACAACTTGCACTCATGTACATATAAGTCAGTGTAAGCCACCCATGCAAATATGCAATGTCATGTATATATTTACGCTCTAAACCGATTAGTTGACCGGATGAAAAGGGCTATGAAATCGAATTCAAATAAAGCCACTTCTATAACTTTGATTAAAAGTTTGGGAAAAAATAAAAAAAAAAAAAACTTTGATTAAAAGTGTCGACAAAAAATAGGGTTTAATGGTTTATGTTTCAATTATGAATGCTACATGATTAAGAATAAGAAATTATTTTTACGTGTAATTAAAAAAAAATACAAAATAGGGTTTACTCTCTCTCTAAATAGATCCTAACACATAATTTTTTTTTTTTTTTTGGAAAAAGATTAATTCAAATCAAAAAAAGGCCATAACCCAGGAAGACTAACACATAAATCCTGCATTGTATAATGTAGATGGGCTTTGGATTTGCATATTACTTTATGAAGTAAACAAATAATTATATGACGTACACAAGAAGAATATATGTTTCTCTTATAAGCAGTTTTTAAAGATCAAAAGGAAAGATATAATAATACTCTGACTTACAGTTTACAGTACTATTTCCCAATGCATGTGAATTAACGTCACGTGAATAGCCCGAGCCCTGTTGTGGAGTAAACATGGCCCACCTCACTTTTTGTGGACGTAAAAGAACACCACGAGAGAGAGAACGGTGGATACTATGCATATTACAGAGAGACAGAGAGAGAGTAGGGTTTTGATGTGAAGAACTGGAGATTATACATATAGAGGGATAGACGCAATGAAAAGGAAGTAGGGTTTTGACCAAAAAACAAAAATATAAATAAAAATAAAAACTTCCCAATAATATACCCCTTTATTCTAGGATTCAGATTTCTATTAGTTATACTTATATGGGAGTAAATTTCGTACGGATGAACCATACTCTATGGAGTTTACGGCAATCAATTGTCATACGGCACATGTATGTGTGTATGTGTGTTGTTTTTATTGACAATATACATCCCACACACGATTTATTCCATGAGATATAGCCTCCACTTTTTTCACGTGGATCTTATGTATTTGGGTAATACTTGGGACACAACCTTCGTACAACTTTCATACAATCTCCCCAAAAGATGTGTCTATCTCTTTCCTATGTCACTGTGGGGTCCAGTGACATCACAGGAGAGAGATAGACACATCTTTTGGGGAGGTTGTATGAAAGTTGTATGAAGGTTGTGTCCCAAATATTACTCTATGTATTTTACATGAGTAATGCTAGATGCACTTTCAGATGTACAATCAAATGTACAACACTGCTTAAAAATATTGGATCTCGTGCTGAAAAGTTTGTACACACAAAAGAGGAGTGCAGAGTGTGTAAGCTTTTCAGCACGAGGTCCAACATTTTTAAGCAGAGTTGTGCATTTAATTGTGCATTTGAGAGTGCATCTAGTATTACTCATTTTACATTGAGTAATATTTGGAGTACAATTAATTTTTTGTTTATAATTTTTATTTTGTGTCTATCTCTCTTTTAGTGGGCATTATGGGGTCACTGGTATTGTGGGATCCATCAAGAGAGAGATAGACACAAAATGAAAATTGTGAACAAAAGGTTGTGACTTTGGTTGTGCCCCAAGTATTACCCTTTTTCATTACATCATCTAGTCAATTCTGTGTTGTCAATTTAGGGAGAAATTATTCATTGTGCCTGTCACGTCACGCCACGTCAGCATAATGACGTGGTGTGATCTCTTAATTTCAATCACATGTATCTCCTACTTTTAGGGGATCATGCCATGTGGTTAAAAATTAATAAATAAAAGAAAATAAAAAATAAACTACCCACCACATGTTATAACCTCCTAGTGTTAGTGGCCACATGGCTCTTTTTTATCGGAGAGATCACATCACGTCATCATATTGATATGGCATAACAGGCTCACTGAATAACTTCTCCAATTTAGGTGTCCTTGTAAATTACATCTTTGTAATTAATGCGAGAATTGTATTTCTAGTAGCACTCATGCTAGTACTCCATTTAAAAAATAAAAAATAAAAAAAAAACCAATGATCTTAGACTTCCAAAAAAAAACTAACGCCATTAAGAGCATCTCCAATGGGCTACCAAATCCACTACCAAAGTCATAAAATGATAGCTCATCAAATTTAACCCACTCCAATGCAAGACCAAATGCTCTACCAAAAAATGACAAAGTCATTTACATTGTCAAATTTGAGAGCTCAAATGACTTTTGTCAAATGAATGGGCCCCACAAATATTTGCAATACCAACGAATATATTTTGTGTTTTTACTTTTATACCCTTTCAAATGTCTATAAATAAAAAACTTGAACCCAATTTTTATATTGTGCTCTTTTGTCCAATTTTATTATTATTATTTTTTTCCTTACAATGGTTGGTTGAGTGTCACCCAAGATCCAATTATTGGTAATTTGCAGTCACAAAATAATTGAGTGTCTCCATCTCCATGATTATGTTTTTTTTTAATTTTTTTTTTTTTATGATTAACGAAAATGTTAAGTTCTTGTTGAATTCATTAAGCCGTAGAGATTCATAGATTAACATTTTATTACAAACATGCATACTAGCATTTAGCAGTATTGTAGGTGAAAGTTGACTACGAGAATGGTTGTTAATCCAAAATTTGATAGTTTGGATGAAATCTACCATTGGAGCAGTGATAATGCCAAAAATTGGTAAGAGTAAAGTAGAGCAATTTAAGGAGAGAGAGAGAGTGAGAGACTATTTTTTGTATGTGGTTCGGCCCTGTTAATGAAGGTACCTACGTCCACGGGTGTGTCTGAGCACGTTCACTAGCAGATCACCGCGCGGGCCTGGTGAGCCAACAAAGAGGGGCGGCACTACCAGTAATACCGGCCGGGTGTATGCGTATAATGGTGAATTATAGAGGCGCTGTGTAGACTACAGAATTGGCTGCCCCCTCAATGGGGGGTGAGTGGTCTCTTTTATAGATGCAAGAGACCTACTCATACATGGATAAGGAAATATAATCCTATTAGGGTGTGATTGACACCAATCAAGTGAGTTTCCTAATTGTATTAGGATTGATTGACATTAATTGTGGGAGTTTCCCAATTGGATTAGGAAATAGATGCACTTTCCATTAGTCTTCTAGCTTGAGTAGGAAACTGCCCATAATTTTGGGCGTATCAGTTGCCCCCCATTTCCAAGATTGGCCAGATGCTATATCGGGGCAAGTTTGGAAATCAGTTTGATGTTACTTGCCACTGTCTGAGTGCTTGTAGAAGCTGCCTCGGGGCTTCTGAGCCTGGTGAGTCCTCGGGAACTGACTGAGAGTTGAGACCCAGCCTAGCTCGGGACCTTTAGGTGCTCGGGAACTGACCGGGAGTTGAGACCCAGTCTAATTCAGAGTCTTTGAATGCTCGGGAAGTGACCGAGAGTTGAGACTCGGCCTACTTCGGAGTCTTTTTTGCTTGAGTTAGCTCCAAGGATGGTTATCTTCTGCCCGTAAACCTTCGTCAAGGCTGTGGGTAGAAGGATTTTACCATGTTGGAAAAGCCGACCTAAAGCGTATTGCTCTAGGGTCCTTTTTACTGTTAGCTCCCCAGGATGGTTGTCTTCCGCCCGGCCAGCCTTCGTCAAGGCTGTTGGGAGAAGAGCTTGACCATGTTGGCAGAGCCGACCTAAATCACGGTGCTTTAGGGTCCTTTTGCTCCTCTATCGTCGGCCAACCTAAGAGATTTTAGTCACCTCTATCGTCGGTCTGGACCTAAGTGGAGTTAATGTCTCTGAGTACTGTAGGTGCTCGGGTTGTCCAAGATTTTGACTTAGTTATCCGCGAGGCCTGTAAATACCCGGTGTGATTACCTGTTTAGTTCACTACGCCATCTTGCCCCCCAAGCTTTCGCTAAGACGAGGGTCTTAAAGAGGCTATGATCTGTAGGTAACCGACCTGGAACATGGTGGTTGCAGGGTCTTTTGAAGCTTGCCATCATCAGCCACCTAGGAGGTTTGCCTCCATCGTCGGTTGGACCTAAGCGAAGCCGGTGCCTCGGTCGTGACCCCGAGGTCTTTAGTGCCTGGGTTCGGAGCCCGAGGTCTTTTAGTGCCTGAGTTCGGAGCTCGAGGTCTTCTTCGTGCCTCGGGGTTAGGCCCGAGGTCTTTGGATGCCTCGGGGTTAGGCCCGAGGTCTTTGTATGCCTCGGGGTTAGGCCCGAGGTCTTTGGAAAGGCTCTCTGACAATCGGCGGAGCTTCATGTGGTGATCAGGCAAGTACCACTGTAGTCAGGCTCATCTAGACCGATGGACAGGAGGTCGGATTAGGGTCGTTGTGCTTCTGACTTCTCTGTGCTGGAGGCAAAGTCGGAACTGTTTGATCCTGACCGATGTGAACTGGAGATCGGGCCGGGGCTGCCAGACTCAGACCGCTGCGAACTGGAGGTCGGGTCGGGGCTGCCGGGCTCAGACCGCCGCGAACTGGAGGTCGGGTCGGGACTGCCGGACCCTGCCTGCTGTGAGCCGAAGGAACTGTCAGAATTCCCGGGCTGATCTCGCTTCCGCTTATTTCTGGAAAACTCGTTGCTTTCTTTTCCGGTGTATTTGGTCTTCAGAAACTCTTCAGTGTCAATGTATTTTCCAACCCTCTCAGAGAGCTCGACCAAAGTTTTTGGTCGGTTTCTGTGGAACGACGCGGCGCACTTGGTGTGTTGAACTCCCGAGCAGAAGGCTATGATGGCGATTGTCTCGTTCAAATTGCGGATTTGAAGCTTCTGTTGGTTGAACCGGTCGGTGAACTCCTTGAGGGACTCATTATTCCGCTGTCTGACTGTCAGTAGCTGCATGTCTGGCTTTGGCCGCTCATACATACCGGCGAACTGGTTGATGAATTGCTCGCTGAGTTGTTTGAAACTGCAGACCGATCGGGGATCCAAGGAGTAGAACCACTGCATGGCCGGGCCTTTCAAAGTGCTGGAGAAGGCTAGGCAGTGTAATTCATCGGAGTTGGTGGCTAGGGCCATCTGAGCCTTATAAGTCCGGACGTGGTCGACCGGGCTTCCTGAGCCGCTGTAGGGATCTAAGTGAGGCTGCTTGAATTTGCGCGGGATGGAGAACCTCGTGATCTGGCTGGAGAACGGTGACTCTGTCTCGGTATTGGCTTGATTCGGAACATACTTTTGACCAAGCTTTTTGGCCACTTCGTCGATCTGTTTCTTCAAGTCCTTGATTTGGGCTTCCATTCCTTCCCGACCGGTATCTGAGAAGCTGGTCGGGTTGGTGGAAGAGGCTTCTTCATGGCAGGGTGTTGTCCTCTGGGATCGGGATCGGCTATGACTCCGGGTAACCGTTCGCCTAGGGACGACTTGGCTCTTGACCGAGTGACCCTGGACTGATTCCCGGGCCATATGCTCCTGCCTTTCCTCTCGGGCAGCACGCCCACGGTTGATGTCTCTGGCATCCTCAACATGGGACAGGTTGGCTCGGGTCCGTTGTCGGGTCAAGATTGGTTCTCGACCGTACGCAATGTTCCCGGGTCGTTTCCCGGCCACTGGAGGATTGCTTTGCTGGGCTAGCAGTGCTTCGATCTGTTGCTGGATTTGACGCTGGCCCTCCAAGAGTTGTGTGAGGGTTGCGGTGATTTGCTCATATGTCGGGACTGCTGCAGTCGACGTCGGGGCCGAAGGAACATCCCGGTCGGACTGCTGCGCAGCCTTCTTTGGTGGCATATTGATCAGTCAAGAATTTGTTGATGAGAAGAATTGTCGTTTCCCACAGACGGCGCCAAACTGATGATGCCAAAAATTGGTAAGAGTAAAGTAGAGCAATTTAAGGAGAGAGAGAGAGTGAGAGACTATTTTTTGTATGTGGTTCGGCCCTGTTAATGAAGGTACCTACGTCCACGGGTGTGTCTGAGCACGTTCACTAGCAGATCACCGCGCGGGCCTGGTGAGCCAACAAAGAGGGGCGGCACTACCAGTAATACCGGCCGGGTGTATGCGTATAATGGTGAATTATAGAGGCGCTGTGTAGACTACAGAATTGGCTGCCCCCTCAATGGGGGGTGAGTGGTCTCTTTTATAGATGCAAGAGACCTACTCATACATGGATAAGGAAATATAATCCTATTAGGGTGTGATTGACACCAATCAAGTGAGTTTCCTAATTGTATTAGGATTGATTGACATTAATTGTGGGAGTTTCCCAATTGGATTAGGAAATAGATGCACTTTCCATTAGTCTTCTAGCTTGAGTAGGAAACTGCCCATAATTTTGGGCGTATCAAGCAGTATTGTCAAAATATAGCTTTTTAGTACTGTAGCAGTGTCAAATTATAGCTTTGAGATGGAAAAAATAACTTTTTGCATTGGAGATGCTCTAAAGAGTTGATATTTCGAGGATTTCTGGTCCAAATTTTAAAGTATCTCAAGACACATTATTGAAATTAGAAAATTATTGGAAAATCCCTACAAGTAACCCTCATAAGTTTAAAACTCTAAAAGGTTTAACCATTTTCTAGAAAGGACAAAAGGAATCTTGTCAGTGCTCACACGGTATAAGTGCACGTACCATAGAAAATTCCATGTGAACATGCCCCTTCACGCGCGCGTTTTTGGTTTTCAGCCACTCACACCGTGTGAGTGGCTGTACCATATCATATCTATTTCGAAAAAGTTTTTTTAAACTTTAAACCCCCGTAACTTTTGATCTACAACTCTGTTTCTTACAAATTTTATACCGTTGGAACCGTGTCGACGAGAGCTACAAAACTAGTACCATTGTTGATATCTTTTGAGCAAAAGAAAAAAACTCGTATTTTTACATACCATGTTCTAAATGAACTTAATAGAATTTTCACATAATATTCGTGTATGGATTATTGATTTTTCACGTAATATTCACATATGCCAAGTTGATATGTTGTGAGGAAAAAAAAAATCGAATTTTCACTTTGTTCTTAAGGAGAGTTTTAGTGAAATTTCACAATAATTTTGCATTTATTTGGGTTGAAAAACTATGTTTTATAATTTATTTGTGAAATTTGATTTTTTTTTTAAACGAAATATGCATTGTTTAATATGAAAGTGAAAAAAAGAAGAAGTGAAATTTCACTTGGCATATATGAATATTAAGTGAAATTTCACTGAACTTGTACATGAATATTAAGTGAAATTTTACTTAAATTGACACTTGAGCGATTTTTTAACAAAGTAAGTATCAAATTAGATCTAAACTATAGAGAGTTACTTCTAGCAACTTTTGGAATAGTTAGTGAATTTTCACTTGACCTACTAAGTGAAATCTCACTGAACGAGTACACAAATGTTAAGTTTAACTTCAAGTTTTTCAGGAAAAAGGCATGTACAGGTTCAGTGAATTTTCACTTAATATTTATGTATGCCAAATTTATATGTTTTGATATAAAAAAAATTAAAAAAAGACGAATAGCAATAAAGTCATTGCTACCTCATTAAGGCTTAGTTTGGCCCCCATTTTGGTGCTTTTCCTTTTTTAAAACACAATTTCATGTTAATTCATTTGGTAACTAGTTTATGAGCTTTGCAAAAATCGAACTTAGGATTTTTTTGGGGAGAGCTTTTCATATTTTTCATGTATTCAGTGAAATTTCACTTAATATTTTATGTATATCCAGTGAAATTTCACTTAATATTTTATTTAAGTGAAATTTCACTTATTATTTATGTATGTAAAAACATGAAAATCTTTTTTCTCAAAACATATCAACAATAAAGTTAAAAAAAAAGACGAATTTTAACAAGAATTCCTGCATTTGTTTTGGTTGATAATTTGAGTTTTATAATTGATTATGAAATTTGCTTATTTTAACAAAATATGTATTGTTTAAAAAAAAAAAAAACAAATCACCATGCCAACATGAATATTTAGTGAAATTTCATTTAACTCATGAACATTAAGGCTTAGTTTGGCCCCCATTTTGGTGCTTCTTCTTTTTTAAAGCACAATTTCATGTTAATTCATTTGGTAACTAGTTTATGAGCTTTGCAAAAATTGAACTTAAGGCTTTTTTTGGAGAGCTTTTAAAAGCTTTAGAATTGAGTGAAATTTCACTTAATATTTTATGTATAACAAGTGAAATTTCACTTATTATTCATGTATATAAAAATATGAAAAAAAATTTATCAAAACATATCAACAATGGTACTAGTTTTGTAGCTCTCGTCGACACGATTCCAACGGTATAAAATTTGCGAAAAATGGAGTTATAGGTCAAAAGTTATGGATGTTTAAAGTTTAAAAATATTTTTCGAAATTATAAATACTACAGTACGCTGCTCGCACGGTGCGAGCAGCCTATGGGCGAGTGGGCGCGCGTGGCGCGCGTGGGGGCTGAATTCAAGTACAAGATTTTTTATGGTGCGCGCATTTATACTGTATGAGCACTGATTTAGATTCCTTTTGTCCTTTTTAACAAATGGTCAAACAAATTGGAGTTTGAAACTTATAAGAGTTACTTTTAGGATTTTCTAATAATTCCCCCTATTGAAATTTGGTAAATACAATTTCTTTTTCTTTATCGCATTAATGATGCTTTGTTTTCCAAATTTTGCATTTCAAGTATTTTTTTTTAATAGAAACAAAATAATTCTGTGTAATTTTTTTGTATAAAATAATCTAGGGGCAGCTGGCCACATCTCTTGTAACCTCCCCCCCCCTTCCCTTTTCCTCATAGTTTTTCAATCTTTAAATGCCATAACTCTCAAACTCTCAAACTACAAGTCGATTTTCGATAAATTTTATATATCCGTGATTTACAAAACAAAGTCTACACAACCATATTCATATTGGCTAAAAAAAACCTTGTTTTACAAAAACAAATGTTATTTTGCAGCTCCCACACGGATACTGAAACACTATTTGTTTGTTTTTTTTTTGTTTTTTTTTGTCAAATCAACAATTTCATTGCGTAAATCTCGAAAAAATAACCTAAATAAAAAAATCGTCCAAAACGGCCACAGGATCGCAGAGTTATAGCCATTTTAGCAAATATCACTGTCATTATAGTGCTATCAGGTAATAACAGTGACACTTGTTCAAATCAACCAAAAGCAAATTTATGGTCAATTTTTATATATTATTGTCTTTACGATACTGTCCAAGTAAAGACATATCATCAAATTCCTAAAAAAAATAAAAAATTGAACAAGGTGTTTTTAAACTTGTTTTTGATTTATAGGAATTTCATAAAGCAAGAGTTCCAGCTTTTGATTAACACACCCCTTAATAAGGATTCCGAATAGGAAAAGGTTTCGTTTGATTTCACGCAAATTACATATGGTTCATATACACTTTTGCTATAATAATTGGATGCATAATCCGTGTGGCATACATGCAAAAGCCACACGTTATGACGATTTGTAGCATTCTATACTCGGTTGGAAATGTAATTTTTGAAAACAAAAAAAGGGTAAATTTATTCACATGCACTTACCTTTCTTGCTCTTTTCACCCTCAATTTATTGAATTTTGAAGCTTTAGTCATAGTTCTCTCAAATTCAAACGCATGCTACCTGTGTGAACTTAAAATGTATTTTTTTAAAGTTAAATCTTGTATAAGGCCGATTGTGACTCTTTTATCGAATTAAGAGACTGATTGCTAATATAGATGCTAAGTGATTGGTTCAAAGTTGATCGGGCTGACTCACTCAGATTGACCATCATCTCATCGGCCCATTACACAAAGTGGGCCCTGCTTCAATGTGGCTATATTACGTTGTCATAGGGCTTGCACTATTATTCACTCGGACTGATCACCATTTGATCGAGCTAACTAATATACAAATTCGGACTTACATACCGATTGTATAAATTATTGCCAGCTAATTTGTTTAAATGTGGTAGGGCCGAATAAGATTTGCTCGGGCTAACTAAAATATCTATGTTCGGCTGCCCGCTATTTGCTCGGGCTGATAAGCATATTTAATTTTGCTATTTCGTGCCACTTCTGGCCGATTGGAAGGAAAATATTATAATTAGTGGGCCCCATCTGTCACGCCCCGAAGCAGCATAAATAGAGAAAAATAAATTTCCTTTATGGGTCCATAAGGAATGACAGGTGAAAGTCACTAATAATCCACACCACGCAGTACTAGTCCAAAAAAAAACAACAGTAATCAACTGAAAATAGCACAAAGTGCTAACTATTACAAACTATCAGAGTATGGTCCACAGGATCACAACAGGTCTGAAGACAACAAATGCCCAAGTACCCATTAACAAAAGTTTAACAGAACAACTGAAATTAAATCTAATTATAACATCTTCAGTCTTCAACTGGCATAAGGATAATCTTTCCTGGCGTAATCGTCATCGGTGGGGCCCTCCTCTGGATAACACTCATCAGTGTACTGGTCATCACCTGTAAAACAAGGGGCAGGATATTCTGGACGGGGAATGTCCAGGCAATAAAAAGGCCGTCAGCTTACTGAGAGCTGAGTGAGCACAAACTAACGAGGTACCAGTTATCTGAAGTAAACACAAGCTTATAAAAACACGAATTAACATCTTATTATAAAAAAAAAAAACATTATCTTGTTCCTCTATTCATTCTTGTAAACCGACCCTTACCGTCTTGTTACCCAAATACCGAACTCAACAGACTCTGATGTCATGAACAGACTCAATCGTTTAACTCTAGGGATACACCCTTATTCTGTCCATCGCTTTTAAGAACAATGGTCCTGTTCACCGCATGTCATGGACTCCACGTCAGTCTGTCCCCAGCTTTTAAGAACAATGGTCCTGTTCACCGCATTTCAGGGATATAACGTTTCGAACAAGGCATATCAATCTATTGCCACGACTTAACGTCATCTACTAGTGATCCCAGCTCACCGCTTTTAAGAACCATGGTCCGGTTCACCGCTTTTAAGAGCATATCACAGATCATCCAGTCTATCTTAAGACTTCTTGGTCCAGCTCACCGCTTTTAAGAACCATGGTCCGGTTCACCGCTTTTAAGAGCATATCATGACCAATCATCCATCCACGTACCATTCCCGGAACTTACCAAACCTACTTACGTTCCATTCTAACATCGACACATGACAATTCCCAATGTGGCTTGACTACTCTGATTAAAAGAAACGGATATCGAACTCATATCAGGAACAACACGTCAACCCACGTCTTCATATTACTTTTTATTCATTATCCATAAATCTTCGGTGTCACATTTCTCCTGTCTACCCCATAATCGCATAATGGAATTCCCGAATCAGAAATCGAACAACTAAACCTCTTATATAATAAACAGGCAAAGGAAACCATGTACTGATCATGTCAATCGATTGGAACAAAAGTTCAATCGATTGGAACAAAAGTTATATCAATCGATTGAGAAACATGTCAATCGATTGGGATGTCAATCGATTGAAATCCCATTCAATCGATTGGGATGCAACTGATGTCAATCGATTGAGAAATATGTCAATCGATTGGAACAATGTCAATCGATTGAAATCCTATTCAATCGATTGGGATGCAACTGATGTCAATCGATTGAGAAATATGTCAATCGATTGGTACTACGTCTTCTCCAGCAGATTGTAAAAACAGCATATATAAACGTGCACTACATGCATTTAACTCATCTAAACATCGTAATAACTTGCATAAACATCACATAAAGAGACCAAGTGAGTTAGAACTCACTTAGGGTGCGTTTGGGTGTGTTTTCAAAGCTTGAAACCTTCAAACTCTTTCTCTCTTTCTCCTCTTCTCTGTCCAGCCCTCTCTCTGTCTCCTCCTTCTTCTTTCTTCTTCTTTCTGCTTCTTCTCCTTCCTCCCAGCTGCCACGGCAGTGAGTGTGTGTGTGGAGTGTATATATGTGTAGATATAGAGATATATATATATATGTATGTGTATATATCTCACAAGAGGTATATATCTCTCTCTCTCAAGCTGCCAAAGTGACCCAAGGCCACAAATGGACGAGTATATATAGGGGTATGGGAGTGCCACGCGTTTAAAGCTGAAGGAAAGAAGAAAACATTTCTCAGGTTATGTCAATCGATTGAGACACCAGTCAATCGATTGGTAATAGATATTTGTAGTCAATCGATTGGAAACAATGTCAATCGATTGGGATCATGTCAATCGATTGGAAATGTTGACACATCATCACTTTTAGTCGGTTGAATATCAATCGATTGGGATACTTATCAATCGATTGGTATCAGAAAAGTGTCAATCGATTGGGAATATGTCAATCGATTGGTATCAAAATTCACCAAAAGGAAGAGAAAGTTTATACGAATATAGAAATGAAATACCGGGTCTTATTAAAATACCAAAATACAGGGTATTACATCATCCACCACTCAACAAAAGATTTCGTCCTCGAAATCAAAAGCAACAAGGTCTAAAACAAAAACGAAAACTTCTCGCGCATCTCTGACTCTAGTTCCCACGAAGCTTCTCCTTTATCATGATGTTTCCACTGAATCTTGACTAACGGAATCTCTTTGTTCCTGAGTTTCTTGATTCCTCGATCTAGAATACGAACAGGTCCGTCATTGAACGTAACGTCGTTGTTGACTTCGATATCCTCAAAGTTGATCTCATGCGCTGGGTTGTGAACACACTTCCTCAGCATACTGATGTGAAAAACGTTGTGCACTCCTGACATCTTTGGTGGCAACGCAAGGCGATAAGCAACTTTTCCAACACGCTCCAGAATCTCGAATGGTCCGATGAAACGTGGCGATAACTTGCCCCTTTTCTGACCAAATCTGACGATTCCTCGAACAGGTGAAACCTTGAGTAATACGTGATCTCCAATGGCAAACTCCAAGTCTTTGCGTCGCTTGTCAGCATAACTCTTGTATCTGGTCTGGGCTGTCTTCATCTTCTCACGTACGACTTGAATCTTCTCACTGGTTTCCCGTACCATCTCTGGCCCAAGAAGTTGACTATCTCCGACTTCGGTCCAACATAGCGGCGATCGGCAAGGTCTTCCATACAAAGCTTCGAATGGTGCCATATCTATGCTCGAATGATAACTATTATTATAGGCGAACTCAATCAGAGGTAAGTGTATCTCCCAAGAACTCTCAAAATCAATGACACAAGCTCGTAACATATCTTCCATCACTTGATTAACTCGTTCCGTCTGTCCATCTGTCTGTGGATGAAAAGCTGAACTCAAGTTCAATGTCGTTCCCATCGCTGTCTGGAGACTCTTCCAAAATTCCGCAGTAAAGCGCGAATCTCTGTCTGACACAATAGATACAGGCACTCCATGTAATCGTACAACGTGTTGTAGATACATTCGGCTCAAACGTTCTACTGAGTACGTCATGCTATAGGCAATAAAATGTGCCGTCTTAGTAAGTCGATCCACGATTACCCAAATAGCATCGTGATTCTGCTGTGACTTCGGCAATCCTACCACAAAATCCATGGTTATGTGTTCCCATTTCCATTGAGGAATAGGTAACGGCTGTAGAAGTCCAGGTGGTTTCTGATGTTCTGCCTTTACTTGTTTACAAGTAAGACACTGAGCTACATACTCTGCCACATCTCTCTTCATTCCTTCCCACCAAAAATTTCTCTTCAGATCCTTGTACATCTTTGTACCTCCAGGATGAATAGTCATCCGTGACTTATGAGCTTCATCCAATATGTCTTTTCGGAGACTTCCTTCGTCAGGTACACAGAGTCTACCTTTACATCGTAAGGCTCCGTCTGTACTTATACTCCAGACTTCTGGTTCCTTGGCTGATATCTTGGCAAACCATAACTTCAAATCTTCTGTTGTCTGTTGAGCCTCTATGATACGACTGATTAAAGTCGGTTGTACCATCAGACATCCAAAATGTTGTCCTTTCATTGGCTCCACTGGCTGAAGATCAAATTCAGCAATTTCTTCCAATGCTCTCCATTCTCTAATTAGTAATGCAGCGATCACTAGCCGAGGTTTACGGCTCAAAGCATCTGCTACTACGTTTGCTTTGCCGGGATGGTATTGCAAAGAAAAGTCATAGTCTTTGAGTAACTCCATCCATCTCCGCTGTCGCATATTCAACTCCTTTTGAGAGAACAAATACTTCAGACTCTTATGATCGGAAAATAAGTCAAACTTTTCTCCATAGAGATAGTGTCTCCAAATTTTCAATGCAAACACTATTGCTGCTAATTCCAGATCATGCGTAGGATAATTTTTCTCATGTACCTTCAATTGTCTTGATCCATACGCGATAACATTTCCATCTTGCATAAGCACACATCCAAGTCCTTGGTACGATGCATCACTGTAGATCACGTACTTTTCTCCACTCTTAGGTAATGCGAGTACTGGTGCAGAAGTCAATCTTTCTTTTAACTCCTGAAATGCACCCTCATGCTTGTCTGTCCATTCATACTTCGTCTCTTTCCTTGTTAAATTCGTCAAGGGTCCTGCTATCTTGGAAAATCCTTCTACGAATCTTTTGTAATATCCTGCTAAACCCAGAAAACTTCTGACTTCGGTCGCATTCGTCGGTCTGTTCCAGGTTAAGACTGCATCAATCTTAGATGAGTCTACCGAAATACCTTCCTGAGATATAACGTGTCCCAAGAATTTGACTTCCCGTAGCCAAAACTCACACTTGCTGAACTTTGCATACAACTTGCTATCTCGAAGTGTCTGCAAGGCAACCAGTAAATGCTCCTTGTGATCCTCTTCTGTCTTTGAGTAGATCAGTATATCATCAATGAACACAATAATGAATTTATCCAGATATAGTCTGAATACTCTATTCATCAAGTCCATAAATACTGCTGGCGCATTCGTCAATCCAAAAGGCATAACTAAAAACTCGTAATGCCCGTATCTTGTCCTGAATGCAGTCTTCGATACATCCTCTGATCGAACTAACAGCTGGTGATATCCAGAACGCAGATCGATTTTGGAAAAGATCCTTGATCCTTGTAACTGGTCGAATAGATCATCTATCCGAGGTAACGGATATCTATTCTTAATCGTAACCTTGTTCAACTCCCTGTAGTCTATACAGAGTCGAAGTGTTCCGTCCTTCTTCTTTACAAACAGAACTGGTGCTCCCCAAGGCGACGTACTCGGACGAACAAATCCTAGATTCTCGAGTTCTTGAACTTGCTTCTTTAGTTCTAACATCTCAGTTGGTGCCATTCTGTATGGAGTCTTAGAAATAGGCAATGTATCAGGTACTAATTCCACACAGAAGTCTATTTCTCTTTTCGGTGGAAGTCCTTTAATATCCTGAAATACATCCTGAAAGTCTCGTACAATAGGAATTTGATCCATCGTAAGCTCCGTACTTGTACTAATGATCGTAGCCAAACTACTCGTAAGAAACAGGTCGCTTGTCGGTTGATAATGAAATCTGATCGTCGGCTTTCCTTGTATTGGAAATACAATCGTCCTAGTAGGGCAATCCAGATTGGCATTGTACTTAGTTAACCAATCCATCCCTAGGATAACATCAAATTCTGACATTGACAGAACTACCAAGTCTGCTGGAAGATTCCTATCTCCCAAAGTCAATGGGCAATCTCTACACACTTTACTCAACTTAACTGTCACTCCCAATGGTGACACAGCATTCAGTGTTGACTCAAGTGTCTGGGGTTCTAAACCCAATTGACGCACAATCTTAACAGCAATAAAAGAACGTGCGGCTCCAGTATCAAATAAAGCTTTAACTGGACTATGAAAGAGTACAAGTGTACCTTCCAAATGTTGCTGCTCATCAGCATTAAAGCCTGCTTCTTCTGGAATAATAGCGTTCATCCTCGTCTGATCAGGAGGTCCTTGAATTCCTTGCACTGGTGCCCCGTAGTATCCTCCTCGTGGTGCACGACAATCCTTGCTCAAGTGTCCTGGTTTGTTGCAGTTGCGGCAGACGATATCTGGCCTGCGATTAGGTCTGAAGACGGTGCAGTTCCTTGCAATATGTCCGGGCTTTCCACAGTTAAAACATCCTCCATTATTACTTGGCGGGGCTGTTAGTAATGCCTGCGGCTGTAGTCCTCGCTGTTGATTTTGCTGGGGTTGATTATAACTCTGCTGAGGTTTCCTGGCTCCTTCCCAGATTCTCTTATTTCCTTGAAAATTTTCCTGAGGTCTCCATCCTTGGGTATTTCTTGGTGGTCGATTAGGAAAATTTCTCTGTTGAAACCCTCGTGACAACTGAGGTCGATTTGTCTGTGATTGTTGTACTGGATTAGCATCCTTTTCTAATCCTGTAGCAAATCTAACAATTTCCTCATACGACTGGTTCAGATGACCAACCATCATATGTCTAAGGTGGGGTTTCAGTCCTTGGTGAAATCTCTTTACCTTCTTTTGCGGCGTGTCTATCATGTGCTGAGCAAATCGGGATAAACGCTCGAACTGTGTTGTGTATTCCCGTACATTCCATCCTCCTTGGATCAAATTGAGAAAGTTCCTTTCCTGTTGATCTCTCTCATCTTCTGGAAAATACTTATCCAAAAATCTGCCTTTGAATGTCTCCCATGGCATAGCTCTAGCGGCATCGATCCCAACAGTGGCTTGCTCAGCTTCCCACCAATCTGCGGCGGCATAGGTGAGCTGAAACGTAGCAAGGCGACGTTTCTCTTGTTCATTGCATTCCAATGCTCCAAATATTAACTCCATCTCTCTTATCCATTGCTCTGCCTTCCATGGTTCTGTTAGTCCATCAAACTTTTCGGGACGTAGCCCACGAAAATTTGCTAACAGCTTATCTCCAGTCTGTCTTGGTGGCGGGGGTACAAAAGGTCTCTGGTGGGTGGAGTGATTATATGTATCCCCCACATGCTCCATCCTCTGCATAAATGTTTCAAAAATTCCCGTTGGATCCATCCCTTCCGGTATAGGTGCTCCATTACGTGCTTGGTGATTTCTCAAGGGTCCTACCATGATGATAACGAGTATCGCCTACAAACGACATATTGATCAGCTGAAAGTCTTCTCGTAGAAACGAACTCAAGATAGAACAAGAACAGTAAAACTAACCATTCTACTAAACAACACATCACAACGCAATAACCAAATAACAAAAGTACTGCTCGTATATATATATATATATATATCAAAAGATGTACCGTATAGTACACACTAGTCAAACCGTGTACCATATGGGACAAGAGTTACAACAACTAAAGTCAGCTAATACTATACAAAGCTATGGTCAATAGCTATCTCTCAAGCTCCCAAAAATCTAGTGGACAACATGTCCTAATATAAACTAACAAAATCTACACCCTGCCGATCCTGACTCAAAAGTCGTCAGCATCTGATCCTGCTGGTGGTGCCTCGTCCTCTGGGTCTATATCCATCTCCTCGAGTGGATCATCCTCAACTGGTGCGACAAGATCTCCAACTACTACCCCTATATCCCAATCCTCTATCATCTCTGCATCATCGTCCTCCATCACGTCTACTATCGCCTGGTTAGCGACATCAACAGCTACTGCAGCGAATCCGTCGGCTATATCAAGAGCTCCTGCTATAGCTATCTCTCCCATAACAAAATCTGCTGGCTGTGCTACCATCTGAGCTATCCATCCTACTGCCATATCGGCCATGGCTGCCATATGCATAATGGGTCCAGCTGGTATCTGAAGCACAACTGGTACCTCTGGCACAACTATCTCCTCGGGGTCATCCTCCTCATCTACTACTACGTCTGCCTCAATAGCCTCTGGGTCTGGTACTGGATCCTCTGGCTCAAACTCTGGCTCCTCGGGGTCATCCTCAGGTTCATCATCATCTGCATGCTCATCCTCTACTGGGTCCTCGTCATCTATCGGCTCCTCCTCTCCATCTCCGTCCATGTCCTCATCGGGATGCTCATCCTCAGGCTCTAGATCCTCCTCATCCTCAATCGGCTCAGGCTCTGGCTCTGGCTCTGGGACGGGTACTGGTGATGGTGGGGCTGCTGGAGCTGCTGCTGGTGCAGTCACAGGCTCTGGCGGACCAGCTACAATGGCTCTCAACTCAATCTCATCCATCTCTGGCTTACTCAAAACTAGTCGTAACATCTCCTGGCAAATGTCTCTACCGACCCTCGCTAAGTGGTAAGCATCCATGCGCATCTGTGTCGGGTGAGTACTCCTGGTCACATAAAGTGCTCTCCACATGTCCTCCTCTAAATGTCGACTAGCTATCTGGCACACACGCTCACGATAAAACTCTGGGTCAGCTGGCTCCACGGTATCTCCATGGATAATATGTCCTCCATAAGCATCGGTAACAAACAGGTGAAACTCCGGATCCATGCTATCCTGCAAAGGAAACTATCTATCGTCAGGAAGACGAACTTATCTTACACTCATATCTCATCTCAAAGAATCTTAACAACACTAGGACCAGATGGTGTGGAAATACTTAGTGAACAAAAGTATCACAACCTAGAGTACAAAACACAGGCTCTGATACCAAAAATCCTGTCACGCCCCGGAGCAGCATAAATAGAGAAAAATAAATTTCCTTTATGGGTCCATAAGGAATGACAGGTGAAAGTCACTAATAATCCACACCACGCAGTACTAGTCCAAAAAAAAACAACAGTAATCAACTGAAAATAGCACAAAGTGCTAACTATTACAAACTATCAGAGTATGGTCCACAGGATCACAACAGGTCTGAAGACAACAAATGCCCAAGTACCCATTAACAAAAGTTTAACAGAACAACTGAAATTAAATCTAATTATAACATCTTCAGTCTTCAACTGGCATAAGGATAATCTTTCCTGGCGTAATCGTCATCGGTGGGGCCCTCCTCTGGATAACACTCATCAGTGTACTGGTCATCACCTGTAAAACAAGGGGCAGGATATTCTGGACGGGGAATGTCCAGGCAATAAAAAGGCCGTCAGCTTACTGAGAGCTGAGTGAGCACAAACTAACGAGGTACCAGTTATCTGAAGTAAACACAAGCTTATAAAAACACGAATTAACATCTTATTATAAAAAAAAAAACATTATCTTGTTCCTCTATTCATTCTTGTAAACCGACCCTTACCGTCTTGTTACCCAAATACCGAACTCAACAGACTCTGATGTCATGAACAGACTCAATCGTTTAACTCTAGGGATACACCCTTATTCTGTCCATCGCTTTTAAGAACAATGGTCCTGTTCACCGCATGTCATGGACTCCACGTCAGTCTGTCCCCAGCTTTTAAGAACAATGGTCCTGTTCACCGCATTTCAGGGATATAACATTTCGAACAAGGCATATCAATCTATTGCCACGACTTAACGTCATCTACTAGTGATCCCAGCTCACCGCTTTTAAGAACCATGGTCCGGTTCACCGCTTTTAAGAGCATATCACAGATCATCCAGTCTATCTTAAGACTTCTTGGTCCAGCTCACCGCTTTTAAGAACCATGGTCCGGTTCACCGCTTTTAAGAGCATATCATGACCAATCATCCATCCACGTACCATTCCCGGAACTTACCAAACCTACTTACGTTCCATTCTAACATCGACACATGACAATTCCCAATGTGGCTTGACTACTCTGATTAAAAGAAACGGATATCGAACTCATATCAGGAACAACACGTCAACCCACGTCTTCATATTACTTTTTATTCATTATCCATAAATCTTCGGTGTCACATTTCTCCTGTCTACCCCATAATCGCATAATGGAATTCCCGAATCAGAAATCGAACAACTAAACCTCTTATATAATAAACAGGCAAAGGAAACCATGTACTGATCATGTCAATCGATTGGAACAAAAGTTCAATCGATTGGAACAAAAGTTATATCAATCGATTGAGAAACATGTCAATCGATTGGGATGTCAATCGATTGAAATCCCATTCAATCGATTGGGATGCAACTGATGTCAATCGATTGAGAAATATGTCAATCGATTGGAACAATGTCAATCGATTGAAATCCTATTCAATCGATTGGGATGCAACTGATGTCAATCGATTGAGAAATATGTCAATCGATTGGTACTACGTCTTCTCCAGCAGATTGTAAAAACAGCATATATAAACGTGCACTACATGCATTTAACTCATCTAAACATCGTAATAACTTGCATAAACATCACATAAAGAGACCAAGTGAGTTAGAACTCACTTAGGGTGCGTTTGGGTGTGTTTTCAAAGCTTGAAACCTTCAAACTCTTTCTCTCTTTCTCCTCTTCTCTGTCCAGCCCTCTCTCTGTCTCCTCCTTCTTCTTTCTTCTTCTTTCTGCTTCTTCTCCTTCCTCCCAGCTGCCACGGCAGTGAGTGTGTGTGTGGAGTGTATATATGTGTAGATATAGAGATATATATATATATGTATGTGTATATATCTCACAAGAGGTATATATCTCTCTCTCTCAAGCTGCCAAAGTGACCCAAGGCCACAAATGGACGAGTATATATAGGGGTATGGGAGTGCCACGCGTTTAAAGCTGAAGGAAAGAAGAAAACATTTCTCAGGTTATGTCAATCGATTGAGACACCAGTCAATCGATTGGTAACAGATATTTGTAGTCAATCGATTGGAAACAATGTCAATCGATTGGGATCATGTCAATCGATTGGAAATGTTGACACATCATCACTTTTAGTCGGTTGAATATCAATCGATTGGGATACTTATCAATCGATTGGTATCAGAAAAGTGTCAATCGATTGGGAATATGTCAATCGATTGGTATCAAAATTCACCAAAAGGAAGAGAAAGTTTATACGAATATAGAAATGAAATACCGGGTCTTATTAAAATACCAAAATACAGGGTATTACACCATCAATTTGGTTTCATGCTTTGAAGAGGAACAAGTTTGGACATCTCAACCGGACTGGTCACTTTGCTTCAACCGGTCTAACTTCAAGGGCATTCAGTTGGGTTCAGTCTCGGGCTGGTTATTGTTGGCTCTAATTCAATCAGCTTTGGGAAGTATTTGTCACGCCCAGCAGTAGCAAAAATAGAGAAAATAAATTCCTTTTTGGACCCGTAGGCCATGACAGTTGAAAGTCACCATATTGTCCATAACCAAAGTCAAACCATCAGAGTAATGATGTAAACCACGCATTGGAAAGTTCTAAGGTTGATATATATAATCAGAGTTCAATACTAACTATTACAAAACCAAAGTGTTTGCAGAAAATATAAATAAAACATTACAGCAACATATGCCGATTACAAACTTAACTATTACAACAGTCTCTAAAAACATAAGCATAAACTATCAACAGCAAGGTCCAAGTCTTTAGCTTGCGTAGTAGTCATCTCTAGCATAGCCTCCATCATCGTATGCTCCCTCCTTGTAGCCCCTATCCATGTATGCATCTCCTGAATACTCATAACTAGGGGTGTCCACGGGTCGGGTGAGTCGGGTTTAGCCCTCACCCGATCATCCACCCGAATAGCAGTCGGATTAGACCTTCTCCACCCGTGATCCACTCATCATCCATCGGGTTCGGGTGAGTTCGGGTTCGGGTGGTTTCGGGTTGGGTCGGGTGAAACCCGACTAAAAACAACAAAGTGAAGAAAAATTGTACAATGTAAAGAACAACTAAAATTCTGAGGAACAACAATTATAGATCTGTAAAATAAAAACAATTATACATTCAGTTAAGTAAAAACAACAATGTGTAAATGATAGATCTGTAAACCAAAAAAAAAGCACACACACACAAATTGTAGATATGAAGAAAAACTTAAGAACAATCGCTATAGAGTTGTAAAACACACACAAATTATATACATACATATATATACATGCACATTCAAAGTTTTATTGCATAGTCTGTAATTAAAAAATAATTTTTTTAATCATGTTGTGTACAGTCGGGTCGGGTCGGGTCGGGTGTAGTCGGGTGTTTGAAGGGAGAAACCGACATCCATCCGAAACATGTTCGGGTTTGACTTGTAAAACCCGTGACTCAACCAAACAGTCACGGGTGGGGTCGGGTGGGGTCGGGTTCGGTCGGGTGGGGTCGGGTTTGGTCGGGTTCGGTTTTTGTTGGACAGCCCTACTCATAACCCTGGCCAGCTGGACGTCGAATATCCAGCGGCATAAACGCTGTCAGCTACGAAAGCCGAGTGAATGCAAATACTACCAGAGTATCTATAGATATGTAGTATATAATGACATCAATAAAAGGATCATCTCATCGTTCGTATGCATGTATGCACCAACTCAATATCTAACAATAGATATCGTCCCAATCTCCCGATACATAACATAGACTCTTGGGTCCACATTAATCAGACACGTAGTCCCATACCTACGGTCTGTTCACTCTTGACACGCAGTCCCATATAATCTAGCCAAATGCCCCGATATACTTTAGCCAACACACCCCATATGTTACTCTGGCCAACTCGCCCATGATGTTACACTGGCCAACTCGCCCATGATGTCACACTGGCCAACTCGCCCATTTTGTTACACTGGCCAACTCGCCCATGATGTTACACTGGCCAACTCGCCCATTTTGTTACACTGGCCAACTCGCCCATGATGTTACACTGGCCAACTCGCCCATGATGTCACACTGGCCAACTCGCCCATTTTGTTACACTGGCCAACTCGCCCATGATGTTACACTGGCCAACTCGCCCATTTTATTACACTGGCCAACTCGCCCATGATGTTACACTGGCCAAATCGCCCATGATGTTACACTGGCCAACTCGCCCATGATGTTACAGAACATTACGGCCCTATATCATACGATCTTCGTGACCGCATTTGTACGTACCAATCATAAATAGTATCGACCATTGTGGTTGATAGACTCACTACTATGCATGTCGGCTTTTCAATCTCATTATTATCTCAACATTAACCAAAGGGTTCCACGTTTCAATGCATTAAGTCCATTATTCCACGTATGTATTATTCCCATGCAGTTCTCTAACATCAATATATGATAATAAACAGGTTAACAGTTCATTAGATATAAAACAACTAAACAATTAACATTCTATTAAGTTCGATCGATTGAACTAAGTTCGATCGATTGAAAGCAGTAATATTCCATAATTGAACTGGACCTTTCCCGTACGTTCGGGGTCCGCTCTTTCTTTCACGCCAAAACATATATAAACATACATATCTACGCTACTAAGTGAGTATAGGCACTCACCGGTAAAGACGGTGACGCCGGCGAGTTCGGGGTGGTCGTGGGTGGTCTCGGGGTATCTCTCTCTCTCTTCTTCTTCTTCTCCGTTCTCTCCTTCTGCTCCTCGTAGGGTCGGGGTTGCGGTGTGATTTGGGATTTCTTCCTTTCCTTTCTTTTCTTTTCTTTCTCCTTCACTCTCTCGGCTAACTCTCTATTATTATTTTTCCCTTCCTTTCTACAACTAATGGGAGGGGTTTTTATAGGGAAAGGGGGAAGGCCACCAATATGTATATATATATATTATACACAACACCTCACAAGACACCTCATAGGACACCTCACAAAACACTCAAGCACATGACACCTCATAGGACACCTCACAGGACACCTCACAAAACACTCAAGCACATGACACCTCATAGGACACCTCACAGGACACCTCACAAAACACTCAAGCACATGACACCTCATAGGAGTTGTTTGGGGGTTTGGCTTTGGATATAAGCATGGTTTGGGGAAACACATGTATAATTACGGGTTCCGAAATAATATTAACTACAGTGGAAATCTAGTTAGGTAAATATTATCTTTCATTATAATTTTTATTCTTGTAATAGTATTAAATAATATAATTTAAAAGTCGTATATTTACAGAAAATGTCGTAAAAATACAAAAACGGATATTTTCTCAAAATGACTAAAATCGAGATATCTTCTAAATAGAGAATAAAAACTCTTAACTTTCAATACGAATAGCAAATCATTTAACCATACGCAACTTTTTCCAAAAATTATATTTTCAGTTCATGACTTACAAAATTGTGAAAAAGACCAAAATACCCCTGTGACCAATTTTCGCTAAAATTGCACACGAAGTGTAAATCGTCAATTTAAACATGAAAATACGAGTTACTATAGTATTAATCCCTATAAATTCTCTATATAATAATACTATCATATATGTGATAAGGGATAATATTACAAGATATGGAAATATATTATCAGGTTTAATTGGGAAGATAATATATCAAGATATTATCTGATTAGGAAGTATATATCTTTATATATCTATTTTACTTGGAGAGAAAGGTAGTCGAATGAAGCCAACATGTGGACCAGATACAAGATATAAATATATATATATATATATATCAAGATATGGAAGGTTTAAGAGCAGTTTATGGAGATAAATCTGGTATTTTTTACCAGATTATTATTCATCAGATTTCTTACCTTATTTAGAAGAGCTCCATGGCCGCTATAAATAAGCAGGTCAGCCAACCATTGAAGGCACCCCTCGTCATCCCGAAAACCGCATCCAAAGCATTCTTTTAGCATTCTAACAATTTCTTGTAATGCCTTTTCCTTTCAATAAAATAAAAATTCAGCTATTTATTTAATTTCTGTTATTTCCTTTTCATCACTTGTCTGACTTGTATGCTTCAATACTGCCATAGGACTTTAAGTGGGGGTACTTTCCTACTCACTTTTCACAATCGCCCGTTAGAAGTTAGATTTTCAAACCTTGTGTATCACTCACATAAGTTGTTTTAGGAAATTTTATTTTTATAATTTTGGGTCTACCTCACAAGGCTCTGGCACGCCTGAACCAATAACTATAGCAAACAATTTGGCACGCCCGGTGGGACAGCAAAGTGATGAACCATGTTCACCGAAGCATGGCTGCAGTTCTACAACAACCAAATTGGTTGGCGTAATAAAGAAATAGGCCAACTTCAACAGCAAATTTATCGTCTCAATAATGATAAATCTACTACTTATGAGGCTTTATGGCAAAGGCCGTTGGATCCACAGTACCCAAATTGGCACGCCATTACAGCCCGATATGATTCTGCCATCAGTGATTTTTACCAAAAGATCTGGTGTTTTAAGGCCGATATTGAGTATTTTACCCAGGATATCGGCCACCTTGAAGCGAGTGGAGCTAACTGTCCACTCAGATACCAAAAATTGTCACACCCTCACCCACCCCAGTGGATTAGGACACGTGTAACAAGGCGATACACACCCAAAATTCACTAATTATGAATAAAAAAAATAGGAATTAAACCACCTTTAAGAGCTTTGTTGTGACAAAACCAACCCAAGGGCAAAATAGTCATTAATAAGTATATCAAATTTTTATACTACAAGATAGGTCTTGTCTTTGAGTCCCGGTTCTAACAAAAAAAAAACGGTGCGCGAATCCGAGTTTTCTAGAGAGATATATGCACGTTTCCGTAAAAGTGGATGGTTGCTGGAAATAGATCCGCCCACAAAATCAGGATCAATCCAATTTCTTGTTTTTCTAGCAGAATGTCCCTCCAGAACCCCGGATCGATCCACCCTTTGTACCCGGATTGATCCGGGTTCCTGCAGAACAGTTTCTGCTGCAAAATTCTTGCTGCTACAAGTTTTAAAACATGCCAAAACATAACCAAATCACATGGAAACCTTATGAAACTTTGGAAAAATATATCCAACACATTTCCAAACACTTTTTAAACTTAAAAATCAATCTTGGATTACACAAACACATTCACCTTTTGATCAAATCCACTAAAAACTCATTTCATTTGAACTAGAACAAACTTTTAAACTTTGAAACTCAATTCTCATCCAAAATACATGGAACTTATTGAGGATTAACTCAAAGTTACAACTAGTATTATGAGCACGAAAGAAACACGTCCAAGACACTAGCGACACATCCTGACTTGCCGAGATGATCAAACCCATTACTTGCACCACACTTGAGCAAAACAAAAGAGATTACACCTAAGTTCTCAAACTCATTTCCAACTCTCCAAAATACAACTTCAGAATTCAAATTCATCTCCAACAACCCAAGTATGAATATTAACATGAAAGTAACCATAATTTACAACATTTTAAAAGTTCCAAAGAAATTCATATGTATGAAGCTCAAATCTCCCCCATCTCTCCCATCTCTCCCAACATGCGTCATTTCCTCTTCGGATATGGCTCCGAACCTGCGGTGGTTATTATGTACCACAACACAAATAGGAAAATGATTTTCTTAAGCATTACGCTTAGTGAGTAGTCTAAACATGATTGAATGTTTAACACGTGCAATGCTATAATTAACACATAAAACATAAACGTAGTCGCCGAGTCACCGGTTATATGGTTCATTCAAACCCGAAGACCTCCCTTGGTCTCGTGGTCACTTCTATTCCTTGGACTTCCATTTTTATCGGATTCTTCCTCTACACCACCCTTATTACTCCCAACAATGAACCATTTCCCTGATGCTCATTGATTACCACATAGACATATAAACATCTAAGCATATAAGCACATAAGCTTGGCAATTCTTCACATAATTAACATAAAAATCACAACTTAACAATATTATAGCTTCTAAGCATAATTTCATCAACACAACATACATGTAACATTGAACACTTTAAACCTCAATCACTTGTTAATTAGAAAACTCACCTTAAGCAAGATTATACCCAATTTCAAGCTAGAGATGTGCTGAATTTCACCAATTTAAGCTCAATTTCCTCACCAAGTAAATCCTACAAGAATTTCGGTAGGCGGTGTCTCACCGTTAAGTATGAGCTACCAAAATCCAGTAATTTAAACGTAAATTAAGGGTATAGAAACATTCGTCTCACCTCCACGAGTCCAAAAATGGCTTCTATTCGTGAATCCGACGAACGGCGGCGACGGAACAACGATATTTCGACGTCGGCGTCTTGAGCTCGTCTCTCTCCCGGCTCTCTTTGTTTTCTTTTGTTTAATTTGGAGAGTCTCTCATTCCCTCTTAACACATACACACACATGCAAGTGTGTGGTGTCATTGCCATGTCTTTTGCCAAATTTTCATTTGCATCCCCCAATTTTCTTAAGTTCTTATTATGAAATCCCCAAACATTCTATTAACTTCTCAATTATCTAAATGAGTGTTTGTCTAAGTTTCGTATGGGTCCCAACGTCGGTCCCACATACTTTGTGAAATTGCTATCGCACCTACTAGTTTTAAATCTTTTTTTTCATTTATTCCCTTATATGAGTATCCAACATAAAACTAATTGCTAACACATATATCTACATATAATATGTAAGCATTTTAAATAAATACTCATGTAATCATATAAATGCATTTAATCATTTAAAATATAAATTACCAATTTACCCTTCATTGGGTTTCATTTCAATACCTGTCTCACCTCACTGGGGACTTTTCCAACTAGTGTCCCTCTCTGAAAACTTTTTACATGGGCGAGTCCAAGCCTCCCCTTAATCCATTTATACACTAATAATATTAATTAATGCATATTAACAAGTAATTAACCTGTTCCCCGGGTACGGTGTTACAAAATTTGAGTAGTGCTATCCTACACAAAATTGATTTCGAAATGCTTTGTTAGTTTGTATCACATACAGTCGCATGTGCTGCCACCGATTAGTGTCACATCACGTGCTACAACAGTTAAGCCACTTTTAAGAGCCAAATTTGGTCAATCATAAAAATAAAAATAAAAGTAAAATTTTAAAAAAATAGAAAGCATGGAACTGTTCTTGAATTTTTTTTTGTTTTTTTTTTTTTGCCTTTTGTGTATGATTGAAAATATCACTTCAATTTTAATTCCTTTTCTGATTAGTAAATTTTTAATTCTGATTTTTTCCCCTGACTAAATGTGTTATTGTAAGTTTGTGTGTATGTTTTTTTTTCTTTTTCCAGACAGCAATTTGGCTACAAGGATAATTGCGTTACAAACAGTCAAACACAACGAGTGTGCCTCAACCGCTAGAATCCTTGAGAACGGATGTGATGGTCCAAAAAATGATAAATTATCACAGGGTATACTTGCATTTTAGTATTCTTGACTGCAAACTACATAATTGCTCCAAATTCTTACACTGTGCTCGTTCACTTTCTTAGAATGCTTAAACTTTTTGTGAGTGTTTGACTATTTATCCTTCGAATGATATTTATGTAATTTTGTGCGTGCGAGCGTGTCAAGCAAGCAAATTGTCATTATGTTTGTGTGATTATGTAAGTCAAATGCGCCTCACCAAGCCAATTGTGATCGTACGAATACATTAATTAAAAGAACTTTTTTGTGTGTGTGAGATGAATATGAGAGTAAAGATGGTGAAATAAAGTAATGAAAAATAAACTAAACATCAAAGTAGAAGTTGGATTAATTATGATTATAAATACTTGTAAATAAATTAGCAATAAAGGAAAAACCGATTAAGCAATCGAACAAATCCTATTTCTATCAAAACAAGATGGATAAAAAGTGGAAGTATCAAATAGCAACTACATGGATCAAAGGGGGAATAACACTGAAACTAATTAAAATTATAGCATTAAAGGAATATCATACTAAAACTAAACAAAAGTCAAGTAAAGTAGAAATGGCCATAGGGCCCGAATGACGAAGAAAAGTTGTTTATTCATGTATTTGTTTGGTCAAGGACCATTTATAAGGAGTACAATATGTGTATTTATAGATACAAACCATCACTACCAATAATCACCTATTTGAATTTGAACATTTGAACATGTGTTTCTTCCAAGAGAAGCTCCCTCCAAAATAACTATCATATTTATCATCACCATTGATCTTCAAGTAACCAACTTTGATCTTTCCTTATAATGTCAAGTGTCATGGAAGTAACTTCCAAATAACCAACTACCAATATGACTTTATATAGTAATACATAAAAATATTATTATGGTCCAAACATACCCCCCGCGGCTCTTTGAGAACGAAGTTCGTAGAGAGTCGAAATATTATCACAAAAATAACATTGTTCGATCGTAGGTTCGAAATGGACCAATAAATAATGCAAAGTAGATCACAAGACAGATTTTTGAAGCCAACATAATAACATTAAACACCAAATAAACTACTTTAAATTGCTTCGAAGCCAATGTAATGTCTTCGAACACAAAGCAATGGCTTCAAACCAATATAATAGCTTTGAACACAAAACAATAGCTTTAAACTTGCCTCAAAGCCAATGTAATAGCCTCGAACACAAATTAAATTGTTTTAAATTTGCTTCAAAGCCAATGTAATAGTTTCGAATACAAAAAAATGGCTTTAAACTTATTTCGAAGTCAATGTAATAGCCTCGAACACAAAATAAACCACTTTAAACTGGTTTCAAAGCCAATAAAAAAGCTTCGAACAAAATGAATTATTTTAAAATAGCTTTGAAGCCAATGAAAGTATCTTCGACAATACTTCCATTTAACCAATCACTATGGTATATCACCAATTAAATAAAGTACTTTGGTGTAGATGTCACCAATATAAGAACAAAGAATTAACAATTTTTTTCCTTTTTATAATAGTAACGATTACATGGAAAAGTAATTAAATTCCAATGTGTAACCACAATACGTAAACTAGACAAAAACCAAACATCAATGTGTCCGGAATACTCATTGTTATATGATACAACTGTTGGGAATTTAAAACGTGGAACCAAATTCCCCCAATAAACACACATGCACACATAAACAGTAATAAACATGCACACCAAAAAAAAACACAGATTTTTACGTGGTTCAGCCAAACATTGCCTACGTCCACACCCGAGAGACCATTCTTTTACTATTGAGAATAAATAATTGGTACAAGACACTTTGGATTAAATTCCATAACCCAACCCTCACACCCTTTGTATACCACTCTCAATACCCCAAAGAACTCAAACTCTTTCACCCTAGACCATGCACCACCATGAGGGAGACCCCAAACTAGGGCTGCAAGTCGGGCGGGTCAACCCGCGGGAAGCCCGAGCCCGACCGAAAATTCCCGGGCTTGGGCCCATAATACTTTCATGGTGGGTGGGCCTGGGCAGTAATTTGGAAGCCCGAATTGAATTCGGGCGGGCCGTGGACAAAATATTGCTAACCCGTGGAACCCGAGCCCGAGCCCGAATTCTATTTATGTATTATTTTTGACATTATATTCTAGTGTTTTATAGTGATAAGAATACACTATTAGATATTATTCTAGCACTAAATTAATATATGAATGTTTTTCTCAAATCTAAACAATAAAAAACACATTTGATACTCTACATATTGTTGTTCACATACTAAAAATCAATTTGCACAAAAAAAAAATTTGTAATTCGGGCTCGAGCTCGGGCTCGGGTTGTAGAACTATTTCACAAACCGGGCTCGGGTTGACAAGTTCGGGTTTTGTCGGGCTCGGGCTTGGGCAAACTGCTTGAATTGGGGCTCGGGCCTGGACAGAGGCAAAACCCTTTGGGTCCCACCCGAGTTGCACCCCTACCCCAAACTTGGTACACCAAGGGTTTCCTAAATTCCCTTTAATAGAGTTTGTAACTCATTATTTATTGGACAAATAATAGAACTCTATCACAAAGGAACCTAATCATATTAGTAATCTAGCCAAATCACAATTCCTAAATTAATGAGATTGTCCTGCATGTGATATAATCCTAATAATCACCCGCTCTATCACTTGTGGGGAAACTGTCCGATCAATATATCACACATGACGAGCACCCTCTCAACCGCAGTATGCACAAAGTCAACTGCTTTGTAATTGCTTAACATTAATTGACCGTCTTCCACACCAGCATCACACCCGAATCAACTTGGTCTCAACACCTCCGATTCGTCAAACCGCGGCCAATACATGTGCTGGCCCAAGTTAATTATACACATTAACTCCAGAAAAGAGCCTCGATCCCTCTGTCTCTCCAGCCGGATTTCCCCTCACCATCGTCTGAATCGTGAAATAAACCTTTCACCAACTTGCAAGAATTTTTCGATCGAGAACTTGGGAGTACAACTCTACTGACCAGAAAGTGTCAAAATCAAGTATTTTTATTAACCCTATTAATAAATGTAGCATTTGGAAGTAGGGTGTCGAGTCCACAGGGATTGATACAAGAACAACGTTTAGGAAGTTTAGAAATTAATTATAATGCTAAAAAGAAGAAATAAAAAAAAAAAAAAAAAGATGATAAAAGGGGGAAAAAATGACTTTGCGTCTTTTGGATTTTTTTTAGGATAAAAGGGAAAACTAATCTAAAAATCAATAGGTTGGGATCATTCCCCCCATCTTGGGTCACAACAAGATGGAATGGACTAATATTTCAAGCACACTCTAATGTAACATCTCATTGTGGTATATTATCAAACACAAGGAGTGCATCTATGTGTTAGATGAAAGGAGCTTTGAGATTTCTATAGAAACAGATTTGAAGCTAACGTTTGACTATCAAGGATGCATAACATACAAGATGAAGCCTCCATGACTTCCAATCCGAATGATTTGTCCACCCTACACTAACTAATCTACTTTATGGACGAATCACCTATGAAACCTTCAAAAGGTAGTATTTAAAACCCAAGAGTTTGAACAATCAAGGATGCTTGACATCAAAGATGAAGACTCCAAGTTTTAAATCTCATATACAACAATTATCAAACACATGGAGTACAAAATACAAGGTTACATAATATTTCATATGAAATATATAAAATAGGATTGAAAGTTTAAGTTTTGACAATCAAAGATCCAAGACAAATAAGATGAAGCCACTAGTTTTGAATCCTACACAAATGAACCCTAGAAATGCTACAACATTAAATCCAAGAGTTCATGATCCACAACCTAAATAAATCTAACTAATAATGGAAAACATAGCAATATCATCAAAGGAAAAGAGATAGAAAATATACCAAACTATTAAAACTTCAATGAAATCTTCAAGTTTACAATAAAGGAGAGAAAAATGGAAGGGAACCCAAGAGGGCTTCCCCAATTGAGAACAAAGAACTCTCTCAAATTAAAATGCTAGATACCTCCAAAAAAAACCCTCTCTTCCTTTTTATACATCAACCCAAATGGAAAACATGTAATTAAAAAGGGGGAAAACTACAGCAGGGGCTGATTGATCCCAGGCAATTGGGCGGATCGACTCGCTATTCTTATATAGTAGCAGAATCTTCATTCAGGATCGCGGATCGATCCTCCCTTTGATATCGGATCGATCCGATTTTGAAATTCTGGGCAGTAGCTTCCTTCAAATCCGTTGATCGATCCGCGGTGTAAGGCTGGATCGATCTGCCTGTGCTGAATATTCTCCTCCCCTTTTTATGAGATAAAAACAAAACGGGATTGGTTCTCACTTTGAACAAGTTCCCAAATCCTACAAGAAAGAGATATTAATTAGCAACAAGTGAACAATAAATAAGATTAACAAAAGCACAATTTATCCATTAAATCTCCTAGTTTAGGTGATAATTCATGTCCAATAAAAGTAAAATTATGAAGTCAAGAATGCAAAATTGAACACGAATCACTTGCCACACCAAATCACATCCCTATCCAAGGCTTCATGCTCCAGCAAGTCATGCATGCTCATGACCAGGGCTTGCCACGCACGTCATCGGTTTACTTTTTTTTATTTATTCCCGTGCCGCTAATCACTGTCACCGTGCACCTTTGCCCACCATGATCGCACTGTAGACACCCCGATTTTGACCAAACGTCAAATCCAGGGATTGGTTACCTCTAAGACTGATGATGACGATGACCGGTGAAATTCAGAGATTTTTCAAAAAATTCAAATCCTTCAAAGATTCTTCAAATAAAGTTTCGAAATTCAAAATAAAAGGAGAAATTGGGTATTCCGGAGAAATTCGAATGTTGAAGAACGTATGAGAAAATCAATCTGGGAATTCATCCTGAGAAATAAGATATGAAATAAAGCTTTGAAATAAGTAATAGAAAGGAGAAAAAGAAAAAGAAAAGGAGAAAATGAAAAGGGATTTTGAAGAAAAAAAAAAGGAATTTTTGAAAAGAAAATAAAAGAAAAGAGAAAAGAAATAACACATTAAAGTACACATTCATCGAGTGTCGCGCGCTGTAACAGACTGCTTTTCTCACATGTTCTAGAAGAAAACTTTGCACATGGGTTTTCACCTGAATTTACCCATCTAACCTTGTCATGTTGGTCTATATAAACAGGCCTTCATCTCCATTATGGGGACTTTTACTCTCACTTTTGAACTTTTCACTTAAAAAAATCTTAGAGAGATACAAGAGAGATAATTGAGAGAGAACTGAGAGAAGGAGGAATTTTCTTGAAGAATTGGAAGAAGAACTTGAGGATTTTGGAAGAGCTTCCCACGAAATTGAAGAAATCCTTGAGGTCATAGAGATAACCTCTCAATCCTTGGTAGAATTAGGCAATTTCAATCACAAGTTCATAGTTCTAGGAACTTTACACATTTTCAAAACCTCTCTTCTTACCTCATTTCATCACACACAACTTAGAGCTTGTGATTGAATCTCATAACATTTCATTAATTTGGATCCAATTGATGCCTTAGGTTTAAGATAAGTTTGATTTTGAAGAATTTGTGTTCCAATTTCTCTAAGAAGACTTTGATTCTTTATTTCTATTTTTCTCTTAAGATTCATGAAATTTTATATATCTTTTTGAATCTCTTTGAGTTTGATTCTTTAGTATCCTATGATCCTATTATCCATATGGAGATTAAAGTGAACCATGGTAATATCTACACATAGTTGGTTGAATTCAATTCTTAACTCATGACTTGGATCTCCCTATTAGGAATCTTATGGAATCCATACTATATTCCATAGAGATTTGAGTAAATTTAGGTCTCATTGAGTCTCCAAGGACCATTAATTTGAGTAGAGAATAGTATATCATAGTTCTAATTTCCTCAAGGATCATATGGTTGGGAAAGGATTTAGATGTAAGTTTTCATGGTTTGTTTGTTGAAATCTAGAGAACTTGAATATTCAAGAGTTCATAAGAATGAGTAAGACCTTAGGATTCTCTTGCTATGAGATCTATGATGGAAATCCATTAATGATAAATCTATAAATCTCTTCATGTTTCATTATTACTCCAATGATCATAATCATACTTGATCCTGGTTCTCTCTAGAATCATGGATCAAGTTTGATTCAAACTGTGAACATTAATCCAATAAATGTGCAGTGAATCCATAAACCAACTGTGATCAAAGATTTTCTATAGAATCATGGTTCATTGGAATTGGATGAGACCAATTGGAGGATGTTCATAATCCATTTAAGTACCTCTGTGATTTTTTGATTTGATGAAATTCCATGTCTAAGATGGTTTGGTCTTATGATTTCAAAACAAGCAACTCTCTGTCCAAAATTTCAGAACAGTAAGTCCGTTTTAAAATTAATAAATCAGAACCTTAATCGATCTTTCTTGACCCAAAATAATTTTTTCTAAGTATTTCAATGTGTTAGGAAGATACCCTAAAAAGATCTAAGTGTTTCTCATTTTTTTTGCTATTTTTAGAAAATCGTACAAGATCTCTAGACAGAGAGTTGCAGATTCCTAAGTGATGTCCAGTGTTTTCCATATTTCCAGAGATCTAACCGTTAAAATCTTGATTTTCTTTTTGGGTTAGTAACTAAACTCACAGAGGCATATCATATCCAAAAATCATTAAGATCCAACCGTTGGAATTATGATTTTTATACCTTTTAAAATCTGATCTGCTCTCTGTAATTTAGGAAAAACAATCACTGTTTTTGTCTAGTCTCATTGATTTTAACTTAAATGGTTTCCTAATGTCTTGGGACCCAAATCATGTTTTGAATAATGATAATTGAGCTTAAATCCAGAGGCTAAGTGATCCAAATTAGTGAATAAATTCATATCTCATTCTTGTTCATAATCATTCATTCATCCATGTACATTGATGCTTATGATTAGGACTAGTTATTGGATAAAGTCGGAAATAGTTGAACCAAATTGAAGATAACCATGGATTCCTTATGATCATGTCAGGATTATAGCACCCCTACATGGACATCACATTGGCTCTTAGTTGAGACTTGTATATCTATAGAGATGTTATGGCTCCAACTAATCAAAAGGAATTCATTGTTTTGTCAATTCTTTCCATGCTTGATAGATCTAAGCTAGAGATTTAGGATTGATTATTTGATGTCATATTATTATGTGAAGCATGTGGACTAACCTTTGTTTTGTAGCACTTTGGAGGTATGACTTCTCATCTCTTTTCTAGTTTATTTCATTTGTTGATTTCATTGATTTTCGACTCCATGCGCGACACCTTAGCTTAGGTCTTGCCTTATGTGTATATGTGATTAGAGACATTTTTTCCAGGATTTCTATTCTTTGTATGCATTTCACGTTTCCCATTTCGTGGCTGGATCCCGAGTAAGTTCTCTAGTTCCCTACTTGCACATCATTTTGCTTGCTGCTTAAATTATGTGGCTTATGAATGATATTTTATCGTTAGCAATTTTGCACCCTTTTTGACATGCTTGTGATATGTATACTTATATCTATGTATTAATTAAGGGCATGCTTAGATTATTAATTCGATTAAATAGGATGATGAGTAGAGGCCTATCACGAGATAGGATGAAAGGGAGTGTTTTAGTCCGTCGGGCTCCTTCCCCTTTCATTCCATAATCCCCGGACCCAGATTATCTTTGGTTTCGCAAAAGATAGGTTGCTTTTAAAAAATGGTTTCTTAATTTTCCTAAAAAAATTAAGTGGCGACTCTTTGAATTTGAATTTGAAAATTTATTTTAAAAAAGAAAAGTGGGCCCAAATGTCGGTATCCACAATCTGGCGACTCTGCTGGGGATCGAGCCCAGAATCTCTGGTTTCGTAGACCAGAATTTCTGATTTGGGCAATGCTAGGGGCACTAACAACATCCACTAACACTTACTAACACACTCTATCTCTCTCCTACTGGTACTGCGGGGCCCGCTGCGGACCCCACAGTACCACTAGGAGAGAGATAGAGTGTGTTAGTAAGTGTTAGTGGATGTTGTTAGTGCCCCAAATATTACTCTTCTGATTTTGGGTTCACTCGTGAATTAGACTTCAAAGAATCCTTTTAATCGAATTAATTAATTTTAGTGTGCCTGTTGCATTGCACTTGCATGTCCAGCCAATCGATTGCATGAAACTATAACCTTGGAGGCTCGGGGCAACCCGGTCGGTCAAGCCATCATGGGATCGTGTGATCACCCTTGATCTCATACCATATGTTGGTATATGAAGCATCCTATCGGGTGTGTGTCAAGGGTCCTTTATTTGATCAAACCCCGGCCTTTGCATGTTAGCTTCTATAGAACCTTTTAAAAATAGGAAATCAATCCTTGATTAAGATTATATGCTAGGGAGTTTGTATGCCCGGAAGGGATTATTTGAGATGATGACGGTGCTTGCTTAATGTAGAATGTATAACCTTTTAATCACTTTTGAGCAATTCCTCTTCATGTCTCATGACATTTGAGAAGATGCCGAATCTTGATTAAAAGATTATGTTGGCCCAAATATGGAAACCTTAGAGGGGGGTGAAGAAGGTTTTAGCGGAAATTAACCTTTTCAAGAACTTAATTGCAAATTAAAAGCAAACACAAACAATAATGTAAAGAGATAAGGGAAGAGAAACTTGCAAACCGATTTTTCAAGTGGTTCAGAAGTCGCACCCTGCGGCCTACGTCCACCCCTCAAGAACACCTCTTGAGGATTCCTTAATCCGATCTACTTACGGGTGTAGACCAAACCGTTTTCCGGAGCACTTACGGGTGTGCACCAAACCGTTACAAGAGCCTATGATCTCTCCCAAAGAAGAACACCTCTTCTTTGCACACAAGGGTTACTAACTCTCACTCTTTATAATTGATTTTGATACAAATTGAACTCTCTTTATAGAGTGGATAATACAATTGAAAGCTCACTACAATTCTCTCTCTCAAAGATTACAATTGAAAGCTAAAGCAAATTGATAAACTCACACAACTAGGGCTCAATTGTGAATGATTAAGAATCAACAAGTTGTGTGATTGAAATAGATGTTTTCCAATAGATTGATCAACATAAAATGGTGTGGGAAAACATGTATTTATAGGCCAAGAAAGATTATAGTCGTTGGTGGCAAGTTTGGTAATTAAAAGCCCCTTTAAAAACTAGCTGTTATGCCTTTTCAGGTCGCTTCAGTCGACTGGAACATGAAGCAGTCGACTGGTCCTTGAACCAGTCGACTGAGATGTGTTTACAGAGGATTCTGTTTGTATTCTGCTCACTTCGGTCGACTGCATCGGGCCCTCAGTCGACTGTACCCTTCAGAAATCAGTCGACTGGTTTTCTGCTGGTTTTGGCATACTGACAACTCTTCACTAAAACGGCCATAACTCCCTCTACAAAATGAATTTTTGAGATCCGTTTGATGTTTTGGAAACTAGATTCAAATACCTTTCCAACCATATAAAACTCAACATCTAATTATTCTCCAATTGGTTGGGGCATTGCTTTAAAGATGACCCATTTAAAATTTGTTTCCAAAACTTTAACTTTTAGCATTTGTTTGAGCCCCTATGAGTGTGAGATCAAGATGCCTTACAATGATGGTCCTAGACTTCAACCAAGGATAAAATATCTTCAAGTCTTCAAGCTTGATCCTTGTTGAGCTCCTTGTAATCTTGATCTACATCAATTAAATCTCATGCACACAAAGATATTAAAACATTGATACAATATTAATACATGAGATTATATATGAGCATGAAAATAACTATGATAATAACAAGGAATGAAACAATATGAATCATGTAATTATCATAGCATATTTGACATCATCAAAACATAATTAAACATGCCTTAATATACCTTAAGGCTAACAATCTCCCCCTTTTTGATGATGGCAAACAACCAATGAAGGATATGCCAATAAAAGCACAATTGGTCATTTTCATATTATCATTCATAATGGATATCATATGTTAAAGAACATGAATGATAATTACTCAAATACTTCTTCCCAATACTTCTCATATTTCTCCTCCTTTGACATTATCAAAAAGATTTGGGGATAAAACACAGAGCTCCCCCTCACAATAGGCAAAAAGTCCAAAATGATACCAAAAATAAACAAATATAACCACATGTGAGCTAATGAAACATGAAAGTTCTCCCCCTAAGTATGTGCAATGATAAAAGATACCAAAAGATATGAATAATAAAGTTGGAGAGCTCAAAAAACAAAAAATTCAGTCGGATCAGTCGACGCCATAGTCGACGGAATAGGGCAGAAGGTAACAGGGAGCAAAAGTAGTCGACGTCACAGTCGACTTAACAAAGCAGAAACAAAAACGTCAAAGCCTTACACCTGAATCAGTCGACTGTGTCGGGGTACCAGTCGACTGCTTTGTTCAGCAGTTCATAAAAAGACAGTTCAGCAGCGAAAAAATTGAAGGATTCACAAAACATCATTTGGATCTAACCATTTTTAAAATATGTCTAATCAAACAAAAACATATCATCATTTTTCAAATAAGCAATATCAAGAGCATGATGATTTGAAACAAATAAGTGTATGATATGAAATCAAAAAAAATTAAGTAGGATGATGAAAACAAATGAAAACAAAATTACCTACTAACCTACCATTACCAAATCAATACTTAACCGTTGTCCAAGCATTTCTTGGATGCTCCATTTGCCGAGGTGGAAGGAGAGGCCCTTTCCATTGTCATAAGGCAAAGATTGACAATCTCTTCACCATTTGAGTCGTCGTCCGATGATTCGCTCTCGGAACTACTATTAGTGGCCTTGATTGTCTTCTTTTGTGTTTTTCCTCCTTGGGTGACTTCTTTCCCGATTTTTCTTTCTTTAGAAACTTTGCAAATTTTCGGGTGATCTTTGTCATTTCCTCATCCTCATCACTCTCACCATCTTTCATCTTTTTCTTTGAGCTTGAGGATTTTAAAGCCATGTCTCCCCTTTTGGCCTCTTTCACTTCCAATTTATTGTCTTCACTTTCGAAGACGGCCAATTCCATTTCATGAGTTATGAGAGAACCCATGAGTTGTTCCAAGGAGAGTGTTGAAAGCTCCTTTGCTTCACGAACCGCCGTGACCTTTGGTTGCCAATCCTTTGCTAAAGACCTAAGCACTTTCTCAATCATTTCTTCATTAGTATAAACTTTACCAAGGTTTTTCAAGCTATTAATAAGAATGGTAAAACGAGAAAACATATCTCCAATAGATTCATATGGCAACATTTCATAAGTTTGAACAAGCAAATTGATTTTAGACTTTTTAACTTGGCTTGTTCCCTCATGAGCATTTTCAAGTTTATCCCAAATTTCTTTTGCGGATTCGCAAGATGAAATTCTATTGTATTCATTTGGGTCTAAACCACAATATAATAAATTCATTGCCATAGCATTTATTTTTATGAGTTTCTTATCGACATTATTATATTCATCTACCGTCTTTGGAATAGAAAAACCATTTTCAATTTTTGTAGGTAGATGAGGCCCTTTGACCACGATTTGCCATAAATCAAAATCTTGAGAAATCATATAGATTCTCATTCTATTTTTCCAATAGGTATAGTTTGAGCCATTAAAACATGGTGGTCTTAATGTCGATTGACCCTCACAATAATAAATGCAAGAAGAGTCGGTTTCCATTGGATCTTATCTCTAGTTTTTCAAAAATCTCTTGAAAGAGAAGAGCCGAGGCTCTGATACCAATTGTTGGCCCAATTATGGAAATCTTAGAGGGGGGTGAATAAGGTTTTAGCGGAAATTAACCTTTTAAAGAACTTAATTGCAAATTAAAAGCAAACACAAACAATAATGTAAAGAGATAAGGGAAGAGAAACTTGCAAACTGATTTTTCAAGTGGTTCGGCAATCGCACCTCGCGGCCTACGTCCACCCCTCAAGAACACCTCTTGAGGATTCCTTAATCCAATCTACTTACGGGTGTAGACCAAACCGTTTCCCGGAGCACTTACGAGTGTGCACCAAACCGTTACAAGAGCCTATGATCTCTCCCAAAGAATAACACCTCTTCTTTGCACACAAGGGTTACTAACTCTCACTCTTTACAATTGATTTTGATACAAATTGAACTCTCTTTATAGAGTGGATAATACAATTGAAAGCTCACTACAATTCTCTCTCTCAAAGATTATAATTGAAAGCTAAAGCAAATTGATAAACTCACACAACTAGGGCTCAATTGTGAATGATTAAGAATCAACAAGTTGTGTGATTGAAATAGATGTTTTCCAATAGATTGATCAACATAAAATAGTGTGGGAAAACATGTATTTATAGGCCAAGAAAGATTATAGCCGTTGGTGGCAAGTTTGGTAATTAAAAGCCCCATTAAAAACTAGCCATTATGCCTTTTCAAGTTGCTTCAGTCGACTGGAACATGAAGCAGTCGACTGGTCCTTGAACCAATTGACTGAGATGTGTTTACAGAGGGTTCTGTTTGCATTCTGCTCACTTCGGTCGACTACATCGGGCTCTCAGTCGACTCACCCTTCAGAAATCAGTCGACTGGTTTTCTGCTAGTTTTGGCATACTGACACCTCTTCACTAAAACGGTTATAACTCCCTCTACAAAATGAATTTTTGAGATCCGTTTGATGTTTTGGAAACTAGATTCAAATACCTTTCCAACCATATAAAACTCAATATCTAATTATTCTCCAATTGGTTGGGGCATTGCTTTAAAGATGACCCATTTAAAATTTGTTTTCAAAACTTTAACTTTTAGCATTTGTTTGAGCCCCTATGAGTGTGAGATCAAGATGCCTTACAATGATGGTCCTAGACTTCAACCAAGGATAAAATATCTTCAAGTCTTCAAGATTGATCCTTGTTGAGCTCCTTGTAATCTTGATCTACATCAATTAAATCTCATGCACACAAAGATATTAAAACATTGATACAATATTAATACATAAGATTATATATGAGCATGAAAATAACTATGATAATAACAAGGAATGAAACAATATGAATCATGTAATTATCATAGCATATTTGACATCATCAAAACATAATTAAACATGTCTTAATATACCTTAAGGCTAACATATTACACTTCTTATATTTTGTTAGCTAAGCATCATTGACCTTGTATGCATCTGAATTCATGAAAAGTGCGATGATTATCTAATCAAGTGATACTCCTACCCAAGAATCTAAAGTTCATTTGTTTATGACAGATATTTTTGATTAATCACTATCTTTAACCCAAAAAAAATATTTTGAAAAATCACCCTTTCAAAGAAAAAGATCCAAGGCTCATTTTCTTTAATCAAGTAAAACTCAATCATCTTTTATTGAGAAAAATTTTCACGTCCTCACTTTGTCAAAAAAAAATCTTGGGAATTATTTTTGGGAGAAATGCTTCTCAATTGAATTTCAAAGCAAAATTTTAATCCAATCATCTTTGAGGAATGTTTAACATTCTCATTTTCAAAAGAGTTCCCAAGAATTATTTTCAAAAGATTTCATCAACTAAGAAATACTTTTCAAATAAATTTCAAAATTTTAATACTTAAGAGGGGTAATGAGGATCGCAATGAAAGAAGAAATCGGCGTACTTGACATAGATGAGGATTTTATGTGCTTATGTGTTTATATGCTAGGACTAGGATCTTCTTTTCTTTGGCATATAGAATAGGCACACACACACATGCATCGCATCTGTGTGACATATGAGCCATTCATAAGAATTTCACCAAGAATTTTTAAAAATAAATAAAGTTGTTTGAAAATTGATTAAAAATAAAAATGGTTGTAGGCAAGATAGCATTGAACGCTAGGACAGTTTGGGTCAGGGATTCAAGTGCAAGATTAGAACGAAGAGTGCCGAAGACAGAAAGAGAAATGGATCAGGGACAGCATGCTGCAGAAATAGCACAATTAAAAGAGAGAATGGACCAAATGATGGCCATGTTGGAAACACTGACCCGCCAAAGGCCAGTAATTGATCCACCGATAATCGACCCTCCTCCATTTTGGGTTGTGGAAGATGATTGGTTTGAGGATCCAGAAGCACCTAGAGCTGATACACCTAGGGCAGAAAGGGAGAAGATGGAGAAAGCTGAGAAAGAGCGTATCGAGATGAAGGAGAAGGTGGAAAAGTTAGAGAAAGTTGTCCACAAATCCAACGGGGTTGACAGCTATCTGCTAGAGCTAGAAGGTTTATTTGAGGGGACTAGGGAAAAACTGCCAGTTGGTTTCAAGATGCCAGAGATAGATAAGTTTGATGGCTCTGGCAACCCTAGAAACCACGTGAGGATGTGCATCGGGGTCTTTCAGCCAAGTGGTCTGAGTCCTACCATGATGGCCATGCTGTTCCAGCAAACTTTGACTGGGGCAGCTTTATCCTGGTATTTCACATTAGAGCCAAGCAAGAGTCGCATATGGGAGAAAGTGGTGAAGGCTTTTGTCACCCAGTATGAATACAATCAAGAGCTTGATGTAACTGTGAGAGATCTAGAGACGACTACAAAAAGGAATAGAGAGTCGTTTGCTAAATTCTTGACGCGATAGAGGGGGAAGGCTGCAAAAATGACCCAACGGCCACCAGAGAAGGAACAGATCCGGATTGTAATCAAAACCTTCAGAGCATCTATCAGGAGAAACTCATGTACTAGTGCATTCATACCTTTGCAAAATTATTTGAAATTGGAACCAGGATCGAGGATGCAATCAAGGATGGAAGTATTAAGAAGGAGGAATCCCAAGGGAACCGCTCTAGAAGACCGTTTTATGAAGGAAGCATGGGAAACCAGGTAGCAACTAATGTCAATGTTTTGAGCAAGGAAGGTGCATCAAGACCGAGATTGGGGTGACAAACTCGTCAGTTCACTGATTTAGGGATCTCAATGACCACCACTCTCAAGCGATTGATGGAAAAAGGATATTTAAAGCCGCTAGACCCAAGGCCAATGCCTGATCCCCTCCCACCAGGCTTCAATGCAAACCTCTACTGCGAATTCCACCAGGCTCATGGCCATACAACTGATCGATGCATGAGGCTAAGGCATGAGGTACAAAACCTGATTGATAACAAGACCATTTCCCCTCCGTCTGCAGATCGGCCGCACGTGACTCGGAACCCGCTCCCCAACCATCATGTTATACCACCACCACGGAACATCAACTACTTGGATGCTGAGAAGGAAGCCTTCGACCCACCAGTATTGATTGTACCAGTAGGATAAGCTGCCAAAACTTATGAGTTCCCAGAAGATCAGAGAATATACCTTATAGCAGTCGAACGAGAGGATTGGCTGATAGGAGGAGAAGAGGAACAAGCATGTGAGGAAAATATAGACAATAAAATCCTCCAAATCAATTGGTGGGATCCAAACAATCCTACTGATAACTCCATTTGGGAGGAGGAGGTGTACAATGACACAAACGGTTTGTGGTCTGAAGGAGAAGAAGAGGAAAATGCTTAAGAAGTAGTCAATCATGCTGAGCTACATGGGTTTGATGGGAATGATTTGAAAGAAGGGAAAGAGAATGATCTTGGAGAAAATAGAGAAAAAGGTCAAGCGTTACATAAGCATTTCATCAAGAAAGGAGGAGATTTTCCCTACTGTGACTTTCCAGAGCCATGGGTGGACTGCAAAGATAAATACTTGAAGCAAGGGTTTAAGATCTCTTTCTTACATGAATTCGCTGACTATGAAGATCCATACCTACAAGGGTCCACGGAGCCTATGTCTATCCAAGATTGGATTTGTGCACTGGATGGCCTGGCCATGAGGAGTCTCTTTAATGAAGAAGGCAGTAAGACCGAGGAGAGCGGTCCAAAGAAGATCATGGAAGTGAAGATTGTGAAAAACCAGATGAGAGAAATACTGAAGGAAGAAATAAAGGGAGATAAAGCAAGGAAGGAGAAGCCGGAAAATGGAGGAGAGACAGAACCAGGGGATTCGCCAATAGGTCCTCAAGTCTAGTGATAGGATTCCCCTATCCCGGAAGTCTGTAATGGCCGGTATGAGCCAAACTCTTTAAATTTATGCTAATCAATTAAAATGACTGATTCTGCTTACTTGATTGCGCTTAATAATTATAATAACTGTGGAAAAGGAAATGAACCTGCATGCAAAATCATTGAGAAAACCTTGACAATTGACTTAGGAAATGAAGAAGATTCTCAAAGTGATTCTTTCCATATTTCACTCAATAAACGTAAAAGCATAAACTAGATCTCATTACTAAAAGAATATAAGGATGTTTCGTATGGTCCTATAATCATATGCCAAGAATAATTCAAAGCTTATCCAACATCACCCCTTATACCAAGCCTAAAAGATGAGCTCACAGTCTAAAGCCATAAACTTGGTCCCTGAGCGGTAGCCAAATGTTTTAAATAAACTTTTTATTCAAAAAAAAATGATGAAAAGAGAAAAAAAAAGAGAAAGAGAACTCGCTAGAATGAAAGCCCGAAAGGGCGCCCAGGCAAAAAAAGAAGAAGAATAAGAAGAAAGATGCGTGTTGGTTTCAAAATCCGAATCCTAGCCAGTCAAAATCATGAATAGAAGAGTGTGAGATAGAGAAGAGAAAGGAAAGGGAAAGGAAAGAAAAAATAAGATTGAAGATTCTTGAGCACTGACACGACTAAAAAGTTGTGCGCTCTTGTGCAACACCCAAGTGTAAGTGATCGTGCAAGTAATACTGGATAAGTCCAGGTCGATCCCACAGGGAAGGAATAGGAAGAATATCTACCAAGTTATAATCTAAAGAAATAGAAAAGATGAATGTAGAAGAGAAGGTTCTAACGAATCCTAATTAATTAAATTAAACTAAATAATAAACTAAAACATAAAGAAACATAACTAATTAAACATATAAACTAAAGGTGTTGGAAGTACGAGAATCCACATTAATCCTAACCATCTACCATGCATACTCATTAACGTTCTATGGAGTTCATTCCTCTTCAGTATTCCGTATTTTTCTAAAGATATAGAATCAATAGCCCTTTCATGCCCGGGACTACATCATCACAAGTGATTCAAATACATGGAAGACGGTTTAAAACAATGGTAATTACTTGCACTCTAAATGGTGTTAGCATTCAAAGTGGTTTTCAAAAGTCATTGAAGAAAAGGCCTTAAGGCTTTAAGTTCTAAAAACTGTTGTGACAAACTGAGCTTATTGGGACAATTTGATGACAGATTTCTAAAACAAAAAGTCATGGAATACTTAAAAGACTCATCTCAAGATTTAACATGTTCGATCGATCGAAGCGCTCTCGATCGATCGGACAGCCTCATCCTTCAATCGATCGAAATGCCTTCGATCGCTTGACTATCTCTGGTTCGATCGATCGAAATACCTTCGATCGATCGAACCCAAGGTTTCTAAAGATTGCATGGAAGAGGCTAAGAATCAATATATCATCACATATTTCCAACGTCTAAACTACGAAAACATGATAAAACTATTGCAGAAATAGTAAACTAAAGTAAGCAAATCATCTAAACTAATAAACAATCAAATAGAGGGAAAGGAGAAGCAAAACCTGTAAATAATCTGAAATAAACTTGTAAATAACTTGTAATACAGTTGAATCATCAATAATCTTCAATGAATCAATGGAAAAGATGAAAAATAACATGAATCTAACCTAACCTACTCCTAATCTAACCCTAAAACTACCCTAAACTGCTGTTTTTCGCGTTCTGGAGCGTCCTCCTTTCGTCTGGCGTCAAAACGACGTATATATAGGGTTCCCACAGAGTTTACGCAACTTTTGGGTGAATAAAAGGTTCGATCGATCGAGCTCAGTTCGATCGATCGAAGGTTCGATCGATTGAACCCTTCTTCAATCGCTTGAACTCTTCTGATTTTGACAGCACTGCACACCGATGGGAGAATGGCCATAACTTTTCACTCGGACCTCGGATTGACCTCCCGTTTGCGGCCACGCGACCGTAACTCAAAGATCTACATTTCATGTCTCTGGGAAAATCTTCCAAATCTGAAGTCATCATTGTCAAAATTGCCATTTTCTCAGCTGCTTCTGTTGTTCTATCCACCAGAATCACTTTTCTTTAGCTCCACTTCATTGCTTTGCATCCTAATACCTATAAAACAATGCAAAAACATATATTTTAGCATTAACACAATAAAAAGAACATTGTTATTAGAATGCACCTAAATGTAGGGACTTTGGGGATAAAAGATGCATAAAATACTACGTAATACACTAGAAATATGCACTTTTCACCACGAATCACACCCCCCAACTAGCTCGTTGCTAGTCCCTAGCAATGAAGCGAACTACAACAGTGTTTATTTAACTCTAAAAATTGAAAATAAAATAAAATAAAGTAAAAATCCTAACTCACTTTCGCAGGAATCGCGATTGCATTTAGCATATGCAACAAGCCTTTAAACCCCTAGGTTCCCCCTAGTGGACGAGTGTTGTCTCGTGAGGGTTTGCAGTGAATCTACCCACAAAATTCATGTTTATAGTAATGGTTCTCATTTAAATGTTGTCAAGAAATTTTTCCTCTCATTTAGCAATATAGTTAAGCTCAACAATCTCATGAAACTCTCTAATAAGCCATAGCAATGCAACACACATATTACAGTTAATCTACGATCAAAGTCATTAGAATATTCCATACTTATTAATCTTCAAGTGTGTGTGTGAATGGACAACCAAAATACAAAACTTTAATTTCAAAGCTTGCATAACCTAAGATACTATCAAGACGTTCATTTTGACTCAACTCTCACCGGGATTACACTCTCAAGACAAAATCACTCTGAATTAGGTGTAATAATTATCACTCATGATATGGAAGCTATAAAGAGTAAATATGAATGGAATCTAATGCTTCTCATATCTAAATAGAAAAACGGACATTTTAGTGCACAAAGTCTCATGAAAGGATACTTTTCACTAGAAGAGCGAGATACCGCGGATAACTCTCTCATTACCTTAACTTCAAATCCAATTTACTTAAAATCATCAGGACTTTGAAAAAGAGGTGTTAGATTAAGAAGAAAAAGGCTCGTGATATTCAATTGAGTCAACGGATGTGATTGGAATGTCTACTATAACTTTTCAAACTTCCCACATCTCCAATCTCTCTCTTCTTCTTTTCTTTAATTTATTTTTTTTCACACTCTTCTTTTCATTCCTTTTTTTTTTCTTTTTGTAACAACCATTGGCATTTTTTTCTTTTCATGCTTTTCTTTTCCTTTTTTTTTTCTTTGCCAACTTTCTATTATTCACACAACCAAACTTCTTGTCAATGCAACACATCCCAATCACACCTAAATAAAGAACTGAGGCTTGAACTCCTAATTTGGAGTTAGGTATAGATTGTAGGATTGTGTAGACAAGGTAAATATGATAAGCTCAAAAGGTAAAGTAAAGGAATATCATGGAGGTAGGCCAAGGCTATATTATCCATATATGGTCAAAAGATGGCCTAAATCATCTTCCAAGTTAATAGAATTATTCATTTTAGTAAATTCAAGAGCTCTAAAGTTTGGTAAATCCTGAACGTTCTCTTCTAGTGATCAGTCAAAATGAAGAAGAAAAATGAGACTTTCAACGAATTAATATGCTTTTCAAAAAGTAAGAGTAATTTTATAAAACCCTCAAAAACAAAAGAATGGTACAAAAGCTCACTTGGGTTATTAGTCTCCACTACAGTCTTTCAAGACACTTAAGCTATGCTTACTAATCCATTTTAGCTAAGTACAAGGTTGTCACAACGTGCTCAAAGTTGTTTGAAGATTAAAAAGCATAAAATATACTATAACTAAGATAGTAAACAAACTATCATAGTATTTCACATACTAATAACGTACAGAAAATAACACTAATGCATCATAACTAACTACATTAACTATGAGAGAAATACAAGAACCATTTTATTATATTTAAAAATAAAATAAAAAATTTTAAAATTTTTTACAATTTTAATTTACTGAGTCATGTTGCTAAGCAGGTATATGACACTAAAGTACAACAAAAAGATATGAGGCATGCAATGACTCACTCCCCCCAACTAAAACTAAACATTGTCCCCAATGTTCTAAACTAAGCACATGGACATGTAAAGTAAAGCGAGAGAGGGAAGGATTTTACCTCGAGGCATTAATATCCAATTTTTTTCAAGTTACCTGCAAAATCATTAGTAGCAACAAGAAAAAATAGAGAACATAATATAACAACTCAGTTAATAAATTCGGTTAATCAAGATACTTATCATAAAGTAACAACCGAAATTTTTGAGGATCTTCCCAGTGAAATAATTTAACAATGACAAGACTTTTGAGATCCTCATAAAAATGCAACTCCCCCCAACTAATGTCAGGCTCAAGGTCAGAGGAGATGATGCAAAACCAATGGCTTCCAAATTTTTTTGGGACAGTTATAAAAGAAATACCACACTTTTTAGGAATTATATGCAAGAAACGATCTTTGGTGTTGGTACTTCCTATAACAGCCTCTATTTTAATACTAAAAACTGGGGGAGGCCATGGTTCAATAAAAGGGGCAGGGTCTAAGTGATGTTCTAATGAAACTTTACTACCCTCCTCTTGCTCTAGAACAGAATCTATGGAGATATAATTATAGGAATTGAATTTCTGTTCTATGCACATGGTTTTGGACTGGACTTGGATAAAGCTATCTATTTGGGCCTCAATGTCATAATCACTCAAGAAGGTCAAGCAGTCTAGAAGATTGCTAGCTTCTTGTTGAATTTTAAGATCATCTAAAGTGGGCCCAATATTTTCCAAGTCTTCTCTCAAAGAATTTTGAAAGTTAAAATTTTGTGAAGAACATGTGCTAGTATCCTTACCATCCTCTTCCACAACACATTCTGTTTGTTCACGAATGGGACACACATAACATTCAAGCTCAGGACGAGAGCTTTGATTGATAGCAAGGATAGGTGATGGGCAACTTGGTGACACCACCTCTTTGGTCGAAAGAGGTGAGGGTTCATGAATATCAGATGAATCTAAATCGAATTTAGAATTTTCAATAACGTCCTCCCTGGGGTCACTATTAAAGGTAGGGGTAGAGTCAACAGGGGACTCCTCCTTTCCTAGTTGCGTGCAATCACCTAAACTCTCTTCATCTTTTAAGACCTCATTCTCATCCTCGCAACTCTCCTCACTATATGTGTCATCTATTGAAGTACTCTGGACAAAGAGATTGTGCAGCTTTATCAAGGCAGTGAAGGAGTTGATGTCTGGGGTTGTATGTTGAGGAGAAGACGATTCTACAACTTCATGCTCAATGGTTTGGTTTTGGAGTTCTTGTTGGGTTATCACTTTCTCAAATGAGTTGTTAACCTCACTCGGTATGAACCCATCATTGTCCTCTAATTCCATTCCATTGTTAGTGTCATGAAATTCAGGTTGTAGCGTTGAAGGACTGGTATAGTCTTCTAAAGGTTGGCTATCAAATGCTTGTTGATATCTAGCTCCTAATTTATCAATTGCACTCTCTAGCCTTTTCATTTCACTAAGCAGCAATTCTAACATACCATTATCCTCCACTTGGTTATTCTCCTCATTATAACTATATGAAGTTTCACCCCATTGTTGTTGGTAATAGTCCCCTTCCCATTGTGTTTGTGTGCAAGACTCCCCAGAAGGAAAGTCTTGGTGCATTTGGTAATCGTGGGAACTACTACTATATCCTACACTATCATTTTGGTTATATCCCCATTGCGATTGATAGAACTCTCCAGGTGGAGGTTCTTGATACGTTTGATAACATGGGGGACTAACACTATGGTTTTCCCATTGTGGTGATTGGTAGCACTCAGGTTGATAATGTGCATCATATGTGGGTGCTTGCCAACTCGGGGTATAGTTCTCATTACCTAATGTGTACCCATTCGTGGTATTTGTGTTGTATGGAGGGTAATATGGATAAGACATGTTTACCCAAAATATTTAAACAAAAGAAATTTTTTTTCTTGTGAGAGAAAAAGTCCAATGAATTTTTTTTTTTTTTTTTAAAAAAAGAAAAAGAAAAAAAATGGAAATAACTTAGTAAAATCCTAACCTAGTTGCCTTCCCCGGCAACGGCGCCAAAAACTTGACACGACTAAAAAGTTGTGCGCTCTTGTGCAACACCCAAGTGTAAGTGATCGTGCAAGTAATACTGGATAAGTCCAGGTCGATCCCACAGGGAAGGAATAGGAAGAATATCTACCAAGTTATAACCTAAAGAAATAGAAAAGATGAATGTAGAAGAGAAGGTTCTAACGAATCCTAATTAATTAAATTAAACTAAATAATAAACTAAAACATAAAGAAACATAACTAATTAAACATATAAACTAAAGGTGTTGGAAGTACGAGAATCCACATTAATCCTAACCATCTACCATGCATACTCATTAACGTTCTATGGAGTTCATTCCTCTTCAGTATTCCGTATTTTTCTAAAGATATAGAATCAATAGCCCTTTCATGCCCGGGACTACATCATCACAAGTGATTCAAATACATGGAAGACGGTTTAAAACAATGGTAATTACTTGCACTCTAAATGGTGTTAGCATTCAAAGTGGTTTTCAAAAGTCATTGAAGAAAAGGCCTTAAGGCTTTAAGTTCTAAAAACTGTTGTGACAAACTGAGCTTATTGGGACAATTTGATGACAGATTTCTAAAACAAAAAGTCATGGAATACTTAAAAGACTCATCTCAAGATTTAACATGTTCGATCGATCGAAGCGCTCTCGATCGATCGGACAGCCTCATCCTTCAATCGATCGAAATGCCTTCGATCGCTTGACTATCTCTGGTTCGATCGATCGAAATACCTTCGATCGATCGAACCCAAGGTTTCTAAAGATTGCATGGCAGAGGCTAAGAATCAATATATCATCACATATTTCCAACGTCTAAACTACGAAAACATGATAAAACTATTGCAGAAATAGTAAACTAAAGTAAGCAAATCATCTAAACTAATAAACAATCAAATAGAGGGAAAGGAGAAGCAAAACCTGTAAATAATCTGAAATAAATTTGTAAATAACTTGTAATACAGTTGAATCATCAATAATCTTCAATGAATCAATGGAAAAGATGAAAAATAACATGAATCTAACCTAACCTACTCCTAATCTAACCCTAAAACTACCCTAAACTGCTGTTTTTCGCGTTCTGGAGCGTCCTCCTTTCGTCTGGCGTCAAAACGACGTATATATAGGGTTCCCACAGAGTTTACGCAACTTTTGGGTGAATAAAAGGTTCGATCGATCGAGCTCAGTTCGATCGATCGAAGGTTCGATCGATTGAACCCTTCTTCAATCGCTTGAACTCTTCTGATTTTGACAGCACTGCACACCGATGGGAGAATGGCCATAACTTTTCACTCGGACCTCGGATTGACCTCCCGTTTGCGGCCACGCGACCGTAACTCAAAGATCTACATTTCATGTCTCTGGGAAAATCTTCCAAATCTGAAGTCATCATTGTCAAAATTGCCATTTTCTCAGCTGCTTCTGTTGTTCTATCCACCAGAATCACTTTTCTTTAGCTCCACTTCATTGCTTTGCATCCTAATACCTATAAAACAATGCAAAAACATATATTTTAGCATTAACACAATAAAAAGAACATTGTTATTAGAATGCACCTAAATGTAGGGACTTTGGGGATAAAAGATGCATAAAATACTACGTAATACACTAGAAATATGCACTTTTCACCACGAATCAAGCACTTCAAGTACATCATGAGTACAAGAATTGTCAAAAAAAAAACCTCAACAATGAAGAGATATCTTTGAAAAAAAAAACATTGCCTACGTCTACACCCGAGAGACCATTCTTTTGCTATTGAGAATAAATAATTGGTACAAGACACTTTGGATTAAATCCCATAACCCAACCCTCATACCCTTTGTATACCCACTCTTAAGACCCCAAAAAACTTACACTCTCTCACCCTAGACCATGCACCGCCATGAGGGAGACCCCCAACTTGGTACACCATGGGCTTCCTAAATTCTTGTACAATAACCCCTTTAATAGAGTTTGTAAACCATTACTTATTGGATAAGTAATACAACTCTATCACAAAGGAACCTAATCACAATAGGAATCTAGCCAAATCGCAATCCCTAAATGAATGGGATTGTCCCACATGTGATATAATCCTAACAACAACCAAGTGATCGAAAGACCCTCTATAAGGTTGATTTTTGAACAAAGATTGTTCAAACTCTTGGGCTTCTAAAGGGCTATGAAATTTGAAAGCAAACCAACTTTCTTATGAACCATTGAAATCCTCTAGCAGAGTTAGCATGAGGACAGTAACTCCTAACCTTTCTTTCATACATTCTCATAAACATATTCGGTGTTTTCATTGCACAAGCGATTTACTGTGTATAATGTTGATAAAAATAATGCTTCATAAAAAGCCACATAGTCATAACCCATTTTTTATGAGCACCACAAAGCCAAAATGGATATTGACCAACTAAAGCCATTACATACAATGGCTTAAATAATTCATAAGTCTCAACACTTTGTATAATGTTGAAAAACTCAAATCTATGAACATAAGTTTGCTCATGATTCTCAACCGTACTTGGTTGAATACACTAATCCCCGGGTATCTTTTCACCACAATTATTTGGTTGATTAACCAATATGGGTGATGAGGGTGTTAGTGCTTTTTTTTTATTTCCACCATTAAAGGATCATGAAAATTCTTCACAATAAACTTATTTTCATCCATTAACTCATAATTCTGAAAATGATTCGACACCCCCCGAGCCATTTGATGAACTTTGGTTTCCAAACTAAAAGCTTGATCCTTTAATTGTTGGAATAATGGAACAAACTCATTGAACCATTCTTCATCACCATAACTTGGTGTTGATGGTGGTGAAGTACACAACCATTTGAAATTATAATCACCAAAGTTTGTTATTGGTGAACCCTTCAAAATTTCAAGCACCAAAATTTGGTGTCATTGATAAACAATTCCAAAATTGCTCATTTGAAGCACTGATCCGTTTGACATCTTGACACTAGATGTCACAGCCCGGTCCCATAATGGCGGAATCGAAGCCTATGGCACGCCACCGAGGCAACTCCAATTCATTAACGTTCTCAAAAGAATTAATTTTAAGAACACACGCAGCGGAAAATAAACGAATCATTTTAAAGTACACCCATTAGAACACTTGAAAGAAAGGATCCATTTTGAAAACAACAATCCAGTCGACTGATCGCAGGTCCGGTCGACTGGAAATGCAAGATACAGAGAGTTCCCAGTTATGGCAGCCAGTCCAATTGACTGACTCCATATCCAATCGACTAGGGTATCAAACATCCAGTCGACTGGTACCGTCCGGTCGACTGAACTTTAGCATGGGCAAAAAGATGTGATTCTGCTTCACCATCCAGTCGACTGCGTCGAGGGACCAGTCGATTGTTTTCCCAAAAATTGAGGCAGTGTCTAATACCCACAGGGATCCGGTCGACTAGTTTCCTTGCAACAGCACAACCTGCAAAAATCTAAGTCTAAAAGCTTTTCTGAATCAACAAGGGATTTAAGAAACACACCAAACTCATTCCAAAATGATCCTAACTGGATTAAAACATTGCTAAAACATAATTACAAGAGATTACAATCTATTACGACATTACGAATTAGTTCTACGATTCTAAGTTAAACATAACCAAAAGCCATGAAATTCTTATTACAACAAGTCTGTTACAAAACGACAAGATAAACATAACAAGTCGCCTTCTATAGTGAACTCCCAACCCACGTGCTCACTTCAGCGATTCCTCGCCAGCATTAACACCTGAAATGGTTATTTGAATAACCACACATAATCGATTTGTTTAAGCTAACGCTTAGTGAATAAAACAACAATGCACATGAATGATAAACATGTTTGCATTTACATCTCTACATTTCATACTAGTCTCTGGAGATCCCACGTGTACGTTCCATACTTCATAATCCGCGACTCCTCGTCAATAAGTCCATGCAAAAAGGTAAGACCCATGTTTCTTCTCTTCACGTGCGACCTTATGCCTATAACAGCTTCACAACGATGGCTTCATACACGCACTCCTGTGACCCAAATAACAACTAAACATGCTCAAATCACATTTTACCGGCTTTTGACATAATCAAAACATTTCAACGTGCTACTGGGCCTACTTATCAATATAGTTGCCCAATATGAACTACACAATATATCTCTATGAATTAACATATGCTATTCATACAAACATGAATACATGACAAGAAATCATTCCAAAAACATAGTTGAATCACTCACCTCTGAATAACGCTCCTATAATTCGATCCAAAGAAAACCCAAGCACAAATAACGTGCAGAAGTCTGTCTAGTACAATTCCTATGGATCAAAAGTCCAATTATCAACTTTTATGAAAAATTCTAGAAAATGACTTTTTGGAAAACTTGGCCAAACAAGGCCTAATAGGTATCAAAACGACGACCTTACCTCGAGGAGTTCAAATACGAAATTCGGTGAAAAATAAACGGACAGAAGTCCGTCGTTTGTCGTCGTGAAGCTCTGAGCAACTAATTCACCCTTTTTGGCCTCCTCTTGAATTTAGGTTAAACTTTTATAAAAACCTCAAAGTCATCTCTATCTATATAAAGGCAACACTTCTAGAAATTGTGTTTACCTCCCTACGAGTTTTTAAAACTCCTAATCAGTCTCTGAAACTCTCGACACAGCTAATTCATAGCTTCACAAGTGAAACCTCAAAATTATAAAAGTTTCCGACTAAGTTCCATTTGGTTGCTAAAACGCAAGTTTCTACATGACTTTTACAAAATTTCTAATTAGCCTACCAAATTAATAGCGTGTTAATTCATCCTCACTAGGATACTAAAATTAACAATAGAAATGAATTCTAAACCAGAAAATAATACAGATAGTGAATTACATAGGTAAACATTTATTTTCAGATAAACATTTAAGTATTCCACAAGAACGTCTCATACTTGAAGAGACTTCACAACATCCAAACACTCATCAACACAGTCTCAGTGGGTTCTCTAACACAAACACCCAAATCAACTCGTGAGTCAAAACTCACTCACATATGTGCCAAAATGCACAACACATCACATTATCATGCATGACAATGTAATGAAATACAATAATACACATGCGGGTGTTATACTAGAGTCCCACCGGGCATGCCTGTGGATATCGCAATTTTTCCTACCCACAGCTTTTTATTTTAAAACCTTTTCCAAATTCAAAATACAAAACACGAGTCGCCACTTAATTTTTAAAAAGAAAATTTAAGAAACCATTTAAAGACAAACTAATCTTTTGGAAACCAGAGATTTCTAGGTTCGGGGATTATGGAATGAGAGGGGAAGGAGTCGGCGGACTAAAACACCCCTTCTCATTCTATCTCGCGATAGGCCTCTATTCAACATCCTCTTAATCGAATTATTAATTTAAATGTGCCCTCAACTAATACATATGTATAGATATACATTACACAAGCATGTTAAAATGGTGTAAAATTGCTAATGATAAAATATCATTCATAAACCGCATAATTCAATTAGCAAGCAAGATGATGTGCAAAATAAGGAACCAGAGCACTTACCTATGATCCAGCTGCGAATATTAAACGTGCAATGCATACAAAATAGAAATCCTAAGAAAATGTCTCTAATCAAATATACACATAAAGCAAAATCTATTTTTTAAGATGTTGCACATGAGGTCAGAAAATCAATAAAATCAAGAAATTTAAGAAAATAAACTGAGGGATTTGAGAAATCGTACCTTAATAGCGCTACAAAACAAAGGGTTAGTCCACATGCTTTAGATAAGATATAATGTTGAATCTTAAATAATATTTCTAAACTTCTAGCTTAAATCTATCAAGTATGAAAGAATTGACAAAATCATGGATCCCTCCAATTAGTTTGAAATACAACATCTCTATAGATATACAAGTCTCAACTAGGAGCCAATGTAATGTCCATATAGAGGTGGCATAATCCCAACATGATCACAAGGGACTCATAATCAAGTGCAATTTAATCTAAAAATGAATACTATTTACGAGTATGAAACCATATGGTTGAATGCATATAGATATATAAACATGAACAAGAATAAGCTATGAATTATTCATTAATTTGGATCATTTAACTTCTGGATTTAAGCTTAACTAATTATTATTAAAGCAAGGTATAAGCCCTAGGTCATGAAAATATCATTTGGACCATTACTTACAAAGTTTATCCAATTGGTCACAACATTTTGAAAATTTTCAAAAATTGGAAAAGCACACTTCCCATGGTTTGATGTTAATGAATTTTGGAGATAAGATGGCTTTGTGAGTCTAGTTTTCAACCCAAAAAGAAAAATTAAAGATCAACGGTTCGATCTCTAGGAATTGGACGAATACTAGACATCACTCAGAAATTTTAACTCTCTGTCCAGAGTTTTTGTATGATTTTTAAAAATAGTAAACGAATCAGAAAGAGTCTAATCTTTTTAGGAGACTTTATTAACACATTAAGATTCATATAAAATATTATTTGGGGCTAAGAATACTTTATTAAAGCTCTGATTTAACCGTTTTAAAAGGGTGTTACTGTTCTGAAATTCTGGACAGATTATGGGTGTTCCACAAAACTCATGACCAAACCACTTTACACATGAAATCTTCTCAAAACAAAAATCGCATTGGTAAAATTTTGTGTTATTGACACTCTCCAGTTGGTTTCATTCAATTCCAATGGTCCATTATTTAACTAAAAATCTTTGATTAAAAGTGGTAGTGAACTTACTGTACCTCTTGTTAAATACACCTTTTATTTATTAACTTTAGCTAACAAGCCATTAGGTTTGGCTTATCCTAAGTTACTTTTCCTCCCACTTGGTGGTCCTTGGAAACTAATGACACTTGCACTTATAGACCCCAATGAAGTATGAAAGGACTTCATGAAACCTATAAATTATGAACCTAAACCATGGAGGTAGGTTTAGATTCATCGACCAAATGTACTAACATCAACCTTAATCTCCTTGTAAAGTTGAGCTTACAAGAAGGCTAAGGGATTTCAAGTCAATAGATTCAAGTAAAACATTGAAAGTCTTATGAATTCTAAGAGATGATCATAACAAAAAGGGAAAAAGGAAACCAAAGACTCGAGCAATATCTAAATTAACTTCATGACTTATTTAACCTTAAACCTAAAGTTATTTTGATCCAAATTAAAAAAAATAAGTTCAATCACAACTATATATTATGATTGAACTTGAAATGGAGACTTAGTATCTTAGAGGTTACCTCTAATTATCCTCAACTTCTTGGTTGTTTTTAAGATATTCCAAAGCTAATCAAGCTCTCATTCTAGCTCTTCCTTCTAAAAAACTTGCTCCCAATAGTGTTTAGAAAATTTTAAGAGATTGAAAACAAAGAAATTTAATAATCTAAGCCAAGACACTAACCAAAATCAAGATCCCCCTTGTAATGGGATATTCATCCCCTATATATAGGCAATTTTGAAGGGTATTTCAGTATTTTCAGGGGTAAAACCCTAATTTCGGATGTCCTTTTGAAGGTACAAAATGTACTATTGCAAAGTTGGCAGCCACAAAAATGCGACACTCGGTGGAGATGGAAGCGACACTCAATGAATGCCGGAACGACACTCACTGAAAGCCGGCGCAGCATTCAATGAATGTCGGAACGGCACTCAACGAATGTCGCGGACTGCCGTTTTTTCTGGAATTCTGATTCTCGCGTCATTTGATGCATATTTATGGCTCTCACTAACTGTCGTTGTGGCACTTACTAACTGCCATGCGGCATTTAGGGAGTGCCGCACCGGCAACCCGAGAGTGCCGCAAATAAGCCATGTGCCGTTTTTCTTCTATTTTCCTTTTCTCTCTCTTTTATTCGAATTGAAGAGCCTTTTGAAGAGCTTGGCTCACCTTTGGAAGTCCTAGATCAGTCAGACATTGTCATCATCGAATTTTGGAGGTAATACTCCCCTTAATTCAATGTTTGGTCAAAATCGGGGTGTTTACAGTGCCAAAATTGTGTTTGGCTATTTATCCTTAGAAGGATATTTGTGTAATTTTGTGTGCGCAAGTGTGCCAGACAAGCAAGTTGCCAATGTGAATGTGTAATTGTGTAAGCCAAATGCGCATCATCAAGCCAATTGTGACCGTTCGAATGCCTTAATTAAAAGGACTTTAATCGTGTAGAATTGATAAACAGATGTAAAGGGTAATCTATATTATTCTAAAAACTGTAAAATAGCAAAAGAAAGGAAATACTTTATTTAGTACAAAGTAAAGATCCTAACCTCGAAGAGGACTTCGAAGTGGCATTCTACTCCTAAGGAAAGAAAAAACCAGTAGGACAACAAAAGTGTATTTTTGAAGAGTTGATTAGCGTGTTTACGTGTGTCCTTCTCTTCATCTCTTCTTCTTTTTCTAGGATCTCGAAGTAACTGCTTCCCCAAATCTCCACTTGTTTTAACTGCTACTTCCAACTGCTTGATGCCTCTTCGACACGTGTCCTGTCAGTTGCTTTTTGAATTTAAACCTTGCTGAAAGACAAACTGCTCGCGCTCAGGCCCCCTGTTTGAATCTTCCCACGTGTCACACTTCTATCCCTCCAGATCATGCAACATGAATGCTTCTTGAACACTCCACGTGTCAACATATCACTGGAATAAGTTTTTATGGCACAAACAGTGAGGTATAAATTATTTTTAGTATAAGATTTCAATTTAGTTCTTATGACAAAATGTGTATCCGCACACTATATGCTAGATTCATTGGGGCTACGGATCCTCAGAAGCGACAGTACGCTGTTGGATCAGCCGCACCTCTCAATTTTTGGCACGTGGCTTGGGCCAAATTAAGGGAAGAGATAGGAGAGAGTGGTAGAAAAAAGTTGAGATTTGCTTCCAAAATAGAGTAATGCTATGCTTCCCAATTTTTAATCTCATATTATCATACCAAATGATCCGCAGTGGGTCCATTAGATTTTGATTGGATGATGTTGAAGTGGTTCTACCATTATTGTCAGTGAACCTACTGTCACATCATTTGGGATGAGCATTTTAGATTAGGATTCGGGACTCACCCCAAATGATGTGGTAGTGGGGTTTATTAAATTTTGATTGGATGATGTTGAAGTGGACCCAATATAATCGTCAGTGGACCATTGTCACATCATTTGAGATGGGGATTTGGGATTAGGATTTGGGAAGCATAGCATTACTCGTTTGTTTTAATTTCTGCAAACCACATAATTGAACTTTGATTGGATGATGTTGAAGTGGTCCTACTATAATTGTCAGTGGATCCACTATCACATCCTTTGAGATGGGATTTGGGATTATGATTTAAGAAGCATATCTTTACTCTTTCTTTCTGTTTTTTAATATCTGCAAGCCACGGTTTTTTACCCCTTATGGTTAGGCCTATTTTCATTTTACCCTGTGGTTCAGAAGTGGACCACTTTACCTGTGATTTTTTTTTTAAAAAAAGTAAGTCACAGTTTTTCTCTTCATTTTTCCCTACCACTTTGACTCCAGGAGCATATTTGCTCACGGCCAAATGCTCACACGGCTTCCTCACGGAAGCGCAAAAAATGGACAAGTGTCCATTTTTTGTCAAACACTAGAGGTCCATTTTATGCTCAAATTATTATAACTTTTGTTCTATACGTCTGCTTTTCGTAAAATTTGATGTTTTAGAATCATAAAAATGAGATCTATCAAACGAGATCAATATTGACCATGAAATACTGGGGAATAAAACCCTAATATTATCGGTCTACAAATAGATAATTTATCTGTTAGATAGAAAATATAATCTGCATTCAAATATTTAAATTTTCTGTTAGCCAGACGAACAGATAATTTATCTGTCCTACTCATATTTTGTTGTCATCAGCCTCCAATGTTTGACAGAAAAATAGACACTTGTCTATGTGAAAAAACGCAATTTTTCATAGTTGATTAATTTTTAATTTTTAATTTTTCAATTTTTTATTTTTTTTCATTGTTTCATGGTTAATATTGATCTCACATTCTTGCTTGATAGATCTCATTTTTTTTATTTTAAAACATCAAATTTTATTATTAAAAAAAACGAACTTATAAAATAAAGATTATAATAATTTGAGTAAAAAATGAATCTCCAATAAGCCGTGAGCAAATTCGCTCCCTTTGACTCATATCTCTTTCCTTAATTTGGCCCAAGCCACGTGACGTGACCCAAGATTTTGAAGGGTGTGGGCCGTGTTCCGTTGTCTAGGATCCGTAGCCTTTCATTGGTAATCTGTAATCGTCCACCTCATAGTCCATCACACAATAAGATAGTAAATCCCATTTTTTGGTGGGACCCAGTGTTTCTACAAGGAAAGAGAAAAAAAACGACAACTAAAGTAAGGGATTTTACATGTGTATTTCATGCAATTGAAGAATACATATACCTAATACTACCACGTTTGTTGTGTGCAATGCAATAAAAAGGGATTGGGGATTAGACTATTAATTCATTTCAATTGAAAGAGTTTGGGGCTTGAGATGTCAGCTAGGTGTAGGATTAATTATCAATTTTAATTAAATAGTCTGGATATTACTTATTGTAAGGGAGTAGGAATATGGCTATAATTAGTCCAATAAAAATAGACTTTATTGTCCAATTTGACTAAAGACATACGAATGTAACCAAAATGTTTAAGAAATAAGAATAGAGTAATACTAGATTTACACAAAAATTCACACAAAATAATCATGACCATTATATAGTCTAAAGACTCATCCCAAATTGAGCGAGTTATTAAGTGTCATATAGTTGATACTTTTGGAGGCATAACTCCTATTTGTGTATGTATATACATATTTTTATTCATTGTGTGTACGTATATTTTTAAGTAAGCCTTTTTTATTTATTATTGTTTGATGTAGTAGCCTTAGCCTTGTTGTGCAATGTTGAGAATGTCTCAAGGCTCGCGGGAGCAGGTTGTTCGAGCGAACTGCTCGGGCGTGGTGTTGACATCGTGATCGCTTTAGCGAGGATGGGGCGAGAGAGATTTCAGTAGACTCAAAGTGCAAGTCACTCGAGCGACATCGGCTGATGCCGATTTCCTATTTTGATTACAATTACGGCTTCTCTTTCTATACAAATAGTACTCTTAGGCCTCATTTGATAGGCCAAATAAAATTGTCGGATAGGACAGGATAAGGCAGGATCAAATATGATACTAATTATATCAGATAAGCTATTATGATGTCTTGTGTTTGGAGCATGCTAAATAAAATTGTCGGATAAGCTGTTATATCATAATCCTTGTGTTTGGTTGTGCCCGGATATAAGGAGCTAAATTTTGTTTTTTAACACATAAAAAAAAAAGCAGATCAAAGAGAGAGAGAGAGAGAGAGAGAGATCTGGAAAAAATGAAAAAAATAAAAATTAAAAGGAAAACGGATCTAAAAAATAAATAAAAATAAAGAATAAGGGGAAAAAATGAAAAAGAAAAGGAAAAAAAAAACAGATCTGAAAAAAAAATGGAAATATATATATTTATCCCAAGAAGATATCCCAAATTTTTAATCCCACCTAATACCACCCTTCTTTGGGTTAGTGTTATCACACTCTGCATAGGATAAAAATCTAGTTCATAACTATTTTATCATGTCCAGTGGCGCCACCAAACACTAGATAGGATAAAAGTTATCATATCATGCCCCTTATCCTAACCACCAAACGAGGCCTTAGGGCTTGTAAAATAGGACAAAATTGGGTCTTTTGAGAGAGTCTAGAGAGAGTTAAGAGTATAATAATTTCTAGTTTAATTGATAGTAAAGCTTTATTAGCTCCTTGGTGGTCGAGTATCCCCATTTGGGAGAACCATGTACATCGTTTGTTTTCTTTATTGCTTGGGATAGTTCTTGGTTGCATGCTTTATCTTTGAATCTATCTTGGTAGATCTTATTTTCAGATTTCTTATATCCTTTGGGGTTTCCGTGTTTAACACTTGATGTATAGCGCATCAAGAGTTGGTAATTATTGTACGGTTTGCAAAACTTGAAAGGACATAATTAGTGTCAGAATTTGAGAGAGGGCGACGGGCAGGGTTTGAACTCCGATAAATTTACATGAAATTTGCTTATCCTCACACTAATGTAAATTAAATCATTTGCGATGTTACTTTAATGTCCTCGTTTAAAAAGATAAGGAGATTTTTTTTTGTCTAAAAACAATAGATGTATATAATTGAGTTTGTCTATTCTATTAAATCTAATAGAATAATATTATATTCAAATTTAAGTAGACTTAAACAATTCTGCCAAGCTAATTAAATGACGATAGGAAAAGCAATTTGTGACAATATCTTAATTTTTTCATCTTAAAAAAATTATAAAAAAGAAAAAAGGCACACATACTTGGAAAATGCTAGACCCACACTCAAATCTCACACCCATCTATCCATACCCAGACATAGACCAATGAGGAGATAAGAGAGACTGTAAAGTGGTGGGACTCCAATGGACCCCACAGTCTCTCTCCTTTCCAAATTTTGTTTCTCTCCTTCCCAAATTTTGGTGTGTCTCTCTCATTTCCAAATTTTGTTTCTCATATGTGGTTCTTGACACATATGGTAGTGGAATCACCTTCACTAATTATGGCAACCTTCAATAAAAAGCAAGTGGGTACACTGCTACATGTGGTAAGAACGATATTTTGGATTTAAATTTGTGAAGCATAGTTTTACTCCAACATTATTAATATGTATTTTTATTTACTATTAGAAGGGTGACACTCACTCCATGAGTGCAACTGAGAAGTGGATTAGTTCTCTTTTATTAATTTCAGATAATTTGTTTCATTTACCCTTAATGGGGAATGGTTATTTTTGTACTAATTACTTTCACCTTTTTGGGTTAATTAATACATTTTACACTCTTGTAGTTTGTCACTTGTGTCAGTTTGGTCCCTGTAATTTAGGAAATGTCAATTTAGTCCCAGTTTCATAAGTGTGTCAAATAAATTCATTAAGTCCTTTAGTGACGATTAATTTTGTCAATAAAAGTAAAAAATTAGTGAGTAAAAAATTTGTCACAAAAAGTGTTTGAGGGGCAAGAATAACACACTTATGAAACTACAGGGACTAAAATGATACTTTCTAAACTACAGGAACCAAATTGACACAAAGAACAAACTAAGAGGGTGTAAAATGTAGTCAAGCCTTCACCTTTCATTCTTAATTTCTACACGAACGAGGTGGCACCCGCCACACGAGTGCAAATAGGGAGACTTTTGTGAGTTAGTAGGTTGGTTATTTTCTCTTCTTGAATTAATTATATTTCGTTAAAATAACATTTTGTAACCCTCATAAAGATATTAATTTGAACAACATTTTTGATAATTTAGTTATAAATATCAGTGATGGTTAACAAAAACCAGGTTCCTTTTTTAAAGGTAGTTAGATTGAGGACTAAGGTACTATCCGAGTTGGTTGTAACCAACTCTCCCCATGCCCGTTTTATTTTTTATAAGTAGATAGATTAAGGACGAATGACCTATCCAAGTTGGCTGACACTAATTCTTTCCATGTCTTAGGCAAATATTCAAATCCCCCTCCACTATTGTATAAGGAAAAATGTAGATAGATTCGACTAATTAATTCACACACACACAAAATGACAAGTTTTCTTTTGTATTTAAGGTAATCAAAGCGGTTACTTTATGAAATGAAATGTTTCTCTTGCTATCCAAAAATATAAAATAAAATTTTAGTTGTAATTACTAAAACTACAATAGCTATAATACAAAATTTGGGTATTTTAGTAAATCATTTGTCTCACATTATATATAATTTTGTTCCATTATTTCGTTAAGGAAAGCATCACTGTGCATCAAAAAAAAAAAAAGGAAAGCATCACTGAATTGCACTTGAATTAAAAATGCATGCATTAAAATTCACATTTAACTCGCTTGCAGTTGTAATTGAAATAAGACCGTTAAGTTCTCTGTTAAAATTAACAGATTAAATGCTTCTTCTACTCATTTATCCCTCTCTATAGTTCAAAACTTGACTCTCAATTTCCTCGTGTCTGGGATGAAAGATATATTAGTCATTCAAGTCAAATGTTAACACAATTTGGGAATCTGTACTTAATTAACATAAAAATACATAAAACTTAACGTCAACTTTGATCCATAGGGGCAATGTGAAAATCGACCCAAACACGGACTAATATGCATTTAAATTTTAACCATGTAAGCTACCAACATTCGTGAACAAGTACACCTGATTTTTTTTTTTTTTTTTTTTTATCATCAAATATCCAATGGTGCAGATCCTCTCATGCATATTACAAATGTGTGCAAGTATACACAGTAGTACGTACAGTGAAATGGCATGATATTAATGGTGCAAAGTATGGATAAAGACTTAAAAGAGTAATGTTATGTTTTTCTGATTTTGTATTCCATGTGGTTTTTAAACATATGTGGTAGTGAGACCACTATTAATAATGGTGGATCCATTTCAACATCCTCTAATTAAAATTAATTAACTGGGCCACTCTTAAATGTGTTTGAAAACCATTTGAGATACAACATTCAAGAAGTATAGCATTACTCAGCCTATTTCTCATGCTAAGTCAAATTATAGCACAAATGCTCAAAAATACATCCCCTATGCATTTCTATTCCTCCACTCAAAAAATAGCAATATGCTATTATTTCTATCAAATTTGAGATCAAGTATAACATTATTATAATTTGAGATGAGTGATAGAAGGTGCATTGGAGGGAATTCATTTTGGATTTATGTTATAATTTAACTTTTGTACTCATTTCAATAAATAAATAAAAGTGTACAAAACACATTATTTAAAGTACAACGAGAATAGCCATTGTACCAACAAAAAATAAATAAATAAAATAAACCCATTTTTTAGAATTTAGAACTGAAATGTCATAATATACTATTTAGGGATGTAATAATGCCAAAATATAAAGAGTTAATTAGTATAATGTCCATTTTACCTTAGGTTTCTTGCAATAGGCCCAACGTATGAAACAATTTCGTCTGAAGTCCACACCACAAAAATTGGACCAAACTACCCTTTTCCATTTCTCATTCAAAACTGCAATTAATAACCTCAACTATTTTAGGGGTTTTCAAAATTCAAATCCCAAATACCTAAATGAGAATAAATCACATTATATATGCATCAACAAGGTCTCTCTCTCTCTCTCTCTCTCTCTCTCTCTCTCTCTCTCTCTCTCTCTCTGTTTAGAGAGAGAAAGCTCAGGCCATAGCTCAGACCATCCTCACACAGGACCTCTCCGGCGACCTCACGCTAGTCGACGCAAACCAGATAAACTCCATGGCGAGATGCTCAGTCTCAAATACGCCGCCACGCTCCTCCCGGGGACCAAGATCATGGCCGACGTGGACTACTCGAGGACCAAGATCATCGTCGGATCCGCTCTTTTAGAGAGAGAAAGCTCAGGCCATAGCTCAGACCATCCTCACACAGGACCTCTCCAGCGACCTCACGCTAGTCGACGCAAACCAGATAAACTCCATGGCGAGATGCTCAGTCTCAAATACGCCGCCGCGCTCCTCCCGGGGACCAAGATCATGGCCGACGTGGACTACTCGAGGACCAAGATCATCGTCGGATCCGCTCTCTGTATCGTCATCGCCGGCGCTAGGCAGAACCCCGGCGAGTCCAGGCTGAATTGATACAGAGGAACAAGGGTGTTCTTGATTATTGTGCCCCAACTTGCGAAGTACTCGCCCGATTCGATGTTGGTGATTGTTTCGAACCCGGTTGATGTTTTGACTTATGATGCTTGGAAGCTTTCTGGGTTTCAACAACAATGGCAATACCGGATCTGCTCTCTCTCAAGCTATACAATGGAACCCGATTGTATATTATGTTGTGGTTCAAAGGTTGTGGTCCAAAAGGTTGTAGTGTAAAATTTAACACTGTTGTTCTTGCTTCAAAAGTTGTGATGTATAACTGTATACTATGTTGTAGTTCAAATGATATGGTTCAAAAGGTTGTAGTATAAAATTTAACACTCATGTGCAAATGCATTTGTGATATGACAGTGTTCCTTTGTTGAATAACTCGAATATGAGTGTGAAATTTAATACTTATATTCATTCTAGTGTGAAATTTAACACAATTTTTTTTTGGTGATGGTGATGAATGGCTGTTAGATCACCCAAGAATGGTGAAATAAGAAATTAAAAAAGATATGTGTAATATTAAACAGATTCTAACGTATAAAGCCCTACAATTATGGCATTTAGTAACTTAATTCCTAAAATATATGCAAGATTTAGTAACTTCCCAAAATTATGGGATTGAGTAATTTGACCAATTACAGTATAAAATAAGTTTGGTAACTTCCCAAAATATATGCAAGATTATGGGATTGAGTTTGACCAATTGTAGTATAAAATTTCACACTAATGAACTAGTTGCAATGTAAAAACAAACCAGTTGCAGTGTAAAATTTCACATTAATGAACCAATTGCAGTGTAAAATGAACTAGTTGCAGTGTAAAATTCAATACTCGCATAAATGTATGGTGCATAGTAACAGATTAATATGTTATGTGATCAATGATTATTGGTAGAACATACAAAAATGGGATACCCACATAAAAATGGCGTTAGAAATAATCAAAAGACCCATAATGTACAAGGCTAAAGTTATGAGATTTTATTTTCATATATTTGATATGCAAATCAATGGGATCTTTAAAATAGAGTTATTACCATATATATATATTTCAATATATGTATGCATGTGTATATGTATAGGGGTAAAAAAGTCACTAAAACTATCTATAATTGGGGATTGTGGACTAATCTCTAACAACATTCACAATTATAGGGTCTCTCATTGGAAAGTACCAATTAGTGGGTCTATTATAACAAACATTGAGAGAATGGGATTTCCCACTAAATTTTTCAAATATAAATTTGACATAAGGAGGAAAAGAAATTAATATTTTACATTAGAGATTCATTTGCGACTATCGTTTAATGATTTCATGTGGTTCCTAACTTCCTATATAAATGTGTGGTAAACGTTTTATTCATTCAACACAAAGTTATTGACAATAAGTAATGTTAAAGACATAAAGACATTATACAACACAAAGTATAACAAGGTTTTAAATACTTGTACTTTGTGTTGTATAAATAATGTATAGAAAAGTGTGTAAAATTCAAATAACACAGAGTACAAAGCATTTAAAGCCCTATTGTACTTTATGTTATGCAATGTGTTGTGTCTATAGTATTACTTATTGACAATTGGGCATTCTCTACCCGTCAATTCTTCTTTTTTTTTTTGCTAACATACCACGGCAATTTCGTTTTCACTATATACTAGGGGGAAAAATTATTAAGATGAATTTCAAGTTGAATGATGTTTAAAATGTTAAAAATTATTTATAATACGAAATATAAAATAAAGACGAAGTGCTTATATTAAATAGGAAAATTTTATCACCATTGTTATAATTATATGACACAAATTATTACAAAATCAACACACACACACAAAAAAAGGGTCCCAATCATATCCAATAAAATGATTCTTAAGTTTTTTTTTTTTTTTTTTGAAATACATAATTTTGTTCGAAACTCACAAAATTTTAATAAAACCAAACTTTGTTTGCTCGGTTAATAGTATGCATGTGGAATTAATATGATGAGTCCTTTGGTGGGTAAAGTCTTCAGGTTATAACAAAAATTATTTGGAATTCCAAGGATCATAAAATGTCTCTACACATTTCTATAAAATAAGAAAGGGTCGCTAGAGACAAATGAATTTATTGAGAGAGTGATATATGTCATTAATTTGATTTCATTATATGTGGTTCTTAAATACTTTATTAATTGTATCATATGTAATAACACGATAGCAAGTGATACAACTGACAAAGTATTTTGGGATTCAAAATTTAAGAAGCATATCATTAATCATATGATTCGTTTTATTAATCGATTACGATAATTTCTCAATTTTTTTTTCTTTCTTTTTTCTTCTTCAGATCTTCAATTTATTTCTACTAACAAACAAAAAATATTTTAAAAATAAATAAAAACAAAAATAAATGGAAAAACTTCCAAATGTATCCTCTACCACTCTGTCAAGTGCCTTTGCCCAAAAAAAAAAATTAAAGAAAATGAATGATTCTTTTAGTGATCAAAGTTATTGAGGTAGTAGTTTCTTAAGAGAAGCTATCCAATAAGCTTAAGACTTCCTTAAGACCCACAAAAATTATGGGTTAAGACGTGTTAAATGTGAAATTTAGGGTAGGTGTAACATTTTTTTTAATTCTATTGTAAAGAATAATGCTAGATGCACTCTCAAATGTACAATCAAATGCATAACCCTACTTAAAAATATTGAACCTTATGCTGAAAAGCATGCACACCCTGTACATCCCTTTTTTGTGTACATACTTTTCAGCACGAAATCAAATATTTTGAAGTAAAGTTGTGCATTTAATTGTAAATTTGGAAGTACATCTAGCATTACTCCAATTGCAAAAGTCACGTGGATTGAGAGAAAAATGTATTGACATGTGTCACCTCAATGCTATCTATAATAGTATACAATTTGTGGACATGTTTCATTCAAAGTTTACAGTGTTAATAGTACACTTCAACTCACAGTCACTCAACCAAACATGGAAGCTACTTGGCTGTTCCTTTCTCTCTCTACTCTCCTTCTCACTCTAGCTTTCAAGTTCCTCTCACAGGCAAACACACACCGCCGCCGACGTCGTAACCTCCCACCAACGCCGCCGGCACTTCCCATCATCGGCCACCTCCACCTCCTCAAACAACCACTCCACCGTACCCTCCACCGCCTCTCCCAAACACACGGCCCAATCTTCTCTCTCCGGTTTGGCACCCGTCAAATCGTCGTCGTTTCATCGCCAAGTGCGGTTGAAGAGTGCTTCACCAAAAACGACGTCGTCCTTGCCAACCGCCCGCACTTCATCATCGACAAGTACGTCGGCTATAACTGCACCACCATCGTCGCCGCCCCCTACGGCGACCACTGGCGAAACCTCCGCCGACTCAGCGCCCTCGAGATCTTATCCTCGGCCCGACTCAACAACTTCTTATCAACCCGTCGGGACGAGGTCAAACTCTTACTAAATCGGCTCCGCACAATCGCGTCTGGCAAACGCGATTTCACAAAAGTTGAGCTGAAATCGAAATTCTCGGATGTGACGTTCAATGTCATAACGAGAATGATCGCTGGGAAGCGATTTTATGGCGAGGAAATGGGGGAATCGGAGGAATCGAAGCGGTTTAGGGATCTGATAAGTGAGCTATTTGCGTACAGTGGGGCTTCGAATCCGGGCGATTTTTTGCCCATTTTGAGATGGTTTGATTATGGAAATTTGGAGAAGAAATTGGGGAGGCTTAGTGAGAAGATGGACTTGTATTTGCAGGGTTTAATTGATGAGCATAGAAGAGATAAGAGTAGAAATTCGATGGTCAATCATTTGCTTTCTTTACAGGAATCGCAGCCAGACTACTATGCAGACCATATCATCAAAGGACTTATAATGGTAACTTCAAAAACTTAAAAAACACACACACACACACACACATTTGGATTACCAATATATGAGAGCATTTTTACTCGCATATTGCTCATTTACGACTTTATTAGGTGACATGTGTTATTTCAGTAATTATGTCGATATCATAATGGCAAAATAGGAATAAAATGAGACACATGTCACCCTATAAAGTGGACCAAAAAATAGTGAGTAAAAATGCTCTTTACCAATATAACACACAACTACTGAGCAGGTTATAGCTCAATTGGCATAGCTTCTCTCTTCCGTGTGGAGAGGGAGAGAGTTTGAATCCCAACAGGGGATTCTAGGTGCTTGCCTCCAAATTATTCTTCAGTCGAAATGATTGGCCATTGTTGGGCTTTGCTGTGGGCCAGCGTGGGGCTTTGGAATTGGGGTGTGCATGTGTGTGAGGGGTGTGTGTATCTAGTCCGAATTCAAGTAAGTAAAAATATATATATATATATATATACATATAGCGCACTAGGCCTGTAAACAGATCGGATTTCTACAACCTAAATCCGATCCGATAACAAAATTTGCTAAGAAAACCCGAATCCGAAAAGACACGAATTTCAAAGAAAGATAAATTGATTGTCCATTACAGTGAAAACATGAATATATAAAATAATGACCTTTATTATAATGGAACTGAAAAGTAATGAATATCTATATTTTAAAAAATAAATAATAAAAAATCTCTGATTCGAATTCGGATATTCCAATCCGATCCATTAAATATATGTATTCGAATTTGGATGTTCCAATCGGGAGTCAAATATCCATATTTGATTTAGATCAGATCTAGATCAAAATTTGATCCGTTTACCAGCCAGTTGTGCGGTACTAAAGGGTATAGGTTGATTAGAAATTTGTCAATTTTTAATTGAAATCGTGGAAGATGGTAATTTGATACAGAACCACTTAAAGCACCAATGGTTAACGTAACACCAATTAATATTGCAGGCGACCGGTTACAGCTTTTTAGAGCATCCGTAGTGGACTCACCCACTAACGTAGAAGTTTGCCGCCACTGTGTATATGTTAAACAAAGCCAAGTTAAGCATCTAATAATTATTTTTGGTGATTTTTGGTGCGTGCGCAGTAGATGTGTTAAAATCCAATTGTTAAAAGACTTTTTTCATATTGAAAAATACAAACAGCATTGATAAGATAGCTTCTATCATAATGATAAAATTACCCACATGTCACTTTTTGCATTTGATATCCTCCCACTGGCAAATAGTTCCTACACACCTGTTGGCCCTGTACACCATAGCTTCAAAGCATACATTAATGCACAAACAAATCCTAGTTGTCTTTTTACTTTTTCATTTTAATTTGATTTAGGGTTCGGTTGATAAAACTGAAAATTAAGTGTTGAAAATTAAGTACTAAAAATTTTTAAGTTATTGAATTTGTAATATTGAAAACAATGCTTCAACTACTGAAATAGAATGCATTCAGTGATTATTTTCAGTAGAAATTTTTCACTTAAATTTTCAGTGATTTTTTGGTTGTTTTTTCAATTAAGTGGTATGTTATCAAACGCACTGAAAAAGAATAAATGCAAAATCTTTTCATTTTCAGCACTTAATTGAGCTATCAAACATACCCTTAGTTTTGGCTTCTGTGATGTGTCAATCAAAGCATACATATGTCTTCTTACTTTTCAATTTTAATTGGATTTAGCGTTGGCTTCTGTGATGTCAATTCTCAAGAATGAGGCGGTAAACGTGTGGAGCAAGAGAAATTGTTTGTTGTATGCATAGATATGATATACATACGTGTATATATATACATACATATACACACATGTCAAGGATACCTGGTAACACTGTAGGGTGGCACAGGCTCCCTGAATTTTTAGAAATTATATTTTAGATTTGTGAAATTTAAAAATTTTATTTAGGCCCCCCTTCAACTTTTAAAGTTTAAATTTTTATTTATTTGGCCCCTCAATTTTGAATTTGGCCCATTGGCCCAATTGTATAAAATCGATCAAAAATGTTTATGAGATGTAATATTGTGGCTTAATTCTAACCAGTCGATCCTAATTTTGACTTTAACTTAATCAAACTTGGCCTAATTATATAAAATAGACCAAAAATATAGAATTATTTGAAATATTTTGGCCCAATTCTAATTAGCCCACCCCAAATCTTCAGAACAATACAAATTTATCCAAATTGTATCAAATAGACCCAAAAAAAAAAAAAAAAATTACATGTAATGCTTTAACTCAATTCTAATCGGTCTATTCCAATTTTGGACAAATAATATGTATAATTAGACCAAAAGCATAATAAATCATTAATCAAACCTCTCAACTCTAAAAATCGAGTAAAATAGTTCAAGGTAGCAAGTCAAAAATGGGTCATAGTTAAGGGGGTGTTTGTGTAATTTACCTTAAGTTTAAAGTCTTTGTTTTTTTTTTTTTTTATATATATATATATATATATCTACCTATGGTCACACACACTATACTATCCAACCCAAACCCAATTACAAGGCCAACAAAAAATAAACAAGGGGCAAAGAGGGTCATGACAAAGGCCCAATCTTAAGGCAACAGTACCCTCCATTCTCCACTTAAAGAGAGTTGAACTCCCCACCGCTTTGTTCCAAAGGTGACTAGGCCACAAGGGCCTTGGTAGGTTAAGTCTTTTGACCCTCATCTCTCGATTTTAGCTCAAGCTTGTGTTTTTTTTTTTTTTTTTCCTTTTTTTTTTCGGTGTCATGCTCAGGCTTGTGTTCAGGCTCGAGTTTGTGTTACTGCTACTTGCTTTTGCCCCGGCCAAGTAAAATTACAATGGACATCTGATTTCTAATCTAATTTTCTTATTAAATTCCCTTTAAAAAATTTATTCAAAAAATAATAAAATGCCAAAACTCATTCTTAGTTCAGTTTCGACTCAAATTAGGTGGTCCATACTACAATCGTGTCAGATTTATTAAAGCCTTTAGCTTACAAAATTGAAAAAATTTTTGTTTAGGTTTTTTATATCATCAATTAGTTGATGGTCCAATTTTATATTTTTCACATGTTTGTTGTTACATTCTTAAGAACTATTCATGATATATATAGATACTGATACTAGCGGGAACAGACACATCAGCGATAACTATAGAGTGGGCAATGTCTCTTTTGCTGAACCATCCCGAGGTTTTGAAGAAGGCTAGACTCGAATTGGACACTCACGTGGGCCATGATCGCTTGATAGACGAATCAGATCTCTCCAACCTGCGTTACCTTCAATGCATTATCTCAGAAACCTATCGATTACGTCCACCAGCACCACTACTAATTCCACACGTGTCATCTGATGATTGTACCATCGGGGGATACGATGTGCCACGCGGCACAATCTTGTTGGTCAATGCATGGGCCATTCACACGGACCCTAATGTTTGGGATGACCCAACGAGCTTTAAACCTGAGAGGTTCGAAGGTGGAGAGATTGAGGCCCACAAGTTAATGCCATTTGGTATGGGTAGAAGGGCATGCCCTGGGGTTGGGCTGGCCCAACGGATCGTCGGATTGGTTTTGGGCTCATTGATTCAGTGCTTTGAATGGGAAAGGGTAAGTGAGATGGAAGTTGACTTGACAGAGGCAGGAGGTCTCACCATGCCTAAACTTGAGCCACTGGAGGCCATGTGCAAAGCACGTGATATCATGAACAAGGTCTTTTGTGAAGATCCAAACAATGTCTAATGCTCGATCCCTAGGATCCTCGTTAATATACATAATCATGGTTAATGATTTTGTTGTCTTCATTTTACCCTTCTATATATTCTGCTACGATATACATATAGATATAGATGTAATATATATTTAGTCATTAATTGGGATTTGGGAGTAATAATTGTATTGATTCACCACTATTGCCATGTTTGTTTGTGTTTTGAATGTTAGAATTATTTCTACCATTTACACTCCTTAACACATGCTGATTGATCATTCATATTCATTACATCATAAAAATCTGTCAAATTAAATGTTTGACTCTTTCATTGTGTGTTCGTGGGGATCATTAATTTTTTGTTGTTTTAATGAGTGTCTTTGGTCTTCTTTCTTCTTTATATTTCAAAGCATGCATGTGAGACATACCTTATTTACATACATGTTATTCAATACAGTTTGGTTAATATCACTACTATAGGATTGATTGTTCACCTTCTTGCAGGTGAAAAAAATTGTCAAAAAAATGTTAAGACTCTTTAATTGAGTATTCCTTTAATCATTGACCCTTGAATTGTGGTAGTTATTATTTCTACTAATTAGGTACATGTTAAATAATATATTTCACCGCAATCGTTATGTCCAACCTGGAACAAGAAGAACATCATCATTTTTTTTGGTCATTACTTTGCTTGTGAAATTCACAAAACAAGTTGTTGGTATATCATGTATGAAGCAGGAAAAAAAAAAGGGTGAGACTGATTGTTGCCCACTATGTGTAGGGTTGATATTTCTGAAGTGAGACTTGTGTTATTCACAAATGCATTTGCCTCAATTGTGTCAGCACCAGCAGCAATTTCAAAATTGAATAACCGATAAGGGAAATGTTCTAATTTTTTGTTATTTGTACAGTTTAATTTGTGGAATTCACATCTCAAACTGTGAATTACAAAACTTAAAAAATAAGGGTTTTTTTGGTACCTCTACTTTTTTATGGACTTGTTACGACCCAAATACATACAAGTTTTTACACATGTGTATTTTGAAAAGTTTTTCTGCTCAATGGTTAGGTTTTGGTGAAATCCATACGATAATCTCTATTATTCACAAGTTCACTTGTGAATTTCACAAAGAAAGTTGCTAGTTGGCAACATATTTATGAATAACTAAATGACGAGGTCTATAGCGGTTCGTGCTCAATTTTAAACTATGTTGCATTGTGAATTTCACTAACATTATTGTTTTGAAACCAGTGAGTTTCATAGATGTTAACCTTAAGGTATATTAAGGCATATTTAATTATGTTTTGATGATGTCAAATATGCTATGATAATTACATGATTCATATTGATTCATTCCTTGTTATTATCATAGTCATTTTTATGCTCATATATAATCTCATGTATTAATTTTGTATCAATGTTTTAACATCTTTGTGTGCATGAGATTTAATTGATGTAGATCAAGATTACAAAGAGCTCAACAAGGATCAAGCTTGAAGACTTGAAGATATTTCATCCTTGGTTGAAGTCTAGGACCATCATTGTAAGGCATCTTGATCTCACACTCTTAGGGGCTCAAACAAATGCTAAAAGTTAAAGTTTTGAAAACAAATTTTAAATGGGTCTTCTTTAAAGCAATGCCCCAACCAATTGAAGAATAATTAGATGTTGAGTTTTATATGGTTGGAAAGGTATTTGAATCTAGTTTCCAAAAACATCAAACGGATCGAAAATCCGAGTTTTGTAGAGGGAGGGGCAGTCGACTGAAGGCCCGATGCAGTCGACCGGAGTGAGCAGAATGCAAACAGAACCCTCTGTAAACACATCTCAGTCGACTGCTTCAAGGACCAGTCGACTGCTTCATGTTCCAGTCGACTGAATCGACCTGAAAAGGCATAACGGCTAGTTTTTAAAGGGGCTTTTAATTACCAAACTTGCCACCAACGGCTATAATCTTTCTTGGCCTATAAATACATGTTTTTCCACACCATTTTATGTTGATCAATCAATTGGAAAACATCTATTTCAATCACATAACTTGTTGATTCTAAATCATTCACAATTGAGCCCTAGTTGTGTGAGTTTATCAATTTGCTCAAATCTTTCATTTGTATTTCTTGAGAGAGCAAAATTGTAGTGAGCTTTAATTGTATTATCCACTCTACATAGAGAGTTATCATTTGTATTCAATTCAATTTGTAAAGGGTGAGGGTTAGTAACCCTTGTGTGCAAAGAAGAGGTGTTCTTCTTTGGGAGAGATCATAGGCTCTTGTAACGGTTTGGTGCACACCCGTAAGTGTTCCGGGAAACGGTTTGGTCTACACCCGTGAAGTAGATCGGAGTAAAGGAATCCTCAAGAGGTGTTCTTGAGGGGTGGACGTAGGCCGCGGGGTGCGATTGCCGAACCACTTGAAAAATCGGTTTGCAAGTTTCTCTTCCCTTCTCTCTTTACTTATGTCACAGCCCGGTCCCACAATAGCGGAACCGGAGCCCGTGGCACGCCACCGAGGCTAAACCAATTCATTAACGTTCCCAAAAATTAGGTTTGAAGAACACACGCAGCGGAAAAACAAAACACATTTTAAAACCAGAGGTTCAGTCGACTGCTAAGTCGACTGCTCAGTCGACGGAGGCGGGCATGGATTTTAATATCAAATTTCAGTTGACTGCAATTGGAGGTCCAGTCGACTGCTGAGGGGTCCAGTCGACTGCCGAGGGGTCCAGTCGACTGCTTTTGCTAAAATAAGACGCAGTATCTAACAGGCTCAGGGGTTCAGTCGACTGCTCAGTCGACTGCTCCCCTGGCAGCAGCCCAATCTGCAGAAATCAAGTTTTAAAAAGCTTCCTAACTTCCATCCAATGATCAACCACTCAATTCAAACTCAGTCCAAAGTAATCTTAACTGTATTAAAGCATTACCAAACATAATTACAACATGTTATAGTCTAATACAACGTTCTAGATCCATTCTATCATACCAAGTTAAACATGGGTTGAAATAACCAAATTCTTATTACAACGTTTCTAGGATCCCAAAACTACAAGATTACATTCAATTTGCCTTCCAAGCGAACTCCCAACCCACGTACTCACTTCTCTGATTCCTCGCCAGCATTTACACCTGAAATGGTTATTTGAATAACCACACATATTTCGATTTGTTTAAGCTAATGCTTAGTGAATAAATCAACATATGTACATGAATGATAAACATGTCCGCATTCACATCTCTACATTTCATACTAGTCGCCGGAGACTCACGTGCCCGTCCATATTCCCAATCCGCGACTCCTCGCCAATAAGTCCACGCGAAAGGGTAAGACCCACGATTCTTTTCTTCAATCGTGCGACCTTAATGCCTATATCGACTCCACAAAATGGCACGGTGACCACGTGCTCCTTCTGACCCACATAAACAACTTAACATGCTCAAATACATATCACCATGCTCGCGGTAATCAAAACATATCACCGTGCTATTGGGCCTACTTATCAATATAATTGCCCAATATGAACTACACAATATATCTCTAAGAATTAATACATGCTATTCACACAAAACATGAATACATGTCAAGAAATCATTCCAAAACATAGTTGAATCACTCACCTCCAAATAACGCTCCTATAATTCAATCTGAAGAAAACCCGTGCACAAAGAACGTGCAGAAGTCCGTCTAGTACAATTCCTATGGATCAGAATTCCATTTATCAACTTTTATGAAAAATTCTAGAAAATAACTTTTCGGAAAACTTAGCCAAACAGGCCCTAACAGGTATCAAAACGAAGCTCTTACCTCGAGGAGCTCGAATACGAAATCTGGGAGAAACCAAACTGACGGAAGGTCGTCGTTTGGCGTCGCAAAGCTCTAAGCAATCAAATCTCCCTCTAGCCCCCTTTTTGGCCTCCTCTTGAACTTTTTAGGTTAAGACTTATAAAAATCTAAGTTCATCTCTATCTATATATAGGCAACACTCTCGGGAAATTACGTTTACCTCCCCACGAGTTTTCAAAACTCCTAATCAGTCTCTGAAACTTCCTATACAGCTTATTCATAGCTTTACGAGTGAAACTCCAAAATTATAAAAGTTTTCGACTAAGTTTCGTTTGGTTGCTAAAACGCGAATTTCTATATGACGTTTCCGAAGTTGCTAATTAGCCTACCAATTTAATAGCGTGTTAATTCGTCCTCACCAGGATACTAAATCTAACAACAGAAATAAATTCTACAACAGAAAATAATACAGATATTGAAATACACAGGTAAACATTTATTTTCAGATAAACATTTAAAGTATTCCACAGTGACCGTCTCATACTCGGAGAGACGTCACAACAACAAAATCCTCAATTACCACAGTTTCAAAGGGTTCTCTAATACAGACACCCAAATCAACTCGTGAGTCAAAACTCACTCAACCATGTGTCATAGGACACGCCACATCACATCATCATGCATGATAATATGATACAAATGCAAAAGCAATAACACAAATGTGGGTGTTATAATACTCTCCCCCTTAAAAGAAGTTTGTCCCCAAACTTTCAGTACCATCTCATCAATTCACAAAGACTTTCTCACAAGTACTGCCAACGCTCATTCATCACAACTCACACATCTCTACTGAGATATTATAATCTCATGAGGAAAAAAAAAATCCTCAAGCTCTGAAGGAAAATAAATCCCCAGAGTTCCTGTCTCAATCCGATTAAAGCTTCAAACCTCATTCTAGTAATTATCGAACTACTTTGATAAGTAAGGACATCAATGCCTAAGTAGACATACTCAAAAGTCAAATCTGACATTTCCCATCACATCACCAACCCATACATGCTTTCATTGTACTTGTCACATATCTTTTCTGAACTCAAAAGTCTCATCACAACACCCAAGTCAAAGGAAATAACTCCTCTCACTTCCACCCATCTTCCCTTTAGACTAAAAGTCGTTTCCCACACGTCTCAACTGGGTAACAACCATACCTGGTTCTTCATCTCGAAGTGAACCAAACTGAGTACTTTCATGCATATATACTATGTCGATAAGTCAATGCATCAACCAACTATTTCATATACCGTAGATTCAATCCCTTATCATGCTAATCGTGAAATACTTGTAGAACGATAACACGTTTTCAAACGACTTTCATTCCTTTTCAAATTCCATTCGGTTTAATCCAACCTCGTATTATACTTCCAATCATACATGCCTCGTAAGATACTATCCAGATTCTTAACTGAAAATTTCATATCACTCTACTTCTTCGAGCCCACCTGATGTCTCGAATAGTTAAACACACTTGCCTCTTTATCTCTCGCATTCTGTACTTAAACTATCGTCGATTAACGTAGAAGATTAAATGTTACACCTTCAATTTAAAACTTGTAACAAAGTCAATTACATATTCTCCCTTTTGTTTTTAAATTAAAACATTTTAAAATTTTGTATAATATTTTCACATATAGTTACCCCAATATCCGTCGCAACAAATAACGATGTGAACCCAAACTTGACTTAGTCAATCATACACATACCATAGAGTTTATAAAATGTGCTCCCATGTTCATAACATACCTCGTTCATGTCTTAAACCCTTGGTCATTCACAATCCATTCTTATTTACGTAGTATATACACACCCAAAGCCAATTATTTTTCTATCGAAAATCTCAACAACAATGTACTCTATTCCCATCTCATACCTCACTCGTATACTATCCCTTGGTCTATCAGTCCATGTAGATCCACCACCATTTACGTAGTTATGCGACTCCATGAGTCTCTAGTGTTTCACTTCCACCCTCACACAAGCTCATACCAAGCATACTCATGTATCGCAACTCTTACTGAATTTCTGACTGCCCTTTACACTGAACATATATTCCTTGTATAACATCTCAAGGTTTCATACCTTATTTAACGATTTAGTACTTCATAACTCTAGTCAACCTGACTTAACTCCAATTCAGATTCTCTAATCCTTTATATTCGCCATTCTGATCTCAATTTCATTGTTCACGAAGAACTCGCTGTCCTAAGTATTTCATACTATTCCCGTAACCATCTAAAGACAATTCAATAATTTGGTCTTCCCAATCAAGTACCATAGTCTCACTGTGTTTGATAAATTTCTTATCGACTTTCAATTCACATACCTTTCGTGACAATACCTAAGTCAACTCGTTTAACAGCACTACTTCCAACTTACTAATTCCAAGTGTACAACATTCACTAACCCTTTTTACTTTAGAATTTCCAAGTTGATAATATACTCACGTAGAACTCATTCGTTTGACGACCACCATTTTGTCTCAAGCACTAAGCATACCATGTCCTACCACGATACTCGTCTTCCAAAGTCCTCTTGATACCTTATTACAAGTTTTTAAAACAAATTTTCTTACTCAACGAAAGTTTTATTTTAAAATATTTTAAACACGTTAAAATTTTCTTAGGGTGGACTTCGACAGTCTCAAAACTCTCCAACCCTGTTGGAATCCAGGACACTGAGATCGTATTTCATTGCGCGATAATGTACTCAACGTAATACCATGTCTTCCTCCCATTCTTACCGGTTCTGTTCACTTACTCATCAAAGATCCATCTTCCCATTTTACATTTTCATTTCTCTAATCTGACTTACCCAAAGTCTCTTTACTCTATCCATTTTCACAATTGTTCTTGTTCAGTATCGTAATAATTATTGTACTCCAACTTCCAGTTGACAACCACTTGCTTCAGAAACCCAAAGGTGTTTTAAAAGCATTAGAAGAAAAGGTTTTCGTTTTATTTTGAAAATACATTCAAAATCTAGGTTCGAGGTCGCTCGTACTACAACTCTCTGTGATAACAACCTTTACTACAATCTCCCTATCAAGGTCCTCCCATCTCCATGTTATCCAAATATCCACTCGATTCCTCTGAATCTCTTATCACGTTCCATAATTCACACTTATCTTTTACTTCCAGCCTCCTATTTCTACTTCCTTTATTCTATCTCTTCTTACTCTTCATTTCTGTCCATTTACTCTTCATCAAGAAATTCTACAGTTTCTCCTTCAACCTATATCGTCCTTATCGTTACATCTACACGCACATAATCATCAAGTCTAAGTAACCACTCCCGAAGTATGTCATGAATTAAACTTCTACCAACTGCAGTTTCAAACCGTCAAAGTATACTCTATCATTCCCGTTCTTAAACCCTCTTCTTAGGTCAGTCCTCCAATCCCAACATTTTCACACATACAATCGATCAAGTAGCATTCACTTCTAATCCTCATACCACATCTAAATCTACCTTGGTGCCATAACCATTCGAAATCAGGTTCAGTTGAGAGATTCCTCAATAATCACAATACTCATAGCTTGTTAAGATATTTCTCAATTTCCAATACATAACACAAGATAGGTTGAGAGATTCCTCAACCGTCCAATACATACTGTAAGATAGGTTGAGAGATTCCTCAACCATCCAATACATACCATATACCGCACAATAAGTTGAAAGATTCTTCAACTACCCAATAAACACCGTATATACCGTAAGATACATCATAAGATAACCTCGTACGATCGTACCGTAGGTTAACATCGTAAGATAAGGTGAGAGATTCTTCACCGACCCCATACGCTAGCAATACATATTGCTGGACTATCTTTCCATCACAAAACCCATATCACAAAACCCAACGGTTCATCCTTATTCTCTTACGTAACAATGATCAACCAATGTCTGAAACAGAACTCTTATCAATCAATCTTAATCCTAAAACTTCACTACGAACAATTTCCTTCATTTTCTAAGTGGACTATGCAAAAAAATCTCCTTTGACGTACTATTTAAACTCCGTTCTCGGTTAGATCCCTCAAAGGACACTCGTCACTATCATGGAAAACATCCACCGATTCGATCAAAACCATTTTCTTTTCGTTTAGAAATTTCACTGTTCATCAATACCAAAATATCATCTTTCCCTCTTGCCACAACACGCGGTCTATTATAACTTATGATAACGTCATCTCATCATACAGTTCCACATCCGGATGATTCAATCGATTCACAAATGCATAAATACTATGCATGTATGGCAATAACATAATCATGTATGTATAACAATATATCATATGCATCAAACATCTCTAATATGTATGGATGCAATTTAGAACATGTGACAATTCACTCAACACTCTACTCGTCGTTGAACGTTCCCAAGGCTCTAAACTTATGCTCTGATACCACTAAATGTCACAGCCCGGTCCCACAATAGCGGAACCGGAGCCCGTGGCACGCCACCGAGGCTAAACCAATTCATTAACGTTCCCAAAAATTAGGTTTGAAGAACACACGCAGCGGAAAAACAAAACACATTTTAAAACCAGAGGTTCAGTCGACTGCTCAGTCGACTGCTAAGTCGACTGCTCAGTCGACGGAGGCGGGCAGGGATTTTAATATCAAATTTCAATCGACTGCAATTGGAGGTCCAGTCGACTGCTGAGGGGTCCAATCGACTGCCGAGGGGTCCAGTCGACTGCTTTTGCTAAAATAAAACGCAGTATCTAACAGGCTCAGGGGTTCAGTCGACTGCTCAGTCGACTGCTCCCCTGGCAGCAGCCCAATCTGCAGAAATCAAGTTTTAAAAAGCTTCCTAACTTCCATCCAATGATCAACCACTCAATTCAAACTCAGTCCAAAGTAATCTTAACTGTATTAAAGCATTACCAAACATAATTACAACATGTTATAGTCTAATACAACGTTCTAGATCCATTCTATCATACCAAGTTAAACATGGGTTAAAATAACCAAATTCTTATTACAACGTTTCTAGGATCCCAAAACTACAAGATTACATTCAATTTGCCTTCCAAGCGAACTCCCAACCCACGTACTCACTTCTCTGATTCCTCGCCAGCATTTACACCTGAAATGGTTATTTGAATAACCACACATATTTCGATTTGTTTAAGCTAATGCTTAGTGAATAAATTAACATATGTACATGAATGATAAACATGTCCGCATTCACATCTCTACATTTCATACTAGTCGCCGGAGACTCACGTGCCCGTCCATATTCCCAATCCGCGACTCCTCGCCAATAAGTCCACGCGAAAGGGTAAGACCCACGATTCTTTTCTTCAATCGTGCGACCTTAATGCCTATATCGGCTCCACAAAATGGCACGGTGACCACGTGCTCCTTCTGACCCACATAAGCAACTTAACATGCTCAAATACATATCATCATGCTCGCGGTAATCAAAACATATCACCGTGCTATTGGGCCTACTTATCAATATAATTGCCCAATATGAACTACACAATATATCTCTAAGAATTAATACATGTTATTCACACAAAACATGAATACATGTCAAGAAATCATTCCAAAACATAGTTGAATCACTCACCTCCAAATAACGCTCCTATAATTCAATCTGAAGAAAACCCGTGCACAAAGAACGTGCAGAAGTCCGTCTAGTACAATTCCTATGGATCAGAATTCCATTTATCAACTTTTATGAAAAATTCTAGAAAATAACTTTTCGGAAAACTTAGCCAAACAGGCCCTAACAGGTATCAAAACGAAGCTCTTACCTCGAGGAGCTCGAATACGAAATCTGGGAGAAACCAGACTGACGGAAGGTCGTCGTTTGGCATCGCAAAGCTCTAAGCAATCAAATCTCCCTCTAGCCCCCTTTTTGGCCTCTTCTTGAACTTTTTAGGTTAAGACTTATAAAAATCTAAGTTCATCTCTATCTATATATAGGCAACACTCTCGGGAAATTACGTTTACCTCCCCACGAGTTTTCAAAACTCCTAATCAGTCTCTGAAACTTCCTATACAGCTTATTCATAGCTTTACGAGTGAAACTCCAAAATTATAAAAGTTTTCGACTAAGTTTCGTTTGGTTGCTAAAACGCGAATTTCTATATGACGTTTCCGAAGTTGCTAATTAGCCTACCAATTTAATAGCGTGTTAATTCGTCCTCACCAGGATACTAAATCTAACAACAGAAATAAATTCTACAACAGAAAATAATACAGATATTGAAATACACAGGTAAACATTTATTTTCAGATAAACATTTAAAGTATTCCACAGTGACCGTCTCATAATCGGAGAGACGTCACAACAACAAAATCCTCAATTACCACAGTTTCAAAGGGTTCTCTAATACAGACACCCAAATCAACTCGTGAGTCAAAACTCACTCAACCATGTGTCATAGGACACGCCACATCACATCATCATGCATGACAATATGATACAAATGCAAAAGCAATAACACAAATGTGGGTGTTATAACTTAATTGCTTGTGATTGTGTTTAATTTGCAATTTTGTTTTAAAAGGTTAATTTCCGCTAAAACCTTATCCCCCCCCCCCCCCTAAGGTTTCCACATTTGGGCCAACAATTGGTATCAGAGCCTCGGCTCTTCTCTTTTCAAAAGTCTTTGAAAAATTTTGAGTTAAGATCCATGGAAACTACATATTTTGGGGTAAATTCTAAACCAACCTCAATTATTCAATCTCGTGATTATGATGAACTTCAAAGTGCATTTGAAGAATTACACGAGGAGTTGGAAAATTTGGGAATCAAATATATAACTCTTAAAAAGAATTTTCCCAAACTTTCAAATGAGTTAAATATTTTGAAATCCCAAAATGAATCTTTGAAGATTGAAAATGAAAAACATGTTTTAAAAGCACAATCTTCAAATGAGCTTGAAAAAGAAAATTTGGAGTTGAAAAAGCAATTAGATGAGTTAAAATCTCAAAATGAAATTTTGAGAAAAGAAAAGCTTGTTTCAACCAATCAACCTTCAAGTGAACTTATTGAAAAGGAAAAGTTTTGAATTGAGAAAGGAGGTGGATGATTTGACAAAAACTTTGGCCAAGTTTACCGAAGGTGAACAAAATTTGAATATGCTTTTGGGTAAACAAAAATGTGTTTTTGATAAGGCCGGTTTGGGATTTAATCCCACATTCAAGGAAAAGAAGTACAAAAACTTCTTTGTAAAGTCCACATCCTCTACTTCAAATTCTCAAAATGCTCACAAGAATTTCTTTGCTAAAGCGTCAATCTCAAATGAGACCCTTCCCCATGTAACATGTCATTATTGTATGAAAAAGGGGCATGTTAATTTTAAATGTTCATTTCGAAATAAAATTAACATGGTTTGGGTTGTGAAGGGATCCTCTCCTACCTCCTTGGAAAATGTTGCATCCAAGAGGCGCTTGGACAATGGTTAAATCTCTTACCTTAAGCCTAGTAGGAGTAGGATAGATTAATTTGTTTAGATTTGCATACTTGATATTGCTTATTTGAAAAATGATGATATGCTTTTGCTACTAAACTGTCATTTTTATGAACTGCTGAACAAAGCAGTCGACTGGTACCCCGACACAGTCGACTGAATCAGGTGTGTAGCTTTGAATTTTTTTTTCTGCATTGTTAAGTCGACTGTAGCGTCGACTGCATTGATGTTTTAAACTCTCTGCCTAGGGACGTCGACTGTGGCGTCGACTGATCCGACTGAATGTTTGTTTTTCTTTGATTTTGAGTTCTCCAACTTTATTATTGGTATCTTTTGGGAGAATATGCTCTCTATTCATATCTTTTGGTATCTTTTATCATTGCACATGCTTAGGGGGAGCACTTTCATGTTTCATTTTCTCACATGTGGTTATAATTGTTTATTTTTTGTATCATTTTGGCCTTTTTATTTGTATGCCTATTGTGAGGGGGAGCTTTGTATTTTATCCCCAAATCTTTTTGATAATGTCAAAGGGGATAAATATGAGAAGTATTGGGGAGAAATATTTGGGTAGTTATCATTCATGTTCCTTAAGATATGATATCCATTATGAATGATAATATGAAAATGACCAAATGTGCTTATATTGGTATATCCTTCATTGGTTGTTTGCCATCATCAAAAAGGGAGAGATTGTTAGCCTTAAGGTATATTAAGGCATATTTAATTATGTTTTGATGATGTCAAATATGCTATGATAATTACATGATTCATACTGATTCATTCCTTGTTATTATCATAGTCATTTTTATGCTCATATATAATCTCATGTATTAATTTTGTATCAATGTTTTAACATCTTTGTGTGCATGAGATTTAATTGATGTAGATCAAGATTACAAGGAGATCAAGCTTGAAGACTTGAAGATATTTCATCCTTGGTTGAAGTCTAGGACTATCATTGTCACGCCCCGACGTAGCATAATACAGGAAAGCATTTAATTTCCTTTATGGACTCGTAAGTCGTGACAAGTGAGTATGACCAATTGTCCCTGCAACAAATAACTTAACAACATTTCTAAAAGAAAGGATACTAATAAACATAAGCTCCAGAATTAAAAACTTACTAACTATTACATAGGTCGAGGTCTTAGGCACAAACGCCCTTATTCAAATTCTAACAAGGTTTATTACAACTCTGAAAGGAAAGACATAAGGAAAATAAAACAGCTCTTCTGGTACACCTCCGGTCATCTAACTAGCATAGTCAACGAACTCTGGCTGCTCCTGACCTGGAAAATCTGGACATAGAGTCCAGGACGCATCGACGCCGTCAGCTTATGAAAGCTGGTGAGTAAAATAAACATGTGCTCGCAATATATATATATAAGCATATAGAACAAAGGTATAAATTAACATTAACAGCAATATATTCAAGGTTCCAATTTCAACATAAATCACGGGGAAATATAGTAAGAAATAAATACGCAATTGTACATGAATTGTGTAATATCTTATCTTGCCAATTCTTTTCTTTAAAACAACCCAATTCAACCAACACATCATCTCAGATACCAGGAGTAATAACTACTCAGTCATCCAATTCACACGCTACACTATCGCCTCCAATACCAGGAATACTATCCGATCGGTATTGAAGTCACACACCACACTACTGCCTCAGATACCAGGAATATTATCCGATCAATATCTAAGCCGATCACAACCGACCATCGCTCCGGATATCAGGAATACTATCCGATCAATATCCGAAACGCGCGCCTTAGATACCAGGAATACTATCCGATCGATATCTAAGTCGTACACAACATTATCACCATCGCTTCGGATATCAGGAATACTATCCGATCAATATCCGAAACACGCGCCTTAGATACCAGGAATACTATCCGATCGATATCTAAGTCGTACACAACATAATCACCACCCTTTACTCTTTTCACGCTTTCTCACACACATGTATGTTGACATAACCTCGACCCTAATATGTATGTCAATGTGCCATAAATAACACCATTACTTACTCACAAAACCGGATAATCGTACGAGCATAAATTTTGGTCTTAAACATTCTTACAAGTCCAATTTCTAATAGTGAGCCTTTAAAACAGTATATTTGCCAAACAGTTCCTTGAAATTTCCCAAAACATTTTCCAAACAGTCCTTATACAAAATACAGAAACTGCTCAAAATTGCCACCACGCGCGAGCGAGGGGGAGGTGATGTCGCGCGAGCGGGTCGCGCGAGCGAAGGGAGAGGACGGATCGCGCGAGCGGTCCGCGCGAGCGAAGGGGGGGATGTTTCGCGCGAGCGAGCCTCGCGCGAGCGGGTCGCGCGCGCGAGTTCTTGCAGTTTCATCATCTTCCTCGTTTTTCCCCTATTTTCAATTTCAAAACTGCATTTTACCCATTTTCAGAATCTGATCGTACCAGGACAAGTAACATATGGTTCTCTTCAGTTTTCCGCGTAGATTACAAATACGCTATCAATTTTAACTAATACGGATTGTATCTCTAGATATTCGCGATTAAAGTAAGGGTGTCAAAACTTTAAATCAACCGTTCGTCGCGATACGGATGAATTGCTGCGTAGGATTCGAACCGTAGTCTATTGGGACTAAGATCTTTCATTCCCAATTTACAGAATTGATTTTGGTTAACTTTTACAAAACTCCATTCTTAAGCTTCCATGGTGTATCACATATATATACACATATACACTGAATTATACATATATAAACATTGTGAGTGAGTTTAAATTACTCACTGAGGTGTTTTGATACAGAGAATTTGAGACAGATAAATTCCGCCGTTAATTCCGTCGTTCTTGAAATTTCCTCCGTCTCTCCTCTTGATTTTGAGATGAATATATATATATATATATATGTGTATGAGTATATATATATACCATATATAATCTGTATATGTGTGTGTAGTGTTAGTATCTAGAGAGCTTTGAGAGTTTCAGAGAGTTTGGGTGAGTTTTTTTTTTTTGTGAGATAGATCCCCGAACTGTGAGTGTTAACACATATATATATATATATATATATATAAACTAATATGTTTGGGCTCCAAGCTAAACCAAGAATTTCTCCGGTGTGGTTGAGCTCACGTGCTCCCACACCCAAACGCGGTATAACGCAGTTTTAAAACATAAAACTGGTATTTTGCGGTTGAAATAAAAATACAGAAAATTATATTAGTGTAGGAATAAATTCCGGGTTGTATAAAAAGTATAGATATGGTTTTGAAATTCATAGAAAGTATTTCTATATTTTTGAAAATTATGGTTTGACTCCCAAATAATTATTTCAAAAAGAAATTAAAATGAAATATCATTTATTTAGGAAATGAAATTACAGGGTGTTACACTCTACCCACCTTAACAGAGATTTTGCCCCGAAATCTGAGCTAACTAATCCTGAAACAACTCGGGGTATCTAGTCCTCATGTCTGACTCTAACTCCCACGATGCTTCTCCCTCGTCATGATGCCTCCACTGAACCTTAACCAAAGGAACGTCCCTTCTTCTCAGCCTCTTGATACTCTGGTCAAGAATCCTCACAGGTCTATCCTTGTAGATAACATTCTGACTCGTCTCAATATCATCAAAATTTACTATATGTGAAGGATCCCGTACGTATTTCCTTAACATACTGACATGGAATACATTATGAACACCCGACATTTTTGGTGGCAACGCGAGCCGATAAGCCACTGTTCCAACTCGCTCCAATACCTCAAATGGTCCGATGAAACGGGGTGCCAACTTCCCTCTTTTCTGACCAAAACGTACTACTCCCCGAACAGGTGAAACTTTTAGGAGTACGTGATCTCCGATACTGAACTCCAAATCCTTTCGACGCTGATCCGCATAGCTCTTATGCCTACTCTGTGCAGTTTTCATTCTTTCTTTGACCAGTGAAATCTTCTCATTGGTCTCTCTCACCAACTCTGGTCCCAAAAGTTCTGTGTCTCCCACTTCTGCCCAACACAACGGAGATCGACATGGTCGTCCGTACAATGCCTCAAACGGTGCCATCCCAATACTCGAGTGATAACTGTTGTTATACGCAAATTCGACCAACGGTAAGTGCGTCTCCCAAGACTCTTCAAAGTCAATTGTACAAGCTCTGAGCATATCTTCCATAATCTGATTAACACGCTCGTTCTGTCCATCGGTCTGAGGATGGAAAGCAGTACTCATCTTGAGCGAAGTTCCCATAGCCTTCTGCAAACTTTCCCAAAATCCTGAGGTAAAACGTGCATCGCGGTCAGATACAATCGACACAGGCGCACCGTGCAGTCGCACCACTTGCTGTAGATACATTCGACTCATCCTTTCTACTGGGTAAGTCATATTGTATGCGATAAAGTATGCGAACTTCGTCAAACGATCCACAATTACCCAAATCGCATCATGATTCTGTTGTGACCGGGGTAATCCAACCACAAAATCCATAGTTATGTGCTCCCACTTCCATCCTGGAACAGGTAAGGGTTGCAACAATCCCGAGGGTCTTTGATGTTCGGCCTTCACTTGTTGACAAGTCAAACATTTAGACACAAACTCGGCTACTTCTCGCTTCATCCCTTCCTACCAGAAGTTTCTCTTCAAGTCTTTATACATCTTTGTTCCTCCTGGGTGTACTATCAGTCTCGATTTATGTGCTTCTTCGAGAATATCTTTTCTCAAATCTCCGAAATCCGGCACACACAATCTGTCTCGACATCGGTATCCTCCATCGGTCCCAATCTTCCATTCTATAGGGTCCTTTTCTGACATCTTGGTGAACCATATTTGAAACTTCTCGTCCTTCTTTTGGGCCTCGATAATTCGACTCACAAGTGTCGGTTGTACTACCAAACATCCAAAGTGTTGCCCGACACTTCCCTCAGAAATCTGTACATCAAATTCTGTGATTGTCTCCAAGGCTTTCCATTCCCTCAACATCAATGAAGTAATCATTCCTTGAGGTTTCTGGCTTAGGGCGTCAGCAACTATATTAGCCTTACCAGGGTGGTACTCTAATGTGAAGTCGTAGTCCTTGATCAGCTCCATCCACCGACGTTGCCTCATGTTCAACTCCTTCTGAGTAAACAAATACTTAAGGCTCTTGTGGTCTGAGAACAAATCAAACTTCTCCCCATAGAGGTAGTGTCTCCAGATCTTGAGTGCAAACACAATTGCTGCCAGCTCCAAATCATGAGTTGGGTAATTCAATTCATTCGGCTTCAACTGTCGTGAACCATAGGCTATGACCTTTCCGTCTTGCATAAGGACACAACCCAATCCTTGATACGAGGCGTCACTGAAAATAGTGAACTTCTCACCATCCCTTGGTATCGCAAGCACTAGCGCTGTTGTCAATCTCTCTTTCAATTCCAGAAAAGCGCGTTCATGCTTATCAGTCCATTCAAACTTCAAATCTTTCTTAGTCAAACCAGTTAACGGGGCTGCTATCTTGGAGAAACCCTCTACAAATCTCCGATAGTAACCAGCGAGTCCCAGAAAACTTCTGACTTCTGTAGCATTGGTCGGCCGAGTCCAATTCGCCACTGCATCGGTCTTTGATGAGTCAACCGCGATTCCTTGATGAGAGATCACATGCCCGAGAAACTTAACTTCCTGAAGCCAGAATTCACACTTGCTGAATTTAGCATACAGGCGGTGATCCTTGAGAGTCTGCAACGCGATCCTCAGGTGTTGTTCATGCTCTTCCTCTGACTTGGAATAGATCAAAATATCATCAATAAAGACAATAACGAATTGATCCAAATAGGGCTTGAATACTCTGTTCATCAAGTCCATAAACACAGCCGGAGCATTCGTCATCCCAAACGGCATCACTAAGAACTCATAGTGTCCGTATCTCGTCCTGAAAGCAGTCTTAGGTATGTCTTCCTTCCGCACCCTCAACTGGTGATACCCTGACCGTAGATCAATCTTAGAAAAGGTCGTGGCTCCTTGCAACTGATCAAACAGATCGTCTATCCGAGGTAAAGGATACTTATTCTTGATAGTAACCTTATTCAGTTCTCGGTAGTCAATACACAGCCGCATTGTCCCATCCTTCTTCTTCACAAACAATACTAGTGCTCCCCAGGGTGAAGTACTTAGACGAACAAAACCCAACTTCTCAAGTTCTTGAACTTGTTCCTTCAGCTCCAACAACTTTGTAGGGGCCATCCTGTAGGGAACCTTGGTTATAGGTCGAGTACCTGGCACCAATTCCACACAGAATTCTATGTCCCTTTCTGGTGGTAATCCTGAAATATCTCGGAATACTTCCTCGAACTCTTTGATTACCGGTATTGATGATACTGTCACCTCTGCACTGACAACCTCAATATTTGCTAGGCATCTAGTAAGGAACATATCACCCGAAGGGTTACATTGGAAATCGAAGAGTCGATTCCCCTTGTCCGCAAATGTGATCCTCTTCCTTGCACAATCCAACTTCGCATCATTCTTCTCGAGCCAATCCATTCCCAGGATTATATCAAACTCCTTCATCGACAGAACCACCAATCTCGCCAAAAGTTCACGGTCTCCTAACCGTAGGGGACAATCCTTACATACATGAAATAACTTGACGGTGGTCCCTAAGGGTGAGGCAGCGCTCAGAGCTTCCTCTAAACGTTGCGGTACTATTCCCAACTTCTGAACAATCTTAACAGATATAAAAGAATGTGTAGCACCCGTGTCGAATAAAACTTTAACATGAGAGTTAAACAAGGTTAGAGTACCTTCCACTGCTCGTCGCTCGGGCAGTTCCTCCTCATAAGCACCTCCTTCATACCCTGTTTCTTCATAACCAGCAGCCTCGGGAATAACAGCATTCAGGCGGGCCTGTCCTTGCTGACCATAGTTACCTTTCCTAGGAGCCTTGCATTCCGGACTTATGTGACCTGGCATGCCACAATTATAGCACACAATGTTCGGACGATCAGCACGCCTAGGTGCTCTGCAATCTTTAGCTCGGTGACCGGGAACTCCACAATTGAAGCAGTTATTGTTTTTGGCCCCTTCTATTGCTAGAGGCTGATACTGCTGAACTGCTTGTGTCTGCTGAGGTTTCTTCCCTCCATCCCAGGTCCTTTTCTGTCCTTGAGGGTACCCTGGTTTCTGTCCTGAATAACCCTTCTGCGGAGGTCGATTTTCAAACGGCTTCGAATTCTGACAACCATCATTCTCTAACCCCGTAGCCAATCTCACCAGAGCTTCAAATGACTGGCCCAAATTCCCCATAGTCAGATGTCGGAGAGACAAGTTGAGACCCCGGTGATATTTCTTGATTTTTTTCTGGGGTGTGTCCACCATATGTGGAGCAAAGCGAGACAGACGCTCAAATCGAGTAGTGTACTCTCGGACAGTCAGATTCCCTTGAGTCAATTCCATAAACTCTTTCTCTCTCTTGTCCTTCTCTTCTTCAGGAAAATATTTTTCGAGAAATCTTTAAACACCACCCACGGCATTCTCCTTGCAGCTTCTTCCCCTATGGTTGCCTTTTCTGCATCCCACCAATCAGTCGCTGCATAAGACAGCTGAAAGATAGTCAGACGCTTCTTCTCCAGATCAGTGCACTCTATGGTCTCAAAGATACGCTCCATCTGGCGTAGCCACTGTTCCGCTTGCCAGGGTTCATCAGTCCCCGCAAAATACTCAAGTCGCAGGGCGCGAAACTCCTTGAGAAGCTTGTCTCCAGTCTGGTGGGCTTGCCTCCCATTCCCGTTGTAATTCCCATTCTGATTATTGTTCCTCGCATTCTGATCACTAACCCTCTCCAATCTTCTTACAAAAGCCTCAAACATTCCGGTTGGATCTATTACCGGGGGTGCATCTTCAATAGCGGGACGATTCCTGAGATTTCTTCCAGCCATAAAATCGAGAGAACGGTACCTATCCATTGATCAACAAGAATACGGTCAAACTCCAGATAAGAAAGAAAGTTCTCGACGATAGAAAGCGACCTAAACACGGAATGAAGTCGAACTATCTTATCTTAATTCTATCTTAATGGGAGATCCTATATGTCTTTGGACAATTGGTCGAGCCATAACCTGGCTCTGATACCAAAAAGCCTGTCATGCCCCGACGTAGCATAATACAGGAAAGCATTTAATTTCCTTTATGGACTCGTAAGTCGTGACAAGTGAGTACGACCAATTGTCCCTGCAACAAATAACTTAACAACGTTTCTAAAAGAAAGGATACTAATAAACATAAGCTCCAGAATTAAAAACTTACTAACTATTACATAGGTCGAGGTCTTAGGCACAAACGCCCTTATTCAAATTCTAACAAGGTTTATTACAACTCTGAAAGGAAAGACATAAGGAAAATAAAACAGCTCTTCTGGAACACCTCCGGTCATCTAACTAGCATAGTCAACGAACTCTGGCTGCTCCTGACCTGGAAAATCTGGACATAGAGTCCAGGACGCATCGACGCCGTCAGCTTATGAAAGCTGGTGAGTAAAATAAACATGTGCTCGCAATATATATATATATAAGCATATAGAACAAAGGTATAAATTAACATTAACAGCAATATATTCAAGGTTCCAATTTCAACATAAATCACGGGGAAATATAGTAAGAAATAAATACGCAATTGTACATGAATTGTGTAATATCTTATCTTGCCAATTCTTTTCTTTAAAACAACCCAATTCAACTAACACATCATCTCAGATACCAGGAGTAATAACTACTCAGTCATCCAATTCACACGCTACACTATCGCCTCCAATACCAGGAATACTATCCGATCGGTATTGAAGTCACACACCACACTACTGCCTCAGATACCAGGAATACTATCCGATCAATATCTAAGCCGATCACAACCGACCATCGCTCCGGATATCAGGAATACTATCCGATCAATATCTGAAACGCGCGCCTTAGATACCAGGAATACTATCCGATCGATATCTAAGTCGTACACAACATTATCACCGTCGCTTCGGATATCAGGAATACTATCCGATCAATATCCGAAACACGCGTCTTAGATACCAGGAATACTATCCGATCGATATCTAAGTCGTACACAACATAATCACCACCCTGTACTCTTTTCACACTTTCTCACACACATGTATGTTGACATAACCTCGACCCTAATATGTATGTCAATGTTCCATAAATAACACCATTACTTACTCATAAAACCGGATAATCGTACGAGCATAAATTTCGGTCTTAAACATTCTTACAAGTCCAATTTCTAACAGTGAGCCTTTAAAACAGTATATTTGCCAAACAGTTCCTTGAAATTTCCCAAAACATTTTCCAAACAGTCCCTTATACAAAAATACAGAAACTGCTCAAAATTGCCACCTCGCGCGAGCGGATCGCGCGAGCGAGGGGGAGGTGATGTCGCGCGAGCGGGTCGCGCGAGCGAAGGGAGAGGACGGATTGCGCGAGCGGTCCGCGCGAGCGAAAGGGGGAATGTTTCGCGCGAGCGGGCCGTGCGAGCGAGCCTCGCGCGCGCGAGTTCTTGCAGTTTCATCATCTTCCTCGTTTTTCCCCTGTTTTCAATTTCAAAACTGCATTTTACCCATTTTCAGAATCTGATCGTACCAGGACAAGTAACATATGGTTCTCTTCAGTTTTCCGCGTAGATTACAAATACGCTATCAATTTTAACTAATACGGATTGTATCTCTAGATATTCGCGATTAAAGTAAGGGTGTCAAAACTTTAAATCAACCGTTCGTCGCGATACGGATGAATTGCTGCGTAGGATTCGAACCGTAGTCTATTGGGACTAAGATCTTTCATTCCCAATTTACAGAATTGATTTTGGTTAACTTTTACAAAACTCCATTCTTAAGCTTCCATGGCGTATCACATATATATACACATATACACTGAATTATACATATATAAACATTGTGAGTGAGTTTAAATTACTCACTGAGGTGTTTTGATACAGAGAATTTGAGACAGATAAATTCCGCCGTTAATTCCGTCGTTCTTGAAATTTCCTCCGTCTCTCCTCTTGATTTTGAGATGAATATATATATATATATATGTATGTGTATGAGTATATATATATACCATATATAATCTGTATATGTGTGTGTAGTGTTAGTATCTAGAGAGCTTAGAGAGTTTCAGAGAGTTTGGGTGAGTTTTTTTTTTTTGTGAGATAGATCCCCGAACTGTGAGTGTTAACACACACACATATATATATATATATAAACTAATATGTTTGGGCTCCAAGCTAAACCAAGAATTTCTCCGGTGTGGTTGAGCTCACGTGCTCCCACACCCAAACGCGGTATAACGCAGTTTTAAAACATAAAACTGGTATTTTGCGGTTGAAATAAAAATACAAAAAATTATATTAGTGTAGGAATAAATTCCGGGTTGTATAAAAAGTATAGATATGGTTTTGAAATTCATAGAAAGTATTTCTATATTTTTGAAAATTATGGTTTGACTCCCAAATAATTATTTCAAAAAGAAATTAAAATGAAATATCATTTATTTAGGAAATGAAATTACAGGGTGTTACAATCATTGTAAGGCATCTTGATCTCACACTCTTAGGGGCTCAAACAAATGCTAAAAGTTAAAGTTTTGGAAACAAATTTTAAATGGGTCTTCTTTAAAGCAATGCCCCAACCAATTGAAGAATAATTAGATGTTGAGTTTTATATGGTTGGAAAGGTATTTGAATCTAGTTTCCAAAACATCAAACGGATCAAAAATCCGAGTTTTGTAGAGGAAGTTATGGCCATTTTAGTGGAGATGTGTCAGTCTGCCAAACAGGGAGGGGCAGTCGACTGAAGGCCTGATGCAGTCGACCGAAGTGAGCAGAATGCAAACAGAACCCTCTGTAAACACATCTCAGTCGACTGCTTCAAGGACCAGTCGACTGCTTCATGTTCCAGTCGACTGAATCGACCTGAAAAGGCATAACGGCTAGTTTTTAAAGGGGCTTTTAATTACCAAACTTGCCACCAACGGCTATAATCTTTCTTGGCCTATAAATACATGTTTTCCCACACCATTTTATGTTGATCAATCAATTGGAAAACATCTATTTCAATCACATAACTTGTTGATTCTAAATCATTCACAATTGAGCCCTAGTTGTGTGAGTTTATCAATTTGCTCAAATCTTTCATTTGTATTTCTTGAGAGAGCAAAATTGTAGTGAGCTTTAATTGTATTATCCACTCTACATAGAAAGTTATCATTTGTATTCAATTCAATTTGTAAAGGGTGAGGGCTAGTAACCCTTGTGTGCAAAGAAGAGGTGTTCTTCTTTGGGAGAGATCATAGGCTCTTGTAACGGTTTGGTGCACACCCGTAAGTGCTCCGGGAAACGGTTTGGTCTACACCCGTGAAGTAGATCGGAGTAAAGGAATCCTCAAGAGGTGTTCTTGAGGGGTGGACGTAGGCCGCGGGGTGCGATTGCCGAACCACTTAAAAAATCGGTTTGCAAGTTTCTCTTCCCTTCTCTCTTTACTTAATTGCTTGTGATTGTGTTTAATTTGCAATTTTGTTTTAAAAGGTTAATTTCCGCTAAAACCTTATTCACCCCCCCTCTAAGGTTTCCACATTTGGGCCAACAATAGACAATACAGTTTTTGCCAAAAGTGAAATTCACTAACATTGTTGTTTTGAATTGTAGCGGTTTCTTCTTGTAAGTTCAGAGTTTGGTTCGTGAAATTCACAAATAGTCTATGATTGAGAACTTCATCGATGTTTCATCAGGAAAAAAAAAAACAAAATGAAGAACTTCATCGGTGACTTTCTCAAACTTACTTGTGATATTCGCAGGCCTGGTGGGATAAAAACCAATATGTGAAAATCACTTGTCCGTTTGATAAAATGAGTTGAGACATTACTTGGTTTTGAAAATCACGAGCTATGTTTGTGGATGACAATCCTATATCCAATGAGTTAAACAAGTCTCTCTATGAAAATCACAAACTGATTTTATCAATGCACCTTAATCACTAACTTTTCATTAGATAATTTGTGAATAACATGACTTACCATAAGTACTCAAGCACTTCAAAAGCATGAAAGCTACTTGTTAACCATATATAATGATTTCAATTAAAACAATATTATAGTGAAGTTCACAAATCCCATCAAGTTACATATATATCCCATCAATAACTTACATGGACATCCATTCTGATTATGTATATTCATCTTTGTAATTCACAGTTTGAGTTGTGAATTTCACAACTTAAACTATACAAATAACAAAAAAAAAACATCATTTTACAAAGCAATCCTTTGTATTTCTCTTTCTCTTACAACTTTTGTAAAACTTGGTTCAATTCTCATAATTGTTCCCAAGTTCTTACATTATTATAAGTTTCATCATTAGAATGTCTTCTCTCCATAGGGTAGTCTGATCGGTCTTAAATGGTTGATTTACTTGGTTTATTTAGATTTTGACACAATTTGACTTGTGTGCTTCAATATTGTCAAGAAACCTTTAAACAAGGGTATCTTCCTACTTGTTTTTAACAATCTGCCAAAAGATAGAAGTCATGTCGTGCATCACTCGCACAATTACTAGGAAAAATCACGTTTGCTAAAACACACACACACACACACACACACACACACACACACACACACAAAATCGAGCTACCTCAGCTCTGGCACGTTCGAAGCAAAATATAGAGCGAACAATATGTAATCACACTTTTTTTCTTTTCTTTTTTTTGTTTTTTTTTTGGGGGGGGAGGGGGGGTTAGATTTAAGTTGAATGTACCCTTTCATTACGAGTTTTCAATTTAAATGATCTACAATCGTTTATATGCCTTTTATCACATCTTAATATATATGTTATCCAACGAATATTAAGAAAGTTATTTTTTTAAATTAAAGCTTAAAAAAACTTTCATCTGAAAAAGAGAAAGAAAGACAGATCACAACCCAGCAAAAATGGACATAGCTTGCTGGCCTGTCCAAAATAAAATAGTGTCCTAACAAGAGAATAGGTCCGTAGGACCCGAGTTCTCTCTATTTTAAGATTTGATTTTGTAGCAATACATGTATAAAAGATTAACATCTCTACTCTCGCTCTAGAAAATCTAGAGAGAGAAGCTCTCAACCAATCTTCGAAAGTACAATACAAATATTTGTAATTGATTGATAGCAACCTTTGATATCTTTTGAATTAAAACAATTTTTTTATGATTATTGATAAAAACAAAAGTTGTCAAAGACTACACAAGGACTTATAGCCCATAGCCCAAGTGGAAAATGGATGACACTTTAGCCTTGATTGGTGGTCAGGATCAGAGGCAGGATAACTTTTATCTTATTCAGCATTTGGTGGCGCCATTAGTCATGCTCCGGAACCGCCCAAACGATTCTAGGACACGTGACACGCCACCAAGACCTTACACAAGTGATTAAAGTTCCAAAATAAGTTTAAAATAAGCTTAAACCAAAGAAGCTCAACCACAAAACAAAAAACAAAAAACAAAAACAAAATCTCGTCTTTGCAATCAGCCAAAAACTCTATTATAGAAGATAGTAAATTCAATAAATAATATTACCAAATCACAAGCTGAAATCAACACTAATGCTTTAAATCATTTAGAATAAAACCAAAGCCACAAACATGAGCTTTCAAGTACAAGCAAGAGTTTAAAAATACCTTAAGAAAAGTAATAAATATAACCATTTACAACCAACCCAATAAATAAATTCCAAGTTCAAACGTCACATTCCAATAACACTAGTTATAAAACACTATGATAAAGCACAATTCCAACTATTACATAACCTCCTAATTTGATTACAAGAACTACACAAAACATAGTCTCAACCTAAGTTAAAATTAACATATTACAGCATAAACAACTCAAATTTAAACTATTTACAACCATTTACCAAATTTACACTAAAAGCAAGTAACTATAAATAAAGCCACTTCAACTCCCAAAAAAACTACAAGCTAGCATCTGGTTCACTTCCCCAATTCCTCGCCGCGATCACCTACGATGGTTATTCAATAACCACTACAATATATAAGCTATATGCTTGTGAGGAATGACAATCATGAACATGGATAATAAGCACGCTCAATTCAACATATTACAAAGAACTATAGTCTCTGGCAATTACTAGTTCACTCACACCACTACCGGCTAGCCCGCGGCTCCACTCCCCAAGCCCACGTGACTAGTCATGACCCACGCCCTCACACATGCGGTCCCATAGGCCTCTGGCGTCCGTGGTCATCACCACAAAGATTATCTCATGGTGGTATAGAACTAGCAATTTCCATTGACCCAAATAGGCAACTCAACATACTCATTTAATCATTACACCGTGCTTTCACAAATAAATTGGGCCTAATTTAGCCACATGAATTTTGCCTAATTATAAACTAAATAAATTAAATTAAACAAATTAGGCATGCTTTGACATCACAATTGAACCCAACATGAAAATCATTCAAATATCAAAATTAACATCACTCGCCTCTTGGGTTTCGCTCCTAATTGTGAAATTAAAGCCCTACTAAGAATCATGTACAATTCCTATACATAAATTACAAGTTATGAACTTAAACCCCGAAAAAGGTCGTGGAAAAACTGTCACAGAACTCAATAAAATTAGTACCTGTAATACCCGCAAATTTCGTAATAAAATGAGTCGCCGTATTATACTCAGAATCGCGTTTCAGTATTATTAGATCCGTAATTCCAGAAACCCGAATATGCACGTGTGCGTATCTAATTATTATTTCTTAGACTGTAGATACAAACCCGGACTGGCGTGCACGCAAATTCGTAAAATCTGTATACGATTTGGATTGTATTGCGCATTAACCTAAGCGACGGCAACTCATACATTTTTGGTAAACTTTGGTACACATAGAATCTTCCCTAAACTAGCTTAAACCTTTGGATAATGGCACTACCCAAACCCACCCCAAAACCTGCCGGTCTCCCCACCAAACGCCGGCCATTCCTTTCCCCTAGGATACTATTCAAATCAACCCTATCAAATCCTCTCAATCCCATCTATCCTACTCAAACAGATTCTAGGAGCTGTGTATATATCTATATGTATGCATGAGAATTGAGAGGCAGAGAGAGAGAGAGAGAGCTTACCAGAGAGAGGGAGAGAGTTGCCGGAGATAGAGAGAGGGAGAAATCGAGACCCACAGGTAAACCCCATCCCTCTGGCTCATTTCTGTATCATGTGCACCCTCACACACCCCCACACACCCATGTGCACAAACCAAACAGAGTCTAAGCCCTCTGTTGAACCAAAACTGCCATTAAAGCTCCTCGTCGGAGCTCATTCTTCCAAACTCAACCAGGACCTCTAAATATTACACCAAACTGACCCTCTAGGTCCCAGGAAGACCCCCTCATAGCAGCATTTACTTTGAGCAATGTTTAGACCACCATGCACAGCATTATTCTTTCGAAACCCAAAAAGGATAATGAGTTCGTAGGAACCCTAAACGAATGAACCAGGTTCTAGGCTTCTAGTATGTTGTAGAGGGAGGAAAACCGGTCCTTTTCCCGTTGGTTTGAACCATTTACACGAAGAAACGAGCAAGATATGAGGCCTGGAAGTTTTCCGGCCAAAACAGGCCCGCCGGCGGCGAACTGGGCTCGCCGGAGAAGACGCGACCGGTATAGGGTTCGGGTTATATCATTAACCCATGGGTCGGGTCGGGTTTCAGGTAGGGTCGGATTTATATGAGTGTGTATCTGGTTAAGGATTCGGGTTATATTAATATAAATGGATCCGGTTCGGACCTTTTAAGTTGGATCACTCCTAGTGTGTAAACGGGTGACTCGCGGTCATGGATTTGGGTATGGGTTTGACCCGCGGGCTTTTACTTATAATTATAATTAATTGTTTTTATATTACTAATTATTCTACTAATCTTAATTAAGGTTTATTAGTCTGTTTTTATATTATTAACTATTCTGTTTAACTCAATTAGTGTTATAATAATCTGTTTTAGTAATAATTAGTATTTAGTTTATTCTGCTAATTATTATTAGTTATAATTAATTCGTAAATCACTGATTAAGTTATTATATGTTAATATTTATTCAGTTAATCCGGATTAATAAAACAAAATACTATTTTAATAATAATTAGCAGTTTTAATTATTCTGCTAACTAAGATTAGTATATAAATACATTATTTATAATATGTTTTGTATTGATAAATATGTATAAATAAATATAAATGGTTTTAAATTGTTTTAAAATCTAATAATGGTTTCCATAATACTATAAATTATGTTTTAATAAATTGTAATATTAGTTTGGATAATATTCTTATATTATGAAATTATAAATTCATATGCTATACTTATTATTTATTGTTTAAATAAATAATAAGTACATATTTTAAATTTAACATAATTAGGTAATAAATACCTAATGACCTCTTTTCGAGTATAGGAAAATTATATTAAATTTTCCTAAGGTCTAGTACCTCTAGGTTGTAAATTAGTATTTATAAAACCCTAGCGTTAATATTTTAATGATTATTAATTACTTATAAAGTATCTGTTTGGTTGTATTTTAATTATTTAAAATACCAAACGAGCCCCGAAAATTATGGGAAAAATACTACTAGCCTAATTTAAGGTCCAGTATTAAATAAAAATATTCATAAGGGTCGAATATCTCCTTAAATCATATTTTATAATTATGGGACCCCGCAGTCTATTATTAGACGTTTTAAACTTCAGAAATTCGTAATAAATAAACCGTAGCTCAGAAAAATATGCGGTCAGTTCCCAGAATCTTAGATTTATGTCTAGAATATTCCCTTAAAGTTTGATGACCTTTTGACACGGTCAAAAATACAGCTTATTTTTAGGGCCCAAACTGGTATAGAAAACCCAGCCTTTTCTGCGACGGACTCCGATTTGAGTCTAGTCAGTGGCGTTAGACTCAGAATGATGTCTAGATCATCATGTTGAGGTTTAGGAACCCACCCGGCACAATTACCATTTTGCCCCTGATTTTAGTAAACTTATTGATCAATGCTCTATGTAATCTTAATGCTTTGTAGGAACCGCTACGCTTGTTTTTACGCAATCGCTTCGAGGTGAGTCGTCCTAACTCACTTGGTATATTATAGAATTATTCTCTGATCACATATATATGTCCAGTACGTCCTGTGTGGACGATACTATAAATATTAGTATTTTAAATGTTGAGATTATTTCTTATATAATGAACGCAAGTTAGTTAACTATACTCCATGCTTAGTTAATAATCGCTGATATTCTTGTTTATCATGATTTCTGTTTCTATAGTCACATGAACATTCATATGAACATGGTCGAGTCTTGATGTCAACATTGACGTCTGCATGGTTAGTCACGGGGACTAACCCAGTCATATCAATATATACATTGAATGGACCGCGGTGGTCCGAGTGGTACAGTCAAGTAAATGGAAACAACAATGAAACTGCTATAGGGCCCTGCTAGGCGACGATAGCCAGAGTTTCCATTGAAATCATTGAAGTTATGCATGGATTGATGATTGATACGCTATAGGGCCCTGCTAGGCGACGATAGCAATGTATCCATCAGAATACAATAGTTACCTTTCAAATGCTATAGGGACCTGTTAGGCGACGATAGCGCTGTAACTATTCTATTCTCCCGGCAAGGTCACGAAGACCTAAGAGTTCAATGATTACACTCCTTTAAAACTAAAATTTGCTATCGGGCCCTGCTAGGCGACGATAGCAACGTAATCATTCTACTCTGAGCTAACGGCGTTACACTGGTAATGTAACAAGTCACATGAGTCGGTTGTAGCGTCCATGGTTGAGTTGAAGTCTAATATATCGATAATGCATTGTGTCGTCATTTCACCATGTCATATGCTTACTTAATGTTGGTTCAAGATATTGTCGTATTTGTATATCCTTAAATGTATTAGGAGTGATCGGTTAAGACGTTCTCACTTAGCTTCAAAAGCTAACGGCTCCTTCCCTGCCCTGGACTTTTTACGTCTAGGTTATGATGAGGAGAACTATCAAGGTAACAATGAAGATGAATATCACTATCCTCATAATGGGAATTATCAAGAAGGTGATCCTGAGGCAGACTATCAGGAAGAGCCTGATAACGAAGGTTATGGGTTTGCCAGTTAGAAGGAGGACCCTGGCCTACTTCCGCATTAAGACTTCTCTTATGTTCTAACTATCTTTTGGTTGTTGTAATAATTTAAGTGGCGTAAATCGCCCAAACTTATCTTTTGTGGTTTTCATTTGGAACTGCTGTAATAGCTGTAGTAGCAAAACACTTTAAGTTCTCCCATGAATACCATTAGACGCTTTCGTAAATTCCTTACTCTGATATACATGTTTTGTTAGTATGTTGCACGGACTGGTCAGTTTTATGTAACTCGTCATTCCCTACGGGTCCAGAAAGGAAATTTTAAATTTTTTCTATTTTTGGCTACTCCAGGGCGTGACAGGATTTTTGGTATCAGAACACTAGGTTTAGTTGTGCTCGCTGACTGTCCGACACTCTTAAGTTGGGAACCTTAAGGCACCTTAGGAACAACAACCAATACTAAAATAGTCTTTCTGTCAAACAGGTAGTATGGAGAACTACAAAGGAATCTTTCCCCAAGGATTAGTTTGCTTTGGTGTTGCTTTCCGCCATCAGACTTGCAAAAAGATAGGAAAGATGATGAGATGCCTCTTCCTTATGAAAAAGGTTTCCCCAATCGTACGTCATATTGTTGTAGCACCCCGCTTAGTGCCAATAGAGGTGGATGAGACCTCTGACACTCCTAACAACCCCGTAACCATCAGCTTAGAAGAAGCCCATGCAGAAATCACTTCCCTAGAGACTCCGGTCAGTCCCATAAGCAGCTCTGAAGATGAAGAAGTATAAATTTACCTAGCTGATGAAGATCTCATTGAGAAGGGAACATTGTACACGTATGACCCTGACTGGCCGATAGGGAGGGATAATGAGAGATGGATGTCATTCACCCCGCCCGAAGAGATAGACATCTCGTAGGAATTCACACAACTAGAAGATTAGCACGCCTTAGTTAACTTATGTTGTATTAATGCTGTATTAGGGATTATAATCCCACATTTTGACGGATATATATGTAAAAGTTTCAAGACTCCCCCTTATGTAAATATTCTTTTATTAATGAAAGTCTACTTATTAATTTCTGATTTTTCCATGTTATACTATTCTCTTTTACGATTTAATAAGTGATAACCTTAAGACAAACCGCACCAGTACCTTAAATAGATAGTTCTTCTGATGAAACAGGTAACATGGAACCCCACTATATTTCAGACCCTTTTGGAGGACGACTGATTTTCCCCGACCGTGTAGTACCAGCAAACCCGGACATATACCATCGCCAAATCCAAGAACTAGCTAGAGATGGAGGAAAAAGGAACTTATGGGTTGAAATGAATAAGAGCAACGTGTATAACTATGATACCCTGCGCTTAGAAGTAATTTATGAAGCTGAAATCGTCCAGAAGGTCCAGGACGAAATGGTCGCCCTACTTAAGAACCCTGAAGACTATGGAAGGATGCACGATAGTGCTTATCAAATGCCCCCACCACCTTCTGTACTGCTCCAACAACCCCCGCCTTTCCAAGTAGTGCCTATGCACAAAATGCAGTCCCGAGAACCCGGACACTATGTCAATGACGAATTTGGAGGACATATGATTTACCCGGATGGCATTGAACCAGCCGACCCAGAAGGATTTCTGGAGAATGTGCAACTGAAAGCCCGCTAACGTCTCCGAGGAGGGCTGAGAGTCCAGCGACATGTGTACAATATCTCCGACCCTCACCGGCTTCAAGCTGAAGCCATCCATACTGCATACACCCAGGAGTTAATGCATGGAGAGATAAGGAGACTAGCAATGAAGGACTCAGTTTTCCAGCCACTAGTAAACCAGATACTGCAGGAGCCTTCCATTTACCCAGAAGACCACCTGGTTGAGCCTCCTAATGAGAATGCCCTGGTAGGTGAAGCACCCCCAGTGGTAGCACCTGCTGTTAATCCTGGTAATGCAGAAATGTCTGACGATGAGCCAGATGCATATCCAGAAGAAGAAGATGAAGAAGAGGAGGACGAGGAGGATGATCCTGAAGAAGAGAACCCAGAGGAAGAACCTGAACAAGAAGTACCCCAACAACCTATGGAAGTTCACCCGATGATAGAAGAGCCTATGGACAATGATGATAATGAAGAGGATGAAGGCAATGTTGAAATTGAAGACTGGGATTTGGGTGAACCCAATTATGGACGAAGATGGGCCTAATGACTCTGATATGGGAGAGATCACATCCGAGTCGGATATGGATGATTAGCTTTAGATAATCTATCACATATGCTAGTAATTGTAGTCATATCTAAGTTAGCTTGGGCTGATGACCCATCTTATTGTATGAATGCATGCTATAGGGTAATACCCCCATTTTGTAACCATGTATTCTCGGCTAGTTTAATCTTGTAATCACCGCTTTGTTATGAAATGAAATGGATGTTCTAGTACCATACTTGTCCCTATGATTGTTTTGTTTTGGTTTATTTAACTTATAAATGTGTTAGTAGATATCTAGATGTATTTTACATTCGAGTCTTAAGTAGAATACTTCTGTAGGTAACCGGATACGCAATGGCAGAACGACCAAGGAGGAATCGACGCTTAGGACTTCCAAACCCGGCCGAAGGAGCACCGGAACCCATTCCTGCTGGAATGGATCCCACTGGAATCTTTGGAGCATTCTTACAACGCTTGGAGCATATCGGAAATAATCACGGCTCAAACAACAATGCTAACGCCAATCCCATAGTTCCACCCAGACCACAAGAGGATCGTACGGTGGAACGATTCCGGGCAATGCGGCCAGACAAGTTTAATCGGATGACTGAGCCATGGGAAGCAGAACAATGGCTTCGTGGATTGGATATCATCTTCGACACACTGGGATGTTCTGAAATCGAGAAACGCCGACTGGCTACATATCAATTGACATATGCTGCCGCAGACTGGTGGGAATCCGAGAAGGCAACACTGGGAGGAGCTGCACAGAGGATGTCATGGACGACATTCAAAGAACTGTTCCTAGAGAATTACTTTCCCCAGACAGAAAGGAACAAGAAAGAAAAGGAATTTATTGACTTGGTGCAAGGGAACCACACTGTACGGGAATATACAGTGCAATTCGAACGTCTCTCTCGATTTGCACACCACATGATCGATACCCCGGAGAAGAAGAACCGGAAGTATCACCTGGGACTTTCCCTACCTCTACAGAAGCTGACCTATGGCCACCTAAATCAGACTTTCAAAGCTTTAGTAGGAATGGCCCATGGCTTCGAGGAAATCACCGGTCGTGAACAAAGGCGTTTCGTAAACCGACCACCCCCTCCGAGGTTTAATCAGAGACCAAGACAAGTCCCGGCTCGCAATCAAGGATTCAAGAGAAGCTGGAATGGTGAGAAGAGGCCGCAGACAGCCCCGTTCCATAACAAACCGACTGTGCCATTTAAGCCGACTCCGCCCCAAGGACAATCAGGATCCACAAGTAATAACCCCGGAGTCTGTTTCAACTGTGGATTTCCCAGACATCTGTCCAAGGATTGTCGTGCCCCGAGGAAGAACAGTCGCTCTGACGTGGTCTGCTTCAACTGCAACAAGAAGGGACATCTGTCCAAGGACTGCAAAGCATCTCGAGGTGGTTACTATGGAGCATCAACTCAAGGACAGGCTCGCCTCAATGCTATTATCCCAGAGGAAGCAGGATTTGACGAGGAAGAGCAGGAAAATCTGGAAGGTACTCTAACCCTCTTTAACAGTCAAGTGAAAGCTTTGTTCGATACTGGCGCATCCAATTCTTTTATTGCAATTAGAATCGTGCAACGCTTAGGCTTAGTGCCCCAAATGATGGACATAGCTTTGAGCGCCACGTCACCTCTAGGAAAGAGCGTTAAGTTGGACAAAGTATGCAAGGACTGCCCTCTAAACTTGAAAGATTAGAATGTCCCCGCTGATTTGATAGTTTTGTCGATGAAGGAATTCGACGTGATTCTAGGAATCGACTGGCTCACGAAATATTGTGCCAAGTTAGATTGTGCTAGCAAATCCATACTCTTTTCCGTACCTGACGGCGAACCATTTGATTTCAAGTGCAATCCCTCGTGCGACGTTTTCCTCACCAACTGCCTAGCTACCCTTGGAATCACGAGTGATGAGATCCCCATTCACCAAATTCCAGTAGTTCGAGATTTTGAAGATGTTTTCCAAGAAGTTTAAGGATTGCCACCCGAGAGAGACATCGATTTCTGTATCGAGTTAATGCCTAGAACCTCCCCGATATCGAAGACACCTTACCGAATGGCCCCGGTGGAGATGCAAGAACTAAAGACCCAAGTACAAGAACTCCAGGACCTCGGATTTGTTCGTCCAAGCACTTCACCATGGGGAGCACCGGTACTATTCGTTAAGAAGAAGGATGGAACACTTCGACTCTGTATCGACTACTGGGAATTGAACAAGGTCACAATCAAGAATCGGTACCCACTACCGAGGATTGACGATCTATTCGATCAGCTACAAGGAGCTACCATGTTCTCGAAGATAGATCTGCGGTCTGGATACCACCAATTTCTCGTTCGCTCTGAGGACGTACCCAAAACAGCTTTCAGAACCAGGTATGGACATTATGAGTTCATGGTCATGCCATTCAGATTGACAAATGCCCCAGCAGTATTCATGGACTTAATGAATCGAGTTTTCAGACCTTACCTGGATCAGTTCATCATTGTATTCATAGATGATATCCTCATCTACTCTAAGACAGAGGCAGAACACGAAGGACATGTGAAGATAGCACTACAGACTCTCCGAGACAGTCACTTGTATGTGAAGTACAGCAAGTGCGAGTTCTGGCTAAAGGAAGTCAAATTTTTAGGACATGTTGTCTCGAAAGAAGGAATAGCGGTAGATTCATCAAAGATTGAAGCTATTTTAGATTGGAATCGACCGACCACAGCAACGGAAGTCAGAAGTTTTCTTGGCCTAGCTGGATACTACCGGAGATTCGTGGAAGGATTCTCCAAGATCGCAGCCCCTCTTACTGGATTAACTAGAAAGGACTTGAAACACGAATGGGACGACAAGCATGAACGCGCATTTCAAGAATTAAAGAAGAGACTAACCACGGCACCAGTGCTTGCAATACCGAAGAGCGGTGAACAATTCACCATTTACAGCGATGCGTCGCATCAAGGACTTGGATGTGTGCTTATGCAGGACAGAAAAGTGATAGCGTATGGATCACGACAATTGAAACCTCATGAGCTTAACTATCCTACGCACGATCTGGAACTAGCTGCAATCGTCTTTGCACTCAAAATTTGGAGACACTACCTCTACGGAGAGAAGTTCGATCTATTTTCAGATTACAAGAGCCTGAGATACCTGTTCTCTCAAAAAGAGTTGAACATGAGACAGCGACGATGGATGGAACTGTTAAAAGATTACGATTTCACGCTGCAATACCACCCTGGCAAAGCAAACGTTGTTGCTGACGCACTGAGCAGGAAACCCCGAAAACTCATCGTATCTTCTCTCATGATCAGAGAATGGAAAGTGTTGGAGACACTAACGGAGTTTGATTTTCAGATTTCTGAGTCAAGAGAAGAACGACTTTTTGGATGCCTGGTAGTACAACCAACGCTCATAAGTCGTATTCTTGAAGCACAAGGAAAGGACGAGGGACTCCATCAATGGTTTGAAAAGGCATCGGCAAAGGACCCCGCTGAGTGGAATATAGGAGCAGACGGAGGATTTAGATGTCGCAATCGACTCTGTGTACCCGATGAAGACAACTTGAGAAAAGATATATTGGACGAAGCACACAAGTCAAGGATGACTGTCCACCCTCGAGGAACAAAAATGTACAGGACCTAAAAAGGAACTTCTGGTGGAACGGAATGAAAAGAGAAGTAGCGGATTATGTATCCAAATGCATGACATGCAAGCAAGTCAAGGCAGAACATCAGAAACCAGGAGGATTATTACAACCACTACCTGTTCTCGGATGGAAGTGGGAACACATAACGATGGATTTCGTTGTCAGAATGCCAAGGTCACGGCAGAATCATGACACCATTTGGGTAATTGTGGATCGACTTACCAAATCGGCTCACTTATCGCTTACAGTATGACTTACCCGGTTGAGAAATTGAGCAGAATGTATATTCAACAAGTTGTTCGACTACATGGAGTACCCGTATCAATTGTGTCAGATCGTGATTCACGTTTCACGTCCGGATTTTGGGAAAGCTTACAGACAGCACTAGGAACTTCATTGAAGTTAAGTTCAGCTTTTCACCCTCAAACCGACGGACAGACCGAGAGAGTCAATCAAGTCATGGAAGACATGCTCCGAGCATGTGCAATAGATTTTGAAAGTTCATGGGAAGAGAATTTACCGTTGATCGAGTTCGCATATAACAACAGCTACCATACGAGTATAGAAATGGCACCATTTGAAGCTTTATATGGAAGACCGTGCCGATCCCCCTTATGTTGGGCAGAAGTTGGAGATGACAAGCTTCTAGGACCAGAGATGATTCGAGAGACGAACGAAAAGATCAATGTCGTCAAAGAGAAGATGAAAGCAGCTCAGAGCCGACAGAAAAGCTATGCAGAAAAGCACCGAAAGGACTTGGAATTCAACGTTGGAGATCACGTATTCCTAAAAGTATCACCCGTGCGAGGAGTCGTCAGATTTGGACAAAAGAGAGGAAAACTTTCGCCACGTTACATCGGACCGTTCGAGATTCTGGAATGCGTGGGAAAAGTTGCTTACAGACTTGCACTGCCGCCCAAGATGTCAGGAGTGCATAATGTGTTTCATATCAGCATGTTGAGGAAAGTCGTACAAGATCCGTCTCATGAAATCAACTTCACGGATATCGAGGTAAACGATAATGTGACTTTCAATGAAGGACCGGTAAAGATCATGGAACGAGGAACTAAGAAGCTGAGGACTAAAGAGATTCCACTAGTAAAGGTCCAGTGGAAACACCATGATGAACGTGAAGCTTCTTGGGAATTAGAATCAGAGATGCGTGAGAAATTTCCTTACCTTTTTAATGTATAGCTAGCTCTGATTCCGGGGACGGAATCTTTAATAGCAGGTGGATGATGTAATACCCGCAAATTTCGTAATAAAATGAGTCGCCGTATTATACTCAGAATCGCTTTTTAGTATTATTAGATCCGTAATTCCATAAACCCGAATATGCACGTGTGCGTATCTAATTATTATTTCTTAGACTGTAGATACAAACCCGGACTGGCGTGCAAGCAAATTCGTAAAATCTGTATACGATTTAGACTGTATTGCGCATTAACCTAAGCGACGGCAACTCATACATTTTTGGTAAACTTTGGTACACATAGAATCTTCCCTAAACTAGCTTAAACCTTTGGATAATGGCACTACCCAAACCCACCCCAAAACCTGTCGGTCTCCCCACCAAACGCCGGCCATTCCTTTCCCCTAGGATACTATTCAAATCAACCCTATCAAATCCTCTCAATCCCATCTATCCTACTCAAAAAGATTCTAGGAGCTGTGTATATATCTATATGTATGCATGAGAATTGAGAGGCAGAGAGAGAGAGAGAGCTTACCAGAGAGAGGGAGAGAGTTGTCGGAGATAGAGAGAGGGAGAAATCGAGACCCACAGGTAAACCCCATCCCTCTGGCTCATTTCTGTATCATGTGCACCCTCACACACCCATGTGCACAAACCAAACAGAGCCTAAGCCCTCTGTTGAACCAAAACTGCCATTAAAGCTCCTCGTCGGAGCTCATTCTTCCAAACTCAACCAGGACCTCTAAATATTACACCAAACTGACCCTCTAGGTCCCAAGAAGACCCCCTCATAGCAGCATTTACTTTGAGCAATGTTTAGACCACCATGCACAGCATTATTCTTTCGAAACCCAAAAAGGATAATGAGTTCGTAGGAACCCTAAACGAATGAACCAGGTTCTAGGCTTCTAGTATGTTGTAGAGGGAGGAAAACCGGTCCTTTTCCCGTTGGTTTGAACCATTTACACGAAGAAACGAGCAAGATATGAGGCCTAGAAGTTTTCCGGCCAAAACGGGCCCGCCGGCGGCGAACTGGGCTCGCCGGAGAAGACGCGACCCGTATAGGGTTCAGGTTATATCATTAACCCATGGGTCGGGTCGGGTTTCGGGTAGGGTCAGATTTATATGAGTGTGTATCTGGTTAAGGATTCGGGTTATATTAATATAAATTGATCCGGTTCAGACCTTTTAAGTTGGATCACTCCTAGTGTGTAAACGGGTGACTCGCGGTCATGGATTTGGGTATGGGTTTGACCCGCGGGCTTTTACTTATAATTATAATTAATTATTTTTATATTACTAATTATTCTACTAATCTTAATTAAGGTTTATTAGTCTGTTTTTATATTATTAACTATTCTGTTTAACTCAATTAGTGTTATAATAATCTGTTTTAGTAATAATTAGTATTTAGTTTATTCTGCTAATTATTATTAGTTATAATTAATTCGTAAATCACTGATTAAGTTATTATATGTTAATATTTATTCAGTTAATCCGGATTAATAAAACAAAATACTATTTTAATAATAATTAGCAGTTTTAATTATTCTGCTAACTAAGATTAGTATATAAATACATTATTTATAATATGTTTTGTATTAATAAATATGTATAAATAAATATAAATGGTTTTAAATTGTTTTAAAATCTAATAATGGTTTCCATAATACTATAAATTATGTTTTAATAAATTGTAATATTAGTTTGGATAATAGTCTTATATTATGAAATTATAAATTCATATGCTATACTTATTATTTATTGTTTAAATAAATAATAAGAACATATTTTAAATTTAACATAATTAGGTAATAAATACCTAATGACCTCTTTTCGAGTATAGGAAAATTATATTAAATTTTCCTAAGGTCTAGTACCTCTATGTTGTAAATTAGTATTTATAAAACCCTAGCGTTAATATTTTAATAATTATTAATTACTTATAAAGTATCCGTTTGGTTGTATTTTAATTATTTAAAATACCAAACGAACCCCGAAAATTATGGGAAAAATACTACTAGCCTAATTTAAGGTCCAGTATTAAATAAAAATATTCATAAGGGTCGAATATCTCCTTAAATCATATTTTATAATTATGGGACCCCGCAGTCTATTATTAGACGTTTTAAACTTCAGAAATTCGTAATAAATAAACCGTAGCTCAGAAAAATATGCGGTCAGTTCCCAGAGTCTTAGATTTATGTCTAGAATATTCCCTTAAAGTTTGATGACCTTTTGACACGGTCAAAAATACAGCTTATCTTTAGGGCCCAAACTGGTATAGAAAACCCAGCCTTTTCTGCGACGGACTCCGATTTGAGTCTAGTCAATGGCGTTAGACTCAGAATGATGTCTAGATCATCATGTTGAGGTTTAGGAACCCACCCGGCACAATTACCATTTTGCCCCTGATTTTAGTAAACTTATTGATCAATGCTCTATGTAATCTTAATGCTTTGTAGGAACCGCTACGCTTGTTTTTACGCAACCGCTTCGAGGTGAGTCGTCCTAACTCACTTGGTATATTATAGAATTATTCTCTGATCACATATATATGTCCAGTACGTCCTGTGTGGACGATACTATAAATATTAGTATTTTAAATGTTGAGATTATTTCTTATATAATGAACGCAGGTTAGTTAACTATACTCCATGCTTAGTTAATAATCGCTGATATTCTTGTTTATCATGATTTCTGTTTCTATAGTCACATGAACATTCATATGAACATGGTCGAGTCTTGATGTCAACATTGACGTCTGCATGGTTAGTCACGGGGACTAACCCAGTCATATCAATATATACATTGAATGGACCGCGGTGGTCCGAGTGGTACAGTCAAGTAAATGGAAACAACAATGAAACTGCTATAGGGCCCTGCTAGGCGACGATAGCCAGAGTTTCCATTGAAATCATTGAAGTTATGCATGGATTGATGATTGATACGCTATAGGGCCCTGCTAGGCGACGATAGCAATGTATCCATCAGAATACAATAGTTACCTTTCAAATGCTATAGGGACCTGTTAGGCGACGATAGCGCTGTAACTATTCTATTCTCCCGGCAAGGTCACGAAGACCTAAGAGTTCAATGATTACACTCTTTTAAAACTAAAATTTGCTATAGGGCCCTGCTAGGCGACGATAGCAACGTAATCATTCTACTCTGAGCTTACGGCGTTACATTGGTAATGTAACAAGTCACATGAGTCGGTTGTAGCGTCCATGGTTGAGTTGAAGTCGAATATATCGATAATGCATTGTGTCGTCATTTCACCATGTCATATGCTTACTTAATGTTGGTTCAAGATATTGTCGTATTTGTATATCCTTAAATGTATTAGGAGTGATCGGTTAAGACGTTCTCACTTAGCTTCAAAAGCTAACGGCTCCTTCCCTGCCCTGGACTTTTTACGTCTAGGTTATGATGAGGAGAACTATCAAGGTAACAATGAAGATGAATATCACTATCCTCAGAATGGGAATTATCAGGAAGGTGATCCTGAGGCAGACTATCAGGAAGAGCCTGATAACGAAGGTTATGGGTTTGCCAGTTAGAAGGAGGACCCTGACCTACTTCCGCATTAAGACTTCTCTTATGTTCTAACTATCTTTTGGTTGTTGTAATAATTTAAGTGGCGTAAATCGCCCAAACTTATCTTTTGTGATTTTCATTTAGAACTGCTGTAATAGCTGTAGTAGCAAAACACTTTAAGTCCCCCATGAATACCATTAGACGCTTTCGTAAATTCCTTACTCTGATATACATGTTTTGTTAGTATGTTGCACGGACAGGTCAGTTTTATGTAACACGTCATTCCCTACGGGTCCAGAAAGAAAATTTCAAATTTTCCCTATTTTTTGGCTACTCCGGGGCGTGACAGTACCAATATATTAGACTCACCTCTAGGAGTCCAAACATATAGCCTATTTTAAAAACCAACATCATTAGACGCGTCAATCATCGTCGAGAACGTCGACAAAACCCGTGCTCGTACTTCTCCTAATTTTAGTCGGCAAGCTACTGTGAATAAGAAGATTTGATCTTCTTTTAATATATACTAAACACACTTTTGCATTTTTATTATGAGACCCACCACAGTTTGTTAGTTTTGCGATTACATCCCTACTAATTATGAAAATATACTAAAACTATCTCAAATCTAAATGAGTGTTTGTCTACGTCTCGCATGGGTCCCATAAATGGCCCCATATAATTAATTATATGAAGTTGCTAATTAGCTTACCAATTATGTAACATGTTCAATTCGTGCTCACAAAGGTATCCCTAATTGACACCAAAAGTGGTCACTACCTAATGACATGATAATATTAACAATAAAACAATAAATCATTTAAGCCTTAATAAACATTTAGGCACATAGGGTATTCCACATTTAATGTCCCATCCAACTGGGACCCGCCAACATATATCCCAACTTGGGATTGCCATACTGGCCACAACTGGGTTCCCAAATGGACATCCATAATTAACTTAGTGGGTCAATCTCACCTCCAATAAGTGTCACATAATACATTATTTAACATTAAATCATGATTATGCATGCTAAAACAATAATAAATATAAACTGCGGGAGCGGGTGTTATACCATTGGACAGGATAAAATAGTTCTGAACTGGATTTTTATCCCATAGAGAGTGGGATAACTCTAACCCATGGAGGGAGGTGGTATTAAAAGTTTGGGAAAACTTTTGGGGAGAAAAAAACTTTTTTTTTTTTTAAGATTTGATTTTTTTTTCTTTTTCATTTTTTTGTCGGATCATTTGTTTTTTTCTTTTTCATTTTCATATATGCTTTTTTTTTCTCTCTCTCTTTTCATTTTCCGGTCTGTTTTTTTAATTAATTTATTTATTTTTTCAGATCCGATTTTTTTTTCAGACCTTTTCTTTCTTTTCTTTTTCATTTTCAGATCTGCCTTCTTCTTCTGCTTCTTCTTCTTCTTTTTTCTTTTTCTCTTTTTTTTTTTTTCAGATCTCTCTCATATTTTTTTTTTGTTCAGATCCAATTTTTTTTCCCCTTTTTCATTTTCAGATCTCTTTTTATTTTTTTTTATTTTTTTTAAATCTCTCACGCTCACCCCTTCTTTTTTTTTTTTTTGGTTTCTTTATTCTGACCCCGTTGTGTTAAAAAGCAATAATTTAGCTATTCTCCGAAACTTATATCCGGGCACAATCAAACACAGGATTAAGATATAACAGCTTATCCGACAGGATTACTCACCTATCCGATCCTCCCTTATCTTGTCCTATCCGACCTGTCATACGAGGCCTTAGGGTGTGTTTGTAACTCAATTAAGTGCTGAAAATGAAAAGATTCAGTACTTATTCTTTTTCAGTGCGATTGATAACATACCACTTAATTGAAAAAATCAACTCCAAAACCACTGAAAACTTTTAAGTAAAAAATTTCTACTGAAAATAATCACTGAATGCAATCTATTTCAGTAGTTGAAATATTTTTTTGTCAATATTAAAACTTCAAACGCTTAAAATTTTAAATACTTGAAATTCATCACTTAATTTTCAATTTTATCAAATGCACCATTAATGTCCTGTGTATCCAAGTTCTATGTTTGTACTTTCTCCTCCCCATATAATGATAAAAATTACAATGCTAGGGGCACTAACAAATCTCTTTTTTTTTTTTTTTGGTAACCGTGGTTGTCCGAACCAGCTTGTGCGCACCTCGACTAATCCCACGAGGTCAGGGCGTCCGAGTGAATCACCTGTGACCACCCCCTTGAGATTCGAACTTAAGACCTCAGGATATAACACCCAGAGACCTTGCCATCTGAACACAAGGGAAGTGGTTGCACTAACAAATCTCACTAAGACTCACACTCACACTCTATCTATCTCCTAGTGGCACCGTCAAAATATGAACTGGGAAGTGGTTGCACTAACAAGGGAAGTGGTTGCACTAACAAACCACCGTGAATATGAACTGGAGGTTTCTCAGTTGCTGATTTCTTTAGTCAAAATATTTTAGGTTAGGCCGTCTCTCTCCTTTTTTTATACCAGAAGGGGGGGGGGGGGGGGAGGGGGGGCACTGTTACGTGAGTGTATTAGAAGAGAGATGAAGAAAGCTAGAGAAGTGGGAGATGTAGGTTCATGAATTAATTGGAGTGGGTTAAATTTATTCAACGTTGATCCATTTTCATTTTACCAACCATCATTCAAAAGTTGACAATTAAATTTTGTGGAGTTTGTATAGTTTTTAGCTTTTTGGATTATATATATATATATATATATATTGTAAATTACACTGTACATTTTTATAGTTTGGGTGTGATGTCATTTTGGTACTTGTAGTTTTAATTTTATCACTTTGGTCTTTATAGTTTCATTATAGGTTCAATGTAGTCTATTCATAAAAATTTCCTATAATTTTTGACAAAAAAATAGATCCTATGATGCACACGTGAGGTATCATTAAGAGCATAATGATAAATTTACTTAAGAAATTACATTTTACACATCTATATTGAACCTAAATCTATCTAAAATTGTAAAGAAATTTGATGAATGGACTACATTAAACCTAAAGTGAAACTATAAGAACCAAAGCGACAAAATTGAAATTACACGGATCAAAGTGAAATCACACCGAAACTATAAAGCTGCAAAATATAATTTACCCAAAAATGAAAGTGAACATGTTTGATGTAGCTTTTAGGAAGCACTGATTAAGTTGTCTTAGTGTCTGATAATATATGCTGTCAAATAACTTATTTACAGTGTAATTCGGCAAAATGCCTTTAATTTAAAACTTATCTATGTCGGAGTTAGAAACTATTTATTGAAAATGTATGAATTATAAGTTCATCTCTGTTGGCCCGAAATGAAAACCTTAGAGGGGGGTGAATAAGGTTTTAGCGGAAAATTAATCTTTTTAAAAACTTAATAGCAAATTAAACATAATCACAAGCAATGAAGTAAAGAGATAAGGAAAGAGACACTTGCAAACCGAGTTTTCAAGTGGTTCAGCAATCCGCACACCGCGACCTATATCTACCCTCAAGAATGCCTCTTGAGAATTTCTTTAACAACCTACTTACAGGTGTAGATCAAACCGTCTTGGTACACTTCACGGGTGTGCACCAAACTGTTACAAGAGCCTTCAATCTCTTCCAAAGAAGAACACATCTTCTTTGCACACAAGGGTTACTAACCATCACTATTTACAAATGATTTAGATTACAATTTGAACTCTCTTGAAGAATAGATAAAACAATTGAAAGCTCACTAAAATTTACTCTCTTAAAGATATGCAAATGAAGGACTAGAACAAATTGATTAATTCACACAACTAGGACTCCAGTGTGAATGATTAAATATCAACAAGTTGTGTGATTCAAAATGATGTTTTCCAATGGAATGATCAACCTTAAATGGTTTAGGAAAACGTATATTTATAGGCCTTGAACGATTATAGCCGTTGTAACAAAATGGTAAATAAATGGCCTTTTAGAAAACTAGCCGTTATATTATTTTGCGCAGTAATCCAGTCGACTGCGCTCGCGATCCAGTCGACTTCATTTCAAACAATATGAAATGCGCCAACAAAACAATCGATTGTGGGAACGGTCCGGTCAACTGAATACTTGAAGCAAAACCTATGTTTTTTGGAACACAAATCAATAAACTATTTTCACTATCGGTCGACAGAATATTGAAGTGTCCACCCGACTCGGAAAACCATCCAGTCGACAGTTTTTCCAGTGAAAAACGTACAGTTTTTCTGTTTTAAAAAGATTTAGCCAAGTTAAAAACCTTTAAGCCCTTGTGAGTGATGATCAAGATGCTTTACATGTGTAATACCCTGTATTTTCATTGTACTTTTATACCTCTTTTTATATAAATAAGATTCAGTATACTTGTATTTACTTTTGCTGAAATTTTGGTTTCAATCGATCGAGAAATCTTCGAGCGATCGAGAGTTTCATTCTTCAATCGATCGAACCCACTTCGAGCGATCGAAACTCTGCCGACCTGAAATTATGACATGGAACCCTTTTTCAAGCGATTGATCCCATCTCAATCGATCGAACCCTGACTGACCTGTTCTCAATCGACCGAACTCACTTCGATCGATCGAACATTGTATTATTAGTATACTTGTTCTGCCACCTGCACTCTCCCTCTCCCCTTTATATATGTATCACACACACACTCCCAAGGGTTCTGAACTTTGAGAGAGGTTAGAGGGAGAGAGATATAGTATATATACACTCATACATATATATATACACACCCGTATATATATATATATATCTACATACACAAACACACACACTCTCAAAGAAAGAGAAGAAGAAGAAGAAGAAGAAGAAGCAGCAGCAGCAGAAGGAGAACAGAAAGAGAAGGAGAAAGAAGAGAGAGGGAAGATCACCTCGAGGAACCCGCAGCCACCCCGAGCTCGCTGGCGTCACCGTCTTTACCGGTGAGTGTCATACTCACTCTGTAGCGTAGATGCGTAGTTATATATGTGTTTCGGCAAGGAAGAATGGACCCCGAACATACGAGGAAGGTCTAGTGCAATTTTGGAATAATATTGCTCTTAATCGATCGAACTACTTTTGAGCGATTGAACACAGACCGATCTCAATCGATCAAACAGTGTTCAATCGATCGAACTTTAATATTTTCAATCGATCGAACATTTCTCAATCAATCGAACAGGACAATAGGTTAAATGTTTAGTTTGTTTAGTGTCTGATGAACTGTTAAGCTATATATTATCATGCGTTGATGTTGAGAAGCTGTATTGGAATAATACACACGTGGAATAATAGACGTAATACATTAAACAGTGGAACAATTTGGTTAATGTTGAGATAATAATGAGATTGATAAGCCGACGTACATAGTAGTGGGTCTATCGACCGCATAAGTCGATATTATTTATATAGGTGCGTATGAATACGGTCGCTAAGATCATGTGATGTCAGGTATGGAATCCCAAGGTGCTGGGATAGGATTGGGACTACGTGTCAGGCTGACGTATGATAGAGTTGGACTGTGTGTCAGAATTTGGGAGTGTATGTGATGTAGGACTAGGGATGGCAACGGGGCGGGTATGGGACGGGGCCCCCATACCCCACCCCCGCCCCGCTTGGAATAACCCCCACCCCGACCCCGCCCCGTCCCAAGGAAACCTCACCCCATCCCCGACCCCGATTGCTATCGGGGAACCCGGCCCCGCCCCGCCCCGCCCCCCCCGATTAGCCATGCCTCTCCTCCCTTCCCCTCCTCTCCGTTCCCTCTGTGAATGAGAAATTTACATGATATTATTAATCAGCAATCAATCTTACATGAACAATTAGTATATTTAGGATTGCAACTAAACTGTAGTACTTAGCAAAAGGAAGATCACATCAAGTGGTCCTTAAAGAGGCCTCTAAACTCCAAGTATTGTAACTAGATCTAAACAAGCCATGTCAAATGGACTTCTACTGTTCTACACTGAAATATTTAATAAAAATAGTTAGAAAAAGAATCAATAATAACATCCAAAATCATCACCTGGTCAAGTGTAATGGGAACAAAGAACACTAGGCCCTAGACCCACTTCGTAGTTCCCTCATCCACCTTGTAGATTAGATGAGTGAGATGAGAGGCGCACAGAGATGAGAATGACCTTTCATTTTATTTTATTTTTTTGGTAGCTCAATGAAGTTGTTAATGGCTGAGACTTGAGAGCCTTGAAAAAGAAGAGATGGGAGCCGCAGAGAGATGAGAGGCTCAGCAACTGCTTCAATGACATCTGAAGCCCTAATTTGTGTTATTAGCTATTTATAGTAGAAGGGTTTTTATGTAATAGTTAAAATAAATAAGGGTATAAATGTAATTTTCAAGTATAATCGGGGCGGGTTCGGGGGATTTACCCCTTACCCCGACCCCGACCCGACCCCGACCCGGGTTGAGAAAAATTCCCCCATACCCGCCCCTACCCCGAATTAGTCACCCCCATACCCTACCTATTAGGGGCGGCGCGGGGCGGGGCGGGGAACCCGGGAAACCCGCCCCATTGCCATCCCTATGTAGGACTCTATGTCGAGTTTAAAATAACAAGGCTGCGTGCTGTAACATAACGGGGCTGCGTGACGTAGTAGTATGTCGGGGCTGCGTGCTGTCATAGTATAGCGGAGCTGAGTGCTGAGGTATTACGGAGCTAAGTGTTGTAGTATTGTTAAGTGCTGTGATATGGTAGAGTTAAGTGTTGTGAGATTATAGAGCTAAGTGCGGTGACATTGTTAAGTGTTGTAGTATTGCTAAGTGCTGTGATATTGCTGAGTGTTGTGATGGAGCTGAGTGTTGTGATGGAGCTGAGTGTTGTAATATGATGAAGATGAGTGTGATGGTGTGATGGAGCTAAGTGTTGTGGTATAGCGGAGCTAAGTGCGGCAATATGTCAAGGCTGCGTGTCTTATTGTATCAGAGCTGCGTGCCGTATTATATCCGAGCAGGTTGTCCAAAACGTTAGGGCTGTGTGTCGATGTCTGATAGATCGTAAGTATGGGACTACATGTATGATTAATGTGGACCCAAAAGTCTATGTTATGTATTAAGACTGGTTGGGACGACGTCCGTTGTTCTATATTGAGTTGGTGCATACATGCATACGAACAATGAGATGATCCTTTTATTGATGTTATTTTATATACTGCAAATCTATAGATACTCTGTTAGTGTTTGCATTTACTCGGTTTTTGTAGCTGACGACGTTTATGCCGCTGGATATTCGACGTCCAGTTGGCCAGGGTTATGAGTATGCAGGAGATGTATACATGGATAGGGGTTACGAGGATGGAGCCTACGATGATGGAGGTTATGCTGGTGCTGACTACTACACAAGTTGAAGATTTGGAGCTTGCTGTGATAGTTTATGCTTATGTTTTTAGCGACTCTGTAATATTTATGTTCATAATCGGTGTATGTTACCGTAATACTTTAATTACGTTCTGCAGATACTCAAGGTTTGTAATAGTTTAGTATTACACTCCATTTTTATATATCGACTTTAGAACTTTCCAATGCGTGGTTTGAATCATTACTCTAATGGTTTGACTTTGTTTGTGGACAATATGGTAACTTTCAACTGTCATGGCTTACGGGTCCAAAACGGAATTTATTTTCTCTATTTTTGCTACTGCGGGGCATGATGTAAATCCTAGACTTCAACTAAGGATGAAAGATCTTCAAGTCTTCAAGCTTGATCTTTGTTGAGCTTCATCACTCTTGGGTTTCACCATATGCTATCTCATAAACTCAAACAAGGTTAGAACATTTAAGTGCAAAATTCAAGAGATTAGCGCAGTGAAAATGGCTTGATAATAGTTTAGAGTAGAACCATTAAGAACATGTTATTATCAATGGATTTGTCATCATCAAAACAAACAAAAAATAATGCCTTAAAAAAATTCAAGGTTAAAAATTTCAACTAGTTAGTTTATAATATATTTTTCTGATAGCAGCTGCAATTGTAAGAGAGAAAATGAATAATGATAGTTGGACAACTAAGGAGTTTAATTTAGCTAAAGGTAATTGATGTCAATAGAAAGGGGAAAAAACGTACAAGGTTGTACAATAAAATTTTAATTACATGACAAATAAGCTATAAGTTGGAAAAGCACCCCAGCCCAGCTTCAAATAATTTAGCTTTTGGGCCTTTCGATATTTTTCTAAGACTCCTTCTTTCAACTGCCACCGTTTTTGCCTCTGTTGCTTACTTCTTCAATGCATAAGTCTAGATAAAATTTCACCAATTCGACCTGGATCCTTTCAATTAGCTCTACTCGTATTTTCGCTAGCCATCCTACATATATAAGGCATATAATATAACACCCGTGTGTGTGTTTATCGTATTTCATTACATTGCCATGCATGATAATGTGATTTGATGTGTTTTATGACACATATGTGAGTGACTGGTGACTCACGAGTTGAATTGAGACGGTCATTGTGGAATACCCTAAATGTTTATCTGAAAATAAATGTTTACCTGTGTATTTCACTATCTGTATTATTATGCGGTTTAGATTATATTTCTATTGTTAATTTTAGTATCCTTGTGAGGACGAATTAACACGCTACATAATTGGTAGGCAAATTAGTAATTTCGTAAAATCTAGGGGTGATCAAAAAGACCCGCCCACCCGACTCACCCGACCAACCCGACTCCACCCGACCATTTTGGTCGGTTATTAAAGTGCCTGGATGGAGTCACGGTCCAAGGGTGTTAAACCCGACCATTTCGGTTCGGATGTCAATTTATTTTTTCAAAACCCGACTAAACCCGACTCGACCCGATAATATACACACACACACACACATATACCTATATATATACACACACTTTACTGTATGAAATTAGGGCATATATATGCTCAAGGTTTGTTTTTCCATAAATGATTATACATATATATTTTTTATACTCCTAATCTATTTCAATGTTAAAGAGAGCGAGAGAGAGAGAGAGAGAGAGAGAGAGCGAGAGAGAGAGAGAGGGAGATTAAGAGCTAGAGAGAGAGGGGGACCAAGAGAGAGAGAAATGGAAACCTCACTCACGCTCTGAGTCTCTCACCATGCCACGGCGCCACTAGCCCACCACTGAGCACCTTCCTCACCATCGGCCACCACCCAACTTCCTCGGCTCGGATCCAAGAAAGGTGGATTGATTTCTCTTGATTTCTCAACATCTATGGTTAATGGTGGACTGATTTTTATCATTTTATGAATTGATTTTGTGAGTTTTGGCAGATTTTGTGCATTTGAAACTTGAAAGCATGTGGAAATTAGCCCATAATTTTTGAAGAATCAACCCAAAACAGTCCATATATTACCCACACGGGTTTCACCCGAATCCACCCGAACCCGAGGGGTCGGGTTCACCCGACCTAGTGAGTGGATGACGGGTGGAGGGGAGGCAACCCGAGTAGCTCACGGGTGGATGAACGGGTGAGGCCCAAACCCGACTCACCTGACCCGTGAGCACCTGTAGACACCCCATTTTGTCGGCTATCAGATTTAGGAGACCCATAGCTTGGTGGTTCACAATGATCGTAAAAGACTCAAAAGGACTCCTGGAAGTTAACTCTATTTCTCAAAATGCTCAGAATGACCAAAACGCCCCTGAAAGCCCAAAAAAACTCCCAGATTTGGACCAAAAGTTCTGGAAACATGCTACGTCGTAAGAAAAATGATAAAATGAGTTTCTAAGTAAAATCGGAAGAAATCGCCAGCTCCCAGAGACCCCCGGAAGTCCCGGAAGCTCCCGGAAAGTCCCCGTTGACCGGTTTGACCAAGGTTTGACCAGGTTTGACCAAGTTTGACCAAAATTGTCCGAATTCACCGGAATCATTCGAAAAGTATTAAAATAAGTTTTAAAAGAGAATCGAGCGAAAACGTCGGCTCCTGGGAGCTCCCGGAGGTTCCCAGAACTTCCCGGGAATCCCAGGTTTGACCAGTTTGACCAAAATTTGACTTTGGAACTGGGGCACCGAAACAATTTTCAAACATTTTTCATGGATACTAGAGGTCAATAGCTCTCCAACGGTATATCGCACATGATTTCTGGATTTAAAACGAATTTATTATAAATTTCCAAAGGTGAAAAAGGCGACCAAATCGGCCTTTATCGCGAATACCGCAAAACTTTTCAAAGTGACCTATCCCTGAACTATTTTTTATGTAAAGTATACTCCATTACCTTTCCAACGGTATATCACAACCTCAGTTTGGAGTTCATACGCATTTTCTGTGAATTTCGGACGAAATAGGGCCTTTTCGCGAATACCGGAACCTCAGGGGGCCTAAACAGCATTATCTGGACGAAGGGAGGAGCAGTGCCGCCGCGGCACTCCCCTCCAGAACAGTGAGTTTTTGTAATTTCTTTTGGGGTCCCATTTTGATTAATTAAAAACCAAAACGACGTAGTTTTGATTCCCAGCTTATTTTGGACCAATGGGAGACCATTTTAAACTTTTTAAAACTCCATTTACCACCCCTCCTTTGCCTATAAAAGAAGCCATTTACTTCCATTTAGGGGAGAGACATGGAAGCTTAGAGTAAGCTTAGGAAGAAACTCTAGGGAAATATAGAGAGAGAAAGAGAAGAAGTAGTATTCTTCTTCCATTTTTTCCAATCAAAGTGAGTTTTAATCTTGTTTTCCTCCACCATTTTTCTATATACTTCATCATCAATATACCCAATCACCATTCTTGAGCATTCTTGAGTTAGGAAGCTACTTCCATGTCCAAATGTCAAAATCTATGAGTGAAACACCAAGCTACAAGTCCAAAATTATATTGATTATCATCTATTGATTGTTATTTACTTGCTTGTTCATATTATGTTCATCTCTTCTTAATCTCATTTCTTTTTATTTTCTTTATTTACTTACTAGTTCATCATCATCTAAGTGATGACATGAAGTTTGGGGTGAGTGAATCCTTATGGATAGTAGCTCTTGACCTCAAAAACATGTTTGATAGATGATGATCATAACCTCAATACTTCCAAGATGTTCTTGAAATGTATTGAAGTTATGTCCAAAATAAAAATGAATCTCTTCAATAATATTGGGAGTTCTTTGATGATTCAAGGTTGGATGAGGTTCTAAGTGGTCACATGGTCATCTCAAGAGTTTAAGTTCATGCTTTGAACATCTATTTCAAAACCCCCAATCAAGAACTCAAACTCTATTTCAAACCCAAATCCATTTTCTTCAAGAATGATCCAAAACAGTGAGCTGTTCAGATTCAAAGATTTGTTTTGAATTAAATACTTGAGTTATGATGATGAAACCACTTGGAAAATCTTCCTAAGACATCATAGTTTGTCTCCAATTTTTCCCATCAATTATAGAAATGTGAAAGTATTTGTTTTGGATGTGAGAAGTTCATATTCATAATCTGCCTTTGTTCTCACAGAATGTTCACCCAACTTCTTGCACTTATTCTGGATATTTTCGTCACTGTACATATATCTTTTTTATTTTTTTTTATAAAACTTGGGTGTCTTAGGAAACTTTTGGTATATAATGGGTCATCATAAACCTTTTCTTTGATTTATGAAAAATCATACAAAATCAGTCAACAGTGCAGCTTTTGTTTCTGAGTCATGTGTACATTCTGATTTATTTCTTTTAATCTGTGATAGCTATTGATGTTTGGCTTTTTGGGTTATTTTCTAGACACAATAAGGATGATCTCTGATTTTTCTCACATTTTTCTAGGCACATTTGACCTCCCATTATAATGTTACAAAGTAATGCATACAGTCTGTCCACTATTCACAGCATTTCACTTTTTGGCTTTCACACTTTGATGCAACACTCTCTTGTATCTAGATGAACCCATATCATCTATCCTCTCATGTATCATACTCCCATAGATTCTTGAGTTTGATTTCCAAATAAAACCATGGTTTGCAAATACTTGGGAAGTTCTTGAAATAAGTTAGGAATTGATATTCCAAGTGGTTAGAATATTCATCCAAGATCTAGAAGTATACTTTCAAAACCCTCATTTCAAAACCCCCCCTCTTAAACCCCTCATTTTGATTTCAAGAAATAAACCTTGTTTTTCTCAAAACCCTCAAAACAGTGAGTCATTTAACTTCAAGGAATTATTTTGAGTTCAATACTCAATGTATGAATGCAAGACCACTTGGAAAGTCTTTCTAACTCACTATAGAACACCCACGATTTTTGGCTTGACTTGGAAGTACTTGAAAATGGTCCATTTGGACCCAAACATTCCTTTCAAACATTCTGTTTTTGCTGTCACAGCAGCTAGGTCAACTTACGACCTCTTTTCCAGAAAACTTTTCCAAAAGGGGTAGTCCTAACTTATTTTTCCCTTAAAATTCAATGTCTTAGGGAACTTTCTGTATAAAATGGGCCTCTAGATCATTCTTTTTCATTTTCTAAGATTTTCTAACATTTCAGTCGACAGTACGAACTCTGTTTCTGAGTGACCTCTATTGTTTATATAATTTCTCTCAATCTGTGATAGCTATTCAAGATTGGCCTTTTGGGTTGTGTTCTAGACACAATAAGGAACATCTACATAAAAAATCATGCATTGAAAACATTCCTAACCCCTCTTTTCAAATTCCAAAAGATCATGCTACTGTTCTGTCCACTATTCACAGCAAGTACATTTCAACTTTCATTCTTTGATTTGATGCTCATATGCATTCCAAATTAGTTCATATCTTAGGAAGTAGTTCATACTACATTTGTACACATCCCATGTTAATTTCATTCATTCATTCATACACATTTTAGACTTCTAAGTCATTCTAGAAATCCATGTACACAAAACACACTACAACCTTTGCACATTTTAGATACATACATTGCATTCATGCAAGATTTGGGGTTTTTGTAACTCTTAATCTAAGGAGATTATAAGGAATGAACTCGATCACCCGTTCATGCTTCCCCTTGATCTAATCATCCTTTCTCATCCGTCCCGGGGATTGAGAGGTCTTCTTTTATCAAAGAATAACATGCATCATACTAGTTTGCTAAGCATATTTTACTTTCTTTGATTTATTTGTTTCAAGAACAATTCATGTCCCCTTTAGATTAGGAAAACTTGATTAATTGATATATGATTAAACGATTTTTCCTAGGTTTATTTGTGTGATCTTGCACTTCGCATTGTGTGATATTTGGCTTAGATCTTATGAATGATATCTTATCTTTAGATCTTTCATTTCAAGTTTCTTATGTGATGTAATATACTATCGTAGTTTTATTTGTCGAACCATACATAGTATAAGATGATTATTTGGATGCTAATTGAGGCCCGTCGAAAGACGGGGCGAGTTGAGGGTGTTTTAGTCGTGACAAAGGCTCCTTCCTCTCTCGTACCAAAACCCCGAACCAAGTTCTTTGGTTATGAAGGGCCGGTGCCCTTATCCGCTTGGGTGAGTCAAAATTAGGTTTCTTGGTTCCTTAAAGACCAAGTGGCGACTCTGTATCTGTTTTCAACAGACCTATTTTCTTTCTTTGATTCAAATCAATTTCAAAACAATCTCAAACAAGAGAAGTGGTCCGATTCCGCGTGTCCACAGCACCCCTAGTAAAATCATCTGGAATCGCGTTTTAGCAACCAAACGGAACTTAGACGAAAACTTTTATAATTTATAGTTTTCACTCGTGAAGCAATGAATTAGACGTATAAAACGTTTCAGAGAATAATTAGAAGTTTTGAGAACTTGTGGGGAGGAAAACGCAATTTTTTAGAGTCGTGCCTATATATAGAAAGAGGTGAGATATTTTCATTTACAAAAATTTCTAACCTTAGATCTAGAGAGGCCAAAAGAGAGATTTGGAAGCTTTGATCTTCACGACGCCAAACGACGATCGTTCGTCCGTTGGTTTTCAACCAAAATCATATTTTCAAACTCCTAGAGGTAAGAGCTTCATTTTGATATCCTAGGACTTGTTTGGCTAAGATCTAAAAACTCATTTTAGGGAATTTTCATAAAAATTTGTTAATCGGACTTTTAATCCATAGGAATTGTGCTAGACGGACTTTTGCATGATCTTTGTGCTCGGGTTTTCTTTGGAACAAATATTAGGAGCGTTAATCGGAGGTGAGTGATTCAACTACGTGTTTTGGAATTATTTCTTGACATGTATTCATGTTTTGTATGAAATGCATATGTTAGTTCATAGATATATGTTGTTTAGTTCGTATTGGGAAGTTATATTGATAAGTAGGCCCAATTGTACGGTAAAATGTTTTGATTATGTCGAAAGCCCGATGAAATATATTTGAGCATGTTTTGTTGCTATTTGGGTCAAAGGAGCACTTGGTACCAAGCCATTTTGTAGAACCGTTAGGGCATAAGGTCGCACGTTTGAAGAAAAGAAATGTGGGTCTTACCTTGTCGCGTGGACTTATTGGCGAGTAGTCGCGGACTAGGAATGTGGAACGTACATGTGAGACTCTGGAGATTAGTATGAAGTGGAGAGAATGTGAATACGAGCATATTTATCATTCATGTGCATTGTTGCTTTATTCACTAAGTGTTAGCTTAAACGAATCGAAGTATGTGTGGTTATTCAAATAACCATTGCAGGTGCGAATGCCGGTGTCACAGCCCGGTCCCACAATAGCGGAATCGGAGCCCGTGGCACGCCACCGAGGCTAAACCAATTCATTAACGTTCTCGAAAATTAGTTTGAAGAACACACGCAGCGGAAAAACAAAACACATTTTTAAAACTAGGGGTCCAGTCGACTGGGTCGGGACCTCAGTCGACTGAAGAGAGTAGAGAGTTTTCAAAAGATGTTTACACCCCTTCCAGTCGACTGAGGTTGTGGGTCCAGTCAACTGAAGTGAGCAGAACCAAAAAAATCACATAAACCTTCAGAGGTCCAGTCAACTGAGGCAGGGCCCAGTCGACTGCTTTTGCCATATTAAAAAGCAGTAGCTAGCAGGCACAAAGGTCCAGTCGACTGAACACTGGACCAGTCGACTGCTCCCCTGGCAGCAGCCCAATCTGCAGAAAACAAGTTACAAAAGCTTTTTAAAACAACCAAGTGTTAACCACACACTCTAACCTCACATCAAAGTAATCCTAGCTGTATTAAAACATTACCAAAGTATAATTACAACATGTTACTAACTATTACCATGCTTTAGGTCCATTCTAACATACTAAATTAAACATAAGTTAAAACATTCAAATCTTTATTACAATATTCCTATTGTTCCAAAACTACAAGATCAACATTCAGGTTGGCTTCAAAACGAACTCTAAACCCACGTGTTCACTTCTCCGATTCCTCGCCAGCATTAACACCTAAAATGGTTATTTGAATAACCACAGATATTCGATTTGTTTAAGCTAATGCTTAGTGAATAAAACAAAATATGTACATGAATGATAAACATGTCCGCATTCACATCTCTACATTTCATACTAGTCGCGGGAGACTCATGTGCCCGTCCATACTCCCAATCCGCGACTCCTCGCCAATAAGTACACGCGAAAGGGTAAGACCCACGATTCTTCTCTTCAATCGTGCGACCTTAATGCCTATATCGGCTCCACAAAATGGTACGGTGACCACGTTCTCCTTCTAACCCAAATAAGCAACTTAACATGCTCAAATACATATCACCATGCTCGCGGTAATCAAAACATTTCATCGTGCTATTGGGCCTACTTATCAATATAAATGCCCAATATGAACTACACAAGGTATCTCTAAGAATTAATACATGCTATTCAAATATAACATGAATACATGTCAAGAAACCATTCCAAAAACATAGTTGAATCACTCACCTTCGATTTACGCGCTTAAACTACGATCCGAAGAAAACCCGTGTACAAAGAACGTGTAGAAGTCCGTCTAGTACAATTCCTATGGATCAAAATTCCATTTATCAACTTTTATGAAAAATTCTAGAAAACAACTTTTCGAAAAACTTGGCCAAACAAGCCCTAACATATATCAAAACGAAGCTCTTACCTCGAGGAGCTCGAATATGAAATATGGGAGAAAACAAACTGACGGAAGGTCGTCGTTTGGCGTCGCAAAGCTCTAAGCTCCAAAATCTCCCTATGGCCCCCTTTTTGGATTTTAGGTTAAGACTTGTGAAAATATCCAAAGTCATCACTTCTTATATATAGGCAAAACTATCGGGAATTACGTTTACCTCCCCACGAGTTTTCAAAACTCCTAATCAGTCTCTGAAACTTTCTATACAGCTTATTCATAGCTTTATAAGTGAAACCTCAAAATTATAAAAGTTTTCGACTAAGTTTCGTTTGGTCGCTAAAACGCGAATTTCTACATGACGTTTCCGAAGTTGCTAATTAGCCTACCAAATTAATAGCGTGTTAATTCGTTCTCACCAGGATACTAAAACTAATAACAGATATAAATTCTAAAACAGAAAATAATACAGATATTGAGATACACAGGTAAACATTTATTTTCAGATAAACATTTAAAGTATTCCACAGTGACCGTCTCACATTCGGAGAGACGTCACAACAACAACAACAACAAATCCTCAATCACTACAGTTTCAAAGGGTTCTCTAATACAGACACCCAAAAATGACTCGTGAGTCAAAACTCACTCAACCATGTGCCAAAAGACACGCCACAACACATTATCATGCATGACAAAGAAATGGAAAAGCAATAACACAAATACGGGTGTTATAATACTCTCCCCCTTAAAAGAAGTTTGTCCCCAAACTTGTACCTCATGTCTCCAAAAGGTGCGGATACTGAGTATGCATCTCATCTTCTATTTCCCACGTCATCTCTTCTGTAGTTTGGCTACGCCATAACACTTTCACTTTCGATATTACTTTGTTCCGTAAGACTTGATCCTTCCGATCCAAGATCTCTACCGGATACGCAACATATTTCAAATCACTCTGAATCTCATTCGATATCGGAGTCATAACTTGATCTCTATCATCCACTAAGTGTTTACGTAACAATGACACGTGAAACACGTTATGCACCTGAGCATACTCACTCGGCAATTTCAAATGATAAGCTACGGGCCCAACTCTCCCAATAATCTCAAAAGGTCCTACATACCTCGGGTTGAGTTTCCCGTATCTACTAAATTTGGTTATTCCCTTTGAAGGTGTCACCTTCAAATACACCAAGTCTCCTACAACGAATTCCAACGGCCGTCTACGCTTGTCGGCATAACTCTTATACCTACTCTGGGCTGTCAGTAATCGTTGTCTAATTACCTTTATCTTATCCGTCGTTTCTTGTACAATTTTCGGCCCTTCAATCATTCTTTCTCCCACCTCTGTCCAACTAATCGGTGAACGACATACACGACCATATAAAGCTTCATAAGGAGCCATTCTAATACTCGACTGAAAACTGTTATTATATGGGAACTCAATTAACGGTAGGTGGTTTTCCCAATCACCCTGGAAATCAAGTACACATAACCGAAGCATGTCTTCCAAAATCTGGATTACTTTCTCTGATTGGCTATCGGTCTGAGGATGAAAAGCGGTACTAAAGTGCAATTTGGTACCCATTGCTTCTTGCAAGGCTCTTCAAAACTTCGATGTAAAACTACTATTCCTATCCGAAATGATAGAAACTGGGATACCATGTAGTCTCACAATTTCGCGAATATACAACTTAGATAACGTCATTGGCTTAGTTGTTCGGATGGGTAGGAAGTGCAACGACTTCGTCAAACGATCAACGATCACCCAAATAATAGTGTTCGATCTCTTCGACCTCGAAAATCCGCTAACAAAATCCATTGTTATGTGTTCCCATTTCCACTCGGCTATCGGTAACGGTTGTAACAATCCCGAGGGTACTTGGCGTTCGGCTTTTACTTGTTGACCACTAGTACAACGCGAAACATAACGTGCTATTTTTCTCTTCATTCCCGGCCACCAATAAACATGTCGCAAATCTCTATACATCTTGGTATTACCCGGATGAACGGTATACTTCGTATTGTGTGCTTCCTCTAGGATGTTCCGTTTCAACTCCTTCTCGTTAGGTACACAAATTCTACCCCTCAATCTCAAAACATAATTCTCAAAAGTAAATCCCGGTTGTTTGCCCATCGGAATCTCATCACAACTCTTCTTCAAAGCCACATCTTGAAGTTGTTTTTCTGCGATCTCGTGAATCAAGAGTGGTTGTGCCACTATCGTCGACATCAAGCCACTTTCAATCCTCGGTATCACTTCAAGCTCCAAATTCTCTATATCTCGTATCAGTTCTTTCTGAGAAGTCAAATCTGATGCGGTATTGGTTGGTACTTTGCGACTAAGAGCATCGACGACGACATTCGCCTTGCTCGGATGATACTGAATTGACAAGTCATAGTCCTTCATCAACTCTAACCATCTCCTTTGCCTCATGTTCAAATCTCGTTGTGTAAACGGGTACTTCAAACTCTTGTGATCTGTATAGATCTCACATTTCTCCCCGTATAGGTAATGACGCCAAATCTTCAACGCAAAAATCACGGCGGCCAATTCTAGATCATGTGTTGGATAATTCTTCTCGTGCGGTTTGAGTTGTCTTGACGCATATGCAATAACCTTATCACTTTGCATAAGAACGCAACCTAAACCTCTATATGAAGCATCACTATAGATAATAAACCCTTCAGTCCCTGACGGAACGGCTAAAATTGGTGCTTTCACTAGTCGGCTCTTCAACTCTTGAAAACTTTATTCACATTCTGGACTCCAAACAAAAGCAATATCTTTCCTCATTAACTGTGTCATCGGCATTGCTATACGCGAAAAGTCTTTTACAAATCTCCGATAATACCCAGCTAATCCTAGGAAACTTCGGATGTCTGTCACATTCGTTGGTCTCACCCAGTTAGTAACTGCTTCTATCTTTTGAGGGTTTACAGAAATTCCCTTTGCCGACACTATATGTCCAATGAAAGATATCTTTGTCAACCAAAACTCACACTTCTTCAATTTGCTGAATAATCTCTTTTCACGCAATCGTTGTAAAGCTAATCGCAAATGATGCTTGTGATCTTCAACGCTTTTGGACTAGATTAGGATGTCATCTATGAACACGATAACGAACTCATCTAAGTAATCCTTGAAAACACGGTTCATCAATTCCATGAAAGAAGCTGGTGCATTAGTCACTCCAAATGGCATAACCAAAAATTTGAAATGACCATATCGAGTCCTGAAAGCTGTCTTCTCAACATCTTCCTCTTTGACTTTCAACTGATGGTAACCGGATCTCAAGTCAATCTTCGAAAATACCTGGGCCCCTTGTAATTGATCAAACAAGTCATCTATTCGCGGCAACGGATACTTGTTCTTGACGGTCAACTTATTCAACTCTCGGTAGTCGATGCACATACGCATTGTTCCATCTTTCTTCTTCACAAACAAGACTGGAGCTCCCCACGGCAAAACACTCGGTCGGATAAAACCCTTCTCAAGTAGTTCTTGTAACTGAACCTTCAATTCTTTCAACTCTATCGGTGCCATTCGATACGACGCTTTACATATCAGTTGTGACCCTGGTACTATTTCTATTGTGAACTCAAGTTCTCTTTCAATCAATACGTCAGGTAACTCATCGGGAAAAACATATGGAAATTCTCGAACTACTGAAATGTCTTCTATTAGTGGTCCAAGAACTCGCGTGTCGACAATTGAATATAAGAAACCCGAACAACCCTTCTTCAACATCTTACTTGCTTGAATCGCCGATATCAAGTACGGAGGTACGATCACTCCCTTACCCTGAAAAGCAAACTCTTCTCGCCCTGATGGATAGAAACTAACCCGTTTCTGTTCACAATCGATTCTGGCTTGATTAACCGACAACCAATCCATACCTAAGATAACATCAAAGTAGTTCACCGTCAACGGAATCAAATCAACGCTCAAGACTTTATCACCTATCTTGATCTCACATGACTTGAATATCGAAGAAGTAACTAGCGGTTCACTACTAGGCAATGATACACACAAGTCATATCCTAACGGTTCTGATTTAACAGTTAAATGCTTAACAAAATCACGTGATACGAATGAATGCGTTGAACCAGAATCCATAAGTATACGTGCAGGATACGAACAAATAGGAAGAATACCTAATATGACGGTATCATCCGTATTCCCTGGCCTGAGTTGGAAGTATCGTCCTTGTTGTTGCGTGACTCCTTTTCCTTTATCCACTCGAGGTTCTACCCTTGATCCTCTTGGCACACTCGATGCCCCAGTACTCATTCCCGGTTGTCTCTTACTAGGGCAGTTCTTCACTATGTAACTCTTTGTGTTCGAGGTAGTGTTCGGTGTAGTCACATTCGCATTCAAAGGACAATTCCTAGATACGTGTCCCAATTTCTTGCAAAGGTAGCAAGTGGTCAATTGATAGCAGGTTCCTCTGTGTCGCAGGTTACATGTCAGGCAGAACGGTCTCGAATCTCCCGTGAATGTACTTCCTCCTTGGTCACCCACATGCGATCCCGAACCTTGCGTAAACGGTTTCTTCGCATTCCCTTGACTCTTACCCCGACTGTCATTTGCTCTCTTCCCTTGTTGTCCCTGTCGATAACGGTCGGATGTTGTAACATATCCACACGGCCACGGATATTCTCCCTAAGTCCTTCCTCAAACTTACGAGCTTTATCCCTATCAGTCGGAACGGTAGTTTTCCCAAATTGTAACAAGGCATTGTAACGGGATACATACTCACTCACAGTCATGTCTCCCTGAACCAGACTTGCAAACTCTTGGCGTTTCTGAGTATAAGCATATTGCGAAAAGAAACGTTTGTTGAATTCTTCTCTAAATGCTTCCCACGTGGTCGGCTTCCCTTGTTCAAGTACGTTGTTCCACCAATCCAATGCTTCGCCCATCAACGTATCGGATGCGCATAAAATTTTTTCCTCATCGGTACATATTACCTAACGGAAATGTCTTTCCATGTCCATCATCCAATGATCGGCCAAGTCTATGTCAATTTGTCCATAATATAAGGTCGGTTTCCGCTTATGAATCTGTTCCACGATTGTGTGTTGAAGTCGCGGTGCCTGTGGAGGCTAAACGTTCATCTGTTCTCTTTCACTTACCGCTTGTATGAAATTTCCCACCATATTCACTATTTGATCCATCCGCGAATGCGGTGACAATTCTCTCGGCGGATCATCCATAATGTTTCAAATATTCCCCTGTTGAGTTCAATGCTTAATGACCATGCATGCTATGTCACAATTAGATATATGTGCACAGTTCATCACGATCAACAAATGCTAATACATGAAGCATTTCTACAATGATAACAATTATCTTCATAATTACACACTCCACTCGACGTCACTCAACATATATATAACGTCACTCGTTCCCAAGGCTCTAAACTTATGCTCTGATACCACTAAATGTCACAGCCCGGTCCCAAAATAGCGGAACCGGAGCCCGTGGCACGCCACCGAGGCTAAACCAATTCATTAACGTTCTCGAAAATTAGTTTGAAGAACACATGCAGCGGAAAAACAAAACACATTTTAAAACTAGGGGTCCAGTCGACTGGGTCGGGACCTCAGTCGACTGAAGAGAGTAGAGAGTTTTCAAAAGATGTTTAAACCCCTTCCAGTCGACTGAGGCTGTGGGTCCAGTTGACTGAAGTGAGCAGAACCAAAAAATCACATAAACCTTCAGAGGTCCAGTCGACTGAGGTAGGGCCCAGTCGACTGCTTTTGCCATATTAAAAAGCACTAGCTAGCAGGCACAAAGGTCCAGTCGACTGAACACTGGACCAGTCGACTGCTCCCCTGGCAGTAGCCCAATCTGCAGAAAACAAGTTCCAAAAACTTTTTAAAACAACCAAGTGTTAACCACACACTCCAACCTCACATCAAAGTAATCCTAGCTGTATTAAAACATTACCAAAGTATAATTACAACATGTTACTAACTATTACCATGCTTTAGGTCCATTCTAACATACTAAATTAAACATAAGTTAAAACATTCAAATCTTTATTACAATATTCCTATTGTTCCAAAACTACAAGATCAACATTCAAGTTGCCTTCAAAGCGAACTCTAAACCCACGTGCTCACTTCTCTGATTCCTCGCCAGCATTAACACCTGAAATGGTTATTTGAATAACCACAGATATTCGATTTGTTTAAGCTAACGCTTAGTGAATAAAACAAATTATGTACATGAATGATAAACATGTCCGCATTCACATCTCTACATTTCATACTAGTCGCGGGAGACTCACGTGCCCGTCCATACTCCCAATCTGCGACTCCTCGCCAATAAGTCCACGCGAAAGGGTAGACCCACGATTCTTCTCTTCAATCGTGCGACCTTAATGCCTATATCGGCTCCACAAAATGGCACGGTGACCACGTGCTCCTTCTGACCCACATAATCAACTTAACATTCTCAAATACATATCACCATGCTCGCGGAAATCAAACATTTCATCGTGCTATTGGGCCTACTTATTAATACAAATGCCCAATATAAACTACACACTATATATCTATGAATTAATACATGCTATTCAAACATAACATGAATACATGTCAAGAAACCATTCCAAAAACATAGTTGAATCACTCACCTCCGATTTACGCGCTTAAACTACGATCCGAAGAAAACCCGTGTACAAAGAACGTGTAGAAGTCCGTCTAGTACAATTCCTATGGATCAAAGTTCCATTTATCAACTTTTATGAAAAAATCTAGAAAATAACTTTTTGGAAAACTTGGCCAAACAAGCCCTAACATATATCAAAACGAAGCTCTTACCTCGAGGAGCTCGAATATGAAATATGGGACAAAGCAAACTGACGGAAGGTCGTCGTTTGGTGTCGCAAAGCTCTAAGCTCCAAAATCTCCCTATGGCCCCCTTTTTGGATTTTAGGTTAAGACTTGTGAAAAAATCCAAAGTCATCACTTCCTATATATAGGCAAAACTATCGGGAATTACGTTTACCTCCCCACGATTTTTCAAAACTCCTAATCAGTCTCTGAACTTTCTATACAGCTTATTCATAGCTTTATAAGTGAAACCTCAAAATTATAAAAGTTTTCGACTAAGTTTCGTTTGGTCGCTAAAACGCGAATTTCTATATGACGTTTCCGAAGTTGCTAATTAGCCTACCAAATTAATAGCGTGTTAATTCGTTCTCACCAGGATACTAAAGCTAATAACAGATATAAATTCTAAAACAGAAAATAATACAGATATTGAGATACACAGGTAAACATTTATTTTCAGATAAACATTTAAAGTATTCCACAGTGACCGTCTCACATTCGGAGAGACGTCACAACAACAACAACAACAAATCCTCAATCACTACAGTTTCAAAGGGTTCTCTAATACAGACACCCAAAAATGACTCGTGAGTCAAAACTCACTCAACCATGTGCCAAAAGACACGCCACAACACATTATCATGCATGACAAAGAAATGGAAAAGCAATAACACAAATACGGGTGTTATAGCCGGCGAGGAATCGGGAAGGTGATCACGAGATGGCGGGAGTTCACTTAGAAGGCGACTTATCATGTCTATCTCGTAGTTTTGTAATAGAAATGATTGTTTAATTTGTATTGTAAGGAACTTGTAATAGAATTGGATAACATCTTGTAGTTATGTTTTGGGTAAGTTGATTTACAATAGAACCAATTGGATTGGGGTTTGGTGTGTGTAATTAGTCCCTAAATGGGTGGGAATAGCCTTAACTTGGAGAATTCTGTAGAATGCTCTGCTGCAATGAAACTAGTTGACTGGTTTGTGATTGCAGTCGACTGGGTCCTTTTGTTGAACGAGACACTGCACCAGTTTTGTAAAAGCGGTCGATTGGGTCTCCCGACACAGTCGACTGGTTTGTGTTTTCAGATTTTGACTTTCAGCTTGGACTAGATTTCAATTGACCGGACAATACCAGTCGACTGGAAATTTGACACCCCCGTCGACTGGACATGGGAGGCAGTCGACTGGATTGAGTAGCTGGGGGATTGGGACTCCCTGGGACTCAAAGCAGTCGACTAGTTCGTGATAACGATCAACTGGATTCAAATCAGACTTCTTGCTAGACCAAGGCTCAGTTAACTGGGTATGAGAAGCAGTCGACTGGATTGATGATTTAAAAATAAATTGTTTTCTTTTCTGCTGTATATTCTTAAACTAATTCTTTCGGGAACGTTAATGAATGGATTTAGCCTTAGTGGCGTGCCACGGGCTTCGGTTCCGCTATTTGTGGGACTGGGCTATGACATATAAATACATAAGCTGAATTTATAAAATCATATATCATTGTTTCTCTTTTTTAATCTTCATTTTATGATTATAAGAGGAAAAGGTGAGAGCCGAATATTCGAGATATGCAATTGAGGGGCATAATACCTAACTCAACACCAAACGAGCTATCACTTTATGATTTGTACCTTAATTGAATTAGAATTTAATTTTTTTAACCTCAACATGCTACATTAACATGATGCGAAAGGGAACCAAAATCCAAAAGGGACACAAAATACCTTATAAGACTAGTGCTAAGAATAATGCTATGCTGGCTATGATACAACTTGGTGATTCAAATCACCCAAAACTATACAAGCTGAAAGGGCACTTAAATTATTATGGCATCATAGTTTTTCCCACAATCTCTAATCTTGCTAATTATTATAACACTTAAAATCCAACTTATGACAATGATAATCTTAGAAGCAGCTTCCAAATCCATCAAACTTGAATGCATATCAAGAATTGAATTATTTTGAAGAGTGTTGTTCTGCTCACCCAAAATTGCTCACTCATTGCTCACTCCCCTCTCCCATTGGCTAATGCAGTAGGGCCCATCACTTTACACCATTAATTAATTCTCATTTAATATTGGACCCCACTGCATTAGCCAATGGAAGAGGAGGGTGAGCAGAGGGTGAGCAATTTTGGGTGAGCGAAAATGTATTATATTTTGAAATTGCCAAATCAAGATCCGAAGATCCATATGTAATCAATCATATATTAAGGTCCAAATCAAGTACCAAATCACTAAAATCAAAGTCCAATAATTCATACTTGTGAATTAATCCTAAAAAATAAAATAATTAAATAAATAAAAATCAAATATTAATCCATACCCAAAATCGGGTATCACCCAAAAATTGAAATCCAAAAATACTCTGAATTTAGAGCACAGCACAGCACAGTACAAAAAGATGATCATTCAGTTCAATTTTTCAACATCATAATTACCCCCAACAAACGAGAGAGAAAGGGGGGGGGGGGGGGGAGGAGGGTGGAACAAAGTGGAATAAACAAACTTAAACCCCAAAACAAATAAATGCGAATATATAATAATTTATGTATATGTATATATATGTAGAGAGAGAAAGAGAAGGACCTGATTACAGAGAACCCAACAGGAGAAATTGTATATATATATATATGTGTGTGTGTGTGTGTGTGTGTGTATGTATATATCTGTAGAAAAAGAAAGAGGGAAGACCTGCTTAATTAAGGAGAACCCAACAAGAGAAATTGAATTAAACAAAGGAGAAGAGGGATGAAAAGAGCCCGTCGTCGACCACCGCCTTCACTGCTTCACCTCTATCCTCTATCCTCTCTCTTTCCTTGAGTTTCTCATTGCAGACCCATCTTCATACGTGATATACTGATAGTCCAAAGCAATATAAGAAGGTTAATTGTGTAATTAGGTGGTGAAATATAAGGGTTTATTTGTCAACATTCAAGAAAATTTTAAAACCAAAATCAAGGACCGTGTTCTACGATTTGTTTCAGTACTTTTTTCCGGATGAAACTCTTCAACAATTATTTGGATTATTTTTCCGTGAAATGATGATTATCAAACACATTGAAAACAAAAAAGTGCTGAAAATTTTCATTTCAGCACTTAATGGTGTTATCAAACATATCCTAAGTTTCACTAATCAGGGAATTTTGACCAAATTTAAAATTGAATTTTCCTTTAAACTCAATTAATCCGATATGCATGATGGACTTTTTTTGTACCAAAATTTTGTTAAAATTAGCGGGAAAAAGCCTGTATAGGAGGTGTATTTGAGAACCATGCTGATTGTAGGTCGTGTATTTGCAATTAATCCAAGAATAAAACAATTATGCTGACTTTTGTCGCATTTAATTTAAGGGTTAATTATATACAAATCCTTAATGGAGGAATTGTAGTAATTTAAGGAAAACTAGTAATTCTATTCTTATTTAGGTCCCTCACTAAGGTAATTGTGTTGGTTAATTTTATTTGGTGATTTTGTCTTTTATTATCTATGACATTTTTGCCCCTAATATGTTAGAGAGAAACTCTCGTAACTCAGCTTACAATCACCATTTTGAATTTGCGAAACTTTAATTGGAGTTTATAAGTAATTATAGAAATTTCAAAAAATAAAGTTATCAAGATTTTGAATCTGCACCTAAGGCATGAATTGTTGCCAAACAGTTCGAATAGAACCTTAGTCCTAAGCAAAAATATTTTTAAATTACAGAAATTGGTGATTGATAAGAAATTGAGTGAGTGAACATGAGACCAAAAAGTTTTTAAGAATACTTTGGGCCAAGCGTTTAGGTCACAAAATCGTATCTATTACTGCTTCTGCTTAGGTATCAAAACGTTATATCCATAGTTTTGATCGTAACTTGTATGATACAAACAAACCACTTAATCGTATCATAAAATTTTTCGTAAATCTCAGTATACAAGGGATTATTAGATATCAGTTAACCATTTGTGAACATATTAAGAGTCAATGATGTGATTTTCGAAAATTGAAAGGATGACTATTTAAAGTCCACAAATTAGAATTACACCAACTTTGGATGTAAATGTAAACAAAATTACCAAGGAGACTTAATTGCCCTTAATGAAATATATGATTGGTTATTAAAAAAAAAGATACATATGATTGAAATGCCCAAAATGCCCTCAAGCCTTTACTCCCACTACACCAAACCCTAACTTCCCATTCCCACACCATACGTATCTCTCTCTTCTAGCCTTGCTGTCGACCGTCACATTTTATAGTCGCCTTCTCCGCCATTGTGAACTACTGCCATCATTCGATGGGTTAGTCTTCAATCTCCCTTCTGTCTACACTATATATATATATATATATATATATATAAACTATTAAAGTCTTAATTTTCACATTCCAATTAAGAATTATGAATGTCTAAATTGTGTTGGTCACACAATAAAATTATGCATTACAAAAAGACTAGCATGCACAGGGCCGGCCCTAAGGCTTTAGGGGCCTTAGGCGAGGTTCCGAAATGGGGCCTCTCTATATTAGTTCAAAGTTTCAAACTAGGAAGAATTTAACTAACATGTGATACAAAAAAATAAATTCCAAAACATAAAATTCCATTTTCACAACACATAATTTACGTAAATTCTATATAACACATAATTCCACACAAAAATCTACAACACATATTCCATTACACAAATTGAAAATTCATCACATACTAACTAACAATAAGAGAAGGAGAAGAGATTGATGATTACCTCGGTGACTTAGTTAGCCTTCATTGCACGTCCGAATTCCGATCATCGTCGTCACTTGTCCCTATTCCCTATCTACGATGAGTCGTGGTCCATCAGTCCATGATGAAAGAGATATCAGAGAATCAAGTGAGTCAGAGAGTGATTGAGAGAGAATCGACAGAAGAGAGATCACAGAGAGAGGAGAGAATCGAGTGTTTTGTTTTTGAAATCTCATAGAGCAAACTGTAAAAGCTTAGGGCTATGTATATAAATTATATACAGTCATACAGATCATGAGTTTGGGAATTGGGAGGTCTAGATTGAGGTTTTGGACTTAAACTTAGTTGGGCCTTTTTACATTGATTATACTTGGGGTGTGTTTGGGGTCTTAGTTTGGGATTAATAATAAGACTACTACTATAAAAGTGCATGGAATTTGGGAGCCCCTAAAATTTTACCACTTTTGTGAGTCTTAGTCAATGGCCTACTCTGCCTATAGGCAGGGCCGGGCCGGGCCTCAGCATGCACCATCTAAAACTAGCATTCTGGATCAGGTCTGCCTATAGGCAGAACCGGGCCTGAGCATGCACCATCTAAAACTAGCATTCTGGATCAGGTGTAAGTACTAAAACATTGGGAGCAATTATGTAGAATGTTTGGGTGCAACTAACTAAATATTAACTACCTAACTTAAGTTCTACTATTATCCTACACACACACACACACACACACACACACACACACACAAAGTTGTGATACGATTTACATCATATACTCTTATGAGTAATGCTAGGGGTACAACTCGTTTATAACCATCTCTGGTACTGTAGGGTCTGATTAAATTTCAATAGGCCCCAATGTCACTTAAAAGAGAAATATAAATGCTTATAAATGAGTTAGAGCATCCGCAATGGGGAATGTTATAGGATAACTTAGGAGAACTTACGTTAAAGTCATTAACAACGCTGCTGTTTATGCTATTGTATAGGATTGTAAAACTTAAGAAAACTTAACTTTGTGGTATCACTAAGTTTCGCTAATGTAGGAAGAAACGGGACAGGATGTGCCGCCCCCATTCCAAACGGCATATGAAATGCTGCCCCCTTGCAAACGGCATAACATGTGCCGCCCAGAATCACACGACACTTGGAGTACTCGGCACATGATGTGCCGTTCCAAATTGGTCACAGCACATGATGTGTCGCCCCATATTCCACCACTATTAAAGGCTTCTTCCCCTGTACAATAGCTTAGCCTAAGTTTCCTTAAGTTTCACGAACCCACTGTGGATGCTCTAAGAATAAGTTGTACCCTAACATTATTCACGCTCGTACAACTATCCAAAAACAATGTCAAATGGGCATACTGCCCACTAGGGGTGTATATGAGCTGAGCCGCTCAACAAGGGCTCGAAGCTCTCGGCTCGTTCATTTGAGCTCGTGAACACGATCGATTAAGACTCGTGAAAAATCTCGTTAATAAGTTTGATAAGACACTTGTATAGTGATTTTTATACATAGATTTATTATAAAACTATGTAATTTTAGAGAAAATGTGAAATATCGTAAATAGGCTTGATAAATGATTGTTTTATTATTAAACTACATCGTTTAAAAGGGTGCGCAAAAAAACTTGTTTAAAACCGCAAGAAAGCTCACGAACACCAAAAAACTCGGCTCGTTTAGACTCATGAGTAAGCTCGCGAGCAGGCTCGGCTCGACTCGTGTACATTCCTAGTGTCCACTCTGTTTCTCTAGAACTGCGTACCATACAATACGAGTACTAGAAAGCCCACGTGTCATCTCCAGAATCAACTTTCTTTTACAGTCAAAATATGATGAGAAACATACTCATACTGGTTTCATCACCGCGCTTCACACCCACTCCACTTCCAACACACATCCCAAACTCCAAAATCTACACCGTCCATTCAATCCGATCATCCTCATCATCACCACCGTCCATGGACCAGCCAACATCGCCACCGCGAGTGGTTGTCTGCGGCGGTGGAGTCATCGGAGTCTGCACTGCCTACTTCTTATCCAAAAAGGGCGCCGCCGTGACCCTCGTCGAGAAATCATCAATCGCATGCGCCGCCTCCGGCAAAGCCGGCGGTTTCCTCGCCCTCGATTGGTGCGACAGTGGTCCCCTCTCCTCCCTCGCCCGTGCAAGCTTCGATCTCCACTGTTCGTTAGCATTAGAACTCGACGGCCCTCAATCGTACGGCTTTCGACCCCTCACCACTCTCAGCCTCTCCATCACCGAATCCCAATCCCCCAACCCCAAACCTAACCCTAACCCTAACCCTAAAAGTGCAATTCCTTCTTGGGTCGATGGTCCGGCTCGAAACCCTAGGACGATCGGGACCGCTGAGACGACGGCCCAAGTCCACCCCGGGCTATTCACGAGGACGCTTCTGTCGAAGGCTGTGGCGGACCACCATGTGGAGGTGGTGATCGGAAAAGTGGAGAGTGTGGAAGTGATGGGAGGGGGAGTGAGGGAGGTGGTGCTAGAGGATGATCGGAGAATCGAGGCCGATGCGGTGGTTTTGGCTCTCGGGCCGTGGAGTGGAAAATTTGAGATGTTGTCTTCCTTTTTTAGGGTTTATGGGCTTAAGGCGCATAGTATAGTTTTGGAGCCGAAAGAGGCGGATGCGATTACAGCTCATGCTCTGTTCTTGAGTTACAATCCGATTCAAGGAGGGAAGCCATTGGATCCAGAAGTGTATCCTCGGCCTACAGGTTGGTTCACAAATCATAAAACTTTCTGTTTTTTTTTGGGAAATTTTCTGTTTGGCTGAAGAGAAAATGTGGGGGAAAAAAAGAGGAAAAAGAAGGCTTTGAGTGTGGTCTGTGTTTGGTTGTTGAGAAAACGCGGTATAAAGATCAAAAATTAAGACTTGGGGGAGTACTTTTATTTTCTGTTAACAATACTGAAATTGATTGAATTTGAGCTATTGCTTGAAATTCTATTGTTTTCAGATGCGAGAATTGAATCCCAATATGCAAACAATGATAAAGAAGAGCGCGGTAAACGGGGACTGTTTATTATTTTTATTTATTTATTTTTTCCTGCAATGTAGGCTCTTAGGAGTTTAACTAAGGCGTGTCTGGGCGTCCATGAAATCGAATGCCGAATGGTGCCAATCACATTTTGTATAGCATTTCAAAATTGAAATCTATCTACTTGAATTAGTTAATTCAAGAAATTGTTGTGTTTTTTTTTTTATGTAATTTCTTTTTAGGTTTTGATAAGATGGTAAGTGATGATTTTAAGCATAACTCTTCGCATAATTATCATTTTTTTTTTCTTTTCAAAATGCTTAATGGGAGATGATGGAATGCAACTTGAAATACTTTACAAATTATGAATTGGCTTGTTCGAATTTGTAGAAAGTGCAAACTTGCCATTACTTGTGAAGTATTTTAACGAATAAATTCATTATCATAATTTAGGCAATTTGGAAAATGGTATCTATGAAAAAAGTTAGGATGATAATCGTCAATTATATAAACTTAAGAAAGAATGAAGAATGACCACATGCGGAGGAACATTATGAAATTTTCCATTTTCTCAATCGACTTATTCAAGATGGTGGATTTCTATAGTAAAGTGATTTATACATTCTTAGTATTCCTATTAAGATTACGGGAACACCCAAACATGCCATAACATATTTTCTACATTTTCAACAATCAAGCTTGTTTTAGAACTTTAGTCACCAAGATCTTCCAAATTCTTGTAAAAAAAGATGTGTTGATCCTATCCTACGAATTGAACTTATAGGTGAGGTGTACATATGCGGGATGTCGGCCGAAGAAGAGTTGCCGGACGATCCAGAACAAGTGGTTGGCAACCCTGAATCCATAGCGGTGCTTAAAAGAGTGGCGAGGACTGTATCGAGCCACTTGGGTGAAGAAGAAGCCATAGTTAAAGTAGAGCAAGCGTGCTTCTTGCCATGTACTGATGATAGTGTACCCGTAATTGGGGAAGTTCCTGGGGTGAAGGGTTGTTATGTGGCAACAGGGCACAATTGTTGGGGCATTTTGAACGGTCCGGCCACCGGAGCTGCGGTGGCTGAGCTTGTATTAGATGGTAGGGCTAGTATTGTTGATTTGAGTCCATTTAGTCCAGCCAGATTTGTTGGTAGAAGGAAGCGTTTCGTTTGATTTAAATTTGTGTAGATGAATCAGTTGTGATACCACTGTGTATGAATAGGTGATGAATAAAGAAGATGTATATGCCTAACTATTGCAAGTTAGAGATAAATATTTGAATCTTTGGCTAACTTGGTTAGGCTCTTCAGATGTGCTTGTTTGTAGTTAATGTTAAGTCAAAACTTTTTGCCAAAGTTTTGGTTTTGAATCGGTGGAACCAAATGTACAACACAAACTCCAGATTTGGCTCATTGAGGACCCCCGGATTAGCCTTTGATTTGCCACATTCACTGGGTGTGTGTGTAGCCCTTTGGAAAGAAAGTAGGGCTGAGGTAAAAGAAAGAAGGTCCGAGGTAGTAAAAAGGGTGTGTTTGGAATGACATTTTCAGAACGTAACACGGACCCATTAATTGTAATAATTTCATTGTCTTCATTTTTCATTATTTTCTCTTAAGATGCATTTTAAATTACTATTCATATCTTTTTTTCTATTCACAAAAGCAAGTCTTGTTTTTGCTGTAAACTTGGGTGAATGTTGTGCATATGATGGCATGGATTGGGGGGTTGGTCTGTACTCTTCCAACTTCTATAACAGAACTTTGGATCTCCATTCAAAAAAAAAAAAAAAAATCTCGATCACAGTTCTATTTCTATACCCTTTTTTTTTTTTTTGCTTTATTTATTTTTATTTCTTTTAATGTATACCAACATTGTTACATGTACCACAAAAAGAAAAGGAAAAAAAAAAAGATTCTCGTTTCAGAAAAGCAAAAGTTGAAATGCAGCTTGTGTGGATGAATTTTGCAACAGTTGCTATTTGGAGTTGTTGATGTTGGAGCTTTTTGATCATTATCTCTGGGAGACTTGCTATGGTCAATAAATATGTTGGGTTAAATTAACAGAATTGAGGCATTGAGAGCAGACCTGAAGCTCTAATTGTTAGCATTGCTTGAAATCTACAAACAGATCACTTCTTAAAATCTGATATTGCCTGGTACTTGAAGTCTCATGTTTGCCTTTGACAGTGTACCCTTAATTATGATTAAGCTGGTTGAATTTTAAATGAAAGGTGGTACTGTGTTATATAACCATTGACTTGCCTATACAGGAGTTCATATACAAGGACAAGGTTTGAGTATCAACCATATTGTTGGTCTGAGCAGAGTTTTAATTTCCATTGTTTTAGCCGTTTGATAAAACTGAAAATTAAGTGATGAATTTTAAGTATTGAAAATTTGAAGTAATTAAATTTATAATATTGAAAACAGTGTTTCAAGTACTCAAATAGACTTCATTCAGTGATTATTTTTAGTATAATTTTTGCACTGATTTTTTGATTGTTTTTTCAATTAAGTGGTACATTGTCAAACGCACTTACGCACTGAAAACAAATAAGTGTTAAAAATGAATATTTTCAGCACTTAATGGGTTATCAAACACGTGTTTTGGAATGGATAGATCTGGTGGAATAGGAAAGAAAGTGGGCAGGAAAAGGAAAAGAAAAAGAAGTTTAAAGAGCTGTTTTCTATTACTTTTCTCTCCAACCAAACAGGGGAAAAGAAGAGAATAAAGCTTTTCACACAGTGTTTTTTCTCTTGTTCCTAAAGACAAAAATTAGGGTCATGAGCTAGACTGCCTGTATAAACTTTCCCCATTTAGGTCATAGGGTTATGACATCAATTTAAGAGGTCGGATCAATTTTTATGGAAGTTAGTCCAGTCTCTGTCACTCCAAGCAGTTTAGGAGAGAACATGTCAAATTTTCATGCACCGTGGTAGAATATGATTGGGAACATGTCAATTTGTACACAAGGAAAAGCTTACGAATTCTATGTACACAACTAAAAGTCTCCGGGGTCTCTTCGGAAACACTTAAAAAAGGATGAGGTTAACTCAGACCCAATTTCCCTTTTTTCCTAGTTTTATGAAAATTAATATAGTTTTGGTTTGATGAAACCGGTTCTTTTCTGAGCTAGTTCTTATGTTACCCAGGAAAAAAAAAAAAAACTTTTCTGATCTAGTTCTTATGTTACCCAGAAGAAACAAAAAAAAAAAAAAAAAAAACAGTTAATCAAATGTCCATATGAATTTGGGCTGCTCAATTAGTGCTCAAAGGCTTGGGCCCTATTAGGCAGTCTTGGTAATGATTATAACCTCATTTGGAAAGCCCATATCCAGACCCGTATAGTACTACTATATAAGTTCCCAACCCGGCAGTGCTTTTATTTTGAATCACGAAAGAAGAAACTATCCCGCTCAAACCCTCATTTCAAATTTTCAATTCAGACTCTCTCTCTCTCTCTCTCTCTCTCTCTCTCTCTCTCTCTCTCTCTCTCTCTCTCTCTCGAACGCAGACAAGACAACAGCCCTGTGACTGTGAGAGACATCGGAGATTAGAAATGGCAACGAACATTGGAATGATGGACTCGGCTTACTTCGTTGGTAGATCAGAGATCTTGGCTTGGATCAATTCAACTCTACAACTCAATCTCTCCAAAGTCGAAGAGGTTTTCTCGATTTCTCAAACCCTAGAATAGAATTCACTTTTGGTCATTATATATATGTGTGTATATATATATATATTCATATCTGGTTTTCGAGAAAGAATTGATGAGTATTTGTGGTGTAAAACAAAACAGGCATGTTCTGGTGCGGTTCATTGCCAGTTGATGGATGCGGTTCATCCTGGGATGGTGCCCATGCACAAGGTCAATTTCGATGCCAAGAACGAGTACGAAATGATACAGAATTACAAGGTCCTTCAGGACGTTTTCAACAAACTCAAGCTTACCAAGGTCAATTCTATCCCCCTCTCTCTCTCACTCAAGGGCGGATGTACATGTAGATGTTTTTTTTAGTACATGTGATATTCTAGCTCAATTGTAGTTTAGCCCCCCAAATTTGAAAGGAAAAAAAAAACACATGTGATATTTTAGCCCAAATGTAGTCTAGTCCATCCCAAAATTTGAGAATTTTTTTAGTACATGTGATATTTTAGCCCTAATTTAGTCTAGCACACCCCAATTTAAGTATTCCGAACTCAATTTGACACCATACATTGTTGATAACTAAACCCCAAAATGTATAAATATTACCCCAAACGATAATATTGTTCTTATAGACACAATTTGACACCATATCTCATTATCAAATATGCATAAATAGACACTTAGCCCCCAAAACAAAATTTCTGGCTCTGCCCTTGCTCTCTCAAATTTTATGTTTGGGGGAATTCATTGGAGTTTTGTTTGTTCTACTGAAAGAATCATCCTCATAAATGGAACCCTCTTTAGATCTTCTTGTCTTAATGGTCTCTCAACAATATTCTGTAGAAAAAATCGATTTTATTAAACTTTTTTTTTTTTTTTTTTGCACTGCTGTGTGGTGCAGCATATTGAGGTGAACAAGTTAGTGAAAGGGAGGCCTCTGGATAATCTGGAGTTCATGCAATGGATGAAGCGTTACTGCGATTCGGTTAATTGGGGTGGTTTACACTGGTACTTTTCCACCTGACTGTTTGTTTCCCCTATAAATCACTACTATTTCTTATTTGCTAATCATATCTCTGGGTTTTTTTTTTAGCATGTTTGGCTTATTGATAGAGTTTGTTCATTGCAGAAAAAAAAAATAGTTGAAGCAATTGAGCTTTTAGTGCTGTTTTTGGTTTGCTGCAGTGGATTCAATACTAGGATTTTGTTGAGGCTATGGCTATCTATTTGTGTTACTTGTTTAGCTGTTTCTCATGTTCTGGGTTGAATATTTTTTTTTATTGAACTAGGTATGATAAGTTAGTGGTTGAATTTGAGTAGTTGTGCTTGGTTGTTAAAGGTTGTTGATCACATGTTGTCCTTTTTCTTTTGTTTGTTTTTCAATCAAGTTTTAAATTTCTGTTTTTAACTATATTACAGTATTGAAGATGTTGCCCTCTTCTTTTGTGCATCTCAACAATTGTCGCATTTTGATTCACTGAATCATGGCATGTTCATTGTATGATTTATTTTCATAGAAACGCGGTTGTTATTTGAGCATAGTTGTCAGATTCGTGCCTAGACAACACCTGGTCACCAGGGTCCATTCAACCACCTAGTCAGTGGTTGCTTGGATCACATGATTTAGGCAAAAAAAAAAAATAATAATAATAATAATAAATAGTCTGGACATTTTCTTTATTGTTTAAATAGGTAGGTATAGCGTAGTAGTAATCGAGTTGAATATAAATTTAGATTTAGAAATTGTCTTTGGACGTTCATTTTCGAAATATTATGTGCATAAATTAGTTAAAATACGTGAACTACTGAAGTTAGATAAAAGCATTGTACTCAATGCTCTTGACAAGAAGAAATTTCACCTTCAACAGCCGGAGCTTTAAACTCCAACATCCTAATTTCTTTCCCGTCTCCCAGGGCACTCTCTAATGCCATTTCCTTTCTTATTCAAGTTCACACAATTGTTGCGAACTGACACTTTGATAAGTTGTATCCCCTCTTTCTAATTACACATACATCTTATCCACTTGATTTTTTAAACGTGAGATTGTCAAAATAATAACTAGTCCAAAGTTGTATAAAATAGACATATGAAAGAAAGCAGAGTGAGCTTGTCTTTCACTATGATCTGGTTGATTCTTGGGCGATTGCCTAGGCATAGTCTTGGTTCATCTTATGGCTGCATGGGCATTTTTAACAATTATGATTTTGGGTTGAAGCATAGCATCCTGCTATTGACTGTTAATGAAAACTGTCACACAAACATTTGACACAATTGCCCTTTTGTTACCTCGGATGTGTATTATTCGATTAAAAACTCTCCAGTCTTGTATCCAAGATTAGGGAAAGCAATCACGTATTTTGATTTCTTGCTTATTTGCCGTAATTGTCAGTTACAATCCATTGGAAAGAAGGGAGGCTTGCAAAGGAGGAAAAGATGCAAGCAAGAAATCCGTATCATCACAATCAGTCAAGACTTCAACAGCTGTTCATAAAACTCAGTCCTCCCACAATGCTAGAAGGAACGATGTGTCTTCTTTAAGCACGGCAAGTCAACCTGTTAAAGCTTCTGGACCTTCTTCTAGTGCAGTGTCTGCATACGAACAGCAGGTAATTTAAGTCTCTGCAGTGATGTGAACCTTTCAGTTTATGAATGTTTTGAGTCTCCTAGCCAGAAAAAAAAAAAAAAAAGAGTATAACACTTCTCTTGATGCAGATAACAGAGCTGAAGCTATCAGTGGATAGTCTAGAGAAAGAGAGGGACTACTACTTTGCTAAGTTGAGGGATGTTGAGATCTTGTGCCAGTGTCCTGAGATTGAAAATTTACCTGTAATTTTCTTAATTCGTTTGATTGGAGGAATTAAGGATCTGTTTGGTTTATGGATTTAGTGAGGAAAGGAAAACAAAACACTGAGGAAAACACTTTCATTGCTCGGTTAATAAGGAAAACAGTGAGGAAAATAAAATTAACATTATCAAATTTTGTGAGTCACTTACCTTCCTATCTTCTTGAGTAATTTCTATTCTTATTTAATCATGGAGGACAACACTAGCGATTTTTTTTTTCCTTCTCGTTTTTGTTTCCTTTTTCTTTTCCTTCAGTAAATCCACAAACCAAACAGAACTGAAAAGCTTGGCTATTATTCAATATTCATTGATGCATAATTCGATAACAGTTGTGTGGCTTAGTTAGTATGGTCTGTTTCCTTTTACAGGCTGTTGAAGCAATAAAGAGGATACTCTATGCTACAGATGATAATGCATCAGTGGTGGAAGAAGCTCAAGCTATCCTATCCCAGCACCAAGAGCAAGTACCATTAAGTCCCATCTCTGAGGTGCCAGAAGGTAGTCCAAAGACAGATTCCCAGAAGAGGAAAAATATAATCAATGTCGATGTTGATGCTGCTGCCAGTACTACATTGTCTCCGAGGCAAAGGATTTCTGATTCTTCTGATGTTCATTGTGGTGGATCTCCCCTTGTGTCCTACTAATCATCTCCTTGGTTTGAAGGTACCATCTTGCCCAACTATCTCTGTTGTTTGTTGATGGGCCAAAACTAGTTTGACCATATAGTTGTAGCCTGTAGGTATGGGATTTTAATAGTTACACTTACAAGGCATAACTTGTCGCAGTTCATGCTTTTTGTGTTGTACGTTTACAAGTGTAGACAATACCAATCTCCTCTTGCTTGAGGCCCTTCTTGTTCTTTGACCTACTGTTGTGGTTCAGGGGAGTGTTTCCAGTTGCTCCCTTGGGTATATGCTTCTATACAATTTTGAAAAGTTGAGTTGTGTAACTTCGATTAAAGAAACGAGTTATTTGGATTTGTATAAGTCAGGGTTTTGAATATCATCTCATTCATCTATGGATGAACTCGTTGGCGGGATATTATAGCTGAAATCGAGAATGTTATCGTGTATTGTTGGTGTCTATCCACCTCTTTATTTGTTTGACAATTCTGTAGCACTCCTCTATATTGGTAAGCTTATTGATACTTTTAATGATGGCAGTTGCAAAATGTTTTTAAAACTTATTGATGCCGTCATTTATTTGTATTTGGCATCCTCTTTTGTGGAAATGAGTGGTTTGGGGTTTGGAATTATGAAATTTATGTGTATCCAGCAGGCATTGTAATTGTGAGTTGCTCCAAAAAAAAAATTGTTGGTGACTTGACATGATATTGGAGCCTTGGTCCTTGAAGTTATTGGGTTCGAGTTTTTGTACCGTCCTAGTAGACATTGCCTCCCTATGTCTAAAAGATGGGATGAAACTTAGGGGGTTTTAGACCTTGAGATATCATTGTTGGCCAATTCTCTAGTAGCTTAAGTATTTGGAACACACCAGAGTCCCTTTGATTTGCCTGGTGGACCTTGCATGAATAGGTGCTCTCCTTAACTTTTTTTGTTCCCTCTTTCCTTGTGCTAATACAGAACTTTGTCATGGTTGTAAGGGTATATATGACAAGTCCAAGCGAATACTTGCATGGTTCAAAGTATCGCCTGAGCCCTGTCGGTATCACTGGTCACTGAGGCGAAACTGCAATCCCATTACATAATTATATAGCGAGAGAAGATCCTCTAGTGTATATTGCATTATTATTGGGGAAATGATACTAAGAACTAAGAAGCAAGATATTGATACTATTGTGACTATCTACTTAGTAAGTACTTTTGGATTATTAAAGGTTTAGAGGTAGATATATTAGTACAAAAATACTACACTCACAACCAATAATTATGGCACTTGATTTCAGTGGGCCTATGTGGAGCCCACACGGATCCATCGGAATTAAAAAGATATATTGGATATGAAATTAGGTATGGATTTAAATGTGGGTGTAACATTACTCATATTAGTATCATGTAATCCTGTCATCGACTTTTTCAGTAATACATGTATTGATGAAATAAACAATGTTATAGTATGTGAATATGTGATTGACTGTCTATTTTTTTTTTATAAATAATTTCATGGAACAATTTTGTAGATTTTATTGTTTTCCAATACAACGCAACGACATGACCTAGATGTCTCATAGCCTCGTGAAACAGCGTCCAATACCGTAACTTTGAATCATGCTATGAGGAAATGAAATTTAAACTGCTTGGTATTTCTCATGGACAAAAAAGCAGTTTGTGGGTTTGAGCACCATGAGTATGGTGTAATATATAGTACAAGAAACTGATTAATGAAGCAATAGTATACATAAGGTGTATGCAAGCCCTTTCCATAGCTATTCTCTTGTTCCCTGTTCCGGTAGGGTTTGTGCACAACTTTGTCATGATTGGAAGAGTTTATATGACAATAAGGGAGTGAATAGCCTAAAACGGGGATGCCACGTTATTAAACAATTATTTATCAAACCTATTTATGAGATATGTCGCATTTCTCTAAAATATAGTTTTATAATATATATATATATATATAAAAGTCACTGTACAAGCTCTTTATCAAACCTATTAAGAATTAACGAGCTTTTTCACGAGCTTTAATTGATCGTATTCATGAGCTCAAATGAACGAGTCAAGCCTAACCTTTATCGAGCCGAGCTTCGAGCTCTTGTTGACCGGCTCAACTCATTTACACCTCTACTTGTAATGTAATAATACAGATTTGGTTTTTGATGAGTTGGACTGGATTTCCCTTGGAAATAGGGGGGGGGGGGGGGGGGGGGGGGGGGGACGGATGGATAAACCAATGAATTTAATTGGTTTGTGTTACCACGTCAGATAATAACCAAATACTGAATATTTTTCCAAGTTGAGGGGAGTTATTATAACGAAATGAAAGGTCCTCACTGCACAAATAAATTTGATTGCTCGAATAATATTGCTATTGTTCTACTTGATACTTTGTTTTGAGACGATCAAGTCCTAGAGGCTGTTTGGGTGACAGAAGGAATGGTTCTGTGATTCAAGGAAGAATGAAGAATCATTTCTAAATGGTTCGGTGTTTGTATAGCTGATTTTTAGGTAAACATAGAGTTTGTGTCTGGCTTAAAAGTAACCCAAGAAATAATCATTTATCCAATCAAAACAAAACTGATTTTCATAAAAGCCAATAAAGTGAGACTTGGTTTGAACCTAAACCGGTTTTCATCATTTTTAAATATGCCCTTAGTGAGCTTTTTTTTTTTTTTTTTGCACAACAAAAGTCAGACTCTTTTCAGCCTAATCTACATCCATACTCATCACAATTTGTTTGTGAGCTTCTTTGTGAAGATCTTTTGGGCTATCGGTCCACTTGATTTTGTTATGCAAATTTATGCGAGAAAACTAGAAGTAAAACGTTTATATTAGTTTCGTTACAATGGAAGAGGAGTAATGCTATGCTTTTCAAAAGTGTTTTTCCCAACACATGTGGTAGTTGGTCCAGTTGATTTTGATTGGTTGATGTTGAAGTGATCCTACCATTAATAAAGAGGACCCCACTACTACATGTGTTGGAAAACACTTTTTAGGAAAAATTTTGAGAAGCATAGCATTACTCATGGAAGATATAGAAAAACATTAGGGAAAGAAGAGAAAATATTCAGTATAAATTTCCTTACTCCTTTATTTCTCATAGTTTTTGGTAATATTTTTTTAAAGAAAATAGTTTTCAATTTTGCTTTAAATAAGACAGAAACATGAAGCTTATACTTTCCATTTAGCTAAATCAATGAACCAAAAGTAACACAACTAACACAAAACAATCAAGTAATTACCTCATATTTAGACATGGTAGGAAATGACCACCTCTCCCAGTCTGAAAATAGTTTTTTTTTTTTTATTTATTTTAGAATAACGAGAAACTCTCTAAGTTCGGGCCAAAGGACCTAACCATACAGAGTAAATTTGAGATACTCATGTAAGTCAAGGTGTGACAAGGAGAGGATCCGAAACCAAGACGTTCGGGTTTACGAAGAGTACGAGCCTCCCCCTCATGCCAGTAGACTACACCCTAAAATAGATTTTAACCGCAAAAGATAGTCTGAAAAATTGATGGCAATAAAACTTGGAATCACACAGACATCTGAAATAAGAGTAATGCTATGCTTCCCAAGTTTGAATCTGAAATTTAGTTCCTAAATCTTTTGTCAGGTGTACCAAATGCAATGTCATGTTGTACCCAAGGCTCGCTGTAACAATTTGAGGGCCCTAAGCGACCTCTTCAAGTGAGGTCCCTGTAGCAGACCCACACATGAGTTTGGGGCCAACGACACTGAGGTGAAATTTGGTTTGGTTCCATTTATGTATTTATTTTTGGTAGGATTTTTGCATCAAAAATACTATAGTTTTGTTTTGTTTTTTTTTTATTTATTATTATTATTATTATTATTTTTTTTTTCATCTTTCTTGTGAGGCTTCTTATCATTTTGAAAGTTGTGAGGTTAGGTTTCTCTAATCCTTATTATTGTGTATAGTGGATTTTCATATTTTTTTTTTACCTGACCCTACTGTAATTCTGAACCTGTGCATATTATCACTTTTTAAATTTAAGTATTTTATATCATGAATTCAACGAGGGAAAAGAATGGAAAACTGTAAGGAAAATACTTTCTATGTTTGGTCAATATGGAAATTGTTGAGGAAAATAGGAAGGAAAATAAATATAGTGACAAATGAATTAAAATTTTTACATTTTTGAATCTCATGTCTCCCATTTTTCTCAAGTTGCAGTTATGTTTTAAAAATTGTTAATATTCGATTTTATTTAAGTATGGAGTAAAATACAAGAGAATTAATTTTTTCACTTGGTTCCCTTTCTTCTTTTCTTTCTCTTACAAAATTCATGAATCAAACAAAGCCTAATAAGGATTGTCATTGATTGTAAGTTGTAAAGTTCAAGTTGGTAAAATAATCTAGGTTCGGCTAATAAAGAAAGGAGAAAAAGTGTGTTGAGTAGGGAGTGATGGATTACTATTGAGTTAATTTAGTTATTAAATAATAATTTTTCCCCTAAAATTTGAGGTGGTGGACCAAAATATGACATGTAAATTTTTGTTAGAAACGAGGCCCCTTATTATTATTATTAGTAGTAGTAGTAATAGTAGTTTGTTTTTATTCAAATTGGGCCCCTAATTAAAATGCCAAAAATCAGGAGGGCTAGGCAATTGCCTTGGTCGCATCCTAGGTAGGCTCTGGATCACTTTCACAATACATGATATAGCTGTTAAGTCATTTGAAAATTAAATTCAAAAAGCATAACACTATTCCTTATATAAACGCTTATGTGTATCATAAAACTTCTGTGCATCATTTCGAGTCAACATGAAACCATCAACCAGATAGGTGTTAGAAACGTAATATTTATGTACCAAACATCGACATTCATGTCTCCTGTCCTTAAAAATCTAATTCACAATACATATTAATGTTTGATGTGCTAAAGAGAAAAATACAACCTAGGAGGTGGGTGGGTTGGATGGGTTTTTAATTTCTAATTTAAAGAGTACTTCTGCTCAGAACTGAACAGATAGATTAATGCAGAAGTGCCAAAAATATGCATTAAATGACCCATCAATCTGAAAACAAATGCTTCAAATTTTGAACACATGATCATTCAATCAAGTGGACTAAATTTCGAAGTCTTCTCTCTTTTTAATGCACTTCGTAATCCCATTAATGTTCATATATTGTGTTGTCCCTTGAGTCCCACTGAAGAAATTCTGGAATTGTTGGCATATTAATCACATGGGTGTAGCAGTGTGAAAAAGAATTCTCTTTCAATTCTTTCTTAGGCTCTGCTTGGTTCATAGATTTGATGAGGGAAAATAAAGAAAAAACATTAACGCTCTGTTTGGTTCATGTATTACACGAGGGAAAAGAAAAGGGAAAGGTAAAGAAGAAGACAAACTAGGTCATTCGTGTTTTCCTTTATGCTTAAATAATATTTAAAATTAAAAAAAAAAAAAATTAATTTAATTGTAATATATGAATAAAAAAAGAAATGCATGACTCGTAAGTCGTAACATTCAAAATGTTAAATTTATTTCTCAACTTATAATTCTCTTTTCTTTCCTCTTTTCTTTCCTATGTTAAATAAAGGAAAACGTTTTCCTTTGTGTTTTCTTTTCTTTTCCCTCACTAAATCCAATAACCCAACAAAGCCTAAGGAACAAGTTTTCTTTTGTTTAGTTACTAAGGAGAATAGTGAGAAAAATAAGAAGAAAAAGAAATATAGCTTGAAATAAATTAAATAAATCAAAGTTTGTGAGTCATTTTCCTCCCCTTTTCTCTCAAGTTACAATTATAGTTTGAAATTTTTTTTAAATGTTAACAACATTTGAGCATGGAGGAAAACACAAGAGAATACACAATGAAACTAGTTTCCTTAATGTTTTCTTTCGTTCTTTCTTTCTTTTTTTTCTTGTTTTTTTAAATTTTATTTTTTTGCCTTCAATGAATTTGCAAACCAAACAAGTCTTAAGGTCTTTTCTGTTTAGTTGGTGAATGCTTCCAATCATCTTGACAATCTTGTCCAGCAGAATTCAGTCACAGTATTCGATACCATTGAGGAATCTATTCCATTTCTTAGTGTCAATTTGATAACCCATTATTTGAGATTATTGAAAAGAGTAATATTTGAGGCACTAATAAATTTCACTAATACTCACACCCACACTCATACTCTCTCTCTTTCCTAGTGGTACTCCATAGTGCCACTAGGAGAGAGATAGAGTATGAGTGTGAGTATGAGTGTTAGTGAGATTTGTTAGTGTTCCTAACATTGTTAGAAAAGAGAAAATTGAATTGTTTGACAACCAACTTCGCACACATTGTTGGATGTGCTAAAAAGAAATTTACAACCTAGGAGGCCATGGTGGGTGGATGGGTTTTTCATTTCTAGTTTAAAGACTTAGGGTATGTTTGATAACCTAATGTGGTAAAAATGAAAATTTTCAGTACTTAATTTTTTATTTTTTTAGTGTGTTTGATAATGTGCCACTTGATTGAAAAAGCAACCAAAAACCCACTAAAACATTTAAGTGAAAATTTTCATTGAATACAGTCTATTTTAGTGCTATTAAAAACACTATTTTTAGTATCCCAAACTTAATCGCTTAAAATTTTCAATACTTAAAATTTAGCACTTAATTTTCAATTTTATCAAACAGACCCTTAGGATCAGAATTGAATAGATAGAATACAGAAGTCCCAAAACCCTGCATTAAATGGCTACCCAATCTGAACAGAAATACTACAAATTTTGAACACATGATCATCAATCAAGTAGACTTGCTACATTTCTAAGTCTTATCACTTTTAATGCATTTTGGTAATCCCATTAATGCTCATATTGTGTTGTCTTGAATCCCACTGAAGAAGTTATGTTAGTGGTTGGCAGATTAATCAGATGGGTGAAACAGTGTGAAAGACATTTCTCTTTCAATTTTTTTGGGCTTTGTTTGCTTTGTGGATTTAGAAAAGGTAAAAAAAATAATAATAATAAGAAAAACTAATTCCCTTGTATTCTTTATTGTGGTTTTTTTTTTCATATTTAAACAAAAAATGAAATTTTTTTATAATATAATTGTAAAGTAAGAAAAAAGGAATGAAAAATGATTCACAAAACTCAAAATGATTACTTTCTTTCTCATCCTGTTTTCTTTTTCTTCATATTATTTATTTTGTTAAAAAGTCCCTCAAATGTCGAGTTTAGTGAAATTTCACTTAATATTAACGTGCGAGTTTAGTGAAATTTCACTTAATATTCATGTACGAGTTTAAAGAAATTTAATTTAATATTCATGTATCTCAAGTGAAATTTCACTTAATATTTTTGTATGGATGACCTTTCTCTAATCAAGAATATTAATTATCTTTTGTTTGATTGGAAATTTTATAAGTGTGTGCGAGCGTGTCAGGCAAGCAAATTGCTAATGTGTAAATGTGATTATCCAAACTGCGCCTCACCAAGCAAATTGTGGTGATGTTCGATGCCTTGAACATGACTTTAATCGTGTAAAGATGTAATTAATTGAAGCACTTCGAACTTATTCTAGGACAACTACTCCTAAATTAAACAGTAAAGAAAGCAATAAAGTAAGAAACTACTTTTATTAAATTAAACAGACTACAATCTAACCTTGAAGATGACTTTGAAGGTGTTCTACTCCTAAATTTAAGTATCTAGATAAAAATACAGTAAATGTATTAAGAGATATATGTTGATGTTGATCGAAGGATCTCTTTTCGAACACAAACTCCTTCTATTTATAGACATCGATGCTTCTCAGCAACTTTGTTTGAATGTTCCCTCCTCTTTTCAAACTGAAAACTGCTCTTACACCTGGTATATCTTCATGCTGATACCTGTCATTTCAGTTATTCCACAATGACCAACACGTGTCCCTTAGCAGTTGTTTGGTTGGAAAATTTATAAATGAGTGCGAGCGTGCCAGGCAAGCAAGTTGCCAACGTGATTGTGTGTGATATCCAAACTGCGCATCACCAGACAAATTGTGGTGACGTTCGATGCCTTGAACAGGACTTTAATTGTGTAAAGATGTACTTAATTGAAGCACTTCGAACTAATTTAAAATAACTACTCCTAAGTAAAACAATAAAGGAAGTAATAAAGTAAGAAACTACTTTGATTAAGTTAAAGAAAATACAATCTAACCTTGAAGATGACTTCGAACGTGTTCTACTCCTAAGTTAAGTATCTAAATAACAATACAGTAAGTGTACTGAAAGATATATGTTGATGTTGATCGAAGGATCTTTTTCGAATGCACAATCCTTCTATTTATAGATGTCGAGGGTCCCCAACAACTCTGTTTGAATACTTCCGCCCAATTTTCAAACTGATAACTTTTCTGACACCTGTTATGTCTTGGAATTGACACTTGTTCTTCAATTACTTCATGATGATTAACACGTGTCCTCTAGCAGTTACATACTTGAACGAAGTGAATCAGCAACAACTGCTCATAACAGTTTCCATATTCTTCCATGTCTACCATTTATCCTGCCACGTAAAATCTTATGTGTCAAGTCTGCATTGGCTGAATATTTTCATCACAAACATTACCCCCCGCGCCATTTTCCTTTTGGTTCAAAAAAGATAATGGTGATCATGGCCGGATTGTGCTAGGTAGTTAACATCTTACGCCATCTTCAAATGTCTTTAAATTGCACGTTTACCTCTTCAATTATCTTCATATAAACCATCATTCCTGCCTCCATTTTACCTTGTTCTCTTGACTCTGCTTCATTGATCATGTCTTCCTCTCAGTCTTCCTTCGACACTAGTAATTACTTTCCTCTAGATCTTCCTGAAGAAGTGATGCTATCAACCAGACACCCTGAAATTTCTTCTCGAACCAATTGGGATCTTCCTGAAATTCCTCCTGAACCCTTCACCTACTCGAAATGGGGAAAGTGGCATAAAATGTTAAACAAACCAAGTGCTTCATCAACAGGGCAAAATCCTTCTTCGAACTCTTCCAAATCAATCTATAACAGCCAGACATTCCCTCTAGCTTGGGAACAACCTATTTCCCATGGAGAAGGAGTAGGATATCGTAAAAGCATGAAGCTCGAAACCCCAATTACAATGCCTTCAGTTGTTCATCCAAACTTCGACTATCCTAAAACTGAAGGGATTATTCGAAGCAGGACAATAAAACCATATTATCCATTTTCGAATCGTCTTTCTCGGGAGCAAAATCTGTTGAATGCCTGGCTAATCTCCTCAACCAGCCCTCCTGGTGAGAGACTTGAAAGTGGTAATGTCTTGATTCCTCAAGGCAGGCCCCCTATTCACACATATGTGAGAGCATCTCATGAAAAATTTTCTAATGAGCATTATTCTTCAGCCTTCCTTTCTAAATGCAAACTTTTCGATAAAGATTATGAAGAGAGGGTACTTCTCTTCGACCATTCTGTACTAGGCTTTCCTGACACCAAAGTTCAAGTGGTGGATCCCACTGAAGATATTGGTGACCCTTTTTTGAAATTAGACCAATTATGCAGGCATGGTCCCATTTTTGAGCATATTCCACCTATTCTGTCACCTTCTCCATGCTTGATCATTCAAGCCCAAAGGCTTCTAGTTGCCTTTTCACATCTTCCCTTTTCCATTTTACAAAATCCAAAGGCTCGAATTAATTTCGAATGGAGCTGCCATATCTTATGCCATGAATGAAATATTTCAACCCTTGTTCGAACCCACATGGATTTCACCCTTCGAACCCTGGCTTCTCATATAAGGTGGCATTCTCATCACCAAGAAAATGTCCATCATTTGAATTATCTAATGGATCTTTATGAGAGTCTTAAGGAAGTACCTAATGCACTTCTTGATGAAGTTTCAGAGTTCAAGGAGAAATACATCTATGGTTGTGGAAGTTTTGATGAAGAAAGCAGTGTTTCTCACTACTCGAAATCTGATTTCGAAGGTCGAATTGCATGTCTTAAAGAGGAAGCCAAGGCTGTTGGCATATCTCTTCGAGCCAAGACTTCATTAGCCAAGGAACTTCGAGGTCTTCGCAAAGCTTTGTTCAAGATCACCTCGCGACTAAATCAGTATGAAGAACAACTCAAGAATGCTTATCTCACTCTTCGAAGCAAAGATGAATTGGCTTTACAAGCCAGGAACCTATGCCTCGAAATAGAACTGGAAGCAGAATACTTTGCTTATTATTGGGCTATGTTTCACAACCTAGTGACTTATGGGTTTCCCCACTTTTACCAATTATGTTTATGAATTGTAATCGCATTTCCTTTTCAATGTAATGAATTATGAAAAATTCATGTTTGAATTAATTAATTCATTCTGAACCAGTATGTCTTTTCCTTTGATACAACGGTCCAAAAATAGGTAACCGAATCTAACGGCTATTTCTCAATAAATGCACCTCTTTCCAAACATCACCAAAGGCTATAAATAGGTAAGCCAAAAGGGAACAATAGACCCTCTAACTTCTACAATTCTGCTTTGCTTTCTACTTATCACCTTTTTTGCAATCCAATCACTTCATTTCAAAAGATGACAACAACTGGTGATAACACTCAACTTCAGAAAATCTGCGATGATTTTGAACAGATCATCAAAGACGAACAAGAGCGTTACTCGAGAGAGCAAGAGACTTCCCTGATTCATGAAATTCTCGTTCCCATTACTTTTCCCAACCAGGAATCCTCAATTGATGTAGGTCCTTGCCTGAGCACTCCAAGCCTGAGACTCCATGTCTACTATCCCAGATTAGGAGAGCAACGCCTGACTTACCAACAAGAACTTCCAAACCACAAGTATGACTGGAAATTTTGACACTGGCCCAAACCCGCAAAGGACTGGCCTGAATGGGTAGATAGGATTTTGAAGAACAGAAAAGAAATTCTGATTACCACAGGGATTTACCATGCTATCAATCTTTCAAAATTTCCCATCGAATCTAGTCCTAACTTGTTAGCTGCAGCCCTCTGTTTTTGGAACCCTATTTTCAACCATTTTCAATTTCGATTTGGTCCAATAAGCCCTACTGTCTTAGATATTTGTCATTTATTAGGGTTTCTATCTCACGGGGAAGATGCTCACCCCTTTATGGCTGAATCTGATAGTCCCCCAATCAATACCGACGCCAAATCATTAGGATACACCAACTTCCTGATTACCCACAGAAAAACATCAGGAACAGTGACTGATAAAGAATATTACTGTTTCCTTCTGTATTGGCTTTCGAAACATCTATTTTGCACTTCTTCTCAGAGGGTTGTCCTTGAGTTTTCTAATATTGCCAAAGCTCTAACTGCTGGTCGAAGGTTAGCCTCAGCCCCTTTTGCCCTAGGATATCTCTATAGGTCCTTTTCTGATCTGTGCTTCGACCCCTTTGTTCTTACCCAAGGTGGTCCTTTCTGGATTTTACAATTATGGTTATATGCCTACTTCTCAGAAATTCATAACTTAGGACCCTTATCCAATACTGTTGATTACGTGACCTTTTTTGCCTTATTGCCAAATGTTGAGAAGACCTTCAAAGAATCCATCTCTTTCTTTTTCAATCTCCCTGCAACAAGGCCAAACAATCTATTCCAACCATTCGCTGTCCTTTATAGCTCTGAAGACAAATCTCCTCTTTCTCCCTATTGGCTCTGTCAGATACTGGATAGAACAGCCAGTGCGCTCGAACTGAAAGCTGCATGGGGAAGTTTCTTGATCAGTAGGGATTTGTTCTTTGGGAACACCCTTAGCCTCAAATCTCAAGGTGAACTATACCTTCCCAATCAGTTTTTGAGGCAATTTGGGCTTACTCAATCAATTCATTTTCCAATCAGGAGTCAAGCCAATATACTTATGGCTTATAAAACTCACTCGAAAGTGCTAGAATCAGTGGTAACTGCTGCATTGGCAGTTTATCAGAACAAAGTCAGCAATTTGGAGTTTACTTCTCTACCAGTTTTCACCACCTGCACCCCTGCCTTCTTAAGTTGGTGGGAAAATTTGATGTCAGTGGAGATGGACAAGTGCCAACTTTTGAGATATATCGATTCGAAGCAACCAGGTAATTAAAAATTCCCATTTAACCCTTCTCCCCTTAAATGATGAAGAGAAACCTGATTTATACTTGTTTGAGTTTTACAACACAGGAGTAGTAATTGGAGAAAGCTCTTCACCAACAACCAGAGCTTCGAAGGTCAAGCCAAACGTTCCGATCCCTTCAAAGACCTCAAAAACTTCAGCTCCTGCTCCTCCATCTTCAAAACCAAAAAGAAAACTGGTCCTTCCAGCAGAGAGTTCACCTCCTCCATCAGAGAATGTTGAGTCTGAAGGAGAGGAAGAAACTAGCCCTGTCCCTGCTTTATCTCGAAAGAAAAAAGCCAAAACAACAGTTGAACCATCTGCTGGTTTAAAAATCACCAAGGAAATTCCCATTCAAGCAGTTCCTATTTCGAAGGTGGCACCTGCACCTGAATTATTGCAAACCACCTTAGAACCATTATCCCAACATTCTGACCTTCCAGAGATTCAGACATCTCCTCCATCCAGTGCTTACCCCCCATTAATTACATACCAACCAACAGTAGGTTATTCAAACTTTTCTGGTATATATCTCTTATACACACAGACACATTCTAATGAAGATGTTCTGCCTTTGTTGCCCAGATTGGATCTGTTCCTGAGACTGTGACTGGTTCCTCAAAACCAAGTACAAGTTCTGATACTAAGACTGCTCCAACATCAACTTCGTTCGAACCTCAAGCTGCCCCAAGTGTCTCAAGTTCTGGGGAATTTCACCTGTCTCTTCCTCCCAATTTAACTCCTGAAGAAGTTAAAGAATTTAAAGAAGGTCTGAAGTCTGTTTTGAAGATGGGAGACACTACTGTGACCAATGTCCAAGAATTTTTCCAACAAATGACAGGTCAAAGCAAGCCAAAGATACCTTCTATAGATCCAGTAGTTGCACTTGCTACATTGAGACTATTTAGTAAGGTTTCTTTTGAAATATTCGAGGACAAAGAAGTGCAAAGAGCTATGAAAATTTTGTGCCAGTTCATGTTGGACAGTTCTGCCATAACTGTTCCTGACAAGGAAACCATCTCTGCATTGATGTCTACCTTTGATTTTGACTGTTTTTTACTTGAAAAGGTCATCGAAGAGAGGAAACAACTAGAAGTTGATATGGAGTACACAGCAGAGAAGACTCTTGAGAAGGACCAATTATTGGCAGAATTTGGTGAGAACACCACCACAATTGAAAAACTTTCAAGCAAGGTTGAAAAGCTTAGAAAGAAACTCGAGGTTGCAGAAACTGAACTGGCCAAGTTGAAGGCGAAGCAAGGGAATGCTGAGACAAAGCTGCTGGCTCTGAAGACTGCAATTGAATCAAGGCCTTTGAAGAACCAAGAATCGATTTCGAGGCAGAAATTCATTCTGAGCCAGTCAAAATTGTACTCTAGGTCTTGGGACAATTTTAGATTGAAGGCCCAATTCATAAATAAACTGTTGTGAAAGATTATATCAATAGGACTTTGCAATGTACCAACATCTGGGTTTTGTATCTTAACTTTAAATGTGGAATACATGTCCTTATCCTGTGAACACTGCATTCTTTATTCTAGATTTCTTGCTTCCCAAATAGTGGGGAAATATTGCTTCAAAAATTTGCCATTGATCTTTCTGATATGGACAAACCCATTCAAATTTCTTAAATGGTAAAATCCACCTTTGAAAACCTTGTGAATTTGGAATGGACCTTCCCATTTAGGGGACCATTTTCCATATTTTGGGTCTTTAGATCCAATAGGCAATATTGTTTTCCACACCAAGTCTCCCTCATCAAAGGTTCTTGGTTGTACTTTTTTGTTATATCCCTTTGATGCTATTCTCTTCTGTATCAAAATATTATTGAGAGCTTTGCTCCTTTCTTCATCTATATCTTCCAGTTCAATGGCCATGGATGTTTGGTAATCATCCAAAGATAACTGATTCTGCTTCATAACTCGAAGAGAATTAATCTTTATTTCAATAGGCAGAACTGCCTCATGTCCAAAAGTTAAGGCATAAGGAGATACACCTGTACTTGTTCGCTTCGAAGTCCTATATGCCCATAAAACTTCTGGCAAAATCTCATGCCACATCCTTGGGTTACTTTTTATGACTTTAGCCATGTTTTCTTTTATGACTTTGTTGGTGGCCTCAGCCTGTCCATTTGATTGAGCATAATATGGGGTTGATTTTGACATTGTAATCCCCAACTTATTTGCAAATGTAATTACATCTCCTTCGAATATAGAAGCATTATCAGATACAATGGTTTGAGGGATACCAAATCTGTACACAATATTTTCTAGAAATTTTACAACCATTGTTTGAGTCACCGTCTGCATAGGTTCTGCTTCTACCCATTTAGTAAAATAATCTGTGGCTAAAATAATGAATCCATGACCCTTCGAAGAAGGAGGACTGATTTTTCCTATTACATCTATGGCCCATCCTCTAAAAGGCCAAGGTTTTACCACATATTGAAGGTCAACAGTTGGTAAATGCTTCAAAGGACCGTGCTTTTGACACTCTTGACATCTTTTGGCAAACTCAATACAGTCCTTCAAAATAGTTGGCCAATAAATGTTATGTCTTCGAAGCAACCATCTCATCTTAATTCCAGATTGATGAGCTCCACACAATCCTTCATGAATTTGAGCCATAGCTTCTAGTCCTTCGAGATTGCTCAAACATTCCAGTAGTAATCCATCACTTCCTCTTTTAAATAATTTACCACTGTATAAGATGTAATTGACAGATTTCAACCTTATACCTCGATCAGGCTTTTCATTACATCCTGAGAGATAATCTATGATTGACCTTCTCCAATCATCATGAACTTCTATATTTAAGGTATCAACAGAAAGTAATCTGTCCACCAATATTGGTAATAATTTCCTATAAATAACTTGCTCCATCTCAATATCTTCCATATTGGTTCTAAATCTGGAAGCCTTCTGAGCCACATCATTAGCTTCTTCATTAAAACTTCTAGGTACATACAGAAGATTCACATTATCGAATTTGGATAATAAATCCATTGTAGTATCATAGTACACTTTCAATGTACTACTCATACATTTGTATATCCCATTCATATGATTAATGACCAACTGGGAATCTCCAAATACATCTACAAATGTAGCTTCAAGACTTAACAATGTTTCAAGACCCATTATTAAGGCTTCATACTCAACTTGATTATTGGTACATTGATTCAAATCCAGTTTATAACCATATTTGGTTTTAATCCTTTCAGGTGACTCAATGACAAAACCAATACCTGCAGCGAATTCAGTTTTTGAACCATCAAACCATAATTTCCATGGAGTAATAGTTATTTGTCCAATTTCATAGTTTTCCTCTGTTTCGAGGCAATTTGGATGATCAGCCAAAAAATCTGCTAAGGCTTGGCCTTTTACTACCTTCTGTGGTACATAAAACAGACAGAATTCTGACAAAGTTAAAATCCATTTGCCAATTCGATTCCTTAAAATAGGTCGAGTCAACATGTATTTGATTAAATCGAATTTAGCAATCACATAGTCTTCAGTAGGAAGAAGATAATATCTTAATTTCATTACAGCAAAATACAAAGATAAACATAGTTTTTTCATAAAGGAATACTTGCATTCGACAGGATTCAAAAACCTACTAAGGTAGTACACAGCCTGCTCTTTCTTGTCATCATTGTCATGGGCTAAAAAGACCCCAATTGATGCTTCTGCTGCTGAAATATACAGCTTCAAAGGCCTATCTTTTCTTGGAGGCATTAAAACTGGTGGCTTCACCAAATAATCCTTCAAGGCTTGAAAGGCAGTCTGATGTTTGTCTTCCCACTTTAATTCTTCATGATCCTTCAATTTCAACAAAGGGGAAAAAATTAAAGTTTTTCCAGCAGTATTGGAAATAAATCTTTGAATGAAGTTAACCTGACCTAGAAACCTTTGCAATTCCTTTTTTGTCGAAGGGGGTTTACTTCGAATAATTGCTTGTGCCTTATTTTTATCCACCTGAATTCCTTTTTCATGTACCAAATATCCTAGGAAATTTCCAGTACTAACTCCAAAGGCACATTTTAATGGATTTAACTTGAGTTTAAAAAATCTCATTCTTTCGAATGTTGACTTCATGTGTAGAAGATGGTCATTGAATGTTTTTTATTTAACAATTATATCATCTATGTAACATTCTAAAAATGTTCCAATCATGTCATGGAAAATAGCATTCATGGCTCTTTGATAAGTAGCTCCTGCATTTTTTAAACCAAAAGGCATTTGTACCCATTCGAAGGTACCTATACTACCTGGGCACCTAAATGCAGTCTTATGGATATCTTCCTCGGCAATACATATTTGATTATATCCTGAGTGACCATCCATCATGGACATTATAGTATTTCCAGCAGATCTATCAATTAATAGGTCAACTATAGGCATGGGATATTCATCTTTAGGTGTGGCTAAATTAAGATTTCTATAATCAATACAGACTCTCAATTTACCATTTTTCTTCATAACTGGAACAACATTCGAAAGCCATTCAACATACCTGGCAGTTCTAATGAACCCTGCCTTGAGTAATCAATCTCTTCTTTGATCTTCATAGTGACTTCTGGAGTCATTCTTCGAGGTTGCTGCTTCACTGGTTTGTAGCCAGCTTTGATAGGCAACCTATGTTCTACTAAACTTCTTTCGAGTCCCGGCAATTCATCATAATCCCAAGCAAAACAATCTCGAAATTCTTTTAACAGCTCGACCAATTTATACTGGTCACATTTCTCAAGTTTGGAACTTAGATAAGTAATTTTTTTTTGTAAACCTGATCCTAAATTGACTTCCAACAGAGGATCCTGTGACACTTCTTGTATTGAATTTTCTGGCAATATAGACAATTCTTCTTTGCCAACCTCCTTTAATTCTTGTGCATCTTCCTCAAAGACATAATCTGACCAGTTTATGGTCGAATCTTTCTCAATTCTTGACTCTAAATCTGCCATCATTAGCTTTTGTAAGACCAGTCGAATGGTCTCTTCTACATCTCCTATTTCCATAAGTGTATGAGTCATTAAACCATTTTATCATCACCCAATGGTTCCAAAGAACCAAATGGCATTTCAGCCAAAATGTCCCAATTTTCTTCTGGAGATTCATCTTCTGATTCTTTAAGGTTAATTGGCTTGACATCATCTTGATACAATTGAGCTTCGACACAATTGGAACTTGTATGAAAAGGTTGAACATCAGCCTTTACTGTTTCAACTTCACAGTTTTCCTTCACAAGCAACAGTTTCTGATGCATTGAAGAAGGAACACATTTATTAGCATGAATCCAATCTCTTCCTAATAAGGCATGATAACTAGGATTTGCATCTACTACAAAGAAAGCAATTCTGGATTTGTTAGATCCTACTATGGTTTCAATAGGTATCACACCTTTGGTGTTTTTCTTATCACCAGTAAATCCTGATATCATAATGTGAGTTTGTATCAACTTTGCATTTTGTTTATTGATCTTTTTTAAAGTATTCTGAGGAATAATGTTGACAGCAGCACCATTATCAACCAGTATCTTGTTTAAAAGGACACCATTTAAACAAGCCTTTATATATAATGGTTTAAATATCATTTCTGTTGATGGTTCTTCGAATGAATAAACAAAATTACAATCACTAAAAACAAACTCAGGAAGATTTACCTCAGAGACATCCTCAGTAGAAACTTCCATTTCCATTTCTTCATTTAATTGTTGATCTTCTGTTGCTTCGAAGATCTTTGGTAGCATGAATGTGGTAGTGTTAACTTCCATATGCTCTGGAAACGTGCCAAACTGAATAAGCATTTTCTCATCTTTGGTATTTTCCTTTTCGAGTTTCATTTCAGCATTTCCCAAGACCTGGGATTCTACCATTGTCATTGCTTCATCCCCATCATCAATACTCATTGCCTTTTCCAACTCTAATACTTTGGCTTTAACAATACTTTCTTCAGACATAGTATCAGACTCAACCCTTGTATTTCGATCGAACCTGGGATTAGACCTCGAAATATCACTGAACTCCCTTTTGATTTCATCTCCTAACTCTTGACTTTGAGCTTGCATTTTAGAAAATTCTTTCCACATTGTGAACTTCCTCTGCAATCTCCTTTGTTGAGTCCTGTTTATCATAGGGACCACATTCTGGTTCTTTTCCTTGGGATGTTGCAGTACATGCCACGTGTTTTTCTCAACATGAGGAGGTTTGATCATCCTATTCTTGTTTTGAAAACTTTGTTGTTCCATCATATTTTTGACTCTATCATCTTGCAGGACAAACCAGTTTGGTACTCCTGATACCAATGCAGGTTCACATACTTTAGATGTCTCACCAATCTTTGGTGCTTTATTCAATGCTTCGATGTCTATCTCAGCCTATACCACATGTGCTGGTACCAATTTTGATGGTACAAATTGAGTTTGACTCTCTCTCTGCATCCCATAATGTTTCTTTGGTGCGTGAGAGAAACCTGGCCTTACATATTGCAAGTTTCTTGATGGTCGGGCATAATTACCAGCATGAAAGTTTCTTGAAAAATTGGCTTTAAAAGGGGCCATTGGCCTTGGAGCATACCTTGCTGTCATAGGACCAATGTATGTTGAGGCTTGATAAATTGGTCCTCTAAACTGTCCTCTTCCAACATTCATGATTGGTTGAAAAGGAAGTTCACAGGAAGTGCTTGCCTTCTTTTGCTCGAACAGAGGCTGTTTGTTTTTCCTGCCTGTTTTGACCCCAACCCTTTCATTATAGATTTCAGCATACCTTTTGTGTCACGCCCCGGAGTAGCCAAAAATAGGGAAAATTTAAAAATTTCCTTTCTGGACCCGTAGGGAATGACGAGTTACATAAAACTGACCTATCCGCACAACATTCTAACGTAAAATATATAAATCAGAGTAAGACATTTGCAAAAGCGTCTAATGGTATTCATGGGGGAACTTAGAGTGTTTTGCTACTTAAGCTATTACAGAAGTTCCAAATGAAAATCACAAAAGATAAGTTTGGGGCGATAGACGCCACTTAAATTATTACATCAACCCAAAAGAGTTTCTTAAAACATAAAAGAGAGCTTGATACGGAAGTAGACCAGGGTCCTTCTTCTAACTGGCAAACCCGTAACCCTCGTAACCATACTCTTCCTGAAGGTCTGCCTTAGGGTCACCTTCCGGATAGCTCCCATCTTGAGGATAGTTATGTGCGTCATCAGGGTTATCTTGGTAGTTCTCCTCATCATAACCTAGACGTAATATGTCCAGGGCAGGGAAGGAGCCGTTAACTTTTGAAGCTAAGTGAGAACGTCTTAACCGATCACTCCTAATACAATTAAGGATATACAAGTACAACAATATCTTGGAACAACATTAAATAAGCATATGACATGTAAAATGACAACGCAATGCATTATCGATATATTCGACTTTAACTCGACAATGGATACCACAACCGACTCATGTGACTTATTACATTACCAGTGTAACGCCGTTGGCTTAGAGTAGAATGATTACGTTGCTATCGTCGCCTAGCAGGGCCCTATAGCAAATTTTGATTTTAAAAGAGTGTAATCATTGGACTCTTAGGTCCTCGTGACCTTGCCGGGAGAATAGAATAGTTACAGTGCTATCGTCGCCCATACATGGCCCCATAGCGTTCAAGAGGTAACTATTGTATTCAGATGGATACTTTGCTATCGTCGCCCAAACATGGCCCTATAGCGTATCATCTATCAATTCATGTATCACTTCAATGATTTCAATGGAAACTCTGGCTATCGTCGCCTAGCAGGGTCCTATAGCAGTTTCATCGTTGTTTCTATTTACTTGAATATACCATTCGGACCACTGCGGTCCACTCAACCATGTATAACCATATGACTGGGTTAGTCCCCGTGACTAACCATGCAGACGTCAACATTGACATCATGACTCGACTATGTTCATATGAATGTTCATGGGATTGTATAAACGTGGAAACATAATAAGCAAGAATATCAATGATTATTATCTAGTCATAGAGTATAGTTAACTAACATGCGTTCGTCATATAAGTAGGAGTCTCAACATTCAAACGATTAATACTTATCAGTATCGTCCACACAGGACGCACTGGGCATACACATATGAATAAAGAATAATTCTATAATATACCAAGTGAGTTAGGACGACTCACCTCGGTGAGAGTGCGTAAAAGCAAGCGTAGCGGTTCCTCTGGAAGTCTCCTCTCTCCTCTTTCCGTCTCCGGCGAGCCCACCAACTTCTGCGTCTCCTCTCTCTCAACTCTCGGTGACTCTCTTTATCTCCCCACTCTTGTGTATACACACACCCATATATACACAGATTATGACATCTGTTTTGATGTAATATGAAAGGGATAGAGGAGATGGATGTGAATGGGATCTAGGGAAGGTGGCCGACGGTTTTGGGAGGGGTGGGTTAGGTCCGGCGGTTCATGGGGGGGTTTGTTTGGGTATAGTTTATGTCCAAAGGGTATAGGTAGATATGGCAAGTACATTGCCATTTTTAGGTTGATTCCCATTTGTACCCTCTTTTCCATTTTAGTCTAGTTGAGTCGTCGCACAAATCCACGTGCAATCCAGTCTATCTCTCGGACAGATTTTACAGTTTTACGTGCAAGTCAATCTAATTTTGATACAGATTTTACGGATTCGCGTGCAAAGTCAGTCCGGGTTTGCAACTACAGTCTAAGTTATTAAATAAATAAATACGTATACGAAAACGGGTTCTAGAATTAAGAACTTAAAATACTGATATTTAATACGAACGAAATACGGGGACCCATTATATTAGGATCAGCAAATTTACGGGTATTACATAATCTACCTGTTATTATAGATTCCGTCCCCGGAATCGAAGCTGGCTATACATTGAAAAGGTAAGGGAACTTCTCACGCATCTCAGATTCTAATTCCCAAGAAGCTTCACGCTCATCATGGTGTTTCCACTGGACTTTTACTAGCGGAATCTCTTTAGTCCTCAACTTCTTAGTTCCTCGTTCCATGATCTTCACCGATCCTTCATTGAAAGTCACATTGTCGTTTACTTCGATATTCGTGAAGTTAATCTCATGAGACGGGTCGTGCACGACTTTCCTCAACATGCTAATATGAAACACATTATGCACTCCTGACATCTTGGGCGGCAGTGCAAGTTTATAAGCAACCTTTCCAACGCGTTCCAGAATTTCGAACGGTCCAATGTAGCGTGGCGAAAGTTTTCCTCTCTTTTGTCCAAATCTGACAATTCCTCGTACGGGTGATACTTTTAGGAATACGTGATCTCCAACACTGAATTCCAAATCCTTGCGATGTTTATCCGTATAGCTTTTCTGTCGACTCTGAGCTGCTTTCATCTTCTCTTTGACGATATTGATCTTTTCATTCGTTTCTCGAACCATCTCTGGTCCTAGAAGCTTGTCATCTCCAACTTCTGCCCAGCACAAGGGTGATCGGCACGGTCTTCCATATAGAGCTTCAAATGGTGCCATCCCTATACTCGTATGATAGCTGTTGTTATATGCGAACTCTATCAACGGTAGGTTCTCTTCCCATGAACTTTCAAAATCTATCGCACAAGCTCGAAGCATGTCTTCCATGACTTGATTGACTCTCTCGGTCTGTCCGTCGATTTGGGGGTGAAATGCTGAACTTAACATCAACGAAGTCCCAAGTACTGTCTGTAAGCTTTCCCAAAATCCTGACGTAAAACGTGAATCACGATCTGACACAATTGACACGGGTATTCCATGTAGTCGAACAACTTGCTATATATACATTCTGCTCAATTTCTCAACCGAGTAAGTCATACTATAAGCGATAAAGTGAGCCGATTTGGTGAGTCGATCTACAATCACCCAAATGGCGTCATGATTCTGCTGCGACCTTGGCATTCCGACAACGAAATCCATCGTTATGTGCTCCCACTTCCATCCGGGAACTGGTAGTAGTTGTAACAATCCTCCTGGTTTCTGATGTTCTGCCTTGACTTGTTTGCATGTCATGCATTTGGATACATAATCTGCTACTTCTCTCTTCATTCCGTCCCACCAGAAGTTCCTCTTTAAGTCCTTGTACATTTTTGTTCCTCCAGGGTGAACTGTCATCCTTAACTTGTGTGCTTTGTCCAATATATCTTTCCTTAGGTTGTCCTCATCAGGTACACAAAGTCGGTTATGACATCTGAATCCTCCGTCTGCTCCTATATTCCACTCGGTGGGGTCCCTTGCCGATGCTTTTTCGAACCATTGACGAAGTCCTTCGTCCTTTCCCTGAGCTTCGAGAATACGACTTATGAGCGTTGGTTGTACTACAAGACATCCAAAGAGTCATCCTTCACTTGACTCGATAGTCTGGAAATCAAATTCCGTTAACATCTCCAATGCTTTCCATTCTCTAACCATGAGAGAAGATACGATGAGTTTTCGGGGTTTCCGGCTTAATGCATCAGCAACAACGTTTGCTTTGCCAGGGTGATATTGCAGCGTGAAATCGTAGTCTTTTAACAATTCCATCCAACGTCGCTGCCTCATGTTCAATTCCTTTTGAGAGAACAAGTACCTCAAGCTCTTATGATCTAAAAACGGGTCAAACTTTTCTCCGTAGAGGTAGTGTCTCCAAATTTTGAGTGCAAAGACGATTGCGGCTAGTTCCAAATCGTGCGTAGGATAGTTAAGCTCATGAGGTTTCAATTGTCGTGATCCATACGCTATCACTCTTCTCTCCTGCATAAGCACACATCCAAGTCCTTGGTGTGATGCATCGCTGTATATGGTGAACTGCTCACCGCTCTTAGGTATCGCAAGCACTGGCGCCGTGGTTAATCTCTTCTTCAACTCTTGAAATGCGCGTTCATGCTTGTCGTTCCATTCATACTTCAGATCCTTTTTGGTCAATCCAGTAAGAGGGGCTGCAATTTTGGAGAATCCTTTCACGAATCTCCGGTAGTATCCAGCTAGGCTAAGAAAACTTCTGACTTCCGTTGCTGTGGTCGGTCGATTCCAATCTAAAACAGCTTCAATCTTTGATGAATCCACCGCTATTCCTTCTTTTGAGACAACATGTCCTAAAAATTTGACTTCCTTTAGCCAAAACTCGCACTTGCTGTACTTCGCATACAAGTGATTATCTCGAAGAGTCTGAAGTGCTATCCTTACATGTCCTTCGTGTTCCTCCTCTGTCTTAGAGTAGATGAGGATATCATCTATGAATATGATGATGAACTGATCCAGGTAAGGTCTGAAGACTCGATTCATTAAGTCCATGAATACGGCCGGGGAATTTGTCAATCCGAACGGCATAACCAGGAATTCGTAATGTCCATATCTGGTTCTGAAAGACGTCTTGGGTACGTCCTCAGATCGAACGAGCAATTGGTGGTATCCAGATCGCAGATCTATCTTTGAAAATGTGGTAGCTCCTTGTAGCTGATCGAATAGATCGTCAATCCTCGGTAGTGGGTACCGATTCTTGATTGTGACCTTGTTCAATTCTCTGTAGTCGATACAGAGTCGAAGTGTTCCATCCTTCTTCTTGACGAATAATACCGGTGCTCCCCATGGTGAAGTGCTTGGACGAACAAATCCGAGGTCCTGAAGTTCTTGCACTTGCGTCTTCGGTTCTTGCATCTCCATTGGAGCCATTCGGTAAGGCGTCTTCGATATCGGTGAGGTTCCAGGTATTAACTCAATGCAGAAATCGATGTCTCTCATGGGTGGTAATCCTTTAACTTCTTGGAAAACATCCTCGAAATCTCATACTACGGGGATCTGATCAATAAGAATCTCATCACTTGTAGTTCCAAGGGTAGCTAGGCAGTTGGTGAGGAAAACGTCACATGAGGGATTGCACTTGAAATCAAATGGTTCACCATCCGGTGCTGAAAAGGATATGGATTTGCTATCACAATCTAGTTTGGCATGGTATTTTGTGAGCCAATCGATTCCTAGGATCACGTCGAATTCCTTCATTGACAAAACTATCAAATTAGCGGGGAGATTCTGATCTTTCAAGTTTAGGGGGCAGTCCTTGCATACTTTGTCCAACTTAACGCTCTTTCCTAGAGGTGACGTAGCATTCAAACCTATATCCATCGTTTGGGGTACTAAGCCTAAGCTTTGTATGATTCTAATTGCAATAAACGAGTTCGATGCACCAGTATCAAACAAAGCTTTCACTTGACTATTAAAGAGTGTCAGAGTACCTTCCAGATTCTCCTGTTCTTCTTCATCAAATCCTGCCTCCTCAGGAATAATAGCATCGAGGCGAGTCTGTCCTTGAGTTGATGCTCCATAGTAACCGCCTCGGGGTGCTCTACAATCCTTAGACATATGTCCCTTCTTGTTGCAGTTAAAACAGACCACATCCGGGCGACTATTTTTCTTTGGGGCACGACAATCCTTGGATATATGTCCGGGAAATCCACAATTGAAGCAGACACCAGGGTTGTTACTTGTGGTTCCTGTTTGTCCTTGGGGTGGGGTTGGCTTAAACGGCACAGCTGGTTTGTTGCGGAATGGAGCTGTCTGCGGCTTCTTTTCACCATTCCAGTTCCTCTTGAATCCTTGGTTACGAGCCGGGGCTTGTGTCGGTCCTTGGTTGAATCTTGGAGGTGGTGGTCGGTTTACAAAATGCCTCTGTTCGCGTCCAGTGATCTCCTCAAAGCCATGGGCCATTCCTACTAAGGCCTTGAAAGTTTGATTCAGGTGGCCATAAGTCAGCTTCTGCAGAGGTAGGGAGAGTCCCAAGTGATACTTCCGATTCTTCTTTTCCGGGGTATCAATCATGTGATACGCAAAATGAGACAGACGTTCGAATTGCACTGTGTACTCTAGTACAGTGCGATTTCCTTGCACCAAGTCGATAAACTCCTTCTCCTTTTTGTTTCTTTCGGTCTGGGGAAAGTAGTTTTCCAGGAACATTTCCTTGAATGTCGTCCATGACATCCTTTGTGCAGCTCCTCCCAGCGTTGCTTTCTCGGATTCCCACCAGTCTGCTACAACATACGTCAATTAGTATGTAGTCAGTCGACGTTTCTCGATTTCAGAACATCCCAGTGTGTCGAAGATGATGTCCAATCCACGAAGCCATTGTTCTGCTTCCCATGGCTCAGTCATCCTGTTAAACTTGTCTGGCCGCATTGCTCGAAATCGTTCCACCGTACGATCCTCTTGTGGTCTGGGTGGAACTATAGGATTGGCGTTAGCATTGTTGTTTGAGCCGTGATTATTTTTGATGTGTTCCAAACGTTGTAAGAATGCTCCAAAGATTCCAGTGGGATCCATTCCAGCAGGAATGGGTTCCGGTGCTCCTTCGCCTGGGTTTGGAAGTCCTAAGTGTCGATTCCTCCTTGGCCGTTCTGCCATTGCGTATCCGGTTACCTATAGAAGTATTCTACTCAGAACGTATATGTAGGATTCGCCTAGATATCTGCTAACATATTTATAAGTCAATTAATCAAACAAAACAAGCATAGAGACAAGCGTAGTACTAGGACAGCTTCTTCATTAAATATTAGAAATTAACGATTACACAATTGAACTGGCCGGGAATATGTGATTACAAAAGTGGGGATATTACCCTATTACACATATTCTTATAACAAAAAGGTTATAAGCCCAAGTTAACCTAGTACATATAAACTAGAACAGACTATTACATCATAACAAGTTGTCCTAGACTAGTCGTCCATATCCGACTCGGAGGTGATTTCTCCCATATCAGAGTCGTTAGGTCCGTCCTCATTCATAATGGGCTCACCCAAGTCCAAATCTTCAATTTCAACATTGCCTTCATCCTCTTCGTCATCATCGTTGTCCATCGGCTCTTCCACCATAGGGTGAACCTCCATTGGTTGGTGGGGCACTTCTTGATCGGGTTCCTCCTCTTCATCATTTGCTAGATATGCACCTGGTTCGTCATCAGGCAGTTCTTCGTTGTCGGGATTGATGGCAGGTGCTACTACTGGGGGTGCCACACCTGCAGGGGCATTCTCATTTGGTGGCCAGACAAGGTTGTCTTCCGGGTAAACAGAGGGTTCCTGTAGTATCTTGTTTACCAGCGGTTGGAAGACAGTGTCATCTATTGCCATCCTCCTTATCTCCCCATGCACTAGTCCTTGTGCATAAGCGGCATGTACTGTCTCGGCTTGAAGTCGATGGGGATCGTTGATGCGAAACACATGACGCTGAATCCTCAGTCCCGCTCGGAGGCGTTGTTGGGCTTTCTGTCTTACCCTATCCATGAATTCTACCGGATCAGTTGGAGCGATTCCATCCGGATAGATTGTGTGTCCTCCGAATTCGTCGTGCACCTGGTACCCTGGCTGTTGAAATTGTACTCGGTTTGTAGGTACTCCTTGATATGACGAGGAGGGCTGTTTGGGAATTGCGGGAGGCGGTGGGGGCATTTGATACGCATCTATATATACCTTTTCATAGTCTTCAGGGTCCTTAAGTAACCTGACCATTTCATCTTGGACCTTTTTGACTATTTCAGCATCATAGATTGCTTCTAAGCGTACAGTGTCATAATTATAAACGCTATTCTTGTTTATTTCCACCCATAAATTTCTTTTCCCTTCGTCTCTAGCAAATTCTCGGATTTGGTGATGATAGACTTCAGGGTTTGCGGGTACTACGCGATCGGGGAAAATTAATCGCCCTCCAAAGGGGTCTTGGACATAGTGGGGTTCCATGTTATCTGTTCATTAGAAATACGTATCTAATTAAGGTACTTATTCGAATTATCTTAAGGTTTATTACTTTAAAGTTTAACTTATTAGACCATGAATAAAATAAATACAGGGAATTAGGAAACAAATAGGTAGGTTTCCATTAATAATAAGAATATTTACATAAAGGAGATTCTGAAGTACAACTTTTACACATACATCCGCCAAAATGTGGGATTATAATCCCAATACAACTTTAATACCACATAAACTAACTAGTAGGGGGTTCTTAGTCTTTTAGTGTTGGAAGTTCTTCTGAGAGATCCATCTCTTCCGGCGGGGTAAAGGACATCCATCTCTCGTTATCCCACCCTATTGGCCAGTCAGGGGTCGTAGGTGTAGAGTGTCCCTTTTTCGATAAGATCCTCATCAGCCAGGTAAATTTCTTCTTCATCATCCGAACTGACAGGTGGATTGGTAGGAATCTCTAAAGGTATGATTTCATCTTGTGCTTCTTCCGAGTCAATCACCACAAGGTTATCAAGTGTGTCAGGGGCTTCATCCACCTCTATTGGTGCTAGACGTGGTGCTATGACTATATGGCACACGGTCTGAGGAACCTTCTTCATAAATAGGAGACACTTCATCCACTTCCCTATCTTTCTACAGGTTTGATATCTGGAAGCGACGCCAATGCAAACTAGACTTTGGATAAAAGCTTCCCTGCGGTTCTCCATACTTACCTGTTTTGGAAAGAAAGACTATTTTAGTATCGGTTGTCGTTCCTAAAGTATCTTAAGGTTCTTAAAGGTGTCAGACAGTCAGCGAGCACAACTAAACCTAGTGCTCTGATACCAAAAATCCTGTCACGCCCCGGAGTAGCCAAAAATAGGTAAAATTTAAAATTTTCCTTTCTGGACCCGTAGGGAATGACGAGTTACATAAAACTGACCTGTCCGCACAACATTCTAACGTAAAATATATAAATCAGACTAAGACATTTGCAAAAGCGTCTAATGGTATTCATGGGGGAACTTAGAGTGTTTTGCTACTTAAGCTATTACAGAAGTTCCAAATGAAAATCACAAAAGATAAGTTTGGGGCGATAGACGCCACTTAAATTATTACATCAACCCAAAAGAGTTTCTTAAAACATAAAAGAGAGCTTGATACGGAAGTAGACCAGGGTCCTTCTTCTAACTGGCAAACCCGTAACCCTCGTAACCATACTCTTCCTGAAGGTCTGCCTCAAGGTCACCTTCCGGATAGCTCCCATCTTGAGGATAGTTATGTGCGTCATCAGGGTTATCTTGGTAGCTCTCCTCATCATAACCTAGACGTAATATGTCCAGAGCAGGGAAGGAGCCGTTAGCTTTTGAAGCTAAGTGAGAACGTCTTAACCGATCACTCCTAATACAATTAAGGATATACAAGTACAACAATATCTTGGAACAACATTAAATAAGCATATGATATGTAAAATGACGACGCAATGCATTATCGATATATTCGACTTTAACTCGACCATGGATACCACAACCGACTCATGTGACTTATTACATTACTAGTGTAACGTCGTTGGCTTAGAGTAGAATGATTACGTTGCTATCGTCGCCTAGCAGGGCCCTATAGCAAATTTTGGTTTTAAAAGAGTGTAATCATTGGATTCTTAGGTCCTCGTGACCTTGCCGGGAGAATAGAATAGTTACAGTGCTATCGTCGCCCATACATGGCCCCATAGCGTTCAAGAGGTAACTATTGTATTCAGATGGATACTTTGCTATCGTCGCCCAAACATGGCCCTATAGTGTATCATCTATCAATTCATGTATCACTTCAATGATTTCAATGGAAACTCTGGCTATCGTCGCCTAGCAGGGCCCTATAGCAGTTTCATCGTTGTTTCCATTTACTTGGCTGTACCATTCGGACCATTGCGGTCCACTCAACCATGTATAACCATATGACTGGGTTAGTCCCCGTGACTAACCATGCAAACGTCAACATTGACATCATGACTCGACTATGTTCATATGAATGTTCATGGGATTGTATAAACGTGGAAACATAATAAGCAAGAATATCAATGATTATTATCTAGTCATAGAGTATAGTTAACTAACATGCGTTCGTCATATAAGTAGGAGTCTCAACATTCAAACGATTAATACTTATCAGTATCGTCCACACAGGACGCACTGGGCATACACATATGAATAAAGAATAATTCTATAATATACCAAGTGAGTTAGGACGACTCACCTCGGTGAGAGTGCGTAAAAGCAAGCGTAGCGGTTCCTCTGGAAGTCTCCTCTCTCCTCTTTCCATCTCCGGCGAGCCCACCAACTTCTGCGTCTCCTCTCTCTCAACTCTTGGTGACTCTCTCTATCTCCCCACTCTTGTGTATACACACACCCATATATACACAGATTATGACATCTGCTTTGATGTGATATGAAAGGGATAGAGGAGATGGATGTGAATGGGATCTAGGGAAGGTGGCCGACGGTTTTGGGAGGCGTGGGTTAGGTCCGGCGGTTCATGGGGGGGTTTGTTTGGGTATAGTTTATGTCCAAAGGGTATAGGTAGATATGGCAAGTACATTGCCATTTTTAGGTTGATTCCCATTTGTATCCTCTTTTCCATTTTAGTCTAGTTGAGTCGTCGCTCAAATCCACGTGCAATCCAGTCTATCTCTCGGACAGATTTTACAGTTTTACGTGCAAGTCAGTCCAATTTTGATACAGATTTTACGGATTCGCGTGCAAAGTCAGTCCGGGTTTGCAACTACAGTCTAAGTTATTAAATAAATAAATACGTATACGAAAACGGGTTCTAGAATTAAGAACTTAAAATACTGATATTTAATACGAACGAAATACGGGGACCCATTATATTAGGATCAGGAAATTTACGGGTATTACATTTTGCCACAACCAATGCATAAGTTTTTTGCATATTCTTGGTTAAAAACTGAAAACTCAGGATTTTTCTTTGTTATCTCTTCGACCCTTTTCATTTGGTCTTCTGACTTTGCAATTTCCCTATCCTTGATCAAAGTTTCAAGGGAAATGTCATGGACATTAATGGACACCTCTTACACTGCTGGGAATGGATCTTCATCAACCCCCCATCTGTTTATCAAGGAACCTTAATTTCTCTTTCTTGATCAAATCTTGAATCCTGTATCGAAAAATAGTACAATTATTAGTTGAATGGGTCCAAGAATTATGCCACTTGCAGTATTTCTTACCTTTTAACTCATCATTAGAAGGTAATTTTGTCCCCTCAGACAACCTGATAATTTTCCCTTCTAATAGTGATCAAATATTTCATCTGATTTATAAACATCGAATGAATATTTTTTGAATGATCCTTTAGATTTGTATATCTCAGCAGAAACATTTTTCTTCACAAGACTCTTACATGTGAAAGGTTCTTTTCCTATTATTTCTGCAGCATCTATCTCATAATTAGGATCTTTATAATATGTTTTGATTGAAGAAGCATTCCTTTCATTTTCTTCTTCCAATAAAGCTTCATATCTAGAGACTTGAGCAGTTAACTCAACAAGATCTCTAAACTCTAAAGCATCGAATTTCTTTCTGAGTCTAAATTCAAGGCCATTTTGAGCCAATTTAACAAATTCAGGTTCAGGCAAAATGATTTTACACTTTGTTCTGGCCCTTTTGAACCTATTTATGAATTGAGTGGCCTTCTCATCAGGCTTTTGACATAGTCTGGCCAAGTCAGCCATTGATACTTCTGGTTCTGTTTGGAAGAATTGAGTATGAAAGGATTCTTCCATCTGTGCCCAATTATAGATCGAATTAGGGGCTAAATTAGTAAACCAAGTGAATGCAATATCCGTTAATGAACTAGGAAACAAACGAAGCCTAAGATATTCATTATTTCCTACATCAGCACACTGATTGATAAATTTTGCTATATGTTCGACCATGGATTGACTTCCATCCCCAGCAAACATAGCAAAGGTGGGAAATTTAAATCCCCTAGGGAATTCAATCCTATCAACCCAATCAGGATAAGGTTTCCTGTAAACTGGAGTTTGTACCCCCCGAGCCATGGGTCCACAAACTTCATGGATTAAGTTAATCATATCATTTCTATCAACCATATTGAATGGTTATTGATAACCTGGATGACCCAAGGGAGGGTTCAATGGTGGTATTGGAGGTGGCTGAGGATTATTATCCATCCTCCTAGGATTTTCATTCCTTCGACCCACTCCTATTCCAGTAGGGTCCGGTTCGAATGTAGGATTATTGTTTATTCTCCTATTATGGCTTGCTGTGTTTTCTCTAGGCCTTGGTTCTTCGAAATTTACTGATCTATAAACATGATCTTGACCATTCACATGGTTCCCTTGCATCCCTTCGAATACTGGAGGAGTATTATTAGGGACAGACATATAGAAACTCTCTTGTGAATTTGGCCTAAGAGGAGGCCCATTTACATGATTCATAAGATTTAGCTGAAATGAGCCATGAACATGACCTCTTTCACTCTGTCGAATCATAGAGGGATTTCCACTTGGCACCATTACTAGTGAAAATTGTGGTAAACTATTGTTAAGGGAAGTGATCAGAACATTAACGCTCTGAATTATATTTCCCAAATGATCAAAAATTGGTGACAATTGACTCACCAAATCATGTTGACTTTCTGAACCAACACTCCCATGATTTGGAATTGAATTTAAATCAATTCCTATTTCTGGGTTATCATTGGTTGCATGATTGCCAGTATTGCTGCTCTGAGGATCTTGGTGTGGAGAACCACCAGTTCAGCAATATTAACCCCAACATTATCAACAGACCTATTGCTTCGAAGGTTTCTATTTACCATCTTATGACACTTGGGTCCCACCGGGCGTGCCAAAAATGTTTGGTTGGAAAATTTATAAATGAGTGCGAGCGTGCCAGGCAAGCAAGTTGCCAATGTGATTGTGTGTGATATCCAAACTGCGCCTCACCAGACAAATTGTGGTGACGTTCGATGCCTTGAACAAGACTTTAATTGTGTAAAGATGTACTTAATTGAAGCACTTCGAACTAATTTAAAATAACTACTCCTAAGTAAAACAATAAAGGAAGTAATAAAGTAAGAAACTACTTTGATTAAGTTAAAGAAAATACAATCTAACCTTGAAGATGACTTCGAACGTGTTCTACTCCTAAGTTAAGTATCTAAATAACAATACAGTAAGTGTACTGAAAGATATATGTTGATGTTGATCGAAGGATCTTTTTCGAATGCACAATCCTTCTATTTATAGATGTCGAGGGTCCCCAACAACTCTGTTTGAATACTTCCGCCCAATTTTCAAACTGATAACTTTTCTGACACCTGTTATGTCTTGGAATTGACACATGTTCTTCAGTTACTTCATGATGATTAACACGTGTCCTCTAGCAATTACATACTTGAACGAAGTGAATCAGCAACAACTGCTCATAACGGTTTCCATATTCTTCCATGTCTACCATTTATCCTGCCACGTAAAATCTTATGTGTCAAGTCTGCATTGGTTGAATATTTTCATCACAAACAGCCGTTGACAAAATAAACCCACAAACTGTTATAACTGCTCCTGAGTTACTTCTGATTTGGGCAACTTTCCTACCACGTCGGATCCTACGTGGCACCTTTACATTGGCTGAATATTTTCATCACAAACATCTTTAACTCTAAAAAATGCTATCATAATATCCTTTTAACTAATTGTCCCTTAACAATACAAAGGAAATGAGTTTGCTTGATATTTTCTTTTTACCTCACTAAATCCATTAACCAAACCAAACCTTAACGTCTCTTCGTTGAAGTTGGTGAATCATTCTAATAATCTTAAAGGATTACTAAATATCACTCACCCATTTGTGAGGTAATTATGTGTCAATCTACTACGTTTTGAAATTTAAAAGGATGTCTACACAAGTATCTGAAATTAATCTGACATCAACTTTTGACGTTTGATCAATTTTGTGACATAACCTATATTTCTTTGACAAAAATGCACCCATTTTCATCTCCTTCTTCTTTCTCCAACAAACGGTGTATATATTTACACATGTACGTACACACATACACCCCATTTTGTATTTATTGAACAAATAAAAAAAATTAGAAATGAAAAAGATATAAGAGAGACTGGGAAGGTTTGTAAAGGAGAAGAAGTGAAGGAAACTAAAGTGTAAACTCTATGGATTTTTCATGAGTTCCATTGATTCCGACAACCTCCATAGATTTCACAGAGGGAGCAAATCTGAAACATATTGGGTGAAAGTCACCACAACACATTTCAGACTTGCTCCCGATATATTTCATAGTTGCTCTGAACGTTATATCATTTGCATCCTATATGTTTCAGACTTGCTCAGAACGTTATATCACTTGCACCCGATACGTTTCAAACTTGCTCCCAATTATAACACGTTTCAAAGTTGCTCCCGATACATTTCAGAGTTGCTCCGAACGTTTTATCACTTGCACTTGATATGTTTCAGACTTGCTCCCTCTGCGGAATCCATGAAGGTCGCTGGAATCAATGAAAGTCGTGGATAATCTATGGAGGTTACGCTTTCAAGTATTTTCAGACTACATTCATGACACGCATATTCAAACCACATAAACAGATGTCTATATGTGTGTGTGTGTGTGTGTGTGTGTGTGTGTGCGCGCGCGCGCGCCCACGTAAATAAGAACAAAAAGTGTTCAAGTCCCAAATCAAAACTAACAATACTCATCAATAACATATGAGTAGTGTTATACACACACTTTTGGACACCTAGCTTTAAATGCATGTACCCTGTGCTGTGTAAGTGGTGCACAGTAAAGTGTGAAAAATTCAAACAGCAGAAGGTACATATGTTTAAAGCATAGTGTGTCAAAAAGAGTGTGTGCCAAACATTTCCCATAACATATATCACAACTATGTATATTCAGATTTGTGCTTATATATTCAAATTCATGTAGATATGATCTTTGCAGATATGTGCAAATATGTAAATATATATATATATATATGTGTGTGTGTGTGTGTGTGTGTGTGTGTGTGTGTGTGTGTGTGTGTGTGTAGAGAGAGAGAATGTGTGGGGTGTTCTTGTAGACATTTGATAGTCTCAATTTTTGCAATATTTAGAGAAACATTAAAAGTTGATGTATATCTAATTTAATGACTTTAAATGGAATTCCCTTCCATTTACAAAAGAGTAATACTATACTTCCTAAATTTTTATCCCAAATGATGTGGCAGAAGGTTTACTGAATTTTGATTGGAGGATGTTGAAGTGACCCCATAATGGTCATTCGGTCCACTGGATTTTGATTAGTGGGATGAGGATTTGGGATTTAGATTTGGAAAGCATAACATTACTCTTTACAAAAAGTAATAGACGATCTTTTAAAAAGGGGTAATTCTTTAGAGAGTACTGCTACACCCACACCAACTTCTATATCCAGTAATCTTGACCCTTAATTTCAGTGGGCTTCATATAGGTCCCGCATGGGTCTTACACGAGACCCACAAGAATCAAGGGTCAGGATGTGTTATGTGTGAAATTTGGTGTGGGCAGAAACATTCTTACAACTTTTTGCTCACAACCTCACTATCTCTCTCCTCAATAGATCTCACAGTGTCAGTAGCCCCATAGTGAGGTTGCGAGCAAAAGAATTGAGAAGGTTTGTGACCTAAGAGTTACTCTTTAAAAAGTAGATATAAACTTGAATGATTTCTAATTATCCCTAATCTTTTAACACTTGTCCTCTAGAACGGTATTCAATAACAAGGGATCAATTCCACTTCTTAGTGTCCGTTTGGTAACACAGTATTTGAGATTTAAAAATGATACACACACAACCTATTTCACAATGATTAGGATGTACAATTGTAAAATAGATTGTGTGTAGCATTACTCTTTGAGATTATCTAAGGTAATTGAAAAAGTTGAGAGTGCGGAAAAGGAAGCCATAATACGTTCCATTATATTGTTCGGATAAATTAAGATTGTTATCTCAAAAATATGTAATCTTATCCGAGAGTTTGACTTATTTTAAATGTCAGGTATGTTTTCTTAATAGAAATATTTGAAATGTACTTTTTAAGGTGCCAACATTTATAGAATGCTTCAAAGTTAAGAGTTGGTATATATATATATATATATATACACGAAAATTCTCTAAAGAATGCGCCCTCTCTTTATTAAAGAAAGAGCCTCTGTTTTGGTTGTCGGATCGTGTTTTCATTAAGGGCAGTGTTGTCATTTTACAGTTTTTAAACAGAATCCGACGGTCAAAACAAAAGTCTTTCTTTAATAAAGAGAGGGCGCCCTCTTTAAAACCTGACTGTGTATATATATATAGAGATAGATAGCCGAGCAGTTATATATAAATACATGTATATAATAATCCCTTTTTTTTTTCAAAAAAATGTAGATAGGAAGAATTAAGGTTGTTTTCTATGGAAAGGAATCTAAATACCACATCTAAATTAGGATTGAGTTTCCTTATTTTTTTTTTTTCAGGAATCTACTTCTAGTTGGAAATACATTCCGAGTCCATTTAAGCACACCAAACATAAAAAGGTGATTCCAAAGAATTAAATTCCTTTCCTTGCATCCTTTCCAAACAAACCAATGCGGCCAAAGAGTTAGGAAAAGATTAATTTAAAAATACTAGTATAAATTGAATACATTTATATCAGAATTTCATTTTTTTTTTTTTTCCCTTTTTTCCTCTTGGTATGTGTTACTAAAAAAAAAAGTCAGGGTGTTAAAAAAAACCGACAAATTGACCGAACTGAAAAAAATCAAAGGGTTCGATAGATTTTCACCAAAATAGTGCTGTAGAAAAATCAATCAAAAAATAAAAACCCTAAAATCGACTAAACTGACCGAATTGTACCCTTTTGATCGATTTTGAATCCTTCCCAAAATTGACCGAACCGAACCGAACCAATGACAACTCTAAAAAGTTATCACTCGTTCCTCATCGAGTATAAAGGACTTGATTTTATTGCCCCTAAGAATTCTCAGGTAGACCTAATCTCTCTCTCTCTCTCTCTCTCTCTCTCTCTCTCTCTCTCTCTCTCTCTCGATCTCGATCTCGATCTCTCGAATCATGCTCACTGAGACACTACGATATGTTAAATACGTTGATATGCCCAAAATGGTTAAGAGTATCCGATACTCTCGATCGACCATTTTTTTTCTAACCTACCCGAGGTCTGGGACTAGAAGACTCGCGGTATGCAGTCAACCAGAGACTGGCCATCATGAGCCAGGCCTCGCCAGGTGAAGACCCCGACCCACAGGTCGGGATAGGGCGCTCAGGCAGACTCCTCTAGCAGGATAGCCCTAGTCCAACTCAGTCAGCTCAACAACAAGCCCCATACGACGCCAACTCAAAGACTCATAGATAAACTGCCAACTAAAGGCAGCCTAATCTAGGATTGCTAGGATAAGGAAACAATCTGTTAATCAGTTTCATAAATCACCTAGGGACGTACATGTATAAGGAAACCCTTTGTGCTATAAAAAGGGTATCCCTCTCTTTGCCAAGGGATCCGACCTTTGCATCCCTAGCTCTAGAACCTCACAGTCGGCTTCTTCTTCCTTTTGAGGTTACGAAACCCTAGTCAGCTAAAGTCTCCCTAGAATACTATAAACAGTTGTGTATGGCAGCTCTTGATAGTTCTAGTCCTTTGTTGGATCATCAAGGCTCTTTTACTAAGCTCTGTAAACAGTTTTCTATAGTGGAAACACTGACACACAAGCACGAGTGGACATAAGCTGCTTGATTAACAATGCCGAACCACATGCAAATCTTGTCTCTTTTTCTTTACGCATTTATTTTCCTTTAAACACCACATCCGACCCGTTGCACTATATCCATCATCATCAATACATTATACAGGAGAGCATTTTTGCTCACCCAAAATTTGGTACACCAATGCTCACCCAAGCATCCCATTGGCCAATGCAGTGGGGCCCAGGATTAAACAATATTAAATAACATTTGTTTAATCCTGGACCCCACTGCATTGGCCAATGGGTTTGTTTAATCCTGGGCCCCACTGCATTGGCCAATGGGATGTTTGGGTGAGCATTGGTGTACCAAATTTTGGGTGAGCAAAAGTATTTTCCATTATACAGTAGCTAATTGAACTATTGAAGGACTGTACTATCTCCGCAAAAAAAAAAGTAGGACTAACCCGAGAACTACATACTTATAGTATGTAGCTAATCCAAGAAAGGACTGTACTAAACCGAGGACCATATATCATGGATTTGATTGAGGAAAATGAAAACAAAAAAGAAAACTAGTTTTCTTTTTTTTTTTTGTGTTTTCTTTCATGCTTAAATAATTTTTTAAAATAAAATTTTCTAAAATATAATTATAATATATGAATAGGAAGACAAATGACTTTACAACATTCAAAATGTTTAATTTATTTCTCAACTTATTTTCTTTTATTTCCTATTTTACTCTTTGTTTTCCTTACTAACCAATCAAAGAAAAAAGGTTTTCGTCTATGTTTTCTTTTCTTTTTCTTCACTAAATCCAAGAACCAAACAAAGCCTTATGGTCCGTTAGGTGGGAAAAAGTGAAGTTTTATTTAAATATATATATATATATATGTTAGAGAATTTTCATGTAAATATTTTTTAAAAAGCTGTGTAGGTTTAAAATGAAAATTAGAGATTTTTCCAGAGAAGAAGAGTGGTTGACAATTTAGCTGGAAAAAAGTTTTTTTTTTTGGGGGGGTATTAAATGACTAAAATGGATATTTGAAACTTAAGTTCCAAACTACTATGGACAACATCAACAATTTTAAATTGTAACAAAAATAACAATTCTATTACGTTCAACTTTTTTGAAAAAGCTTCAATTTGCTACCTTTAAATTACTCTCTTTTTTCAGCTTCACCCACAAACCCAAAGAAAAAAAAAAGTATATAAAAAAAATAATAGTAGTAATAGTAATAATAAATAGCTGTCAAATGGGCTCAACTTTTTCAATAATTCCAAATAATTAATTGTCAAACCTAAACCAAAAGCAGAAAACCAAGGGACAAGACTACATTAACAAAGACACTCCAACAAAATCAGAGAGTTTCACATATCACCTGAGGCAATACTCAACTTCACCACCCTTTACCCAGCATGTTTTCCAACCAAAATGCATTATGCAATTCAAAAAAACCTAATTTTTCTAGCTCCTATGCATACATACTCGTTTCCTTTCTGGTAATTTGAATTTCGTGTTCTTTACTTTCTTCAGTAGTACTAATAGAGCATATGATAAACATGAAACACATTCAAGTTTAATCCACATACACATGTAATCGAGTTGGTATGCTAGGTAAGATTAATTGATAGCGATCCTTAAGAACAAATGAAAAACAAACACACACACACACACAAATTGGCATGAAAGTTTCAAAATATATATATACTAGGGGATTGCCCGTGCCTAAAGGCACTACAAAATTCTAACTTTTCTTGATGCTCCAAGGCATTTTTATTTTATATCATTTTAATTCCAAGGCAATTTTTTTCAAACCTAGAAAAGGGAAGAAATCATTTTTTTAAGTTGTCTATTTGTGCCAATCGACAAAATGGGAATTCCATTCGAATCATTGAAGGATTTTAAGTTGCCTATTTGTTCCAAACTTGGAAAAGGGAAGAAATCATTTTTTTAAGTTGTCTATTTTTTCCAAACGAAAAGTGAAGAAATCATTGAAGGATGCATTTTTTTAATCCAAAGAGCAATGGGAAGAGAAAGAGAGACAGGATAGAGAAAATAAAATCCTGGAAAAGGGAGAGAAGAGAGGCAACACCTAGTCCGGCCACCGGCGACTCTGGCAGTCGCGATGGGAGTAGTCTGGTAGAGAGAGAGGCGACGGAAGGAAGATGAGAGAGAGGCGACTGGAAGGAGAGAGTCGTGAGACCAGAGAGAGAGAGAAAGGAGGCAGTTGTAAAAAAAAAAGTGAAAGTGTAAAATACTTTTGGAAAACAAAAAATTTGGCAAATTAATTTGGAAAACAAAACTTTGGCAAATTAATTTGGGCCAGAATTTTTGAAAGTCAATTATGGAAAATTTGATTCTGAAAGGTAATTATGGAAAACCAAAATTTTGTAAATTAATTGGCAAATTCAATTGGGGCAGAATTTTGGAAAGCCAATTATGGCAAATTTGATTCTGTTAGCCAATTATGGAATTCTGAAAGCCAATTATGGCAAATTTAATTGGGGCAGAATTTTGAAAAACCAATTATTGAAAACAAAAATTTTGGAAATTAATTGGAAAATTAATTTAGAGCAGAATTTGGGAAATGAACATTTGATTCTGAAAGCCAATTCTGGAAAACAAAAATTTTTGAAATTTTTGAAAAAGAAAAGCAAAGGAATTTTTTTTTAATCAAAGCAAAATCAATCATGCACATGAAAAAGAAAAAAAAAAAAAAAAGAAAAAAGAAAAGCAAGAAAAAAAAGGGTTAAGAAAATAGAAAAAGAAAAGAAAAGGAAAAGAACAAAAAATAAAAAATCCAACCAGAGCTTGCATATTCACACCACCATGAGAAAAAGAAACGCATAGACATTCTAATATCTTCAGTCTATTAAAAAACAGAGCTTACAGCAGATTCGCACCATCATGAGAAAAATTTATTGGGAAAATGGTGCACCAATTTTACAACCCGAAGGCAACATTCCCGAAATAAAAAATATACATATTTTTCTAAGAAGTAATTTGACTTTTTTGCATGGTTTCAAGCAAAAATCTTTTACTGATAACATGCTCAAAGAGGGGTTCCTAAACCAAAATAAGCCTCAAATGTAATGAAACAACAATGGAATGTACTTGTTTATAAAGTGGTTTCTTCATTTCAGCAAAAGAATTTATTTTTATTGGTTTAAGGGCCTAAAAGTGAAAACTCAGGAGTTGTTAAGAATCTATCGGACAATTTTTTCCAAGTAACTCCTTTTGAATAAAAACTACATTGACTTGACCCAGAAAAAGATAAGGCAAAATTCCAAAATGCAAACCAAACAGCAGATAAAAATTAACAAACCAAAAAAAAGAAAAGAAAATAGAACAAACCCAGTAAATCATTTGAGGATCTGAGGGTCGGTTGAACACTGGATCTGAGGATCTGAGAATCGGTGGAACGAAATCATTTGAATCCCCCAAAATGCACTTCACGCTCCAACTTGAGGGTGAAACAGAGGATATCTCGATTGGGTGGAGAGAACGGCACTGGAGGGTGGTGTGAGAAAGGGAGCGGCAACATGAAGGACTGGTGGGGGTGGTGGCTGTGAGATGTGAAGGGAGGCGCTGGGGGGAAGATCTGGGTGGCGGTGGTGGTGGTGGTGGAGTGAGTGATCCGGGTGGCGGTGTACGACGACATGAGGGAGAGAGAGTGGTGGGGGTGGTGGCTGTAAGGGGCGGCGCTGAGGGAGAGAGAGTGGTGGTGCGGTGGTGGAGTGAATGATCCATGAGGGAGTGAGAGAGGGGAAAAAAGAGGGAGGAGTCTGATCGTGTGTGTGTGGGGAGGGGGGGTGTGGGTGTGTTTGTTTGGGTGAGTCCAGTCAGAGTCCTAGTCAGTATTGATAGGGTGAGTCAACATGCCTAGTCATATTTTAAAAATGTCCTAGTCATACTTTTCCTTCCTACAATATAATATATATATATATATATATATGCCAATCTATTTCCAAAAACATCAAGGTGTAATTAATAGCTTTACAAAGCATTGTGCATTGCAAACAAAAATATTGATTGTGAGGTAAGGTGGGCATTTTTTCTTGATTCAACATCGTAAGACTATCGCTTATGTTATCGGTTATCCCTAGTGTTGCCCTCCATATTTAAATGATATTCAGAATTACAGAACGGGGCATTTTCTTTGGTGTTTTCGTTTCTTTTCCATCTTTAAATCCATGAACCAAACAGAGCCTAAGGCTCCAAAAGGATAAGGAAACGAAAACTATGTACTTGGTTCTTCCACCGTCTTTTACTTTCATGTTCAGATAACACCATAAATTAAAACATTCACAATATAATAGGAACCCAAGAAAAGAGGGAGGGAAATGAATCACAAAATTCAGGGAAAAAATATATATTGATTTGTTTTCACCCTATTTTCTTTTCCTTCATAGTTTTTGGACTGTTCTAAAAGTGGTTTCCTAAATAAAATAAAAAAAATTAATTAATTAATTATTAAACACACACACACACACACACACACACACACACACTTCTCACTAAATCCATGAACCAAACAAAGCCTAAATCTTCAAATTTCATCAAATATTGCAATAAGGGGAAAAAAATTCTATAAGAGCATTACCACACTATGTTGCACACAGATCAATCTTGCACATAAATGACATGCCAACACTCACCCAAGAGACACAGATAGAGGATAGAAATTATGCTAGGATAACAAGAACCTATATCGAAACAATCCAAAAGAACTATTAATTGCAAAATCATTTCTGGAAATATTCCATAAAGCACATTGATATCTAACTAAGAATTTTGGAGCATTGTCTTGGTCTCACCACCAAAATAGAAGATTATTTCAGAAAAGACTATACACCATGGCGGTTTTGGGATTTGTTCCGTGATCGAAAACATTTGTTCCATTAAAACCACCCAGACCACTTTGGAATAAATGTTTCCTATCACGGAACAAATGTTACATACCCGGGAACAATGGTGTAGGTACACTAAAACCACTCTGGTGTACTAAAGTGAGACTCATTATTTCATAGATGGACCACAGTTCCTATTAAACATCAAGAAGCTAGAGTTTGCATAAATATGGCAATTAATGATTCAGTGTACAAAATTTTCAAGAGTTCTTTAAAACCCCTACTGATAAATTTTTACCAAATCTAACTCCTCAAACCAAAATTTTTTAAGATCTGAACATTTAGATAATGTGCTTAAACTAGGGTGCTCTTTTTATTAAAGGTCAAACCTAACAAAAGTCTTTAGTTTCTACTACAACCACCAAAATCCCACTGGCCCACACCACAGTGACACTGGGCCCGTTTGGGAAACTCAATTGCAATGGCGAAAAACGTCTCAATGCCAACCTGTCCTACCTTGAAAAACCCCTCTCAATTCATCAATATGTTTGAAAAAAACATAACCAAAACAGGACACTCCAGCTCAATCTATGGCTCTACATCCACCTAAAGTAGTGTTATTTAGCATATGATATGCAAAATAAATACTGATAACATGAAGACAAAAGGGGCATCTTATCTTATCTTTGTATCCACTTATATATCTATGTCATGTAAGCATAATCTGCAAAACACTGGACAGAGAAGCATTATATATCAAACTTAAGGAAAATTCCACTCCTCTCTTCTCACCCACCACTGCCATTAAAAGAAGTGGTAGATTGAATGTTTGAATACTATCTGCTCAATCACATGGGTTTGACCAGAAATATAGTGACATATCATGGAATGAACTTAAATTGCACCCAAAGAACATCTGCTGCAATTAATAGGTGAAATAGATAGTGTACTAATACCATGGCCAAAAATAGTAGAGAGTAGCGAGAATTCAAAGAAGGCTGCTACCAAGAACGCCGACGGAAGCAAGATTTAATGGAGCCAATCTCATCAGCTCATCCTGGGTTCTGCTCTTCTTGAAAAGAGGTTCAAGAGATGATGAAACGGATAACCCAACAGCCCAAGAATCGTTTGAACTATCGCAGTTCAAATATGCATCAATAACCCCATTTGGGCTGCCTGGAACAGAATTATACTTGCGTTTGCGGGTTTCATACTGCTCATTATCCTCAATGAGTTCACAGCAATCATCCACTTCGTCCTGCTAAGTATGAACAGATATTAGAGATTAATCAAACAGATTTGCAAGAATTCAAATTTAATATGTGGGAATTAGATCAAACTAGTCGTATAGAATAGATAAATTAAACCCATTGACATGTTGTACAAACCTTGCTCATTTTGAGTACATCCATGAGCTGATTCTGATAGTCCAATGCATTAGATGACTCAACTTGTTTGATAACATGTAACATTGTTGCGGTGGCCAAAACAGATGGAAGATACCTTAGAAACCTTGTATCTGTAGTCAATATATATAGTCAAATATTCATACATTGTTGAAGAATTCTCCATCATAATAAAACCTGTTCTTTTTTCTTACATATTAATACAAATACATACATTGTTGAAGAATTCTCTATCTTATTTCTGTTCTTCTTTTCGTACATATTAATGGCAATGGCGAACTCAGAGATGCTTGAATTTTAGATTGCTTACCGGTAATGACCGAGAGAATGAGGCGCTCGCATCTCCAAAGAAACTCAAAATGCAAATGGGTTTCCAATCCAAGCCTCCTTATAATGTGATCAAAGAATGAAATTGGGGTCACTGGATGCATCTTCCATTGAAGAGTAGAAAGAACCAAAAGCTCCATTCTCTGAATAGTCTTTGCTTCAAACACATACTTTGAATCCTCCACCTAAACCCAATACAAAAAAAACACATTAATTTAGTTAACAAAATGCCCAAATTCCAACACACGCATAACAAGGTGACATTTCCCCAAACACCCACTTTGCAAAAAGCAATACACATGAAACATACATATGCAAATAATGCAATACAATGATACATAAACAAAAAGCCCAAATTCCAAAACACATGTAACAAGGTGGCATTTTCACAAACACCGACTTTGCATATACATTATATACTCCAGATATGGCACTTACTTGCAGGTCTAAGAGAAGAGGTACTTGGGTCTCCTCAACTTTAGCAGCTAAAGACAAACAAGCAACAGAAGCTAGTTGGCTCATCCATGGCTTATCTCTCTGAAAGCAATGGCTTGTTATGAATCTATCAAAATAGTTTACAGCTAAAACAGTGGTCAATGCAGTGAATCCATAATAAGCATTAACCCTTAAAATCCACTCAACAGCCTCTCTCCTCAAAACCCTTATAGATCCATCTGAGTCAAAATCAATTTGACCCAAATGGGTCTGTTTCTCTTTGGAGATTAGAGACAAAAGCTCATCTTCTTCCCAGAACAAGTCATGTTCTGATAAAACCAAAGGGCTTTTCTCTTTCTCAGCATCCTCATCACACTTAATCTCAGTCTCCAATTCGAAATGCTCTTCTTCACAGTAGAGACCATCAAGAAGAGACATTTTAGGGTTTCTGTAGCTGTGATTTTAAGCTCTCATGAGAAAGATGAATGTAGAGCCTCTGTTCATTATATCTTCAATAAGAGCAGGTGAATAGACAGAAGAAGCTCAATCTTGGACCCAGTATCATATCTGCATCTGCTCACTCTCTCTCTCTCTCTCTCTCTCTCTCTCTCTCTCTCTCTCTCTCTAAACAGTGAAGAGAGAGAAAGAGGGTATCAGAGAGAGGGGGCTATTCAAGGCTGTCCTATTTTCCTGATTTTACTCTCAATTTGTTTCGACTTAATTTTTGAGGGTTTGTTTTTGGGTGAGGGGGTTGTTTGGCGCTCAGGAAAATAAAAACGTAACGGCACACTCACCGAGTCCATCTATATACTTGATCTTTACATGTACGTATATACAAATTATACAATACATACACGTACGTATAGAGCCAGACAGAGTAGTACGAGATAACGTATGGTACTCTTGGACGAGAAATGATTCAGTGAATTCGTCATACCACGTCATTATGCTCACGTGATGTGACACCCAACAACATGGAGAAATGTGATCACTAAACTTTGAAGGTTAACAAGGAGGGCATTTTTGCTCATCTTTTTTTGGTCCATCATTGATGCACCTAGACCTTCACTTGATGACACGTGTCACATTTTTGTAATTATGTTGATAATTTAGGGACAAAATGGGAACAAAGTAAGATAAGTGTCATCCTGGATGAGCAATGGTGGACCAAAAATGAGTGAGCAAAAATGCTCTCTATCACAAGTGGGGAAGCATGTGAAATAGGGGGTCATGACATATTATCATGCCACTTCATCTTATTGGCCACATGTCCTAATATTATAGGAGTGTCATACCACATCATAATGACAAGTGGTGTGCCGGCCTCGCTAAATAATTTCTCCTATGGGACCGTTACGTTTCAGTTAAAATGAGAGTACAGACAGATACGGAGAGCATTGTACACGTCACAAACCCCCTGCGATAGCGCGTACATAACACGCGCCAACACGATTGGACCAAGTCTGATTCGCTAAGAGTAGTACGCGGGGTGGATTTAGGGGGTGTTAGACACGCGATTGGCGAGAGTGTGGGAGGTTGTATCTTTTGAGGGTGTTTTAGAGAGCGTTGACTGTGTCGACCAGGTTTGTCTTATTTGAAGATGGAGAAGTTGGGGGGCACGCGATACGGCAGCGTTTATTCTTTTTAGGTGATCAATACCACCATTACAATGGCTACGTGCTTGTATACCATTGGTTGACGTGTATACACAAAGTGTAATGCTATGAACTCTAAATTCAATCCTCCTAGAGGCACCGACGGTTTCACCAAAATGGCACACCATCGATCGGTGTCGTCTATTGAATCCATTGAAATAGACGACACCGATTGATTGGTGCACCATTTCCGAGCACTCCGTCAATGCCCAATCTTTGCAGCTCTAAATTTTATTAGAATAATTAGATTTCAGTCACGTTCTTGTGTAAAATTAAAAAATTAGCTTATTATTTTTTGAAAATTTTAAAACATCAACAATAATTAAAAGAATTAAAAAATCATAAAAAAATTTTTAAAAAAATCAACTTTTTAATACTCCCTCCGTCCCATAATAAGTGTCCACATTTCATTTTTTAGATGTCCCACAATAAGTGTCCACTTTCCTAAATTGGTATATATATTTTACTTACTTTCTAAAACTACCCTTATAGTAAAGTCAAAGTAGCATTTATTTGTGGTCTCAAAACAAACAAAAAGTCAAACACCCATCACATCTAAGGGTAAAATTGGAAAGTAACTCTTTAATGAACCAAAAAAATTAATACAATACAACTTTGTTAAACATTGTGCAAAATGGAAGTGGACAATTATTATGGGACGGAGGGAGTAGTTATTTTGTATCTTAGTCGACTTTTTGTTTTCAACGTTCTGAACTTGCACCAAAATATTTGAAGACTTCCTCTCAACGTTGTGAAGAACTGCACTCGACTTTAAAACAGATTGTTCTTTGCATTTGGAAGAATAGCTCCCAACATTTCGAAAAGTTGCTCTCACCGTTTAAAGAGTTACTCCAAAACGTCATGTCAAATTTGATGACTTTTTTATTTTAGCAAAAAAGTTAAGATTTTTTCAATTTTGAAAAAGTAGTAGACTGACTTTTAATTTTTAACACATAAAAATGATTGAAACGTAATTATCCCAATTTTATATACTAGGTTTCTTAGACAGTGGTCATCTTCAATAATTATGGATCATTTCAACATCATCCATTCAAATCAAGTGAACCCACTGCCACGAGAAAATATCCATTTCTAATCAACTTGGATGTGTTGCTGATGTGTAGGGATATATTCCCTCATTTTAGGATGCACAAATAATGAGATTTTATTGGCCTATTATACCACATTCTCAAAACTAGCGAATGGTACATGTGTTGCGTGTCCAACACGTTTAATTCACACGATTGCGTTTGTAAGAGAGAATTCACACGATTTTGATGCATAAATAAATTTGTAAATATTCAAATTCAAACAATTGCAACAAAAATATGCACAGTGACAAAAACATATATCAAGCCAATATCAAGAGCAATACTTTTAGTGTACAATATATTTATAGTTCACAAATCTAAAATATCCAAAATGTTATAAGTGTACAACATGTGGTGGTGGTGGTCATGATATCACATCCCGCTGCATGTAATACCACTTCGATTACATAGATGCATGGTGATGATGTCAAAATTTGGGTAAAGTAAATTAAAGCAATTTAAGGAGAGAGAGAGTGAGAGACTGGTTTTTTGTATGTGGTTCGGCCCTGTTAATGAAGGAACCTACGTCCACGTGTGTGTCAGAGCACGTTCACTATACTGTAAAAAGACGGGGACCTGTGGTGAACCATCAATAGTTTGGAGCTACCGTAGGTCGGCCGGGCACATTGGTGACTACTATAGAGGTGCTGTAGAGACTGAAAAGTCGGTCCCTTTGAAGGGGGGTGAGTGATTTCTTTTATAGATACAATAGACCTACTCATACATGGATAAGGAAATATAATCCAATTGAGCTTGATTGGCATTAATTGTGGGGGTTTCCTAATTGAATTAGGAAACAATGTCCACTTTCCATAAGTCTTCTATCTTGAGTAGGAATCTTCCTGGAATATTCTGGGGCATGTGTTGTGGGCCCAGCTGGTCTACGCCTGTACGGACCGTGCCATTGTAGTCTTCCCAACCTGTTGGTCTGGTCATGAATAAACCGCTCGGGATGGTGAGTCTCGGGTAGACTAGACCACTCGGACTAATGCTTGTCTGAGGAGTTGTGCATAATTTAACCGGGACAGGGACCGACTGCTGAGTTGAACCGCTCGGTCATAGGATTTCGGTGTATCAGCTGCCCCTCATTTCCAAGATTGTCCAGATGCTATATCGGGGCAAGTTTGAAAATATGTTTGATGTTACTTGCCACTGTCTGAGTGCTCGGGGAAGCTGCCTTAGAGCTTCTGAGTTTTGTAAGTGCTCAAGAACTGGCTAAGAGTTGAGACTTAGCCTAGCTCGGAGTCTTTAAGTGCTCGGGAATTGACGGGAGTTGAGACTCGGCCTAATTCAGAGTATTTTGCTTAAGTTAAGCTCCCAAGATGGTTATCTTCTACCCGTAAACCTTCGTCAAGGTTGTGGGTAAACGAATTTGACCATGTTGGAAAAGCCGACCTAAAGCGTATGCTTTAGGGTCATTTTATGTTAACTCCCCAAGATGGTTATCTTCCGCCCGGTCAGCCTTCGTCAAGACTGTTGGGAGAAGAGTTTGACCATGTTGGTAGAGCCGATCTAAATTACGTTGCTTTAAAGTCTTTTTGCTCCTCTATCGTCGGCCAACCTAAGAGATTTTAGTCACCTCTATCGTCGGTTTGGACCTAAGGGGAGTTAGTCTCTAAGTACTGTAGGTGCCGGGCTGTCTAAGAGTTAGACTTAGTTACCGCAAGGCCTGTAAGTACCCGGTGTGATTGCTCGTTTAGTCCATCGTACGTTTCTGCCCTCCAAGCTTTCGCTAAGACAAGGGTCCTGTGGAGGCTAGGACTTTAGGTAACCGGCCTGGAACATGGGTGGTTGCAGGGTCTTTTGAAGCTTGCCATCATCAGCCACCTAGGGGGATTTTTCCCCATCGTAGGTTGGACCTAAGCGAAGCCGATGCCTTGGGCGTGACCCCAAGGTTTTTTTGCCTCGGGTGCGATCCCGAGGTCTTTAGTGCTTGGGTTCGGAGCCCGAGGTCTTTTGATGTGCCTGGGTTTGGAGCTCGAGGTCTTTTGATGTGTCTCGGGTGTGGCCCGAGGTCTTTTCAAGAGCTTTCTGACAGTCTACGGAGTCTCATCCGATGATCGGGCAAGTACCACTATAGTTGGATTGGTCGAGACTGTTAGAGACAGGAGGTCAGGTCGGGATCACCGAACTCCTGATTACTCTGAGCTGGATTCAAGGTCGAGATCACTGGATCCTGACTGCTGCGAACTAGAGGTCGGGTCGGGTCGGGGCTACCGGACTCAGACCGTTGTGAACTGGAGGTCAGGTCGGGGCTGCCTGACTCAGACCGCTGTGAACTGGAGGTTGGGTCGGGACTTCCGGACCCTGCCTGCTGTGAGCTGGAGGTCGGGTCGGGACTTCCGGACCCTGCCTGCTGTGAGCTGGAGGTCAGGTCGAGATTGCCGGACCCTGACTGTTGTGAACTGGAAGGACTGTCAGAACTCCCGGGCTGATCTCGCTTTCTCTTACTTCTGGAAGACTCATTGCTTACGCGCCCAGGGTTTTTGGTCTTTAAAAATTCTTCAGTGCCAATGTATTCTCCAACCCTCTTAGTGAGTTCAACTAAGCTTTCCGGTCGGTTTCTGTGAAACGACGCGGCGCACTTGGTGTGTTGAACTCCTGAGCAGAAGGCTATAATAGCGACAGTTTCATCAAGATCATAGATTCCGAGCTTCTTTGGATTAAACCGGTCGGAGAATTCTGTGAGGGTCTCATTATTCTTTTGTATGACTGTTAGTAGTTGCATGTCAAGTTTTGGCCGTTCATGCATACCGACGAACTGGTTGATGAACTGCTTGCTGAGTTGCTTGAAACTGCGGACCGATCGGGGCTCCAAGGAGTAATTTAAGGGGATAGGAAACTGTCCGGGGGAGGCCAGGCAATGTAGTTCATCGGAGTTGGTGGCAAGGGCCATATGAGCCTTGTAGGTCCGGACGTGGTCGACCAGGCTTCCCGAGCCATTATAGGGATCTAGGCGAGGCTGCTTAAATTTACGCGGGATGGCAAACCTCGTGATCTGGCTAGAGAATAGTGACTCTGTCTCGGTATTGGCGTGATTCCGAGTAGGGTTCTGGCCCAACCTTTTGGCCACTCCATTAATCTGTTTTCTGCAAGTCCTTGATATGTGCCACCACACCTTCCCGACCGGGATCCGGGCTGCAGGTCGAGTTAGTGGAGGAGGCTTTCTTCTCATGGCGGTGTGCTGTCCCCTGGGATCGGGCTTGGCTATGACTCCGGTTCATCGTGTGCCTAGGGACACCTTGGCTTTTAACCGAGTGATCTTGGACTGATTCCCGGGCCATACGCTCATGCCTTTTCTCTCGGGCAGCACGCCTACTGTTGATGTCTCTAGCATCTTCAACGCGGGACGGGTTGGTTCAAGCACGTTGACTGGTCAAGATTGGTTCCCGACGGTACGCAGCGTTCCCGGGTCATTTACTGGCCACTGGAAGACTGCTTTGCTGGGCCAGCAGGGGTTCAATCTGTTGCTGGATTTGACGCTGGCCCTCCAAGAGTTGTGCGAGGGTCGTAGTGATCTGCTCAGATGTCATGACTGTCGTAGCCGACACCGGGGCCAGCGGAACATCCTGGTTGGTCTGCTGTGCAGTCTTCTCACCCTTCTTCAGAGGCATGGCTATCAGCCAAGAGATTTGTTGATGAAGAACTTGGCGTTCCCACAGACAGCGCCAAGCTGATGATGCCAAAATTTGGTTAAAGTAAATTAAATCAATTTAAGGTGAGAGACTGGTTTTTTGTATGTGGTTCGGCCTTATTAATGAAGGAACCTACGTCCACGTGTGTGTCAGAGCACGTTCACTATACTGTAAAAAATCGGGGACCTGTGGTGAACCAACAATAGTTTGGAGCTACCGTAGGTCGGCCGGGCGCATTGGTGATTGCTATAGAGGTGCTGTAGAGACTAAAAAATCGGTCCCTTTGAAGGGGGGTGAGTGGTCTCTTTTATAGATGCAAGAGACCTACTCATACATGGATAAGGAAATATAATCGAATTGAGCTTGATTGGCATTAATTGTGGGGGTTTATTAGTTGGATTAGGAAATAATGTCCACTTCCCATAAGTCTTCTATCTTGAGTAGGAAACTGCCTGGAATATTCTGGGGCATGTGTTGTGGCCCAGCTGGGCTGCGCCTGTACGGACCGTGCCATTGTGGTCTTCCTGACCTGTTGGTCTGGTCGTGAATGAACCGCTCGGGATGGTGAGTCTCGGGTAGACTAGACCGCTCGGGCTGATGCTTGTCCGAGGAGTTGTGCATAATTTGACCGGGACAGGGACCGACTGGTGAGTTAAACCGCTCGGTCATAGGATAGAGCCAATTTTGGGTGTATCACATGGTAACTACATAAACAAAATTGACATCCACGTATTTCTTTCCCAAATTCAAGAGATAAAGTGGCATTTATAAAATTTGAAACTGGATAATACCCAATGCTCCAAACTCAAAGTTTCCAAAGTCTGAAAGTGATTAATTTCAAGTGATAAATTGGGGGTATTCTATGAATTTAATAAATCTGTACAAACCCTGGATATATGTAAAAAATTTCCAACTTTACAACAAATAAAAAGGAGAATTTAGAGAGAGAATGCATACCATCTTCTGCCACTCTTGACAGTAAATTGAAACCCTGTGCTATGATGAATGAAATATGAGAGAAGATATGCGTGAGTTATTGCTTTTGCTGAAATTAGAGGTGTCAAATGGGTCAGGCCCGGTCAAAGCGGTCCCCGATCGAATCGGGCTTCACTAAACATCGGACCGGACTTGAGAGAGGAGGGGGTGTGTTCGCCCCGGATCGGTGGCCCGGGCCTAGCGGGCCGGACATCGGGCCGGGCCGGACGGGCTAGCGGGATTTCTTCAACTTTTGGAGTGGGCCGTGGCAGGCTTTGGTTCAGACCGGGCTTAATCTCCATTTCGGGTCGGGCCACGGACGGAAGTATGGGTGTCCACCCCGGCCCGGGGTATGTGAACCGGGCCTAGCGGGCCGGGCTTTTAGCCCAAAAAAAGCGGGCCGGGCAGGGCCAACCCCGCCCGATTGACACCTCTAGCTGAAATAAAACTACCCCAAACGTTTTGAATGTGAGAAACGATTGCCTCAATTGGGGAGGGTTAGTTACTTTTTTAATTTTTTCAGTTGTTGATTTTTGTTTGGAGAAGTTTTAATGACACTTTGGTACACCTGAATTTATTTTATATGAATGAAGTATATTGGTTTTGAGTAATGCTAGACACACAATGAATTGCACAACCAATTGCACAAACGTGCAACATAAGGTTAGACCTTATGCTGAAAAGCTTACACTGTGCAAACTTTTCAGCACAAGGTCTAACCTTATGTTGCACGTTTGTGCAATTAATTGTATAATTCGTTATGCACCTAACATTTTTGATTGGTTTTTATGTAAATAAGGGTGATGGAACAAAAGATGGGTATTCCCTACCTTTCTCTTTTTATAGTAATATAGATTACTGTTATAATGAAAATTTTAACTTTTCTAGGTAATATTTTGCCTTTTGTTTATTTATTTTCCCTTTTGTGGTTTAAGTGCTAATTTTTATAATTTGAGGTAGTGGAAAAAGGGACAAAATTAAGTGGCTTAAAATTGCCACATGCACTGGTTAAAAGTTAAAGGGAAATTCTATCCACACCCACATTTTTTATTCTTTATATCCACCTTGTAATAAATTTTATATATTACAATTCTACTCATATACAAAATGACATACAAGGACAAGTAATTTTAAAATACATAAAAAGAATTACTGTGCACACCCACCTCTAATAGTATGATACATACATATATATACTAGTGAGGGTGCACGTGCAAGGCACGTGTCCGTCGGATAGTTGTATTCTTAGATATATTGTGTATTAATCTTGACATTAGAGGTAATAATATGTTAAAACAGTTAAATAGGAAATTGTAAATGTAACTATTTAATCTAAAAGTCTTCTGACGGAAGAAGTTGATAATTATGACTATCTTATACATGAGTAGTAAAGGTAACTAATAAAGCGCCACTAAAAATATATGACACAAGTAGGGTATTTCCTCTAAAAAATGGCGTGAATGTGTTTGTAGACCTTATTGATATTCGAATACAATCTATAAATCCTGAATTTGAGGGAAGAAGTTGACCAAAATATAAATATTAGTGATCAATTCATAATAGCTACTAAAGTAACCACTTTATTCGACATGTTAGATATACCAAACTTAATTTTTAGAGAAGAAGTTGACCAAAATGTGAAATTAGTGACCAATTCCTAAATAGCCACTAAAATAGCCACTTTTTAAATTTTTTTTTAAAGTGAATAATAAATATCCCAAAACTTGCTGACCTAAATAGAATTACACATATTACAATATATGAATCCTAAATTTGAGAGAAGAAGTTGATCAAATTGGAAATATTTAAATAACCAATAAAATAGCCACTTTTTTTTACTTTTTATGAAGTGAATAATAAATATCCCAAAAATTATTGATCCAAATGTAATTAGACACAAATTGTTGATTGAAACCTCATTTGAAAGAAGAAGTTGATCAAATTGTAAATATTAGTGACCAATTTCTAAATAGCCACCAAAATAGCCACTTTTGTTGACTTTTTTGAAGTCAATAATAAATCTCCCAAAAATTGTTGACCCAAATATAATTAGACACAAGATTGTTGATTAAAACCTCATTATTATATTAAATAAAATTTCAAAAGCTGACTTGAATGTAATTATTTGTCCAAAATGACAGATATACCCTCACACAAATCAATATATCATTACGATGTATAGATAGATATATGAGTAATTATGATATAGTGAATGACAAAAGAGGAAGTTCATATTTTTTGACGTGCTTGCTAAATATGGCTGTCTTCTTATTATATAGAGTAGATATGTGTGTGTGTATACGACTTCTAACCTTTGTTCTCTCGCACCCACCTCTAACAAACAGTATGATTCATATGTGTTTGTGTGTGTGTATATATATATATATATAACACTCTTCTAACCTTTATCGTTTTTAATGTATATACTTCTGTTTGGTCACTGAAATGGGGGCACTAAGCTCCATTTATAAGGAAATAGTTGACTGATCAGTGCAACACACATAATGAAATGACCTACATCCGTTTGATTAAAGATCACGTGCAACACACATGACTGATCTTTAATTTTGCACCTTCTTGTTACTTCCTCCGTCCCTTTTTTAGAGTCCTATATTCCATTTTGGCATGTCCCAAAATTAGTGTCCACTTTTCTAAATTGGTATACAATTTTTACATACTTTCCAAAACTACCCTTCCTTGAAATCTACACCAAGACAAAACTAAAAAAGTTTTTGTAATGATTAGGGGCAATTGTGGAAAGTAGGTGTAGATTCTTTTTGTCCCCTTAATAAATTGAGTTCCCAAAGATGGACTCAAAAAAAGGGACGGAGGGAGTACTTGTTAACGGAGGCAGTAGGTTCCGAGAGAGGGAAAGAGAGAGATCGACATGGGTCATTGATGGTTCATCACTTCATCGTGATGACTTTCAATTTATCATAGATTCATATGTAACTGTTCGTGCAAATACAGAATGGGTTAGTTTAGGCTTAGGGTTTTGGTTATTTTGGTGGGTGTAAAGAGTAAAATAAAATGTTTGAAGTGTTTAAGGTTATGGTTTTTTTGGGATAAGTGGTGGGTGTAGAGAGTAAATTGTTGTAATTTAAATTAAAATGGTGAATGTGGAGAGTAAGTGGGTGTAGAGAATAAAGTAAGTGGGTGTTAATAAAATTTCCCAAAGTTAAAACCATTGGTCGCAGTTAACATAAAGTATGGCCTCCGACATCTCTAACCTCAACTTTAACGTGTTGAGTGGAGAATCAAAGAAGCAATATAACATTTGTTAGTGTTAGAGTGTATTTGATACTCTAATTAAGTAGTGAAAATGAAAACTTTCAGTACTTAATTTTTTTCCAGTACATTTGATAACGAATCACTTAATTGAAAAAGTAACAAAAAATTTACTGAAAACTTTAAGTGAAAATTTTTATTGAAAATAATCAGTAAATGCAATCTATTTCAATACTTACTTAATAAACTGTTTTCGGTATTACAAATTCAATCACTTAAAATTTTTAATATTTAAAATTTAGCACATAATATTCAGTATATAATTTTCAATTTTATTAAAGGGACGCTTAGATAACATTGTTTTCGAATCTTCACCGAAGATGCCCTAACGGCCCGTTTGGTTCATCGATTATTTTAGGTGAATTCTAATTACCAGGAATCATAATACTGGTAATCAATTTACTAGGAATCTGAATCCTTGCAATGTGTTTAGTTCACGAGTGGAATCCTAGGTAGATTTAGAATCCAGTGTTTGGTTAGGTCAAGGAAAATGAAATAGGAATAATGTTAAATACATAAACTACCCTTGAAAGCTATCCATAATAGGAATGACATTAACTTATACCTTCCACAAATATAAGGGCTAATTTAGGTAGTATGAAATTAGAAAACCAAAATCTCAGTAATATTTGAGAATACCACCTCCAAGCTAGGATTTAGAATCCACCCTATTTTCCACCTTTGGATGGATTCTAAATCCAATGGGACCCACAATTCAATGAATAATCCATGAACCAAATAATGATAAATTTTAAGATTACGAGTAATCTTAAGGTGGAATCAAAACCCATCCTAAAAATCCATGAACCAAACGGGCCGTAAGTGTTTTTGGTGGAAGTTATTTTATTGACAACATTTAAATGTTAGAGAAAAAAATCAAACTTTGACCAGATGATCTGTTAAGTAACATGATAGATTTCGTGCAAATAGAAAATGAAATATAAAAGTAATAGTGGGAATAAATTGGTTAGTTTTTCATTCGAAAATAGACTTTATGTATAACTTCTTATTCATGTATGGCTATATTTTAAGTTGTGATTTTTTCATACGTGCTATTATTATTATTTATACATTGATCATACAATGGAACAACACCAGTTACCCCTATAAGTTCTTATGTAACTTTAAAAGTCTTTAAAAAATGTGTTTTATTAGCCTTCTATGTTAGTTGGACTCCATTAACTATTTAGTCAATAGAAAATTATCTCAGTTGATGTACATATATGTATTATTGATTGTTAGGAGAACTAATGATTGAATGGTTCATTTTTCAATAGTTATTAAATAAGAGAATTTTCACATTCGAAGATAATTATGAAAATCATTACATATTCCAAGACCGTAGTTATAACAGTCATTAAAATGTCATCTTCTCTCTTCTATAAAAGGTACACCCTATCCCTTGAAAGTGAACATTCAATCAATTACAAAAATAAGGGTGTGCATAATTGAGAGACAGAGAGAATGAGAAGCCTAGATTAAAGTTGGACAAATTACATTTTAGTCCATTAAAACTATAAAAATTATCATACGGAAAATAACTTTATATACCAAGATCTTTAATACAACACACCTTAAGAATTCACATATAAATTTACATACCGTTATTTGCCATTGAAATTGATAGAGACGGAATTGGAACCCCTTAGATTAAACTTTAATGGGCAAATTACACTTTAGTCCATTAAACTATACACCGGTTTTCAATTGGGTCCATAAATTTTTTTTTTTTTTTTTTTTTTTTTTTTGCAATTGGATCCTTTAACTTCAAAAATTCATTCAATCAGACTCAAATTCTGACACTGTTAGCTTAAACTATTAGAAATTGTCACATACGTCGCACGTAATGCTTACCTGTCACATGTTAGGTTAAGACAAACACGGGAGATTGTGAATAGTGCAAAAAATCACATTCAATCAGATCTGAAATCGTGTTCAATCAAATTCGAAAACACATTCGACTAGATCCAAAATTGCATTCAATCATATCCAAATTCACATCATTTTTTAGCCATTCATTGTCTCCCGTGTTTGTCTTAACCTAACATGTGACAGATAAGCATTACGCGCAACGTACATGACAATTTCTAATAATTTAGTCTAACAGTGTCAGAATTTGGGTCTGATTGAATGAATTATTGAAGTTCAACGACCCAATTGCAAAAAAAAAAAAAGTTTATAGACCCAATTGAAAACCGGTGTATAGTTTAATGGACTAAAGTGTAATTTGCCCATTAAAGTTTAATCTAAGGGGTTCCAATTCCGTCTCTATCAATTTCAATGAAAAATAACGGTATGTGAATTTATATGTGAATTCTTAAGGTGCGTTGTATTAAAGATCTTAGTATATAAAGTTATTTTCTGTATGATAATTTTTATCAATTAAAGTCTAACATTTGGTATGAAAGCATCTTTTCAATTAATTGCATCTTAGAGTAAAATTCATATTTTCGTTATGCATATTCTGAACGAATGGATGTATTGATCTCTTTCGGCCAAACTTGGTACTGTTCACGAGAATTGTTTTTCTTATCATGTATATTAAGGCCAAGTATTACACTGCACAAGTTTTGTCCATTATCTAACAAAGATTCAATTCAGTCTTTTAGTATGCAAATACTTTTGAATAGTTTATTATGATAATTTGTAGTGATTCTGGAATTGACTCTTGAGCAATGATCATGGGTATACAGTTGAATCTAATCAATGATTTGTTTATGTACATTTTTTGTATATATACATATTATTCATATTCGTATAATATGTACTTAATGTTATCCATGTCATATTTGAGATTAGATATTGGATTCTTACTGAAATTGAAATTCTAATTTGATTAGCAAGTATATGGTTAGCCAACTGTTTTGGTATTAGATACCAAATATTCAAATTCAGTTTACTCATCCATTCTTGAGTATTATGCAAAACTAAATGATTAAATTTTATAATTAAATTATTTTGCTAAAATAAATTTATGTTTTATTTATTTTATTTAAAATTAGAGTTATTGCTACTTTATGCCATTGAAAAGTTTTAATCACATACTAGAAAATTTAAATTTATTATTTTATTATGAAAGTGATTAAGTAAATAAATGACAATTTTAACAATTAAATAATAACTCTAATAACGTGATAGAGAAAATTCAATTACATGGAAAAAAAATTAGAAATTACTATTATTTCATTAAATTAGTAATTGAATTAGTAAATGATAACTTTACCAATAAAATAATAACTCTAGTAAAACGGCAGAGAATTTTGTTAGTTAGTTTTATTTTCATATGGTTTATTAACTTTGTAGTCGCCAAAGTGACCTAGGTTAGTGAGCCTAATGAATATAAAACTACATTAAAGATTAGTCATATAAGGGTGACATAAAAGACAATAATATTTTTAATGACAATCATAATTGGGAGATTGTGACTAGCCCAAAGAAAATTCACTTTCGACTAACTATGAACTGGATAGAGTAATGTAATTTGTGTTACTTAGTAGTGAAGAATTAGATACCCAAAGGTAACATGACTAACTATTAGGTAACATAAATTATATTAGACCTATATAGGCATAACATTTTGCACCTATAGAGTAGACATTAGATATGCTACGGTTTCGCCCAAAGGAGAAACCATACTGATATCTGATCTCGTCAAAATCAAGATATAAAAGTATGCTTTACTTTCTAAGATTTACAGTGCGGAAGTAAAAGTCGAACCCACAGAGATTGATTATTTTTGTCCTTTAATTACTAAAACCTAAATCTATTTAGTTTTAGAAAATAGAGGTTTGATTGATTGTTTATTTAACTACTATTATGAATTAAACTATAAAATTATGAAAATAAGATATTAAAATTAAAACTAAGTAAACGAGTGCAAGATTTTAGATTGTTTAAATATGAGTGAATGGAATCTAGGATTACAAATTCACTATTAACTATGCACAAGAGGTTTATACTTCTTACTTTAAGATTTATGATTTGATAGTTAGGATCTATCGTAGCTACAAGCCCGATAGTATCAACAAGAAGATATCACTAGTTTAACCTAAGCATAACTCATCTTCGGTTGGCATGAATTGTCTACCTATAACTAGGGTGTAGCACAACCCATCTTTCCTAAGCATGAATCATAAAAGATATAAACATCACAATCACCTAAGCACTATTGTATGTAAATATTCCTATCAATCATAGAAATTAATGAACATTAGGTTCAATAAACACAAGGAAGAATCTAAGATGAGAATAAATTCACAATACTATTGATTATTAACATTCAAAAATCGATTATATATTTATAATCCTCAAACATACAATTACTATCCAAAAATATAAAATTCTAAAGAAAAAAAAAAAGCAAAGAATCCCCCTTTACATAGCTAGGGTTTCATTGAAACCCTAGAATAGAAGTTTAGTTGCGCATAATCAATGAAAACATGGAGATGAAGTTGATTGTAGCCATCAGAAACCTTCAAAACTAGATCCTCTTCTTCTCTTGCCTCCAAAGTTGTATGGTATGATGGATGAATTGATGTGTAACCCTCCAATTGATTTAGAATGATCTATATATAGCTGTAGAGGGATTAAGAAAACTTTTGTAAACCTACTTCGTCTGAAACTGCTATATTTTACTTTTTGGACGTAATTAAGCAATTCCGTTCGCGTAGGAGTCTTCAGCACTTAAAAATACACAACATTGGTTTTTGTACGGGTCAAGCGAGCGCAATTCCAAAAATTCCTGCGAACGGGCCGCGCGCGCGAGGTGGGTTTTTCTGCTTGTTCTGCTCTATTTTCACACCCTTTGTAGCTTGAAACTCTTGCTTTCTTCTAAAACCTGACTGAAAATGGAAAACGAAGTAAAAGTACACAAAAACAGGATAAAAAGTTCTAACAAATGTGAATTAAGATGCATAATTAGGATTTGTTCACTCCCGAATAGTTCATCTGTTCAGAATTTATAATTCTATGTTAAAGATAGACTCAAGGCCTTAACGTGAGCATTATCCTATTTCAGTGACTATTCCCACTTCGTTGCACACTCATGCATCTAGCATTCCAACTCTTAATGGATCAAACTTTTCGGAATGGTATAAACAAGTTCAATTCACAATGGGTGTGTTAGATCTTGACATGGCACTTTTGGTTGAAAAAACCTGAGGAAGTTACTGCTGACAGTACTGCAGTACAGGTTGACACTATGAAAGCCTGGGAAAGATCAAACTGACTTAGTCTTATGTTTATGAGGATGACTGATTAAGTCAAAATCAAGTTCTTTTGTTAACCCTATTAAAAACGTAGTACGGTGGAAATAGGGTATCGAGTCCACAGGGATTGGAGTGCAACAATACTTGGTGAGCGCTTAATAACCAATTATGATGCGTAGAGCGATTAACAAACTAAGAAATAAAAATGAGTCTTTTCGACTATGAGTTTGATTCAAATGTTTTTAGATTAACTATAATGACTATTTCGAAGGTGGAAACTAACTTAGAACAAAGTTAAGTGAAAGTAAATGTTTGGGGGTTTTGTAAATGGAGAAATTGAGGTTGGGGAGCATTCCCCCACCTTGGACCAACAACACATGACTTTCACACTTGAAGCACATTCCAGAGTAGAAAATCCCATTGTGGCAAACCATCAAACATGTGGTAGTCAACCAACATGCTAGATGGATGTTCTAATGCAACACATGGGTGTATGGTTAGAGTGTAGAGATTTAATCACTTCAAATGCTTGACATTATAAGTGAGGTCTCAAAACATCAAACCATACCCCCCATGAACTCTAGATATGCTATAAAGTGTGAGAGTCCTACCGTAAAACACACATGGGTCCAATGGTGGGTTTATGATCCCCAACCTTGAAGGTTTAGCTACTCATATTCACAATGATAACAATATTAAAGAGAGGAGAAAAGGGATTATACCAACTAGATGAAAACACCATAAATGCCATAAGAAATCCAAATAAAGCTTTAATAAGAACTTCAACCATTCAATAAATATACACTCTCTTCTCTCAAACAATCAATGGAGGTGAAAAGTGGTAGATGGGGAGTAATGAGGGGGAGAGATGAGAGGGTTAGAGAGAGAGAGCTTATCCCCTAAGAGAAAACTAACTAAAAGAAAAACTAAAAAAAACATAACCTCATAGAACAATCACTCTAACTATATATATAGTCTTCACACAAGAAAGGGCAAAGATGAAATAAAAAGAAAACATCAGCAGAGGCGCGGATCGATCCGCATGTTAAGGCCGGATCGATCCGCCTTTCATCAGGGGCGTTACTGGCTTCTCGAGAAGACGCGGATCGATCCGCTCTAAATGGCCGGATCGATCCATTTAGAAGAACCTCTCGCAGAATGTCCCAACTAGAACACGGATCGATCCCTTCAAAACTTGCGGATCGATCCGCCCTTTCTGAGACTGGTAAGGAGTTCCTTTTAAACACGCGGATCGATCCCTTCAAAACTTGCGGATCGATCCGCCTCTTCTGAACTCCTTTTCTTGTTCCTTTATACTTCAAGAGTGCCAAGAGAGTTGAGTTCCACACTATCCAAACATACAAAACCTACAAAAAGAGACCTTTATTAGCTAAAAGAGAGTAACAACAAGAACAAGGATAGCACATGTAATAACCTACATTTTCTTGCATTGTCATATTTAAAATTAAATATACATTGTCTGCCTTTATTTAAATTTCAATTCTTATGTGTAAGATTTATTTCTTGACTGATCTCATAATTGAAATTACTTTTGGGGTCAAAATGCAATTTGGCAATCTCTGTGTTGAATTTCAAATCTGTATTTCCAAAACGGTGAAAATAAATTCTTTTAACTCAAACTGAATTTTTATAAAACCGGAAAATTGTTTCTTTCAATAAAATGAATTCTCTGTATTTTTGTGATGAACACCGTGTCACGAAAATACCAGTTTAGGTTTAAAACTGTCCGCGCAATGCTAAACTTCCACAGATTTTGGAAGTGACTGATTGGACAATTACTTTATTAATGTTGCTAATGATTTTCCGTAGGCCATTATGTTTGGTTATTTATACACTAATATTAGTGGAGCTATATGTGCATTAGTGTATGTTTACATCATCTTGCATATTCCTTATAAACTACCAATTAATTAGAAGTTAGTGGTTAATAATTAGATTGTTAGGCCATTATGTTTGGTTATTTATACACTAATATTAGTGGAGCTATATGTGCATTAGTGTATGTTTACATCATCTTGCATATTCCTTATAAACTACCAATTAATTAGAAGTTAGTGGTTAATAATTAGATTGTTAGGCCATTATGTTTGGTTATTTATACACTAATATTAGTGGAGCTATATGTGCATTGGTGTATGTTTACATCATCTTGCATATTCCTTATAAACTACCAATTAATTAGAAGTTAGTGGTTAATAATTAGATTGTTAGGCCATTATGCTTGGTTATTTATACACTAAATATGTGGAGCTATATGTGCATTAGTGTATGTTTACATCATCTTGCATATTCCTTATAAACTACCCATTAATTAGAAGTTAGTGGTTAATAAGTGGATTGTTAGGCCATTGTCTCCAAGTGGAAGCTTGGTTATTTATACACTCACATACTCTCTCAAACACACACATTCTACACTCCTAGCATAGAGAGCTTGAGAGAGTCACATAGAGAGATAAGAGAGTGCAGAGAGTTCATAATTTCATAATTTGAAGAGCTCAATCCTCCATAGCCAAAGCTTGAAATTGGAGATTCTTAATTCTTGTATTTCTTTCTCAACAACTTCTTCAATCTACATCACGGTGAGTATTCTAAACTCACTTGGAATGTAATCTCATATTTATTTACTGTTAGTTTAGTCTAATTTGAAGAACACCATTGTTAATTTTTGTATGAAAGCTTGAAGCTCAAAAATAGTAATTTTTCAAACTTAACTAAAATCAATTCCGTGAATTGGGAATGAAAGATCTTAGTCCCAATAAGTTGTGGTTCGAATACTACGGCTTAATTCATTCGTATCACGACGTACCGTTGATTTAAAGTTTTGTCACCTCTCGGTTTTACGTGAAATCCGAGAGCTACGATTGACATTTTTCAGCACTGACGACTTTTAGTAAAACGGCCATAACTTCCTCTAGGAAACTCGAAAACGCGCACGGTTTGAAGCGTTGGAAACTAGACTCAAAGAGCTTTCTGTTGATATGTAATTCATGTATACAAATTTTAACTCATTTTTGATGGCATTACTTCAAAGTAGACCCACTTGTGTTTCTAATAGCGATAAAAGCATGTTAAAGCATTCTTTGATGAATTCACCGGTTGTTTAATATAAGATTTGATTTCTTCTCGTATATCCATGGTTATCGTTCCCAGTACTTTATATTTCTGTAGTAAGTCACATATCATTCATGTGGAGTCAGTGCATGGTGAGTGTTGGTAGTATGGAAAAGAGTAATGGTAGTGTGGAAAGAGTATGAGTTTGAGTTGTGGTCGTAGTTGTGGTTGTGGTCGTGGTTGTGGTTGTGGTTGTGGTTGTGGTTGTGGTTGTGGTTGTGGTTGAGATTGTGGAAGAGGGTATCTTTGAAATGCGAAGGTGGCAAATATGGACACTCCCTGACGCCCATGGAAGCGTTAAAGTGTGTGACGCCGAACTTGGACACTCACTGGCACCCATGGAAGTGCTAAAGTGTGGCCTACGGACACTCCCTGATACTCGAGTCTGGATACTGTGTGAGGGGTTGCCCCGGTATTTGCATGGCGGTTAGGGTATTCAAAGTGTGAGGCAATGGACACTCCCTGGTACCCCGGACCAAAGTGTGAGGCAAACTGGACACTCCCTGGCGCCCCGTTGCTAAAGTGTGGCTATCTTAGTGTTTCAAAGATACTAGGAGTAGGATAGTGGGTTGTGGGGTTTTGTCGAGAGAAAAGAGTCGGTTAGATGAGATGGTGCATCGTTCTCATACACGGTCACATATGTGTGAATTTATCTTTTAAATAATGTTGTGGTTGTTTTCTAAACGAGCTCTTTATCTTAAATATAAACTTGTGGTTTTTAAATGGAAATGGGAAAAAGGTAAATGAGTATGTTTTACATTCAAAGGTATGTTTTTAATACTCACCAGCTTCTTGAAGCTGACGGCGTTGATGCGTCCTGGACATTCGTGTTCAGGCTTTGCAGGTTATAATCAGGATGAACCTTATGACTACGCTAATTGAGAACAACTGCTGGAAAGAGAATTTACTTTTATATGCTTTAAGTTTATGTGCTTTAAGTTATGAATTAGTTTTGTAATAAGGATGACTGTAATAGACTTTAAGTTATTGTTTTTTTTTTCAAGGCGGTCTGTGCCTTAGTTGACCCCGTACCATAGGATGTAATAAGTTAGAAAAAAAAATTGTATAAGCCCTGATTGCTCTACTCTGATTAATGGTTTTATGTTGTTCGACGTTTGGGACGGAATCGATCCTTCAAACTGTCGCGACCTACGGGTCCATAAAGGAAATTAAACGCTTTCCATATTTATGCTACGTCGGGGCGTGACAGGATTTAGTGGTATCAAAGCCAGGTTTTCTAGATTGACCAGGCTCAGTTATTCACGCCACAGATTAGTGACACAGGTTACCTTTAAGTTTTACTAAGCTATACAACCAAGTTTCTCTAAGAATAGTCTGATTTACCAAGCTCATATTTACCGAACAACCAAGTCCCAGTTTTAGTTTAGTACGGATTATCCTTAGTTCAGAAACTAAATTCTAGGTTGGTTTCGTCATAGAGATGATTACACGATTGTCTTGTCACATCGACAAGAATGATAGCAGTCGCCATATATCTTCAGACGTATCCATTTAGAATTTGCCAAGATGGCCATAATTTATGATGCCCCTACAGACAGATAGTAGCCGAGTTTCTAAGGAGTTAAAGCATACCATAGCCCTCATTAATAGCTTAGGCACTGACCAACTTCCTGAGTCAAATTTCGGAACAGTCAGCATGGCCCACAGCCCAGAGTCTGGAGAATAAGAATAAGAATACGACCTCTTTGCTATTAGACAACCCTAATTCAAATACGTGTTTAGATTTTATTGTATGCTTATGTTATAATACGAGTATGTGATATAGTGATATATACTCCTTTGAAAATTGTCGTCATAGTACTGTTGCATGCATGTTTCTCATTCTACTATCACTATCATGCATAGAATGGCTAGGAGACCAAGGAGAAACAGGAATTTGATTGAGGGAGCACCTGAGGCTGCCGATCCCACGGGAATATTTGAAGCTTTCATCAGACGTCTCGAAAGGGTTAGTAATGCGAATGAAAACCAACGAGACCGCCAGACTGGAGATAAGCTGCTGGAGAGATTCCGTGCGCTCAGACCTGAGCAGTTTGCGGGTACCACGGAACCCTGGAAAGCGGAACAGTGGTTAAGACAGATGGACCGCATGTTCGAAGCTGTCCAATGCAACGAGATGGACAAAAGGAGATTGGCTACATTTCAATTGACCGACGCCGCTGCAGATTGGTGGGACTCGGTCATAGCCACTATCGGGAACACAGCTGCTATGGGGATGACGTGGACTGCGTTCAAAGGGAGATTCCTGGAGAAGTACTTCCCGGCTACGGAGAGGCACAGAAGAGAGAAGGAATTCATGGATCTGACGCAAGGAACCAAGTCGGTGCAAGAGTATACCACACAGTTCGAGAGGCTGTCACGGTTTGCCCCTCACAGATTCGTCGCCTGACTCTCGGCCACCTAGACAAGTCGTTTGAAGGACTAGTCGGCCTGGCTACCGATCTGGAAGAAGATGCTCGAGTAAACCGTAAACAATTTGAATTCCGACCGCCTCAGAGGGGTAATTTTGGGAATAGACCACCAATGAATCGTACCCAAGGGCAGAAGAGGAATTTCGATGGGAGCAAGAAGGCACAAGCTATTACCTATCCGACTCAACCCCGAGTAGGAGAAGGAAGTAGTGGTGTAAAGTGCTTCGACTGTGGCAACCCTGGACATTTGGCTCGAGACTGCAAGGCACCAAGGCGTGCTGCTCAGCCAGGAATAGTCTGCTACAACTGTGGTGAACCAGGTCACATCAGCAAGTTCTGCACTGCTCCTAAGCAAGTGACTTATGGACAACATGGTCAGACCCGCTTGAATGTTGTTATTCCTGATGCCGCTGGATATGATGGAACTGTATATGAAGAAGGAGATCATGGAGAAGCTCAACCTGATCAGCAAGCAGTGGAAGGTACATTGACTCTATTTAACTCCCATGTTAAAGTATTATTTGATACGGGTGCTGCTCTATCATTCATATCTGTTAATACAATTCGGAGATTGGGTATCTTACCTCATCGCTTAGAAAAAGCTTTGAAGGCTACATCACCATTAGAAGCTGCGGTCAGATTAGGACACGTGTGCAAGGATTGTCCTCTACGGATAGGAGACCGTGAAATCCCTGCAAGGTTGATTGTCCTATCGATGAAGGAGTTTGACATAATCCTAGGAATGGATTGGCTCTCTCAGAATCAAGTGAAGTTGGATTGTGCGAGGAAGAGAATTACATTCCCCGACAATGAGAATCAACCCTTTGATTTTCAATGTAACCCTTCGGGAGATATGTTCCTCACAAGATGTTTAGCCAACATCGAAGTCGTCAGTACAGAGGTGACAGCTTCATCTATACCTGTAGTCAAGGACTTCGAAGAAGTATTTCAAGACATTTCTGGATTACCGCCCGAGAGAAGTATAGAGTTCTGTATTGAGCTTATACCGGGTACCGTACCGATTACCAAGGTTCCCTACAGAATGGCCCCCACAGAACTATTAGAATTAAAGGGACAAGTACAAGAGCTCGAGAACCTAGGTTTTGTACGTCCAAGTACATCGCCTTGGGGAGCACCGGTGTTATTTGTGAAGAAGAAGGACGGGACGCTCAGGCTGTGTATCGACTACAGAGAATTGAATCGAGTGACGATCAAGAACAAGTATCCCTTGCCTCGGATCGACGATTTATTTGATCAACTACAAGGAGCTACGATATTTTCCAAGATAGACCTTAGGTCGGGATATCATCAGTTGAGGGTACGGAAAGAAGACATACCTAAGACTGCTTTCAGAACCCGATATGGTCATTATGAATTTCTGGTGATGCCGTTTGGAATGACGAACGCCCCGGCAGTGTTTATGGATCTGATGAACAGAGTGTTCAAGCCTTATTTAGATCAGTTTGTCATCGTCTTTATTGATGATATTTTGATCTATTCTAAGTCAGGAGAAGAACACGAGCAACATCTACGGATTACGATGCAGACGCTTAAGGACCACCACTTGTATGCCAAGTTCAGTAAGTGTGAGTTCTGGTTGCAAGAAGTGAAATTTTTGGGACACAAGGTGTCATCTCAAGGAATTTCTGTGGATTCGTCCAAGACCGATGCTGTATCCAACTGGGTTAGGCCAAGCAACCCTACAGAAGTTCGGAGTTTTCTTGGACTCGCAGGCTATTACAGGAGATTTGTTGAGGGATTCTCTAAAATAGCTGCACCATTGACTGGATTGACGAAGAAGAATTTGAAGTTCGAGTGGACAGAGAAGCATGAGCGAGCCTTTCTAGAGTTGAAAGAGAGACTCACTACCGCACCAGTACTAGCAATACCCAAGCCTGATGAGAAGTTCACTATCTTTAGTGACGCATCATATCAAGGACTAGGGTGTGTACTTATGCAAGATGGTAGAGTTATCGCCTATGGATCCAGGCAGCTGAAGCCGAATGAGTTGAAATATCCCATTCATGATTTGGAGTTGGCGGCAGTGGTATTCGCACTCAAGATTTGGAGACATTATCTCTATGGTGAAAAGTTTGATTTGTTCTCCGATCACAAGAGTCTGAAATATTTGTTCACACAGAAAGAGTTGAACATGAGGCAACGCAGATGGATGGAGTTGATCAAAGATTACGACTTCACGTTGGAATACCACCCTGGTAAAGCTAATGTGGTCGCTGATGCTTTGAGTCGGCAGACTCGGGAGACGATCGCCTCCTTAATGGTTAGAGAATGGCGAGCATTGGAGACGTTGGCGGAGTTCGATGTACAGAGTGCTGAAAGAGGAGAATGACAACTTTTCGGATGTCTTATCCTACAGCCTGTTCTCATTGACCGCATTATTGGAGCTCAGAAAGAAGATGAAAAATTTCAGACATGGTTCAAGAAGATGTCAGAGAAGGACCCGACAGAATGGAAGGTAGGAATCGATGGAGGGTATCGTTGCAGGAATAGATTATGTGTGCCGAATGTTGAAGAGCTTAGAAAGGATATCCTGGAAGAAGCACATAAGTCAAGATATACAGTTCACCCAGGAGGAACGAAGATGTATAAAGATTTAAAGAGAAATTTCTGGTGGGAAGGTATGAAGAAAGACATGGCCAGATTTGTATCAAAGTGTTTGACATGTCAGCAAGTCAAGGCCGAACATCAGAGACCCTCAGGATTGTTGCAACCGCTCCCTATTCCTGGTTGGAAGTGGGAGCACATTACGATGGATTTTGTAGTAGGACTGCCTCGATCACAGCAGAATCATGACGCTATTTGGGTAATTGTGGATCGATTGACGAAGTCGGCTCATTTTATCACTTACAGTATGACATACCCGGTGGAAAAGATGAGCCGGATATACATACAACAAGTGGTGCGACTTCACGGTGCACCTGTGTCGATTGTGTCAGATCGTGACGCGCGTTTTACTTCTGGATTTTGGGAAAGTCTGCAAGGAGCTATGGGAACTTCGCTCAAGATGAGTACTGCTTTTCACCCTCAGACAGATGGGCAAACTGAGCGTGTTAATCAGATCATGGAAGACATGCTCAGGGCTTGTGTGATCGACTTTGAAGAATCTTGGGAGACACACTTGCCGTTGTTTGAATTTGCTTATAACAATAGTTATCACGCGAGTATCGGTATGGCTCCGTTCGAAGCACTGTACGGACGACCGTGTCGTTCTCCATTGTGTTGGGCAGAAGTTGGTGACACGGAATTGTTGGGACCAGATTTGGTTAGGGAACCCAACGAGAAGGTTTCCTTGGTCAAGGAAAGAATGAGAACCGCTCAGAGCAGGTATAAGAGTTATGCTGATCAACGCCGAAAAGATCTGGAGTTTAGTGTTGGAGATCACGTACTCCTTAAGGTTTCACCGACCCGAGGAGTGGTACGTTTTGGTCTCAAAAGAGGGAAACTAGCTCCGAGATTCATCGGACCATTCGAGATTTTGGAACGTGTCGGGAAAGTGGCCTATCAACTGGCGCTACCACCAAAGATGTCTGGGGTACACAATGTATTCCATGTGAGTATGCTAAGAAAGTACATACGAGACCCCTCGCACGTGGTTAATTATGACGATATTGAGACGAGTCATAACGTTTCTTACAAGGAGAGACCTGTGAAGATTCTAGATCAGAGTATCAAGAAGTTGAGAAATAAGGAAATTCCGTTAGTGAAGATTCAGTGGAATCACCGTGACGAGAATGAAGCCTCGTGGGAAGTTGAAGCTGATATGAGGAAGAAGTACCCGGAGTTGTTTCATGACTAGTTAGTCTTGATTTCGGGGACGAAATCCTGTTTAAGGGAGGAAGGGTGTAATAACCTGCATTTTCTTGCATTGTCATATTTAAAGTTAAATATACATTGTCTGCCTTTATTTAAATTTCAATTCTTATGTGTAAGATTTATTTCTTGACTGATCTCATAATTGAAATTACTTTTGGGGTCAAAATGCAATTTGGCAATATCTGTGTTGAATTTCAAATCTGTATTTCCAAAACGGTGAAAATAAATTCTTTTAACTCAAACTGAATTTTTATAAAACCGGAAAATTGTTTCTTTCAATAAAATGAATTCTCTGTATTTTTGTGATGAACACCGTGTCACGAAAATACCAGTTTAGGTTTAAAACTGTCCGCGCAATGCTAAACTTCCACAGATTTTGGAAGTGACTGATTGGACAATTACTTTATTAATGTTGCTAATGATTTTCCTTAGGCCATTATGTTTGGTTATTTATACACTAATATTAGTGGAGCTATATGTGCATTAGTGTATGTTTACATCATCTTGCATATTCCTTATAAACTACCAATTAATTAGAAGTTAGTGGTTAATAATTAGATTGTTAGGCCATTATGTTTGGTTATTTATACACTAATATTAGTGGAGCTATATGTGCATTAGTGTATGTTTACATCATCTTGCATATTCCTTATAAACTACCAATTAATTAGAAGTTAGTGGTTAATAATTAGATTGTTAGGCCATTATGTTTGGTTATTTATACACTAATATTAGTGGAGCTATATGTGCATTGGTGTATGTTTACATCATCTTGCATATTCCTTATAAACTACCAATTAATTAGAAGTTAGTGGTTAATAATTAGATTGTTAGGCCATTATGCTTGGTTATTTATACACTAAATATGTGGAGCTATATGTGCATTAGTGTATGTTTACATCATCTTGCATATTCCTTATAAACTACCCATTAATTAGAAGTTAGTGGTTAATAAGTGGATTGTTAGGCCATTGTCTCCAAGTGGAAGCTTGGTTATTTATACACTCACATACTCTCTCAAACACACACATTCTACACTCCTAGCATAGAGAGCTTGAGAGAGTCACATAGAGAGATAAGAGAGTACAGAGAGTTCATAATTTCATAATTTGAAGAGCTCAATCCTCCATAGCCAAAGCTTGAAATTAGAGATTCTTAATTCTTGTATTTCTTTCTCAACAACTTCTTCAATCTATATCACGGTGAGTATTCTAAACTCACTTGGAATGTAATCTCATATTTATTTACTGTTAGTTTAGTCTAATTTGAAGAACACCATTGTTAATTTTTGTATGAAAGCTTGAAGCTCAAAAATAGTAATTTTTCAAACTTAACTAAAATCAATTCCGTGAATTGGGAATGAAAGATCTTAGTCCCAATAAGTTGTGGTTCGAATACTACGGCTTAATTCATTCGTATCACGACGTACCGTTGATTTAAAGTTTTGTCACCTCTCGGTTTTACGTGAAATCCGAGAGCTACGATTGACATTTTTCAGCACTGACGACTTTTAGTAAAACGGCCATAACTTCCTCTAGGAAACTCGAAAACGCGCACGGTTTGAAGCGTTGGAAACTAGACTCAAAGAGCTTTCTGTTGATATGTAATTCATGTATACAAATTTTAACTCATTTTTGATGGCATTACTTCAAAGTAAACCCACTTGTGTTTCTAATAGCGATAAAAGCATGTTAAAGCATTCTTTGATGAATTCACCGGTTGTTTAATATAAGATTTGATTTCTTCTCGTATATCCATGGTTATCGTTCCCAGTACTTTATATTTCTGTAGTAAGTCACATATCATTCATGTGGAGTCAGTGCATGGTGAGTGTTGGTAGTATGGAAAAGAGTAATGGTAGTGTGGAAAGAGTATGAGTTTGAGTTGTGGTCGTAGTTGTGGTTGTGGTTGTGGTTGTGGTTGTGGTTGTGGTTGTGGTTGTGGTTGAGATTGTGGAAGAGGGTATCTTTGAAATGCGAAGGTGGCAAATATGGACACTCCCTGACGCCCATGGAAGCGTTAAAGTGTGTGACGCCGAACTTGGACACTCACTGGCACCCATGGAAGTGCTAAAGTGTGGCCTACGGACCCTCCCTGATACTCGAGTCTGGATACTGTGTGAGGGGTTGCCCCGATATTTGCATGGCGGTTAGGGTATTCAAAGTGTGAGGCAATGGACACTCCCTGGTACCCCGGACCAAAGTGTGAGGCAAACTGGACACTCCCTGGCGCCCCGTTGCTAAAGTGTGGCTATCTTAGTGTTTCAAAGATACCAGGAGTAGGATTGTGGGTTGTGGGGTTTTGTCGAGAGAAAAGAGTCGGTTAGATGAGATGGTGCATCGTTCTCATACACGGTCACATATGTGTGAATTTATCTTTTAAATAATGTTGTGGTTGTTTTCTAAACGAGCTCTTTATCTTAAATATAAACTTGTGGTTTTTAAATGGAAATGGGAAAAAGGTAAATGAGTATGTTTTACATTCAAAGGTATGTTTTTAATACTCACCAGCTTCTTGAAGCTGACGGCGTTGATGCGTCCTGGACATTCGTGTTCAGGCTTTGCAGGTTATAATCAGGATGAACCTTATGACTACGCTAATTGAGAACAACTGCTGGAAAGAGAATTTACTTTTATATGCTTTAAGTTTATGTGCTTTAAGTTATGAATTAGTTTTGTAATAAGGATGACTGTAATAGACTTTAAGTTATTGTTTTTTTTTTCAAGGCGGTCTGTGCCTTAGTTGACCCCGTACCATAGGATGTAATAAGTTAGAAAAAAAAAATTGTATAAGCCCTGATTGCTCTACTCTGATTAATGGTTTTATGTTGTTCGACGTTTGGGACGGAATCGATCCTTCAAACTGTCGCGACCTACGGGTCCATAAAGGAAATTAAACGCTTTCCATATTTATGCTACGTCGGGGCGTGACAGCACAATTTATCCATTAAATCTCCGATTTGGGTACTAATTTGTGTCCAATACAGATAAAATTATGAAGTTCAAAATGCAGTATTAGACACGAATCACACACCCCCAACTAGCATGTTACTAGTCTCTTAGCAACAAAGCTAACTACCAAGAGATCTTAGAACAACCTTGCACGACAATTTATTTAATAAAGAAGGATAGACCGTTTTCGTGGGGAACACGATTGCATTGAGCATATGCAACAAGCCGTTAAACCTCTAGGTTACCCGTAGAGGCGGAGTGTTGTCTCCGGAGGGTTCTCAGAATGCTACCCACTAACATTTTGTTTCCTCATGATAGATGATCACACTCTAATGCCGACACTCAACATAAGTCCAAGAGTTTTCAAAAAGATTTTAGTACATGACACGCAAATCCAACCAGTTATCAAACTATCAAGATCAAGTGATAAATTCCATTAAGCTCTTTCTTGGATGTGCGTGTGGTGTGACGTGCATAACTACAATTATCAAGATGAAGGCTATGCTTTCATAATCCGAATTTCGTTCAAAACGTGCTTCAACTCAATTCTCACCGGTATTACACTCTAAAAATGAAACACTCGAAATGGGTAATACTCTCGGGGCATGCGGGTAAAAGAGTAATGGTAATAGGAATCAAAACCACGCACATGCCAATGATGAAAAACGTAAGTGTGAAAAACGAGTAAAATTAATCTCATGAACGATACCATTCATTAGCAAGTGTGGAACAACTCGAGCTACTTATTATGAACGTCTCAAGTGTAGAGAAATCACGATTCAATCTCTTTTTCAACCTTACAAACGCGATCACATGCGAAGGTATCCCAAAAAATGTAATTCAAACGCGAAAATGGAGGGTGTTCGGTTAAGTGAAAGATGGGTATATGTAGATGCGGCTAGAGGTGGTCAAGCTAAGGCCCTAAGGTCAATTCTTCGGGTAATGCGATTCTTTATTCTCCACAACAAAAACAAGTAGCCACGAGTTTCATTCCACAAAAGTGATTTCTCTAATGAATGATCAAACAAGAAGATGAGATTATCTACGACTCTGTAAGTTTCTCAGAAATAGAGGATTGATATATTGCATCACTCAACAATGGGAGAAAAGGATTGAAAGCTCACAAAGGTGTCGTCTCCACATATGTTTCAAACAATTTCCGGATAACAATTACATTAACCACCCTCCCAACACTAGTAACCATGCAACGTGCTTGATAATCTAATATTTTAACTTCGTGCAATTTGCTATAATCAAGATAGTTATGGAGCAAATAGGATTACAAAGTGTCACATACTAACATTAGAAGAAACTTCTCAAGATACGCGTCATTGCTTGGCATTAGAGCGGGGTAACAATGCTAAAGTCATTGGAAACATATTTTTTTTTTCTAAAGAAAATTAAAATGGAACTAAAACTGCCATGAGAGAAGCTAGCAAGCTCTCACACCCCCCAACTAGGACTGAACATTATCCTCAATGAAACAAGAAAGTGCAAAGGGAAGAACAATATTACCGGAGGCAAGCAAGGGGAGCGGCCGATAATAAACTGTGCCTGCAAGGTTAGAATCCGCAAAGAAAGAGAAAGAAAGAGAAAAGAAAAATTGGGACATGGCATACAAGTTAATGAAATAAGCATAAGCCAATCCAAATATCCAAAATCATCTAAGCATCCATATGTAGTTAACAGAATCCATGAACAGAAAATGACGCGATCATCCATACCCACAAGTACTATTCCAACCAAAAACAAAAGAAGCATACTAACACCCTAGAAAGATAAAAACAATAACCACAAAAGAGAACTGACAACTCCTCCCAACTACTCGTCGCCATCTCCGTCGCCATCTCCGTCGCCACCATCATAAGGGTCCAAACCACCAGCGCCACCATACGCACCAGAACCACTAGCACCGCCATAATAACCTGGACCACCAGCATGAGGGTCCGATCCTCCAGTGCCGCCAAACGAGCTCGGACCGCCTGCATGACCATACGGGTCACAGAAATAATCAGGGACATCGGCTCTGGGGTACTACATCTGGAACGAATCGGTCTGGAAGCGAATCAACATGCTCATGTCTCGTCGATAGCTCATACCGAATGCATCAACCTCCGCCCGTAAGCCACGCACATCAGTCCGTATCCCTGCAATCTCCATGCCTTGTTGCCTCTGCTCGGTATTAAGATTCTCGATTCGACGGTTCAACTCGGTAATATCCTCTGCAGACCCCTCCGCCGCCACCTCAGCCCGTGCCCCAGACGGTCCCGCCTCCACTCTAGCTCTCTTGGACGCTGATCTTACCTGTGCGTCGCTACGAGCGATCGTCGACCCATCGATTGGGGTTGGCGCGGGCTTGAGAACATCGGATGCTAGGGCTTCGCACCCATGTGAGGTGCAAAGCCGGGTGACGAGGGTAGGAAACGGGAGACTAGCAGTGGCAGCGATGTCGTTGGACGCCGCTATCATGAGGGAAATCATAATGCTCGCGAGGTCGACTCGGGCGGTGGGGTCGGTAATAGCGTACAGGAGGGTACCATGATCCCCCATGACAGTCTTGTGGCGAGTGGGCCACACCGCCGCAGTGACAATGATATTATAGCACCGGTACAGCTTGGTGAAGGTAGAGGGGGTAATCTGATCCCCGATCCACTCTGTTTGTCGGCCTGTGAAACGGGTAGCAAAGGTATCATAGTAAGGCCGCTGCTCCAAATCATCCAGGTAAGGTTCGGGGTTCTCCTTGTGAGGAACTCCCATGAAAACGGCTAAAGTAGCCGGAGAGACCGGGATGCGGACACCCCGGACATAAGCCTTAAATGTGCGAGCGCCGGTGGTGACCAAGCTGGCGAAGAAAATCCTAACCCAAGTCTCGTTGTATCCCCCCGAATGCTCCAACTGGGGGAGCCAGCGACGGTCCCTAAAGATCTGGACCACGTCGGTCGGGAAATCAAAAATAGCGATGGGCCGCTCAGGGAGAATAGATTTTTTAGATTTGAAGTAATTAATGAACCACTGTTTTTCGGTTTTGGACCGGAAGCGATCGTGGCCACGGGCCGGAGAGCACTCGATTCTGTCATACTTAAGTGGATTCACCATTGTGCCTGCGTTGCTCGGATTTGACATTGTGAAAAGCTGTCGATTTTCACTTAAAGGCTACTCCTTCAAAGACACTCAACAAGAAAGCAACGAAGAATAAAAGCAAAAGCACTATAATTAGAAACTAAGCGACCTAAGGTTGTTACCAATGCCAATCCCCGGCAACGGCACCATTTTGATTAAGTCAAAATCAAGTTCTTTTGTTAACCCTATTAAAAACGTAGTACGGTGGAAATAGGGTGTCGAGTCCACAGGGATTGGAGTGCAACAATACTTGGTGAGCGCTTAATAACCAATTATGATGCGTACAGCGATTAACAAACTAAGAAATAAAAATGAGTCTTTTCGACTATGAGTTTGATTCAAATGTTTTTAGATTAACTATAATGACTATTTCGAAGGTGGAAACTAACTTAGAACAAAGTTAAGTGAAAGTAAATGTTTGGGGGTTTTGTAAATGGAGAAATTGAGGTTGGGGAGCATTCCTCCACCTTGGACCAACAACACATGACTTTTACACTTGAAGCACATTCCAGAGTAGAAAATCCCATTATGGCAAACCATCAAACATGTGGTAGTCAACCAACATGCTAGATGGATGTTCTAATGCAACACATGGGTGTATGGTTAGAGTGTAGAGATTTAATCACTTCAAATGCTTGACATTATAAGTGAGGTCTCAAAACATCAAACCATACCCCCATGAACTCTAGATATGCTACAAAGTGTGAGAGTCCTACCGTAAAACACATATGGGTCCAATGGTGGGTTTATGATCCCCAACCTTGAAGGTTTAGCTACTCATATTCACAATGATAACAATATTAAAGAGAGGAGAAAAGGGATTATACCAACTAGATGAAAACACCATAAATGCCATAAGAAATCCAAATAAAGCTTTAATAAGAACTTCAACCATTCAATAAATATACATTCTCTTCTCTCAAACAATCAATGGAGGTGAAAAGTGGTAGATGGGGAGTAATGAGGGGGAGAGATGAGAGGGTTAGAGAGAGAGAGAGCTTATCCCCTAAGAGAAAACTAACTAAAAGAAAAACTAAAAAAAACATAACCTCATAGAACAATCACTCTAACTATATATATAGTCTTCACATAAGAAAGGGCAAAGATGAAATAAAAAGAAAACATCAGCAGAGGCGCGGATCGATCCGCATGTTAAGGCTGGATCGATCCGCCTTTCATCAGGGGCGTTACTGGCTTCTCGAGAAGACGCGGATCGATCCGCTCTAAATGGCCGGATCGATCCATTTAGAAGAACCTCTCGCAGAATGTCCCAACTAGAACGCGGATCGATCCCTTCAAAACTTGCGGATCGATCCGCCTTTTCTGAGACTGGTAAGGAGTTCCTTTTAAACACGCGGATCGATCCCTTCAAAACTTGCGGATCGATCCGCCTCTTCTGAACTCCTTTTCTTGTTCCTTTATACTTCAAGAGTGCCAAGAGAGTTGAGTTCCACACTATCCAAACATACAAAACCTACAAAAAGAGACCTTTATTAGCTAAAAGAGAGTAACAACAAGAACAAAGGATAGCACAATTTATCCATTAAATCTCCGATTTGGGTACTAATTTGTGTCCAATACAAATTAAATTATGAAGTTCAAAATGCAGTATTAGACACGAATCAATGACGATGGCTAATAATATCAAGACTTTCCTCCCTTAAACTAATAGCGCATTGGAACTCTTGACTGATGTCAACGAACTTTTTAAATCAGCAGATAAGTCACTAGCAGGCACGCTTATGGCATAATTAACTACTGTTAAATATGATGGTAATAGAGGAGTTCAGGAACATATCCTCTATATGACTGGCAAAGCTTCAAAACTTCGAGCACTATGAATGCAAGTGGATGAAACCTTCTTGGTACAGTTTATTCTCAACTCACTCCCTCCTCAGTTTGGCCCATTCAAAATTCACTATAATACTCATAAAGATAAGTGGAATTTAAATGAGCTGACTAGTATGTGTGTTCAAGAGGAAGTGAGATTAAGGCAAGAAGGACCCCACTCTGTGCTGGTTGTGACTCAAGAAGCTAAAAGGAAAGTTTATGAAATGAAAGAGAATTCCACCAAAGAAAGGAGATGGACCTGGGGAAAGTAACCAGGGCCATGGAAGTAAGTTCACTGTCAAATGTTACTTTTATGGCAACAAATGACATATAAAGAAGGACTGCAGCAAGCGTAAAGCTTGGTTCAAAATGAGAGGTATCAATCTTTCTTTTATATGCTAAGAATCAAATATTGCTGAAGTTCCTTCTAATACTTGATGGATTTACTCTGGGACCTCAACTCATATTACAAATTCAATGCAGGGATTCCTTACAACCCGAAACCTAAAGAAAAGTGAACGATTTATCTATATGGGGAACCGTCTCAAAGTGGAAGTGGTAGCTATTGGAACCTACAGCCTACTCATGGAGACAGGTCATCAGATGGATCTTATGGACACCTTTTATGTACCTTTGATTTATAGAAATTTAGTTTCTTTATCTGTAACACCCATACCCGGAGAACGGGTAAATTATTATTTTTATATGCATTAATTAATATAATTAGTGTATAAAATGGATTAAGGGGAGGCTTGGACTCGCCCATGTAAAAAGTGTTCAGAGAGGGACACTAGTTGGAAAAGTCCCCAGTGAGATGGGACAGGTATTGAAATGGAACCCAGCGAAGGGTAAAGTGGTAATTTGCATTTTAAAAGATAAAATGCATTTTTACGTGATTACATGAATATTTGTTTAAATGCTTTCATATTATATGATAATACATGTACTAGCAATGAGTATTAGTTTGGATACCCAAATAATGGTATAATTGAAAAAAAGTTCAAAATTAATAGGTGCGTTAGCAATTTTACAAAATATGTGGGACCCACGTTAGGATCCATACGGAACTTAGACAAACACTTATTAGATAATTGGGTAGTTAATGGAATGTGTGGGGGATTTCATAATAAAAACTTAAGAAATTCCAGGGATGTAAATGGGAAAAGGTAAAATATTGCCAACACACTTTGCATGTGTGTATATGTGTCATAAGAGAGTTAATCTCTCATTTCTATAGAAAATTAAACAAAAGAAAAGAGAGCCTGGGATAGAAAGACGAGTTTGAGACGCCGACGTCGAAATCTCACTATTCCGTCGTCGTCGTCGTCGTTCGTCGGATTCGTGAACCGAAGCCGTTTTCGGACTCGTGGAGGTGAGACGAACGTTTCTATACCTTTAATTTACATTTTAATTGTCAGATTTTGGTAGCTCATACTTAACGGTGAGACGTCGTCTACCGAATTCTTGTAGGATTCATTTTGGAGTAGAAATTGAGCTTTAATTGGTGAAATTCAGCACATCTCTAGCTTGAATTTGGGTAAAATCTGAGAATAAGGTGAGTTTTCTATACAAACCAAATGATTGTGTCTAATGGGTTCAAGGTTTTGATGATGTTAGGAATAACTACTCATGCTAGATGCTATTTTGTGTGTTAATATGTGAATTATATGTCAATTTCATGAAGATTATATGTTGATACAAGTATATGTGTTTAAATGTCTATGTGGTAGCCAATGAGCACCGGGAAAATGGTTCATTTTTGGGAGTAATAAGGCTGGTGTAGAGGAAGAATCTGATAAAAACGAAAGTTCAAGGAATTGAAGTGACCACGGGACCAAGGGAGGTCTTCGGGTTTGAATGAACCATATAACCGATGACTCGGTGATTACGGTTGTGTTTTGTGTGTTAATTATAGCATTGCACATTTTAAACATATAATCATGTTTAGATTACTCACTAAGTGTAATGCTTAAGAAAACCGTTTTCCTATTTCTGTTGTGGTACATAACAACCACCGCAGGTTCGGAGCCGTATTCGGAGAGAAAATGACATGCGTTGGGAGAGAGATGGGAGAGATGGGGGAGATTTGTGCCTCATGCTTGTGAACTTCTTTTGAATTTGTAAAATGATGTAAATTATGGTTTCTTTTATGTTAATGTTCATATTTGGGTTGTAGAAAAAGAGTTTGAATCCTAAACTTGTATTGTGATAGTTAGAAGTGAATTTGGGAGCTAATGTGTAAATTCTCCTATTTTGTTCAAGAATGGTGCGAGTTAGTAGTTGAGACCATCCCGGCAAGTTCGGATGTATCGCTAGTATCTTAAACATGTTTCCTTAGTGTTCACAATGCTAGTTATAACCTTGAGTTAATTCCCAACAAGTTTCATGAACTTTGGATAAGAATTGAGTTTTAAGGGTTTAAAGTTTGTTTTGGTTTAAATGGAATGAGTTCATGGTGGATATGATCAAATGATGAATGTGATTGTGTGATTCATGCTTAACTTGAGATTAAAAATGTTTGGGAGTGTGTTGGAAATGTTTTCCCAAAGTTTTATAATGTTTCCATGTGATTTGGTTGTGTTTTGGTAAATTTGGAACTTGTTTGACAGCAAAATTTAGCAGCAGAACATGTTCTGCAGGTAGCGGATCGATCCGGGTTTGTGAAGGGATCGATCCGGCCTTTTCGAGGAGCATTCTGCTAGTGGATACAAGAAATGGATCGATCCGGGTTTTATGAAAGGATCGATTCGCTTGTATTTTTCACAGCACGTCCGCTTTTACGGAAATGTGCATAACTCTTTCTAAAAAATTCGGATTCGCGCGCCGTTTATTGCGTTGGAACTAGGACTCAAAGATCATTTCAACTCAGGCCGGGATATACCGCTTCTGCCGACACTATTGTCTCAGGTATGGTTCCCATTTGCTTACAACTAGCAAATGCACTTATAGATTCGGGATCCACACACTCATTCGTGTCACACCACTTTGCTAAACGTCTAGATAAACCATTAGAGTTCTTAAACTGTGATTTATCTGTCGCGATACCGTTGGGGGCTCCATTGGTTAGTTCGGGTGTGTTTAGAAAATGTGAGATTAATGTGAATGGTAAAGAGTTAACCGTTGATTTGGTACCGTTAGTTATTCAGCACTTCGATGTTATATTAGGTATGGATTGGTTAGCGGCTAATCATGCTAATATTGATTGTAACACTAAAGGAGTAGCATTCCGTATTCCGAATCAAGATGAGTTTTATTTTCAAGGTAAGGGTGTTGTATCATCGTCGTATACCGTGTCAGCTATTAAAGCTTGTCGTTTATTAAAGAAGGGTTGTCGGGGGTTTCTGTGTAGTATTCTTGATACTAAAGGTTCCGATTTAAAACTTAAGGATATTCTGGTAGTTAAAGAATTTTTGGATGTATTTCCAGAGGAGTTAACTAGTGTATTGGTTGATCGAGAGATTGAATTTGGTATTGATGTTATGCTGGAAACCCAACCAATTTCACGAGCACCGTATCGAATGGCACCAATTGAGTTAAAGGAGTTAAAGATTCAATTGCAAGAATTGCTAGACAAGGGTTTTATTTAGCCAAGTGTGTCTCCGTGGGGTGCACCGGTACTATTTGTGAAGAAGAAGGATGGTATGATGCGGATGTGCATTGATTATAGGGAACTCAACAAAGTAACAATCAAGATCAAGTACCCGTTGCCACGTATTGACGATCTATTCGATCAACTTCAAGGGGATGAGGTATTTTCAAAGATTGACTTACGATCTGGGTACCATTAACTGAAAGTTAAAGCTGAGGATGTGGAGAAGACAGCCTTTAGGACTCACTACGGGCATTATGAATTTCTAGTGATGCCGTTTGGGGTTACTAATGTGTCTGCCGCCTTCATGGATTTAATGAATCGGGTGTTCAAATCGCATTTGGATGAATTTGTGATTAATTTTATTGATGACATTCTTATTTATTCTAAGAGTCCGGAGGAGCACGAACGACACTTGAGACTAGTTTTGCAGCGACTACGAGAAAAATTGTTGTTTGGAAAATTGAAGAAAAGCGAGTTTTGGTTGACGAGTGTCACTTTTCTGGGGCATGTGATCTCTAAAGAAGGTATCTCTGTAGACCCACAGAAGATTGAAGCTGTTATGAATTGGTCAAGGCCGATAAATGTGTCCGAGATTCGAACTTTCTTGGGGTTAGCCGGATATTACAGAAGGTTTGTTAAAGACTTTTCTAGAATTGCGACTCCGATGACAAGGCTAATGAGAAAAGACGTACCGTTTGAGTGGAATAAGGAATGTGAAGATTGCTTCTTAGCATTAAAGGAGAAATTAACAACGGCACCGATACTTACAATTCCAACAGGTACTGGAAATTTCAGAATTTATAGTGATGCTTCTCACCAAGGCTTGCGATGTGTTTTGACACAAGATGACAAGGTAATAGCCTACGCTTTGCAACGGTTGAGATCTCATGAGAAGAATTACTCAACACATGAGTTGGAGTTAGCAGCGGTTATTTTTGCCTTAAAGATTTGGAGGCACTATCTATACGGGGAGACTTGTGAAATTTTCACCGACCATAAAAGTTTGAAGTATTTGTTCACTCAGAGAGATCTAAATATGCGACAAAGAAGGTTGTTGGAACTCATGAAAGATTATGACTTGAAAATTCAATATCACTCGGGAAAAGCAAATGTAGTTGCTGATGCTTTGAGCCGGAAGTCGTCAGAAAACTTAGTTTATGCCTTGACTGGACAGGAAAAGTTGGTGGAAGAATTTGAACGATTGAACCTTGAAGTAATTCCTAGAGTCAAGGGTGATTTAATGGTTGTGATTGTGGCACAACCGAGTTTAATGGGTGAAATCAAGACTAATCAACTTCTAGACCCAGAATTCAAGAAGATTGTTGATGAATTACCTGAGGGGAGAAGGCCAGAATTCATTTTCCAAAATGGTGTTCTGAAGTACATCAATCGATTATGTGTTCCTAAAGTTGGTGATTTGAGAGACAAAGTTATGGAAGAAGCTCACAATACCAGATATTCAGTACATCCGGGTAGTACCAAAATGTACCAAGACTTACGAGAGATTTACTGGTGGAGTGGTATGAAGCAAGAACTCACACAATTTGTGTCTAAATGTATGACTTGCCAAAAGGTGAAACTGGAACATCAACGACCCGGGGGAGAATTACATCCTTTAGAGATACCAGAGTGGAAGTGGGAACATATTACAATGGATTTTGTATCGGGATTTCCAAGATCTACAAAGTTTAATGATAGCATTTGGGTTATTGTCGACCGGTTGACTAAGTCAGCCCATTTTCTACCTATCAAGACCAAAGATCCATCGAAACTTGCAGAAACATTCGGGAAATTATTCGGCTTCATGGAGCACTGGTTTCGATAGTGTCAAACCGTGATACCCGATTAGTATCAAGATTTTGGGAGAGTTTACAGAAGGCTATGGGAACAACTTTACATTTTAGTACTGCATTTCATCCCCCAGATAGATGGTCAATCGGAGAGGATGATTCAGATTTTGGAAGACATGTTAAGGGTTTGTGTTATGGATTTTAAAGCAGATTGGGAAACTCATTTGCCATTGATTGAATTTTCTTACAACCATAGCTTTCAAACTAGTATTGGAATGGCGCCTTATGAGGCACTGTATGGTAGAAAGTGTAGATCACCGGTTTGTTGGATAGAAGTTGGAGAGAAACAGCTTTTGGGGCCGGAGATAGTTCAAATCACTACTGATAAGATTCGATTGATTAAGCAGCGGTTACAAATGGCTCAGAGTCGTTATAAAAGTTATGCGGATATGGGTAGAAGACCGTTGGAGTTTGAGGTTGGTGACTATGTGTTTTTTAAGGTATCGCCTTCAAAAGATATAGCACGGTTTGGCAAGCGAGGTAAGCTCAGTTCGAGATATGTTGGACCATATTTGATCTAAATCGAGGTGGACCGTTGGCTTATCGGTTGGAATTGCCACAAGAGCTGGCAAATGTTCATAACGTGTTCCACGTGTCGATGCTTCGACGTTATGTGCCAGATTCAAAACATGTTATCATTCCAGAGCCGTTAGAGATTCGAGAGGATATGACCTACGTCGAACATCCGATGCAAATTCTAGATAGGAAAGATCAAATCTTGAGAACTAGGGTAATTCCCTTGGTGATGGTTCAATGGCGTAGCCATTCTGTCGAGGAAGCAACTTGGGAACGAGACAAGTACCCACATCTCTTTGATTTTTGAGGTAAGAGTAGGTTTGGGGACCAAACTCCCTTTTAGGGAGCGAGAAATGTAACACCCGTACCCGGAGAACGGGTAAATTATTATTTTTATATGCATTAATTAATATAATTAGTGTATAAAATAGATTAAGGGAAGGCTTGGACTCGCCCATGTAAAAAGTGTTCAGAAAGGGACACTAGTTGGAAAAGTCCCCAGTAAGGTGGGACATGTATTGAAATGGAAACCAACGAAGGGTAAATTGGTAATTTGCATTTTAAATGATTAAATGCATTTTTACGTGATTACATGAATATTTGTTTAAATGCTTTCATATTATATGATAATACATGTACTAGCAATGAGTATTAGTTTGGATACCCAAATAAGGATATAACTGAAAAAAGTTCAAAATTAGTAGGTGCGTTAGCAATTTTACAAAATATGTGGGACCCACGTTAGGACCCATACGGAACTTAGACAAACACTTATTAGATAATTGGGTAGTTAATGGAATGTATGGGTGTCATGCCCCGACGTACCATAAATATGGAAAGCGTTTAATTTCTTTTATGGACCCGTAGGTCGCGATAGTTTGAAGGATCGATCCGTCCCAAACGTCGAACAACATAAAACCATGATCAAAGTAGAGCAATCAAGGCTTACAACATTTTTCTAACTTAATAGTTATTACAGCACGGGGTCTCTAAAGGCACATACCGCATTAAATCAAAACAATAACTTAACATCTATTACAGTTATCCTTATTACAGAATTCAGTTAATAACTTAAAACATATAAAAGTAAATTCTCTTTCCAGCAGTGTTTCTCAATTTGCGTAGTCGTAATGTTCCGCTCGATCAAAACCTAAAAAGCTTGAACACGAATGTCCAGGGCGCATCAACGTCGTCAGCTTCAAGAAGCTGGTGAATATTAAAAACATAACTTTGAATGTAACGCATACTCATTTACCATTTTCCAATTCCCATTTAATTCAACAAGTTTATATTAAAGTAAGGGGTTCATTTTAGAAAACAACCACAATATCATATGAAAGATATAATTCATATATGTGACCGTGTATGAGAACAATGCACCATCTCATCTTACCGATTCTTTTCTCTTGACAAAACCCAACAATCCAACTTTCTCACACTAGTATCTTTGAAATACTTCGATAGCCATACTTTAGCACAGGGGTGCCAGGGAATGTTAAGTTTGCCTCACACTTTGGTCCGAGGTACCAGGGAGTGTCCAATGCCTCACACTTTAGTACCTAATCTGCCTCACAAATACCGGAGGTAACCTCACGCAGTATCCAGACTCGGGTACCAGGGAGTATCCGTAGGCCACACTTTAGCACTACCATGGGTGCCAGGGAATGTCCAAGTTTGGCTTCACACACTTTGACGCTACCATGGTCGTCAGAGAGTGTCCAGTTTTGCCACCGTCGCATTTCAAAGACACCCTCGCCGCAATCTCAATCACAACACACTTTAGTACTCACTTACCAGGGAGTGTCCACAACACAATCTCAACCGCACTCATTATACCACACTGACCATTACTCTTTTCCATACTGACCAACATTCACACTCACCATGCATGTACAACTGACTCCACATATATGTCATGAAACTTTAAAACATGAGGCAAATCACTTAATTATATAAACGACGTGCGTACGGGGATTGATAGGTTGTAATACAACGTTCTAATCGTCCAAGCATACCCAAATAGGATTCTGTTTTAGTAAATTTCCCAAACAGAGCTTTAAAAGTCCATGAAACATCACCCAAACTGTTCCTTAACATAAAATAAGCAAAAGCCAGAAACTGTCCAAAGTCGCGTGCGCGGGCCGCTCGCGCGATATGCCCATTTTTCGTTTTATTATAAAAACTTTTCTTTCTGCCAGAATACAGGAAGATCGCACGCGCGGGTCGCTCGCGCAATCTGCCTAAATTTCATTTTTTTTTATTAAGATATTTTCTATTTGCCTGAAACCACACGGCTCGCGCGCGCGGGCCGCTTGCGTGAGGGGTCGCTCGTGCGATCGCGCACGCGAGTTTGTGCAGTAGCTTCGTCTTCTTTCCTAGGATTTCCCTGTTTCAGTTTTTTTAAGGGGTCTTTTGACCCATTTTTGAATCCGTAAGTTACCATGCCTTATAATATATGAATCTCTTCGGTTTTTTGCAAGGATTATGAATCTACAATCAATTTTACGTGAATCAATCTATAACTTATGAATTTTATGAAAAATCGAAAGATGTCAAAACTTGATTTCTTATATAGTTTTTCCTATGAACAAATTAAACTATAAAACTTTAAATATAGCATCTTGAACATGTAATCTTTCATATTTATCTAAGAAAACGGATTTTGATTGAGATTGAAAAATCTTGATCTCAAGCTATGGATTTTCAAACGTAAAATTCAATCAATAGAGATTTTAAATTAGGTAAATGCACACAGTAATTAAACACAAATTACATTTGGAGTGAGTTTAAAATACTCACAGAGGTAGAAGATGAAGTGTGTGTTGAGAATGATATAAGAATTAAGCAACCCAAATCAAGCTTGGCTATGGAGGTGAGCTTTCTCTCTCTATAATATTTTCTGTAGGAGTTCTCTGTGATCTCTCTAAACTCTCTCTCAATTTTAGTTTGTAAAAACTAAAGAAGAATGCAAATTGTGAAGTGAAGGAGTGGGTTATAAATAAATCTCATTACTTGGTGGCCAAGAACATTCTCATATACTCAACAAAAGGAATTTTGATTGTTTATTACATAACCTTTGAAATATACAGCTCATGTACACAGAAATTATAGATACGTATAAATTGTATAACTCTCAGATTAGTCAAGAGTCAAGTTTAGACTAGTAGGGGTCAATTAAGGTTGTTTGGGTAATCCAACTTATGGGCACAACTAATACACAACAAATAAGCAAAACCAAACAAAGCCCTATCAAATGATTACTTTCCATAATTAGAAAATAAAGCAAATGTCCAATTACACTTTACGTCACTTCCAAAATTTGTGAAAGTTCAACGCGGCGCAGACAGTTTTGAACATGAACTGGTATTTTCGCGACGCGGTGATCCCCACAAAAATACTGAAAATTCATTTTAATGTCCGAAATACTTTTCCAGTTTTATAAAAATACAGTTTGAGTCAAGAGTAAATATCTCCACCGTTTTGAAATACAGACTTCGAAATCCACACCGGTATTGCTAAATTTATAAATATTATATTTTGACCCCATCAAGAGTTTTAACTTGAAACAAATCGAGGAATAAAATTTAGAACATGAGAATTTTAATTAAATAAAAGCATATATTACAAATAGAATTTAAATATGGAAATGGAATTAAAATTAATTAATGAAATGCAGGTTGTTACAGTGGGGGATTTCATAATAAAAACTTAAGAAATTCTGGGGGTGTAAATGGGAAAAGGACAAAATATTGCCAACACACTTTGCATGTGTGTATGTGTCATAAGAGAGTTAATCTCTCATTTCTACAGAAAATTAAACAAAAGAAAAGAGAGCCTGGGAGAGAAAGACGAGCTCGAGACGCCGACGTCGAAATCTCACCGTTCCGTCGTCGTCGTTCGTCAGATTCGCGAACCGAAGCCATTTTCGGACTCGTGGAGGTGAGAAGAACGTTTCTATACCTTTAATTTACGTTTTAATTGTCGAATTTTGGTAGCTCATACTTAATGGTGAGACGTTGTCCACCGAATTCTTGTAGGATTCATTTTGGAGTAGAAATTGAGCTTTAATTGGTAAAATTCAGCACATCACTAGCTTGAATTTGAGTAAAATATGTGAATAAGGTGAGTTTTCTATACAAACCAAATGATTCTGTTTAATCTGTTCAAGGTTTTGATGATGTTAGGAATAACTACTCATGCTAGATGCTATTTTGTGTGTTAATATGTGAATTATATGTCAATTTCATGAAGATTATATGTTGATACAAGTATATGTGTTTAAATGTCTATGTGGTAGCCAATGAGCACCGGGAAAATGGTTCATTTTTGGGAGTAATAAGGCTGGTGTAGAGGAAGAATCTGATAAAAACGAAAGTTCAAGGAATTGAAGTGACCACGGGACCAAGGGAGGTCTTCGGGTTTGAATGAACCATATAACCGGTGACTCGGCGATTACGGTTGTGTTTTGTATGTTAATTATAGCATTGTACGTGTTAAACATATAATCATGTTTAGATTACTCACTAAGCGTAATGCTTAAGAAAACCAGTTTCCTATTTCTGTTGTGGTACGTAACAACCACCGCAGGTTCGGAGCCGTATTCAGAGAGGAAATGACATGCGTTGGGAGAGAGATGGGAGAGATGGGGGAGATTTGTGCCTCATGCTTGTGAACTTATTTTGAACTTGTAAAATGATGTAAATTATGGTTTCTTTTATGTTAATGTTCATATTTGGGTTGTAGAAAAACAGTTTGAATCCTAAACTTGTATTGTGATAGGAAGAAGTGAATTTGGGAGCTAATGTGTAAATTCTCCTATTTTGTTCAAGAATGGTACGAGTTAGTAGTTGAGACCATCCCGGAAAGTTCGGATGTGTCGCTAGTATCTTAAACATGTTTCCTTAGTGTTCACAATGCTAGTTATAACCTTGAGTTAATTCCTAACAAGTTTCATGAACTTTGGATGAGAATTGAGTTTTAAGGGTTTAAAGTTTGTTTTGGTTTAAATGGAATGAGTTCATGGTGGATTTGATCAAATGATGAATGTGATTGCGTGATTCATGCTTAACTTGAGATTAAAAATGTTTGGGAGTGTGTTGGAAATGTTTTCCCAAAGTTTTATAATGTTTCCATGTGATTTGGTTGTGTTTTGGTAAGTTTGAAACTTGTTTGACAGCAAAATTTAGCAACAGAACTTGTTTTGCAGGTCGCGGATCGATCTGGCTTTGTGAAGGGATTGATCCGGCCTTTTAGAGGAGCATTTTTCTAGTGGATACAAGAAATGGATCGATCCGGGTTTTATGAAGGGATCGATCCGCTTGTATTTTTCACAGCACATCCACTTTTACGGAAACGTGCATAACTCTTTCTAAAAAAATTGGATTTGCGCGCCGTTTGTTGCGTTGGAACCGGGACTCAAAAATCTAACTTTTGGTGTAAAAATTTTACATAATTTATTAATGACCATTTTACCCTTGGGTCTATTTTTGTCACAACAAGCTCTTTTCTGATGGTTTAATTCATGTTTTCCTTAATAACTAACAAGGTTTAATGTTTATTAGTGTATTTTAGGTGCGTCTATTCTTGTTACACGTGTCCTAATCCGTCGGGGGCGGGTTGGGGTATGACATTATCCAAATTAGATGATGTTGGATATTCTGTATTATTTGGTTGTGCGAAACTTAGTTAATGTTTAATTCTATTATGGTTGGTTCTTGAATTTTATGTGATGATTTATATAAATTTCCTTGAATCATGAGTTTGCACAAACACCACTAGCCCTGCATTCGAATGTTGGTTTAAAACGAGGTCTAATTAATGAAAACTCTTCAATGTTGTGGCATAAAAGACCGGGGCATATCTCAGGGATAAAATTGAGAGATTGGTGAAGACTGGGATTTTGGATCACCTAGATTTCCCTGATTTTCAAGTGTGTGTGGAATGCATTAAGGGAAAGCAAACCAAACACACTAAGAAAGGTGCCACAAAAAGTACTAAGCTTCTTGAGATAATACATACAAATATTTGTGGACCACTCTTCATTCCATGTTTTGCTGAAAAAGGGTACTTTATCACCTTTATAGATGATTTTTCTCGCTATGATTCGTATCTCTAATACTTGAAAAGTCTCAAGTCATTGACATCCTTGAGGTTTTCATTACTGAGGTAGGGAGACAGTTAGATAGAAAGGTTAAAATAGTGAGGTCTGATCGAGGTGGTGATATCTATGGTAGATATGATGAGACGAGTCAAAATCCTGGCCTATTTTATAAATTTCTTGAAAAGTATGGCATTTGTGCTCAATACACAATGCCAGGTACACCACAATAGAATGGAGTTGCTGAAAGGCGTAATTGTACTCTTTTGGATATGGTTAGAAGTATGATGAGGTTTTCAACTATACTTGATTCATTGTGGGGTGAAGCATTAAAGACTGCAATGTATATTTTGAACAAGGTTCCTAGTAAGGCAGTCCCAACAACTCCTTTCAAGTTGTGGACTGGTAGGAAGCCTAGTTTGAGACATTTACATGTTTGGGGTTGTCCAGCAAAAGTAAGGATCTTTAATCCATATGAGAAAAAGTTAGATTCATGGACCATATCTGGATATTTCATTGGTTATCCGGATAAGTCCGAAGGTTACAAATTTTATTATCCTAACCATAGTACGAGGATTGTGGAACCGGTAATGCAAGATTCTTAGAGAATGGTAAAGTTAGTGGGAGTGATGAATCAAGAAAGGTAAATCTTAAGGAACTAAGAGTGGATATCCCACTACCCTTTCCTTCTCAAAAATTTGTTGTTCCTCAAGCTATTCAACCAGTTGAGAGAAATGAACAACATAATGGAAATGATTCACCACTTCATGAGGATATTGCCATTGAAAATAATGTAGCACCACCAAATCCGGCAGTTCTGAGGAGATCTCAGAGGGAAATGAGATCTGTCATTTCAGGTGACTATGTGGTGTATCTACAAGAATCTGATTTTGATATTGAGATTAACAAGGATCCGGTTTCATTTTCACAAGCCATAGAAAGTGATAATTCTAGTAAATGGATCGATGCTATGAATGAAGAGTTGAAATCGATGGACCAGAATAGTATTTGGGATCTCGTTGAATTGCCTAATAATTGTAAGAAAGTCGGCTGTAAATATGTATTTAAGACCAAGCGCGACACTAAAGGCAATATCGAGAGATATAATGCCAGACTTGTGGCTAAAGGTTTCACTCAAAAAAGAGGGCATTGATTATAGAAAGACCTTTTCTCTGGTATCTAAGAAGGACTCACTTAGAATTATCATAGTACTTATAGCTCATTATGATCTAGAGTTACATCAAATGGATGTGAAAATCATCTTTTTGAATGGAAATTTGGATGAGAAAATCTATATGGAACAACCTGAAGGGTTTGGAAAGAAAGGAAAAGTACATTTGGCTTGCAAATTAAAGAAATCTATTTACGGTCTTAAACAAGCTTCTAGACAATGGTATATAAGGTTTCATGATACCATTACTGCTTTTGGATTTAAGGAAAATATTGTTGATCAGTGTATTTATCTGAAGATCAGTGGGAGAAAGTTTCTCTTTTTGGTCCTGTATGTGGATGATCTTGCTTTGTTGCATGAAACCAAGGAGTATCTTGCCAAGTGTTTTAAGATGGTTGATATGGGTGAGGCATCCTATGTCATTGGCATAGAGATCTTTAGGGATCGATCTTGAGGATTGCTAGGACTGTCTCAGAAAGGTTATATCAATCGAGTCTTGGAAAGATTTAATATGCAGTTGTGTTCAGTCAGTGATGCACCAATCATGAAAAGTGACAAGTCAAATGAAAGTCAGTGCCTGACAAACACTGAATATTGCACATTCATGTGCCAATATAATAGACATAGTGCTCATTTAATCCCCCAAATTCCTAGTTTCACACGCATATTTGAATTAATATAATTTAATGGTAATGTCACTCAAATGCGTGTAAATATGTGTTTTTACATATTTTATATATTTAGGTAAAAATGAAGTAAAATAAAGGGAAGGAAAGAAGTAGCAACCACACCATAGTATATTCATATGAATAGTAATGAATAGTAATGAATAGTGAATGAACAGTAAAAATTACTGTTTGAATAGGAAAAATCCAAAAAAGAAAAAGAAAAAAAAAAAAGAAAAAAAGAAGAAGAACGGAAAAACACATCCAAGCAATTGCTTGGATGTGGATTTTTTTTTTTTTTTTTTTCGTTTTTTGTTTTCTTCTTCCTTTCCTTCTTTCACTCTCTCTCTCTGTCTCTCTCTTATCTGTAGGATTTGTTTCAAACTGTCAGAGCGAAACGAAGAAAAATGTGGACGCGTGAAGAAAAATTGACAACATGCATTGCTTTCGTGACGAACAGGATGATGAAATACTCATCTCCTCTCGTCTATAAAAGGAAAGGAGGAGGCAATGGGAGCCGACACCAAACACAACACACAGCTCCACAAGCACAACAATCACTGTTAGGGAGAGAATAGTTTAGGGGAGGTTATTATGTGAGCACTTTATATTGTCCCTAGAAATAGGAAACTTTAATTTTTCTTTGCCTTTTCTAGTTCTAGTAGTTGTAAAATTTTACTTTTATGTAATTGATGATTTCATGTTCAAAAAAAATATGTAGCAAAACTTTGTGTACTGTATTTCTTAAATTTAAAATATTTGTTTTCTTGTATGACCTTTGTCAATTTGTAGTAGTAAAATATTCCTATTTAAAATTAGATTTAATATTTTTAGTCTAGTAGTACTTATAGTTGCCCCCTAAAATAGTTAGGAACTCCAAAATTTCAATTTTTATAGCAATATTATTATTCACTAGAAGACAGATTTTGCAAGTAAATATCATATTTCTTAGCCACGCAGTTGTTGTAATCACCTACCAAAGCCCCAAGCACACCATATTCATATCTCACTCCAAAAGTAGATTAGGATTTTGTTTGGCCTTATTTGTGTTTTTGGAGTTCAACCACTGTGACCCCACAAGAATCCAAAGTCAAAGGTTTAGTATTTTATTTTTGATTCAGTATTTCCATTTATGTATATTTTATTAGCCTAGTTGTACTAAACTTTGCTATTTTGCAGATTCCACAAATTCAACCCCAGCTCATGTTAAGTAAAGAAAATAATATAATAATATTAGTTTTCACCTTTACCTTGGTTTTATAGCTTTAGTTTTAATTGAGCAGTCATTGTTTACACCTATTTAATTTATCTTTAAATTTTATTTGGAAGACAGTTTCAATTCCAAAATGATAGGCTAAAACTTTAATTGGGAATATATAATAAAAACTTAGAAACCACAGTTTCTGTGCACTAATCTTAAATGGAAAAATTTATCTAGATGAGTTGTTTTTCCATTTATGGCCAAAAATATCTATGTATCTATAGTTTATGACCATTTTACATGTTTATATACTATGGCTATATTGGATTCAAAAGAGTACATATTTGAAATAAAAAGTCTAATTATGTGGATTGTCAAACTATGTCTTTTGTCATAAAAAAACACCTAGCATACTCAAACAACTCATATGACAAAGTTAATATTTCAAATATTGTGTTTATATATATTTCTATCCAATAATGGATAGGCAATTGTGTAGTGGCAGAGTGGTGGGGACTGGACGCCGAATAACCCACGTCCGCGGCGGGGCACGGTTCAAACCTGGCTACTGCCCAATTGCCTTTTTATTTTTCTTTAAACCAAACGACGTCGTTTCATATCAAACCTGACACACTTGATATGACCCTGACTAGTGAAAGTTTATTTTTAAATAAAGAATGACTCTGCGGTCTTAAATGCCAAACGCTTTTCAAATGCACAAAAGTTATGGGATCTAGTGTTGGTTTGCATATTCCCAATTCCTTTAAATCATTTTCCCTAGTTAATTAATATTTCCTGTTTTATAATAGTTTTGCTTAAATATCTGTATTATTTCCATCTTTCACTATTATTAAATCTAAAAAGTTTATCTCACAAAAATTTAGCTTTCACATATTTTTCTTCCTTTTCTTACTAGTATGTTAGTTAATTTATTTTGCACTGTTAAAATCTTTACCATAAACTGTTAAGAAAAAAATAGCTTTAATTACTTTTATTGCAAAAATATAAAAACTAGTAGCTTAGTAAAACCCCACAAAAATCCATCAACTTTTATTTTCTTTTTAGTGACAAAATAGTTATCTGCCTAACTTTATAAAATTTTATTCTGTTCCCTGTGGGTTCGACCTGGACTTCCAGAACTTTATTACTTGTACGATCACCTACACTTGGGTGTGATAAGAAAACGTGTCAATAGGATGTCGTCAGTGCCCAAGAAAATGAATAAATGAATAAAGTTTCATATGCATCAGCTGTGGGGAGCATAATGTATGCTCAGGCATATACCAGACCGGATATTAGCTTTGCAGTTGGAATGTTAGTTAGATATCAAAGTAATCCAGGAATAAAACATTGGAAAGCAGCGAGGAAGGTTATGTGATATCTTCAAGGGACGAAGGATTTTATGCTCACATAGGAGATCAGATTAGTTAGAAGTGATTAGATAATTAGACTCAGATTTTAGTGGTTATTTAGATAGCATAAAGTCCACATTAGGCTTTGTGTTTCTTCTAGCTGGTAGAGCAATCTCGTGGAAAAGTGTGAAGCAGTCCATTATTGCTTCATCCACGATGGAGGCCGAGTTTGTGGCATGTTTTGAGGCCACGAGTCATGTTTTATGGTTGCGGAATTTCATTTTAGGACATGGTGTTGTTGACTCTATTGCCAAGCCGCTAAAAATTTATTGTGACAATACCGCATCAGTTTTCTTCTCTAGAATGGAAAGTATTCTAGTGGTTCCAAACACATGGAATTTAAGTACTTGGTTGTTAGAGAAAGAGTCCAGAAACAACAAGTGTCAATTGAAAATTTGAGCACTACTCTTATGATTGTTGATCCATTGACTAAGGGATTATCTCCAAAGACATGTACGGAACATGTTGTAAGGATGGGTCTTTTGAGTAATCAATAATGATGGATATTTCAGTTGTAGTGTAATTGACACTTATGCGCATTTAAAGTTTATTTCTTTTTGTTTCCTGTGTTTCAATTATATGTGCACAAATTATGTTTGATTGTTTGATAAGCATGAAATGTCTTGACAAGACACATTACATGGGCATTTCGGTATAATAGACTAAGGTTAGTAAAGGTTATTAATGGTGTGGTTTACGGAAGGGAATACAACACAAATGTTGTACAACCTCTATGACTCACATTGATAGTCTACGCTAATCTTGGTATGACAGTAACTAAAAGTTTGGGCGTATTGGCTAATTTCGGAAATTTGTGATCACCTATTAAAGTTTTATATGTAGAATCTAACTAAGTCAAATATCATAATCGGCCTAGTAGACCAAGTGGAAGAATGTAAGTTCCTATGTGACTTTTAGAAGTCCTATAAAATGTGGCCCACTAGCCTTCTATGTTAGTTGGACTCCACAAACTATTTAGCCAATAGGAAATTATCCCAGTTGATGTAAATATACATGTATTATTAATTGTTGGGGGAACTAATGATTGAATGGTTCATCTTTCAACAGTTATTAAATAAGGGACTATTCATATTCTAAGATAATTATGAAAGTCATTACATATTCCAAGATTGTCACAACCCATCCCACTACACGTGAAAATAGGACACGTGGTACGCCACCAAGGCTCACCTAAACATCATATAACTATACGCAGCGGAAAGAACTTTAAAACAACCCTGAGTATTTTAAAACTTTAGGAAACATTACTCTCTGAGTTGAAAAATTTATTAGAATCAGAGTTATAAAAAGTTTTGGCCAATTGAATCCTTTCAAAAGAAAAACAGTTTTGAAAACAGAAGTCCATTCGACTGCCCAGTCGACTGTAATAGGGTCCAGTCGACTGTGCCTGGCAGAAACTAAAACCCACCTTTCTCACCAAATGTTCAGTCGACTGATCAGGAAACCCAGTCGACTGAGATGGTTACTATTTGGATCAGTAGCTAAATTCTATAGTGGTCCAGTCGACTGATGTAGGATCCAGTCAACTGCTCCTATTATTATTCACTTTCAGTGTCTCAATCACACGGGATCCAGTTGACTGATCTAGGGTCCAGTCGACTGCTCCCCTGCTGGGCAACCCTGTTGTGAAAATGAATAACTCATGCTTCTCCACATCAACAATAATCACAACCACCACTGAATTGTAACGTTTTAAAACACAACTACAGGAGTTCAATTACAAGATTACCATACTACGGAACTAATCCATGATTCTATTACAACATTTTACAATTTACCAATCCTTACTACAAGTTTAGGATTAAAACAAAAACATATACAATTATGGTTCCTCGGCCTCACTCATCACGCTTCTTCTTGTCTTTCTTCTTACCTGCAATGGAGTAAATCTCCACTGCTCAGCTATATGCTGAGTGCACAAGTCTAATATATGCAATATATAACAAAACATGCTTTAATCTCATAAATCAAATCAATAGTCTCTAGGGAGAAAAATATGCTTCATCCGATAGCGGCAAGTCCAAGCCTTAAACCGCGATGTCAATGGCTAGTCCAAGCCTACAACCATTACATCCCATAAGTGCCATGGCAAGTCCAAGCCTTAAACTATGCACAGTAGCCATCGCTACTAAAATTCTCAAACAACGAGAAGCTTACTCCGGCATGAATTTGTATAAGACCCCCCTTTGATCCACATATACAACTCAACGTGCTCGCGTAAATTTAGACATGTTTTTCATAATTTAGCGCGTGCATAATTAACGGGCCTACAATTAACACATGGATTTCGCCCGGATCTCAATTTCGTCGTCGAAATATAAAACATGTATTTCTCTATATTTCACAAGTTAGAACTTCATACCTCGTGCGATTTCCCCCAAACTTTGAAGGATCGACTAGGAGGCTAATTAATCGTCGGATTTCGAATTTGAGACGATTCCTACAAGTTTTACTGGGTTTTCCCCAAAAGTCTAGAATTAAGATTTTTACAAAATTTGGCCAAACACGGCCTAAGTAGTATCAAAACGTAGATCTTACCTCCACGAGTTCAAATCTTGAATTTGGTGAAAATCAAACGGACGAAAGGTTGCCGATCGTCGTCGTAAAGCCCGTGGCAACAATCTCCCTTTTCTCTCTCCTCTCTCTAGATATTTATAAAGTTTTGGATGAGAATGAATCTCATCCACTACTATATATAGGCAAACTCTTCGAGAATTGCGTTTACCTCCCCACGAGTTCCTCAAACTTTTAATTAGCTGATAAAACGTCGCACACGTTCATTTTATGCCTTTACGAGTGAAAATTATAAATTTCAAAAGTTTCCAACTAAGTCTCGTTAGGTCCAAAATAACGTCCGAAAACTAAATTATGTGGAATCTCTACACAACCTACCTTTTTATTTAAGGGTAACTTAATACATAGACCAATATAACCCCTCATATTAGAAATTGGTCCCAATTATATACCCACTTAAAAATTGGTCCCTGTTATGCTGATTAGACAAAAATACCCCTATATTATAAATTCGCGCGTTTACAGTGCTACTCCCCTATCCTAACAAAATTTCAAAACTAATCATAACTGAAATTGAACAGCGTCAAATCAGCGCGACATTCAAGGAATTCAAAACGCAGCCAAATTTATCACCGAGATATTCATGTAAACGGTTTAACCGGAGCATAATCTTCGCGTTTGAAGACTATACGCTCAAACTTTCTCACATCGCACTATCACGCATTCTATGTACAGCAAAAAATCTAGAGAACTAAGATATTTCTTGCAGAGTTTGAAGCAGATTGAAGGTTATACTGCTTCCAGATCAAAGCATCAATGGGGAAAAAAGGTACAATTTCTGAAAACATCGATTTTCAATTTTTTTTTTTGTGTAAACGATGATGTTGTTCAAAAACGATGATGAAGATCTTCAGTAACGATGTTCGTGTTCTTCAAATATGACAGTTTTCCTCAGCATTCTATCACAAATTTTGTAACTAAATCATTATGTACTTCAAAACCCTAAATATTTTTGTAACGATTTGCGATTGTTCAAAGTTTTCAAATGATCAACTTTTATTGATTCAGACCATATTTTATCAATCAATGACATTTCTTTTGGATTCAACGATGATGTTCCTCGAAAACATAATAATATTCTGAAAAACGATGATATTCTTCAAAATGACCAAGGCTTAAATCCCTTCTTTAAGAAATTAATAAATTTGTGATAAATTTACCACCAATATTAAACGACTTGGTATTTTACAACCAAATTAGTGAGAAATTTACCACCCCTCTCGTAAAGCATCATTTATAAACATACATAAATTCGAATTCCCGGAAGTGCCAACAAATTGTCACAACTTAAATCAATAATTTTTTGAGTGTTAAATTCAACATGAATGCATACTACTAACAGTGCTTCATTGAAACATAAAAATCTTAACAACGATCAAAAATTAGTTTTTAAAAATTTATCACTACATGTAACACATTTACTTAACTGCAGCTCGTTCAATCAAGAGGAAAGGAAGCCAACATCACCAACCAAAAAGGCTTCCAAAGGGCAAAAAGTTTCGATGCAGTCTGAAAGAGTTTGGAGAAACATTTGAAGAATTGAGACTACGGCCTGAGCACATTAGAGTTCTGCAGGAGACTCCATTTTGGCACCTATTTGAAGCTTTCATAACTAGAAGGGTACAGTATCGGAAAAAGTACAACTATACCACAATGCTACTGGTGGATGATTACAATTCAATGAACCAATCATTCATGATAGGTGATAATGAGTTGAAGATCACCACAAGTGATGCATCGCTGATATTTGGAATAATCAACGGAGAAAAAAAAATGGATCTCACATACTCCCGTAGAGTCTACTCAGACTTCGTAACAAGAAGATTCCCTGATGAAAAGGAATTAACAGTGGCCAAAGTCAAGGCAGCACTGACTGCAGCAATATCTGGTCAATCAAGAGACGACATAAGAGACGTTGTTCGTTTGTTGTGTCTACTCCTCTGTAGCACATTCTTGATTGCAACTGGCGGTAACAGAGTAAAATGGGGTTTCATTAGATATATCGAAGACATCGAAGGGATGCGTCAATATGACTGGTGTTTTTCAATGCTAAAAGAGGTACTCAACTCTATAAGCAAGTCAAACAATGACGTTTCAAGAGTAAATGGCTGCACCACTCTGTTACAAGTAAGTATCCTGCACCATCTACTTATGTATTCTGATTATGTAATAACTGGTATTACTACTCAAGAACTCATCAAATACAAAATATACAGATTTGGCTTTGTGAACACTTGAATATCTGGGACATCAATGAAAAGAGTGAACATGCCAAACGTCCAATACTTGACTTCACCAAGCTACCGCGATTTGTTAAATGGGATTTGGTACAACTGAATCGGAAACTTAGAAATAGAAGACTATCGACTCTAGAAGATCATGAGGTAAGCATCAGTTAAAAATGTCTGACCAATACAAATTTATCACCAATACAAAATGGTGTCAAACTTATCACACTGACATAATGATTATACTATTACATACTTGATACTAATTGATTTACACTTACCTGATCTTTACTTGAAAAGTTCAAAGACTGACTAAAATTATATTTAATCAATGTCAAAAAAATTTCCATATACAGATAAACATAATGTTTGCCTTGGTCTGAAAACAGGTGAATACTATGGAGCTGGTCGAAACATTGCCCGAGGTTGTAATGTATCAACCTTACATAGAGAGAGTATTTGATCCCAATAAATCAGTTCCACATTTCAGTTTATACCCAGAATATGAAGATAAGGATGTTGAAATCGTTGATAACGGGGTTCAAACTGGTGAAGCAAACCACAATATGGGTGTCATTGCTCAAAACAGCAACCAAACTAACTCAGATGTCCATGAACAGGGCAATATTGATTCATATTTTGTGCCAGATTCCCCGTGTGTTGATACACATACTAGGGAGCATGAAGATCAAGATGTATTCCCAACAAATTTACAACATGTTCCAAGCAATCAAAAACATCCTGAGATGCAATCAAATCCAAATGTTGATCAACAGCCCTCAACTCAGGAAATGCTTGTTGACATGTGGAAGCCTCACTTGTTTTGCTCACCAATTGATAACAAATCAAGATCATGGGAAGATGTTACTGGTGTGTCTGATGGAATTGCAAAGTGCCTGGATTTCAGTGAGGAAAATGTCCACACACCAAGGGATCAAGCCTTAAAGATACAAGACTCAGCAGCAAATACACCTTCAAGTGATGGAACAGGTAGATCATTTTTCGAGGAACGGTCAGCAGATGAAGGCAACCCTGAGAAGAGAATTAAACGTCTTGTACGTGACAATGCCTTCTATGAAATCGTCACAAGCAGCTTGGAGAAGGAGGTAAAGAAACTACGGATTGAGCTGGATGAAAAGAAGACAGAATACGCTGACCTATTTGACTATTTGCAAGAAGAATCATGCAAGGCCAATGCAGATCCGACAGTATATGCTGCACAGGCAACAAAACAAATCAAGTCACTCTCAGATCAAATACAACTGATGGAAAAGAAGGACAACACATATGTCAATGAGCTGCAAACAATGATCAAGCAAAAAGACCAGGAGATAGAAAGCTTGAGAACTGAATTAATCAATGAAAGATCCATAACAGAAGAACTGCGCCAAACGATTGGCCAAATGAAGCAAGAGGTAATATTGTCAAACTAGGACATTAACTCAATATTCTGTGTAAAATTTGTCACACGTACACACAATCACTGTATATCATGTATATAAAGGTAACATTGTCAAACTAGGCCATTTACTCAACATTGAGTGTAAAATTTGTCACACGTACACACAAACTCTGCATGGCATAAGTATTACATGTTAGATTTCATTTAACACACTATGTTTGTTGCAGGTAGAAAAAATGCAGGTGACACCTCACCAAGTTCCTCAACGTGGTATCAACATTAAACCACGAAATAAAAGAAAAATTGTCACTCCACGATATTCTCTACAACTCACACGATCGTTGGTCAGAAATATGCGGCAAAGAAAGAGGCGGACACACAATATATCTGGATTTTTTTACCCTAATTGGCGAAAGATGAAGAGGCAAAAAGTTGAAACAAATGTGGTTAAAAAAAAGGAAAAGGTTGAGAAAAGGATGAAATCCAAGGATGAGAAACAATTTGAGGACCCCATTGATGTAGACAAAATAAACTTTGACAAATTCAATAACGGGGCATTGTTGAAGAGTATATTGCTGAAATCTGAGGTTTATAAGGTGCTGCCACATGAAGACGATATATTACTACTTGAGATAATCGATATTGGTGATACACTGTAAGTCCAATTATTCAGAAACTGACCTACAACAAATACAACATATTCTTTTTCTGATCTCCACTTCCCAAACAGGACTACAATTTACACCACAGGTGATGGGATAGATTCAGTAACGCTTGCAGATATATTTGACCTTCTAACAATGAAGGAACTGGCCAGCAATGTAAGATAAATTTTTCTGAGATTTCCTATACTGTGATATATTCCGTACTAATTCTCAACAACAAATTGTCACTGTGACAAATTCATCACTACATTTTTATAAACAATAATTGAATATGTGCAGGTGATAAACTGCTTCGCAGAGTACTTGATGGATCAGCAATTAGTTGCCAATCAGAATGCCCCCCCACCTGAACAAAATAACCAATATCATATTGTCCATAGTTTGTGCTTGGTAATTATAAATAGTATCCGCAACTTTGAATTAAAACTATTATTCACTGTCACTAACTCATTTGCCAAATAAACAGAAATGGCTTGATGATGGTGATGAGGAATCACTGAACAACTTTGTAAAACCATGCATCACAAACTACCAAGGTAATTACAGATACATAATCTTTCCACTTCTCTCTCAAGGATTGAACAAAAGGGGTAACCATTGGACCCTTGCGGTCTTCGACACCCAAATATCAAGCTGGGACTATTACAACTCCCTAAGGCCGCGCACTAGAAATAATATGGATCGCTACCTCCAGGGACTACTTGATATGGTAACATACAACGAACTACAACAAATGTAACTTCTTCTGATTTTATTACTGTCAATCAATGACTTCTACAATTTCCAGAGGAGTTACGTGGCAATGCATTACAATGGAGGTGCTGTTGGTGCAAACATAGATGCTGCAGGTCAGGTCATTGGGATGCCAATCAGGAACATAAGGAACTCACCCCAGCAAACACCAGGGACAGTGGAATGCGGCATTATCTTATGCGACTTGATGGCAGACCTCTTCTTTCACAACCCAATGAAGAGCAAATGTGACACCATATCAACAAGGGCTGGCCTCATCCATGTTTTACTAAATACACCTGGCCGTTCATGGACAAGAGTGGAGTATGAAGCATTCCAGAAAGCTAGAGAGATCCAGTTCCAAACAAATGAATGAACAATCTACTATTCTATAAGATATAATATAGTTTTAATAATCTTTTATCACTGATAACATGCTTTTTGGGGCTCCATATTAACACCTATAGAAATATGATACTTGAACATTCTTCATTTTTGGGATAACTGAATGGTTATGGAACTAATTACGTATGGATAATTTTTGTTTACACTTTATTGCAACATTTAGTACTGCTTGTTGGATATATTTCAACCTTGTTGTGCATCTCACAAAATGATTGTTGGATATATTTCAACCTTTTTGGGATAACTGAATGGTTATGTATGGATGATTTTTGTTTACACTAATTACGTATGGATGATTTTTGTTTACACTAATTACGTATGGTGATATATTTCACACTTCCTAACAATGAAAATCAGTGACAAATTTATCACAACATTCCCTTTACATTGCTATAGGAGTCAGAAAAAATAACAAATTCAATCAAAACATTAACTAATTCATTAACTGCAACATGATGTAAAATAACAACTAACAGCAAAAAATTGTTCAATCGTTTCCTGTACAATTACATCAGCATATTAACAAAACACAAATCAATATGATATTGGTCACACTTCCCAACACTGCAAAATCAGTGACAAATTTATCACAACATTACCTTTACATTGCTATAAGAGGCAGAAAAAATAACAAATTCATTCAATCAAAACATTAACTAATTCATTAACTGCAACATGATGTAAAATAACAACTAACATTAAAAAAAAAAAATTAAATAAAAAAAAAAAAAAAAAATTTCAATGTTCAATCTGATAAATCAATTATCATGATATTTCAATTACATATAACTTCTCTGCAGGACTTCCTATTATGTCGAGCCTTTTTCCCACACCTGCTGCACCTAATTACAGCTAAAAACTCGCCCCTTGATGGAATCCTCTTCTTCTTAGGCCTACCTGGCTGCTTTTTGGTTACCGGAGGAAGAATTTCAATACTACTTGGATCAAAGATCGGCAAACCAAATGTCACAACTGGATGAATTACATCAGCAACTGCTAGTTCATAATATCTAGTCATAAAGTATGGCTCAATGTAGTCAATAATATCATAACCAGTAATCTCACTACTGCTATTCAAAACAACAGCCGCATGCGAGCAAGGGAATCCATGTTGTTGCCACTTACCACACGAACAAATCCTTTGCCCAACATTCACTAACATGGAAGGATCACAATGCACTTCAAACAAATATTCACTTGCAGCACTAATCCTCCATGTTCTGCTTTCATCTAATGCCTTTTGCAAACGATCATGCATCTCAGGGCATAAAATACCATCCCAACTTTTAGTCTGAAACCTCATTTTTGCTCTATCCTTCATTGTTTTAATTCGTATACTATCAATCATGCTAGTTATAGGCATATGTCGTGCCTCATCTATCATTTTATTCCACGACTCAGCTAGACTAGACGACATCTCACCATACCTTTGCCCCCGGAAAAAAGCATTGCACCAATTTTGAACAGGGATTTCACTTAAGAACTCACTAACTCTTTGCCCACCTTCCCTAACAAGTTCTACCATGTTCTTAGTGTAAGACTCAACATCTGGAGCATATGCACACTCTGTCATCTTGAAAACAAGTCGACTACGCAACTTAGCATTAATACCTCTAAGTTTGTCCATCAAATTGTACTTAATGTGGAATAAACAAAACCCATGGTAATCATTTGGAAAAACCTCTTTAATACCTTCGATAATACCAACATGCCTGTCAGATATGAAAGTAACCCTTCGAGAACCATCCACTATCGTCCGCAATTCCTTTAAAAACCAACTCCAGTTTTCCTTATCCTCCGATCCCACAATAGCAAATGCAAGATTATAAATCTCTGCAGGAAAACAAAAAAGTACAAATCAAATATTGGCTATATTACTAACCAAAAAATACAAATCAATTAAGTTGCTTATACAACTTTTTCATTAAGATAATTGAATAAATTTTTTTTGAACAAATCAGATATTCAGCAGGTTACTGATTGGAATCCACTTCAATCTTAAATTGACATCGAAATATATGGAAACAGTGACAAATTTATGACTGGGTAAAGTGAAAAATTTGACAACGATGATGGAAACAGTGACAAATTTATCACAAATTTAGTTGATAAATGGTTCTACTTATAACAAGACAGGTTAAATATACATAGCATAATTTGTAAAGTGAAATGTTTGTCAAGGATTATGGAAAATGTAAAGGTTTCTACTAAAAACAATAAAGGTTTCATATACAGAGCATAATGTAAAACTAACCAACCTTGATTCGCTGTTTTGCACGTAGCTCCAAGCACTACCCCCCTGTGTCGACCCTTCAAAAATGTCCCATCAAGAAAAATCAAAGGCCTCATATACTTAAAACCCTTTATACATGCAGCAAACGACACAAAACACCTCCTAAATCTTCTTGTTGACACATCCACATCCAATACAAGATGGCTTCCAGGATTTACTCTTTCTGTCTCTTTAAAATACCACCTAAGTTTGTCAAACGACATTGAATGATCACCATATATACTTTTCCTTGCATTTTCGACACCAAACCAAGCATGATGATACTTTATATCAAATCCATACCTATCTTTGATTTCCCCTATGACTTTAAAAGGTGGGAACAAGGGTTCACGTCGAATTGTCTCTTCAATCAAGTCACCTACCAACTTGGAAGTAACTCGAGGGTGTTTGGATTTCCGAACAACTGACCCACATGTATGCATCTTTTCAAATTTCCTAATATAGAAGAAACCATTAACCGACTCCTTCGAAGCATGAATGCGCCATTTACAGCCCTTTTCCTCCCTATATTTACAAACAGCAGTGACCCGTAACTTATCATTCTTCACGTACTTAAATTGAAAACCAATCTCAATAGAATACTTACAAAGAACTTGTCGAAATTCCACAGGACCACCTTCAAACTTCTGACCCACATCTTGAATGCCAACACTCCACTCAGACCCCATCAGTAGCCGTTTCCGATGTGAAAAAAAATTAGGCTCATTATCAGCATCATCAAATACAGTCACACCATCTGTACCATACAGATTTAGTACCTCATCATCATCGGACAAATCATTGTCAGTCTCCATAATTGTAACTTGAACTTCCACACGGTTTAATTTCATTTGTTTGCATAACATAATCATATTCTCCAAATCACGATCACCAACTACCATACACTTACTATATCCACTAACTCGGTATGTCAATGTCATCTCATCTTCATTCAGTCCAGGCCATCTTCCAATTACGGACGAAATTATGTCGCAGAATCTAGATCCATCATCAACACTAACTACAAATATTTCACCACCAAAGGAACAAATCAAATGAATCTGACTCTCCATGGCACACCACGATAACCAACAATCTGCATTTAAAAATAAAAAACAGCTGTTAATAATCGCTGTTGAGTGTTGCTAATAATCACGTTTTCAAACTACAAACATTTTCAATTGCCAACCATTCACTATTCAAATATGTGACAAATTTCTCACAAACACAAAAAGGTTAATACAAAATTTCAAGTAAACTCTAACCAATCAAATTCAGCAACACCCATAACTGTAGATGAGATAAAACCAAATATAAACTTACAGATCAGAAGATTTAAAAAAGATATTGTATATCTACATATGAATCCGTTTGTTTACATTTTTCTAACAAACACGAAAATATTTTGTATGTGACAAATTTCTCACAAACACTGAAAGGTTAACACAAACCTCAATTCAAACTCCAGCCAATCAGTTTCAGCAACACCGATAACTGTAGATCCGATAAAGCCAAATATGAACTTACAGATCAGAAGATTTAAAAAAAGATATTGTATATCTACATATGAATCCGTTTGTTTACAGTTTTAATGTGCCTCAGTCAACAAGCAATATTTTAGGCACCCATTACTGCATGACTCCTACACTTCCGCAATAAAGGCTAATTAAAATCCAAAAATAATAAAATTCAATACTTGCTAAATATACCAGGTAAAGGTTATATTTGTAATTAAAAAAAATAAAATTTAGGCAAAAGGACTAATTCCTGATTACAACACAAATCAAGGTATTGATTTCATATGTACGTAATAAAGGGGTACTCAAAAATTAATCATTACATAATGAGGGATTGTTTAATATGTTTCTATTTATTTAACGTGTCACTCACGTTGTCACCACAGTGCTCAAACTGATATAACAATATAGAGATTACCAGAAATTATACTACACAGGTATAATTCACTATTCATGAATTACCAGATATTTCAAATAACATTTAAATCATGTAAATGTTATTTAACCATGCCAATGCAACATGAAGTGCCACGTTCCCGTGTCCTCACTGGCACCTTATTGTTGACTCACAGTCAACCTCAACTCAATATTAATAAACATTAATATTTTCACGTGTTACCACTCTGTCTTATTTTAAAAGCATGCAAATTATGAAACGGGTGTGACAAAGATCGTCATTATGACAGTCATTAAAAGACCCTCTTCTCTCCTCTATAAAAGGTACACCATATCCCTTGAAAGTGAACATTCAATCAATTTCAGAAATAAGGGTGTGCATAATTGAGAGACATAGAGAAAAAAGGAGAAGCCTAGATTAAAGTTAAATCTAAGGGGTTCCAATTCCGTCTCTACCAATTTTAATGGCAAATAACGGTATGTAAATTTATATGTGATTCTTAAGGTGTGTTGTATTCAAGATCTTGGTATATAAAGTTATTTTTCGTATGATAGTGTTTATCAATTAAAGTCTAACAATGCCAGCTAAGGGTGGAGTCATTAGTAGGCTCCCCGGGCTGTAGCCCCCCAAATCTGATAAATTTTGTTAGTACATGTGATATTTTAGACCAATTATAGTTTAGCCCCCCCCCCCCCCCCATAATAATAAAAATAAATAAATAAATAAATTAGTACAATTGATATTAATCCAATAGAATATATGGTTCTTAAATAAAAGCAATTTGACACCATATCTTATTATCAAATATGTATAAATAAATCAAAAAAAAAAATATTCAGAGGCACTGCCCTCAAACCCCCGCATAGCTTCCTCACCCTCTGTACGACAGATGTCTACTATACTGTCGATAGTCTTTAATAACTTTTAGGCTAAATTTGTATATGCATGCTCTTTTAACTTGTAATTCCTCCTCGATTTCATTCAGATCGGCGGTACTTAACTACAAGAAGATAGATATCTGTTGAAAAATTTTTTCCAGCATTTCTGTAAGTGTCACCAACTTTTTACACTTTATTGGAAAACTGCCAATAATAATTTGCATTTCCCTAAATGTTCAGAAATTACATGCGTTTATAACATAAACGCCACCAAAATTTCAGCATTTAGAATCCAAACATCAGGTTTTTTTTATATTGAATCCTAACATCAGGTTAGCAAACAAATGTTGTATTTTTGTGGCCTTTACAAAAGTGGATATATATATATATATATTATATTTTTCTCGCATTCATTTCACCAAAACTACGTCGTTTAACAAGTTATACATTTTAATTGAATAATACGTTTATGTTTTGTCCTCTAGACTCTTGCCTTATCTCTGTCTCATTGGGATGATCTGTTCAAGCTTTCAATAGTATTGATTGATCAGTCCAACCCTAACGCCATCGATTGGAGATGAGAATTGAAGCACCCAACATCCTCTGAACAAATGAAGTATGAAGACTACTTAATTATTATAGACTTTGAGGTAATTTCTTCTTATTGTTGTCATGGGTAGTTTGTAAGAGAATGGAATGCTGTCAAATATGGTGATACTCTTAGCTTTATTGCAAGCTATTAAAATAATGGTGATATTCTTGATTTTATCAAATATTAGTGATACTCTTGACAAAATCACGTGCAATGCACTTTCAAAGTTGACAAATTATGACACTAATTTTTTTTAGAGATAATTACTATAAGTAATTTCCTCGTGGTTCTCAAAATAATACTAACCAACTTTAAGATTTTGGTTTGAGTAGCACCTTACGTCTTTCGCAAGGGCGTATGTAGAAATTAAAAAAAAAATTTACTTTGTCTTTTAACCTAGCCCATCAGCCATAGATACTACTCTAACCCAGTCCACCAGCCATTGACACTCTTTTAGCCCAGTCCAAAGACACAAACATTACAATACAAATCTAATTAGGGTGAAATTGTTAGAATCATGAGACGTGACAATCATCCCATACCCTCTAGAGGTATAATTAATATATTGTACTCTGGCACCAAGTTTTGAAAAACTTGAAATAAAAATATTCTGTGTACTAATAAAATTTTGCCCCAAATTTAATTTAGTCCTCCTTGTATATTTAATTCATTACCTTTTCTAATCACTTTTCAACTTAGCCGAGTAGGGGTATAAGGAAAAATCACAAACCACAAACCGATCGCAAACTGAAAACCAATTTGTCAGTTTTTTAAATGTATGTACAAGCTAAAATCGACCGCAAAACCAACCAAACCCCTAAAAAACCGACCGACCGACCGATTTACACCCCTATTGGTCAGTTTTCAAACACAAAAAATGATAAAAATCGACCAACCGACCGACCGATTGATTTAAACCCCTATAGCCCAGAGTTGTTGTCACGACACATCCTGCTACGGGCGGAAATAGGACACGTGGAACGCTACCAAGGTTCATCCAATTCAACTAAAGGTCATAGCAGCAGAATAAAATAAGTAGATTGCATAAAAATCAGAGTTATAAAAAGATTTTCCCATTAAAACACTCAAAGATCCAGTTCATTTTAGAAACAAAAATCCAATCGACAGTGTTGCGTCCCCAGTCAACTGCCTCCAGATCCGGTCAACTGTGGCATCAATCTTTTAGTTGACTGGCACTTGTCCAGTTGACTGGACTTGATCTAACAGAATGTCATGTTTTTCAAACACTTTCTAGTTGACTGTTTTGCAAACCAGTCGAGTGGTTTTCTAAAATTGGGAAGGAATTTTTGTTTAAACAGTGGGTCCAGTCAATTGTGGTCCCAGCCCAGTCGACTGTTTTCCCCTGCTGCCGCACACCCTGCACAATTACTCGCTCCAAAACTTAACAACTCTCAACCAAAATTAAGTATACATGAAACTTAACCCAAAGTAATAATAGTTCTATTACAACATCTTAAAAGTATAATTACAAGAGTTACAATAGTACAAATCCATTCCGAAGTTCAAGTTAAACACATGGTTTTGACTTCTCCCAATACTCCTATTATAATTTGGAATGGAAAACAAAAGTCAGTTGAGGTACTCTTTTCAAGTCGCAGTTGACTTCTAGTTTCAGTCATATAACACCCGTATTTGTGTTATTGCATTTCATTACATTGTCATGCATGATAATGTGATGTGTTATGCATTTTGGCACATGTGTGGTTGAGTTTTGACTCACGAGCTGATTTGGGTTAGGGAACCCTTTGAGAAGGTGTTGAATGAGTGTTGTGATGTTGTGAAATCTCTTTGAGTATGAGACATTCATTGTGGAATACCTTAAATATTTATCTGAAAATAAATGTTTACCTGTGTATTTCACTTTCTGTATTATTTTCTAGTTTAGAATATATTTCTGTTGTTAATATTAGTATCCTGGTGAGGACGAATTAACACATTACATAATTGGTAAGCAATTTCGTAAAATCGTGTAGAAATTAGCATTTTAGCACCAACGAAACTTAGGCGAAAACTTTTATAATTTTTAGTTTTCACGTTTTTACTTGTGAAGCTACGAATTAGCTGTGTAGAAAGTTTCGGAGACTGATTAGGAGTTTTGAGAACTCGTGGGGAGGTAAACACAAATTTTGAAAGTGTTGCCTATATATAGATAGATATGACTTTGAGATTTTTATAAAGTTTAACCTAAAATCAAGAAAGAGGCCAAAGGGAGATTTTAGTTGCTTAGAACTTCATGACAATAAACGATGGACTTCTGCCCGTATATTTTCTTCCAAATTTCATATTCGAGCTCCTAGAGGTAAGAGCTTCATTTTGATATATGTAGGCCTTGTTTGGCTAAGTTTTTCGAAAACTCATTTTCTAGAATTTTTCATGAAAGTTGATAATTGGATTTTGTATCGATAGGAATTGTACTAGACGGACTTCTTCACGTTCTTTGTGCTTGGGTTATCTTTGGACTGTATTTTAGAAGCGTAAATTGAACGTGAGTGATTCAATTATGTGTTTGAAATGATTTCTTGACATGTATTCATGTTTTGTATGAAAATCATGTGTTAGTTCATAGATATATATTGTGTAGTTCATATTGGGCAATTATATTGATAAGTAGGCCCAATTGTATGGTGAAATGTTTTGATGTCGAAAGCACAGTGAAATGTATTTGAGCATGTTGAATTGCTATTTGGGTCAAAGGAGTGCGTGTATCAAGCCATCGTTGTAGAGCAATTATAGGCATAAGGTCGCACGTTTGAAGAGAAGAAACGTGGGTCTTACCTTTTCGCTTGGACTTATTGGCGAGGAGTCGCGGATTAGGAAGCATGGAACGTACACGTGGGACTCCGGAGACTAGTATAAAATGTAGAGATGTGAATGCGAGCATATTTGTCATTCATGTGCATTTGTTATTTTATTCACTAAGCGTTAGCTTAAACAAATCGAATATGTGTGGTTATTCAAATAACTATTTCAGGTGTTAATGCTGGCGAAGAATTGCAGAAGTGAGCATGTGGGTTTGGGAGTTCTTGTAGAAGGCGACTTATCATGCCTATCTCGTAGTTGTGAATTAAAAATGTTGTAATAGAGATTTCATGACTTTAACCTATGTTTATCCTAGAATCTCAGAATGGATTCGTGATGTTGTAATAGATAGTAATCTCTTGCAATTATGTTTTTGTAATGTTATAGTTCAGTTAGAATCATTTTTGGTTTGAGTTGGGAGCATGCATTTGGTCCTTGATTGATTTTAGAAAGCTTTAAAACTTGGAAAATCTGCAGAATGTGCTACTGCTAGAAAACAGTCGACTGGTTTGTGGAAGCAGTCGACTGGACCCCTTTGTTGAGCAACTCTCTGCATCATTTTATGAAAAATAGTCGACTGGTCCCCCGACATAGTTGACTGAACTATGTTTTCAAATCTGATATTTTTTGTCTAGGCTGGACTTTAGTCGACTGATCCGTACCAGTCGACTGAAGATTTGAGGCCTCAGTCGACTGGACATAGAAAATAGTCGACTGGATTATGTTTGAAAAATCAACTTTCTGCTGGGCAAGTCTCAGTCGACTGGTCACGAGATGCAGTCAACTGGGATGCCTAGTTTTTAAAATGAATCATTTGTTTCCGCTACGTGTTCTTAAAACTAGTTCTTTGGGAATGTTAAAAGAATTGAAGTAGCCTCGGTGGCGTGCCACAGGCTTGGGTTATGCTATTGTGGGACTGGGCTGTGACAAATCAGGCCAGTTACGGGAAGCAGATCTTTCGGTTAGCACTTTAATCTTTTGAGAAAGTGACGGGAAGGCAGTTTAGAGAGAAATCCCTACTTGGAGGCTGTAGACACCCCATTTTGTCGGCTATCAGATTTAGGAGACCCATAGCTTGGTGGTTCACAATGATCGAAAAAGACTCAAAAGGACCCCTGGAAGTTGGTTCTATCTCTAAAAAATGCTCAGAATGACCAAAATACCCCTAAAAGCCCAAAAACTCCCAGATTTGGACCAAAAGTTTTGGAAACATGCTACGTCGTAAGAAAAGTGATAAAATGAGTTTTTAAGCAAAATCAGTCAACAGTACAACTTTTATTTCTGAGTCATGTGTACATTCTGATTTATTTCTTTTAATCTGTGATAGCTATTGAGGTTTGGCTTTTTGGGTTATTTTTTAGACACAATAAGGATGATCTCTGATTTTTCCCACATTTTTCTAGGCATGTTTGACCTCCCATTATGATGTTATAAAGTAATGTATACAGTCTGTCCACTATTCACAGTATGTCATTTTTTGACTTTCACACTTTGATGCAACACTCTCTTGTATCTAGATGAACCCATATCCCATGAACATGTTCTTTACCACTTTTATCATGCTATATCATATCATTTATCATCTATCCTCTCATGTATCATACTCCCATAGATTCTTGAGTTTGGTTTCCAAATAAAACCATGTTTTGCAAATACTTGGGAAGTTCTTGATATGAGTTAGGTATTGATATTCCAAGTGGCTAGAATATTTACCCAAGTTCTGGAAGTATAATTTCAAAACCCCCCTCTTAAACCCCTTATTTTGATTTCAAGAAATAAACCTTGTTTTTCTCAAAACCCTCAAAACAGTGAGTCATTTAACTTCAAGGAATTATTTTGAGTTCAATACTCAATGTATGAATGTAAGACCACTTGGAAAGTCTTCTTAACTCATTAGAGAACACCCATGATTTTTGGTTAGACTTGGAAATACTTGAAAATGGTCCATTTGGACACAAACATTCTCTCCAGATATTCTGTTTTTGCTGTCACAGCATCTTGGTCTACTTTCAACTTTTTTACAGACAACTTTTCCAAAAGGGGTGGTCCTAACTTATTTTTCCTTTGAACCCCAGTGTCTTAGGGAACTTTCTATATAATATGGGCCTCTAGATGTTTTGTTTTCATTTTCTAAGATTTTTTGACATTTCAATCGACAGTACGAACTCTGTTTCTGAGTAACCTCCATTTTTCATATGATTTTTCTCAATCTGTAATAGTTATTAAATATTGGATTTTTGGGTTGTGTTCTAAACACAATAAGGAAGATCTCCATAAAAAATCATGCATTGAAAACAATCCTAATCCCTCTTTTCAATTTCCAAAAGACCATGTTACTGTTTTGTCCACTATTCACAGCAATCACACTTTTACTTCCCCCCTTTGATTTGATGCTTACATGCACTCCAAATTAGCTCATGTCTTACGAAGTAGTTCATACTACATTTGTACATATCCCATGATGATTTTCTTCATTCATTCATACACATTCTAGACTTCTAAGTCATTCTAGGAATCCATTAACACAAAGCACACTACAACCTTGGTACATTCTAGATACATACATTGCATCCATGCAAAGATTTGGGGCTTTTGTGACTCCTAATCTAAGAAGATTATAAGGAATGAACTTGATCACACGTTCATGCTTCCCCTCGATCTAATCATCCTTTCTCATCCGTCATGGGGATTGAGAGATCTTCTCTTCTCAAAGATTAACATGCATCATTCTAGCTTGCTAAGCATCCTTGTTTTCTTTGATTTATTTGTTTCAAGAACAATTCATGTCCCCTTAGATCAGGAAAACTTTATTACTTGATATATGATTAGACGATTTTTCCTAGGTTTGTTTTGTGTGATCTTTCACTTTGCATTGTGTGATAATTGGCTTAGATCTTATGAATGATATCTTATCTTTAGATCTTCCATTTCAAATTTTCTTATGTGATGTAATATACTATCATAGTATTAATTGTCGAACCATACATAGTATAAGATGATTATTTGGATGCTAATTGAGGCCTGTCGAAAGACGGGGCGAGTTGAGGGTGTTTTAGTCGTGACAAAGGCTCCTTCCTCTCTCGTACCAAAACTCCGAGCCAAGTTCTTTGGTTATGAAGGGTCGGTGTCCTTTATCCGTTTGGGTGAGTCAAATTAGGTTTCTTGGTTCCTTAAAGGCCAAGTGGCGACTCTGTATCTGTTTTCAACAGACCATTTTCTTTCTTTGATCCAAATCAAATTTCAAACAAAAGAAACAAGAGGTGGAATTCAGCGTGTCCACAATCTGGCGACTCTGCTGGGGATATTTATTTTCAAAACAAAATAATACAGAGGTTTGACTCATAAGAAGCATCCTTAAAATCATCTTTTTACTGTGTATGGTTCACCGCATTGCACTTCTGCATTTCCCCCTTCCGACTGTGTCTGAAACGCGACGCTGACATTGTTCAGGTCTTGCTGTGTCAGGGCACAAGTCACCATGGATACTGTACCTTCCAAGGTATATCAAAAAGAGTAACAACTTCCGTATTGTCTCTCTGACGGTATATTGGAACTCTCGTCAACGGACCCTCTTTGACTAAACCCAGCCTTTGCATATAGATTCCTGTAGAACCTTTCATAGGGCTGTTGATTTATCTTTTCAAGTAGGACAATGTGATATAACTGTTGTATGCCCTGACGGGATTACCTGCGCGGTGTAGACGCTTATATGGCATAAGGCAGAACCTCTTTCTTATGATTCCTAAGGCAATCACTCACATGTGATCACATTGAGTTGACCTGCCTAGGCACCATGACAAAGATGCCTGCTCCATGCTCACAAAGATATACACCGCAAACCTTATTTGTCGATCCTTAGACATAGAAGTATGAAAACCTGCTAGACAGTATGATCACTATAATCATATTAACCAGTTTCTCCCAGAAACTCTGTCCAGATATCCCAGATATAACCATATTAACCAGTTTCTCTCAAAGCTCTGTCCAGATATCCCAAATATAACCATATTAACCAGTTTTTCCCAGAAAATCTGTCCAGATATCATTATACTAGTTTTTCTCAAAAACTCTGTCCAGATATCCCAGATATACCAGTTTCTCCCAGAAACTCTGTCCTATCTTCCCAGATATACTAGTTTCTCCCAGAAACTCTGTCCTATCTTCTCAAATATACTAGTTTTTCCCAGAAACTCTATCTAAATTTCCTAGAAATACCCAAAGTACATGTTTTTCCAGAAGCTCTGCCCAAATCTCCCAGATCCTCCAAAAATCCCAGCATCTCTGCCCAAATCACCTAGAAATGCCCAGATATACTTGTTTCTCCTATAAACTCTATCTAAATTTTCCAGAAATACCCATAGTACTTGTTTTTCTCAAAAACTCTGCCAAAATTACCCAGAAATGCCCAGATATACTTGTTTCTCCTAGAAACTATATCCATATTTCTCAGAAATACCCAAAATACTAGTTGCTCCTAGAAGCTCAGTCCAAATCAACCAGAAATCCCTATTTTTCCTAGAAACTCAAATGACTTCTAGAAATTTCTCCGAATCTTTCAAATCCCTATTTTTCCCAGAAACTCTGTCCAAAATTCCCGAAGTATCCCAGAAATCCCTATTATCCCTTGGTGATCATACTGGAAAGTAAGGTTAGCACACTCTGTATGGCTAGGACCTTATTTGTTTAACTGCTATCTGTTAGAAGTAGGGGCATCATATCGATTAGGGCTTGCATCCGCATGCTTGTCTCATATGCATACACGATTCACGCACATCTTGTCAGTCTCACATATGTCAGTCTCTACACATCAAGCGCGTACATGTCATCATCCTCACCCATCTCAATCATTGTATAGAAGTCATATACATACTGCAACCATCATCAGTTCACATCGATAAATTCTTTGAGACTCTGATCAGCTCTCCCCACTAGGAGTCCATAAGAAGTATTTCGTGCCTCTGTTAATTTGGGCTTTTACTTCTATTTGCAGAAAACATAGCCCCGGGTAAGGACACCTCTGCACCTTCCCAAATTTATTGTCTCAATCGTGGGCTAGCCCAGGCTATCATAAACCCGCCAATGGCCTACCAAGCTCTGGAGGAGAAAGTGAACAAACTACAAACCATTGTTGAACAACTAAGTTTAAGGATAAGCCGATTCGAGCAGATGGTGCAAAGCATCGATAAAGGGAAGTATGGGTTGCCCAACGCCATCTATCCAAGCCCGTTTCCATGTCCAAATCTCTACTTGTATCTAAACCCACAGTTTAGCCTTGGTAATCCTAGTCCATATCCAAATCTAAGAGCCACTCCAAGGACCCACTTGAACTCAAAGTTTAACAAAACCCGCAACCCAAGAACCTTCACCAACCTGGGTATGCCATTGTCCGTTATCCTTGATAACCTCATAAAAAAGGGGCACCTCTGACTCCTTCAGCCTCGTGCTGACATCCCTCCGCCTAGTTGTGACCTGTCCAAAATTTGTGCCTACCACCGAGGCCCAGGCCATGACACCGACAGCTGCATGCGCCTTCGCCATGATATCCATGACCTCCTCGATCAGAAAATCATCGAGCCATTGCCCATCCAACCCTATGTCAACCAAAGTGTCAGCTTCATCAAACCTAAAGCCCCTGGCTTACCTGTTCAAATGATCCCCTTTGCTGAGGCCAATGATTGTTGAAGCTACACGGTGAACTGATAGTGTTTGGAATTTCTGCTAAAAATAATAATAATAATAATAATAAATGGGTCACAAAGACACTCCATTTGAGACCAAGATGAGTCTGTCCTATGTTTTGAATCTATTTCAAGTTTAGTCTTGTGGTCGAGTCTGTCTACCATCGAGTAGTTATGGGTCTGTGTCGAGTAATGTAATCCCTCTCTCTTGCTAATGGAATGAAATCTCATTTTGCTTAATCTGATGTGCCTAGTCATAGATGCATGAATCGCTGTACTGAAGTGTCACTTTTCAAATTACCATGGATATTACAGTGCTGAATTTTTTTTTACTCAAACAAAAAAGTCCTGAAAGGTCAAAGTCAATTTTGCACTGACACCGATGAAGAGCCAAGAATTGAATAGTCTTACTTTAAGAATTTAAAGATTCTCTTGCCTCAATCTTGAAAAGACATGCTTGGAACTGACGTGGGGCTTGCCCAACACCCTTTTCCAACCATTTCAAAGCCCCGGGCCCAACCCAATTGAGAGCCATATGAACTTGTGTAGACTTAGTCCTTGATGATAGCCAAACATTTCAGTGAGTTTCATCTCCACTTTCAAAAAAAAAAGAAAAAAAAAGCTCGCTGGGTTGAAAACCCGAAAGGGCACCTAGGCAAAAGTTAGAGCCGAAAAGGTATTGATTTCCAATATCTGACCTTAGCCAGTCAAAATGATGGAGAAAATGAAAGAAATTTTTGATGAAACAAATGAGAGAATCGTATGCTTCAAGGTACATCATAAGAACGTGCCTAGATCACATTTCAAAAGGCTCGAAATGACCACAAATAAATCTCGAGAGCTGACGTGCACATTCTGGAATTTCGAGATTATGATCGGAAGATCTCACATGAATCAACTATGTGAAAAAGAAAATTGACTGGCTAGGCGAAAGTGAAAAGGTTCAATCCTCAAAAGAAAAAGAAAAAGAAAAGAAAAAGAAAAAGAAAAGAAAAGAAAAGAAAGGGAGATGAAAACTGAGTCCTCCTCTTCAAGGCTACCATAAGTAACCCAAGTTTGCATTTCTTTGACGATTGGTTTGAAAAACCCTCATACCTCAACCTTTCCAAAGACCTTGCCTTGAACTACGCTCGACCTGATTCTCACTCGGGGATACGTAGGCAACCGCATCCGTTCGGTCGACACCATCATAATCAAACCAATTTCTTTCAAGACCTTACCTTGAACTATGCTCGACCTGATTCTCACTCGGGGATACGTAAGCAATCGCATCGGTTCGGTCGACACCATCATAATCAAACCAATTTCTTTCAATACCTTGCCTTGAACTATGCTTGACCTGATTCCCACTCGAGGATACATAGGCAACCGCATTGGTTTGGTCGACACCATCATAATCAATCCCCTTTTCTTCAAAACTTTGGCCCGAACTACGTTGGTCCTGATCCCCGCTCGGGGGTACGTAGGTAGACTTTCAAAAAGAAAAGAAGGATGGCTCGCTAGGTCGAAAATCCGAAAGGACGCCTAGGCAAAAGTTAGAGCTGAATTCAAGGTGAGCAATAACAAAAGAGAGAAAAGAGCTCGCTAGGTGTTTGCACCCAAAAACCGTCAATGATTTTTGAGCCCGAGTGGAGTTGAAGTTGGGTAAAGGAGACGCTGGGGCAAGTAGTGATGATTCATCAGACTCAAGAGGTAAGCCCGATGGGAGGAACAACTATCGGGCTATGAGAACATAACTCATCATGTTGAGAGCCCGATGGAAAAGTAAAGCAACGTTATAACTGATCGGACATTATGAAAAGGAAGAGTTTGTCCGATTGATCATAAGAAGTTGAAGAAATATGATCGGACATGGAAAGAGTCATGAGCCCGATTCATCCAACAGGGAGAGGTCGATTGATGAAGGACAGGGCGTTGCTATTCACAGCTGGCATGATGACGTCATCTCTGAGAGTTTTTTGGAAACAGGAGTCCGTCTGGGAAAGGAGTTGTTAGTTGCCAGCTGGGTTGGAGCGTTTAATCCCTAAATTAAAGGGATTAATTCAAGTAAGTTCTGGATAAGGTAGGAGATGGTGATATAGAAGGATTTCTTCAAATCAGCCAATCAATCAGTAGCTTGGGGCGTAAGGAAAGGAATCATAGTCCAAATAGGAATCAGTTCAGGCCGCTATAAATATAGAGGCAGGCCTTCAAGTAAAGGACTCCGCGTCTCTTCGACAAAAGCATACACAGCATTCATCACGTTCAAAGCATACACAGCATTCAGTATTCAGCACATTCAAGGCATTCAGAGCACTTTTTCTAAGTCTTTGTTTCCTAGCTTTAATAGCAATTAGGTCTGTGTCTTTTTTTGTTATTTTTATTTTCTATTTCTTTTGAATAATCAGTCCATTCTGTTGTTCTTGAGATCTGTTTTAGTTTTCCAAGCATTTAATAAAATCTACTTTTATTAAACCGTTTGTGATTTGTTTAACTTGTTTAAACTTGATACTTTTTAGCTTGTGCGCTTCAGTACTGCTAAAGGACTTTTAGTGAGGGTACTTTCCTACTCACTACACACAATCACCAGTTTAGAAGTCAGATTCACCAAAAGCCTTGTGTATCACTGACACAAGCAGATAGAAAATTAGTTTGCACGCTAACACACACACACACACCGAACCACAGATTGGTTCTGGCACGCCCGCGCAAATTAGAGCAAACATTTTTGGCACGCCCGGTGGGACCCACAGTGTCAAATCATGCCTCCGAAGAAAGATAAGACGACAAAGGACGATCAGCATATGGATCCGCCCACGGAGGAGAGCACCGGCCAATCTCCACAAGACGGTAATATCACGATAGAAGCCATCTCGGAAGCCATGAGGGCTAACGTAGAGCCCATGTGGCATGAGTACAATGCGCTCATAGGTTCTATGGGCAACCTCAAATCGGTCATGCAACAAACGACCGATATCCATAAAAGTCAGGCTGTTCTGATCCATGAAACCAGGACCACTCACGTGAAGTTGGACCGACTGACGGAAATAATCGGAAAGTTGATTGAAACCTATAAGGCCGGATCTAGAGGAGAACAGGTCAACGGTTCGGGCTCGGGTACCTCGCTGGAGTCCGATAAGCCGAAGAGCCCACCATATGTCTGTCCGAACTTAAGAGACGGAAATGGCTCAGGAAAGCAATCTGAGTCACAGACCGGCATCGCTGGCAGTGGGGTGGTCACCGATCCCAACGGATCAGCGACACCAGGGTTTGGAGGATCTGTCGGCCAGACCGAAAGTTCAGTCGGCCACACACAGCCCCAAGGGAATGGCCATGGGGGACAGAGGAACAACGGTGGGTTTTGGACTCATCAGGTCCAGAATAACCAACAGAACGGACCACCGCCGTTGATACCCCCGATAAGGAATGTTCAGCCCGTAGTTCAACCCATCAATAGGGAAGAGCTGGTAGCGGCCATACACGAGGAGTATGGCCCGTTTATGCGGAGACTGGAAAGGCCGACTTACAGACGGCCGTACCCGCCGGAGATTGATCGAGTCATATTTCCTCAGGGGTATAAGGTACCGAATTTCACTCTATTCTCAGGAGAGAGTGAACAATCCTCAGTTGAGCACATTGGCCGTTTTATTGTTCAATGCGGCCATGTGGGTCACAGTGACCCATTGAAGTTAAGACTGTTCCCAAATTCGCTAACGGGCATGGCGTTTTTGTGGTACGTCAACCTCCCAGCCAATTCGGTGTTAACTTGGCAAGGGATGGAGGAGTTGTTTCACGGACAGTTCTATAGGACTGAGCCCGAGACATCATTGGCAGATTTGTCGCGAATGATGCAACTGGTGGGAGAGACCGTGGAAACGTACATAGCCCGTTTCCGAAAGGCAAAATACCGCTGTAAGACAGTGTTGCCCGAGGAGGAGTATGCAAAGATGGCCATGGGGGGCATGTCCTTTGAGCTTCGCAAGAGGTTTAAAGGAAATGACTTCCGTGATCTGTTCGAGCTTGCCACACGGGCGGGTCGCTATGAACGCATTCTCTTGGATGAGCAGGAGAAGAAGAACTCTTCCAAGGGAACATATTACAAAGACCCCAATTACGAGGTCCACTTGGCAGAGTGTGACCTTGAAACAGAATGCGATATGGCCGAATTAATTTGCAAACGGCCAATCGTATGTAACGCCTTGAACAAGCCTGTTAATAATAACGATGCTGCAAAGAAGATGGCGTTCGAGGCGGGGAAAAACTATACTTTCGATATAACAATGGCTGATCAAATATTCGATGCCCTGTTGGCCGATAAAGTGATCAAGCTAAGTGAAGGTCATCGGATCCCAAAGGCCGATGACATAAAAAACAAAGAATATTGTAAATGGCACAATTCTTGGAAGCACGCTACTAATAATTGTGTTGTTTTTCGCAATTTTATACAGGAAAACGTCGAGAAGGGGGTCTTCAAATTCTCGGACAAAGCGATGGGGATCGATGCAAATCCTTTTCCTCAGATCTCGGGCACAAACATGGTGATGCCCGACCTAACTAGGCTGTCAAGGCCGAGACTGAAGATTGACTTAACTGACGAGGAATTTGTGCCAACACAAAGGGAGGGTAAACAAATTGCTACTTCGGCCACCAATGGGCCGAAGGTTACGATACATGACCTCCGAAAGAGTCACCAAGAACGCAAAACAGAAGTACAGAAAGCTGACGAAGAGGCGGCCAAATCTAGCACGGATAATCTGATAGCCGATCTACGGCGACAGCTGGAATTCATCGAACAAGGCCTTTGCCCGAGGTGCAAGGCTGACATCAAGAAGGAAGTCTCGAGCCCGAGTAAGAGGCCGAGAAGCTATGAACATCGGGACTCAAGCCCGAGAAGGCCCGTACATGAAAGATTGTCATTACCGTGGCAAGGCCAGGCCAAGCCCGAGTAGCGTGCAAAACATCCGTTGGAATACCAAGTCGGCCAGCGAGAATACGGCCGACTGGGGGAAAGTAGTTCCCAAGTGATCCCAAGGCCTCGGATGCAAGCAACAATTTCTGGAAGGAGCCCGAGGATGGTGCTACCGCCTAGGGTAGAAGATCAAAAATGGCATAGAGCTGAACACTCCAAGTTCCCAGCACGGCCGCAATATAGCAAGTCCCAGAAAAGAAGATATCAGAGAATGCGACAGGCCGAGCGGGAACGCCAGTTGTTGAAGAATCAGGTAGGGGGTCCGATTGCTCCCACCGAGCCTCGGAAGGAGAGAGTCCGACAAGAAAGTTCACAGGAAAAGGGGACAGGTACGGTGGACAAGATGATTGAGTCCGATGGAGATGGGTCGGATTCTAGTTTTTCGCCAATCCAATTCGGGACAATTCCAGTAGGCCTGTCTTCTAACATGGTGTTCACGCTACCCCTGTCTTTCATGGCCAAGCCGGATCAACCATCGGCCATGGAAGGGGATGTAGTTGAAGGCTCAGCTAAGGACTCGGCCGTGATGGAAGAAAACTTTTGGAACGGGGGAGAGGTCGTTAAGCCTAAAGTGGTGGAAGCCACTAGCAAAAGTGTGGACGCCACCGATGGGCAGACCGATCGGCCAAAGATTACTATCTTAAGGCCGAAGGAACAACAGACTGAGGAGGGAGTGAAGACCGGACCAGTTAAAGTGGTGTTTGAAAAGCCAACACACCAGATGTCCCAACATCTAAAGCCATTGTATGTAAAAGGGCACATAGAGGGCGTCCCGATAAACAGGATTCTGATTGATGGGGGGTCTACTATCAACATCATGCCCCAAATCATGTTAAGGATCTTGCAGAAATCGGAGTCGGAGCTGATTCCGACAGAAATGAATGTCCAAAGCTTCACGGGGGCACCTTCAAGGACGAAGGGGATCCTACCCTTGGAACTGACCGTTGGCAGCAAAATGGCCATGACAGCATTTTTCATCGTGGAAACTTCAGCGGCCTATAATGCTTTATTAGGCCGGGATTGGATACACCCAAACTATTGTATTCCCTCCACCCTTCATCAGTTGTTAATTTTCTGGAGAGGAGATGAGGTGGAAGTGGTGGGGGCAGACACCAAGCCCTTTGTAGCCCGGGTGCAGACGGCCGATGTAGTCTTGTATGAAGATGACATCGGGCCAGTGAAGTTGTTGGGGTGTAACAAATTGGGAAGGCCAAATACGGCGACCTTCCTTAAAGGAAGTTCGTCGGACATCAAGGCATATTTCCATAATCTCAGTCGGACAGAAGAATCAAGGCCGATCGAGATCGTTGAACAAGAAGACGTCCATGGAGATTCCCACAATTGAGGAACGGAAGCTGCTGGCCTTAAGGGCCAGCATGGCCAGATGGTGTGCATTCTTGGCCGACCGAAGATTGAAAATCGGCCCTACTGACGGAACAATCAATCTGGCTGATTGCATTTACGAAGAAGAAGTCCCGAAGGAAGAAGAGATTCAGATACATGAGTTGGAAACGGCCACGGCTAAGCTGGATGATCTTAAGGCCGATGTCCAGGACCCTCTCTTGGAAGTCAACTTAGGCGAAGAAGGAGAGCACAAGCCCACCTATGTGAGTCAGATGCTGGATCCTCAGGGTCAGGCCGATATGATTGCACTCCTGCATAAATATAAGGATTGTTTTGCGTGGGAATATGACGAGATGCCTGGTCTGTCAAGGGAACTGGTGGAGCACCGATTGCCAATTAAATCGGGGTTCAGGCCGTTCAAACAGCTGCCTCGGCGCATGTCACCAGAAGTGACATTGAAGGTGAAAGAAGAGATCGAACGATTACTGAACGCTGGCTTCATTCGTACAGCCCGATATGTCGAATGGGTCTCGAATGTAGTGCCAGTAGTGAAGAAGAATGGGAAGCTAAGGGTTTGCATAGACTTCAGGAATTTAAACTTAGCTACCCCGAAAGATGAGTATCCCATGCCTATGGCGGATCAGTTAATCGATTCGGCCGCTAAACACAAAATTCTGTCATTTATGGATGGGCATTCGGGGTATAACCAGATTTACATCGCCGAAGAGGATGTCCCGAAGACTGCTTTTCGGTGCCCGGGGGCAATTGGAACCTTTGAGTGGGTTGTCATGCCTTTCGGACTTAAGAACGCTGGAGCCACTTATCAGCGGGCAATGAATTCAATCTTCCATGACATGATCGGGCAATTCATGGAAGTTTACATAGATGATGTAGTAATAAAGTCAGGGAATCACACCGATCATTTGAGAGATTTGGAAAAGGCGTTTGAAAGAATGCGAGCTCACGGATTAAAAATGAACCCTCTCAAATGTGCATTCGGTGTTACAGCAGGGAATTTCTTAGGTTTCCTGGTACATCAAAGGGGGATAGAGATTGATAAAAATAAGGCTTGGGCTATCCAAGCAGCAAAACAGCCTGCTAATAAGAAGGAACTCCAGAGATTGCTCGGGCAAATCAATTTCTTAAGAAGATTCATATCAAACTGTGCAGGGAAGACCCAAATATGGACCCCACTATTGAAGATCAAGACTGATGAAGACTTCAAGTGGGAAGACAGCCATCAACAAGCCTTTGAAGGAATCAAACAGTATCTGTCAATGCCTCCAGTGTTAATGCCACCAAAAAAGGGTAGGTATTTAAAATTGTATATATCGGCTTCTGATTGCTCTATAGGTAGTATGCTAGCTCAAGATAATGAGCAAGGTAACGAGCAGGCCGTTTACTATTTAAGTAGAATTTTGACTCCAATCGAGCAGCGTTATGCGCCGATTGAGAAGTTATGCTTGGCTTTGTATTTTTCTTCACAGAAGTTAAGAACATATATGCTTCCTGTTTCCACTTATATAATATGTCAAACGGATGTGATAAAATACATGCTATCAAGACCAATCATGAGAGGCCGAATTGGGAAATGGACCTTGGCCTTGATGGAGTTTGCCATCCAATACCGTTCACAGTAATCGGTAAAAGGCCAGGCCATAGCCAATTTCTTGGCCGATCACCCAGATCCTGCTGATTTGGGAACACTGCCTCCAACACCCAAAGTTCTGAGCACGTCCTTCGTACCATGGACTTTAATCTTTGACGGGTCCAAAAACGCAGAAGGTGCTGGGGCAGGGGTGGTGATTGTATCACCCAAGTACAAAAAGACAAAAATATCTTTTCGGCTCAACTTCAAATGCACTAACAATCAGGCCGAGTACGAAGCACTTATAATCGGACTAGAAATACTCCTTGAAATGGGGGCATCATCTGTGCATATAAAAGGCGACTCAGGTTTGGTGATCGGACAGGTTGCTGGAGAGTTTCAGATAAGAAGTTGGGAGTTATGCCCGTTCCATGCAGTTGCTACTCAGCTCATGGAAGCATTTGATGACATTAGTGTGAGCTATATCCCAAGAACAACCAATACTGAGGCCGATAAGTTGGCAAAGACAGGATCAGCCTCACCCTCCCAGAAGAGTGCAGAAGACCAACTCATCACGGTCAATGTCCGGTCACTACCGTCCGTGGCAAAGAGGGGTTGGTACACTGCTACCAATTCGGTCCTGATGGAGGATAGCGATTGGAGAGTTCCTATTATTGAATACCTGAGTCACCCAAATGTCAGAGTAGACCGGAAAGTCAGGTTGTTTGCAGTCCGATTCGTGGTACTAGATGGGGAATTATTCAAAAAATCGATCGGTGATGACGTGGTTCTGAGGTGCTTGGGGAAGAAGCAGGCCATGCAGGTTATGGCCGAAGTACACGAAGGGATATGTGGAGCACATCAGGCCGGCACCAAGATGAAGTGGCTATTGAGGAGGTATAATTATTATTGGCCTGGCATGTTGAAAGACTGCATCAGCTATGCCAAGGGTTGTCAACCTTGTCAAAAGCATGGTCCGATTCAACATGTGCCGGCTAAAGTATTGCAACCTATAATCAAACCATGGCCGTTTAGGGGATGGGCGATGGATTTGATTGGCAAAGTCTTACCGCCATCATCCGGCCAACATTGTTTCATAATAGTGGCTACGGACTACTTTACCAAGTGGGCCGAGGCCATACCTTGTAGAACGGTGACACAAGCCACCGTCATAAAATTCATTGAAGAACACATTATCCATAGGTTCGGCCTTCCAGAAACAATCACGGCCGATCAAGGATCTGTGTTTACAGGGTCGGAGACATCAGCCTTTGCAGAAAGTAGGGGAATCAAGATTCTTAATTCTACACCCTATTACGCACAGGCTAATGGTCAGGCCGAGTCTACTAACAAGATCCTTAAGGGGATCATTGAAAAGATGATCATGGAGAATCCTAGGGAATGGGACAAGCTCTTGTCCGAAGCATTATGGGCCTATCGGACGTCAAAGAGATCAAGTACTGGGGTTACACCGTTCATGCTGACCTACGGGCATGACGCGATGTTACCTATGGAAGTTACAGTCCGATCGGCCAGAAGGGCTTTACAGAATCAACTAGAGCCCGCTGAGTATACGGAGGCTATGATAGCTGAGTTGGAAGGGCTTGATGAAATGAGGCTAATGGCCTTGGATGCATTAAAAGTACAAAAACAACGGGCCGCCCGAGCTTACAATAAAAGGGTGAGAGAGAAATCTTTTTGCACCGATGATTTGGTGTGGAAGGCCGTGTTACCTATTGGAGACAAGGATAATCGATACGGTAAATGGTCGGTCAATTGGGAAGGCCCGTTCATCGTTCACCATGTTAAAAGAGGAGGTGCTTACAGGCTTCGTGATTTAGATGGGACTATACATGTCCGATTAATCAATGGTCAGTATTTAAAGTCTTATTATCCAACGTTATGGGAGACCATTGATCTAGATTATAAACCTAATCCTAGGTTGGAATATGATCAGCTGATAAATTATGAGCCGGAGCCCGAATGATTTAGGTGAATAGGGATTTTGTATTGATAGGCTGAGCACAGCTTACTTACAAAGTAATAATAAAAAAAAAAAATTACAAAGTATATATAAACAGGAGTCGGTCTCTAGGCCGACCCGAAATTCCTAAGTTTAGCCTTCAAGTCTTCCCATGTCTTGATGGCTCCAGACCGATCTCGCTTGGCTTTTTCCAGCTTTTGGGCCCAAGCCCGGGATATGGGGACGCTGGCTTGTAACTGATCACTGCACTTCTGAGCGTCACCGCCTAGCGAAGAAAGGGCTTCGTCAATTTTTTCAAGAGCGGCGCTGTTGGTGATGACATCGGCCTCACATTGGGCAAGTTGAGCTTTTAATGCAGCAATACGGTCCCGCAGCCAAGTATCCCTTGCTAGAACCTGAGCCCGAGAGGCCTTCCCCGCTTCAAATTTGGTTTTGGCCCCTTCCAAGAAATTCAATGCCTTCTGCCGGGAGCCTAGGTGCAGTTCTGCATCAGCTTGAATTTTCGAGGCCGATCTGTCCATGAGACGGGCACTGGGAAGTCTCTCTTTTATCTCCAACAGTAAGGATAGTTGCCCGTCAGAAAGGGAAGGATCGGCCATGAGAGTGTTCAAGGCAGAGTCAATGTCAGCATTAGCAGGAAGGTTGGAAAATTCTTGGTCCGCCAGTCCGAGGAGTAAGTCCTTGGATTGTTGCAGCAGGGAAGGAGAAACCACTTCGGGCTCCAGGGGGCCGAGGTCAAAAGCTCCCAGGTCTAGGCCCAAGAAGAAGTCATTGAAGGGAATAACGGGCACTGGGTCTGAAGGATCGGCCTGTTCAAGAGAATACAGTCAGGTGTTGTTTTTAGAATCATACGAATTAACGCAAAGTAACACAGCAATACCTGGGTGTGAGGACGAAGCGAGGCCATGATTGTTTCGCGAATATCGGCCTCGCTTGGTTGAGAAGAGGTTTGAGAAGAAGAAGGGAGGCCGGTTCCCACGTCCGGACTCATCGAGGCCATTGTTGTCTGTGGGGCTTCTGTTTCAGGGACAGAGCCCGAATTATCATCACCGGCCTCGACGGCAGACGCCTCAGGGGGGTTGATCTCGGCCACCACCGGTCCTGGTACTATGTGAGCAGGAGAGCTGACGGCGGTGGTAGGTTCCCCTTGTCCGGTTGGAGTTTCGTGTGCAGAAGGGACGGCTTGATTTACTTCCTCCCCAGCAGCCTCTGTGGTAGGTTCAGCACCGGCCTCACCCTCAGTGCTGGAAGAAAGAACAACTTGCTCAGGGACTTGGCCGATATGAGCAAGGTCTTCATCTCCGTCTCCGCTTGAAGGAGTTAGAGGAGGCACGACGTGAAGTGGCATCACCCGAACGGCCACTCGTTCTAGATAAGCCGTTGCAGAGGCCGGTGATGTAGGGAGAGTTGGGGGAAGAGTCTGAGCAAGGTTTGGAAGTGGATCCTCTCCCGAATCTTCATCAGCAAGCTGCAAAGATAGAACAAAAGGATTAATATTGAATAAAAGGAATTCGGGCTCAAATCAAAAGGGGAAGAGCAAACCTGAACAGAGGCCGGTGTTTTTTGTTTCTTTTGAGGCGGACCCTTGCCCGGAGTTTGTTTACGAGCCGGTCTCTTGGCGACTTGTTTGCGCCGGGTTGGAGCTGCTGCTGGTATAGGGACATCGGCCACAATGGCCGATGTTGCAGTGAAAGGAGCCAGGGCCTCAGCAGCGGTGCGTGGAAATATGTTTCGAGCCCGTTCACCCCACCATTGGGTGAACTCTTCTGATACTATGGGCCGGGTAGAGAAAGGTGTAAAGTTGAACGCGGCTTTGAGCCGGGCTGACCTCTCTGTTATCTTCTTCACCTGCCCGTCGTTAACAATAAGGCCACATTCAACCCAATCAACGTTGACGGTGATACCAGGAGGAACGGGCACTAGTTGAGTAAGCCCGAATTGGCGGGCATATAGAGGAGCAAAGTAGTACTCGGCCCCGCATTTATTGTTGGCCGACGGGATGCTTGGGCTAAAAATAATGTCTCTAGCTACTAAGTAGCTAGAAAAAATTTCATTATAGGTAGACTGGGTGCCCGAACCCCAGTTTGAAGGGTTATTGGAGAGCTGGAGAAAAGAAGAGAATTGAAGGGAAAAGAATGGGGTAAAGAGATTGACGTCCCGAGGGGAGCAACCCTGGTAAAAGAAGGAAAAACACTCTTCAAAAGAATGTATAGAAGGAGATACGTTCACGAATTAAATGGCGGAGATTGGAATGTCGGCCAAGGGAGTGATGGTGGGTTGGAATTCAGGGAAGTAGGAGTGAAGCCACAATTGCAGAATCCATATCGGGCTCCCACCAGCACTGAAGCCCGAATGAACGAAGTCTGTTGTGCCTCGAACCAAATATGCCCAAACCAGCGTAGCCATGGCCAGTGGCTGCCCCGATGCAAGGGCCAGGGCTACGGTTGTATATTCTTTGGTAATGGCTTGGGAGGCCGAACAGAAGAGATATTTGTTGAGCCAGTAGATGATGAAGGCAGTGTGTTCTGCATCGGACACCGCCGTGTCATCTGCCCCGATGCAGGCAGCAAGGAAACCTCCAAAGGCCGTGATCGGCCTGTGAGAAACGGCCCCGTCCCTGACAATTTCTTGTTGAGGATAGGCAAAGCTGGCCGTCCCGACATTAAGCCCGGGAATGATCTCTTGTCCGTGGGGACGGAGGCCGAGCAGATAGCTAATGTCTTTGACAGTGGGAGCCATTGGTCCGCAACGGAAAAGAAAGCCGTTGCAAGATGAGGACCAGAATAGTAAGGCAGAGAGAAGGAGAGACCGGTCTATTTCAATGCGAGACCGGCTGAGCATGATTGCATCGTAGATGCCCGTTTGCTTCCAGACGGCGGCCTTAGAGGCCGAAACCCTAGTTACCCACTTGTCCCAGTCAGCGGCGGGGGTCGGCCATCCTCGAATGGGTTGGTTCGCCGTCTGGACCTTGGCCCAATGAGCAGGGACTTGTAGGAACGTCTCGTTTTCTACCGGAGGAAAGAAAGGAAGAAAAGCCGCCGGAGGGTGGCCCAGAAACGCCGCGCCTAGGCCTGGTGCGGCGGGAGAACCGTCGGAGGAGCTGTAGGGGGTGAGGTATTCGGTGGATATGTCAACAGCGTGAGCTTTGGCCAAAGCCCTAACCTCCCGGCAGCGATTTTGTGGCGGTGGAGCGTCTGCGAAGGATTTTTTTCCTTTGGAGGTAGCCGGAGCGGTTTTGGGAGCCATGTCTATGGAAGGAAGAAAGGTCGCCGGAGAAGATGAAGATAAGAGTGAGAAGCTCTGTATTTTGCTTAATTTCTGGAGAGGGTAAAATATGAATGTGTGATGAGTTTTCGGACGTTGGGTGGTATTTAAATATCACGACGCCGTAATCATGGCGCATTAAATGTAGGGTGACTGGTGGGATTCTCCATAACCTGACGTTAGCTGCGTACTTGACGCGTGGCATATTTGAAATTCAAAACGTCACATCAATCAGGGCGGGATGTTTGATATGACCTTTTGGGGGGCAATTGTTTGCACCCAAAAACCGTCAATGATTTTTGAGCCCGAGTGGAGTTGAAGTTGGGTGAAGGAGACGCTGGGGCAAGTAGTGATGATTCATCAGACTCAAGAGGTAAGCCCGATGGGAGGAACAACTATCGGGCTATGAGAACATAACTCATCATGTTGAGAGCCCGATGGAAAAGTAAAGCAACGTTATAACTGATCGGACATTATGAAAAGGAAGAGTTTGTCCGATTGATCATAAGAAGTTGAAGAAATATGATCGGACATGGAAAGAGTCATGAGCCCGATTCATCCAACAGGGAGAGGTCGATTGATGAAGGACAGGGCGTTGCTATTCACAGCTGGCATGATGACGTCATCTCTGAGAGTTTTTTGGAAACAGGAGTCCGTCTGGGAAAGGAGTTGTTAGTTGCCAGCTGGGTTGGAGCGTTTAATCCCTAAATTAAAGGGATTAATTCAAGTAAGTTCTGGATAAGGTAGGAGATGGTGATATAGAAGGATTTCTTCAAATCAGCCAATCAATCAGTAGCTTGGGGCGTAAGGAAATGAATCATAGTCCAAATAGGAATCAGTTCAGGCCGCTATAAATATAGAGGCAGGCCTTCAAGTAAAGGACTCCGCGTCTCTTCGACAAAAGCATACACAGCATTCATCACGTTCAAAGCATACACAGCATTCAACATTCAGTATTCAGCACATTCAAGGCATTCAGAGCACTTTTTCTAAGTCTTTGTTTCCTAGCTTTAATAGCAATTAGGTCTGTGTCTTTTTTTGTTATTTTTATTCTCTGTTTCTTTTGAATAATCAGTCCATTCTGTTGTTCTTGAGATCTGTTTTAGTTTTCCAAGCATTTAATAAAATCTACTTTTATTAAACCGTTTGTGATTTGTTTAACTTGTTTAAACTTGATACTTTTTAGCTTGTGCGCTTCAGTACTGCTAAAGGACTTTTAGTGAGGGTACTTTCCTACTCACTACACACAATCACCAGTTTAGAAGTCAGATTCACCAAAAGCCTTGTGTATCACTGACACAAGCAGATAGGAAATTAGTTTGCACGCTCACACACACACACACACCGAACCACAGATTGGTTCTGGCACGCCCGCGCAAATTAGAGCAAACACTAGGTCACCTCACTGGTGCCTAGGCAAAAGTTATGAGCATTTGAGAGATTAAAGTCGCGGTCCTTGCCTTAAGCCAGAAAATCACCTTCCACACTAGGGGTAAACTTCGGCCCCCCGCCTCGTTTGCCTGAATTTTACTATCTACCCTTCATACAAGGGGCAAACTTCGGTCACCTACCTCGTTTTCCCAAAACCTCCAATAAACCATTGTCCAAACTAGGGGCAAACTTCGGTCACCCACCTCGTTTGACTATGAATTCTACTTTCTATAACTCAAACTAGGGGCAAACTCCGTTTGCCTAACACGATCCCTTCACACCAAGGGCGAGTTTTCAAGTCACCAAGTTGTTTTTTTTTAAAAAAAAATTGAGCATATTTTATTCTAAAAGCTAAGGCACTAATTCCAAGCACTTCTTGGGGGAAGCAAATAATTGATTAGATCAATAGGGAAGAATTTTCAAAAACCAGATTTATCAGCAAAGTGCTATCATATTAAGATGAGGAGTGAACATAAAAGATGAGCGGTACATTGCTTATGACAAAGACACATTGAATTATGCTAATTTAGGCGCTTCGTGTCGTTACTTCTGTCAAGTCAATCCTTGTTTGGTTGAGTCAGTAATAATCTCATCGAAACTGTATCAGAGTTCAAGGTTCATACAGACCAATCCAATTTTCCTTGTCATCGTTGTTGCTGTCAAGTCCATTTGTCCTAATGGTCTCAAATGTGTGGGTTTAAAGTGATTACCAATTATAAAACCTGTGGATACAAGCAGAGATTCTAAACACCATTACTGCACTTGTTAAGTCTACAACATGAAATGAGTCCCAAGAACCTCCAGCATTGGTGACACCCCTCCAATCATATTCACTTGCCTTTACAAAGTCAATTCACAAGATCCACTGGCTATCTTCTACCAGCTCCTCAGCAACCTGTTAAGGATGTATACTAAAAGCCATGCTTTATGTAGTTAATTTATTATTTTAATAAAATCAGTTATTCCATTTTTATGAGAATCTGTGTGGACAATATTTGTATTATATTATTTATTTAATATTATGCATGTGTGTCTCTCATTCTACATAGTAGATGGTTTGGTGTGTAGAGTTTGGCTTACACACGGAAGATCAGACCACCAGATATTGTAGAATGTAAGATTTTGGTTTACAGTCTTAGATGGGATTGGACACACTATCAGTAGGACTGCAGCATGGTGTTGTAGTAGGTTTGTCTTGACTGCGGGAAACAGTACAGTTTCAACTCATTATGCTGGTACACTTTGTGTATTAAACAAGACCAACTTGGGGTAATTATCTTTATACTGACTTATAAGATAATTAATACCTCATGGCTATTATGAGTCCTTATGCTCTAAATCCTAAGTTAGTTTATAGACACGTACATTTGATATTTACACTTTGATCCCCAAAAGGGTGAGATCCTTAAATGGGTCAATATCTCATTGGATTGGGTGTCAATATTAATTGTGTGGTGGATATTAATTAATGATGGAATCCATGTCTCAATTTTGGGATTGATGATATCCCCTTGAGAAAGCTTATAAGTTTTGATTATGTCAAACCCTGCAGGTGGATTTTGTATCCAACATATCAGATAGGTTAAGCAGAGGATCTCAAGGAATTTTAAGAGATTAATTAAATATGATTGTCAGTAATTATATTTAATTAATGAATATCTGTAATCTTAACATGGGGAGATAACAAGCATTTAATAACATGGAGCTCGAAATATATTTTTGAGATAAGGGTAGGAGTGCAATTATAATTCTTTAGTGGTATGAATTATAATTTATGAAAATAGGAATCTGATTCAGTTCGAATTAGGGTTTCCTAATTCAATAAGGAAGCCTATTCCTTATTGACTTCTTATGGTCCCTATCGTAGCCTATATATATGCTGCCTTGGCTCTTCTCCCAGGTTGCATGATTTCACATTCTAAGCTTCCCTTGACCTCCTAGCTTTCTTCTAGAAGGGTTTCCACCAAACCCTAGTCTCTATAAGCATTCAAGAGACATAGGAGTGAAGATCGCTAGCGTCGGACAACGCTCACTTAAAGAACTTCGGACTGCTCGATACTGATCGAAAGTTGCTAAATTTTTTACACGACGTTCCTGACGTTGAGACGGAGCTGCTGTAAAAAATTCAAGTGAATCGGAGATCGTTTAGTCCTCCTGACGAACACATCTTTGTCGGATTAATGTGATCGGGATTGAATCGTCACAGCGATCAAAGAGAGTGTTATAACTGGGAATAGAAAATAGAACGTAAAGAGGGAAGAGCAGAAAACATAAAGGATTTCGAAAGAGCCCACACTCAGTTAGATATTCTGGCAGCAAAGGAATACGGTAGAAGATCGTGATCTGTTATCGAGCCTGTGTTCTCGATTCGTCTACCACAGCAATCCATTTTTGCAGTTCAAGGTAACCCTAGTTCCACCCTTGTAGAGTTATTGTAGCGCTCACGTAAATTTTTTGCAGTACCAACTTATACGCACTGTCAACGGATTCTGGGAACACAGTTTCCTAACACAACCAACCCGAAATCATATCACAAATGTTCTTCATCCGCTGCTGAATTACTCAATTCGCAGTGCAACCATTCTTTCCCCAGTCGAATCTTCTCATCAAAGTCATTTCCAACAGAGTTGGTTCATCTCCAGAAAAGTGTCCTGAATGAATATGGTGTATCTCAGTCAAGACCACAGAAGAAACCACTTTCATCTCTAGCAGAGTCGTTTTACCCCCCAGCAGATTCAATTTAATCCCCAGTAGGCATATCAATTCATCAGTTCTTCTAAATCAAGGTTAGTCCAACCGTCAGTTCAATCCATGACAGCCACAGTAGTTCACTATCGACTCGTCATCGGCAGCCCAATCCTGATAGTCACAGTAGTTCACTGTCGACTCGTCATCTCGATTCGTACATCGTCAGTTCAATCCGTGGCAGTCACAGTAAGTTCACTGTCGACTCGTCATCTCGATTCATACATCGTCAGTTCAATCCTGACAGTCACAGTAGTTCACTATCGACTCGTCATCTCGATTCGTACATCGGCAATTCAATCTTGACAGTCACAGTAGTTCACTGTCGACTCGACATCTTAATTCGTACATCATCAGTTCAATCCATGACAGTCACATTAGTTCGCTGTCGACTCGTCATCTCGATTCGTACATTGTCAGTCCTTCTGATCACGGTTAGTCCAACTGTTGATCTAATCTATGACAATTATCGTTGTCATCCCGATTGAGGCAAATCCTTTATCATTAGCCCTCTAGATTGAGGCAAATCCTTCATTATCAGCCCTCTAGATTGAGGCAAATCCGTCATTGTCAGCCCTCTAGATTGAGGCATGTCATTCATCACCAGCCCTCTAAATTGAGGCAAATCCTTCATCATCAGCCCTCGAGATTGAGGCAAATCCTTCATCACCGGCCCTCTAGATTGAGGCAAATCATTCATCATTAGCCCTCTAGATTGAGGCAAATCATTCATTGTCAGCCCTCTAGATTGAGGCAAATCCTTCATTGTCAGCCCTCTAGATTGAGGCAAATTCTTTATTGTCAGCCCTCTAGATTAAGGCAAATCCTTCATCACCAGCCCTTTGGATTGAGGCAAATCTTTCATTGTAAACCCTTTAGGTTAGGATGGAACTTCCACATCTATCAATCATTTTTCTCAGAGAGTCCATCAGCTCCCGAAGGCCCTAATCGATTCTTTTGGATTGAGCATTACAAAATTTGATCAACCACGAGAGATTCAGAGATGGATCCTAGTACTCGGTCATTCCGATCAACCGTGAGAGGTTTGGAGACGAATCCTGGTTCTAGTGCCAAAGTTAAGAGAGATTCCTGAAGAATTCCCTACTATGCCCAACAGAAGATAACGACAATCAGAACTAACTCTCCAGATTAGTCATCCTAAAACACCGCCTGTAGTCAAAAGAACCCCAACTCCCGAGGCAAGCATTATCTATTCACAGTCAAAGGCTCCGTGTCTGCCGATAATCATGAGCTTCCTCACACCTTTGTCCAAAATCATGCGCTTTCTCATTTATCATGAGCTTCCTTATTCCTTTATCCAAAATTGTAAGCTTTCTCACTTATTATGAGCTTCCTCACACCTTTATCCAAATCGTGAGCTTTCTCATCATGAGCTTCCTCACTCCCTTATCCAAAATTATGAGCTTCCTTCACACCTATGACCAAATCATGAGCCTTCTCACTTATTATGAGCTTCCTCACACCTTCGTCCAAAATCGTGTGCTTTCTCACTTATTGTGAGCTTCCTCACTCCTTTGTCCGAATTCATGAACTTTTTCACTTTTCATGAGCTTCCTCACTCCTTCGTCCAAAATTGTGAGCTTTCTCACTTTTCGTGAGATTCCTCACTCCTTCATCTAAAATCGTGAGCTTTCTCACTTATCGTGAGCTTCCTCACTCCTTTGTCCAAACTCGTGAGTTTTTTCACTTATCATGAGCTTCCTTACTCCTCTGTCTAAAATTGTGAGCCCCTTCACCTACCCATCAGCTATTGTGAGCTTTCTCGCTTGACGGTTATCGCGAAACCCTTCTCTGATTGGCTATCTTGAACTTCCTCATCCATCGTTTGGTATCCAGGACTTCTGTGTCCGTCGATTATCTTTAATTGTTGTCCTCTGGGACCCCACGTTCGATTGCATTTGTTTGCAAAGCACACTTCCCAAATTCCAGAAGTTTGCCCCTAGACCCAGAGTCTTGTAAACCTTGATGTCATCCACCACATCACAGTCACAAACACTAGCACAACACCAGTCCACTCGGGGTGGCACACACCCCACAGTACCAGTTCACGCTAGGATCAGAACACTAAACATGATAAGACTCAGGACACAATTCATATCACATCCATGCATTGTATATCACTCTTATAGCATAGCATTCGCCTGATTGTTGTGTATGTGCATGTGTGATTTGCTCCTTTGTGCCCCGAACTACGTCCTGGTCTGATTCCCCTTGGGATACGTAGGCAGCTCACGCAAAGCGCGACCAGCACTAGCCTCAGCATCATTGCATCTTTTGCAACGTTTTTTATCCTAAATCTATAGCCTCCAAAAGACCTGTCTCTTCAAAGCTTTGGCACTCGCTTGCGACATGCGTTGCCTCGCAAGTTCATGCCAAAGAGGGGCAAACTGTAGACACCCCATTTTGTCGGCTATCAGATTTAGGAGACCCATAGCTTGGTGGTTCACAATGATCGAAAAAGACTCACAAAGACCCCTGGAAGTTGGTTCTATCTCTAAAAAATACCCGTAAAAGCCCAAAAACTCCCAGATTTGGACTGAAAGTTTTGGAAACATGCTACGTCGTAACAAAAGTGATAAAATGAGTTTTTAAGCAAAATCATACAAAATATGTCAACAGTGCAGCTTTTATTTCTGAGTCATGTGTACATTCTGATTTATTTCTTTTAATCTGTGATAGCTATTGAGGTTTGGCTTTTTGGGTTATTTTCTAGACACAATAAGGATGATCTCTGATTTTTCCCACATTTTCCTAGGCATGTTTGACCTCCCATTATGATGTTATAAAGTAATGTATAAAGTCTGTCCACTATTCACAATATGTCATTTTTTGACTTTCACACTTTGATGCAACACTCTCTTGTATCTAGATGAACCCATATCCCATGAACATGTTCTTTACCACTTTTATCATGCTATATCATATCATTTATCATCTATCCTCTCATGTATCATACTCCCATAGATTCTTGAGTTTGGTTTCCAAATAAAACCATGTTTTGCAAATACTTGGGAAGTTCTTGAAATGAGTTAGGTATTGATATTCCAAGTGGTTAGAATATTCACCCAAGTTCTGGAAGTATAATTTCAAAACCCCCATTTCAAAACCCCCTCTTAAACCCCTCATTTTGATTTCAAGAAATAAACCTTGTTTTTCTCAAAACCCTCAAAATAGTGAGTCATTTAACTTCAAGGAATTATTTTGAGTTCAATACTCAATGTATGAATGTAAGACTACTTGGAAAGTCTTCTTAACTCATTAGAGAACACCCATGAGTTTTGGTTAGACTTGGAAATACTTGAAAATGGTCCATTTGGACCCAAACATTCTCTCCAGATATTCTATTTTTGCTGTCACAGCAGCTAGGTCTACTTTCAACTTGTTTTACAGAAAACTTTTCCAAAAGGGGTGGTCCTAACTTATTTTTCCTTTGAAATTCAGTGTCTTAGGGAACTTTATATATAATATGGGCCTCTAGATATTTTGTTTTCATTTTCTAAGATGTTTTGACATTTTAGTCGACAGTACGAACTCTGTTTCTGAGTAACCTCCATTTTTCATATGATTTCTCTCAATCTGTAATAGTTATTAAAGATTGGATTTTTGGGTTGTGTTCTAGACACAATAAGGAAGATCTCCATAAAAAATCATGCATTTAAAACATTCCTAACCCCTCTTTTCAATTTCCAAAAGACCATGTTACTGTTTTGTCCACTATTCACAGCAATCACACTTTTACTTCCCCCCTTTGATTTGATGCTTACATGCACTCCAAATTAGCTCATGTCTTACGAAGTAGTTCATACTACATTTGTACATATCCCATGATGATTTCCTTCATTCATTCATACACATTCTAGACTTCTAAGTCATTCTAGGAATCCATGAACACAAAGCACACTACAACCGTGGCACATTCTAGATACATACATTGCATCCATGCAAAGATTTGGGGCTTTTGTGACTCCTAATCTAAGAAGATTATAAGGAATGAACTTGATCACACGTTCATGCTTCCCCTCGATCTAATCATCCTTTCTCATCCGTCCCGGGGATTGAGAGATCTTCTCTTCTCAAAGATTAACATGCATCATTCTAGCTTGCTAAGCATCCTTGTTTTTTTTTGATTTATTTGTTTCAAGAAAAATTCATGTCCCCTTAGATCAGGAAAACTTTATTACTTGATATGTGATTAGACGATTTTTCCTAGGTTTGTTTTGTGTGATCTTTCACTTTGCATTGTGTGATAATTGGCTTAGATCTTATGAATGATATCTTATCTTTAGATCTTCCATTTCAAATTTTCTTATGTGATGTAATATACTATCATAGTATTAATTGTCGAACCATACATAGTATAAGATGATTATTTGGATGCTAATTGAGGCCTGTCGAAAGACGGGGCGAGTTGAGGGTGTTTTAGTCGTGACAAAGGCTCCTTCCTCTCTCGTACCAAAACTCCGAGCCAAGTTCTTTGGTTATGAAGGGTCGGTGCCCTTTATCCGTTTGGGTGAGTCATATTAGGTTTCTTGGTTCCTTAAAGACCAAGTGGCGACTCTGTATCTGTTTTCAACAGACCATTTTCTTTCTTTGATCCAAATCAAATTTTAAACAAAAGCAATAAGAGGTGGAAATCCGCGTGTCCACGGAGGCAAAGGTAAAATGGAATGTTTGCTTTCAGGAAACTAAACCTCTAGTTAGTTAAATAAGTTAAGTCAGTAAGCTAATCATACGAGCTAGAAAATGTGGAAGAGGGTGACTTTGGACTTCACAAGAGACGTCCCTAGCATCTCGTCGGCCTCACTCTTTTTCTTTCCTTTCTTCTTTTCACCTGCAATGGAGTAAGTCTCTTCTGTTTAGCTATATGCTGAGTGTACAATTCTAAACATATGCATATAAGGTAATTCATGCTTTAAACATCTAAGTCACATAATTTAGTCTCTAAGGAGAGAGATACACCTCCATCCGGTATATCGGCAAGTCCAAAGTCTATCATCCGTGATGCCAATGGCAAGCCCAAAGTCTATCAACCATTGTACCCAACTGCTCTGGCAGTGCTGATTCCTAAACAAAACAAGTAGCCGTCGCTACTATAACTCTCAAACATCGAGAGGCGTACCCCAGCATAAACTCGTACCAAAATCCTCTTTGACCCACATAGCCATTTAGCATGCTCACATAGTCATACAAGTATGCTTTTTATACGGTCCTATAATTTCAGGAAAAATACTAGTAGCCGATTGAACGTCGGATCTCTGATTAAAAGCGATTCCTACAAGTATCTACATATTTTTTCCAAAATGATAGAATTAGGATTTTTGTAAAACTTAGCCAAACAAGGCCTAATAGGTATCAAAATGAAGCTTTTACCTCAAGGGGTCCGAATATGAAATTTGGAGAAAAGCTTACGAACGAAAAGTCGTTGAGAAGATCGCAGGAATGAAATCCCCCTTTCTCTCTCTCTCTCTCTCTCTCTCTCTCTCTCTAGATATTGAGTTTAAGATATTTATGAAAAATATCTTGACTCCACTATATATAGGCACAACTCCCGGGAATTACGTTTATCTTCCCACGAATTCTCAAATCTTCTAATTATCTCCTAAAATGTCTTAAATATCTAAGTTATTGATTCACGAGTGAAAATCTATATTCCATAAAAGTTTTCATCTAAGTTCCGTTTGGCTCTGAAATTACGCTCCGAAAACTATTCTCGTGAAATCTCTAAATAACCTACCTTTTATACACGTGTCACTTACGTTAAAACTATAACGTTCTAAAATGATCTTTAACGAGATCTAACTATCAGAAAACGCATTACACGATAAAATTACTATTAATGAATATTAGATAAGTCAAATAACATTTAATCTAGGAGTGGCAAACGGGTGGGCCGGGCGGGTTTTGGGCGGGTTGAATTCGGGCTGGGCTCAAAAGGGGCTGAAACCCGACATCAACCCGTAGGTCAACTTTCGGGTTCGGGCCGGGCCGGGCCGGGCCAAACGGGCTGAAACCCAACACCCGCAGGTAAGGTAAGGTATTCATACGCCTGTTTGGGCAGTGGAAAAAAATTAAGAGACAAAAGAAAAGGAAAACTATGTTTATGCCAACAAATATACATATACATATACATATACATATATATATATATATATTTATATATTCTGTATGGAAAAATGAACCTAAGAAGAAGACATGTGAATCAAAGCAAACCCAAATTCACCTATGCATGCTATCTGATCTTCACATACTCTGGACCAGAGTATGTAACTCAATCTTTGTTTCTTGAATCTTGCTAAAGAGTTGAGTATTTCTTGAATCTTGCTAAAGAGTTGAGAAATTGCTAGAGAGAGAGAGAGAGAGAGAGAGAGAGAGAGAGGAGGAGGAGGAGGAGGAGGAGGGGGGCTACGACTGGGTTGGTGAGGAGAGAGGATGGTATTTGTTTAAAAATTAGGGCTTTTGACTTTTGACCATTTAAAACATTAAAGGCAGTACTCCATTACAAGTACAACCGGGCTTGTAATTTCAAAGCTAACGGGCTATAAACGGGCCCAGTTAAATAGGAGACTAATGTTTGAAACCCGTTACAGCCCGTTGATAAATTTTGTTAGGCCCGATTGCTGTTCTTTGTGGGTTTTTTTGGGCGGGTTTGCGGGCTCGGGCTTGAATTGCCAGCCCTAATTTAATCACATAAATGTTATTTAATCATGTCAATGCCTCATGCACTACCAACTTCTCGTGTCCTCGATTGACACCCACCGTTGACCCACAGTTAACCTCACCCACCATTATTAATCAATATTAATAATTTCCAAGAAATCAATTATTGCATTTTAAAACAAGAATTTCCCGGGACGGGTGTGACAGTTGTGTTTCGGCCGGAACGGATCGAAAATAGCCCATTTGAAAAAATTCTGAAATTTTTGAAAATTAAATAGCCCTTCTGATTCCGATTCTGAAATTTGGGAATTATCGGAATTCGGAATATTTCAGAAATTTTCGATGAAAGCTTAGCTTAGGACTAATGTTGTACTAGCTTGAGACTAATTTATATACTCACCTTCCTCATCTTACTTCCTTGCGAACCGATGTGGGACAAACGTAAGGTAAATTCATAATATTTTGGAAAATTTTCGCAAAAATATTTTTCAGAATTTTTGGAATTCTCAAAACAATTCCAATTCTGATCCAAATTTTTTTTCTTTAGAATTTTCAAAATTTGGAATGTATTAATTTTGAGTTTCAAAATCAGAATCATCCGGAATCGGAATTTCCATTCAAAGTTGTACCCATAATTTAGCCCATCCAAATGCCCAAAACATTTAAAATAAAAAAAAGCCCATTCCACATTGTTCTATCATTAGTCTAACTTAACAAATTATAATAAGCTATCAATTCATATGATCCAAAAATGGTGATGTAAAGTCAATTCTACCCATCAACGTGTATAAGTAGGCACAAAAAAAATTGCCTAAATTGCATGGCTAAATTGGTTTAACAAGAACCGCTCTCTTTTACGAGAACCGTCTAAACAGGAAGGTTAAACCGGTTTGAAAAAACCCTTTACGGTTTAGCAGAACCAACCAGTTCTCTTGGAGTATAAATAATGAGCCAAAAATTAGGTATGGAGTACAGAATCCAGTCTTCCACTCTTCCTTCCCTTCTGCAGTCTGTCGCCTAAGCCCGTTGCCTTGCCTCTCTCCTCTTCCTCTTTCACAAGGTTCAATCTCTCTCTCTCTATATATATATATATATGTATATATAGGTATGTGTGTGAACTCAGCACGTTGGAGCTAGAAAAAGTCCACTGGTTGGAGTTTTAAACTATGAAATTGTTGCATACAAATTGATAGCATTTTGTGTAAGAGTAGTATTTTTTACTATTTTCAATCAACCAGTGAGATATTATCATGCTAAAACTAGTATATTCTAGTGTGGGTTTTTTTATATAGTGGTCAATAATGATATGAGGCATTCTAGGGGTGGGCATAATTCGGGCCAACCCGAAAAGCTGAACCAAAACCGAAAATTTTCAAACTTTGGTTCGGATAATAACCGACCCGAAATTATATCAGTTCGAAATCGAACTATTTTAATTAACATGATTCGGTTTTCAAAAGTAAAAACAATTTCGGTTCGAAACCGAATAACCGAAATTTAAATAATATATAAAGACTTTACACTTGTTAAAGAAATTAGGGTTAAACTTATAGGCTATAGCCGCACAAATCAAAAATGCACAATACTCCTCTGTCCCTCTCTGAGCTCTCTCTCTAAAATTGATTCAGTCTACTCTCACTCAGACACTCTCTCAGTCCGGCACCAGCAGACGGGGACGGCAGTCCCTCTCTCTCTCTCCAGTGAGTCAGTGACGACGGAAGACGCGGGGGGGGGGGGGGGGGGGGGGGGGGGGGGGGGGGGGGCGCGAATCACTGCCAGAGGCGACGCCGGGCCTCCGGCGAATCAAGACCTGCGCGACGGTCAAAGGGGTCAAGGACTCAAGATCTCAACCCTTTGGTCCCTTTCTGAATCTCTGATTTCTCAAGTTCTCAACTCTCAAGTCTCAAGGTCAAGGACTCACCTCCAATCACTTCAAGTCTTCAAGATCATTGTTCACTTCGCCCAAACCAGAAACCCAACTCAGTGAGTTATATATATCTCTCTCTCTCTCAGAAATTCACTCTTTCATTTGGTTGCCTGGGGAATTTTGGAAGGTTTCCTTTGTTTTACACAAGATGTCTTTTTGAACCACTAGTCAATTTTCAAAAACTTTTGCAATACAGAATTAAACTGCTATGATTTGGATTCTCGCCGATTGGGCATTTTATCTTCCTATACTTTTCTTGGCAACTAAACCAAAGGTGGAACAATAAGTTTTGGGTTTGTAAAATCAGTATGTAGCGAAATCGTCGATAGACAATCAATAAGTCAAGTATGAAATTTCCCTTTAATTGCTTGGGGTTTAACACTGAAAAAAAAAAAAAACAAATTCATTATGATTAGCATCAGGAGAGATTTTTTTTCTTCTTAGTAATTCAAGACTAGAACATTTCACTTTTTTTTTCTTAGTAATTCAAGACAATCAAATGTTTTGTTACACATTTCACTGAATAAACAATCTCACAATAATGTCTATGTCTTCTTGAATCTTGAGATTGATTTTTTTGTCTTTAATTTCTGTTGAGTGTAGACAGTGTAGAGAAAGAAGAAGCTCTCACCCAAAAAAAAAGGAAATGGATTTTCAAGTTTTGTTGTGCTTATGGCTAGCACTATGACTATGAGTCTATGACTATGGCTGGCACTATGACTATGAGTCTATGACTATGAGAACTTTGCATGTCTAAAAAGGGTACCGTTGAGTTCATCAACATCCAACTAACAACTGCCTGTGGTTTAATTTCTATGAAGATCATTTTTTATTTTTATGTTGATTTGACAAAATTGCCTCTTAGCTAGATTATTCTCCTTAACTATGATATGTATTATTTTGTGCCTCCTATGAATTTCAAATAAATTTATTAAAAAGCTTATTCGTCTTGAATTAGTTGATTTAGACATTCTTGGTTTTTTTCTCTCTTCATATCTTGATTATCAAATGATTTTTTTTCCTCTCGTACGTAGGTAACATTTAAAACTTTTCTCTACTATGTCGACTGAATTCAATGAAAGTGTGAACATTGATATCGACGAAAATGACAATGACACTGTAAATTCGTTAACGGGAAAAAAAAGGAAAGAGATGAAACCAAGATTGATGGTTTGGAGTCATTTTACTAAGTACATTGATGACAAAGGTGAGAGGAAAGCGAAGTGTAACTATTGTGGGAAACCGTATGCGGCTGATCCAAAAACATGTGGGACTGGTTCAATGAAAAATCATTTGGTTAGTTGTAAGGCAAACCCATACAACCACGATCTTAGCCAAACAAAACTAACTGGGTTTCAATCAGGAGGTAGTGAAACAGAAACAGGGGGTAGTACATTGGGCACTTGGAGATTTGAGTGTGAGGCAGCTAGGAAGGCACTTGGAGAGTTGGATTTTAACCCGAATTTTCTAACCGAAACCGAATTTAAATTTCGAAACCGAACCATATTTTCGAAGTTTATTTCAGTTCGGTTTTCGGTACCAAAATTCTCAACCCGAACCGAATAACCCGAACCGAAATATTCGGTTCGAAACCGAACTGACTGAACGCCCACCCCTAAGGACCATTCGTCTCCAGTTTAATTTTTTGTTTTTAGAGATGAGACTTAAGAGGGTTTGTTACTCTCCTGTTTTGGAGATTTTACATTTAGAAGCTTCATGGGTGCCTTTCAGGTTTGGTTATTAGTCTTTGAGCCTTGCTTTATTCTTGATGAGCAATAAAGAAGCAATTCAGATCAGTATCTATGGTTGCCTTCCCATTTTGTTTCCAATTTGTTTTTTTTCCCTTGAAATATTGTGGGTGGTTGCTTTGATCCAAGTTGTTAAATGTCTAAATTGTGATTTCATTTTATGCATTTTTTTTATACTATGAAGCTCTAGATGTTTAATTATTGTAAGAAAGGGTGAAAATAAAATTTACTTTAGTTTTTTTTTTTTTTTTTGTCTATGAAGCACGGACACGGACATCTCGACACAGACACGACACCACACCGCCACGCTGACACGTCAAATCCTAAAAAAGGAAGACACAACACGATGGGGATACGTTTATTTATTTATTTTTATTAATTTTAATTCTATGTAAAATGTTATTATGTATTCTAAAAAGCATAAGATTAAACAAAAACATTAAGACATAATCCATAGAACTATGAAAACAAAAACACATTAATGTTAGTCTTGCACTCTTGCAATATAAACCACATAAGTCAAAACAATTTACACATTACATAATCCATAGAACTATAGTCTATAATTCAAAAAATCCAAAAAAAATTAGACTATAAGTTTTGCAGTCTTGCAATCTAAACCACATAAGTCAAGTCAAAACAAAAACACATTGAGTCATTGACATTAGTGATTAGTCTTTCTAATTAAACAACTTCCTCATCATCATCTCCATCCACAAACAATCCGGCCTCTAAGCCCGATTCATCAAGCGAGAGGTCCGCAATTTCAAGTATTCCGACACCATCAAGGGAGTCAAAGGCATCACCACCTACATCCCACATCGTGTTCTCTCCTTCATGGTAGTCTGAACTTCGCCTAAATAGAAGTCGAAGATTGTTATGCATAAATACCAAATCGTCAGCACGTTGTGGAGTCATTTTGTTCCTTTTCACCGAATTTATAAAGGAATAAGTGCTCCAATTCCTTTCAAAACAAGAAGATGAGCAAGGTTGTCCAAGTAACTTTAGTGCTAGACGTTGAAGGGTAGGTGCTTCATCTCCATGCACAACCCACCATAACTTTGGCTCGATGATCCCTCTATCTCTCATTGAATCAGGTTCGGCAAACCCATCCATTTCATTTGCGAATTTACCGAATTCAACGTTTACCAACTGACGCTCCTCCGCGTTTGGAAATAATCTTTGTATGCATTCCTTTCTCGCTTTTGCAATCTCCTGATCATTATGTGGAGCAACACGATTTGGAGCACCTTCAAGCCATTCACGACTATAGTACCTATTAAAGTAACATTATTCCATGATTCTTATAAATCTAAATGAGTAATAAAAAAATCTTAAAACATAAATTTTAATTTCTTACTTAGGATTCAAAGAATGCGCCATGCAATGAAGTGGTGTGTTGTTGTTGTCCACCTAGCAATCAAAATGTTGTACACCACATCATAGAAGATTGACTCTTCATGTGCCTCCTTCTTCTCTTCTCGATAAATAACATGCTTGACTTTTTCAATCATAGAATCCCACATATCATACACAAGGTGAAGGCAAGGTTTATCGATGTCCGCAACTCTCAACATCTCATAAATAGGATCGGTGAATGAGATGATGTAGTTAATTTTATCCCACTACACATCATTCAGGATTTTTTCTTTCACAAATTGTGCCTTCCCCACATTATCCTCTCTATATAATGACCATTGCTCACCAATGACCATTTTTTGGAGGCCTTTTTTGATAAGCTTGATTCTTTTAAGCATTACAATTACCGAGGCAAAGCGAGTATCCGCAATTGCAAGCATCTTCAACTTCACATGCTTGTTAAAAATTGAAAGTCTCATTGAATGGTTCATGATGAAATTTCTTATCATGTTAGCATCCCTGGCAATAGTTGTTATCCAATGGCACTCCTCAAATGCTATCTCATTTGCCACCGTATGCTTTACATCACAAACATTTTTAAGAGCAAGATTGAGGGTGTGAACAACACATGGTGTCCAAAAAATTTGGGGGTATTGGGCTTCAACAAGTAAACCGGCCGCTCGACAAACCGGAGCATTATCGGTAATAACTTGATTGACATTTGAGGGTTCAACCTCTACAGTAGTCTTGACGATCAAATCCGCAATAAAATGCTTATCCTTATATTCCCCTTCGCAATTGACCGCCTTTAAGAACATTGGTCCGCTTCTGACATTGCTATGAAGTTTGTAAGCGGCCTCCTTTGGGCATCCGTCCATCCATCCATGACAAGACTTATCCCTTTGGTCTTCCATGCGTTTCTAATTGGTTCCAACAACTTGTCAACATTTGCCCTTTCCTTCTCTAGCAAAGTTGTCCTCAACAAGTTGTATCCCGGAGGCACAAAACTTTCCATCTTGCTTTTGCAAGCACAAGTAAATGCCTTCACATAATAAGGATTTCTTGCCAAGTGAAATGGAAGGCCACCTGTGTAAAACATCCTAGCAATTTCCCCTTGCAAGTCTTCTCTAGCTGCAACACTAAAAGCCTTTTCAATTGCCGAATTGCCTACGACATTTCTTTTGTTAGGCGGATGATAGTTCTCTTGCCTGAAGGAACCAACCAAAGAACTTGTACCCCAAGTGGGTTGTGAGTTGCTTCGGGTAGTTGGCAAAGGGACTTCCTTGGGCATAGATTGTTTCATCCTTAACTCCGCTTCATCTTGCAATCTCTTCAAATCTTGGAATTGTTGATCAGTGATTTGAGTACATTTACCAATTCCTTGATGCAGTATTTTTAGCAAATGCGCCTTTACTCTAGAATAGGAACCTTTAAATTTACTCCCAAAAAAAGTACACTCGAATGTGATATTTCCCCCACCCCCAATGACCTTAGCAAGTTTTACTACATACTTCCAAAGAGGTTTATTTGGATCGTCATCACGTTGGTTATTACCACGATTAACCGTAGATGAACCAGACAGAGGCCTTGAATTGGACGAATGAGAACTTATACCTACACAATATCCATTATCAAATTTAAAAAATGCCCACTAGGCCACTACTACTTCTTGGCACTATTTTATTTTAAAAAAATTGTAACTAAAATTTAATCAATTAAACAATGAAATTAATTACTCATCATAGGGCATGTTTGGAATCTTTTCCCAAACGCACGTTTATTCTTAAAACATAAGGCTTAAACATACTAGCCTATTTGGATTAAACAAATAGCGTACTAAGCTAGTATCAAATATCAACAAAGACCACCAATTAATTAAACAAGGGAAAAGCAAAAATCATACTAGGCTACTAGCCTTAGACAAACATGCAAGACTTGCAAGTTCTATAAAAAATTATAAATATAAGAGTAAATTATAAATATTAGACAAACATGCGAAAATCATTATCAAATAATAAATTATAAATATCAACAAAGAACTATAAAAAAAAAGTAAAGGAAAAAAAAAGCATCAAGTGAGTCAAGTGGATGTATCACAGAAATTTATCACAGAATTGTATCACAGAAATATTCAAATGAGTCAAGTGGATGTATCACAGAAATATTCAATAACATTCAATAAGTAAATCCAAGACTCCAAGTCCTTTATTTATTTATTTATTTATTATTATCAGAGTTCTTTCGACTTTCCTAAATGCTAGCCTCCTAGACCTTTGGCTTTGGTAAACACATGGTTCGAAGTATCGGCCGATACCGAGTCGTATCGGCCTAACTCGGTATCATGAGGGTCCGATACGAGATATAGGCCGATTCAAGCTGAGTTAAAAAAAATTGGAGGATCGTTCTATATATCGGTCGTTTTGGCCGAAACGACCGAGTTTTATGCATCTCGACCGAGATGACTAGCGATACGCCCGCGACTATGCACATCTCTTGAAGAAAAAGAGAAATTTGAAAGGAAACAAGAAAAATCAGAGGAAAAAAGAAAAAGAGAAGAATTAGCAAGCAAAAACTTACCAGATCTGAGAAGCAGGTGTGTTTTTCTCTCTTTATTTCTCACTCTTCTCCCTCTGTCTTCTTCTTCTTCTTCTTCTTCCACCGTCTTCTTCTTCTTCCGTCGTCATCTTCTTCTTCCTCTTCTTCTTCTTCCACCGTCGTCGTCGTCATCTTCTTCGTCTTCTTCCGTCGTCATCTTCTTCTTCTTTCTTCTCTGATCTCTCTCTCTCTCTCTCTCTCTCTCTCTCTCTCTTCTTTCTCTTTTGTTAATCTGGGTGTGGTAGATAGTCCAACAAAAGGGTTAAGTTGTGCTGTGAATCGTGTGATGTGCAATTTTTTGTATTTAATTAATTATTAGTTATTAGGGATAATGTTGTGTATGAAGATTATGTTATTTGAATGTGGATTAAAAAATATTTGCTTAAAAAAAATGTTTACTTATTTTTTAAAAATGTGTATGTGTAATAAAAAATATTTAAAATGTTTAATTATTTATTAAAAAATTGTTTACTGATTTGTTTAAAATGTTTACTTATTTATTAAAAAAGTATTTGTTTATAAAAAAAAAATTGTTTACTTATTTGTGTTAAAATGTTTGTTTATATATAAAAAAATTAATAATCATGTTTACTTATTTGTTTAAAATGTTTGTTTATAAAAAAAAATGTTTACTTATTTGTTTAAAATGTGTGTGTAATAAAAAATGTTTAAAATGTTTACTTATTTATTTAAAATGTGTGTGTAATAAAAAAATGTTCAAACAGTAGATCGGCAGCGTGTGAGTTGAATAATTTGTTAATTTATAGTTGGTAAATTGGGTATTGTGACAATCTATTATGTCAATTTTGCTATTCTTATTATTTTAGAATTTTTGGTTATTTTTTCATATTTTCTTGAACCTTAAATCTATCGTTTCGTTGCGTATCGCCCGATACCAGGCCGATACCGCAACCCCGAGTCATCACAACGGACTCCGATACCGCGACCGATACCGCGACCTCGAACCATGGGTAAACAGGTAAAGTCTTAGACAAACATGCAAGACTTGCAAGTTCTTACTAAACTAAGTCTCTAAGATATGTATCCACCAAAAAAAAAAAAAAACTCACAAAAGTGGATGTATCACAGAAATGTCAAATTATAGGGTTTTGATTCGGCAAACATACCTGTGCTCGAGGACTGCTGTGACTGTGACATGGTCTCGCCGGAGGGAGGGGCTTTGCCGAAGGGTGGAATCTCGCCGGAGGGAAGGGCGAAGCAGCAGACGCTGGCGGGAGGGGCTTCGGCGCTTCGCAGCTGCCGTCTCTTCTCTTCGTTTCTTCTTTCTTTCTTCTTCTTTTCTTTTTGTTTCCTTTGTTTCTCTTTTCTTTTTATTTGTTTAGGGCTAATGAGTGAACTTAGGGATTATGATTTATAATATATATATATATATAATATTAAAAAAAAAGGGAAAAAAAATCCAATTAGTTGTGCGCGTGTGTCCCGTGCGTGCCCGAGGGTTAAAAGTGAATTAAACAAAGTTGGACACACATGTAGCGTGTCAGACATGTGTCGGCTGCGTGTCAGGCGCGCGTTCGCGTTTGACACGTGTCTAAGTGTTGGTGCTTCCTAGTTTTGTGTGTGTGTAAAATTTTCACTTTTATTTATTTATTTATTTTTAAATTTTGTATTATTATTAAATTATTAATGTTTATGAATAAATATAAGTATTACGTCACTAGGATGTCATGGTTTGATTTCGGTTTGCTAGACTGTTGAATCGGTAACCTTGACCAATCATTTTTTTGGATCGATGAACGGCCAGGTTGTCAAAACATTGGTGGAAAGCGGTGAGCTATTCTAGTCGCCCCCCAATGCAGAATCCCTGTCGGGCAAAAGCCCTTTATTAAACCAACTCTTTATTGTGAATTTGTGACTGCAGGTTTGATATGCAAACCCTAATGAGTTGGTTTAATAAAGGGCAAAAGCCCTTTATTAAACCAACTCTTTATTGTGAATTTGTGACTGCAGGTTTGATATGCAAACCCTAATGCAATTTTCCTGGTTTTTTCAGCTTGCGCAACCTTCTGAAGTCTAGACTGCCCCTAGATTCCCATCTCTCTCTCTCTACACATACAAATATACTTGTAATCTAAATTTATATATTTCATTCCTCATCACCTAAAATGGAGGAGAAGATTGCCGGAGCTGGAAAAGAGGTAAGCTACTTTCTATCAACAAATACATACAAATTTTTATATGATATATATGTTGTGTAGGTTTACCTTTGTCTGTGGTCATTTGTGTTTGCAATTAGGCTCATTGATTGAATCCTTTATTAGTCATAGTTTACATTTGAGCTAAAATGCAAAGCCAGGTGTTGAGTAGTGCTAATAAATCACCGCGCTTGCCAAGTTGGATATATATATATATATATATATATATAGACATGAAGATATCACACACCACTGCGGCCACCCTAAATTTACTGAGAGAAATATATAAGCTTTGTATCTAACCAATTTATTCAATGCAGTTTTTTGATTAGGTAAATTTTGTTAATGGTGGTGAGTATAAAAAATCATAACTCGTGCATTTCTACCATCTTAATTACTCTTAACCTCTTGAGGCACAGGTGACATACACATAAGAAAAATCGGTCATTTTGGAAAGTAATGTAATTTTGAGAAACCAAATCGGCTTTTTTTTTTTATTAAGGGACTTATTTGGTTGTCCTTGAATTGAATGATTTTGATTGATAATTTACGTAATTGAGTTAAAGAATTTGTTTTGAATGGATTTATTTCGGAAAAATATAATCTAAGAAGAATCATGGATTTTGAATGGTAAGGAAATTGAGAAACGAGAACAAATGAAGTAAAATGGAGAAATATCTAATTTCATTCTTTTTAAAGGGTGAATAATTTTTTACAACATACTTTCTAAACCATTCATTTGATTGGAGCCAATTGGCAATGGTACCTAACAAGAGTAGGCGGGAGTTACATTCCACAAAAAATTGAGAAATGAATTAAAGGAGAGAAGAGAGGAAGTCAGGGAGAAGATCATGTTCCATGAGAGAGAGAGAGAGAGAGAGAGAGAGAGAGAGAGAGGAGTGGAGAAGGCACTATGGAAAGAGAGATAGAGAGGAGAGAGGAGAGAGGGAGATAGTGTAGGGGGAGATGGAGCTATCTCTTCGGGTTTAATTCATCTTCAAAACTGATTTATTAACAAATAACAAAGCCTATGTATAGACTAAGAAGGCATTATAGTGATAACCACCATCTAAAAACCCTATCTCAGCCAAATAATAACTCAATATGAGTCAAATTCTAAAACATATCCATCCATATCCTAAAAACTTAAGCTGCATCATTAACTGAAAAGAGTAATATGTGGGGCACTAACAAAATTCACTAACACTTACTAACACACTCTATCTCTCGCCTGGTAGTACTGTGGGGTCCGCAGTGGACCCCGCAGTACCACTAGGAGAGAGATAGAATGTGTTAGTAAGTGTTGGTGGATTTTGTTAGTGCCCCTAGCATTGCCCAACTGAAAATGCTTATTCTTAAACAAATCTTTGAAGTAGTTGATAACCACATTGTCTTCTAGTGGGCCCACATCAAATAAAATGCGTCATGGGTCAAGTTGAGAATATGAATATATGATATTGTCATCCATGACATTACTTAGGTCAACCAATTGGTTACATTGCAGAAATATCTTACCATTACATGAGCAGCACTAAATCGAGTGGAACTTAAGAGCTTCATTGTACCTTTAGAACATGAATAACATATATAAGTAAAAAGATAACAATTGCGCGTTTGAAAATGTACCTTTTTCCTTCTTCTTTGTGGAAGTGATGCCGCATACTATTCTCACGACTTAATGACTTGATTGTCTCAAATGACTATTAACTATCCAAGAATTGACTTAAGTGATTTGAATGCATATGTGTTATCTTATATGTAGCTTTTCACATTGTTAGGTTCTTGTGGAAATGGTGAAGTTGTCCCAAAAACAAAGAAGGGAAGGTAGTAGAGGAAATTGGAAGGAGTTTTTGAATTTTTATGATAAAAAGTTTGGGGCTAGTTTGAGTGACCCGTCAAGAAGGCCCACCGAAACTCTGGTTGCTTTTCTAAGGACTTTTAGCAAAGAAGATGATTTAAAGGTAATCCATAACTTGGGAAGACAATTTTCTTGGAAATAATCTTTTTTTCATAGATGAAATGATCACAAGCTTTTAAGATGCTAATAATAGCCTTCTCCTTTCTTTGCAGTTTTTTGATAAAGTGATGGAGTGTCATATTAACCACGATGCAGCAAAGCAAGTCAATAAGACTGCCCCAGATACAGAATCACCTGAACAGGTTTGGTCTGGACTGAACATTTTATCACCGGTGGCTCTAACTACAGGGCATTACATAATAGTTCCAACGAACTCTGAAACATTTGCTTTGATGGATTGGTAGCACTGTTTTAATGTCAGTTTCAGGCTTTTAGCTACCTAATTCATGTCTAATTTCTCATGATTTCACCTGATTTTGGGACCATCATTGTAATCTCAAGATTGTGATATTTGAAACATTGATTCCTTTTGTGCCGGCATTATAGTCGCTATATTTTTAATTGGTTCTTGAACTGTACTGATAATAACATCCTTTTAAATATATATATATATATATATCTATGCATGTATAAATTTATTTTTATATTAGCTGTGTCTATGCGTTTGTGGGTGGTTTGCATGCTTATCTATCTATATTGTTTATTGTTTTGGCTTCACGTGCTACTTTGTCATTCTTACCAAGTTGCTGTTGTGGCAGTACAGAGACTGGTTGGTTTAACTCTTGGACACCCGCAGTACCCATTAGATTATTCGTTCCCATCACATGAACAGGTTTGCTGTTACGTTTGGTCCTCTGTTTGTGCTATTCATTTACATATCCATGCAAAATCCTTCTGAATCAACCCGTTGCAAGTTGGTGCTGCCTGCAACATTCTGTATTAGACAAGATGCAACATAGTGATTTATTTGTGTAGGCTATTTTGAGTCTACCAAAAAATCAGCTTTGGTCTGATACTTGTAATTACATGGGGTTGAGCATGTAAATTCTGTTTTACATGTAATTTCACGGAGAAACATAGTGATCAATTTTTTTAGTGGCTAGCTGTCTTCTTTATCACGGCAAATGATTGGTTGTTGAAGATGCTTATCTTCTAAATTGGGTATTATATAGTTGTGGTTCCTTAAAGAAGGGGAATATTAGAAATAGTTGGTGTCCTCTTACTTATTCCAGGGGCATTACCAAAAAAAAGTTTGAGGAGTGTTGAGAGATAAAATATTTAATTAGAGAGGACAAGTGTTTAGACAGGAGAATGAGAGAGACGGTGGGAAATGTTAAGTGTGTCAAAGTGTGGGGAGTTTTGAATTTTGGATACATATTTTATATTTAATACTTAATATTTAGATACATACTTAGTTTAGTTTAGAGAGAGAGAGTGTGTGTTGGGAGAGGAGGAATGATGTATAGAAAATTAGAATAGAGGGGAGGGAACTGCAAAAGGTGTAAAAAGTGTGGGGAGTCAAAATTTTCAAAATTTAAATTTAAGAAAGTGGTGAAGAGTGGGAACAACTCTTAGATGATGACACACATCAAGGGTCCAACATGTCCTAGTCATCAAGGTCACTCCTCCTACAACAATTTCTATGTTTGGAAAGAACGATACATTAACGAGCACCACAGATATGGTTAAATTAGCCAAACATGGTCTTGTCGCATGCTTTTCCTTTTTAAATTGAAGAAACAAGCACAACCTTCTTTGGTTGGTTGGTTGGTTGGTGAGGGGTGAATATGTATACTAATTAAAAAAAACATGCTTTACGTAATTCTGTTCAAAGTTTCACGTGTCTCCTAAGACTTGCTTTTTTTGAACTCACTGGTCACAGCCTTACTTCTGCATTGCTATATTGAGATTCAAGTTCTCAATACACAGCTCTCTTTTCCTTGTAAACCTTAAAAGATTAATGTTTGTTTCCATGCTTTTCTTCATTGCTGTCTGTGTGTCTCATTGTGTGCATTGATATCACTTCTTTTCTGGGTAACTTCCTGAAATGCTGGAGCAGGAGTGGTTGGTGACTAAGCGCAGCAGAAAAAGTAAAGCAATGAGATCAACTGCAATGGTTGCTGTTGATTGTGAGATGGTTCTTTGCAAAGATGGCACTGACGCTTTGGTGAGGATTTGTGTTGTGGATCGTGATTTGCAGGTACTGTTGGAATTTGCCCCCACCCCCTGGGCACCCCCCCCCCCCCCCCCCCCCCCCCCCCCCCCAAAAAAAAAAAAAAAAAAAAAAAAAAAAACCACCAAAAATAAGGAAATAGAAGGAGGAAGGGAATTACACACAGAGACCATCTTTTTTTTTTTTTTTTTTAAACAACCTTCTCTTCCTATATTATATGTGAAAGTCAAATTTGGATTTGGAGTATTTCAGGTCAAACTTAATACACTTGTGAACCCCGGTAAAGAGGTTGCTGACTATAAAACTGATATTACTGGGATCAGTGCAAAAGATCTGGATGGAGTTGCTTGTTCATTGCCAGATGTGCAGGTAGTAAACGATTGATATTCAAGTTATCCGGGACATGAGTTCCTTTTTATAACTTTGTGGGCTTTTTGTAGAGATCCATGAAGAAGCTATTATCACGTGGGACTATACTAGTTGGCCACAGTTTGTATAACGATATGCGAGGTAAGCTACGATAGATGACCAGAAATACATACTTACATAATATTTTCAAAGTTTTAGTTTACTATGTAGGAGAAACTAGTCTTGATTAAGTTCTACGTATTTGTTTGACTTTGGGTTTATTATGAGCAGTTGACATTAATGAGCTGCTTGTAACTCATGCTGATATTTTTATTGCTTTTAGGGATAGATTGACATGACTTTTGATTCCCCATTACAGCACTGAAGGTGGATCATCCAAGAGTTATTGACACCTCTTTTGTCTTCAAGTATGGAGATGGAGCTAATTACAGAAGACCTTCTTTGAATAATCTGTGCAAGGCAAGTTCTTGAATGTGTACGTGTATGAATGTGGCAATTAATGTCTTTTTTTTTTCCTAATTTTTTTTAAAAAAAATATTTTCAAATTCATCAAGGTCTTGTATGTACTTGGTGTTTGAATCTCTCTGGGTGTGTGTTTGTGTGGGCGTGTGTAGGTTGTCTTCTGAAACCTATTTCAGTATGTCTTGTTATAGCCATTTGAATGTTAATTGTTTTTTCTTTTTTGATCATCTTACTCTTCTATATTTGCCATCATTTTTTTTTTTTGCTGAAAGTATATTTGCCATCTGGTAGGGTGTGTGTAGGATGGTCTTGCTAAAACTCTTTTGGATAATTCTCAATTCGTCCTTTCTTGATTATTGTTGTGTATTGACCTTGACATCATATTAAGGGCCCGTTTGGATTGCTGGGGGTTTTGCGACAGAAGCAGAAGCACTAATTAGGACACAATGGGAAATTAGAAAATTCATTAAGACCCTATTTGGAATCACTTCTCAAACATACGTTAGGAGTCCAAACGTGCTTTTGGGATCCAAAATGCATATCTTACCCTGTTTGGATAATTGTTAAGAAGCTTATTAAAATGCCAAAAGCACTTTTTGGCTAAAGCAAGTCGAGAGGTGCATCAGCCCAACCATGATGTAGAAAGCAGATTTGAGTTTTGGTGAATTTTTCCTAATCACACTGTCCCCTTGTAATTAGGGCTTCTTCTTCTACTTCTGCCCACACGCAAAAGCCAAAACCAATCCAAACGGGACCTTAAGTCTGCTTCCCGCATCACATTTGGCTGAAGCAGCTCTGGACCTTCAGCCAATATGTTGTGCTTTTAGGGCTCTAAGGTGCTTCTTATAATTAATCCAAATAGGCTGATATATGTGTGTTTGGGTCCAAGAAGCACGCACGCTTGGACCCTTACGTGTGTTTGGAAAGCGATTCCGAACAGCCCCTAGTTCCAATATGTCGCATCTTGTGGATATCCTAATTGCTGACAATCAAAGCGTTTGGAAATTGATTCCAAATAGGCCCTAGTTCCAACTTCCAAGATATCGCATCTTGTCGATACGAGAGTCAAACAACAAAGTTAAGCTGCTTGGCTAATGGTTCTATCTATTTTTTTGACAGTCTGTATTGGGTTTTGAGGTCAGGAAGAATGGTGCTCCACACAACTGTGTTGACGATGCATGTGCTGCAATGAAACTTGTTCTGGCCAAAATAGAGCGTGGACTTGAGGATGTTATACCTGTGGTTCATGAGCCGGTAAGTTAGTAAATTTACTTTCTGGTTTCCACCGATCTTCAAACAATGTAAGATTGCTAAATCGTGAAATCTTTGAAACTTTAGGTGCCTAAAAGTGAAATGGCGAAGCTACTTCTCCACAAGATACCGATCAATGTGGATAGTGAAGAACTACATAATATTATTCCTGGGGACTTTGCAATTGAGATCAAGGTTGAATTAAATCTGTCTCTATGTGTTCTCTTTCTCTTTTCCCCCCCTCCATAAAGGTTATGTGAATAGATGTAGTGCATGTGAGTAAATTGTAAAATCGTGAGATTCATGTGATTTGTCTGCGTAACACAAGATTCACCTGCGATTACTTCAGTATTCCAACTGTTAGGGAATGAATTGATTTGAATCGGGAATTGTACAATTTTAACAAAGAATGTAACATTGATGTTGAACACATACTAGTAGTGAAAGCTCTGCCAACAAACCATGCACATATAGAATTTGGGCTGCTTATGGGTTGTAAATAGTTAAATCTTTCATCACAACCACCACCTTTTTGACCTAATATCCCCAGGTGTGGACTAATTTGTCCAAGCTTAACCCTGCTTTGGGGAAACCTTTTCCATATAACCCTATAAGCTGTTTTGAGAAATGTTTGAATCCGTTTTTATAAATTTCTTGACTATTTTTTTCCATTAAACTAACAAGGAATGAAGAAGTTTGCCACCTGAAACATGGTCTTTACCTTGCCAGTTCCAAACATATCGCAAAATGAATAGTGATAGCATCCACAAAAATACAGTGCAACCGCTATTCAATACAAAAACACAAATTTATCTGTTTGTTGCTCCAATCAATACGAGTTTGTAGGTCATTTTGCCATCAAAAGAATCAGAGATTTTCTTTTTGGAAAGCAAAAGAGAGAGAGAACAGAAATTTTTTTCTACCGTTAAGGAAGGAGAGAGTAGTTGGGCATTTGCAAGGGTTCTTATGTATTCAGACATGCCAATTGGACCAGACATGATTGGAGTCGGTTTATGTTGCTGCTATTTGATAAATGTTGAAAGTTTCTAACGAGGATCCTGTGTCTCCTCCTCATAGTCACTTGCACTGATTTTAGAAGTTTTGTAATATAAATCATATTTTTTTTCTCTTCTTTTACTGATGTGGCAAATAATTTACTGGCAGTCTGCAAAAAAATCTCGAGGAGGGGAAGCATATTCCGCCCTTGCCATCTTTAAGAATCAACGAGAGGCAAATCAAGCATTCGATTCTATCAGTGGCACCGAAGACAAGGTCTAGTATTTTTCTTAAATTTTAATATCCTACAGTATCTGCATTGCGACCGTACGAGTTATTCATTCATTTTCCTCTAAAGCAAGAAGTAAAATTAGGAGCCTTCGCCTCTTAGGGGGTAAAATGGTAATCCTTCCATAACATTGTTGTCTTTGTCCCCACTTTAGGTTTAAATTGTAATATTGGTTCGTTGTCTCTAAGGCAACCCTGTTGGCTGTTACCCTAGGGGCTGTTTGGGAATGCTGTGGTTTATAGATGAACCGGTTTTATAGATTCCAATTGTTTGGAGACTGTTCATTACTTGCACAGGAGTCTGTGTCTAGTCTAATTTCTCTTAAAATTGGTTCTTTGTCAAACCAACAAAAACATTTATTCAGATAAAAACCAGATAGAAAGTGAGATTAAGCTGCAACCATATCCTATTTTAAGAATTCCTATCCTATTTTAAGAATTCCCAAACAGGCCCCTAGTTTAGGTTTTTTAAGTCTTGATCTTGCCCCAACGATGCCTCATATGTCTTCTTGCAAGTTGGTTCTCATGAACTTTATTGAGATTTCTAATCATGTTTTTACATTCCCATATGCTTGCATCTCTTCACAAGTAATACCACTCAGCACACACGTACACACGTGTTTGCATGTTTTTCAGTTCCTTGTGGTACAGTTATTGATTATGTTGGTCTGCCTTCTCTTAGGACTCATCCGACAGGCCACAGAAATTTCTCTCATTTGAGCTCAGTGCGGGAGTAACTGGGAGTTTATATGTTCGGAAAATGGCACATGATGATCTCCTTCGCCAAGCTTCGTCAACGAAGAGGTCACTCGAAGGTGAGACCTCCAGTGAGTCCAAGAAGTTGAAGACAGATCACATAAAAGGGGAGCTGGAGGAGACTAAGGCAGAGTCACGTCAATGTGATGATCATTTAAAGGAGATTAGGAGATTGAAGCACGAGCTGAGCGAAAGGGACAAAGAAATTTCCAGTTTAAACAAGCTCCTAAGTGCTCTTACGAGGAAACAAGGACTCTAAAAATGCCCATAAATGTTCGTGTCGATTGTTTTTATGTACATCTGTTCAGCACCTTGTGAAGCATGAGAGACGTATAGCTTCCAGAAGGATGGCGAAGGCGTGGGTGATGCGGGGGTGCGAGTTTTGATTGTGGGATACCATATAATGGGGAACCAACCTTGTGTTTACAGCGGCTCAAGACAAGATGAGGCCTAAAGTCACAATTTTAAACATGGCTGTTTCTTAAACATTGTTTTAAACTTATAGTTTAAAATTATTTTTCTTGCTTTTTTGATACAAATTTGATAATTAATTTTCTTCTAGTCTTAATTTTTAGAGCGGCTTAAGACAACCAACCTTGTGTTTACAGCTCAAGCCGAGATGAGGCCTAGAGCCACCATTTTAAACACGGTCTTTTCATAATATTGTTTGAACTTTTAGTTTAAAATTTATTTTCCTCGCTTTTGATTACCAAGTTCTTCATGACTAGTTTTGATAACATTTTTTTTTGTGAAGACATTTATTTATTTATTTATTTGTTTTGTGTGTGTGTGCGTGCGCGCGCGAGCGTGTAAATCAGCTGTTATTCTTTTATTTGAATGGGGATGCGACCTTTTACTATAAAAAAGATGGTGTAGAAATGAGACTTTGTGACTGCTAAATAGGCTTGTTGTGTGCGAGGTAATGGTGCAAGTCCGGATTCGCGGCAGTGAGCTGCCCAGGCAGTGCCTATGTGGTGCTGGCAGGACCACGATGAGTTTTTTGAATTTTTAAAAATTGCACCAAAAAAAAAAAAACTCGTCGTGTGGTTCTGCCAGTGTCACGCAAGCGCTATTGCGGTGCTACCCGGGCTCGTTGCCGAGGATCCTTGGACTAATGGTGTAGATGGAGTAAAGGTTATAATTTTGTTTCTACAATGTTGAATTGAAGAACATCACATGTATCAAAATTATTTGATACTCTACTCTTCACTGTCAACTCTTTCAACCCTTCATATGGACATACTCTTCACTGTCAACTCTTTCAACCCTTCATATGGACATTAGAGCATCTGTTATGGACACTTTAAGTGTCACGTTTGGGTTAGACTCTATGAATACAATAGAAAAAATGCTTGCACTGGACAAGTTAAACAACCTGCTAAAGGATGGGTTCCATTGACAAATTTTAAGTGTCATCCAACTGTGACCAGCAACTTAACACTGCAGTAAAGGCAAAAAAATCAATTAAATAATCTATAGGTAACGGTTATAAAGAAAAAATTTAAATTTTTGACCGTTAAAACTTTAACAAACCAATTGTTACCGTTGGCTACTTGAATTTTTATTTTTTTGAGAAATTTTGTTCATGGCTTTTAACACATCTATAGTGACCACTTTTGTATAGGCTGTCAGACTTTAATAAAAAGTGGCAGTAAATGTCCACGTGTGGTGTGTTTGGCAATTTTAGTGAATTCATTTTAAAGTGTCCATAACAGATGCTCTTAGTTCATCAAACTAGGTAGGGTGTATATGAGTCGAGTTGAGCTGAGCTCAGTTCCTACATGTTTGAGCTTGGCTTTAAAAGAGGTTGAAATCAGTTGAGCCACGTGTGGTGTGTTTGGCAATTTTAGTGAATTCATTTTAAAGTGTCCATAACAGATGCTCTTAGTTCATCAAACCAGGTAGGGTGTATATGAGTCGAGTTGAGCTGAGCTCAGTTCCTACATGTTTGAGCTTGGCTTTAAAAGAGGTTGAAATCAATTGAGCGGAGCTCAATTCCTACATGTTTGAAAAGAGGTTGAAATCCAAGCGTGAGCCTGGCTTGTTTATGAAATGGACCTGAAATTCAAGCTTGCGTATAAATTATAGTTGGTTCAATAACAATTCAATCAAGCTTAATCTTTACTTGTCTAACGAGTTGAGCTCTCACGTATTTTCTAAAACTAAATTGTTTTATAATAGTTGTGTATATACAGGCAAATACACAAGCCTTTGTTTATCAAACGACCTGAGCGGAGCTCTTATTGAACAAGAACTAGATAAGTTATGTTTCCGTTATGGAACTAGTTTCAAGACATGATTTACAGTCATGAGGACACTGGATGCAGTATGCGTTCACGAGTCTGGTTTAATAGCCTTCAAGCATACTCTCTCTCTCTCTCTCTCTCTCTCTCTCTCTCTCTCTCTCTCTCTCTCTCTCTCTCTCCCTCTCTCTCTCATCTTGTGTTAATAGGATAGACAAACGGAAACAGATTGGTCTCACTGTTGGACATGAAAAAACTGAATGAAGCGAAGAAATCGAGGCCGTGTGCTATAAGATGCAAATGAAGTCAAGACTCTTGCTTCTAACAGTATTGAAATGGACATCTTGACTTGTTATCGAATACGATTGATCTATATTTCATAGCTTTCGTGAACAAGTTTCGGAGGGAAAAAGAGGTGTGTCAAAGCTGCAGTGGTTTTGCATCCCAGTTCCCATCCATCAACATGGAGGTAACCCATAGTTTGCATTTTGAGCACAGGAATTGGACTAAGTTTATCTTATGTGGTTGCAGATTTTCTTTTCAATCAGTGATGCTTATTATTGACCGTGCAATTGGTAGATCAATTTCCATTGTCACTTGGGGCTTTCCTTTTTCAGCCATTTATACCCTTCACGATGTCCGGTACACAAAAGGTCACAATAATCCTAAGGCAACACTTCAATACTTTTACATGGGTACTTTTCTTTGAGATGCTATTTAGTCCCCCTGTCTCACGTGGGTAAAGTACCTAAACAAAAGAAACCCAAGTCTTATCGATAATCATAACTGTTAAAAAAAAAAAAAACAGATTTTTGTTTCTCTTTTTGGGTCTTGCCAGTACGAGGTATCACAAAACACCACCAACTAATAAATTTCCACAATATAGGATACGCCGCCTTAGTATAACACGTTGACCTATTTTTATTTTTTCTTTCCTTCACTGCACCTCTAGTCTGTGGAACTGTTCTTATCATGAAAGTCTGCAATGAAAACACCATTGCCAAAAGACTGAAATCAATGAATTCAATAGAAACTCAACTGTCTCCAAAAATTGTTTTTAGTACAATCTCAAGCATCAAAACTGTCTTTAAAATACTCACTCACTTTCATAATCTTCCTCATCCCCGAAAGAGAAAACAGAAGCATCGGCTGCAATTGCCTTAATATCACTTACATTCGAGTCCATATTAGGAATCGAAGACGTTCTATCAACCCCATCAATTTTAGTTTCATTCAAAGCATTTGTTCTTGCAGGCTCTTTGCTCGTAAGGGACATTTGTTCAGTCCTACGTGTTAGATTTGCAGTTTGATCCACTGTAGGGCCAGATTTTCCCGAGTCTCCCTGAGCTACTCGATTCTTTGAAGACACGGTTTCTTCTCCATCGCTATCGGAGAACACATCGTCGTTGTCTTGGTCTCCAGATCTCTTATTTTGACTCGAAGTAGCTGAAACCCCATTGGTTGAGGAAGCAGTGTCAACTGATTTTCCATCAGATTCTTTACTGGCGTGATCAGCTTTGTTCCTTCTTGGGATTGTACCGTCATAGTCTATCATCACAATCTCGAGCTCGAATCCTGGAGAAGGGAGTTTCCTCTGCAAGGGACAGTTGTGACTTAATTGAACTTTAAAGACATTTGTAACTTTGTATTTATGTATGCGCGGCAATAAAGACAGGTTTACGAGATCCGCATCACCGACCTATGGCTATGGCCATGGCTACGGCTATCACCTTAAAGGGAAAAGTACTACTAGGAAGAAAGTTTTGCTTCACATAGATCATCTATGGAAAGTAGCATAGAATATCATTCACAATTAAGTACCGATCAATGACAGACAGCATTATTTACCTTGTCAAACCCATCAAGATCAGAGGCGTTTAAAGTTATTCTGTTCTCCATCATTGTTGTATTGAGCCAACTGAAGGGGAACAAATATAATATGAAACACAAACAATAACCAGCAATCTAAGAATATTTAACTGCACAAGGAAAATTGCAACCACAAATAGTTCGCAAAAGCTTTCTATGAGGAACTCAAATAGTTCTCATATGAAACAAGACAAGGAAAATGAAGGAAAAAACCGTAGTATTGATTCTTCACATTCGGAGAGATTGTCTGCCATGTTTCATCCATTAGTGGACAAAGCTAACCAATGTACAAATGAATTCGACTTTCTAAAGAAAATAACATTTTTGGGAAGAGGTGGATGTAAGGTGCAATTAATCACATGACCAAACGATACAACAAAGAGAACTGACCAGTAGAAATCTCCTTGGCGATCATGAAAATGGATCTTGAAATCGCCCACCAACTCTGTTAGACCAGGCTCACCGGGTAAAGCAAAGACCACAATCCCTTTCTTTGGCACACGCATCCAGAAATCTTCAGGCTGGAGACATGAATATAAAACAATATAAACCCACAATGCCTCTCAATAAGCAAGTCAAATAGTGTACAAGCACAGAGATATTAAAGAATCAATCGGACAAACAACTAAATGTGCAACCAAATGTTAGAACGAGTACTTACCATTAGATCCTTAGTTTTTGGATGTTTTCTTGTTGAGAATAGAACTCCTGTAAAGTGGTAACAAAAAAATCTTTATGTCATGCATCCATAACGCAACATGAAATGATCAATAGCATAATATAAGTAGCATTTTATACTTGACATATTTGGTATGAATAACAATCTGAAATGCGATCGAAATTTGGAAAGACTGAACAATAGGAGGATGTCATAGCTTACCACTATGATTGGATATAGTAATGGAAGGCCTAATCCAATATGGGCACTTGTGGATACGAAATCCCCTTAAAATGCACCTAAAAAATAAAGCAACTTTAGAAACGTCTTGGAGAACAAAATGATACATTTTAAAGAAAGAATAAGAAGAGTACCTACGTCCAGGTTGATTTTCGCCGTTGAAGTATGTTAAGAGGCGCTCAAAGTATTTTACATACCTCTAGGAAAAGCAAACATAACAATTAGTTATTTCACGTGTCATTTCATTGAATAATATCCATATGTAGAGAGAGACCCAGGAAAATAATTTACTAACAATTTGGCTAGGAAGAATTAGACCCTTCCCATCTACACATCTTTTCTGGTTATAATAGTCTATGCACTCCTCAGCAGTTGGAAAAAACTGCAAAAAAACGCCAAGAATGTGATAACAAAGTTACAAAAATAATGACAAAGAGAACCAATTTCTTCCACGTGCACAAACCAGAGCATCTTAAAGCTCTGCTAGGTCCGAATTTAGAGAAGGAAAAGAAAAAGGGTAGGAAAACAAGAAGGAAAAATATTTCCCTTGTTCCCATAGTGTTTTCCTTCATGATTCAATGACATTAGAAATAAAAAATTTCAAAATTTAATAGGAACTTGAGAAAAGAGGAAGAGAAGTGACTCACAAACCTCTGAATTTATAATTTACTTTTTACCTGATTTTCTTTTTCCTTTCTATTTTCCTCACTGTTTCCAAACAACAAAAAGCGTTTTCCTCAAAGTTTTCTTTCTTTTCCTCACTAAATCCATGAACCATTACCTTCAAGAACAGGAGGAGGCATGTAATCATCAACCCTGTCCTTGCCATACCAGCTTTGCAATGAACAACGACCACATTTAGAATGTCCTCTTTCAACCATGTGTAAGCACTTTGACAAAATAATGGTATGAGTTGAATAGGGGGGCAATTATGGTCATCAAATGGGAATGATGCAACCTGGAAAGAGGACAGATATATGAATCGGAAAAATCAATTTCGAACAAAACCAATAGTGTGGGCTCTATCTCAAGCTGTGTTTTTATTAAATAGAAAACATAAACTGCATTTTACTGCAAGATAACTGGAAATTACAGGTAAAGACAAATTAGAACTTAGTCTGATGAGTGATTACCATTACACATTTACTATCGAATACTAAGATAAGCTGTTAATGGCCTGCATGGAATCTCATCTCAAATGCATGTTTTGGGCTAAACGTGTTTCTCGGACCCAAAACGAGTAAATTAGCCTGTTTGGATTAACTTTAGGAAGCACTTATCGAGTCCCAAAAGCACGTTTTGGCTGAAGCAGGTCCATAGGTGCTTCAGCCCAAACATGATGCGAGAAGCAGATTAAGGTTTTAATGAACTTTTTAATCCCCAGTGCTCCCTTGTGATTAGGCCATCTGCTTCTCCCTAACGCAAAAGCCACATCCAATCCAACAAGCCCGAAGTGTTGGTACCAAAATAGTAGACATGCTACTTCAGATACACCATGAAGACAAATATCTCATGAAAATTCCTTTGATCTATGACCTTTACTAGGGCATGCTATGAAAATGCTTAGGGTAAAGGATAGAAACCAGACCTTCCCCTCAAATAGTGAAGCATCATATAACCTCTCTGAACAAAGATTGTACACTTTGTATTTTCCCTGCATAGAAGATGTTTATTTAAAACTTCGAATTCACAAAAAAAAAATATACATACGTATGTATCAGACTGTATGGAGTTAATGTGAGCCTATAACAGAAAAACCCCATTCAAGAAAATGGCAACCGTTAAAGATGGAGGGGCATCTTGTAAAATTACACTAGGAGAACATATTAAAGGACTAGGGGACCACTGCCATCACATAAGGTATCTAAGGCCACAAAACTAGTGATCCATCACAAAAACTTTAGGACCAAACAATAATGCACCAGCCATTGTAACCTTGTTTCCCTGCCATTTTCCAAACTATAATTTTGTTTGCAAAAAAAAAAAGGGTGAATAAATAGATTTATCATTCACTCAATCCAACAATAAATACTCAACCCAACCAACAAAACAATTTCCAAGTCCCAACTATTTAGAGTTGGATTGATGAATCATTTTCACCACAAACATCTGTTGATTCTGTTCCACTTTCAGAAGACTACTAATCTAAGACTAAAGCAATGTAAAAGGGTCAAATCCACTACTAGGGATAGGCTAAACGATATATTTGTTATTGTTATTTCTACTTAGCTTCGCAAGCATTTGAGTAACAAAATCCACCTACTTGTCGGAATACATCTTGCCTTTAATATCTGAAGTTCTTTCTAGCCTTCTACCTCACGTCCTTCCATCGACGTTAATTTACATCAGATCAGCCCTTGTAGGATATTCATTGGACAGCATTGCAAAAAATTTGATCATCTTAAGCTTGTCTTCAACTGGTGCTACTTTTTTCCGTTCCTTATTCTCTCACTATTAGCATTATTTTTATTTTTTATTTTTATTATTATTATTATTATTATTATTTGTGGTGGTTTTCGTTATCATTCCTTAGTACAATTTTGTTTTTTTTTTTTTGTAGTTGTTATTGCTAAATATATGGCCACCTATCCATCTTAACATCCTTACAATACACATTCCTGGATCTGTTCTCTCTTTAACTATCAATGCTTGCCTGCAAAACATAATGCTAGCATATAACCAAATCCCACAGTTGGCCGCAAAGCAAAATTTTTTTCCCTGAGGCAACCTAGCTGGACTTCCTGAGCTATGCTTTTTTTTTTTTTTGCTGAGAATTCCCAAATTATGTAGCATCCAAAGGTTCGAACATTGAATTCAAACTGAAATGTTACCTTATGATGAGTTTCAAAAAACTTGATCACTTCTTCCATGTGATTTCGATAGAGTCCCTGTATCACATTTCTCAGACAGTATTATCAAAAGTATGAATGGACTTAACCAGTTAGCTTTCAAATATAAACTTTACATAGCCAATAGATTTTCAAACCCAGATCGTATTGGTATAGTACCTCAACGTATCCAAAAAACCCAGAACTCAAATCACCAGCCGGAAATCCCATAGCAATTATGTTCTCAGTTATATAAGTCATATCAAGATCAAATCCTCCTTCCTGAACATGTGGAAGAATAAGTTAGTGACGATGTCAGCAGAGATATCTTTGTTGAAAGAAATTTTGGAAATTACAAAAAAAAAAAAAAAAAAAAAAAAAAAAAAAAGAAGAAAAAAAGAAGAGAGACAGAAAAAGGGGGAGATAATTTATTAAATGAGTAAACTAAAAAATGGAAAACTCTCTGGCTAAACAAAGAGAGGAAAAAGACAAGAGTTGCAGAAGTTTAAAATTTCTCAAGATTTTAAAAATTAAAGTACGCTATAGAATGTGAGATTGACTAGCCATGATAACTAAATGCATGAGAACTCTTTTCTTTTTATTCTCCAAGCATTGTCGTTGGTTTACTATTCATGGCCCTCAACAATTTCTGTTTTAGCCCCACAACCTTTCTCTGTCAAGCCCTGATCAAACTTAAGGGGAAAATACCTTTTACCCCCCTGTGGTTATACCCATTTTCTCATAACCCCCCTGTGGTTCATTTTGTAACCCTTAACCCCCCTGTACTACGGACTAAAGTGAGACTGTTAACTTTTCTAACGGCAGTCCCACTTCAGTCATTAGTACAGGGGGTTTAAGTGTTACAAAAATGAACCACAGGGGGGTTATGAGAACATGGGTGTAACCATAGGGAGGTAAAAGGTATTTTTTTTCCTAAAAAGTATGTATAGGGGCTTGGGGGTATTAATGTCATTTTCTTTTTCCGTTAGAAAAGTTAACAGTCTCACTTTAGTCCGTAGTACAGGGGGGTTAAGGGTTACAAAATGAACCACAGGGGGGTTATGAGAAAATGGGTATAACCACAAGGGGGTAAAAGGTATTTTCCCCCAAACTTAACCCCTCATCCAACTCTTTGGCATTTACTTTAACACCCAAAACCCCTAAATTTATGCATACTTGGGCCTTTAACCAACCAAAGTTTGACGTACGGTATTTAGGAATTTGGTTCTCTGCAACAGAAGTTTACCAGGTCTCTGATTGTGTAGCCAAGTGCAACCAGATGTGCGTCATTAAAATGGGTTAGTTATTTCCACAATCCTATGCTGATGCAACTGAACTATATTGATAATAACATGAGAAACTAAACTTTGGATAGAACTATATAATTTATCTTTTCTCAAGCAAAAAGATTACACGTGTTCTTCAGAAAAAAAAATCAGCTCACTTGCAATTAGCATTTGAAGTTCTTGGTTCTCGGATGTACCAGATTTATGCCATTTGTTACTTATCAATAAAAATATCTATGGCACTAACTGGCAGGTTAAGAACTACATGAAGGATTATATTCAGGCTCAAGACAAGTTCACATTGTACTAGTAAAATCAGAAAGGTAGAGGGAAGTAGTGGAGGTCAATGGACAGTATGGACTTGTTATGAGGCTATATATATATATATATATATAAACTCAGTAACATTTGCCACCTACCTGATATCTTCGTTTGTTTTGAGAGACAATGTGACGTGCCTTAACCTGCACAGCCTTCACTGCACTCAAAGATGAATCGACCAACCCCTTTGTCAACGATTCGAGCACACCAGATTGTGCAGTTTCTGTGGTGCCTTCAGCAGTTTCATTACCAGAAGCTTTTGCAGGCAAATTCAATCCCAATCCACTGGCAAGGCGTGCAAAGTTTAACTTTCCGGCATTTCCAGTCTGAGAATTCTCTTTCAGTGGAAGTTTGAGATTTCTGGCCCAAGATGATATACCAGAAGTCGATAACATAGAAGATGATGACTCATGTGAAGAACTCTCTTGTCCAGAAACAGCAAGAACAGGAGGTTCAACAGAAGCATTAGCAGGAGGTGGAGAAGATGATCCGGCAGACTCTGAATCCATTCCGCCAAGCTAACAGAAAAGTGCCAAAGTGGTCCAGGTGGGTGAGCGAATGTTGTTTATTTTAGGGCAATGCTATTGTGAGAAGCTTCTCACATGAGAAGGCGGGTTTTAACCGTAGGATGAGCATCTAGCCTTAAGATTCCCAGGAATCTGGAGAGAATCTTAAGGCTAGATGCTCATCTAACGGTTAAAACCCGCCTTCTCACATGAGAAGCTGCTCATAATAGCATTTCCCTTTATTTTATACTCAAGGATCAAATATATTTCGGTACCCTGTACTTTCCCAAAAATCATTTAGTCCCTCTATTACAAGTTGGACAATTTAAGGCCCTTGAGATCAAATTTAATTGAGGACAATCATTAACGGAGATAATGATTGAGTGCTTTAGGTAATCGGCCATAGTAGTCAGTTGAAATCGCTTATTTCTCAATTTCTCACAATTGAAATCGAGTTAAAAATCAAAGGCCTCAAGTGATCCGTTGATAGTAGAGGGCCCAAAATCAATTGGGGGAAAAAAAAATACTAAATTCGAAGAGTATTTTACCCAATAATTAGTTTCTGACTTCTTAATTTATTTCTCAATTTATTTTTATTTTAATCTTTTGAAGGAATGACGGTAAGAGACTCAATTATATAGTTTGCAAAATGATCAATATCCTCATATAGGAAGTGGAAATGCACTTCAAGTATGTAACCTAAATCTCAAACAAATTAGACACATAACTAGAACCATGTAGACAAGAAGATCCACAAACATTATTTTGGTGTGTTAAAGCATAAACTTTGACAGTAAAACATTTGTTGTTAAAGACATATAATGCTACTAAGTGTTCAAGACATGCCAAAGACAAACATAAGATATACTACTGTTCAACATACATTGCCGATGCTCTGTTTCCCTTCCTTCTATTACGGATGCATAATGCAAAAAGAAACTTTCTCCATACTACTGCTAATAAGCCACTCCTAATTCTGGTTGATGGAAAACTGCTAAAAAGAATTCAACAGCACTCTAATTTGAAAGTGCTCAATTTAAAGGTACACAAACTATATGCCATATATTTATAAAAAAAAAACCACTATGAGCTAATGCTTGATCATCCCTCATGTTGCTAAATGCTCTTGAATCAGTATCTTCTTTGCTGCTACTTCATAATTACTTTGTCTGTCTGTGCCTATCATTTCCAAACATGCACCCTGAAGAAGGCTATTGAATTTGATTTCAAGTTCCTTTAGTTTTACATCACACTACATGTTGGAGAATAATACAAAATAGTCATTAGAATAATATGCCATTAAAGAATCCACCAGTAATAGAGACACCGTCAATTCCACCAAACCGAATCAAACAGATAATAAGGTGACCGAGATGAGGTGCAAAGCTCTCTTGAGACGATACGTGCCCTCTACGGGTAATACCCGATGCAGTAGGAAAATAGCACACCGCCTCCGGGATACAACAGCCCGGCCACCCTTGCCGTAAGCTTATCAAGTCTGCACAACTGATAAGCAAGAAGCTTGCCCCTAATGCTTTCTTTATCCAAACAAAACTCAATACATAATATGCATGTTTGTATACATAAGGTTAATGGACCCAAAAGAAAAACCTTAAAGATAAACACACTCAAAAACAGTATATATTCCGTCTCTCTCTCAATATATATATATATATATATATACACACACACATGTAGTTGCTTGATGGAAAGAAAAAAGGAATTTCTTAAAAAGTTAACTTCTGAGTTATGTACTACATGTTAGATACAAATGTATCTAGATATAAATACTAAATAGGTTTTGATCCAATAAGTGACATTTTCAATGTCACATTAACTTCTTTTAGAATGTCTAAGTAACTGATGAATTATACACAGTTTGTAAAACGTTGAGCTTAGTCTATCATTTAGATTTCAACAGTAACATAAAATGTTGTTAAAGACCCATTAACTCCACATAACAATAAAGATAATATTTTTGATTAAAATAATCTACCACTACACAACCCCATCTCATGGATAATGTTCATTTCCATAGATTTAGCCCAATGACAATAAAAGCTTAAATTTTTGAATCGATTTGTGTGAATACCAAAATTTAGTACTAGTAATCCCGTAGTAATGCACTGTTAATTTGACATAAGTGTGTGTGTGTGTGTATATATATATACATATTATGTATTTGTGTGTGTGTGTGTGTAATATACGTGTGCATGTACAAAATGTCTACCGGATCTAGGATCGAAACTTGAAAGAACTAAGATCAATTCAGTAAAATCATGAGCTGCATTGTGAAATTAACCAAAATACAGAGATCAAGCACTGCCATACTTGCGAAGATTGAAAACAACCTCTGTTTACCTTGTTCTGAGGGAAGGAATCGAGCTTGAGAGAGAGAGAGAGAGCGAGAGAGACTGTTTGTTGATTCGTTGAAGCTTTTCTAGGGTTTCGTTGTCGGAGTTTTTGATTGTGTAGTGGTAGAGAGAGAGAGAGAGAGAGAGTGTACACAAAGACAATAACCGACTAATCAGAATGTGTCCCAATCAGATCACCCCCGTTCTAACCGGTCAGCCCCTTACGAACGAACAACGGAAAGGTTTGACATTGACGGCCCTCTCCGTTACAAGTTTTGATAATATTACAATGTGTATATTACAATCACCACCCCGATGTACGGTGTAATTGCATCAACTTTCCTCGCATAAAACATGTGCTTTAAGGGCAATTTTTTTTTTTTGGTGGGTCCACCAATTAGCTCCGACCACCCCCGAAATGTCAAAGTTGACATACTAGAACACATGACCTCTGGATGGACATCCAAGAGGTTTTACCATGCGGCTACACCTTGTAGTGGTCTAAGGACTGATGTTAACAAATTTTTAAAAAGTTTGTACATGCAAGAATGTTTTGGAAAAATGTGCTAGTACAAGTTTTTTAAAGTTTGTTAAGGGCATGTGTTAATAGAAGTTTTGAAAATTATATACTGAACTCCCTTAAAATTTGCGATTGTTTAACACCCCTCTTATCTATTACTTAGTGAACTATTTGTTGTTCAAACACAAATATAACTCCTTTCATCTCATATTTAGAGTCCATCTGTGGAAATCCAACTTATAATTAAGGGGATATCATCAAAATGGAATACAAGACTCAAAATATGGAACGGTGGGAGTAACTTTTTGATTGATTGTTTAAAATGCTTAATTTACCATTATAAAGCTACAAATTAAATAGCACTGCACCATGCACCTTCAGAAACTTCCATTTCATTGGCATGCTACTTTTTTAACCATGTTATATCCTATGCCAAATATGATTGAAATATGCTTTTGGTTCTGATTCCTTTAAGGGAGCGCAAATTACGGTCCATAGACCTAAACCAAACAGACTTTATGGTTTGAGTTGGTTCAGCTCTGAAGAAGGCTGGTTTCGGTTCTAGTTCTGTGCATCTCAGGAAAAAAAAAAATCAGGTTTGGGGATTCAAGACTTTAGCTTGTAAATTTGTAAGAGCACTATTATACCCACATATTTTTCTACACACTTTTTGACACTCAGTTTTAAATATATATATCCTGTATTGTGTAAATGGTGCACAGAAAAGTGTGAAAAATTCAAACAATACAAGGTGCATGCATATAAAGCATAGTGTATCAAAAAGTGTGTAGAAAAATATATATACCTAGTATTATTGAATTTGTAATAGCCATAAACTCCACAAACGTTTGGCACGAAGGGGAGCAACAAGAAGAATAATAGGGGATAACAGACCATTGATTGTTTATGTTTTCTATAAGAGAAATGCTATGTTCCAAACTTAGATCTCAAATTTGATTTTTAAATGTTAATTTTTTTTTTTGCTAAACGAAACCATAAGATAAAAGTGCAACTGAAAAACAACCAAAAGGCACCTAAGCCAGTTGAGTTCCTTCCTACAAAACAAAGGGAGGAATGGACTCAATTGGAATAGGCCCATCAAAAGAAGCATGGGCTGCCCATTGCGCAAGGCAGTGAGCTACAGAGTTGGCCAAACGATTGATTTTGCTAACAAACCAAAAATCAAAAGAGCTTGCCAGCAAGGATCTTCCCGTTAGGATAGCAGATTCAATAGCCCATTCCAGGGTAATGGTCCAGTCAGCAAGAGGACCACAGATCAGGGAAGCATCGCCCTCGAAGTGGACCGAGCGGAAGCCCAACGAGACAGCCTCAAAAATGGCACAAAGGGCAGCATTAGCTTCTGCCAAAATAGGGGTCATGATGTTTCTGTTCCACACCCTTGCATGAACAATGAGAGATTCTTCATTGCGAAACACCACAGCCAAAGAAGTTGAGGAATCGTGGACGGCCACATCAAAGTTTGCTTTGACCCAATGAGGGGGAGGAGGGATCCACGAAGAGAGGTGGGGGCTAGCCATCAAACGCAGCTTTCTTTGACCATTCCAATGCTCGACAGTAAGGTCCTGGATACGCACAATCCAGACAGGGATCTCAACAAAAAGATCCTCATGGATCACCTTGTTGCGAATTGTCCATAACTGTTCCATCACTATAATCGCAAAAATAGTGAATTCTTGGCCTTCATTTGAAGGTATATTGAGATTTTTACACGGGCTAAAGATATCCTTGATCCACGTGTTGGTACCTTTAGAGAGGTACACCGATGGGTCAATGGGCCATTTCGACGTTCTCCAGAAAATCTTTGCCATATCACAACCAAGGAAGAGATGATCTTTCGACTCAAGAGGGTGATCACACAAGAGACAAGCTGTTTCCCCAATGGGGAACCGAGAACCGAGCACATCTTTGAAGGGGAGGGCATTATTCTGAATTTTCCACAAGAAAAGCTTATGCCTTTCGTGAATCTTGGCATTCCAAAGACAATTCCATGAGAGAGATGAGGGGTTTGGAGGCCCAGCAAATCTGGGGGCTTGGCAAGTTAAGTACGCAGATTTAACCGAGAATATCCCTTTCTTGTCTGGGATCCAAAAGAATTTATCAAGAGTTCTACCCGACGGCATTGGTATGTCGAGAATGGACTCCGCCGAATCGGGGATGAAGATTTCCTTAATTAAGTCAGAATTCCACCCTCCCCCTAAAGCAAGCGTGAGATCACTGACCCGAGACACAGAGGGTCTAGAGGCCAATCGGCAAATGGGTTTAAAAGCGGGAAGGGACGGGATCCAAGTGTCGTCCCAAATGTCAATACTGTTGCCCAAACCAACCGCCTTACAAGAACCACTTTTTATCAGAGGAAAGGAATTCATAATACCATTCCAAACCCAAGAACAATTACTCTTCTTCTGAAGGTTGAAAACATTAGTAGCTCCAATGTATTTGCTCGATAAGACGCGGACCCACAATTTATCCCTATGTGTGATGACAGTCCAACCCAGTTTAGCCACAAAAGCCGAGTTGAAATCTTTCATTCGGCGAAAGCCCAGTCCACCAGAGCTCTTTGGTTTACAAATAGCATCCCACGCTTTGAGATAAAACCCCCTTTTTCCATTACGAATGCCCCACCAGAAATCACGAAAAAGTTTATCTAATTTTTCACAAACATAAGAAGACAAGACAAAAATAGACATGGCATAACACGGAATAGCCTGAGCAACAGTGCGTACCAGAGTTCCTCTAGCCGCTTGAGAGAGAACCGAGGCTTTCCACCCCTGGATCCTGGCCTGGATTTTGGACACAATATCAGCTTCAACCATTTTTTTAGACCCCTTCATCAACAGAGGCAAACCCAAATAAGTAGACTTTGATACCGCCTTATGGAGCCCCGTTTCACGGCAAATTGCCCTAGCAACATCTGGACACGTATTCTTGCTGAAAATAATTCTGGTTTTGGAGCAGTTTACTTTTTGACCCGACCAGTTGCAATAGGTGGACAGACTGTCCAAAATATTGTTGGCTTCCTCAGGGATGGCCCGCCCAAAAACAATTAAATCATCTGCGAACAGAAGATGGTTGATAGAGGGGTCCCCTCTGCTCGCCTTGATCCCTTTTATGAGGCCCAAGCCAGCGTCCCTATCAATAATTCTGGACCGAACGTCTGAGCAGAGAATGAAAAGAAAAGGGGAGATTGGATCACCTTGTCTGAGCCCTCGGGTTGGCTTGAAGTTTCCTTTAAGGTGTCCGTTGATGAGGATAGAAAAAGTCACTATTGAAATACATTGCCAAATCCAATTGCACCAAATATCATTGAATCCGAAACACTTAAGCACTTTTAGAAGGAATTTCCACTCAATTCGATCATAGGCTTTTTCCATATCGAACTTAATAGCCATAGATCGTCCTTTACCTCTTTTATTTCTCAGATTATGGATGACTTCTTGGGCAATGATGCTATTATCGTGGATCACTCTACCAGGGACGAAGGCCGATTGCATAGGGGACACCAACCTGTTCAACAGGGGTTTAAGTCTGTTTGACAGAATCTTAGATATGGTTTTATAGACAACATTACAAAGGCTAATAGGTCTATAATGGTTGGTGGAAGACGGTCTGCTAACCTTTGGAATGAGGGCTATATTAGTGTGGTTGAGTGTGAAAGGCATAGTCCCTTCCCTGAAAAAGGTTGCCACAGTGGCTATAACATCCTCCTTAACAATGTACCAGAACGACTTGTAAAAAATGGCAGACATGCCATCTGGACCCGGGGCTTTGATAGAACCAATATGGAATATAGCTTCTTTGATCTCAGTCTCATCAGGAATTGAACAAAGTAGAATATTCTATTCTTGAGTGAGCAATCTGGGAATTAAACCTTCAAGATCAGATGGGATGAAAGGGAGGTCAGATTTGTAAATGGCTTGGAATTTCTCGAGAAAGGCTTGACTAATAATATCATGATTGTCCACCCAAGTACCATCATCCTGCTTTAAGAGATCAATCGAGTTCCGCCGCCGTCTAATAATGGTAGAAAGATGAAAAAAAACGCGTACTCTTATCACCCTCCTTAAGCCACCGAACACGAGACTTTTGTTTCCACAGGATTTCTTCCCTCTGCAGATTCTCTTCTAGCTCCGATTTAAGCGCCATGATCTTGGAAGTGTTAGCACAGGTAGGATTAAGGGCTTGCAGATCTTCAATCTCTCTAGTGGCAAGCCGAATATTATCCTGGACTCTGCCAAAGTGCTGCTTGTTCCACCTTCTAAGGGCAAACTGGACAGCCGAAAGCTTTTGACACAATCTAAGAGCAGGGGGGCCGTGGCTGGGAGTGTTACGCCACACATTTTCAACAACCAACGCACAACTTTCATCACGAATCCACATAGCCTCAAATTTGAAGTTCTTGGGTTTAGAGGAAGTGTCCCCTAACGTATTCAAGGTGATAGGGGCATGATCAGAGTCAATGATTGCAAGATTGCGAACAGTGGCTCTTGTGAACAACTCTCTCCACTGCAGATTCGCAATTCCCCGATCTAATCTTTGACGGATATTAGCCCAGCTAGCTCGACCATTGTCCCAAGTATGTGGATTTCCTGAGGCACCGAGATCCACCAAATCAAAGGACTTCATCAACCCCAATAAACCTCCGGCAGAGGAGCAAGCAAATGGTCTCCCTCCTCTCTTTTCAGATTGATTTGTGATACAATTGAAGTCCCCCAACGAGATCCAAGGACCTTTAATAGATTCAGCAACAGCATTCATATCATCCCAGAAGACCGCCTTATTCTTCCAGTAAGGCGGGCCATAGACCGCCAACAGAAACCAAGGATGAAGAGGGGGGTCCGAGGAGACTTCAGCAAAAATCATGTTTTGATTGGAAATAGCAACAGAGATATCAACACCATTTTGCCAAGCTAGGCAGAGGCCCCCAGCTGTTTTGATAGCGGGGACAGTGAAGCAATTAGGAAAACCCATACGTAGCAGCAAACTTTGAACACGATTTGCACTGACTTTTATTTCTGATAAAAAGATATACTCCGGCTGGTGTGCTCTTATCAGTGCCCTAAGAGCTCTTCCTGCCGCGGCTCGGGCCATGCCCCGGCAGTTCCAGCTTAGGATAATCATTGGCCGAGAGAGGGCTTCCCGCCCACCTCTTCGGCATCAACAGGGGCTTGGATTTCAAATGATGATTCAGCAACTTCACGGATTGCCTCATCTTCATTCCAGGTGCTGCCCGCACCTTCCTCAATAAGAACCATCTTCTGGTGATTGTGGAGAATTTGGATGGGTTTGGTAGATTGAGAGTGGAAAGAGAGGGTTTGGATGATGGTGGTATTGGGTGGAATGATGAACAGAGTCTGTTCTTCAACAATAGGTGGGAATGGGGGAGTAGAAGAACAAGGTGGGTTTTAATCTTTTTGCACGACTGATTTGGGGTATGACATTCAAAGGGCCTTTTCCTGTGCCGGCTAGGTTGGGCTTCTGGGATAGTTGGGTTAAAGGCGGCACCATAATAAGAGGAATGAATTGCTGGGTTAAGTGGTTTAAATTGGGTAAAGGGTTGAGATGGACTAGGCCGCAGTTGAGGGATTATATAAGTGCAGGGGTTACTAGTCTTGGGTAAATTTGGGTTTTGGGCTTTATAGAGATTGGACCACACAGAATGGGTCTTGAGGGTTTGGGATGGGGTTCTATAAAATTTTTGGGTCCAATCCTGGGAGAGGTATGACTGGGTCTCAGTGTCAACCAGATTCAGAATCGGGTCGAGGGCAGACGACGAGTTGGCTACAGGGCTTTGAGCTGTAGGCCGACTCTGACCCTCATCATGATGGGACTGACCTGTGTCCGTACATCGAGCTGTGTGCCTATGACTCGTTCCATCATAGCCGTGAGCCGGGTTAGAGAGCACCCTTCCCGAGGCGGAGCTGGTTGTGGTTGTGATAGGGCTTGCCGGAGACTTGGACCCGCCGGATTTTTGGTCTGACTTTGTTGTTCCTGTCCAGAAGTTGGTACTCTTTCCGGTGTCGTGGTTGAAGCGATTGAAGTTGCGAGCTGTGATTAAGCTGTCAGCTCTTAACCACAAACCAAAGGCACAAGATCCTTGTCTCGGATTACTCGAATTGAGACGATTGCCGGAGGTTTCAAAATTGCAGAAGTTTATGGTGTGGCAGATCCGGCCACACGAATAGCAGAAATTCGAGAGGCGTTCATATTTAAATTGAACCCAAGCATCTGGTAGATTTACTCTCTTCCAAAGAAAACCTGTTTTGAGGGGTAATGAAATCTCCACCTCAACTCTCACCCTCATAACTCGGGCCCAAATCGGTTATCTTCCTCCGGTCAAGTCAGTTTCGACAACCGTACCAATAGTAGCTCCGATCTTTCTAGCATTGCGTTCTGAGATTTGATTTGGCGGAAGTCCGTGAATTTGGACCCAGAAGCATGAAACATCCAGGCGTAATTCTTCTAAGATCAAACCAGGGGTCCAAGGTTTTAGCACAAGGTGATGTCCCATAACTGACCATGGAACTTGGCTGATCACTCTTTGGTAATCTCGGAAGTTGCTAAAGGCAAACAGCAAGGAGTTGTTCTCAATAGGTGAGATGGAAAGATCTCCTATTGGGTTCCACGCCTTACGAATGATAGTATGTACCGCTGGAGAATGGAGAGTTTTGTTGGAGATGGTTTTCCCAACCAGGGGTAATATGGACTCATCACCATTGAAAATTTTCTCCTCATCAAGACAAAGAGAATCTTCAAAGCAAGTCAAATTTGTTGTTTTATCTATGATCTGTGATAGGGCTAACGTCAGATCTTCCATGATAGGGACCAGAAAGGGATACCCACCTAACCACGGTAGACAGGAAGGTGGGTGGGAATTTAAGGCAGGATTAAAATGTGGCAACAAAGGACCAACACTAAACAGGGGAGAAAGGATAAAGAGGGTTCCAGGGCCAACAGGAAGGGGGAAGCCGGGTCCGAAACACAGGAAAGGGGAGCGGGGAGCACAGCTGAACCCAGGCACTACACAGGAAGAAGGGGAGGGCTGGAGAGGAGCAGGCTGGTCGGACAAACGGGAAGAGGAGCAAACCGGAGAAACGCTACCAAGAGCGTGGAATCATGCATAAGCTACCATTTACGCAATGTTAATTTATTTAATGACTAAGGGGATCACTCAACTTTCATTGGAGGTTGTTTTAGGCAGGGCAGAACTCAGTGGGGACACAAAGGGGCCATGGTCCTTGCAACATTTTTCAAAACTTTAATTATATATTATATGTAATTTGTGAAATTTTAACAACCCCCCAAAATTTAATTTCTACTGAGTAATTCATACTTATATACAATTATAATACACATAGCCTATAAGTGAAAAGGAAATTGCTTGGGTGCAGTTGCCTCACTCTCGCATAGTTTGCACAATTTTTGAAAAAAAAAAAAAGTTTTGGGAAAAATACTGTGTAAACTGTGAGAGGCACAATTTACACAGCACTGAGGCATGTGCACCCAAGCACTTTCCAAGTGAAAATATTACATTGTACAAGAAGGATTACTAACAACAGACCTTCAAACTCTCAAAACGGGCACAAAGCCTTAACTATATAATTGTAACCTCTCTACACAAAAATTAGTGCTCGAAAACATATACTTCATTTGTCCCATATTAAGAGTACCTTTTGAAAATTCCTCCTTTCTACGGGATCTCTTTAATTGTGGTTGAATATTTTAATTTTTCATTATTGTCATTTTCTAATTTCAAAATTCTAGTATCATACCAAAGAAAAAGTGATACAATTTCATATAATAAAGGGTACAATTGGAAATGTGTAGTTAAAATACATTGACCACTCAAAAAGGACTCTTACCAAACCAAACCAAATCAAGCCTTGTGTCCCAATCAATTGAAGTCGGCTGTATGAATCATTTTTTCTTCATCCTGCACGATCAAAAGCTATATGCTCATTTAAATTATATATATTCATATCTTGTTGCACTACATACTCTCAGGTCAGTCTAGGTCTGCCTCTCCCTCTAACCATTATAAGCACTAAAATCTGCTTTCCCTGGGATTATAGCATTTACCCGAGTCTGATCTGGAGGTCCTTGTATTCCTTGACTTGGGGCGCCATAGTGTCCTCCTCGTGGTGCACGACAATCCTTGCTCAAGTGTCCTGGCTTTCTGCAGTTGCGGCAGACAATACCTGACCTGCGATTAGGTCTGTGGGCAGTGCAGTTCCTCGCAATATGTCCTAGCTTTCCACAGTTACAACACCCTCCATCATTTAGTGGCGGAGCTATAAAAAATGCATGTGGTTCATTGCACATGGCCGGACCATCTAAGTCTATTCTTCCTCAACTTATCCTCAATCTGTGTTACTCCTACAGTCTCTCGAATGTACTCATTTCTAATTCTATCTTTCCTAGTCTTAGCACACATCCATCTTAGCATCTTCATCTCAGCTACGCTCATTTTGCTAATGTGTTGTTTCTTAGTTGCCCAACACTCTGTCCCATAGAGCATAGCTGGCCTAATAGCTATCCTATAAAATTTTTCTTTCAATTTTGCTGGTATTCTCTGGTCACATAATACTCTGGAAGCACTCCTCCACTTAAGCCAACCTACTTTAATTCTATGGATCACATCATCACCAATTTCTCCATCTCTACTGATCATTGATCCTAGATAGTGAAAGTATTCCCTCTTTGGGATCTCCTGATCTTCAATTTTCATTGCTTCGCCGTATCTACTTCCCCTATTCCTAAAACTGTATTCCATGTATTCTGTTTTCGTCATACTTATCTTTAGCCCCTTGGTGTCCAGTGCTTCTCTCCAAGCTTCCCGTTTAGTGTTGAGTTCCCCTTTAGTCTCATCAACCAAGACACTATCATCTGCAAACAACATTCACCATGAGACTTCATCTTGAATGTGCCTAGTCAATTCATCCATAATTAGGGTGAATAAATAAAGGCTCAAAGCCGAGCCTTGGTGCAAACCAACGATAATTGAGAATTCGCTTGTTTCTTCGGCCAGTGATCTAATTGTGGTAACCACTTCATCATACATATCCTTTACTACGTCAATATAACCGTTGGTCATCACGTCAAAAAGGAATCTTAAAATGGGAAAAATAAATTAAGCACTCTTAATTTGAGACAAATGGAGTATAAATAAATTGGAAAAAAATCACCTCGGAGGTGCTACCCTGAACCTTGTACAACGATATTGGATAGCATATCTAACAACTTGGCCCCCCAAGTACAAAATCTTGGCTCAACCCCGGATTTTAGGTGGTCTAATTATCAAAGCATTTGGGATCCAGATAAGGGTAGTCATGTTCTAAACTTGCACACCAAGCATCCTGGCTGTGGTTATAGGGTAATGCTATGGTTCCCAAATTTGGAATATCTCAAATGTTGTAAGAGTAATACCACATGTAATGACAGTGATCATGGTACCATAGACCAATACATGTGGTACCACTTTTATAGCATATGGAGTATTCTAAAGTTGGGAACCAAATCATTAATTATTCATTGTTATAATACTGTTTGGACAGATTTGGTACGCCAGATAAGAGGATATGATAAGATAAGCCGTATCCTATCTAGTGTTTGGCACATCCTTTATGCCTGATAAAGAAATGTGGAACTCTTCTTTTATCCTGAATCCGCGGGATAAATTATATCCGGGGGGATAGGGCAAGAGAAGGAGTAGTGGGGTGAGGAAAAAAAAACAAGAAAGTAAAACAATATTATAAAAGTAAATATCGTAAGCTTTTGGTTATCAAAGATCATTTATATATGTTTAAAAAAAAAAAAAAAAAAGATCATTTATATATTTAACAATCGTAAATTGTAATATTGAAATGACTGAATATTTATTAAAAACATCATAAAATTATTTTTGAAACATCAAATAATATTTTAAACGTTTTAATAAAAAAAATTAAAAATTAAACGTTGAAAATAAGGTTTAAAAGATAGTACCAAAAATAAATAATTACAGTAAATATTTCAAACATTTAAGAAGATTCGGAATTTTTATCAGATACACTTGTCACACTGAAAACATGATTTTAGCTTATTTAATAGAATTACTTATTACATCTGATCCTACCTTATTCTATCCTATCTAAGAGTTTTATCTGACATGTCAAACATGGCCTTTGAGTAATGCTATGCTACCCAAATTTAGTTCTCAATACATGTGCCGGTGGAATCATCCGAAATAACTTCCAATAAAAATTCACTTGGTCCACTGTAAATGATATCCCAGTGACACATTTGCTCGGAACCAAGATTCAAATTTGGTAACCAGAGCATAAGCATTCTGTTTTACTTGTTCCTTTATTGTAATGAAAGGGCATTTAATCCAAGCATACAATATTAAGCTGTACTTATTAGCTGTTTTGGCAAGTGATCTCCCAATCTACAACCACAAAAGGTGTATTTGAAACCAAAATAAATAAATAAATAAATAGATATATTTAACAACTGGATACAAATCTGACTATATTTTGAACACTGTATAAAACTACATGTATACAAATTTCCTGAAAAGCTGCAGCAAATGCAACAAGATTTGGTTGACATCTCTCTTTCATGAGACCAGAATATCAATCACCCAAAAAAAAATTTATAAAAAAAAAAAGAAGAAGAAGAAAAGAATTGTAAAATTCAGGTGGAAAGAAAAATAAAAAGCACATACAAACTGGCTCACTGTAATAGATGCCTCCTATATGTACTCCATAAGAATACCCTTCTTTGTCCTTTTTCAAACTTCTTGACCCTGAACGTGGAGGCTCCAATTCAAACAGATGGTAATTCTCATATGGTCTTGCCTTACAAGGTACAAGGTTTTTACTTTTCTTGAGACTGTCTTGTAGAAACTCGTCTATCTACAACTCTTGGATCACGCTTTCTCTTAGTACTTCGGCGTTTTGATCTGGGTGACCGGGTTTTTGTGGCACGCTTCTCAGTGTTCTCTTGGATGGTAATTACTTTTTCTGTGGAAGGGAGTTCGGGAGGAGCATCTGGCCATGGTGTGTGCTTTGCCGGGACAGTGACCTCTAACGGAGGATCAATTATCCATCTGCATCAAACAAAAGCTAGAAAATGAGAGACAGAAAAATAAAAATATGCTTCTCAGCACATTGCTTCCTGATTGTACCCACCAAGATTCCACTTTCAGAATATAATTTCCACCAACTGCTGAACTTATTAAAATTTCGAGAGCAATGATACGCACACACACACTTCACACACAATTCAATACCCAACAATCCTGGCCCTTGATTTTAGTAGGCCCCATGTGGGTCTCACATGGAATCAAGGGCCAGAATGTGTGTGGTATGGAATTGTGTGTATCATTTTTGAAATTTCAAATACACATAAAACTACGAGTCAGAAGGCCAACGGTATCTTGAAATTTTTTTTTTTGTTGGTAGTGTGAATCTTTGCACGTGTGTGTGTGTGTGTGTGTGTGGAGACTGGAGGGTGAAGAAGGTGGTGATGCTGCTTACCATGTCATACTCACAAACAAACACACTGCTTCCTTATTCGAGAATAGATAAGATTAATTAGTGGTATGGTTCAACAAAGTCCATCGAGCCTAGAACACCTTTACTACACAGATTAGGCGATAGTACAGATTTTGACATTCTGTGCAGGCCATTTATGATTTACCAATACATGATGAGCTAGAATTTCTAGTACTTGCCTCTCAATAAAAAGTCGGTCCCATCAGGTTCAGACACATGCAATGAGACTCAACAGCAAGAAAGCAAGACGAATAAGAGCACAAAGTTGTTCATCCAATTCTCCATAATAGCAAACATAAGCACATTTTTCCTATAATCAAATTTGCACATGAAACTCAAATTACATTTTGGGAAATCACACGGACCTCCCTTAAAATTAGTATTCTATAACACTTTCCCCCCTCAAAATTAATATTCTGTAACACTTTCCCCCCTTAAAGTGTAAAGAAATACTAGGCATAAGGGAGGTCCGTGAAATTTCCCAAAATGCGAGAGAGGTTGTGTAATTAAGGCAAAACATAGATGAGACGAGTGTAATTAACCCTTAACATTACTATTAACTCAACTTGTGTTAGAATCACGAACAATTAACACAATTAGCACCATTGAGGGAGCAAGACATTCGACATAGCAAGAAAGGTAGTAGTAAGCGACTAACCCGGCAGGAAATTTGCTATCTGCACGAGCTTCAACACGAAGCCACCACAGTAAAACTTTGCGCCCACAATTCCCAAGAGGCTCCACCACCGAAGGGTCCTTTAGCAGTGATAACGGACTCTCCATTTCATCACCATTGCCCCTAGCTACAATATCTATATCCTTAATCCACTCTGGCTTATCTTCAGCTTCCTTCCAAAGCAACCTGGAATTCAACACAAATCCAGACCACTCGAGCTTCCTGGGTAACACAATCGCCCTATCCCCAATATAATTTGCACTCTTATCTACATACCGCAGCGAATTAAATGTATGCCAACCAACTAAATTGTCTGATGAATTACAAGCCGGACCTTGAATCGGCATTGGCAATTTCTCTCCATCCTTGTGTACTACTGACAATTCGTCATCGAAATTACCCGAATGAGCAAGAATGCCAACTGAAACAGCACCAATCCATTTCACATTTTGAATCTCATCAAAGAGCTCCATACTATGCATATTACTATCATCCGCAAACATCACAATTCCATCGAATTTCTCTTTCCTCACAACTCTGCTCCATCACAAACTTACACAAATCAAGTTCAATTCTAACAATAGTCAAAAAGTCTGTTTGGGAAAGCAAAGAACCGGTTCTCTAATTCATAAGTGAACTGGCTACAAATTTCTAGCTAATAACTCTCTGAAAACTTGTTCGTTGTCAAACTAACAGTATATAATTTATATTGGTTCTCACAAGAAGCACTGATTCTGGTTCAATTTTAGACTTTTCCAAATTGACCCTGAAATGAATTAAAACACAGTCCATCAGGAAGAATGTAATTAATCACAAACTCACCTCAAAGCTCGAAATCGCATCCGAGCCTCCATTCGATGCCGATCCTTCCACGAAATTGGCATCTTCTTATCGAATCCAATGTGAATAGTTTGAATTCCTGACTTAGCTAGCAAAGAAGCAGTCTCGTTGGTGGTTCCACCAGCTTCAACAACGATCCAAATTAGCTCATAGGGCACATTCATCAACGAATGCATCACACCAGTTAAGTGTAGAGTCTGGAATGTTCGAACATAGGTCGGAGTGATTGCAATGACTTTTCTAGGGTTCTTCACACCGTACTGAAATCTTTGCTCTCTCTGAACTCTCTCAATCAATTGATGAGCCTTCATCACCTCCGCCGGATCCGGATGCGGCCACGGCCTGATTAAGATCCCGTGGCGGCCGACCACCACTCCGCCGCCGGTTCTGTTCGAAATTGGAGAGGAGGACAGTTTCGACGGAACGGTTAGGGCCCCGTCGATCTCCGGCGGAGTGCGAAACGGCGACGTCGCGTAGAGGAGGAAGAAGAGGAGGCGAGAGAATCGGAAGCCGAGGACGAGGCTGACGAGGCAGCAGAGTCCGTGGAGGACTGGCCAGAAGATCGAAGATGGAGATTTGACGGCGGCGCTGTCGTCCGAAGGAGATGATCCTCTGAAGCTGTTGCTCCGTCGGGTGGCGGCGTGGCTATGGTGCAACGCCAGGAGCTTCATTTTTTTCTCTCTCCTCCGGTAGAGAGAGAGAGAGAGAGAGAGAGAGAGAGAGAGAGAGTGTGCTTGGCTTTGGAGGTTGAGAACTATCTGTAGTATCTTTGAAGCGAAGAAGGGCTTGATTTGAAGTTTGTTGAGGAGAGAGAGAGAGAGAGAGAGACAGAGAGAGACAGAGAGTGTAGTTGGGGGGGAAAGGTGGTGTCCTCAGTGTGGTGGGTTTTTAGTTGTTGGTTTGTGTGTCGTTTTTGTCAAAAGATTCCTTTGAATTTACGAATGAATTGCTTGCTTAAAGAGAGAGAGAGAGAGAGAGAGAGACCATCGCCCCTGTTATCGGGGTACCAGATAGATCTATTTTTGCTCATTTTGGACATGAAAGCTCAGTTTCAAAGATCACGAGAAAATCTAGTGGTATTTTTATTTTAGGAACAGAAAGACATACGGAGTACATTTTTTAACTGTAGACCGAGTAACAGAGGATGAAATCCATGTCTCATGTATTTGATAGCATAAAAAGTGAGCTGTTTTCGTAATAAATGGAAATTAAAAACTTAATTATTAAACTAATGTCACTTTAAATTTAATGACAAAAATGGGGTAAATTGTTTTTACAAAAAACGACACTGCATTGTCGTTTTTACAAAAACCGCCACTCGTTTGAGTGTCGTTTTTGTTAAAAACGGCATTGACCTTTTTATTTTATTTTCTGGAAAAAAAAAGAAATTATGTTTTTTAATTGAATGTCGTTGTTACAAAAAACGACATTAAATGTCGTTATTACAAAAAACGACATTAGGCTTTTTTAATTTCTGGGAAATATATATATATATATATATTTTAATGTCGTTATTACTAGAAACGACATTCAATGTCGTTATTACTAAAAACGACTTTCAATGTCGTCGTTACTAACCACGACATTAATAAAAGTTTAAGTCAGCCCGTGTACTGCACTGCACTGCACTACACTGCATACTGCGTGACAGTGATTTTTCAGACTGTACTAATGGTAGTTGAAACAAATCTCAAGTGCTCTGTCTATACCATTTTCTTATACTACCTGACATGAACAACATGCACGCTAAATCAGTGATCCACAATTTCATCAAACAGAACTCAATTGACTAATAATGTTAGGGGAGGAAATAGAAAATCATGCTGCGACAACAGATTTGAAAAAAAAAAATTACTAAATTGCAATTTTTTCAACGACCATAAAATCTCAAACTTTGACAAAACATCCTCTCAAAACCATTGAATTAGACCGTTAAGCAATGAAAGCAAACAAAGGCACAATGCATTAGAAATAATAGAACATGAAACAATCACACACAAATAAAAACATATCTACATAGTCATGCATAAACTTGTAAAGATTGAAAAAAAAAAAAAAAGAAAGAAAGAAAGAAAGAGGGAGATAGAGTATGCAGTGCAGTGCAGTACAGTGCACGTGCTGACTTAAACTTTTATTAATGTCGTGGTTAGTAACGACGACATTGAATGTCGTTTTTAGTAACGACGACATTAAATGTCGTTTTTAGCAATAACGACATTAAATAAAAAAACATTTTTTTCCAGAAATTAAAAAGCCTAATGTCGTTTTTTGTAATAACGACATTTAATATCGTTTTTAGTAACAACGACATTTAATGTCGTTTTTAGTAACAACGACATTCAATTAAAAAAAACATAATTTCTTTTTTTTTTTTTCAGAAAATAAAATAAAAAGGTTAATGTCGTTTTTAGCAAAAACGACAATGCAGTGTCGTTTTTTGTAAAAACGATTTACCCCATTTTTGTCATTAAGTTTAAAGTGACATTAGTTTAATAATTAAGTTTTTAATTTCCATTTATTATGGAAACAGCTCATAAAAAGTAATAACGGTTAATGCTAGACACACACTCTAATGTCACACTCATCCCTTCACATCTTAACTAGGAGTTTAGAGGTATTTTTTTTTTGGTAAGAATTGGAAAAACACAAAACAAACTAGTCTTCTCTGGGATAGGCAGTCCCAGAGGTATCAACAAGCAACAAGAGATTTAACTCCACAGGCAGGATGTCAAAAACGAAGGTATTATCAGTACTATCAGCACCTAGGTTAGCAAGGAAGTCCTTGTCTCATGTATTTGATAGAACAACACCTGACAAAGGAGAGTAATAAGAAGCGAGGTTTGGTTAAGAGTATAACCCATTAACAATAACCTTCATAAGGACAAAAATCCATGCCCATTTTTCACTCTAATCCACATCACTCAAAAATCACTCCTCACGTGCATTTCATATTTTTTCGATTGCTCTAACTACCCCTCTCTTTATCCTCCTCACCACTGTTTCTCTTCTCCCTCTCTCTCACTCACTTTCTCTGTCCATCCTCACTGTCAAAGCATTACCACCGGAGCCGGAGCTATCGTCGCCTCCGTCACCATCGCCGTCGATGCTGCTCCCATCGGAGTCACTGTCCCACCACCACGAGCGAACACTACCATCGCGAGCCATCACCAACAACCACCACCACCATCGCCATTGCTACTTGCTACCCCCACCACAGTCGCCATGGATGTCGTCAGAGCCACCACAACAACCATTACTATCGTTGTGACCACCACGTCCATAGCCGTCATTATCATCATCAAACAAGATCTAGATCTAGATTTATATGTCATCACCATCACCGGAACTTGCGACCTCCGACGACCACCACGCAAGACGCCGACCACCATTCATGATCTTCGCACATCCCATTGGCATGATGAGGTTACTGCAGAATTTCTACCTAACATATCTTAAGTCAAATTTCACATAGGATAAGTTAAGTGAAAGTATGTGAAATTTGACTTATGATGTAAAATTTTACTTAACTTTGATTTGTCATAAGTGAAATTTCACTTAACTTTTTCAGTGAAATTTCACTTAATTCTTTTAGTGGGGGGAAGTGTTCTGGTTCAGAAGAGGTTGTGTAAATTTTTTTTATGAAAAAAATACAATATTGAATGTAATTTCAATTCAGAATTATCTTAAGTCAAATTTGGCTTAGGATATCTTCAATTTCACGACCAAAAAAGGACAAATCGGCCACATCTGCCGTCCATGTCCGTCGACCGTGCTGAAAGGTATTCCACTTATTCTTATTCTTCTTCTTCTTATTCTTCTTCTTCTTAGATCTAGCAGAGAGAGAGTGAGAGAGAGATAAAAAAAATTATTTTAAAATAGGGAGGAAGGAAGGAGGATGACGGCCAGTGGTGGTGGCCGGAGACGGCGAGGATGGTGGTCGGAGGTGACTGGAGTGGTGATCAGAGGTGGCTAGGGTTTGACTAGGGTTAGAGGATGAAGATGAGGGTATTTTGGTCTATGGACATTGGGAGGACTTATCCCCAATGTAAGTCCACCCTAGGGATGGCAACGGGGCGGGTATGGGACGGGGCCCCCATACCCCGCTCCCGCCCCGCTTCAGTAAACCCTCCCCCCGCCCCCGCCCCGCCCCGATTATGTTTTTTTTTTTTGGTACACAAATTGAAAAAGTAATTTTTTTAATGCATTTTTTTCTCTAATAGTGCAGTTTTTTTTAACTTACCCAATTAGTTCCCTAATAGTGCAGTTTTTTTTTTAAATGGTAATACACATAACTATTGAGGGGTAAAAATATAAATACAAGTATATTCGGGGCGGGGCGGGTTTTTTGACCCTACCCCGACCCCGACCCGACCCCGACCCCGACCCGGGTTTTGAAAACCTCCCCCATACCCGCCCCTAACCCTATTAAACCCCCCCCATACCCTACCTATTAGGGGCAGGGCGGGGCGGGAAACCCGGAAAACCCACCTCATTGTCATCCCTAGTCCACCCAATGTCCACTTTAAGTTGTCCTTAATCTCAACAAAGCTCCTCATAATGACCTTTTTTCCAATTTTCCCATGGATAATGCTAGACCTACACCCAAATCTCACACTCATCCATCCCTAACCTTTTAGATTATGGATCACCAATTGTGACGTGAGTTTAAGTCAACTGTCAATTAGATATGCGTAATGTTTGAGACATATAAAGGTCATAAAAATATACTCACAAATGGATGTGGCATCCCATGTGGTAGTAGGACCTACAACACTTAACTCAACACATGGGTACCACATCCCTTTGTGAGCATCTCTTTGTGACCCTTTTTATGTACCAAACATTGCCACATGGGTGCTACATCCATTTTTGAGCATCTTTTTGTGACCTTTTTGTGTCACTAGCATTACCTATTAGATATTGGAAACTTTTCACATTTGATTACAACAAATATTTATTTATTTATTTATATACTATTTTTTTAAACTTGATTTCTTCGACTTTGGATTATTGTTTCGTTCAATTTCTTGCGGTTTCTCAACAACCAATGAGATTGATTTTTAAGCAAGCAATAAAGGCTTTTTTTAAAGTGAAGAATTTTTAGATCACTAGGATTACGGCCCATGGAAGGCACGAGTGTTGATTTAGAAGAAAACATGTACTGAATTTTTTTGTGTACAAGAAAGAAATAAGTTCTATTAATTCTTAAGATGGTGTTAGAAAAAATATGCTTGAATAATTATATTAATTGACGTTAAACCTACAATTTCTTGTTGGATAAATGATTGGACTAAAAAAAAATTTAAAAAATTTGAAGTGAAGAATTTTATAAAATGACATTTACTTATTTCTTTCACCGGTTAAAAATTGTGTTCGGAATTCGTAGGGACAAAAACTTGAGTCGAAGTAGAGAAATAAAATTTAGCTGTGTTTATTACGGATGCATTGCTTAGATTTAAGATTTGAGAAATAAGTAAAATCAAATATTAAACCCTAAATGTATTGAACATGCACCGCCAACAAAAGAATAAAGTTATTTGCGTAATCCTCATATTCAATAAGTGTACACACTTTAAATTTTTACAAAAGGAAAATTTGGTAATTTAATTTATAATTGTACACACTTTAAACTTTTAGGCCTCGTTTGTTTGCCGGATAGGATAAAGGAGTATTGTATTAAAGTGTAGTTAGTTATCCTAGAATAACTAACCACAGGATAAAACAGTGCAGTATTATTTTTATATTGTGTTTGGTTCGTGCCGGATTATACTGGGGATAAAATTCAATTAGTCAAATAGTGTGTTTGGATGTGCATGGTATAAGCCTGGATTAATCTGTAACCTTCCATAAATGCCCATTTTGCTAAAAAAAGTATCAAATTGCCATGAATATACCACAACACCTTCACAATAAAGTATTTTTTCATAACATTAACTATCAAATACATATGTCCCACACTGTTTTTGAGCAACAAAAAAAAATACAAAATACCAAAAATACATTATAACAATGTTAATAAAAAAATAGAGTTCTAACATCAACAAAAAATACACAATAATATAGTTGTAAGATCAACATAAACGGAGTTCTAACATCAACAAAACCACAGTTCTAACATCAAACTAGATAAGAAAATGAAACAAAAACATATCTACAAACATCAAACAACTAAAGTGAGCAAATGAAAAAAAATGTAGATAAGAAAAGAAAAAACAGATCTACAAACACAAGGAAAAAAATTTGTAGATCTATAAACATGAAACCCTAGATATGAACACAAGTTTAAGAAATTTTCATTTAGGTATAGATCTAAGTAGGAGACAACATAATCTTTCTAGATCTGGGATTTCAACAATCTAAACTTCAAACAAAAAAAAAATAGAGAAAGAGAAAGAGAGGTCGAACCTCTTGCCTCCGCCGTCGAGTCGTTGTCGTGTATTGCCATCGCTGTCGACTGGTGTTGGAGATCCTGGGCGCCATCTCTTTCTCTTCTCAGCAGATCGCCTTGAGTCGTCTCTCTCTCTCTCTATCTCTCTGTAGATGTTGGAGAGTTGTGATTTCTTGAATGAGAGTGAGGGGTGTGAGGTATATATATGGCAGGGGTAATTGGGTCTTTTGGCCATACAATCCTACTTATATCTATCCTTGTGTTTTTTAATACCACCCCCTAAATATTATTTTATCTCTCCTAAGGAGATCTATATTTAACCACACTAAAATAATACTTGAGTTAGATAATACTTGGAAAGCGCAACCAAACACAGTATTATACCAGATTAACTAAAATAGTCCAATCCGCCCCCATTAATCTGGCAAACAAACGAGCCCTTAGGCTATTTTCTTTAATTATAGATAATATATATATATACACACACACATATACAAAAGGGTAATTTACGAACAGCAAAACAGTAATTTGGGAAATTAATTTAATGAAAGGGTAATTTGCAAACGATATAAGGGTAATTTGGTTATTCAATTTATATATCTATATTATATTGGAAGATTGTGTGACTAGAACACACAACAAATATGACTAGGATGGACTGTGGCTGACTAGGATTGATGATTAGGACTAGGGTAATCAACAAAACATTAAACCTACACCCCCATCGTCTCTCTCTCACACCCTCACTGCAGCCCTTCCTCTCTCAACCCCACCCCACCCCACCCCCCTTCCTCTCTCTCTCTCTCTCTCTCTCTCTCTCTCTCACCCACAACCCCCACTACCTTTTCATCACCATCACCACCAGTGACCACCGCCACCATCAGATCTCCTTTAGCCGACCACCGCCAATGGCACCGACCACTCATCTGACAGATCCGGTCCCCGTAAGAGTGTGTGTCACGCCTTGAAACAGCAAAAATAGAGAAAATAAATTCCTTTTTGGGTCTATAGGCAGTGACTGCTAAAGTCACATGATTATCCACACCACACAGTACTAAGCAAACAGGAAAGATAGAGAGACCACAATATAATAATCTAGGTTCTGAGATAAAACATAACTTAATGTCAAAAGAGAGTTATTAGCTATTACATAACAGACTCTCGAATCAAATAAAGCAAATCAATTACAAACTTTGAGGCATTATATGCCCGATTACAGAAAGGTATGAAAGCGTCATAAAATAACTACTATCATCTAGCCTAGTCTTCAATGGCGTAGACGTAGTCATCGACATAGTAGTCTTCTTCTGCCAAATCTCCCTCGGGGTAGCCCTCCACGACATAACCATCCTTAGCATAGTATTCTTTACTCGTTGGTCCTTCACCTGTAAGGTTATAGACAGGGTGCGCTGGAACATAGGAATGTCCAACAGCATAAATCCATCAGCTAATGAAAGCTAAGTGAGTTAGATACTAACAAGCACTACACCAAAATAGCCGAATTGTCACACTAATTTTCGCGTCATTTATCACTATCCAAAACAGTGACTAAATTTGTCACGGTTTGAAACTGTGACAAATTTGTCACAGTTTCAAACCGTGACAAATTTAGTCACTGTTTGGACAATGACATAAAATAATACTGTCATGGTTGAATACCGTGACTAATTTATAACTCTCTAGGATATAAATACTTGAAGTTAGGTTTGACACACACTAAATCACGATTCTAAATGTCCCCAAATTTCTCTTCCTCCCGCCTAGCAAAAAGTCAGACTCCCACCTCACCACCAGGTTCCTCATCGATGCCTCACCACTACCTCGATCGCCAATACCCTACATCGTTCACCACCTCGCCAATGCCTTGCACTTCATCCATCACCACCACCACCACCACCACCACCACCACCAACACACAGCCGATTCATCACCACTACCATCACCACAATGCCAGACCACCACCACCACCACCACCAACACACAGCCGATTCATCACCACTACCATCACCACAATGCCAGACCACCACCACATGTCTTTAACTCCTTCTCCTTCTCCTTCTCCTTCTACCTCTTCGTCTTTTTTCTTCTCTCTCTACGAAGTTGAGCAAGGAGGAACAATAATATGAAGTTGAAGAACATCCCCCATTGATCAGATTCAAGTGTCCATGACTTAGGTAACTAATTGCTAGCATTTTTACTAATGGTTTTACTTTTTATGAGATCTCACAACTTAGAGTTTCATAAAAATGGAAGCAATGTTATATCTGCAGTGTGTTTTAATTTTTTTTTGTTAGATCTACAATTATCTTGAGTTTTTCTTGTTACATCTACACTGTTTTGAGTTTTGTTGTTAGATCTACAATTTTTTAGTTGCTATTCCACCAATGATGTGATTCACCTAAATTCAGTGGATGTCTCTAGATTTTTTCAGATCTTTTGAATTTTGTTTCAGTAAAGTAAAGAAAGAGAGACTTTTGCTTCTTAATTTGTATTCTTATATGCTCAATCCTCTCTCTGTGAAATTACTTAGCAAAAAGAGTTTTTGTAGAGAGAGAAAATGGAAGAAGTAGTGAGTGAGAGAGAGAGAGAGAGAGAGAGAGAGAGAGAGAGAGAGAGAGAGAGAGAGAGAGAGAGAGAGAGAGGGGAAGGTGAAGGTGAAGGAGAAGGAGGATGGTTCAGCGCTAACAACTCTTGTGAGGTGGGAGAGGTTTCTACCTTGGAAGGTTCTGAGAGTTTTGTTGGTCGAAGCTCATGATTCTACTCGCCAAATCATTACCACACTTCTCAGAAAATGCAATTACAGAGGTTTGTATAGTTCTCACAATCTGATTATCTATGTGTTTATATATAGCTTTAGTTGATTTTGAGGCGGGAAGTGAGTATTAATTGTAAGGCTTCTCAGCTCCTCGTTAACGCTGATTCTGATTATCTTGTGTGCAACAATTGGTGATGGTGTATTGGTGTTTGTGTTTAATCAAATGCTTTGTTTGATTTTTTGCTGATCTAATATGTGTGTTTCAGTTTATCCTTCAGCTTTCACAGAAAATTGGGAAGGGGGTTTTCTAAAATTGTGTGCCTCTCTGTGTTGGATTGGTATAATTTTGAGAATTTGATCCATTTTTAGAGAAAGAAAACTTAATGATTCCCTTTAATACGTCGTGAATTGATTTCACCCCTTTAGGCTTTGTTTGGTTCATGAATTTAGTGAGGGAAAAGAGAGGGGAAAGGAAAATCAGATGGAAAACTAGTTTCTTTTACCTTACAGATGAGACTACTTTTCTATCTTGTTTTCCTTTCCCCTCTCTTTTCCTTTGGTTGTATGTATTGCATACCTGAAACAGATCAAATATACAAATCAATGAAACTAAAGCACCCACTGTCACCATTCTTCCCATTTCACATTCAAGTTCTTTGTTTTTCAACATTTTACCATTGAAACAGTTCTAATTTGTGGACTTAAAAATTTTGCAGGTTACAAAAATCTCAGGTGATGAATGGAAAAACATGACAGAAGAACATAGAGAACCTCGTGAAGAGGTTTGCTTTACTTCATAGCCAAAATCTTCTTTTGTTACTACATCTGCAGTTTGATCTTTCTTCAACTTGATTTATTAATGCTACTCTTCTAAAAAAAAATTAGATGGCTCTATCTCTTTGTTTAGTTTACTGGGGAAATCCAACGGATGGAGATGAATCAGTCTTCAAGGTTAGTATTTCTGCTATAGTGTTTCACTGCTCTGTATGTATTATCGAAACATCTTTGGATTTCAATATGGGGTTTGTTTGAGAAATGGGCATCTTAAATTTCTCTTCCAGCACACTGATTTTCTTCTTAATGTTCTAGAACTTGAAATTGCATAATGGGTACTAAGTCTATTGAATCAACACAATGGCTACGAATGCAAGTGCATCCACCGATTCTTTTTGAATGCATACTGAATACTTATCAAATGCTTTATGATACATGCCGAATACATTTTGAACACTATTTCATTATCATTGTACATGAGTGTGTGCTTATGTAAGGCAGTTTTTTTGTTTTAACTTTTTTTTTCCAGCAGTTTGCCTTTTGGGTTATAGCTCCATAATATCAATACTTAAATTAGCATTAAAGCCAAGACATTGTTTGATTTATTGTTGTCACGATTCAAAAATCTCTCTTGGCTAAAATCTAATGCCATATTTGGTACTTGGGATTAAAATGTGTGATTTATTCAATTTTCAGGTGGAGAAAGTTAGGAAGCATTTGGACAAATGGAGAGATTTCGAAGAGCCACTTCCAAGTATTGGTTTATAGAAGTGGTAATTTCATGATACTCAACAATTTACTTACTATTTTCTTGATGATTTTTACTTGAATCAAATATTTAATTGTATAAAATCCTACTTTGAGGAGTTACCCAGGTCCTTAGAAGCTTCTTAGAAATGTCAATAATAGATGTCCACATAAAATTGCAGTAATTCTCATGTTTGATTTCATGCTTGCATTCGGGTTAAGGCCTCCTTTTTTTCTCTATTTTTTTCCTCTTCAAATTGGCGATCAATAAGTTCTTGATCTAAAGAAATCATATTTAAGCATATGGTTGAGTTTATGATTCCAAGAAGTTAGGTACATTGCACTGCCTTTATTAGGTATAGTTGTAGTGTAAGCTACACAACATTTTGGGATGGTGGGATCATATTATTTATATCAGTTCATTCTTTTGCTTTAATATGCAATTCCATATGCAATGAGCATTGGTTCTTGGTTTGCTTGATTTTCCATGCTCTGCTATATATTCGTGGGAAAAGAAGAGAAAACATTGAAGAAAATACTTTTCTTTGTTAGGTTAATAGGAAGTAGGAAGGAAAATAGAAGGGTGAAAACTAAGAAAAAAATTTTGTACTTAGGAAGTTACTTGCCTTCCTCTTGGTAAATAAAAATTTTCCAATGTTCTTAAAAGTGGAGTAATACACTGGGAAAATAGTGTTCCTTTCCCTTCCCAAAATCCACATACCAAATAGAGCCTTAGTGACTTTGTTTTCTGTCCAGATTACTGAATTTTTGGACAATCCCCAATATGCTTTGTGAATGATTTTAGCAATTAGGTGTTTTACATTCTTTTTGCTGACTCAAATGGTTGGGATATGCATCAGTTGAGTGTTTTAATCTGGTCAAATAAGGGACAAAACAACAATTAAATGCCAATTGCTGAAAACAAGAGTCAATCTGCACGTTTTAATTAATTAAGTAGGTAGGCTTTGTTAAGTTGTGCATTTGTATAATGACTCTAGCTACTATAAGTAGCTGGTACTTTTGAAATTCATAAGCAGTTTATTTGTTCTTTCTTTTTTGCTTGAATGAATGACCTGCACTTTTAGTTGTTCACATGGATGGGTATTTTTATGAATTTGTTTTTTTTTTTTTTGAGTTACTTGTAGCGTTCAATGCTTGCTTAGGAAAAGTATAGGTTCCAAATTTAGGGATAGACTATCAATTACATCCAGTGCTTGCTTAGGAAAACTATAGGTTCCAAATTTAAGGAGAGATTATCAATGCTAATACTCTAGAATGTAAATCCCAAGCATGTAGTGTGTTAGCAATTGGGTTTTGCCACAAAAGTATGTACAAAGAACCTTTAGGAATTCTTTTAGTCTCTATCAGTATTACATAAAGGACGAAGCATTGCTCTTTAAGGTATTAAATTGGGATTGCTCTCTTGAGTATGGTAATTATTTTATTTGGTCAATGCTAACTGAGTGAAGTTCAATTTTGGCTATTTTGTAAAATATATGCCAAAGGACAGGGTTGAACTAGTAAAATACATTTTGTTTTTGGGAAAAGGCTATCATAGTAAAATACATTTGTGTCATGAAAGAAAAGGACTTTTTTTTCCTGTGTTTATGTGGGATTGGGAGGCTAACCTTGGTAGAACATGATAGTACTGAGCAAGCATTAAGACCTGGATGTCTATCTGATTCTGTTGGGAGTTCTATCTTCCACGCTGGTTGCCTGTAACAAATGAATCAAAAATAATTTCCTTCAACAAAGAAGTATTGCAGAATGTTGTAATTGTATACATCAAGTTTAGGCAATTTTATTTTGTTCAATTCTAGGATCATGGATCTGAAAATGTGGGAACGCAAGTAAATCAAAGGTAAAATCCACCTTGAGCCTTTGAGCTCTTTTTTTTTATTCAGATAACTAAGTATGTTGTCTAGCTTATAGTTAACTATCTTGGAACTGTGTTAGTTTTGACTCTAGGTTTTCATTTAAAACCTTTATTTAGCAATTTTCTGTGATCCCATTTTTGGGAAAGAGAAAGAAAGATCTGCTTTTTCCCTAGTTGTAGAATTGGCCTTTCATAACTTTTTTTTTCACATTTGTGTTGTTTAAAGTATGGTTTTCTGAAAATAATGCATTCATTAATCCTATCTTTTTGTGAAGCAATAGCTAATATGTCTGCACATGATACTATGTTTGGGCACATTGCTTCTACTACTTGCTTTGCCTTGATTACTGTGTCGAAGCCATCTCCGGCGAAGGAAAGATGTTTTGGAGAGTCCTTTTCTGCATCTCCATTTGGTGATGAAATCATTATTGAGGCATCACATCCCTGCAAGGTAAACTGGCCCAAGTGATTTACTAGGAACTAATCTCAACTGTATATGTTTTGTGTAAAGTCAAGCATTTCAACTTGAAAATATCATTGATAATGGGTAAGTGTGCCACACAAATAAATATAAAAGCCTTCAAAATAGAAGAACATGAATGATATTAAAACTTTGAAATAAATAATTAATTAGTTGTGAAGAAGATGATCAAATCAATATATATCCCAAAACAAGAAACCCAAAATAAGAACCCTTGAAACAAATTAAGTTATGGATGAGATTTGCTCATAATTAAGCTTGGACTGTCCAAAATTAAGTTCAGCCCACCAGGAGAAAACAATCTTTGTTTTACTTATAAAACGTTAGTGCAACCAAATGGAAATTTGTAAACAATTTTGCTAATTATTGTAGATAACGCCTATCTTTTGAACGTTGAAAATAGAGAAAAGTGACTCCATGTGTGTGTAACTGTGTATGTTTATGAAGCAAAAAGCATGTCACTAAATTTGCCTTGTTTGGATGTATGTGTAACGCGTATCTTTCACAAAGGCATGAGCAGAAAGCATGTCAAAAACTAATACCTTGTTTGGTTGTTCATCAAATTTTGGATGGCATCACTTAATTTTCAGGATACATATTAGGTTGTTTCTACGTTATGAACAATTATGCCTTGTTGTTCAAAATTTTGGATGGCAATACTTAATTCTTGTCTCTCACTTTCATTGGCGCACGTTCAGAGAGGACGGGACAAAGATATTGCCTAGGTTTGAACGTCTTTATAGCTGTACTCGTGTGTGGCGTTCTAAAACACTTTAAGAAAGATGCATAAGAAATTATTTTTGATCAATAATTTAGAAACTTAGCGTTCCTTGATGAATTATTAGTAAATTCGCATAAGGGGCAATATGCTACACTTTTACATGTTTTTCACTAGCACTACAAGAAACATGACTTTTTGTGGTGCGCATTGTTTATGAACTTTGTTACCATAGTATGTTGTTCTTCTTTAATTGTTGTATCATGGTCGTGTGTTTCATTGCCATAATCTTCCAATTTCTGTAATACATCCTTTAATTGTTGAAACTTTGCTAAGATTTGTGTCTATAAGTCTACTCGGGTCCATTTGACGGCTTTACTTTACAAGTTAACCGCCCTAGCATTTTTGTCCACTTATGTGCAATCATTTTAATAGGCTATCAAATTCTTAGTGATTAATTTTATATGAACCCTTCATTCTCTTTACATTTTTTCCATTTCTAAATCTTTACACTTTCAAACTGTTAGGAAAATAGTTTTAGTTTCTCTACTTCTAGATAAAAAAAAAGAAGCATAGTTTACTAATGTATTGCAGAGTATTAATGGCACTCTTTGCAAAATTAGAAAAATCTGGAACTGGGAGTCAAAAAGTTTGGTATAAAGCTGTTTCCGTAAGAAGTTGATAACTTTTCAATATATCGTGTCCCAAACATGCCATTATCTGTCTGTTTTTTTGCTTTGATTTGCATTTATGGATAACAAAAGTAGCTCTCCAAGTTGCTATTTGTTGTCAAATTTGCTTTTATGGATAATATTGAACATGCATTTTTGCTCTCCTGAGTTCACATGGATGTGTATATACCTTCTAAATACGAACTACGCAACATCGTATTTATATCTATGTTGCTATTTTTTGCCTTCAGTATCTTGGTAATGTTTGGACACACTTTCTTAGGTTCCATTTAATGTTGGAGAAATGTGGAGTTTGAAATTATCAAGGGATTGCATATCAGCTTTTCTTTGTTACTTCTATTTCTTCGTACTTCCTAATAATTTTATTGTAGCAGTAGATAATTTTGACATCAACCATATGCACTCATACCTCTTAATGTGCTTTCGTCTTTTTAAATGGCTTATTATTTTGTTACAACACATACATGCCTGTGTAGGTTGGTATTGTGAACGATACAAGGGAATCAATGCTTGAAGAAGTTGACTTTATTAAAGAGGTTGCAAATAAAGAGGCTGCAATTATCTGGCTAGCTTGCTCTTCTATCTTGTGAGCCAAGTGGGTGGGCCGTGTAAATCTTCTACAAAAATCGTAGGTGTAAGAGTGATAGATGGTATGAGGAAGTTGACGGAGGAGAAGAAAAATAAGAAGAGAAGTTCCCCTTCTGGCTATTGTACCTATCATGACAAAAATATGGGTTAATATATCCTGTAGGCTTATGCACTTATTTCTATCACGGTCTTATATTGTCGCGGTCTTATAGTGTTCAATATCATGTATTCCAGGTTTCAATAATAATGCTTTAGCACTTATTTCTGTCACGGTCATATAAGTAGACTTTTTATTTCCATTAAAAAAGGTTAATTAGGATGGGATTGCAATTGTATTTTGTGATGATCTAGATACTTAGTGTTATTTGTGGTGATCTAGGTTGTGTCAATGTTTATATTATTGGTGTTTTTATGTCAGGTACCAAAAAAATAGGGTGAATTCTGTACAAAAAATAGTGTTTTTTTTAAAATAAAAAAATTGATTTGTCACTGTTCGCTATATTTGTCACGGTCATATACCGTGACAAATAATGTGACAACTACAAAAAATTGTCACCGTCTAAACCATGACAAATAAATGTGACAATCACCAAATCTTGTCACGGTTATAAACCGTGACAAATAAATAAATTGTCACTATTTAAACCATGATAAAAGTGTGAATTGGAAGTGATATGTCACTTTTAAAGGGTAACAAATGAACTGTGACAAAGGGCCTTTGTCACTGTCCAAAACGATGACAAATCGGCCATTTTGGTGCAGTGAAGTTATCGAACTATTGAAGTTATTACAAGTTATGAACGATATAAGGTTAAGTGCAACTAATAATATCTTCCATTAATTCCAATCCATTATTAACCAATTCTCTAACGTCTTGCTAGGCTAAGACCAATAAGGTACTCTTGATTGATAGAAGAACAAACTCGACAATAGCTCACTTCTATGGATACATCATTGCTCCGTCAACTGCTTTAAAGAATATATTCCCAATCCATCGCACATCATGAACACCACGTCAGTCCGTACCCAGCTTTAAGAACATATTACCAATCCACTGCATTCTGGGATATAACGCTTTGAGCAACGACACATCATCCTATTGCCACAACTTATCGTAATCTACTAGTGACCCCGGTCCACCGTTTTTAAGAACATATTATTAGTCCACCGCTTTTAAGGAATGTGAATGGATCAATAGTCTATCTTAGGGATACTTGGTCCGGTCCATCGCTTTTAAGAACATATTCTCAGTCCACCGCTTTTAAGGACATATGAACGACCAATCCCACTCCAGCAATATTCCCAGATCTTAGCAAACCTACTTAGCTCCACACTAAGATTGATACATGACTATTCCCATGTGGCCTGACTACATTGAATGAAAGGAACGATAACTCCAAAATAATTCACGACTGATACATTATCTAATGGTACGAAACATTATCCATTATCCTTAACCTTACTAAGGTTCGACGTCGCATTATCTCTTCTCTACTGCAATATTACATGCGGGGGATTAACAATAATTGAACAGCTAAGCAGTTATAATACAACTAAACAGGGATAATCAACATTCTGTAACTTCAAATTGATTGGGACATGGGTCCAATCAATTGGGTCCCTTTCAATCGATTGAACACTTTCAATTGTTGGGTAAAGTTCAATCGATTGGAATAAGTCCAATCGATTGGGTGGGAAGTCATCTCCTTCCCAGAACTGGCAATCTAGAATACAATTAATCGGGAAAGACGATTTGTGCATTTTTCCTTCTTTTAAATATGGTCTAATATCAATAATGAACTACCTAGTGAGTTTATAACTCACCTTAGGATTGTGGGGTGTGTTTGGTGTGTGATTGGAAGCTTCAATGGTGGTCCTCCCTCTCTCTTCTTTCTCCTCTGTCCTCTTCTCTTTCTTTTTTCTCTCTGTTTCTTCTTCTGATTCTCATTCTTCTAGTCCTCTTCTCTTCTTTTGTGAGTGTGTGAGTGTAGGTGTATGTATGTGTGTATTATATGGGTTCATTATACATATATATATAAACTCAATATGTCAAACTCTTTCTCTGAAAATGAAGTTCCAGCAAGCCAAAACGTCTGAAATGTGCTTAGTATACATAGGCAATAAGTGTTCACGTGGTCATTCCCTAGCCAGAACTAGAGAATCAAAAACAGTTGTTTCCAATCTATTGAGCCATTTTTCAATCGATTGGGTAGGTAGGAAAACTTTCAATCGATTGAGAAAAGTTCAATCGTTTGGGGGTAGGCAATAAATGCTCCAACTGATTGATAAACGTCGAATAGATTGGGTAGGGGTTCAATCGATTGAGTCATGTTCAATTGATTAGGTGACAAGTTAAGTCAATCGATTGGGTGAATGTCCAATCGATTGAGACACAAAGTTAAGCAATGGTAAAGTAAGGTTCATATACGTTACAAAAAATTACAGGGTATTACAGTGTGTGTGTGTGTGTGTGTGTGTGTGTGTGTGTGTGTGTGATTATCCCTCCATCATTAGCTGTTTAGAACTCAACTGTCTTTGGGGTTCAAATTTTGCTCAAATGTGATTTTTTAATCCGATCAAAATTGGGTTTCGACGATCCCAAGCTCAAGTTGAGTACTTCTTACAGATATGTGCTTCTGTTAATCCCAAACTCAAGTCTCTCTCTCTCTCTCTCTCTCTCTCTCTCTCAACCAGGGGTTAGGGTTCAAGTCTTTTCTCCTTTGGGAGGTTAGTGTTACAATCATGAATAAGGTTTGATTTCAATTAGTATTACAATCAGATTTTGTAACTTGGTGTCTCGGACCATTGGATGTTGGATGGTTTTGAATGGCCAATTTAGATTGAGACTTTAATTTCTCCCATTTTCTTCAATCAAGTTACTAGACTCAGAAAAAAAAGAGAGTAAAATCCCAGTTTCAAAAGACATCTCTGACATTGGCAGCTAAGAAAACACATCTCTGATATTTGTTTCATTGATGTTGCAAAGAGTGGTAAGTGTAATATGCATTGGTTCCTTGCAGTATATCTAATTTTTTTTTGTTTGATTTGCAGTTTGTAATATGCATTTGATGGGTTTCATTGGTTAAACATGTCATGGTTTCATTGGAACAATTTTTATGACTTTATCCGAAGAATGGTTTGCAGTTCTTAATCAGCCCCTTCCTAAGTAAAAGTTCATTTTGGTAATCTAATGAATTAGTAACAGATTTTAAATTTTACATTTAGAAACTTCTAAATGCCTAAGCCCTACTGTGGACCTCTTGGGAGTTCTCTTTGTTTCACATTTTTCTTCTTCTGAGAGTGTTCACTGTTAATCTTGCTTTTGCGGTTGGATTGACCTGTACAATATATCACAAGTGTTAAGCAATCTAAATTTTGTCTAATTGGAGGAAAAAAAAAAAAAAAAAACACAACCACCCTTCTTTATGGTGTAGTGACTCTATGTGGATGGTGGGTATCTGATGAAAACAGTGATTTAGATAAGGTGATAACCTATGTGGTTGCAGGATTTTGAAATAGTCTTCATTTCTTCCACTAGTTTATGCATTCATATTCTTAATGTTTCCCTTTAGGGAAAAAAAAGGTGTGATTGATAAGAAAAAGAAAGAGAAAAGTAAGGTAGTGAGTTGTGACTTTCAATCGAGCAATGTGCTGTCTAGATGGTTATTAAACTCTAAATAGTTGGACAATGATAGAGCACATGTCCCTTCTAACATGTACTTAAATTAAAGAATGTTAATGTTAAGAAAATAATCATCCGACTAAGGAACGGGAATGCATTTTTGTTCACCCAATATACTTAAAAGCATATTAATGTTAATGTTAATGTTAGTTTCTTCTACCTATTCTAAAATGAGTAATGCTAGGCACACTTTGAAATCTACATTGAATTTGACATTTAGCTTTAAATGCATGTATTTTATGCTGTATAAGTGGTGCACAGAAAAGTGTGAAAATTTCACACAGCACAAGGTACATGTATTTAAAGCATAAAATGTCAAATTCAATGTGGATTTCAAAGTGTGCCAATCATTACTCTTCTAAAATGGGTTGTGTGGGTATTAAACTTTTTTAGTTCCAAATTGTTTATTGTTGATTCTAATGGATCTAGCTATCCAATCATGATGCAGCGAATTTTGTGTTGAAAGACAAACTACTTAACAATTCTCTACACTTTGTTTACGAAAGTTGCTTCAATTTCAGGAAGCAAATGTGGAAGATTTGTGAAACAGCCCCTTAATGAAAGCATGTATTTACTCGCAAGGTCAATCTTGTGACAATAATATTACACACACTTTGAAAAGTACATGTGCATGCTTTTCAGTACAAGGTCTAACATTTTTAAGTAAGGTTGTGCATTTTGGTGTACTTTTTAGAGTGTTTGTAGCATTACTCATCTTTTGATATAGAATCCCATGTTTAAATCGGGGGGGGGGGGTTGAGAGAGAGAGAGAGACCAATGAGAGTGCTATATGTGTTATCTAAGCTAATGGTTGTAAGATACCATAACATGCGGGTGGGATGAAACTGCAACCACCACTCTTTAATGATCGTAGATTTTGTTGATTTTTTGTTTTTATTTTTTTTAGAAACTGTAATTAAACTCTTTTTTTTTTGGCTTAGTGCTCTTAAATTGTGGTACCTACTATGCTCTTATTTGTTTGTTATTAAAATATAGTGGAATTGTATAAGTGCCAAATTATGGCACAAGGAGTTGGTTACTGACCGAACACATGTATATAATTTTTGGTAAATTGCCCTGTAGTAGTTTTAGCCACGGGCAATATCTAGTACATGTATATAATAGTATAATATAATAATATATATACACACAAGGGTAATTTAGTGAAAGCAAAAGGGTTTTTGGTACAATTTAACAAATTAAATTTATAATTGTATATACTTTAAACTTTAATACTCTTTTCTTTATGTATAGAAACAAAAGGGTAATTTACAAAAGGCAAAATGACAATTTAATAATTCAGCTTATAATTGTACACACTTTAAATACATAAACAATAATAATAATAAATTATAACATGCATATATACACATATATACAAAAGGGTAATTTGCAAAAGAAAAAAATGGTAATTTGGTAATTCAATTTCTAATTGTACACACTTTAAACTTTTAAAAAAAGGTACTTCACAAATGGCAAAATGGTAATTTTATATGATAAAATAATAAATTTATATGCATACACACATGGGTAATTACAAAAAGGTAAATGGGTAATTTGGTAATTCAATTTATCAAAAAGGTAATTTGTTAATTCAATTATAGTTGTACACATTTTAAATAAATAAATAATAACAATAAATTATAATATGAATATATACCTATATACAAAAGGGTAATTTACAAAAGTAACTTAAGGCTTGTTTGGCCTAATTCGAAGATTCCTTAACAGATGTCTTATGGCTCGAACAAGCCTTGTCAAATAGGCCTTAATTTACAAAAGTAACTTCAAACTTATTTGGTAATTCAAAGACAAAATGCAAAAGGGTAATTTGGTAATTCAATTTAACAGAAAAAGTAATTTACAAGGTAAAAGGGTAATTTGGTAATTCAATTTATAATTTTACACATTATTGAATAAAAACTTAAGGCTTGATAGACAATTCAAAGGTTCCTTTAAAAATGTCTTAAGACTCAAACAAGCCTTGCCAAAAAAAAATTTACAGTTAAGGTCCCCCCTGAAAATTATAAAAGCCCTCCTTAACATTATAAATTTGTCATATTATTCCCCATCTCTCTTATGTTTTTGTGCTAATTATATAAAAACCCCTCTCTCTTATGTTTTTGTGATAATTTTTTATAGCATTAGTTTATTATCATCTACACAAAATATGTACAAATATATGTATGAATAGGTCCAATTTTTTTTTTCTTCGTACACTAGCCTCTATCAAGCTCTCCCCAGATTAATTTTTTAGATCCGCCCTTGACTACATGGTTCGAGTATTACATGACATAATTGGTTCTTTGTTTTCATCAATATTTTCAACCTAATTGGTATTGCCAATCTTATCGGTAACAAGTGAGTGCATACGGAAAAATCAACAAATATGGGCAAAGGGTTAACTCGGGTTTAGGAAAGCTGTTTTCCAATGTGTTTCTAAGTATTCTCTTTCGTGCTTAAATATGATTAAAAATTAAATTATAAAAGTATAATAAAAATATACGAAAAAGAGGAAGGAAAGTGACTCACCGAAATATAAAATGTTTAATTTAATTTTCATTAGTTTTTTTTTTGCTTATTTTCCTCACTTTTTTTCCTATTAACTAAATAAACCAAAATATTCCCCAGTATTGCTATGTTTGGCAAATGTGGTCCCAAAATATGGTTCCCAACAATGTGGTCATGGGCCCATTTAATATTCAATGGAAGATGTTAAGTGGATCCACAGTCATATGTGTTAGAAACCACATTCGATATACAAAATTGGAAAACATATCACAATATTACTCATGTTACTCGTGTTTTCCTCACTAATTACATCAGCCAACAAGCCTAAAGGAAATGCTTTCCAAGCATTTATAAAGTATAAATATAAGTGGAGCTGTCAATAGTTCACCACAAGGTCCTCAACCAAACTAAAAGTCTAAAACCAAACTCCATTGCATTCTATAATTGGCAATTCGGTGTCACACCCGTCCCGGAAAGATATAGTATTCTTTTAAATGCGTATTTGAAATTTTGAGAATGATCACGTTATTTGATAAGAATAAAAGAGGTTGACTGTGGTCAACAGAAGGTGTTAAGTGAGGACATGGTGATTCGATAATCATTGAGGCATTCGTGTGCTTAAATGACAATTATATGATTCAAATGTTATTTGACTTATCTGGTAAATTGTGAATAGTAAATTTACCAATGTAGCACACTTTCTGCTAGTTTTGATCTTGTTTAAGATCATTTTGATTTTTTTAACGATAATCGATAGGATACGAAGCATAAAAGGTAGGTTATCTAGAAATTCCACGAAAATAGTTTTTGGAACGTAATTACGGTGACAAACGGAACTTAGACGAAACTTTTATAATTTATAGTTTTCACTCGTGAAGTAATATCGTAAATGTTTAAGACATTTTGAGAGATAATTATAAGATTTGAGAAGTCGTGGGGAGGTAAACACAAATTCTGAAAAATATGCATATATATATATATATATTATATATAGAAGTTGTGAGATATTTGTCAAAATATCTCACAAAATCAACTTGAGAACTTAAGGGAGATTTGGGAATTTTGAAGCTTAGAGCTTTCCGACACCATTGGACGGACTTTTGCCCGGTTGTTTTTCACCAAATTTCATATTTGGACTCCTCGAGGTAAGAGCTACGTTTTGATGCCTCTTAGGTCTCGTTTGGTTAAGGTTTACGAAAGTTTTAATTCTAAGAATTGGAGGAAAATGTGTATATACTTGTAGGAATCACTTGAGATCGGAGATTCGTCGTAGAATCAATCTCCTGGTACTTTTCCTGAAATCTTAGAACTATAGCTTAATGTATTAATTAGGCCCGATAATTATGCACGTATAAATGTATAGAAAGCACGCATATGTGATTATATGAGCATGCTATGTGTCTAGGGTCGAAGGGGAGTTTGGTACAATTTCATTCCGGAGGTAAGCTCCTCGACGTTTGAGGATTTGATTGTAGCGACGCTACAGTACATGGTTTGGGAGAAGGCCCTGCCAGGGCACAGTGCATGGTTTGGGAGAAGGCCCTGCCAGGGCACTTGGATGAGTGGTTGGGAGAAGACCCTCCACGACATCTGTTTCATGATTCTATTACCGGATGAATGTGTATCTCTCACCCCGGAGACTATTTTGACGTGTTCTGATGTTTTAAAACATGAATTGTCATATAAACATATGTTCAGAATTGTGCACTCAGCATATAGCTGAGTAGTGGAGCGTTACTCCATTGTAGGTGACAAAAAGAAAGGAAAGAAGAAATGCGATGAGTGAGGCTGTGAGAGCACGCGAGTCCTAAACCACCTGTACATAGTTTTGTAGTTATCCCCGTTGTAAATCAATCATGAGGATTATGTTTTGGAATCTCGAAACATGTGTAGTATTCAAGATCTTGCAATAATTCTGTAGCTGATCTTGTTCTAAGTTCTTGTATAATATAGAATGTTGGTTATGAATTGTAATTCAATTGGTATTGATTTGGGATAACCTTAGACTTGAAATTGTGCAGAATGTGCAGCAGCAGGGAAAAGCAGTCGACTGGGCCGGGACCACAGTCAACTGGACCCACTGTTTAAACGAAAGTCTTTCCCAGTTTTAGAAAAATCAGTCGACTGGTTTACCTTACAGTCGACTGGAAACTGCACCAAACCAAGACATTCTGCTGGATCAAAGTCCAATCGACCGGACGATTACCATTCGATTGAAAGTTTGACACCACAGTTGCCTGGGTCCCCGACACAGTCCACTGGATTGGGCTGCGGAGATGTGATGCCCTCTGTGACCTCCAAAGCAGTCGATTGGAGGCCCGACCCAGTCGACTGGATTGTTGTTTCCAAAATGAATGACTTCTTTAAGTTTTTTAAATGGGGAAAACTTTTTATATATAACTCTGATATTCATAATCCATTGAATCTTTGGGAGTTGTTTTAACACTGTTGTATTTATATTTATTCCGCTACTATGTTGTAATTGGTTTGGATGAGCCTTGGTGGCGTGCCACGTGTCCTATTTTCACGCGCAGCAGGATGAGCCATAACATTCGAATTTGTACCGTTATCATATATCAAAACCCAAGTGATGATGTCGGATTTAGTGAAACGGGATGGATTTATTGTTTGGGGTGCAATAAATGTAAAAGAGAGAGAGGTAGAATATGTACGTGATTCGGCGCTGTTAACTAACCAGCCTACGTCCACGCATGGATTGTGTGTCAGTGCTTTCAGCATAGAAAAATGTTTATAGAGCTTAGTGAATGAGCTTTGATGATCCAACAATGGGACCGGAACTATCAAGGGCTACCGTACGCACTATTTTTTAGTATTCTAGGGAGGCTTTAGCTGACTAGGGTAACGTGTCCTCAGGGAGAGAGAGAGGAAGAAACTGGCTGTAAGGCTTTAGGGCTAGGGATGTGAAAATCGGATCTCTTTGGAAGGGGAGGAGAACCTTTTTTATAGTGTAAAGGGTTCCTAATACAAGTAGGGTTTCCTAGTTGATTTAGGAGAGTGATTGCTTTCTTATCCAAACAGTCCTAGTTTAGGTTGCCTCTAATTGGCAGTTTATCTAGGTGTCGCTGAGTGTGTCTCATGTGAGACTCATCGCAGAGCTAGCTGAGTTGGACTAGGACTGTTTTGCTAAGGAGGAGTCTACCTGAGCACCGCTTCTCGACCTGGAGGTCGGGGTCTTCACCTATCAAAGCTTGGTTGGTTATGGCTAGTCCATAGTTGACTGTATGGATTGAATCCTCTGGCCCTAGACCTCGGGTAGGTCGGGTTAGAATAGTCAGTCGGGATTAATGGATATTCTGACTGTTTTGGTTGTATCAGTTGCCTCCCATTTTCAAGTCTTGGACTGGAGCTGTGTTGGGTCAAGTTTGGAAATCTTCTACTGCTTGAAGCTTGATTTTTTTCTTCATGGAGATGCGTATACTTGACAGAATCTACTGAATGACCCAGTTTGTTGAGCTTGAACTGAATTTGTTGTAGATGAACTGAGGCAGTTAGAAATGAGCTGGATTGGTTGATTTGAACCATGACGGTTGGAGGCGAACGAGATAGAGCTCCTTGCCATTAATGCGCTCGAGCCAATGGGAGACCACCCATCGCCTCTAGTGACGTCAGCGAGGGTGGTTTGTGCAAGAATCATCTATAGTTGTCGGATTTGCGCTGATCTAGGCTGTTGATTTTTTTTATAAATTGGGGGCGCTAGACTTTTTCTTCTTCTTCACTTGCATTTATATAAATTTTCACAGAGAGAGAGAGAGAGAGAGTCTGAGCTTCTTGAGTGAGAAAAACTCGATATTCTGATCACCTTCCTGTTTCATCTTCATCTCCTTCCATTTTCTTCATTTTTTCCTATGGTTAGTTAATACAACTTCGTAATCGTCGAAGGCTTAGCTGCCTTCCACAGGTAGTGTGCGATCCTAGATGATGTATGTGTGCGGCGATTCGAAGAGGGAGATGAGGTTCATGTGAGCTCTATTGTCGTCAATAGCTACATGCTGCGAGAGTGGGCCTCGAGTTCCCTCTCTGTGAGTCTCTCTGCACCTTTTTTAGGGTCCTGCGCATTCCTCTGAAGTCCTGCAACCCAACTTGTTTCGCCTGTTCATAGGCGTGGAGAAGCTGAACTAGCAATTGATGCTCGACCTCGGTGTTCATCAGGTTCCCAAGACCTACAATTGTAACATCACTCCAAACATTATAAATTACAATCAACGATCAACCTTTGTTTATTGAAAAACTAGTAATGACACGTGCCCGTGGGCAAGAAGCGAAAAAAAGAAAAAGAAAAAAAAAAAAATCAATACTTCAAAAGATCAAATCTTTTGCGTAAAATTGTCCATGTCATTGCAGTTGAGTGATATCTCTTTTATGTTTATAAAATTGCGTATGAAGGTTCTAGATATATGATACTCTTTTAATCCTTCTAAAGATTGTAAGGCTCTGTGTAATAAATCAAGAGCAGAACTGCTTAAAATTAAGAATAAAGAAAAAATAAAATTTTGTAGAGAGCAGCCAAATTTAGCTACCATTACTTAAACATGGATTAAAAAAAAAAAGATGTTTTTTTTTTCCTGTTGTTTTTCTTTTTTTCCTTCTAAAGTCTGGAAAAAGGCCACTATGACTGTGTCTTTTATATGTTTTTTTTTATTTAAGGCCTCAGGCTCTGTTTGGCAACCTAGCTTCCTAACACATAAAAGTTCGCCCATAAACTGATTTTCCAAACGGGCCTTAACCCAACCTATATTTTTTCTTGCGTGAACACACAGTGAGTATATATATAGTAGCACGGGTGGAAAAAAATGCAGAGTATATAACTGTTTTTTTTTTCCTTCTAGAAACTTTTGAAAAATTGTACTTTCCATGCATTTAGAAGGGGAAAAAAAAAAAGAAAAAAATAAAGAAAAAGAAAGAACAATTAACTGTTTTTTTTTCCCTTCTTGAAACTTTTGAAAAATTGTACTTTCCATGCATTTAGAAGGGAAAAAAACAAAAAGAAAAAATTAAGAAAAAGAAAGAATAAAGGCGTTTTCTAAGATTTTGGAAAGAACCAGAAGAAAAAAAATTAAGCAAAATTAACCAATCTATACTTAGCCTTTGTTGGCCTTTTTTAAAGTTTCTGGAAGGGGGAAAAAAAACAAAGGCTTAAGAGTCATGAGTGATATATGGATCTATCCATTTGGGGTTGAGGGGTGTGTGTGTGTGTGTGTGTGTGAGAGAGAGAGAGAGAAAGAGAGAGAGAGAGAGAGAGAGAGAGAGAGAGAGAGAGAGAGAGAGAGAGAGAGAGAGAGAGAGAGATATTTTGGGGTGATTAAGTGAGAGAGAGAGAGAGAGAGAGAGAGAGAGAGGGAGAGAGAGAGAGAAAGAGCCGAATTGGAAGGTATTGGAGTAAATTGAAAATTGATTTGGTGTGTGTGCATGTTTCCATTTTTGATGGACTAATGATCGAACGGTTTAAAATATCTAAACTTGTCTGAATGGCTTGGATTGAAAGTTACTAATTTGGAAGGGACCCACACCGCTCTAACTTATTATATAGATATGATAGCAAGCACATAACAACGAAACTTTAAAGGGATCGAAGAATATGATTACAAGCACAAACACCTCAAATCTCAAAATAATCAGAATACCTCACATAGCAAAACTAACATTGCTACTATGAAAATCCAAAAAACCTAGCCACTTTATGCATTTCCCGCCCACCCTAATCTAAAGCTCTAGTCTGCCCTTGATAGGAGGCTAGTTATAGGGTTGTAAGAAATTTTTGATAAACGGTCTCGATTGACCAACACCAACCGATTTTCGCGATTTTGGTCTGACGTCAATCCCCATGGTCGATGCACGGTGTTGATTTTTGAAGAACCGAAGTTCTCGGTCGACTAACGATTTTCAATATTAATGCACCATCACCGACCGAACACCGATCGTAAGTTCTATACACTGCCAGAATACTATATATATATATTGTTTGATAGTATATAAACTCACTTTCTCTCAAAAGTGAAAACCCTAGCCTCCACCCACACATTTAAGAGAGAAAAGAACCCTAGCTTCCAATCCACCCATACACCTCAGCACCTCACCCCACATCGTCGGTCCGCCACCACCTCACAGTCCTCTCGCTCCACAGTCATCTCGCCGACACCACCTTATATCCTCACCACCGATACCAGGTTTCTCAAGTTGATGGTTCGAATCTCTCTCTCTCTCTTTCTCTCTCATGGATTCCGGCCATAACAAGTTAACAACACCAGGCCATGGATTCCGACCATAACAAGTTCACAACACCGACACATGCCATGGATTCCGGCCATGACAAGTTAACAACACCTGTTGGAAATTTCTTGTAGATTTACTAAATTTCTCTGTTTTATTTGTTTTTTTGTTGATAAAACTCTATTTGTATTTTGTATTTATGATTTTGTCCTTTTTTTCTCATTTGCAAAGAGGATCTGATCTCTTCTTCCGACCGAAATGACCGATAACCTACCGCTGTTACATGTCGGAAAAGGACTGACTATTTCGTTAGTAGGTCGAAATCAGTTGTGCTCTACCTAAATTCGATCATTTCAGTTCAATGAATATTTTGAGCTAAAAAACCGACTAAACCAACCGTTTGCACCCCTAGCCAGTCAGATTACTTATATTTACCTTTATTTTAGCACACCTTTTTTTTTTGTGGTAAACATATTTTTCCACTTGCACGTGTCTATCCCTGAAGAGATAAAATAAAGGGTAAATTGCAAATTACACCCCTGTAGTTTAAGGAGTGTGACAATTTGGTCCCTATAGTTTTAATTTTGGCAATTTACACCCTATAGTTTGAAAATTGTGCAAAATCCACCCAATTACAAAATAAGCAAGGGCACAATGAGAATTTTACATTATTTCTAGCCCAAAATGGCCCTATGTGTCCATAAACCCAGGAGTGTAGTTCAATGAGACCAGAAGCTTGTACGGAGATTTTGGGATAGCGTCCTCTCTGGATATTTTTGGGCAAAAATTAGTATAATTTTATGTGATTTTTTGTACAAACTGATTTATCCCATAAATAACTTATAATCTTGTAAACAATCCGATACACTTACAGCTTATAATAATCTGATAATATCTTATAATCTTTGAAACCACATGCTAATATCTTATAATCTTTTAAACAATTTGATACACTTAAAGCTGGACACGCACTGCCACACAAATATCAAAGTGAAATTAATAAAAATATATAAAAAATTAAGGTTATAATACAAGATTTTGCGTGAAAAAAGTATGGGATAGGTTAGTTTGTACACACACACAAAAAAAAAACAAAAAAAAAAACCCCACAAAATCATATTATTTCTACTCCAAAAAAATAAGTATATCGGGTCGAGGTGTTGGCCCCGATCCCCCGTATAAGCTTCTGCACCCATTGAACTTCACTTCTGGGTCAGTCCCTACACATGGGGTCATTTTGGGCAGAAAATAATATGTTATTCCCATTGTGCCCTTGCTTATTTTGTAATTGGGTGAATTTTGCACAATTTTCAAACTATAGGGTGCAAATTGCCAAAATTGAAACTATATAGACCAAACTGTTACAACCCTTAAACTATAAGGGTATAATTTGCAATTTACCCTAAAATAAACATAGATGTGCATGAAATCTAGAAGATGTCAAGTCAAACATATCAAGCGCACTAAAGAAACAAACAACGGTTCAAACAGATACAATACAATGACCACACAAATCAGACGCCCTGTGTTGCTTCTTTGACCTCATCATTGACCAAATATATGACTTCACACGTACACCAATTCGCATCTCATGGATCCCACATCACAAAAATGTTCAACGTCCCACACCAAAAAACATCGATACATGCCAATTTAAAAAGTTATATTCCCTCCGTCCTATTTTATGTGTCTCTTTTTCTTTTCAGTAATACTACAGACACAGAAAAATGCACAGAATTTGTGCACAGAATTGATCCAGATTACTCATTTCGGTGGCCCCCATACCAAAATGTGTGGGGGCCATCGAAATGAGTGATCTAGATCAATTCTGTGCACAAATCATTTCTGTTTTCTTTTTGCTATGTTCAAAATTTTTGTCCACATTCCTAAATTAGCGTGTACTCCGTAAATTTTTCTTATTTTCCCAAATTACCCTTCTTTACAACCAATACCAAAACAAAATAAAAAAGAAAGTGCAATGATGATAGATAATTGTGAAAAGTAGATTTAGATTCTTTTTGTCCCCTTAAATAATTGGATTCTAAAAAAAGGACACATAAAATAGAACGGAGAGAGTATTTTAGTGCACAGTCTTCGGGACGCCTAGGTGGTTGGATCTTATTGATCTAAGTTTAACGGTGCAGATGGTAGAATGACGGGTCAGTCACCGACCGTATTGACCATTTTTTGCCTCTAGGGCCTGTTTGGATTCACTATGGATTTTGCATATGGGAGAAGTTATAGCCCAAATCGTAAAGGAACTATAAGAGATGCATGGCATTGTCTTTTAATAGCACGTCTGGTCCTAAATGTCAACAATGTTAGGCATACAACAGATTTTAGAATATATTTCATAACACGTCTTTAAATGTATTTTATCATATGCTATGTAAGTGGCGCATAAAAAATTCAAATAATACAGGATATAACACATTTAAAATCCTGTTGTGTGCCTAGCATTTTTGCCTAAATGTGCATTTATAAAGTGATTCAAAACATGTCTTTAGGGCCTGTTTGACAATACTGCTTTTGAGCAAAAGTCGTGTGCATGGTTTTGGCCAGTCGCAAAGTTTTGCAATTAATTCACTTTTTTCTACAGCTAAAAACAGAAGTTGGTTTGTTGTATAGTTTTATTTTAGCTTTTTTGAATTCCATAATCAATACTTATTAGCCCCGGTTGCCACTGTCATAACTCTCATTTGACAATAAATTTTGGAACGTTAAAACTAAAATGAGACTGTTTGACAAACTAGGTTTCGCAACAAAATAAATTAAAATAATTAATTAAAATAAAAAAGAAAAAATTAAAAGGAAATGGTTAATTGTAGAATTATGTGATTGGCAAAAAGCTACCTTCTTAGACAACTTTTGACCATTTTTTTTTTAATGATTCAATCGCATAATCAAAAGTTGTGACAAAAATGGATTGTTAGGATTTTTTGATAAGACAATTAAGCGCTAAAATAAAATTTTCAGAACAAAAATTCTAGTTCTTAATTTACTTCAATACATTTGATAATGTACAACTTAATTGAAGAAGTAAGCAAAAACAATTAAAAATTTTAAATGAAATATTTCTACTTAAAAAAAAATAAAAAAAAAAATGTTTGAAATTTAGTGTTAAACCCCGCGTTAACGAAAGCTATTGTTTAAAGGATACAATCAAGATATGTTTGGTAAACTTTCAGTCAACCCAAGTCTTTTATTAGAGTGAAACCACTCTAAACAAAAATTATGACAAGTTAGTGAAATTTCACTAAACTTTCAAAACCAAAATTCCCTGACAACTTGTAAAATTTATACTAAACCTTTTTGGTAAAATTTTTACAACTAGTTCGGATTTTTGTCCAGTTTAATATGTGAGAGACCATTCACTACAATTTTTTTTCTTATGCGACCTAATACTTAAAAAAATACTCTAAAATTGACTAAATTATCCCTAATTTAGGAGAAAATATTCATTATCACTAATATTTTGGTGACATGGTATCCAAATCCAATAGGGATCCTTCATTTGTAAACATGGCCCCCTATTTTCAGCAAAATTCTTTCCTACATCAGTGAAAATTTCAAATTTGTAAATAGGTTACAGATCTGACGTGACGTACCTGTTACAATTAGGGGGTGAAGGAAAATCGAACCAAATCGACACACTGAACCGAATCGATCGGTTCGGTCGATTTTCATTTAGTTTGTACAGTATAAAATCGAAACTGGACCGAAATTTTATATATTCTAAATCGAACCGAAATTGATCAATTTTATAAAAAAAAAAACACACCGAACCAAACCATTTACACCATAGGTACAAATTACAATGAATATCCTAATTTGGAGTATTACTTAATTTTCAAGTTTGACACGGGGCGTAGCCCTGCTGGTGTCATTTTGACCAAATATAGTTTAAGAGGAAGAAAAAAAAAAAAAGTGTGTGTGATGTGTGTATGAGAGAGAGAGAGAGGGGAGGGTGGACTACTGACTAGCCCTTTTATCTAGTCTGCCCTTGTCGTCTTCTCTTTTACACTTTTTCATATTTTGTTTTGAGGTTTTATGGTGTTTCAGAGTCATGGCTGTGGAACTCATGATGAGTTACAGAAACCAAACTTTCTCAAATCAATCGGCAGAAGAGGAAGAGAACGCAGTACTTCAAGAAGCAGCATCTGGGATCCAGAGTGTTGAGAAGCTCATCAGATTACTCTCTCACTCTCAAAAAAATCATCAAGAACATCAAGGGCAAAATTGTCAATTCACATCATCACCATCCTCAGCAGAACAACAACAACAACATATGTCATCATCATCACCATCATCAATGGAGGTTGAGTACAGAGCCGTTGCAGACATGGCGGTGAACAAGTTCAAACGGGCCATTTCTCTCCTGGGTCCGACCCGAACGGGTCACGCCCGATTCAGAAAAGCTCCTTTGGGTTCTAATCCGACTAACCAAATTGAGAATAATAATCAACCCAAAGAAGTCTCTGAAACTAAGGTCTATTGTCCGACCCCAATTCAACAAGTCCCTTTGAATTTCTCGGCGAGGACGATTAATTTCTCCTACTCGCCCGCGATTTCGGGGTTGACCGGCGATGGGGACAGAAAACAGATTTCTTCGTCGTCGGCGTCGGCGTTTCAGATTACTAATCGTTCACAGGTCTCGTCGGCCGCAAAGCCACCGGTGTCGTCGTCTTCTTTGAAAAGGAAATGCAGTTCATCGGAAAATGGCACCTCCGGCAAGTGTAGTGGGTCTTCCGGCCGCTGTCATTGTTCCAAGAGAAAGTAATTCCTTTTCCCCTCCTCATACATACATAGACGGTGTATTAAAGGCGTATACGAGCCGAGCCGAGCCGAATTGAGTTTTTAAGTTCGCAAGCTTTCTCACGAGCTTAAATTAGCGCGAGCTTTTTAACGAGTGTTTTTGTGCGCCCTTTAAAATTATATAATTTAATAATAAATCAGTCATTTATCAAACTTATTTACGAGATTTCTTATATATATATATATATTTAAATTATGCTTCATCCGTCCTATTTTATGTGTCCCTTTTGGAAATTTTAATTATTTAATAGGATAAAAAGAATCTACACTTATTTTCCACAATTACGCATAATTATTGCACTTTCTTCTTTTGTTTTTGTTTTGTTTTGTTTTGTTTTGGTGTTGATTGTAAGGAAGGATCGTTTGGAAAACTAAGTAAAATTTCCATGCTAATTGGACAACAATTTTGGGATATCCCAAAAAGTAAATGAGACACATAAAGTGGGACAGAGGGAATATAGTTTTATAATAGAATTATATATGAAAGTGAGTATATAAGTTCTTTATAATCAAGCCTATCTTTTTTACGAGTCTTAATCGATTGTGTTCAAGAGCTCTATTCGACTACCAAGCCGAGCCGAACGTAGCCTTTACCGAACCGAGCCGTGAGCCCTTATTGAGCAGCCCAGGCGCCCAGCTCGTGTACATACATAATACATATGTAAATATGTGTGTATATTTATTTATTGTACAATGAATTCCACTTTTATAACGAGGGATCCCTCATTTAGAAGCTCTCTATATGTATAAGTGCCCTCAATTCCATTTAGATTTTAATTTTTTGAAAAGAAGCAATGTGGTCCAAAATACCATTCCTTGAAAAAATTTGACAAAATCGACTATTGTGTTACACATAATTACACTGAAAAGCTGGCTGAAAAAGTTGTGTTGTATTTTTCTTTGAAAAGCATGAGTAGACCTATCACGGTGGTGCCTTCTTGATTTTTTTTCCCCACGAACTTAGAGATATTTAGAACACGTTATTTCTATTTAAAAATTTCATAGATCAAATTGATACAACTGAAATTAAAAGAAATAAAATGAGATAAGGACTAAACTTTAAGGTTATATTTTGTAATTAAGCGTTTGTAAGCTTGTATATTGAATTTGTTTGATGAAATCAGGAAGATGAGGCAGAAGAGGGTGGTTAGGGTTCCGGCAATAAGCATGAAGATGGCGGACATACCGCCGGACGATTACTCATGGAGGAAGTACGGACAGAAACCCATTAAAGGGTCTCCACATCCAAGGTACTCTCTCTTTGCTGAATGTTCAATTTACTTTTTCTTTGCTGAATGTTAAATTTTCTGAAATTCCAGAGTTGACTCGGTTAATAACTCGTTCCCATGCATCTCTAAAGCATGAACAGAACAGTTATTCGTTGACCTTTAATATTTAAACAGATAACTATTTTATTACCCTCTTGATTGGTCTAAAGATGCTTGAAATCTCTTCATTATGGTGGGCCTAGGTGATGAGATGAGTCCCATATGTCCATTCCATATGTATATGGTTGTACTTGTAGCCTTGGAGAGTAATTGTATGGATTTAGAGTTAAAAAAAATTTCAAGTTTCAACAAAATTAAGTGCACAGTTATTGAATGTGGTTCCACTATAGCACTATTTTATGTGTTGAAAATGAAATGTAAGATATAAATTTGAGAACCATATCATTTCTCTCGAGTAACCCACCGAACTTCTACCAATTGAGCCCGTGGTCGGGTTATAAACATGGAGTCCCCAACATATCATTTTTGCGATGAATTTTCATTTTCCCACACGGGTTCAACCTTTGCAAAAATCCTTTACTAATCTCACTTTGGTAAGGTTGCAAAGATTTTATGGTCTACTTAGTTTGGAACAAAATATTATGCTATTACCTCGGTGTAGTAGTATAGGAGACTTTTAATAGGTATGTGTGCATAATGCTAGTGTTCCCAAACTTGGGTACCAAAGACTCGTGTATCCAACTAATGTTGAGTGGTACTGCATTCAATGTAGTTGGGCTATCTAAATTTTCTTATGAATTTGTTTTCAGTGGTTCCATTCCTACATGAGTCAGAAACTGAATTTGAGTTTGCATATTTGAGAATTATAATATTGCTAACATGTGTATATATGTATGTTGTTTTTTTTTTTCTATCTACTATATGAGTGTAATAGGATAGTACTAAGATCATTTCTAATTAGATAAGAAAAATTATTGTCACTGTGAGAGTAATAAAGTAGTTTAAATTTTTTGTAAATTTATTTTATTGTCCTTGTTTTAATGAGTTGATAAAACCTTTTGTCCATTTAAAAAGAATGTGTTCATGCAAAATTCCATTTGCCTGGCGCAATGATTAAAATAAGGTGTCATTTTTGTTTTTGTTGTTGTTTTTTTTGTTTATTTATTTTTTATTTTTTATAAATAAAGTGTCAATTATTTATTTATTATTTTTTTTTGTCACTTGATACCAACTTTCTAGAATGTCATTTAATAATTACTAATATGGCATTTGGTAATAACTTTTCTAACTAATAAACATTTGACAATAGATAATAAGTAACCAAAGCCTCAATTTAGCTACAGTAACTGTTTGGTATGGTCTATATAAAATTAGGTGATTAAGTTAACCAAATCCCTGTAGTCCAGTGGTAGGCGGATCAAGACAGGGGGTTGTTCTACCCCTGGGTCTTGGGTTTGAGATTTCACATGGGTAAGTACAAGGGATTTGGCCAGGTCCTTTGGCCTCTCTAAGGGAGAGGTTAGGAGTTCAAAATCCCCCAGGAGTCAAGCTAGTTAGAGGGATGGATCTAATGATGGAGAATGTCCAACTTGGTGTGGATTCAGATCTGACCACTAGCTTGCCTCTATGATTTACCTGACCGATGCGTGTGTTGTGGGGTTGGTGCACGTGCTCGGGGTTTGCCCCTTGTTCTACTCCGATAAAAACGATAATAGGTACTAATTTCGAAGTCGCGGAGGACAAGCTAGAGGATTTGTTCTCATATTCGAAAAAAAAAAAAAAAAAAAAGCTTAGGTGATTATGTTTGTACATATAGGTTGGCATTTCCTACCTACCTAAGGGCACGTTTGGTACGCAGGAATGGAATAAGGCAGGAATGGAATGGACTCAAGAATGGAATGAAACAGGAATGTAATGGAATGGAATAGCAATAGGCATTACATTCCTCTGTTTGGCTAAGTTTCTAGGAATTAAATGTCAATTACATTCCACTTTGGGTTTTAAACAATCAATTAGTGGAATAAAATCATATTTAAGCAAAATAGTTTATATTTGTACAAAATATTTATGGTACAAACATTCAGTATTATTTATGCAATATTTTGAATTTTTAAATATTTTTTAGCCTAAATAGTTAATATTTTGTTTTTTTATGAAATAATATTACATTTTTAACAATTTTAGTCCACCTTATTTTTATTCATCTATTTGCAAAATCTCTTTAAAAATTTAATATGTTTGCTAGTTATAATTAAATTTTTTTTAGTCCAATGTTAAGTTTAATAAGTATTTTATGATTTTTTTAGTATGAATAATATTTAATTAAAATATTTAATATTTTATAAAAAATTAATATTTAAAAAAGTATTGAATATATTTTTTAATATTTTAAATAATATTTAATATATACATATTTTTATAAAATATATTTTAAGAAAAAGGTTTATATTTTACAAATATAGTCAATCCTGTAGGAATGGAATGAGCATTCCTTGGGTTTTGGCAATGAATGCCCATTCCTGCTTAAGTAGGAATGACCATTCCAAAAAGAATGCTCATTCCACTGCATTTGGTCACACCAAACACTGGAATGGAATGAACCCAGAAATGACTATTCCATTCTAAGGTGCATTCCTGCCTACCAAACGTGCCCTAAGTGTATATATCTATATAATATCGGAGTATTGCCTTTATGGCAAGAGACATTTTACACCCTTGGATTGGATTTTCGTCCAAGGGTTGACAATTATTCAAGGCTTTCCTATCTGTCTCTCCAATGGTCCAAACAAATCCACCCCAAACAAATTCAACCCAAGTCTTTAATCTAATGGTCCTAATTGATTTAATTGTTGGATTTATCTACATATCCTCTTTGAAAAATTAATTTTTAATCTTTTCAAGAAACAAAAAATAAATTTAATTTTTGGCCTAAGGGCTGTTTGGAGATTAGTGTTGAAGGCACGCATAGTTAGTGTTGAATTAGGCACTCAAAATTTCTAAATGCCAAAGACACTCAAATTATTCAATTACCGTACCATTGGTTTTTTTTTTTTATATTGTACCCCGACACGAACAATTACTAGTACATATATATACACACGTGTAAGGTTTTTTTTTTTTGTGTTGGTTTTGAATTGCAGGGGTTACTATAAGTGCAGTAGTGTGAGAGGGTGTCCAGCACGCAAGCACGTAGAGAGGGCATTGGATGATCCAACCATGCTGATTGTCACCTACGAAGGAGATCACAACCACACTACTCTCACTATTGCAGAAACAGCTGGTCTCATTCTAGAGTCCTCCTAGTCCTAGCTAGATAATAATCAAATCATTTTCATTTTTCTTCATCAAAAAAGAACAATTAATCAACTTTTGTTACTCTATCATGACTTGTACAAGAAAATTGTGAGAACTATATATGTAGCAGTTCTTAGCTGAGCTCTCAATGACTCAGCTTTATCTCGAAGGAGATTTTAGTCAATACATTAATTTCCTTTTTCCAACTTTGGATTCCTCTCTCTCTCTCTGTCTCTCTCGAAGGAGAATTTTAATGGGTTAGTCAATACATTAATTTCCTTTTTACAACTTTGGATTCCTCTCTCTCTCTCTCACTCTCAGTTGGAAACAACTTTTGGACTCTTCAAGTGATTATGAAATTCTAAATACTAAAATTTTGAACTATTGATAAAAACAAATTTTACGATTTAATCGCAAAAAATACAAAATAAATTGAATCCCAAATACTTTCGTACTTGTACAACTTCAAATAACTCTGATGAAAATGCAAGTAATTTTCACTGTAAAGTCTGTAATTAAATGTGGTATGACTGTCAAAAACATTTGTAATTCAAATTTAAAAACTATTAAATAATTGAAAAGTGTGAGTCACTTGTTGAAATTATAAATTTGCCAAAATTTACCTTGGGATAGCTAGGTTTTGGCCAAAAGAATTTCTTTTTTCCATTAAATCACAAAAGCAAAAGCTTTGTCAAACTGGCTCTACGTTATCATGTTTAATTGTTTATCTTTCTCTATCTCTCCTCTCTCTGATAAAGAAAGGGAGAATTCTTCCATACAATCAAGTGATTTGGTTGTATGGTACAATCGAAACAATTGGTAAGAAATACTTGTTCTAATTAAGGTAGAAAATATTTGTACATTTTATAACAAATGTTGTACTCTTATAAGAAATATTTGTACCAAGGTAATAAAATATTGTACCCTTATAAGAAATATTTGTACAAAATCAAAACCACTTGTAGTTTCACCCGTGTAAGAAATCTTTGTATTGATGTTAAAGGAACTTTGTACGCATGATAAGTAAATTTTGTACATGTGACTTTTTGTACCTGTGGTACGGAAGCTTTGTACCCATAATAAGAAACATTAGTATCTAGTAAGAAGCATATATACCTAGGTAAGGAACTTTTATACCCGTTATGTAAATATTTCTTATCATTATATATTAAGTGGTTTGGTTATACCATACACTCAAACCACTTGATTGTATGGTAGCGTTCGCCGAAAGAGAGGGTACGTAAGATAGCGGATTTGGTAACAGATTTCAAACCAAGGAAATTGAAGGGAAATAACAAAGGAAGGTGGGTTATATGTGTTTTTTCCTCTAGCTTTTCTTTATCAGTCGCTTTAACTTTGATTTTTTGTCCTTGGATACCTACTTAAAACTTTGTTTATTCATGAATCATCACTCTCAAGTTTTGTCTTCTTTTCCGGTTTAAAATGTTTATAATAATAAAATAAAAGAAAAGTACATTGTCAAAAAGCATGAAAAAGAGGTGAGGACATATACATTTGTCGTGTTTGGGACGGTTGACCAAGAAAATGGGAGGAGGTTGCGACGGAGTGATGGGTACTGGGTGATGCTTAGAGATGAAGAGAGGGAAAATTTTGTGATGCTCTCAGTCACTCACAGATCGCCACGTGGAAAATGATGCATTAAATGTTACTCATTAGTTTATGATTAAAAATTATAATTTAATGAGAAAAGTTGTGATTTATGACAAAAAAATTAAGGGGAAAATACCTTTTACCCCCTGTGGTTATACCCATTTTCTCATAACTTCATTGTGGTTCATTTTATAACACTTAACCCCCCTGTACTATGGACTAAAGTGAGACTGTTAACTTTTCTAACGGAAAAAAAGAAATGACATTAATACCCCCAAGCCCCTATACATACTCTTTAGGAAAAAATACATTTAACCCCCCTATGGTTACACCCATGTTCTCATAACCCCTATGGTTCATTTTTGTAACACTTAACCCCCATGTACTAATGACTGAAGTGGGACTGCCGTTAGAAAAGTTAACAGTCTCACTTCAGTCCGTAGTACAGGGGGTTAAGTGTTACAAAATGAACCACAGGAGTTATGAGAAAATGAGTGTAATCACAGGCGGTAAAAGGTATTTTCCCCAAAAATTAACTCTGAAAAATTTATTGTAACCACTGTGACAACAAATGTATCCACTATGACCAAAAAATTTGTAACTAATGTCACAAAAAAAAAAAAAATGTAACCACCATGACAAAATTTGTAAATCAATCATAATTATTGTAACCATTGTAAAAAAAATTATAACCATTAACAAAACCACTTTGGTACGTTTTCATCTAATGGTTGGGATTTTTTGGCTCCTCAACGTGTTTGATCTAATTAACGGATGAGGCTACTCTCTTTACTACGTACATACCACCATGCGCGCATCATAAAAGTTCCCGAAAGAGTGTGTTTGAATGCACTTTTGTTTGGTGTGCATGTGTTTACAACATTTATTTTTATCTACAAATATATTAATTAATGTGGGGGATTGATATGTACTTTTACTATTGTATTGTGTGCAATTTTAAATCAACTTTGAAAAGTCTTTTCCACCTCATTGAAATAATTGCGCTAAATTAATTATGCATGTTTGGACATCCATGTGTTTGAATGAGATCCTTAATTTGTAAAGCATTTTAATATAGAAACTAATCAATCAACTTGAATTTGTTCATTAAAAAAAAAACAGAAAAGGAAAAGTTTATCATGTTTCTTTCACAAAGTGAATTTTTTTTTTTATTATATATAATTGATGTGTTTAAACGTTATATATAACTACCATTTATGCCAAATGACCTAATTATTTACGATAATGGATTTATATGTTGAAATATTTTGTATGAATGATTTTATTCAAATTCATGGACGCACAAACAAACCCTAATGCAGTGGGCACACAAAAGTAATTTGCTCATTTTAACAAGTTGAGTCACTAATTACTCAGAAAAATTTTAAACTATTAGGGAGCAGGTTTAACAATGTGTATCAAGCTTTAATACCCTCCTTCACATGCAATCCTATGTTGCCCATTAAGAGCCAATAAAGTAAGCTCTATCATAATGCAGACAAATAACTAACAAAGTACAAATATGCACACACCAAAACAGATTCAAATCTAAGACCTCCCACGAACGTCAATGCATTGATATAAAGTTCGGTCACCAAGTACTCCAACAAATTAAGCAGTTAGAGAATGAGTCTTTTTAGGATCAATATTTTACACTAATTGACTTTGTGATTGATTCATACGTACCAAATGGGTTCATATGTACGTTCATAAAGACTATAGTGCACACAACAGACCAATCACAGTTTATGCAAGTTTAAAATGTTCCCAATGAACGTTGAAAAAATTCTTAAATGAATAATGAAACTTTTGTTGTTTGATTGGTAATTGGTTGAACACAGTGAGAGTGAGAGAGAGATGGTGTGGAGTTAATTGACGAGTAGTGTCAGGCACACTTTGAAATTCATATTGAATTTGACATTCAGCTTTAAATGTATGTATCTTGTGCCGTATAAGTGGTATACAGAAAAGTGTAAAAAATTCACACAGCACAAGGTACATGCATTTAAAGCATAGGATGTCAATTTAAGTGTGAATTTGAAAGTGTGCCTAACATTACTCTTAATTGACTGACCTTTATCTCCCTGATTTTTAGAAGAGTGGAGTTTTGCTCACCTTAAAATTGCTCATATTTTACTCATTCTTTTTTTATATTGGCTAATGAAGTGGAGTCCAATACTTTATACTATTAATTAATTCTCATTTAATCCTGAGTCTCACTGCATTAGCCAATAAAATATGAGAGTTAACTAAAGTGAACAATTTTGGATAAATAAAAATGTATTCTAATTAAAAATCATTGAGTTTAATTAGGTCAAAATTGGCGGCTGGGAAATTAATATACAGACCGACCGGGGTCTAACAATGTGGTCATATGTTATGTGTGTGTTTCTTAGCTTTGCCTTTGCTCAACGGCAACCCTTCTGTGCAAACTTTTTTTTTATTTTTTTATTTTTATTTTTTTATCATTTGTGCAAAGAGTGCATCTGTGCTCACATATTGTTCTCTCACAAACAATTTTCTACTCTATGCAACATAATTTTTAAATTGGACAAAAATAAGAAACGTATCTAAAAATTGTTGGTGAAAGAAATAGTCTAAATAAGTGAGTAAAAATGCACTCTTGAGCAAACTATTTATTTTTATTTTTATCTCTACCTCCCCAATCATGGACATATTATTTATTAGCTGACAAAAAAAAAATAAAAAATAAAAATCATGGTCATGTTGATGAATTCTCTCACAGGCGTGCTGTTTGGACTTTGGAGAAACATGATGCATATTAGGGTCAATATGTCTATTATGTCATATGTCTCTCTTATTTGGTTCCCGTTGTCTAATTTTCTGCGATTGCATCATAATCACAACAACAATGACAAACACATAACTTCTCTACACGGCAAACGAGCCCTCAGTCCACTTCTAATGGAGAAATTCTAAACACACCTATAATTTTTCTCAATGCACTCTACAACATAAAAAGCTTCGATCATATATATATATATATATATACTATACCATAAGAACGAATAAGCTAGCATGTCAAAAAATGTGAACTTTCTCTTTTGTCCTTCATTACACTATAATTACTCATACATCTATCTACACATCGTAAGGATATATTGATTTCTGTGAGGGTAAATCGGTCATTTTAGACAATTAATTACATTCAAGTCAGCTTTTGAAATTTTATTTAATACTCCCTCCGTCCCATTTTATGTGTCCATCTTTCCTTTTTAGGATGTCCCAAAATTGTTGTCCACTTTCCTAAATTAGTATATAAATTTTACTTAATTTCCCCAACTACCCTTCCTTGTAATCAATACCAAAACAAAATAAAAAAAGAAAGTGCAATGATTATGGGCAATTGTGGAAAGTAGGTATAGATTCTTTTTGTCCCCTTAAATAGTTGGACTCCCCAAAATGAACACATAAAATGGGACGAAGGTAGTATAATAATAAGGTTTCAATCAACAATCTTGTGTCTAATTACATTTAGGTCAATAATTTGTGGTATATTTATTAATCACTTCAAAAAAAAGTAAAAAAAGTGGCTATTTTAGTAGCTATTTAGGAATTGGTCACTAATATTTATAATTTGGTCAACTTCTTCTCTCAAATGAGTTTTCAATCAACAATCTTATGTCTAATTACATTTGGGTCAAATTTTTTTTGGATATTTATCATTCACTTCAAAAAAAAGTGGCTATTTGTGGCTATTTAGGAATTGGTCACTAACATTTACAATTTCGTCAACTTCTTCTCTCAAATTTAGGATTCATATATTGTAATATGTGTAATTGCATTTGGATCAGTAAGTTTTGGGATATTTACTATTCACTTTAAAAAAGTAAAAAAAAAAAAAAAGTGGCTATTTTAGTGGCTATTTAGGAATTGGTCACTAATGTTTACATTTTGGTCAACTTCTTCTCTAAAATTTAGGGTTCATATATTGTAATATATGTAATTACATTTGGGTCAGCAAGTTCTTGGATATTTATACTTCACTTCAAAAATGTCAAATAAAGTGGCTATTTTAGTGGCTATTTATGAATTGGCAACTAATATTTACATTTTGGTCAACTTCTTCCCTCAAATTTAGGATTTATAGATTGTAATATGTATAATTATATTTGGATTATCATTCTGCTGCATCTTTAAGATTCACATATTTGCTTCGATTATCAACTAAGATTTACAAACACATTCATGTCCTTTTGTAGGGAAATACCTACTTGTGTCATAGATTTTTAGCGGTGATTTATTAGGTACCTTTACACTCATTTATAATATAGCCAGAATTATCAACTTCTTCCGTAGGAAAAGTTTTAGATAAAATAACTACATTTACAATTTTCTATTTAACCGTTTTAACATCTTGTTATACACTTTTAACAATCACTTAACCACACGAAACGACACAATTAAATTTTCCGAGCAACGCGCATGACTCAAACTAGTATATATATATATATATATAAGATAACACTGGGAAGATAGCATGTGCCATTAATTTATTAAATCATTATATAATTGAATAGAAGACTAAAGGTGATTAAGTAAAAAATTATCTTAATCATGTCATTAATACAATTAAAAAAATATTTTATTTTCTTCGTAATTACTCTTGATTTTTTATCAGAACCCTCACACTCTTATTTTTGGTCAAAATCCTCTATGTATTTTCATTGGATGCCTCATTTTAACATATGGTTATGTCACATGGTATCCCATTTTAAACGTGTTATTTAAAGACAACTATTAACGACATCCCTAAAAAATGATGTCTTAGATCACGTGGATGACATGTGCCTCAAAAGAAAATAAGACTAAACACATTTTATTATCCTACAATTATACCGAAAATTCATTTTGGCCTTGTGATATTATAAGCATGTTTGTATTTTGGATGCAAGTTCATTAACACAATTTAAAAAAAAAAACAAAAAAAAATTCTTCATAATTACTCTTGATTTTTTTTATCAGAATACTCACTCTTGATTTTTGGTCAAAACTCTTATATATTTTCATTGGATTCCTCATTTCAACATATGGCTATGTCATGTGGTACTGGTATCTCATTTTAATCGTGCTATTTAAGGACAACTGTTAACGAAATCCCTAAAAAATGATATCTTAGATCAAGCGGATGACATGTGCCTCAAAAGAAAATAGGACTAAACACATATTAGTATCCTATAATTATACCGAAACTTCATTTTGACCTTGTGATATTATAAGCATGTTTGTATTTTGGATGCAAGTTCATTAACACAATTAAAAAAAATTCTTCATAATTACTGTTGATTTTTTTTTTTATCAGAAAACTCACTCTTGATTTTTGGTCAAAACTCTTTTATGTATTTTCATTGAATGCCTCATTTCAACATATGGTTATGCCATGTGGTATCTCATTTAAAACGTGTTATTTGAGGATCACTGCTAACGACATCCCTAAAAAAATGATGTCTTAGATCATGCGAATGACATGTGCCTCAAAAGAAAATAAGACTAAACACATTTTAGTATCCTATAATTATACTGAAAATTCATTTTGGCATTTGTGATATTATAAGCACGTTTGTATTTTTGATGCAAGTGTTGTACATAGAGTCCATTTCGTCATATTTTTATGCCTAATGATTGTGCATCAATGACACATATTTGCAAATTAAATGAATTAAGTGTTACAATAAATAGTTTGTTATATCAAATAAAACGTAGTAATAATTAATAAGAAAAACTGAACATATGCATATTTATATTTTGAGATACATTCCCTACACATCAATTTTTTTGTTATTTTAGACTAGTGTTACCATCTTCAATAATGGTGGAATCATTTTAATTTTCTCTATTGCAAGTGGGCCCAATACTACATGTGTTCAAAACGCATTTGAGATATAAATTTGGGAAGTATAATATTACTCGGTCAAATTGTTTGGTTTTAAACTTTTGGATTAAATTTAGTATGCTATACATACAGTCATATACTTTATTGTTGGAATTTTATGATTTTTATAAGTTTTAAAACTTTATTTATTTTATGTATTTATTTATTCATTTTGACTTAGTCTTATTTGTTATATTATTAACGTTAGTGGGCTTTATTATTTCCTTGGTTTTAGGGTTGTTGGAGATTGGGTTGTATGGCTATATAAGAAGCCTAACCTAAACACAAGTCTGATATAAGACTCTCTATCTCTAACGATCTCTACTATCTTATTCTATATCTACTCTCTGATACTCCCTCATCCCAAATTATTTGGCACTTTTGGGAAATTTAACTTTTTAAGGGAACACAATGATTACACTTTTGTCGAACTTCTATACTTCAACTTTCCAAAGTTTGCCCCTCATAAATGCATTTAGATTCGTTAGAGGTGTAACAAAAGAAAGGGTAAAACGAATGATTCAAAATTTATTATGTTGACTTTTTAACATGGACTAATATTATGGGACATCCCAAAATAGAAAGAGTGTCCAGCAATTTAGGAAGGAGGGAGTATTTATATCTACAATATTTCTCCATTGAGTTTACATATTTATATATTCTGGGCAACTAAGACACATACTGTTTTCATCTCTTGGAGTGCGTGACCTCTGGATGAGATTGCTTGCGAAGCACTGGGTTGTATCTTGGGATTGTAGGAAGCTGATTGAACCTTCACGTAGGAAGGAACTACGATCGTTGGGCAGCAACAACGTGCCTCTCAGTGAATCACACGCCAACTTTTCATTTACCTTCTAATTGGTCTATTAATTAAATATATACATATATATATATATACAGTTAATATAATTTTATGACAATCTAAGATTGTATTGATTCTGTTTTGTTTGTTTGTTTGATTTTATTACAATCTATGTATTTTCATTGGATGCCTCATTTTAATATATGGTTATGTCATATGGTATCCCATTTTAAACGTGTTATTTAAGGACAATTGTTAACGACATCCCTAAAAAATGATGTCTTAGATCACGTGGATGACATGTGCCTCAAAAGAAAATAAGACTACACATTTTTGTATCCTATAATTATACTGAAAATTCATTTTGGCCTTGTGATATTGTTGGGTTTGTGCCCTCAAACCATTACTTTATGTATGAGACATTGACATTTTAATATATGGATGTCAGCTTTGCATTTCATTGTGTATGTTTCTTTCATGAGATGATTGTTAATCCTTAAGTGTCATAATAAGTAATTCGTGTGTGTATAAGATACATACAAGTGAGATACAAATTACTATTCTTTGATACTTAGAACTTATCACAGTGGATGATGAGACTGGATATCTCATCAGGTTTACACTGTAGCATGATTGACTACCATTGGATGGAGTGATGAATCTCAATCACTAGAGTGTAACTCTCAGTTAATATGCTAGTGCTTATAGTGCATTGACGGACCTGAGCTTTCTTATTGACACTCAAGACTGTCAAACAGTCAATAGGAACTCATAACTTGTATAAGGTACGTGTTCTCAATCTTGAGACGATTATGAACACAGACTGTGGATATGACTGCTTTAACTTACCAATCAGTGAGGTCTATAAAAGATCAACACCTGGGTATCTTGAGTATGTCATGTTCATAGGGTTGTGAACATATATTGTCAAGACAGAATCTACCCTCTGTTTTAGAGTAAGCATTCCCTTGAGAATGTCACCAAGTTGATTACTGAGTGCTGCAGTCTTGTTGATAAGAGTTATCAACATGTTTGGTAATCATGAGAGGTGAATGGGACTCAAGGAATTTAAGAAGTAATCATGATTCAGGTTGACAGTGACCGTTTATCCGACTACCTGAATATGATTGTGAATGCTGACGGTAGAGGGACATTAGTACAACATACAAGTCTAGTTATCGCTTCGGATATGTTCTTTTGCGTTGGAGTTCAGTTATCGTTTTATAGTGGAGTGAATGTTAACTGATGAGTCGATTAATTTGCTGATCAAAGAGTTTGGTCATGGGAATTAATCAACTGATCTGAGCTAACAATAAAGAGCCTAGGAGGTCCCACTCTTAGCTTCACCAGGATACTTGGAAAGACACTTGAGGAAGCTGTTAAGACAGGTTCGATCGATTGAGCTAGTTCGATCGATCGAAGATCGAATGTTCGATCGATCGAAGGCCTTCGATCGATTGAAGGTTAGGTCGGTTCTGGGAATCTATAAATAGGGTAGCTGCATTCTGGAAAAGAAGTTCATCGTTTTAGAACGTCAGAAGCTGCAGAAACTATTTTAGAGCCCCAAACCTTCTTCTTCATCTCTATTAGAGATCTCACCATCTCACCATCTCTAGTCTCTCCGACAAGCATCCGTAGGAGACATAAGGGTGAAGACAACCTAGTGGAGGCTGCTGCATCACCAAGGAAGAAGACGAAAATTAGAATTGGGTTCAAGACACTAAGGTATAACTCTTGTCCCCTCTTGTGCGCATCTATGGAATTAACGAGTAGTAGATCCTAGGCTACCATTATGTTTTTATAACTTGACTTTTTCGCTGCGCGTTTAAACTTTTAATTTAAACCGGATTTTCCTTCAATTGGTATTAGAGCCACGCTCGTTTGGATCTATAGATGCGTTTTTGGAACACTATTTTGATTTGCATGTTGATTTTAGAACTATTTTCGAAACTGCATCGTCACAGATCTGTTTCCGCAGTGTTATCGCAGCAGAGTACAAATCTGTGATTACATAGGATGCAAGGCGGGTTCGATCGATCGATCGAAACATGTTCGATCGATCGAACATTCTCTGTACTCAAGCGATCGAACAGGTTTAGATCGATCGAAACCTTCTCGTGTTCGATCGATCAAATATAGTTTGATCGATCGAGACAGACTCTTTGTCAGGTTCTATGTTTCATAGTTTTAAAGAGTTTTGAAATTAAAAACTTTAATTTTAATATATTCTGCAAATTTTTCAAATCATTATGTGAAACAGAATGTTCAAGCGATTGAACAGTGTTCAATCGATTGAAGGTTCGAGCGATCGAACGGTCTTCGATCGATCGAACTATGACAGAGAAGTAAGATGCTATTTTAAGTCCCAATTCAGTATGTAAAGATTTTATATACTGTGTGAATCAATTAAGTGTTCCAATAGTTACATAAATTTGTTATGTATGTGTGGTTGTACATTCAACTAACCCTTTTGCAGTAAGATTAGTCGCTATCTCCCTTGGCACCAAGTCATTTGAATATTTTGTATTTAAATTGTTTGAGATTAGTGCATGTTGTAATTTAAGTTTGGTTTGTTTTTAAGGCATATGTAAAGGGCGCTACGACTTCAATCTTACGAAAAGGAAAGTCGCACCGGTTTCCCTAGCCTTTTATTTTATTTTGTTGTTACTATTTCTATTTCTAGATAAATTGTAAGCTTTGAAAGAAGCATATGACAAATGTAATAGAATTAGAAAATCCATGAAAATGGAGCAAGGAGCCGTTGTCCATGAAGATGGAGCTGGAGACGATCAAACCAAAAGGAGGTTGTATGGAGATAGAGCCATGGGAGATAGAGGCATCATTTGGATGTCTTTATTTTTAATTTTAGTTTTTTGTTTTATGTGCTTGGTTTGTGATTGACATTTAATTATATTGTTACTACTTGCATGCACGTAACACAAGTTTTCTAAAATAAAATTCAAAAACCATTTCAACGCGTTAGTAAACATTGGATGTTTATGGGTAATGTGTGGAAACATTTTTCAAAAGCAAAATCCTTATTTACCAAATCTAGTGGGAGAGGGTCTTATTAATAAACACCCACGATCTTCCATTAACGGTTCACTGTAAGATGAGTGGTGCATTCTGTGTCACCTCGCCAGGGGTGATCATTCCATACGGAGGGCGTATTACTCATTGGTTACTAGATGTGAACTTCCTTTGATAGGATCAATCATACGTGTTAGAGGGTGACCACCACACGGAGGCGCTACTTGAGACGATTGTGATTGGATCCTAGTTAATGGTATACACTAGCTAAACTATGGATAAGGGATCCCACATGGGGCATTATTTAGAAGCTTAGAGATCAAATAGGTTTGGGAGTCATAACTTGTTTTGCAAGAGTTGCATAGCGGACAAGTCATGATTAATCGAAAGATCGAACATTGACCACCACACGGAGGCTTTACTCTTTCGTTTCGATATTCCGACGACTTTGTTTTAAAAATAAGAGTTTTTTAAGGATTCTTTTATTTTAAACTGTCAAATTTTGATATCCATATTTATTTTGTTTGTTTGATTTTCAGTAATCATAATGTCTGGATCTGCATTTAGTCCACTTGCCACCATACTCACTCAAAACAAGTTAACTGGAAACAACTACACTGAATGGAAACGTAACCTTGACATTGTGTTAACTACGGAGGATCACATATATGTCCTCACCACCCATGCCCTGAAGAACCCGCGGCAAATGCTTCGTCAGCTGCTAGACGCGAGTTCGACAAATGGAAGAAGTCGAATGGAATGGCTTGTTGCTACATTCTGGCCTCAATGGCTGGTGTATTGCAACACCAATTCCAATCGAATGATTCTGCCAGTGACATTATCAAGTCCCTGAAAAAGATGTATGGGGAGCATGGCAGGCCTGCCAGACAAGTAGCCATGCAAAAGATAATGAGTGCAAAGATGTCAGAAGGGACTCCAGTCAAGGAACATGTTTTAAAAATGATTGGTTATTTAAACGAGCTGGAGACCCTAGGTGCCAACATCGATGCACAGACCCAAGTTGATATGATCCTCAATTCGCTGTCGCCTTCATTCGCTCAATTTAAACTTAACTATAATATGAATCAAATGAATTTTTCAATGAGCGAATTGATGAGTTCTCTTTTGACAGCGGAAGGGGTGATCAAACCTGGTGTCAACGTTTTGAACGTTGAGAAAAGCGCTTCCTCTTTCCGATCTACACCGAAAGGAAAGAAAGGGAAGAAAAATGCTGGTACTGGTGGTTCAAGTGTTGGATCGGTCCCCAAGATTGCAAAATCTAAGGGAAAAGGTAAGGGCAAAGGGAAGGTAGGTGGCCAAGGCAAAGGAAAGTGTTTCCAATGCGGTGGCAAGGGCCACTGGAAGAGGAACTGTCCAGAATTCTTAGCTACAAGAGTTCAAGGTATGATTGAATCACATGTGATTGAAGTAAGTTTTATAACGGATACTTCGAACACTTGGTGCATTGATTCTGGTGCGACTAACCATATCTGTAATTCATTGCAGGGGTTCAGATCAAATAGGAGGTGCAGTGATGGGGAAATCGTACTTACTCTAGGTTCTGGTGCAACCGCTTCTGCGGTTACTATAGGAGTCGTAGTTTTAGAATTTCTAGACAATAAAGTTTTGGTTTTATCATATGTACTTTACGTCCCTTCAATGAGACGTAATTTAATTTCAGTTTCTAATTTATCGAATAATGGTTATTATTTTCATTTTTGAACTGAAGTTGTGATTAAAAGAAATAGTTCTTTTATATGTTTTGGTGTTAAATCAAATGGTTTGTATGTGATTACTCCCAATATTTCTAAAGATTCTTGCATGGAACTTAATAACTCAGTGGTAACTGTACCATCTAAAAGAAAGAGACCTTCCACTAATCCAACAAGGCTTTGGCATCTAAGGCTTGGCCATATCTGTCACGCCCCGATTTACCAAATAATTAGAATATATTTAGTTATTCATTTATAATTAAATCGCAGGTAGTGACAGATTTAAGATTTGTGAGAAGAGTAGCGTTCACAGAATTAAGTAAACTTATTCTAAGTCAATATACAAGCTTCAAACCCATCTTGAGCATTTATAATAGTAATATTACAAACCGAGAATTTATTTGTAATTATACAACGTAGTTTAAAGCTAAGGTCTTCACAATCCAGAATTTGGACTACTCCATTCCTTGCTATTTATTTATTTTGCTCATCAATGCCTGAAATACAACACAACCATGGAATTTTTTTACGAGAGTCAGTAATGAATACTGGTGAGTGACACACATAAGCCTTCTTTTATGCAATATATACAACGGTTCACTAAATAATAATTTATGCAGTACTCGAGCCTTGCCCTGGTTACCTGCATTATATATGTTAACCGGCATATACTCACATTATTTATTAATTCTGCTCACACTTGATTTTACAAGAACCGACCACAGCACCCCAGCCTACTTGCTCGGAAGGTGTATAGCATTCGCTAGCCTACCTGCTAGAGTTGAATGGTATATGAGTACTCACTGTACGACACTCTCCGTCCTGGTCACTTATGGACTATCTCAGTCTTCTCAGGTTCAAGTCTCTTGACAAAAAGTCTCAACTATCTATCCCGACTTCAGAGCAGTAATATAATATAAGAGCATGATAATGCCTCCAAAGTCAATAATTATTTAATAGTCAAATAATTATAATCAATGATACATAAGCATGGTTACAAATGGCTTACTTTATTTTATTTTTAGATAATAATAGTCCTAGCAATTGACATAAAATTTTCCATAGATAAATCTACCATTACCAATTACTTAATCCTTTGTTCAATGATTGAAAATTAATGCAACCAAAATAAATAAAACAAGATGGAATAAAATATCTATGACTTAAATAGAGTATCTTCTTTTGAATCCAATTTTTTTTTAAACCCCAAACAGCCCCTAGTTGGGTATCCGCCCAGTGAGTCCATTCAATGGACCTAAGCAATTCTTTCCAAAATATAAAATATGCTATAGCCATTGCGTGTGTCAAGGTTTGAAGCCCAAAACTTTGGGTTTAAAGACATGGCCCCCCAAACACTACGCCACTTGCATCTTTGTTAACAATTTACACGAAAATATTATGTATTCAAAAGTTAATTACTCCAGTTTAGTTAAGTTCCAACCGACAGTAAGAAAATAGTAATCTCGAATAACAGTTTCACTGTTCCTATATATATATTGTATTAGAAGTCCCAAAAATTTAGTCTATAAAAAATAATATTTATTTATTTATTTATTATTATTATTATTATTATTATTATTATTATTATTATTATTTGAATTCAGTACTGAAAAATAGCTCCCAAATTATGGTCTTTTAATGGCTAAAAGAAAGTAATTATAGAACAATGGTACAAAGACATATCAGTCTTTATCAACATATTTCCATATATGCATGTATATATACACATAAAAGTGAAAGTTATGTAGGCCCTCACCTTACTATATTGGTTCAAGTTGTACTGAGAGAGACCCTTCCTATCTCCCGCATCCACTACTGACTTTTAACCCACTAAGCCAAGCAGAGCCTTACCCTTTTGGGTCTTTCTGTCCCTTTTCGTTTGGATGCAAGTGCAATTACCAAACATCCCTATTTATAGAAAGTGACTGTGTATATGTTGGTATATTTTTGGTGTGATCTCAATGATGTCATGGATATATAGCTTACATCCTCCTATTCTCTTAGTCAAGCCACCTCACCCTAGTAGCTAAAAAAATAAATTATCTTTGGTGCATGCAAAGAGCATTCCTCTTGTTACGTCCAAAGGAAAGTAATCATTTTATCATTTTTTTTTACAATAACTTCCATAATTTGTAACCAGTCACTTAGATAATATCTCCAATTGTTACGTACTTGTTCCAAATTAAATAGGAGGCATATAGTTACTAAGGTAAGAGCTTATGAAAAATTTTATTATTTCCCCAAAAATACATGGAAGTATAAAAAGTAAAAAAATTTAAATAAATTTGATACCCAAACTTAAAACTGTTGCTAATTGGATAATTTGTGCCCATAAATAATAGACAATTACTAATAATAAGGTTAACTAGTATTAATGATAATATCATTATACTTCTTGGGCATTACATTCTATCCTCCTTAAAAATGATTTCGTCCTCGAAATTATCAATATTGTCCGATTTGGGCCTAAACACAAAGAACATCCCAGGGGGTCACCCATTCCTGGTACTGTTCTGGCAACAGCACGCTTAACTGTGAAGTTCTTTCATGTTTAGCTCCCTCGCGGTTTTAAAAGGCCTTGTTGCATATAGAGGGGCGATTAATCCTTATAAACTAGTCTAGGAACTTCACCCCAGGCGATGTAGGACAAGCCCCCACACCCGACCTCATCCCATCCATCTTGGCCATCCTGCTTCAGGAGTATTTGACTCTTGGTCGTCACAATCCACCCTCCTTAAGGGCCATACGTCCTCCTGTGGGACCTGCCCCCACACTTCCGGCTGAGTTTCCGCTCTGATACCATTAATTTCAAGAGTTCTTAGTGACTTCATGTGTCTCCAAAACTGTAAAATCAAAACTTTAAAATTTTTATATGACACTTGAGTTCGTAACTCACAATAAAGCATGCATGTACTTTGAGTAATATTTTCATCTGGTATCATTTTACGTTTTGGGATCCATACTCTGATTCTTACTATAAAAAGAATATCTCTATATTCCAAGTGCCATTTTAGATTTTCAACTATTCTTTTTCATAAATAAGTCATTTGTAGTAAAGCCAACAATACATAAGGTTCTCAAATGATTTAGTAATCTATAGTTTCATAAAATAAGTTTAAACAAGTAATCAAATCCCAAATTCATTGCAACTAAGTAACTAGGCCAATTAATGTTCGTCACTTAGTCACTTTTTAATCTATTCCAATGTATATAACGCCATCCTCCAATAAAAGCAGTATTGGTCATGATATTTTGGAGTCCTAAGCAAACCTTAAAGACTGGGGGCCTCTATAAAGTTTGGCAATTTTTTAATATGACAAATAAAACACAAAAATCTTTTCATAAAAAAATTACTTAAACTAACATGTATATAATAGGTTATTATTTTAAGGGGCCTTTTTGAAGTTGGGACCTAAAGCGATTGGTAGGGTGAAAGACTCAAACGGTGAAATAGTTAATATCTCAAGATGAACTTCACCCAAACTAAAAGCTTGCCCTTTATTCCATCATTATCTCCTTTTAAAAAAAAAAAAAAAACTCCAGTCGTTTATCACTTACTAGGGACATGTATCATTTCAAAAATATAAATACATGCAAGTTAGTTTTCTGAGTATAATTGATTTATTCAATTTTTTTAAAAAAAAAAAACTCACAATTTCTGAATTTTTTTTTTTCTTTCACTGAAGAATATCTATGAGATACCCTATATCAATTCCACAACACTTGCTACTAATCACTTAACACATAATCATATTTCACACCACTCGCTACTAGCTAATCACCTACCTAAAGCCTTAGGTAGATATAACTATATAATAACATTGTTGAACCATAACTTAATTAACCCTTCCCAATAGTTTTCAATGACTCTTTCCTGTGTCACCTCTATAAATCATATAAGACATTTTAGACTAAAAATTAGTACACACAAATGGATTAGCATGTATTTGTACAACATAACATAGTAGTATGATCCAAAAAATAAAATAACAACTAGACCTCCTCTCAAGTCCCTAGGTTCGAACTTTTGCTTTGATACCACTCTGTCGCGCTCCGAATTTCGCCAAACTCGGGACGCGAGGGTCAACTGGTCAATATTCAAAATTGTGGTCCAACTTGGACGCACAGATAAGACATGACAGTCTAATTTTTTTAAAAAATATAACAGTAAAAAAAATTCCATTAATTTCATTTATAATAAAAGAAAAGGAATTACAACTGTTACTTTTCCCCACCATTAAATACAAGTACACATATTCCCCACTATTAATCATGGTTAATTGATAAAAGGTCCAACTATGCTACCCGGCTCAACTGTTGCTTCCCTCTTACCTAAAAATATTAATAAAAATAATAATGAGACGGGAGCTCAGTGAGTAAAACACATTTTATATAAAAATAAATTTTTGATCTCAAGTCTTTGATATAATACTTTATTATATCATCATCAGTAGTCCCAATTAATTAGTTTATGTATATATATATAATTTCTCAAATATCTTATACTTGCACTCAGTTGCTATCTTCAACACAAATCACGTACCACATATTTATTTCACGCACATACATATATATAATTTTACACAGCCCAATGCGTGCATATGAAGCAATCTATGCATTAATCTTTCTTTGATATTGGTTCTTATCAAATTCACAATAGGTTACCAAAACAATTGCATACACTAGTCCAGCTCGAAATGTATACAATCACATGGCCACAGCACCCCAGCCCAGCTCGAAAGGTGTATACTACCCACTAGCCCAGCTCGAAATGGAATAGTATATTAGTGCACTAACTGTAGGACTATCTCAATCCCAGTCATTTCATCATAGACTATCTCAGTCATCCAACCATCATAAGGCCACAACCTTAACCAATATCACCATTAGTAGTATTAATTAATGCATGATTAAATAATGCCATTAAACAACAAAATGTGATTAATTTATAAATAAAAACTATTTAGCAATATAAGCAATTAATAAATTAATTTATAAATATGCATAAGTACTCACTAGAATATATATATATATATATCTTGTTTTTCTTTATTTTGCACATAAATAAGTTTACTCACCCATGTGAATACACAGCCCAACTTTAGCTTGGCTCCCTTTCCTCTATTTTCCTTGCTTTCTTTTTTTTTTTTTTTTCCTTTTATTTCATTTCTTAGACAGGCCAGCAGCTCCTAAGTTACTGCCCTTTCCCCCTTTAATTTTTATTGCATATATGTATGGAAAGAAACTCTCTCTTTCTCTCGGCTTCCCTCTTCCTTTTTTTTTTATCTGATCTAATTTTCTCTCTATCTAATAAACTCCTCCCGAAGGTTTTGGTTATCCCTTTGCTATTTGAATTAAATGGGCCCAGTTCGACTTTTTTCACGCTCCTGGTAGCGTTTTGTTTACTCCTCCATCTGCTCCACTCACCCTTTCCCCTGTTTCACCTCTCTTCTCCCGTTTCTCCTCTTTCTGTCTCTGGTTTTCCTTGGCCAGTTTTGACTTTTGTGTTCCCTGACCCTACCTCCTTTCACTCAGTTATTGCCTTGTCCTTTTACCTTCTCTTTCATCTTGCTGATTTTCTTTTCATTTACTTTTCCGTTCTTTCCTTCACCTACCCCCACCTCTTTTCAGCAACGTCTTTATGGAGGATGTCACCACCGCCCTTTCTCATTTATTTGACGATTCTCTTTCTTTGGAGTCTGCTCTTGATCCAGAAGACAAAGCCTCTTGCTCTCCTCTTGTTGGACGGTTAATTGCTGAAAAAACACTTAATCTTCGGGCAGCTCAAGTCACCATCAGAAAAGCATGGAATCCCATAGGCAACTTGACGATCACCGAAATGGATATGAACACCCTGCTTTTTGCCTTCGGTGAAAAAAGAGATTTTCAGAGAGTTTTACGTTTGGCTCCATGGTCTGTTATGGGCCACCTTTTGGTTCTAAAACCCTGGACCCCTGGATTGATTCTTGCAGAACTTTGTCTTTCTTTTGCTACTTTCTGGGTCCAGGTACATGGTCTACCTCCACACCATATAACTGAAAACAATGCAAAATCCATAGGCGCTACCATTGGTAAGATCGAATCCATAGACCTGGCCGGGGGTCAGTATCCGACCTGGGGAAAAGCGATGAGACTCAAAACTGAAATAGATACCACTCTTCCTATAAAGACAGGGTTCATCTGGAAAAGAGAAAATCTTCCAGAAGTGTGGATTCAATTCAAGTATGAGAGACTATCGGAGTTTTGTTACTGCTGTGGCCGAATCAGTCATACCATTAACGCTTGTAGCTATGACCCTGGATCTATCTCTTCTTTCTCTCCACCAAATCCTCGACAAGGCTCCGAAGCTTTCGGTCCTTGGCTGCGTTCAGAGGATCAAAAATTCTACAAAACCATAAACCATCATCAGCGGGAGGGGCAGCACGGTTTTGCTACAGCTTTCACCAGAGATACACCGGAAAAAACCCCTAAACTTGCCACTCCGGCGGAACTAAGCTCGGTTCCCCACCTAAAGGTTTCAGAAGATCCAAAGGATTGTTGTCAGGGGCCCACTGCTCTAGGCGCCGAACAAATACCACATTCACACGCTTCTACCTCTCAGATGGTCAGAGACACTGCTGGCAGTCTTATCACTGAGATAGCAAAATATCCTCCTGTCTTTAGCCATCCTCTGCCCTATGCCAAACCTTACCACTCAAGTGCCCCCCGGAAACCCTTTCTATACCCACAGGCCCACTCCACCTCCTCAGGCAATTGGTTCATTCCTGACCAACCTCGAGGATGTAACAACCCACTGGCCCACTCTCAAAACCCACACTCACCCAAAACCTATATCATCCCCCAACTTCGGCCCAGCCCATCTGCCCCTTAAACCCCCACTCCCACCTATTGCAGAAAAGCCCAGGACTACTCCCCCCCGATTGTTTGGAATCTGATCTTGGGACCAAACATATATCTCAACCAGTCCCCTGTGCCTTCCCAACCCCTACACCAAAGCCCACCAGCCCAGACATACCCTACCACGACCCACTTCACAATCGTGAGGTCCTCCCAGATTCTCACCCAAGTCTAGCTCTCCACCCCACCCCCTCTGTACCATCTATCCCTCACCTTACCCCTAAGTTCTCTACAATTCCCTCAAAGAAAAGAAACCAGGAGTTTGCTGCCCCAAACCAAACCCAAAAAAAACAGCGCTCAAATCGGAATCCCTTCTCCAACCCAGTGGCCTCATACTCCAGCAAGGCATAAATCAGATCTTTCTCCCAGGCTCTTTGCTCCAAAACCTTGGATTCCTCACCAACCCCTCTGAGTTCACTTCCTCTCTTGCTCCTGCCAAATCTGATCACCGCACCAAATCCTATAGCTCGCCAAAAAGCTTTCCCCAAGATAATAACTCTCTCCCAGCTGTCAGTCCAGCAATCCAAATTGGGGCGAGTCTTCCCCAAGTTGACAGAAAAGATCTCAAGTCTAATCTGGGATCTCAGCTTTCAATCAACCAAGCTCATCATTTTGCCGAAGAGGAGGGCGTTCCGCCCCCTCTCGGCCAATGATTATCCTCCATTGGAACTGCCGAGGAATTGCTCGAGCTTCGGCGGTTGTTACCCTTAGGGCTCTGATAAGAAAACATCGTCCTGATTGTATTTTCCTATCAGAAACAAAGGTTAATGTACATAAAATGGCTTCTGTGATGACTCGATTGGGCTTTCCCAATCACTCTCTTGTTCCGGCTCGTCATACAGCTGGGGGCCTGTGTCTTGCATGGCTTTCCGATGTGGATATCAATGTTTCCTTTGCCAATGATAACATGATCGTTGCCTCTGTATTTTCTGACCCTCCTGAGGCCCATTGGGTGCTCACAACCATTTATGGCCCCCCCTATTGGAAAGACAAACCTCTTTTCTGGGATAACATGGACTCCATTGTGGATGCGACAGATGGCCCCTGGGTTACTCTCGGCGACTTCAATTGCATTACCAACCAGGCGGAGAAAAAAGGAGGAAGACCATTTGCAAATTCGTCTAATGGTGGTCTAAATGGTCTGATGAACTCCAAACATCTCATCGATCTCGGATATTCTGGTAATTCTTTTACTTGGGATAATGGTAGACGATGCATAGCTAATATCAGACAGAGGTTGGATAGAGGCATTTCCAATGTGGCTTGGAGAGTTCTTTTTCCCAAGGCTACCATCCGAAATCTCCCCATTACAGATTCAGATCATGCTGCCGTTATTCTCAATACTGTTGGTGAGAGATCTACGAAACCTTCCAGCTTCAAATTCGAAGAAATGTGGACCAGAGATGATAGTTGTGCACTGCTTATTGACAAAATCTGGAACTCTACTTCTGTTCACGGCTCCCCTGCTTTTCGTTTGTGCCACAAGCTCAAAGCTGTTCGAAAAGCACTTATCCAATGGAATCGTGATCATTTCGGGAAGGTCCAATCTCTTATTACTCACTCCCACAAGACTATTGAAGATCTCCAAGCGTTAGACCCGACAGAGGATACCTTTAACAAGCTTGAGGCTTTGAATATTTGTTTAAATGAAAATCTTAAAAGAGAAGAAATTATGTGGAGGCAAAAATCTAGAGTTCAATGGTTGAAAGATGGTGACAAGAGTACAAAATTCTTCCATGTCTCAACCATTATTCGGCGTCGCAGGAATGCAATCGACCGGTTAAAGCTTGATGATGGTCGATGGACTGAAGACCCGGGGGAAATTCACACTGCCTTCATTTCCATGTTTCAACATCTCTTCAAATCCTCTTCTCCGTTTATTCCGAGAGATCTTGATGGTCTCATTACGAGGATCATTACCTCTGAAGATAATGATACACTTTGCCTTATCCCAGACGATGAGGAGATTAAGCAGGCCATGTTCCACATTGGTTCCACTAAAGCCCCAGGCCCCGATGGGATGTCCGCAATTTTCTATAAATTCTACTGGAACATTGTTAAAGGTGATGTCATTGCTACCGTTCGCAGCTTCTTCATGGGTGGGTTTATCCTCAAAGATCTTAACCATACCAATATTGCTTTGATCCCCAAAGTAAAAAATGCGGCCTCTCCCAATCTTTTTAGGCCTATTAGTCTGTGCAATGTGATTTATAAGATTATTTCCAAAATTCTCTCAAATAGGCTTAAACCTTTTCTTGGAAAAATCATCTCACCTATGCAATCTGCTTTTGTTCCTGGGAGGGTCATTCATGATAACTCCATTATAGCCCAGGAAATTGTCCATTCCATGCGAAACAAAAGGGGTAAAGGAGGTCATATGGCCATCAAATTCGATATGGAAAAAGCTTATGATAGAATGGAATGGGCGTTCATTATCAAGGTGCTGAAATGCTTTGGTTTCTCTAATCTGTGGTGCAATTGGATTGAGCAATGTATTTCTACAGTTTCTTTTTCTGTGCTCATTAATGGATGTCCCCATGGTTTTATTTTACCGGAAAGGGGCCTTCGCCAAGGAGACCCACTTTCCCCGTTTCTTTTCATTCTTTGCTCTGATGTTCTTTCCAGGCTGATTCACAGAGCTTCCTCTCAAGGTCTGATTCATGGTATCAAGGCTGCAAGAACCTGCCCCTCCATCAACCATCTCCTTTTCGCAAATGATCTCATTGTCTTTGGAAGAGCCAATCCGGATGAGGCAAGGAATATTTTGGATTGTCTGGACACCTATGGCAGCTGGTCAGGTCAAAAAATCAACTCTTCCAAATCTAGGCTCCTTTTTAGCAAGAATACTTGCCCTGACATTGCCAAATCCATCAAGAGGGAAACGGGTTTGAGGAAAGCTCCCACAACTTCCAAATATCTGGGTCTCCCTCTCTTTGCTCAAGGATCGAAACAATTGGCTTTCTCGGACATTATGGGGAAGGTTCAGTCCAGACTCCAAGGTTGGAAAGCCTCCCTTCTTTCTCAAGCGAGCAGGGGCACTCTGATTAGATCTGTCACGCAGGCTATGCCTGTGTATTCCATGTCAGTCTTCCCTTTTCCCTCCAATTATTATCTGTTGTTGGACAAGTGGATGAGAAATTTCTGGTGGAATCACAGTTCGACAGAAAACAAGAGTCGTTTATGTCTTAAAGCATGGGATTCTATTTGCCTCCCCAAAAGTTTTGGAGGATTAGGCCTCCGCAGAATGAATGACTACAACATGGCGCTTCTTGCAAAACTGGGATGGCAGATCCTTACACAAGCTGAAAAACCGTGGGTCCACCTCATCAAAGCCAAATATCTTCGCAAGCATCCCCTGCTTCTTTGTCCAAAACTGGCCAATTCTTCTTGGGTGTGGCAGGGAATTTCCAAGGCTCTTCCTATTCTTTCTACAGGTGGGTGCTTTCTGATCGGAAACGGCTTGAGCGTCAATTTCTGGGATGAACCGTGGGTGCCAAATTTGCCAAACTTTCGGCCTGTCCTCAGGCTATCCCCTCGGCCCCCAATTTTCCTGGTCAAAGATCTTTTCAACCATGTTGAAGGTGGATGGAATATATCCCTTCTTCATCAGCTCTTTCTCCCAGAGTCAGTTGAGGCTATCCAGCAAATCCACATCCCTACTTCCGCCACCAATGACTCATTCCGATGGCTCCCAGATAAGAAAGGTTTATTTTCTGTTAAATCGGCTTATCTCACGGCTCAGAAGCCTCGGATGGTTCCCTCCTTAACCTTCCCTCCAAAATGCTGGAATCAAATTTAGAGTGCTCATTTGCACGAACGCCTAAAAACTTTCCTATGGAAAGTGGCGGCCAATGTTATTCCCATGAGGTCAGTTCTGGCTTCTCGTTTTCACATCGATGATATCCGCTGTCCGCTGTGTGACTATTCGGTGGAATCTCCGGCACATCTTTTTTTGCAATGTCCTCTTGTTCGTATCACTTGGAGATCTTCGAGGTGGCCTCTGGACCCATCTCTGTTTGTGCTGTCTGATATGAGGCAGTGGATTACCATGATCCTCAACCCTTCTCGAGCTTTTTGCATCCCCGTGGACGAGGAAAGGGATTTCACTATCTTTGCTTCTGTGGTTTTATCCCAGATTTGGAGTCTTAGAAACATAGTCTTATTTAAAAAAGCCAACTTCGATGCTCGTGTTTGGGCTGCCCAGACTATCTCTTTGGCAAATGAGCATCAACTCTCTCAAAAGAAAGCATCTCAATCTGCTAGAAATCTGAAAGAAGGTTGGACCCCTCCCCCCCTCAATTGGGTCAAAATAAATTTTGATGTTGCTATTCGCGCCCATGCCACTGCCCTCGCCGTCATCATCCGCAACCATCATGCTAAGGTTCTTTATGCTAGATCTTGGAAAAAACCTCCCATGGATCCAACTATGGCGGCAGCTTTGGCAGCGCTCCAAAGCATCTCGATTGCATCCGAATTGGGTCTTCAGTTTGTTATTTTTGAAGGGGATTCGGATTTGGTCTGCCTTCCTCTCTCTGATTGGAATTGCATTCCCGACTGGGCAATTGAACCCATCATCTCGGATGGTCGACGTCTCCTGGCTGCCTCTTTTGTTTCTTGGTTCTTTGTTAAAGTTCCTAGTTTGAATAATTTTGTGGCCCATAATTTAGCCCTTTGGGCAATGCGTTGTAACTTTTTTGCGCCTATCCCGGTTGATGAAGTTCCTCTTTCTGTGTTTAAGGAACATCCTCAAGGGGGTTAAGGCTTGGTTGTTTGTTTTGTTTGCTTATTAATGATATTGTTCTTCCCAGCAAAAAAAAAAAAAATAAACTCCTCCCTTTTTAATGTTCTGGTGCATGTTATATATATACACCAAGTTCTCTCTCTCTCTTACCCACGTGGATTTCTATCTTTTTCTAATAGATCCAGTCAGCTTGGAGATAAGTTCAACTGTTTTATTTACAATTTCCATTTACTAACTTGGCCATCAAGTTCTTAGTCTTCTAGAATGTCTTGCAGGTGACTAGCGCACACACACACACATTTATATGATGCACGTGACACACACACACTTTTATGTTGATCCAAATTTGGATCAATTCATGTGGGTCATCCTTTGCCATATCATGCTTAGATTGTGGTTAAAATATTTTTACTTTTATTTTCTTTTAATTAACAATTTATATATGTATATAAATATGGGAATCTTTCTATGGTTAAATTAAAAATAAATAAATTATCGAATACTCTTATGTATGGGAAAATTTTACAAGACAATTATGTACAGTACAATATATTAAATTTTAGGTCCTAAGTTGGAGTAACAAGGTGTCTTTTGGTTATTCATTTATAATTAAATCGCAGGTACTGACAGATTTAAGATTTGTGAGAAGAGTAGCGTTCACAGAATTAAGTTAACTTATTCTAAAGTCAATATACAAGCCTCAAACCCATCTTGAGCATTTATAATAGTAATTTTACAAACCGAGAATTTATTTGTAATTATACAACGTAGTTTAAAGCTAAGGTTTTCACAATCTAGAATTTGGACTACCCCATTCCTTGCTATTTATTTATTTTGCTCATCAATGCCTGAAATACAACACAACCATGGAATTTTTTTACGAGAGTCAGTACTGAATACTGGTGAGTGTCGACACACATAAGCCTTCTTTTATGCAATATATACAATGGTTCACTAAGTAATAATTTATGCAGTACTCGAGCCTTGCCCTGGTTACCTGCATTATATATGTTAACCGGCATACACTCACATTATTTATTAATTTGCTCACACTTGATTTTACAAGAACCGACCACAGCACCCCAGCCTACTTGCTCGGAAGGTGTATAGCATTCGCTAGCCAACCTGCTAGAGTCGAATGGTATATGAGTACTCACTGTAGGACACTCTCTATCCTGGTCACTTAAGGACTATCTCAGTCTTCTCAGGTTCAAGTCTCTTGACAAAAAGTCTCAACTATCTACCCCGACTTCAGAGCAGTAATATAATATAAGAGCATGATAATGCCTCCAAAGTCAATAATTATTTAATAGTCAAATAATTATAATCAATGATACATAAGCATGGTTACAAATGGCTTACTTTATTTTATTTTTAGATAACAATAGTCCTAGCAATTGACATAAAATTTTCCATAGATAAATCTACCATTACCAATTACTTAATCCTTTGTTCAATGATTGGAAATTAATGCAACCAAAATAAATAAAACTAGATGGAATAAAATATCTATGACTTAAATAGAGTATCTTCTTTTGAATCCAATTTTTTTTCAAACCCCAAACAGCCCCTAGTTGGGTATCCGCCCAGTGAGTCCATTCAATGGACCTAAGCAATTCTTTCCAAAATATAAAATATGCTATAGCCATTGCATGTGTCAAGGTTTGGAGCCCAAAACTTTGAGTTTAAAGACATGGCCCCCCAAACACTACGCCACTTGCATCTTTGTTAACAATTTACACGAAAATATTATGTATGCAAAAGTTAATTACTCCAGTTTAGTTAACAAGTTCCAACCGACAGTAAGAAAATAGTAATCTCGAATAACAGTTTCACTGTTCCTATATATATATATATATTGTATTAGAAGTCCCAAAAATTTAGTTTGTAAAAAAAATATTTATTTATTTCTTCTTCTTCTTCTTCTTCTTATTATTATTATTATTATTATTATTATTATTATTATTATTTGAATTCAGTACTGAAAAATAGCTCCCAAATTGTGGTCTTTTAATGGCTAAAAGAAAGTAATTATAGAACAATGGTATAAAGACATATCAGTCTTTATCAACATATTTCCATATATGCATGTATATATACACATAAAAGTGAAAGTTATGTAGGCCCTCACCTTACTATATTGGTTCAAGTTGTACTGAGAGAGACCCTTCCTATCTCCTGTATCCACCACTGACTTTTAACCCACTAAGCCAAGTAGATCCTTACCCTTTTGGGTCTTTCTGTCCCTTTTCGTTTGGATGCAAGTGCAATTACCAAACATCCCTATTTATAGAAAGTGACTGTGTATATGTTGGTATATCTTTGGTGTGATCTCAATGATGTCATGGATATATAGCTTACATCCTCCTATTCCTCCTAGCCAAGCCACCTCACCCTAGTAGCTAAAAAAATAAATTATCTTTGGTGCATGCACAGAGCATTCCTCTTGTTACGTCCAAAGGAAAGTAATCATTTTATCATTTTTTTTACAATAACTTCCATAATTTGTAACCGGTCACTTAGATAATATCTCCAATTGGTACGTACTTGTTCCAAATTAAATAGGAGGCATATAGTTACTAAGGTAAGAGCTTATGAAAAATTTTATTGTTTCCCCAAAAATACATGGAAGTATAAAAAGTAAAAAATTTAAATAAATTTGATACCCAAACTTAAAACTGTTGCTAATTGGATAATTTGTGCCCATAAATAATAGACAATTACTAATAATAAGGTTAACTAGTATTAATGATAATAACATTATACTTCTTGGGTATTGCAATATCAATCTAAATAGGATTGGCAGACTAGTTAAAGAAGGGGTCTTAGGTGATTTGGTTCTTGAACCAATGGAAGTCTGCGAATCTTGTTTAGAGGGTAAGATGACCAAAAGGCCCTTTCCTGCAAAGGGCAATTGAACCAATGCATTGTTGGAATTAGTTCATTCTGATGTGTGTGGACCAATAAATATTAGAGCAAGGGGTGGTTATGAGTATTTCGTAACATTTACTGATGACCACTCTAGGTATGGATATGTGTACCTAATGCAGCACAAGTCTGAAGCCTTTGAAAAGTTCAAAGAGTTTAGGGCTGAAGTGGAGAAGCAATTGGGCACATATATCAAGGACATTCGATCTGATTGAGGTGGCGAGTACATCTCTAATGATTTTATTGATCACCTAGTACAGAATGGGATTCTGTCACAGTTGACTGCACCTGGTACGCCTCAGCAGAATGGTTTAGTGGAGAGAATGAATCGGACTCTTTTAGACATGACTAGGTCGATGATGAGTTAGTCTGAGTTGCCATTATTCCTTTGGGTTTATGGTTTGGAAACCGCTGCTTACATACTAAATCTAGTACCAAGTAAATCTGTTCGAAGGACACCACGAGAGATGTGGATTGGGCGCAAGCTTTCTTTGCAACATCTCCGGATATGGGGGTGTCCGGCACATGTGCTGAAAGGAAAGATGAGCAAATTGGATTCTAGATCGAAAGTATGTTACCTTGTGGGGTATCCAAAGGGTACTTATGGATGGTATTTTTATGATCCAAGGGAACAGAAAGTGTTTGTTAGTACAAATGCTATTTTCTTAGAGGATGATTATATCATGAACCATAAACCTAAGGGAAGGATAGATCTTAGAAAAATAAAAGGAGAGCCCTCAGGTAGCGGTATTGACAACGATCAAGGTTTGGCTAGCTAGTACTTTCGATATGAAGGATCTAGGAGAGGCGAGCTATATTCTAGGGATAAAGCTCTTTCGGGATTATAAGCGAAAGGTAATGGGATTATCTCAAGCTGGTTGTATCGATAAAGTGCTAACTAGGTTTTCAATGGATAATTCGAAGAAAGGTTTGTTACCTTTCAGGCATGGTTTAGCGTTCTCCAAGGACCAGTGTCCAAAGACACAGGAGGAGAGGAATCGCATAACAGGAATTCCCTATGCTTCGGCAGTAGGAAGTCTCATGTATGCGATGTTATGCACTAGACTAGATATCTATTTTGCTATTGGCATGGTTAGTAGGTATCAGTCGAATCCAAGTCCAGAGCACTGGACAACCATTAAGCACATTCTTAAGTACTTGAGAAGGACTAAAGATTACATGCTTATGTACGGTGGTAGCGAGTTAATTCCAGTAGGATACACTGACTCTGATTTTATGTCAGATAAAGATTCGAGGAAGTCGACGTTCGGTCATTTCTTTACCTTGGGAGGTGGTGCTGTTAGTTGGAGGAGCATTAAGCAGAAATGCATTGCAGACTCAACTACAAAAGCTGAGTATGTGGCTGCTTGTGAAGCCGCAAAGGAAGCTGTTTGGCTCAAGAAGTTCCTTAAGGAACTCGAGGTGGTACCAGCATCGCTGACGCCTATTACGCTTTGTTATGATAATAGTGGGGCAGTGGCTCAGTCCAATGAGCCAAGGAACCACGGAAAGGGAAAACACGTAGAGCGGAAATATCATCTTATCCGAGATATTGTTCAACGTGGAGATGTGACAGTCACCAAGATTGCCACCGCTGACAATCTTCCTGACCCGTTTACAAAGGCCTTGCCACAGAAGGTCTTTGATCGTCATCTAGATAGTCTAGGTCTCAGATGTAATCCTATATGGTTATGAGTGCAAGTGGGAGTTTGTTGGGTTTGTGCCCTCAAACCATTACTTTATGTATGAGACATTGACATTTTAATATATGGATGTCAGGTTTACATTTCATTATGTTTGTTTCTTTCATGAGATGATTGTTAATCCTTAAGTGTCATAGTAAGTAATTCGTGTATGTATAAGATACATACAAGTGAGATACAAATTACTATTCTTTGATACTTAGAACTTGTCATAGTGGATGATGAGACTGGATATCTCATCAGGTTTACACTGTAGCATGATTGACTACCATTGGATGGAGTGATGAATCTCAATCACTAAAGTGTAACTCTCAGTTAATATGCTAGTGCTTATAGTGCATTGACGGACCTGAGCTTTCTTATTGACACTCAAGACTGTCAAACAGTCAATAGGAACTCATAACTTGTATAAGGTATGTGTTCTCAATCTTAAGACGATTATGAACACAGACTGTGGATATGACTGCTTTAACTTACCAATCAGTGAGGTCTATAAAAGATCAACACCTGGGTATCTTGAGTATGTCATGTTCATAGGGTTGTGAACATATATTGTCAAGACAGAATCTACCCTCTGTTTTAGAGTAAGCATTCCCTTGAGAATGTCACCAAGTTGATTACTGAGTGCTACAGTCTTGTTGATAAGAGTTATCAACATGTTTGGTAAGCATATATTGTCAAGACAGAATCTACCCTCTGTTTTAGAGTAAGCATTCCCTTGAGAATGTCACCAAGTTGATTACTGAGTGCTACAGTCTTGTTGATAAGAGTTATCAACATGTTTGGTAATCATGAGAGGTGAATGGGACTCAAGGAATTTAAGAAGTAATCATGATTCAGGTTGACAGTGACCGTTTATCCGACTACCTGAATATGATTGCGAATGCTGACGGTAGAGGGACATTAGTACAACATACAAGTCTAGTTATCGCTTCGGATATGTTCTTTTGCGTTGGAGTTCAGTTATCGTTTTATAGTGGAGTAAATGTTAACTGATGAGTCGATTAATTTGCTGATCAAAGAGTTTGGTCATGGGAATTAATCAACTGATCTGAGCTAACAATAAAGAGCCTAGGAGGTCCCACTCTTAGCTCCGCCATGATACTTGGAAAGGCACTTGAGGAAGCTGTCAAGACAGGTTCGATCGATTGAAGCTAGTTCGATCGATCGAAGTCATGGCAGGTTCGATCGATTGAAGTCATGGCAGGTTCGATCGATCGAATGTTCGATCGATCAAAGTCCTTCGATCGATTGAAGGTTAGGTCGGTTCTGGGAATCTATAAATAGGTCAGCTGCGTTCTGGAAAAGAAGTTCGTCGTTTTAGAACGTCAGAAGCTGCAGAAACTGTTTTAGAGCCCCAAACCTTCTTCTTCCTCTCTATTAGAGATCCCACCATCTCTAGTCTCTCCGGCAAGCATCCGCAGGAGACATAAGGGTGAAGACAACCTAGTGGAGGCTGTTGCATCACCAAGGAAGAAGAAGAAAATCAGAATTGGGTTCAAGATACTAAGGTATAACTCTTGTCCCCTCTTGTGCGCATCTATGGAATTAACGAGTAGTAGATCCTGGGCTACCATTAAGTTTTTATAACTTGACTTTTCCGCTGCGCGTTTAAACTTTTAATTTAAACCGGTTTTTCCTTCAGATATTATAAACATGTTTGTATTTTGGATGCAAGTTCATGAACACAATTAAAAAACAAAAATTTCTTCATAATTACTCTTGATTTTTTTATCAGAATACTCACTCTTGATTTTTGGTCAAAACTCTTTATATATTTTCATTGGATGCCTCAGTTTAACATATGGTTATTCCATGTAGTATCTCATTTTAAACGTGTTATTTAAGGACAACTGTTAACGACATCCCTAAAAAATGATATCTTAGATCACGCGGAAGACATGTGCCTCAAAACAAAATAAGACTAAACACATTTTAGTATCCTATAATTATACCAAAATTTCATTTTGGCCTTGTGATATTATAAGCATGTTTGTAGTTTGGATGCAAGTTCATTAACACAATTTTAAAAAAAAAAAATCTTCATAATTACTCTTGATTTTTTTATCAGAACACTCACTCTTGATTTTTGGTCAAAAGTCTTTTATAAATTTTCATTGGATGCCTCATTTCAACATGTGGTTATGACATATGGTATCCCATTTTGAATGTGTTATTTAAGGAAAACTATTAACGACATCCCTAAGAAATGACGTCTTAGATCACGCGAATGACATGTTCCTCAAAAGAAAATAAGACTAAATACATTTTAGTATCCTATAATTATACCATTCATTTTGGCCCTTGTGATATTATAAGCACGTTTGTATTTTGGATGCAAGTGTTGTACATAGAGTCCATTTCGTCATATTTTTATGCCTAATGATTGTGCATCAATGATACACATTTGCATATTAAATGACTTAAGTGTTACAATAAATAGTTTGTTATATCAAATAATAACGTTGTAATAATTAATAAGAAAAACTGAACATATGCATATTTATATTTTCAGATACATTCCCTACACATCATAGTTTTTGTTATTTTAGAGTAGTGTTACCATATTCAATAATGGTGGAATCACTTTAATATCCTCTATTGCAAGTGGGCTCAATACTACATGTGTTCAAAACACATTTGAGATATAAATTTGGGAAATATAATATTCCTCGGTCAAATTGTTTGGTTTTAAGCTTTTGGATTAATTAAGTAGGCTATACATACACTCGTATACTTAGTTATTGTTGGAATTTTACGATTTTTATAAGTTTCAAGACTATATGTATTTTATATATTTTTTTTTCATTTTGACTTAGTCTTATTTGCTATATTATTAATGTTAGTGGGCTTTATTATTTCCTTGGTTTTAGGGTTGTTAGAGATTGGGTTGTATGGATGTATAAGAAGCCTAACCTAAACACAAATTTGATATAAGACTCTCTATCTCTAACGATCTCTACTATCTTCTTCTATCTCCACTCTCTGATACTCCCTCGTCCCAAATTGCTTGGCACTTTTGGGAAATATAACTTTTTAAGGGAACACAATGAATACACTTTTGTCAAAATTCCATACATCAACTTTCCAAGTTTGCCCCTCATAAATGCATTTAGATTAGTTAGAGGTGTGAAAAAAGAAAGGGCAAAACAATAAAGATTCAAAATTTATTATGTTAACTTTTCAACATGGATGAGACAGCCCAAAATAGAAAGAGTGCCCAGCAATTTAGGACGGAGGGAGTATTTATATCTACAATATTTCTCCTTTGAGTTTACATATCTATATTTTCTGGACAACTAAGACACAGACTGTTCTCATCTCTTGGAGGGCGTGACCTTTGGATGAGATTGCTTGCACAGCACTGGGTTGTATCTTGGGATCGTCGGAAGCCGATTCAACCTTCACGCAGGGAGGAACTACGATCTTAAGGCAGCGACAACGTGCCTCTCAGTGAATCACAATCACAGGCCAGCATTTCCTTTACCTTCTAATTGATCTATTACTTAAATATACACATATATATATACAGTTAATATAAATTTATGACAATCTAAGATCGTATTGATTCTGTTTTGTTTGTTTATAAACGAAAATTCCAAACTTTGTTTTAGACGTTGAAAGAAAAAAAAATTCAAATCCGCTCTTCATCTCAACAGAATCTCGGGCTGTGTATATGTTGGTATTTATGTATGTTGTAGTTATCTAATACTTTTAGTTATTAAAAAAAAAAAAAAAGGTTCACTGTTTCATCCTTCTGATAACCGAGGACTGTTTCTCCAATTGATCAAGATAATTTGTGTTAGTCATCCAATAGTTGTTTTTTTTTTTTTTTCAAATATTTATTTCGTGTTTAATATATATATATATATATACTATACTATAAAATGAATAAGCTAGCACGTCAAAAAATATGAACTTTCTCTTTTGCCCTTTACTACACCATAATTACTCGTACATCTATCTACACATCGTAAAGATATATTGATTTGTGTGAGGGTAACTCGGTCATTTTGGACAAATAATTACATTCAAGTCATCTTTTGAAATTTTATTTAATATAATAATTAGATTTTAATCAACAATATTGTGTCTAATTACATTTAGGTAAACAATTTTTGGGATATTTATTAATCACTTCAAAAAAAGTAAAAAAAAAAGTGGTTATTTTAGTGGCTATTTAGGAATTGGTTACTCATATTTACAATTTGGTCAACTTCTCTCAAAAGAGGTTTCAATCAACAATCTTATGTCTAATTACATTTGGGTCACAATTTTTTGGATATTTATTATTCACTTAAAAAAGGCAAAAAAAAGTGGCTATTTTAGTGGCTATTTAGGAATTGGTCACTAACATTTACAATTTTGTCAACTTCTTCTCTCAAATTTAGAATTCATGTATTGTAATATGTGTAATTGCATTTAGATCAGTAAGTTTTGGGATATTTATTATTCACTTAAAAAAAGTTTAAAAAAAGTGGCAATTTTAGTGACTATTTAGGAATGGTCACTAATATTTACATTTTGGTCACCTTCTTCTCTAAAATTTAGGATTCATATATTGTAATACGTGTAATTACATTTGGGTCAGCATGTTCTTGGATAATTATACTTCACTTCAAAAATGTCAAATAAAGTGGCAATTTTAGTAGCTAATTATGAATTGGTCACTAATATTTATATTTTGGTCAACTTCTTCCCTCAAATTTAGGATTTATAGATTGTAATATGTATAATTAAATTTGGATCAGCATCCTGTCACATCTTGATGATTCACATCTTAACTTTTGAATAGCAATTAAGGTTTACAAACACATTCATGTCCTTTTGTAGGGGAAATACCCTACTTGTGTCATATATATTTACTGGTGATTTATTAGGTACTTTTACTACTCATTTACAATAGAGTCAGAATTATCAACTTCTTCCGTAGAAAGAGTTTTAGATAAAATAGCTACATTTACAATTTTCTATTTAACCGTTTTAACATCTTATTATACACTTTTAACAACCACTTAACCACACGAAATGACACAATTAAATTTCTCAAGCAACGTGTGGGACTCGAACTAGTATATATATATAAAAGATAAGACAAGGAAGATAGCATGTGTCATTAATTTATTAAATCATTATATAATTGAATTATTGAATAGAAGACTAAAGGTGATTAAGTAAAAAAATATCTTATTTATGTCATTAATACAATTAAAAAATATTTTACTTTCTTCGTAATTACTCTTGATTTTTTATCATAACCCTCACTCTTGATTTTTGGTCAAAATCCTCTATGTATTTTCATTGGATGCCTCATTTTAACATATGGTTATGTCATGTGGTATCCCATTTTAAACGTGCTATTTAAGGACAACTATTAACGACATCCCTAAAAAACGATGTCTTAGATCACATGGATGACATGTGCCTCAAAAGAAAATAATACTAAACACATTTCAGTATCCTATAATTATACCGAAAATTCATTTTGGCCTTGTGATATTTGTAGACACCCCAATTTTGACAAAACGTCGAATTTAGGAGAGTGCCACCTCCGTATCCGATGATGACAAGGACTGAAAGATTCGAAGTGTTCCAAGCTCTTCAGAAAGTTCTCCAAACGCGGTAAAATTTTCACAGAATGAAATACCAGGTATTTAGGAGAATTCAGGTATAAAACACCATTTTTGGAAAAGATCATCGAAAATAAGTTGCTTTAAGAAAAAGGAAGAAAGAAAAGACCTAAAAAGGGAAGTTCAACAAAAAAACGGCACACGGCAGTATTCCGCGGCACTCAGTGAATGCCGAGCGGCATTCAGTGAATGCCGGCCCGGCATTTACTAAGTGCCGTCGACATTTTCTGACAGCCGTTTGCTTTTAAAGTCCATATTTTGTGGTACAATACGTATATGTATGCGGATAAAAACAAAAAACTGATAAAGTAAGGTTGACAAAAATGCGGCAAACAATAAATCGCCACGGCACTTACTGAAAGCCGCGCGGCAGTCAAGGAATGCCGTCGCAGTTTTCACGGAGTGCCGCACCGGTATTCACCGACTGCCGCAAAAGGTTTTTGACTGCCACCCTGTGCAACAGTCTGTCTATTTTCAGGAAGTACATATTGTACCACCAAATGAGATGTTTACACCTGTCTTTTACTCCGAATTCACTGAGAACACTTGGTAATTTTTTCTATAAAAGAGGGAGGATCTTCCTTGGAAGAACAAAAAGAGGAAGATATACACAACATACAAGAGATAACAACATATATACAAAAACCATTATCATTACACCAACTTTCTTTGGGAGAGAAAAGAGAGAGTTTAGAGAACTAGAGAGAAGAGCTTGGAAGATCTTCAAAGGAGAGAAACTTTGAGGATAGTTTGGAGGTGATTCTCTAACCATAAGTTGTTTATTTGCATTCTTTCTTTTGAATCTCCAATCCTCAAACTACTTTGTTTTCTTTTCTTCATTTCTTCTGTTGTTCATACTTCCTTCTTGAGACTCTTAGAGATCCTCAATATCTCTCTTGAAATCTCTTGAGTATGATCTTTTGAATCCCATGTAAGTTTATGCTTCACATGGGAGTCAAAATTTGATCATCACTTCATTTTATAAGCAAATGGATGGATCCAAGTCCATACTTATGACTTGGGTCCTCTAACTTGATGTTTCATGGAATCCTTTCCATATTCCTTTGAGACTCATGAGTATTAGTCATGTCTTCATCTCCAATGACCATCAAATGGTAGGAGAAAGTGGTTTTGAGTCTAAGCCCATCTCCATGGGTTAGATTTCTTATCTTGAGATTTCATGAAGTTTATTCATACTTCATTTGAAATCTACAAATATAAAGGTCTTTAGCCTCCAATGACCATCAAATGGTAGGAGAAAATGGTTTAGTTTAAGTCCAACTTCATGGTTCAATAGTTGGGGTCAACAAATAAAAGTTGAACTTGACAAATGAAAACAGTGAGTTCACAAACTGTTTTTGATCAAAGATTTTTAGTTCAAAATCTAACCATTGGAATCAAGTGAATCCAACGGGAGGATGTCAATAACTCAAAGTTCCACCACTGTAATTTTTTTTTAAGGAAATTTCATGTTTAAAGTGGTTTGGTCATGAGTTTTGGGAAGTAACAATAATCTGCCCAGAGTTTCAGCACAGCAACACTCTTTTGAAATAAGTAAATCAGAACCTTAATAAAGTGTTTGCGACCCAAAATAAATTTTTATAAGTAGATAAATGTGTTAGGAAATCACCTTAAAAAGAACAAAGTATTTCTGATCTTTTTGCTATTTTTAGAAAATTGTGCAAGAACTCTGGACAGAAGGTTGTAGAATGCTAAGTGATGTCTGGTTTTTGTCCAGTTCCCGGAGATCCAACCGTTGAAACTTTGATTTTCTTTTTGGGTTATAAAATAGACTCATGGAGGCATATCATGTCCAAAAATCATCAAGATTCAACCGTTGGAAGCATGGTTTTTCCATTTTTTATGATCTAATCTGCTCTCTGTACTTCACAAAAACTGCTACTGTTCTTGTCTAATCTTATTTATTTCAACTCAAATGATCTCCTAATGTCTTGGGACCTAAATCATGTTTTGAATAATGATAATCTAGCTTAAACCCGGAGGTTAAGTGATCTAAATTAGTGAATAAATCCATGTTTTATTCTTATTCACATTCATTCATTCATGTACCTCAATGCTTATGATTAGAACTATAGCTATTGGATAAAATTGGATTGCATGTTTGATAGATTTAAGCTAGAGATTTAGGATTGCTATTTCTAACTTCATATCTTGTATATCATGTGAACTAACCCTTTGTTTTGTAGCGCTATCAAGGTACGACTTCTTGAATTCTCTTGAGTTTATTGTAATTTCTTGAAGTTTTGAGTCCATGTGACTCCCTTTCAATGTTTGAGTCTGCGTTAATTCTTTTGTCAGAAAGTTGAATGAATTTGAATGGATGTAAAATATGAAATTTGGGGAGCCTGAACCGCTAGCCATAGGAACATATCTGCAAGAAAGAGTGAGAAGAATCATGTTCTTGAAAGGCTTAAGAGAAAAACATAGCAACGCATGAAATGCTGTGATGTTTAATCATGAATTTAACCAAAAGATAAGAGCTTGATGATAGAAAGGAGTCAAATTGACTCCGATTTTTTGTGAAATTGAAATCTTGATTCGATTTGACTCCTAGTTTTAGAAGTTTGAAATTGTTTTGACTCCGATTTTGGAATTAGAAATTATTTTGAGTATGATTGACTCATGATTTGGAATTGGGAATTCTTTTGAGTCTGATTGGCTCATGTTTTTTGGAATTAGAAATTCTTTTGGGTCTGGTTGACTCTCAATCTTGTAAAATAGAAATTCTTTGAGTTCGATTGACTCCCAATTTTGAAAAAAATTCTTTTGTGAAATAGAAATTCTTTGAGTTCGATTGACTCCCAATTTTGTAAAAAAAAAAAAAAAAAAATCTTTTGTGAAATAGAAATTCTGTAAGTCCAATTTCGTGGATTTAAATTTCTTTGAGTCCGATTGACTCCTGGTTTCCGATTTTGCGAAATAGGAATTGAATCAAGTCTGATTGACTCCTGATTTAGGATTTGAATTTGAATTTGATTTGAGTCAAATTGACTCCGAACTTGGTGAAATTAAATTTATTTGAGTCAGGCTGACTCCTGATCGAAATTTGAAAAATTATTTGACTACCAATTTTGGAAAATTAAATTAAATTAAGTCTAACCAATTCTCGATTTTGGAAATTGAAGTGGATTTGAGTCCATTGGACCCCCCGATTTTAAATATTTGAAATAATTTAAGCCCATCGGACTCCCGATTTAGAAATTTGAAATAATTCGAGTCTAACGTATTAGACTCCGAATTCTTGGAATGAAATTTGTTTGACTAAGAAGAGAATTTGTTGAGTCTAATGGACTCTCGATTTTAGAAAATTGAATTAAGTTTGAAGGACTCTGGATTTTTGGAATTAAACTAATTCGATTCTGACTGACTCCAAGTTTTGAAATTAAAATGAGTTAAGTCTGATTGACTCCCGACTTTGAAAAATGAAACGAATTCAGAGCAAACACGTCCGACGAGGTCGAAGGGCTGCGGATCATTGTGAGAAAACATATCCGACGGGCCGAAGGGCTGCGGATTTTTCAGAGCAAACTCACTCGACACCAGAGTATAAGGCGCGAAGCGCATCTCAGTTGATCAGATGATTTTTGGAAGACACCGGGGTATAAGGCGCGAAGCGCATCTCAGTCTTTAAGTGTGGTTCCTGATTTGACACCGAAGTATAAGGCGCGAAGCGCATCTCAGTCTTTCAGCGTGGTTCCTGATTTGACACCGGAGTATAGGGCGCGAAGCGCATCTCAGTCAATCAGATGATTTTTGGAAGACACCGGGGTATAAGGCGCGAAGCGCATCTCAGTCTTTCAGCGTAGTTCCTGGTTTGACACCGAAGCGCATCTCAGTCAATCAGATGATTTTTGGAAGACACCGGAGTATAAGGCGCGAAGCGCATCTCAGTCTTTCAGGGTGGTTCCTGATTTGACACCGGAGTATAAGGCGCGAAGCGCATCTCAGTCGATCAGATGATTTTTGGAAGACACCGGGGTATAAGGCGCGAAGCGCATCTCAGTCTTTCAGCGTGATTCTTGATTTTACACCAGAGTATAAGGCGCGAAGTGCATCTTAGTCAATCAGATGATTTTTGGAAGACACCGGGGTATAAGGTGCGAAGCGCATCTCAGTTTTTCAGCGTGGTTCCTAATTTGACACCGGAGTATAAGGCGCGAAGCGTATCTCAGTCAATCAGATGATTTTTGGAAGACACCGAGGTATAAGGCGCAAAGCGCATCTCAGTCTTTCAACGTGGTTCCTGATTTGATACCGGAGTATAAGGCGCGAAGCGCATCTCAGTCGATCAGATGATTTTTGGAAGACACCAGGGTACAAGGCGCGAAGCGCATCTCAGTCTTTCAGCGTGGTTCCTGATTTGACACCAGAGTATAAGGCGCAAAGCGTATCTCAGTCGATTAGATGACTCTTGAAGAATGTCGGGGAATTAAGCATAGGAAGTGCATCTTTCCCAGAATAGAATGACATCATAAGTAGAATGGCATAGGGTGCATTTTTTGACACTAAGAAAGGACAATATGTTGCTGGGACATTATATGGAGCACGAGATTGCGTGAGCACATGCATCACGATAAGATAGGTGCATTCATCCGTATGACTATTAGCGCTTGTATGTGTTTGACCCTTACCCGAACTACGTCTTGGTCTGATTCCTAAGTGGATACGTAGGCAGCTCACCGTCGAGCACGACTAGCATGAACCGTTTATGTAGCTGTTTTTGCAACGCATTTTATTTTTACCTAAATTTGACAGTCTGGTCAAAGACTTGTCTTCACACAGGCTTTGACATTCACTTGTGGGGCGCGTTGCCCCACAAGCTCTGTCAAAGAGGGGCAAACTATAGACACCCCAATTTTGACCAAACGTCGAATTTAGGAGAGTGCCACCTCCGTATCCGATGATGACAAGGATCGAAAGATTCGAAGTGTTCCAAGCTCTTCAGAAAGTTCTCCAAACTCGGTAAAATTTTCACATAATGAAATACCAGGTATTTAGGAGAATTCAAGTATAAAACACCATTTTTGGAAAAGATCATCGAAAATAAGTTGCTTTAAGAAAAAGGAAGAAAGAAAAGACCTAAAAAGGGAAGTTCAACAAAAAAACGGCACACGGCAGTATTCCGCGGCACTCAGTGAGTGCCGAACGGCAGTCAATGAATGCCGAACGACATTCAGTGAATGCCGGCCTGGCATTTACTAAGTGCCGCTGACATTTTCTGACAGCCGTTTGCTTTTAAAGTCCGTATTTTTTGGCACAATACGTATATGTATGCGGATAAAAACAAAAAACTGATAAAGTAAGGTTAACAAAAATGCGGCAAACAATAAATCGCCACGACACTTACTGAAAGCCGCGCGGTAGTCACGGAATGCCACCGCGGTTTTCACGGAGTGCCGCAGCGGCATTCACCGACTGCCGCAAAAGGTTTTTGACTGCCGCCCTGTGCAGCAATCTGTCTATTTTCAGGAAGTACATATTGTACCACCAAATGAGATGTTTACACATGTCTTTTACTCCGAATTCACTGAGAACACTTGGTAATTTTGTCTATAAAAGAGGGAGGATCTTCCTTGGAAGAACAATAAGAGGAAGATATACACAACATACAAGAGATAACAACATATATACAAAAACCATTATCATTACACCAACTTTCTTTGGGAGAGAAAAGAGAGAGTTTAGAGAACTAGAGAGAAGAGCTGGGAAGATCTTCAAAGGAGAGAAACTTTGAGGATAGTTTGGAGGTGATCCTCTAACCATAAGTTGTTTATTTGCATTCTTTCTTTTGAATCTCCAATCCTCAAACTACTTTGTTTTCTTTGCTTCATTTCTTTTGTTGTTCATACTTCCTTCTTGAAACTCTTAGAGATCCTCAATATCTCTCTTGAAATCTCTTGAGTATGATCTTTTGAATCCCATGTAAGCTTATGCTTCACATGGGAGTCAAAATTTGATCATCACTTCATTTTATAAGCAAATGGATGGATCCAAGTCCATACTTATGACTTGGGTCCTCTAACTTGATGTTTCATGGAATCCTTTCCATATTCCTTTGAGACTCATGAGTATTAGTCATGTCTTCATCTCCAATGACCATCAAATGGTAGGAGAAAGTGGTTTTGAGTCTAAGCCCATCTCCATGGTTTAGATTCCTTATCTTGAGATTTTATGAAGTCTATTCATACTTCATTTGAAATCTACAAATATAAATGTCTTTAGCCTCCAATGACCATCAAATGGTAGGTGAAAATGGTTTAGTTTAAGTCCAACTTCATGGTTCAATAGTTGGGGTTAACAAATAAAAGTTGAACTTGACAACTCACAAACTGTTTTTGATCAAAGATTTTTAGTTCGAAATCTAACCGTTGGAAGCATGGTTTTTCCATTTTTTAAGATCTGATCTGCTCTCTGTACTTTACAAAAACTGCTACTGTTCTTGTCTAATCTTATTTATTTCAACTCAAATGATCTCCTAATGTCTTGGGACCCAAATCATGTTTTGAATAATGATAATCTAGCTTAAACCCGGAGGTTAAGTGATCTAAATTAGTAAATAAATCCATGTTTTATTCTTATTCTGTAATACCCTGTATTTTCAGGTATATATAGATCCCTAGTACCTTTCTTAGCCTTTGGTGAGATTGTGTGTTCAATCGATTGACCTTATCTCAATCGATTGATATGTCAATCGATTGGATGTTTTACCAATCGATTGGTATCCTGCCGACCTAACTCCAATCGATTGACACCTGGTATCAATCGATTGAGAGTAGCTGGAGTTGGCCACCTCGTTGGTTTTGTGTGGTTGTGATTATTTTCCCTCCCTATATATACCCCTCCCCTTATACATATATATGGTTGCTTGTGTGTGTGTTTGGGAGAGAGAGAGAGATATATACTCATATATATACACATACATATATATTATATATATACACACACACCCTCTCGGGTTAGAGAGAGAGAAGAGAAGAGAAGAAGAAGAAGGAAGAGAAGAAGAAGAGGAGGACAGAGAGAGAACAGAGACGGACAGAGAAAGAGAGAGCAGAGAAGAAAGGAGAGGAGAGAGATCAACCACCATAGCCGCGGAGCTCGGGACGCCGTCAACGGAACGCCGGAAAGAGGTGAGTTTCATTAACTCACTCAAGGAGGTGTTTTTGGGATGTATATATGTGTTTAATAACGTGTATGGATAATAAGAGGAACCCCAACGTTTTTTAAAATAAAACCAGCAGTTTCGAGGAAGAAGACATAGTTCAATCGATTGACATAGAGTTCAATCGATTGATATCTCAATCGATTGACATAAGTCCAATCGATTGACATTAAGTCCAATCGATTGGAAAGAGCAGAATGTTGTTTATCTATTGTTATATGTTATGAGCTGATTGTAATGTACCTAAGCTGCTAATGGTTGTACCCTACGTGATATTGGATATGTGCTTAGTCAACATGATACTACGTTAGCCTTATATGATGTTTATGTTAATGTTACAAGATGAACTGTTTATTATTAACTGTCGATATGAGATGAATTATTTGACTGTCGTATGTCATTGAATAGTAGAACGGAATACAACTGCATGTTAATAATCAGTAACCAGTAGATATGTTGAATACAGAGCATGTGGCATTTCCTGTACTTAGTATATGAGCATTTCACAACATGTGTCAGCATGCATGGGATAGTGATATGAAGAGGCAAGAGAAGCTGATGAGAAATGGGATATGTGACTTATGTGGACTGTGAGATATGTGTACTTTGGATCCATGGGATCAACGGCTGACGAATCGGGTGGACGTGGGACGGTTAGAGTTCCTAGTGCGCCTCTCACTGTTGAAGACGTCCAGTGATGCGTATGCACTGTTGAAGACGTCCAGTGTACCGTTGACGATTACGTCCGGCTAGTGCCCTAATGTATTCTCACCGTATAGTCGACCAGTGAGAATATACACAGCGTAGAAGACGTCCGTTGTGCCGCTTCCATCGTTTACAGATAGGTGGTACCGTGTAGACGACCGGTAACCCTATCAAGGGATTGTAGGACCTACTGCCTAGTCGGGTGATTCCGATTGGTACTATGGTATCTACGTATGGATACGGATTTGGATTATGGTATCAACGTATGGATACAGAGATGGATATGATGAGATTAATGTTCAGTCGTGGATTCAGCGTCCCGACGCAAAGGTATATGCATGGGTGGTTGCATGGGTTACATGCATGGATTTGATGAATATGTGATAAGATATTATACCATGATCCTTGTCTTTGTCATTACCATGCTTCCTGTTATTCCTGTTACCTTTGATTAATGCATAGTTTAATGAGACCTTTGCTATGTCCGTGAGAGACGTCATTGTTAAGAGATTAACCGCATTTTAAGATGCTAAACAATAACGGTGAGGAGTGTTGTTTAATGTACTCACTCAGCTTTGTATTCAAAGCTGATGGCGTTTATGCCCTGGACATTCCAATGTCTAGAGCTTCGCAGGACTTGAGGACGGGAGACTGATATTCTGCCGGTCTTGGAGCTGAAGGCTTGGAGAAGAAGACATGCTGCTTGTAATAGTTAGTTTGTATATCTGTTGTACTATTGCTGTTATCGGTTTAGGCTTCAGACTATAAGCCAGCTGTTGTAATAGATTTGGTAGACTTTTATAATTGGTACTTGGGCATCTGTTGCTTCCAAACCTTTTATAGCTTCCGCTGTAGCCTCTGATTATGTTAATAAGATATGAATAGTATCCTCCCTATCGTGGTGTTTGTTGGTTGATTAGATGACAACGCGGTTATTCACCCGTCATTCCCTATGGACCCATAAAGGAAATTTATTTTTCTCTATTTATGCTGCTCCGGGGCGTGACAGGATTTTTGGTATCAGAGCCTAGGTTTTCAGTTGTTAACCGCTTGTCTTTTGTGTTAGAACCCGAATTCTAAGATAATATCGATAGCATGAGGATTAGTTGAGATGAGATAGAACTGTAATCTTGTCACGTAGACAAGAGGTTAGAAGAATCCATCCGAGAATGTTTTGTTAGCAGAGCTGATAAGAAATCTTTAGAACTGTTGGATGTTAGACGCTGATGAATTCCTGAGCGATGTCGGAACAGTCAGTATGTCCTAGAAATAGAAAGAGGTTAAGGATAAGATTATCCTGTTACCTTGAGCCACATGTTAGTTGAGTGGTCTCACATGTTAGTTGAGCAATACTCGTAGTCTGGAACCTGAGAATAGAAATAGAATGTTAAGATTTGACGTCAAGCGTAGGAGTTGTAGTTTCGTCTTGAGCATAGATACATTTAAGCGTACCTAGTAGGTAGACTGACCTATGTGGTTAATATTATTATTTATGTGAGGTATTCGTATTACTTAATGTGATCGTGTTATATAGTGGTACTATTTGTTACCGCATGTTTTTGCCTGAGCTGTAAGATAGAATGCGTCTGACCGAATAGATTTTCATTTTAGGTAGCAACATTGAACCCTACCAGCACTCGTTATGGTTAGGACGACTCAAGGAAACCCGAGCCAGCTGAATGGAGTATCTGATATAGTACCTCCTGAGATAGATCCAACAGGAATGATTGGAGTTTTCATCCGTCGCATGGAACAAGTTATCAATCGTGCGGATCACGTCATCGGCAATGAAGCACTAGTACGTCAGACAAGAGTCAAGCTGCTAAAGGAATTTCGTGCTCTTCAACCAGGAACCTTTACAGGACTAACAGGAGCATGGCAAGCTGAGCAATGGATTCGCCAGATAGAATTGATATTTGAGACACTTGAATGTACTGACACTGAGAAAAGACAATTGGCCGTATTTCAACTGACGTTCTCAGCAGCAGATTGGTGGGACGCAGTGAAAGCTACGATAGGTGAAGAAGCTGTAGGAAGGATGACTTGGGAATCATTCAAGACTCGATTTCTAGAAAAGTACTTTCCAGAATCTGAGAAGAACAAAAGGGAAATGGAGTTCATCCAATTAGTTCAAGGTTGTTTTACAGTGCCCGAATATACAACTCAATTCGAGAGGCTATCACGATTTGCACCGCATATGATCGATACACCAAGGAGGAAGATCAAAAGATATCATCAAGGACTAGTTCCACATATTCGTCATATGACTATAGGACATTTAGATCAATCTTTCGAAGCTTTGGTAGAAATGGCAACAAAATTGGAAGACGACACTCAGATTAGTGAAGGACAACACTTTGATAAAACATTTCCAGAGTACGATCAGTTTCTCCTAACGGATCAGAGAGGAAGGGACAGTCAGATTGTGTTGGCTGCTAACCAAGTCCAACGAGGAAACATGGAGAGAAGTTATACAAGTAACCGCCAGAAGCGTAAGAGGTTGGGGAACAACAAGAAAGAATCAAAACCAGTGGCGACTCCAACACAACATAGAGAACGAGATATCTGCTACAATTGTGGAGTACCAGGACACCATTCCCAAGAATGCCGAGTATCAAGGAAATCTAGTAGACGTGGAATACGATGCTTTAACTGTGGTAAATTTGGTCATATCCGTAAGTTTTGTCCAGAATTAGAGATGCAACACAATGTTCCGTTGCAACAAGTATCACGAGGGCAGACTCGCCATACAAATAATTGGTGTCAACTTAGACAAGGACGATAGACAGAAGGTACAACACTCATCACCTACATCATGTATTATATATGATCCCGATATTGCAGGAAGTTTGGTATTCGCTTGATTTTATTGTAAGAGGATTAGCCTACTCCATAAATTGTAGATATACAAACAATTCATTTGGCACAATCAGTAGTCGTTTCTGACAGTAGCTTTCCAAGAATAAATATGACATCAATTGCATCCCTGTATAACATCAATTGCATCCCTATATGACATCTTTTGCATCCTTATATGACGTCAATTGCCTCTCTATCGAAAGACTATGCCAACCATTGGTATGTTGGACAAAGACTAGAGATGTGGAATCTAAATTTTCGTAAGATGTAGCCTTAACAAAAGAGGACGAACTAGGAGATTGCGAGTATACGGGAAGAGATACGAGTAACGTAGAGACAACACCAGAATTACAAAGAGTATCATAGAAGGATTCTTTTCAACACCGATTGCATGTTGCTTTCACCCAGTCGAGATTATATAATAGAACGACTCATGAAAATCAGTATGTAGCTCTGCCTAACCTATTTAGGTAATACGTGGAAGCAGAACAAGTATTTAATGGATGGTACGACCTCGAGAGATGATTATATCAATGGTACGTGGGAATATGGAGATACATGAGGAAGTTTAAATCACCAGTTACGATATTAGAGTCACGAATGCTTTCAAGTCAATATCCTGGGAGACGACGACAATAATACGGGAGTTAACAAGGAGTTCGGAGATAGAAGACAATCAACTGATGCAGCAGTACAGACATCGGCAGCACAATAGGAAGCCTCTTCGGAGACAGGAGCAGACAGCAATGCTTCACTATGACATAGATGAGATTAGAACACTTGATCAGTAAAACCCTTACACCGTAGAGTTTGACCTGAGGGAGGAACCTTCTGTGTTTGGAGACTAGCTGTTTCAGATTTTGTGAGATGATTAGATTTTGCTACCTAGAACCTTTTTCCGAAGTTCGACATACGAATTTTATATATCTAAACCCGAGGATTTGGTAGTTGTCACCCTAGTACCCGTAGATCGTTGATGTTTTCGTATCGCGTGTCTAGAACTTTAACCCGTTGGCCGCTGATGTAATCGTTTATGTAAAACGAGAACGTGAGCATTTAGAGTCTGTCTTGCGAGATGGATTTCTTTTTTTTTGTAATAGGGGCTACTGCTTCAGATTTCGAGGACGAAATCTTTTGATGAGTGGTGGATGATGTAATACCCTGTATTTTCAGGTATATATAGATCCCTAGTACCTTTCTTAGCCTTTGGTGAGATTGTGTGTTCAATCGATTGACCTTATCTCAATCGATTGATATATCAATCGATTGGATGTTTTACTAATCGATTGGTATCCTGCCGACCTAACTCCAATCGATTGACACCTGGTATCAATCGATTGAGAGTAGCTGGAGTTGGCCACCTCGTTGGTTTTGTGTGGTTGTGATTATTTTCCCTCCCTATATATACCCCTCCCCTTATACATATATATGGTTGCTTGTGTGTGTGTTTGGGAGAGAGAGAGAGATATATACTCATATATATACACATACATATATATTATATATATACACACACACCCTCTCGGGTTAGAGAGAGAGAAGAGAAGAGAAGAAGAAGAAGGAAGAGAAGAAGAAGAGGAGGACAGAGAGAGAACAGAGACGGACAGAGAAAGAGAGAGCAGAGAAGAAAGGAGAGGAGAGAGATCAACCACCATAGCCGCGGAGCTCGGGACGCCGTCAACGGAACGCCGGAAAGAGGTGAGTTTCATTAACTCACTCAAGGAGGTGTTTTTGGGATGTATATATGTGTTTAATAACGTGTATGGATAATAAGAGGAACCCCAACGTTTTTTAAAATAAAACCAGCAGTTTCGAGGAAGAAGACATAGTTCAATCGATTGACATAGAGTTCAATCGATTGATATCTCAATCGATTGACATAAGTCCAATCGATTGACATTAAGTCCAATCGATTGGAAAGAGCAGAATGTTGTTTATCTATTGTTATATGTTATGAGCTGATTGTAATGTACCTAAGCTGCTAATGGTTGTACCCTACGTGATATTGGATATGTGCTTAGTCAACATGATACTACGTTAGCCTTATATGATGTTTATGTTAATGTTACAAGATGAACTGTTTATTATTAACTGTCGATATGAGATGAATTATTTGACTGTCGTATGTCATTGAATAGTAGAACGGAATACAACTGCATGTTAATAATCAGTAACCAGTAGATATGTTGAATACAGAGCATGTGGCATTTCCTGTACTTAGTATATGAGCATTTCACAACATGTGTCAGCATGCATGGGATAGTGATATGAAGAGGCAAGAGAAGCTGATGAGAAATGGGATATGTGACTTATGTGGACTGTGAGATATGTGTACTTTGGATCCATGGGATCAACGGCTGACGAGTCGGGTGGACGTGGGACGGTTAGAGTTCCTAGTGCGCCTCTCACTGTTGAAGACGTCCAGTGATGCGTATGCACTGTTGAAGACGTCCAGTGTACCGTTGACGATTACGTCCGGCTAGTGCCCTAATGTATTCTCACCGTATAGTCGACCAGTGAGAATATACACAGCGTAGAAGACGTCCGTTGTGCCGCTTCCATCGTTTACAGATAGGTGGTACCGTGTAGACGACCGGTAACCCTATCAAGGGATTGTAGGACCTACTGCCTAGTCGGGTGATTCCGATTGGTACTATGGTATCTACGTATGGATACGGATTTGGATTATGGTATCAACGTATGGATACAGAGATGGATATGATGAGATTAATGTTCAGTCGTGGATTCAGCGTCCCGACGCAAAGGTATATGCATGGGTGGTTGCATGGGTTACATGCATGGATTTGATGAATATGTGATAAGATATTATACCATGATCCTTGTCTTTGTCATTACCATGCTTCCTGTTATTCCTGTTACCTTTGATTAATGCATAGTTTAATGAGACCTTTGCTATGTCCGTGAGAGACGTCATTGTTAAGAGATTAACCGCATTTTAAGATGCTAAACAATAACGGTGAGGAGTGTTGTTTAATGTACTCACTCAGCTTTGTATTCAAAGCTGATGGCGTTTATGCCCTGGACATTCCAATGTCTAGAGCTTCGCAGGACTTGAGGACGGGAGACTGATATTCTGCCGGTCTTGGAGCTGAAGGCTTGGAGAAGAAGACATGCTGCTTGTAATAGTTAGTTTGTATATCTGTTGTACTATTGCTGTTATCGGTTTAGGCTTCAGACTATAAGCCAGCTGTTGTAATAGATTTGGTAGACTTTTATAATTGGTACTTGGGCATCTGTTGCTTCCAAACCTTTTATAGCTTCCGCTGTAGCCTCTGATTATGTTAATAAGATATGAATAGTATCCTCCCTATCGTGGTGTTTGTTGGTTGATTAGATGACAACGCGGTTATTCACCCGTCATTCCCTATGGACCCATAAAGGAAATTTATTTTTCTCTATTTATGCTGCTCCGGGGCGTGACATATTCACATTCATTCATTCATGTACCTCAATGCTTATGATTAGAACTAGCTATTGGATAAAATTGGATTGCATGCTTGATAGATTTAAGCTAGAGATAGGATTGCTATTTCTAACTTCATATCTTGTATATCATATGAATTAACCCTTTGTTTTGTAGCGCTATCAAGGTACGACTTTTTGAATTCCCTTGAGTTTATTGGAATTTCTTGATTTTATTGATTTTTCAACCTCATGCGCGACTCCGTAGAATTAGGATTTGTCTTATGTGAATACATGTGATTAGAGACTCTTTTTTAGGATTTTCTTTTGTTTGTATGCATTGCACGTTTAATATCGCTGCTGGATCCCGGGTAAGTTCTCTTGTTCCCTATTGCATATCATATTGCTTGCTACTTGAAATATGTGGCTTATGAATGATATTTTGTCATTAGCAGTTGTACACCATTTGGACATGCTTTTGTGATGTATATGTATATATGTATTAGTTGAGGGCATGCTTAGATTAATAAATTTGATTGAAAAGATGTTGAGTAGAGGCCTATCGCAAGATAGGATGAGAGAGGGTGTTTTAGTCCGACGGGCTCCTTCCTCTCTCATTCCATAATCCCCGGACCTAGTTAATCTCTGGTTTCTGAAAGATCAGTTTGCTTTAAAAATGGTTTCTTAATTTTCCTTTTAAAAATTAAGTGGCAACTCAATTGTTTTTGAATTCGAAATTTAGAAAAGAATTTTAAAAGAAAAGCTGTGGGTAGAAAGAAAACCTGCGATATCCACAATATTATAAGCATGTTTGTATTTTGGATGCGAGTTCATTAACACAATTAAAAATAAAAATTCTTCATAATTATTCTTGATTTTTTTATCAGAATACTCACTCTTGATTTTTGGTCAAAACTCTTTATATATTTTCATTGGATGCCTCATTTCAACATATGGTTATGCCATGTGGAATCTCATTTTAAACGTGTTATTTAAGGACAACCGTTAACGACATCCCTAAAAAATGATGTCTTAGATCACGTGGATGACATGTGCCTCAAATGAAAATAAGACTAAACACATTTTAGTATCCTATAATTATATACCGAAAATTCATTTTGGCCTTGTGATATTATTAGCATGTTTATAGTTTGGATGCAAGTTCATTAACACAATTAAAAAAAAATTCTTCATAATTACTCTTGATTGTTTTATCAGAACACTCACTCTTGATTTTTGGTCAAAACTCTTTTATATATTATCATTGGATGCCTCATTTCAACATATGGTTATGCCATGTGGTATCCCATTTAAACGTGTTATTTAAGGATAACCATTAACGACATCCCTAAAAAAATAATGTCTTAGATCACGCAAATGGCATGTGCCTCAAAAGAAAATAAGACTAAACACATTTTAGTATCCTATAATTATACTGAAAATTCATTTTGGCCCTTGTGATATTATAAGCACGTTTGTATTTTGGATATACAAGTGTTGTACATAGAGTCCATTTCGTCATATTTTTATGCCTAATGATTGTGCATCAATAACACGCATTTGCAAATTAAATGACTTAAGTGTTACAATAATAGTTTGTTACATCAAATAATAACGTTGTAATAATTAATAAGAAAAACTGAACACATGCATATTTATATTTTGAGATACATTCCCTACACATTGTAGTTTTTGTTATTTTAGAGTAGTGTTACCATCTTCAATAACGATGGGATCACTTTAATTTCCTCTATTACAAGTGGGCCCAATACTACGTGTGTTCAAAATGTATTTGAGATATAAATTTGGAAAGTATAATATTATTCGGTCAAATTGTTTGGTTTTAAGCTTCTGGATTAAATTTAGTAGGCTATACATACAGTCATATACTTAGTTATTGTTGGAATTTTACTATATTTATAAGTTTCAAAACTTTATTTATTTTGTATATTTTTTATTCATTTTGACTTGGTCTTATTTGTTATATTATTAACGTTAGTGGGCTTTATTATTTCCTTGGTATTAGGGTCGTTGGAGATTGGGTTGTATGGCTATATAAGAAGCCTAACCTAAGCACAAGTCTAATATAAAACTCTCTATCTCTAACGATCTCTACTATCTTCTTCTATCTCCACTCTCTGATACTCCCTCGTCCCAAATTGCTTGGCACTTTTGGGAAATATAACTTTTTAAGGGAACACAATGAATACACTTTTGTCAAAATTCCATACTTCAACTTTCCAAAGTTTGCCCCTCATAAATGCATTTAGATTAGTTAGAGGTGTGAAAAAAGAAAGGGTAAAATGATAAAGATTCAGACTTTATTATATTGACTTTTCAACATGGACTAATATTATGGGACAACCTAAAATAGAAAGACTGCCCAGCAATTTAGGACGGAGGGAGTATTTACATCTACAGTATTTCTCCATTGAGTTTACATATCTATATTTTCTGGGCAACTAAGGCGCAGACTATTCTCATCTCCTGGAGTGTGTGACCTCTGGTTGAGATTGCTTGCGAAGCACTGAGTTGTATCTTGGGATCGTAGGAAGTCGATCGTACCTTCATGCAGGCAGGAACTACGATCTTAGGGCAGCGACAACGTGCCTCTCAATGAATCACTGGCCAACTTTTCCTTTACCTTCTAATTGATCTATTAATTAAATATATACATATATATACAGTTAACATAATTTTATGACAATCTAAGATCGTATTGATTCTGTTTTGTTTATTTATAAACAAAATTCCAAACTTTACTTTAAACGCTGGGTAGATGTTCAAATCTATGGATGAACGGATTTATCATCTGTTTATGTATCACACTACTGTCTATGGAATATGGATAGCATTGTCTAAGATGTATGCTCATGTCCATTCTGATTCACTCATTTTTGAGCTCTACCAAGATATCTCCCATGCTTCATAAGCCGCTTTATGGCTTTCTGTATCAGATTTTTTCGGTTACCTGCTGACGAGGTGGGGGGAGATAGCATAGTCTGAGCCCATCAGTGATTTTCCTAATGATGGGGATGTTGAGGTCAAATGTCTTGATCGTCGTCGTACCCTACCAGTTTTTTATGGGTCTTAAACCCAAGTTCGAGCCTCTCCGTACTCCGATCTTGAATGCTACACCGTTGCCATCTTTATTTGAGGCCTTTGCTACCGTGGAAGGTGATGAGCGGCGACGCCATATTCTGTCTCCACCACCTGTGATTGGACATTCTCTTCCACTTCCAGATCAAATGGCCTTTGCTATACGTTCAGGCCCACGCCCTACTTTTGGTAGTTCTTCAGTCCCTCGACCTCCTTCTAGGGCCCCTTCGGGCACTCGTTATACTGGCACTTGTCCATATTGCCAGTATTGTCGTCAGCTTGGTCATACCATCAATCTTTGTTTCAATCTCCATCCTGAGTGGAAGCAACAATTCTCCCAGAATAAAGTTGTAGGTCGTGGGTGGGGTGCCCCCCGTACTGGAGTTATTGTTGAGACAGAACGCTCTCTACTGGATTATAGTCAGCTTCAGTCCCAAATTACCCAGCTTCAGTCATACTTGGGATTTAGTGCTTCTCCCTCGTCTTTCGGTCCCATGGCCGCTATTGCTACAGGTACATCTACTGCTCTTCATGGTAAGTCAGACCACCTCACTTGGATTCTGAACTTAGGTGCTAATAGCCACATGACTGGTGAGCTTTTTACTTTTATATCTCCATTCACCTCCATTAATCAGTATGTCCATATTGCAGATGGCTCTACTATTCCTATTTGTAGTCAGGGTGATGCTTGGTTATCCTCGGACCTTACCCTTCTTCTGTCTACTATGTACCCAATTTTGCTTATAACCTACTATCTGTTAATCGTCTTACTCGAAGTCATAATTGTGCCGTGGTGTTCTTACCTAATTGTTGTTACTTGCAGGACCTGACTTCAAAGAAGATTTTTGGCAGGAGTATGAGCGTGACGGCCTTTACTACTTTGGTGACCCTCTGGCTTCCAAAGAGTCTTCTTCCAGTCTCCAAGCTTCCGTCTTGCCAGTCTCCAATAATTCTATTTTGCCAGATTCAAATAACTATGTGTTTTCTCTTAAAACCTTAGATTTATGCCATGCTCGTCTTGGACATGCAAACTTTCAATATCTATGTGGGTTGTTTCCACCGTTAGATAAAGCTTGCAAAAATTTTAACTACCAATGTATGGTTTGTGAAATTGTTAAGCATACACGCACTACTTACATTTCTCGTATGCATCATGCACCTAGTGCCTTTGACCTTATTCACTCTGATATTTGGGGCCCTTCACCTGTCACAGCCCTATCACAACACCGTTATTATGTCACATTTATTGATGATTTTGCTCGTTGTACTTGGGTTTATCTTATGAAAAAAAATCTGAAGTTTTTACTCACTTTAGAAATTTTCTGCAAATGTTCAAAACTCAATTCTATACTGTTGTGCGTAATATTCGATCGGATAATGGTATGGAGTATATAACAGATGAACTTAGATTTGAACTTAATAAAGAAGGGATTTTACAACAACTCACTTGTCCCTACACTCCTGAGCAAAACAGTGTGGTAAAAAGTAAAAATCGCCACATTATGTCTATAGTTCAGTGTCTCTTACGTGGTATGGGTATCCCCAAACACTTCTAGCACATGGTTGTTCTTACTGCCACTTACCTTACAAATCGTACTCCCAGCCATATTCTATAAGGCAAATCCCCTTTCCATGTCCTGAAGCCTAATAGTACCTTATTTCCTATTGTTCCTCGTGGATTTGGGTGTATGTGTTTAGTTCAAAATAAAAATCGTACCCATATTAAATTAGATGATAAAGTTGTTCTCTATATCTTTTTAGGGTGTTCTTCCATGTCCAAACTATAATGGTGCTATGATCCTGTTATTCATCGATTTTATCACTCTTTGGATGTCACTTTTTTGGAGTTTGTTCCATTTTTTTTTTCAGGTCCTTCTCTCTCCACAGAAGTTACTATTGAAGAAATTGACTCTGCTCTTCATGCCCAGTTCTTATCTTTGAGTCCTCCAGTATCTCTTTGCCTCCAGTCATCAATACTGACCCAATCCAAGTGTATTCATGTCGTCCATGCTCTCCAGACCCTCCGCCGGCTTCGTCTCCAGAATCAAGTATCTTTCCACCTCCTCCTCCTATTGCTCCTAAAAATGCTCATTTCCGTTATCCTACTCATACTCATCGTCCTCCTGCTCACTACACTCTTTTTTGTAGTACTAGCCATCCTATTTCTCAATATGTTTCTTATCAGGGTCTGTCCAAATCCCATCATTCTTTTATTAGTGCAGTTGACTCAGTCTCTATTCCCCAATCTATTCATGAAGCTCTCCAAAATCCAAAATGGGTGGCTACTATGAAGACGGAAATGAGTGCTCTTCAGGGTAATAAGACTTGTTAGCTTGTTCCTCTCCCTTCTGGGGAACGCACGGTTGGCTGTAAATGGGTATTCAGTGTTAAGTATCTGGCAAATGGGACTATTGACCACTATTAAGCTCGTCTTGTAGCTAAGGGTTTCACTCAAGTTCTTAGTAAGGACTTTGGTGCTATATTTGCTCCTGTTGCTAAGTTAACAACAGTCCGACTACTTGTCTCATTAGCTACATCGTATTCTTGGCTTCTTCTTCAACTTGATGTCAAGAATGCTTTTCTTAATGGCGATCTATCCGAAACCATCTAAATGGACCCACTACTAGGTTTTCGGGCTCAGGGGGAGTATTTGGGGAAAGTATATCGCCTTCGAAAATCCCTCTATGGTTTGAAGCAGTCTCCCAGTGCATGGTTTGGCCGTTTTAGTGATGTGGTGCTTTCCATGAGGTTTATTAGGTGTCACTCAGATCATACTTGCTTCATTTGTCATAATTCCCAAGGTCAATGCATTATTATCTCTGTTTATGTCGATGATATTATTATTACGGGTAATGATGCACCAGGTATTGCTCAGGTAAAGCGTGACCTTGGGATGTCATTTGATGTTAAAGAGTTACGTCCTTTAAAATATTTTCTTGGCATTGAAGTAGCTCGATCTCACCAAATATCTCTTTATCACAGCAGAAGTATGCCCTTGACCTTCTTCATGACACATGCATGCTCGAATGTGGCCTGCCTCTTTTCCTATGGATCCAAATCTTAAGTTATCTGCAGAGTTAGGGAAGTTACTACCAGATCTTTTAGTTTATCAGTGCCTTGTGGGTCGTTTATTCTATTTGACAAACACAAGACCAGATCTCATATATATATATATATCACAAGTCCAACCTTTTTTGGAAAGTAGTATATTAATATTTTATTGAACAATCTAGTACATATATACACAAAAGTTTATAGTGGTGGCAAATCAAATCTAACTTTTGATTCTTAAGTCTTTAATAGTATTTGTCATCCTGTTTAAAAAAAAAAGGTTTATTTCCATAAAAAAATTTACCTATTGTCCATTTATTTTGCTAGTAGTTTAGAAGTATAGAGTAGTGACATTATTTTATTTTAACTGTCACGGATTTTAGCATTTTAAGCCTTTTTTTAGTTAAATTGGAAAATGACTAGAATGGAAGAGGCCAATAGTGTTAAACCCGAGAAATTTACGGCCCGTTTGGTTCATGGATTATTTTAGGTGGATTCTGATTACCTGAAATTATAATACTACTAATCAACTTACCAGGAATCTGAATCCCTATAAAGTGCTTGGTTCACGACTAGAATCCTAGCTGGATTCAGAATCCAATGTTTGGTTGGGTCAAGGAAAATGAAATATGAATGTTGTTAAATACCTAAGCTACCCTTAAGGGTTAAAATAAATTATGAGCTGAAATTCAAATTGTTACACTTCTAAATTAAGTTGGAGGATTATTTAGTAAATGATGGTTTAAATCTACAAATTGGCGATATTAGATTCAAGGGAAAAAGTAAAGAAATCAAAAACCTGATGTTTTAATAATGTATAGGAAAGTTTTAGAAGATTTAATTCACAACATACTCGAAAGTCTATTTAATCACTTATACAAAGTCAAATTGCAACAAAATCATCTAATGAAGAAACAATCAACCATTGGCAATATAAAAAAATTAAAATAAAATAAAAAGATGTCGGCAAACTGAAGAAAACAATATATTTATGCTCCAAGTTAAAATAGTTCAATAACCTAACTTATACCTTCTACAAATATAAGGGCTAATTTAGGTAGTATGACATTAGTAAACCAAAACCCCAGTAATCTTTGAGAATACCACCTCCAAGCTAGGATTTAGAATCCACAATATTTTCCACCTTTGGGTGGATTCTAAATCCAGTGGGATCCACAATTCCATGAATAATCCATGAACCAAAAAAAGATAAATTTTAAGATTACTAGTAATCTTAGGGTGGAATCAAAAATCCACCCTAAGAATCCATAAACCAAACGGGCCGTTAGTGGTGAAAATTTTAGTAGATGACAAAGACAAATAAAATATTGGCTAACTGTCTTAGGATTAATATCTTCTATAGATGAATCACAAGCAAACCAAGAATAAACCACTTCGTCTTGGATGCCCCGACCAAATTGAATTCCATTGCCTTAATAAGATCCTTAGTGCTTTGTCTGATCACCTTTATGATGTCTATCATAACACCTCTAAGACTGCTAAGGAACTTTGGGATACCCTTTGTAGGTAATGGTTAACAACTTACATAGTTTGACCATCACATGCCACCAACGACTCCACGTGTATTAATATCGCCACCAATTATGGGTTCCACCTATATGATCACCATGGATCCAGTCCAAGACTGTGCACGTCCACCCTACCGTAGAGGAGCCCATTCTAACAACCTACTCTGAGGCAAGCCCATTCTAACAACCTACTCTGAGGCCCACTTCAGAGTACCTACTTTGAAGCCCACCTCATAGTACCAAACCCTGAGGCCTACTTCAGAATACCCACTCCGAAGCCTACCTCAGAGTAACTAACTCTGAAGCCCACTTCAGAGTACCCACAAACGAAGCCCAATACGAAGGGGGCCCACCTAAAGCAAAGTGGCCCCATTTTTCACCTGTTACTCTCTCCACTCTCAATCCACCACCACTCATTTGGCATGTGGATGTTATCTCCAACTTAAAACCTCATATGGTCAATTCGTCGATCAATGACCAATGCTCGCCATCGCTTCGCTTGGAATGACATTCATCGATCAATAACCAAGGTTTGCCATCGCTTCGCTTGGAATGACCATCCTTGCCATCGCTTCACTTGGAATGACTACTCGCTATCAAGCGCATCGCTTATAATCCTCATGCGCTGCAACAATCTCTCCTCGATACTCTCCACAAACACTGTACTACACACAAGCACACACTTACACGTGGATTTTCCACCCTTGGTCATGAAGCAGTACTAAGGGTGGCCACATCCACTGGGAACTCGAGAGCTCATGGCTTGGTGGCTAGAACCAAGGGCATCTCCCTATCTAAACGCCTCATAGGCAAAGTTAGGGTTAGTCCTAAAGAGAAAGAGAGACATGTGACCATCATCACGTGCCCTGCCCCTCCGACCTCACAACCAATTAGAGGCCTTTGAATACAAGACCATCTAAAACCTTTGACTCTCACCTCGTCTAGTCACTTCCACCTCGCTGAATATTCTGCACCAATAGCAAAGCCTTGATATTGTCTCTTACTTAAACCTCTGCACCAATAGCAAAGCCTTGACATTTTCCCTCGCTTAAACCTCTGCACTAATAGTAAAGCCTTGACATTTTCCCTCGCTTAAACCTCTGCACCAATAGCAAAGCCTCGACATCCTCCCTCATTTAAACCACTGTACCAATGTTAAGCCAACTATCATCGACTCACCTGTAGTATTAAAAGACAACACTTTGAACCCATCGCTGTTTGACCTCCTGCCTAGTCAAATCCCATTCAATGACCCTAACTACCTTAAACATACAAACCACTCTGACGATGCCATCTCAGCTACTTATACCTATACCAAGAACCTCACAAACCATGTATAAATACCAACCTCATTCAATACATCGAACAAGCTGGTTCAATCTGAATCTTAAGGAATAACCCAGTCTTAAGCTTCAACTCCAAGCACTTAAGGCATCTATCGCCTTCTAAAAAATCCCCAAGAACAACCCCAGTCCAACTCGGTCTAACCAAGCAATACCCAAGTCTGAATCTACACTTTGGACATTTACTCCGGCCCATAAACTCTCCAAAAATACCCTTGGTCATCACTTGATCTCTACCAACTACCTCTAAACCTTCCACCACCTACTTTAAACTCTCCAAGACTCCACTAGACACTTACCACATACTACCACCTCCAACTAAGACCCCAACTCTTACTGTTTTCTCTCTCTCTCACTCATATGGGGCTACCTTGGTTCTCACTTGAGCCATGTTCTCTCCGACTCCCATTTCTCTATTGTATTTTTATACATTATTGTTCTACTACACTTTTTGCATTCTTTTATCATATTTTATCTATTGTTCCACCTGTACTAACCTGCTTACGTGTTATACCCATTCATATATCTCATACACATCACTAAAGAAGACACTTACCATATACTACCACCTCCAACTAAGACCCCGACGCTTACTGCTTTCTCTCTCTCTTATTTGGGGCTACCTTGGTTCTCACTCGAGCCATACACTCTCCAAGTCCCACCATCATCGATTATATTTATATTTATATTATTATTATTATCGTACTAAACTCTTACTCTTACTCTTACTCTTCCATCACACGTCACTTGTTGCTCCACTTGTCACTAACCAGCTTACGTGTTATACCATCCCTTATATACCATCCACATCAAATAAAGAACTCATACACCCTTCAAGCCGAATATGGTATTGATGATTGTGGAACCAATAGGTTCACTATATCGAGTTTTAATAACTACAAGATGAAAGATGAAAAACCTATAGGAGATCAAATTCATGAATTCAAAGATTTATTGGGAGGAGCTGCTATATCTTGGAGATCAAAGAAACAAACTATAATATCTAGGAGTACTATGGAGGCCATGTTCTTTTGGGCCAATTTTTTTATAAAAAAAATTGACTTTTCATTCCAAGGATAGCTTGAGATATATAGTGGGGTCTTTCAGCAGTGGTTTTGTCACACCCCAACCTGTCCCGGCAGATTAGGACACGTGTAACAAGAATTTACGCACCCAAAAATACCCTAATAAATACTAACCTTGTTAGTAATTAAGGAAAACATGAATTAAACCACTTTAAAGAACTCTATTGTGACAAACTAGCCCCTAAGGGTAAAATGGTCATTAATAAAGTATATCAAATTTTATACCAAAAGATAGATTTATGAGTCCCAGTTCCAAAGCAAAAAACGGTGCGCAAATCCGAATTTTCTAGAAAGAGTTATGCACGTTTCCGTAAAAGTGAACGTGCTGTGAAAAAATTTCAAACGGATCGATCCCTTCATACGGCCCGGATCGATCCATTTATATGAGCCACAAGCAGAATGTCCCTGATAAAGGCTAGATCGATCCCTTCACAAATGCGGATCGATCCGCACCCTGCAGAATAGGTTCTACTGCTAAGTTTTTGCTGTCAAACAAGTTTTAAACTTACCAATTCATAACCAAAACTCATGGAAACCTTATGAAACTTTGGGAAAACATTTCCAACACATTCCCAAACTTTTTAATCTCAAGTTAAGCATGAATCACACAATTACACTCATCATTTGATCAAATCCACCATGAACTCATTCCATTTAAATCAAAACAAACTTTAAACCTTTGAACCTCAATTCTCATCCAAAGTTCATGAAACTTGCTGGGAATCAACTCAAGGTTGTAACTAGCATTATGAATACTAAGGAAGCATGTTTAAGACACTAGGGACACATCCATACTTTCCGAGATGGTCAAATCCATTACTTGCACCACACTTGAGCAAAACAAGAGATATTACACATTAGTTCCCAAATTCACTTTCAACTGCCAAAATACTAATTTAGGATTCAAACTCTTTTTCTACAACCCAAATATGAACATTGACATAAAAGAAACCATAATTTACATCACTTTACAAGTTCAAAAGAAATTCACAAGCATGAAGCACAAATCTCCCCCATCTCTCCCATCTCTCCCAACTCGCGCGTCATTTCCTCTCCGGATAAGGCTCCGAACCTGCGGTGGTTGTTATGTACCACAACAGAAATAGGAAAACGGTTTTCTTAAGCAATTTGCTTAGTGAGTATTCTAAACATGATTGTATGTTTAACACGTGCAATGCTATAATTACACATAAAAACACAACCGTAGTCGCCGAGTCACCGGTTATATGGTTCATTCAGACCCGAAGACCTCCCTTGGTCCCGTGGTCACTTCTATTCCTTGGACTTCCGTTGTTTTATCGGATTCTTCCTCTACACCACCCTTATTACTCCCAACAATGAACCATTTCCCCGATGCTCATTGACTTCCACATAGACATATAAGCACATATACATATATCAACACATAAAATTTCCATAGAATTGACATCAACAATATATATTTGCTCCTACACAATAGTTATCACCTCTTATATCACATGAAGCTTTGAACATATTAAACACAATCACTTTTTGGTGTAGAAAACTCACCTCCCACAGATTTTACCCAAATTAAGCCAAATTATGCAGAATTTCCCCAAATTGAAGCTCAATTTCTACTCCAACAAGAATCCTACAAGAATTCGGTAGACGACGTCTCACCGTCAAATATGAGCTACCAAAATCCGACAATTAAAACATAAATTAAGGGTATAGGAACGTTCGTCTCACCTCCATGAGTTCGAAAGTGGTCTCGGATCATAAATCCGACGAACGGCGGCGACGGAACGGCTAGATTTCGACGTCGGTGATAGTTTCTCCGTTTCTCTCTCCGAGCTCTCTTCTCTTTTGTTTTAATTTTCAGCATATGAGAGTCTGCCTCTCTCCTACACCTATACATGCACAAGCATGAGGTGTTTTAACCTCAACTTTGTCCATTTTTCACTTATACCCCCGAATTTTCTTAAGTTCTTATTATGAAATCCCCTAAACATTCCATTAACTACCCAATTATTTAATGAGTGTTTGTCTAAGTCCCGCATGGGTCCCAATGTGGGTCCCACGTATTTTGTAAAATTGCTATCGTACCTACTAATTTTAAATCTTTTTCATTTATACCCTGATTTGGATGTCCAAACTAATGTTAACACATATTAATATGATATTATGAAAGCAACTTAACAAATATCCATGTAAGCATATAAAATGCATTTAATCATTTAAAATGCAAATTACCAATTTACCCTTCGCTGGGTTCCTTTTCAATACTTGTCCCATCTCACTGGGGACTTTTCCAACTAGTGTCCCTCTCTGAACACTTTTTACATGGGCGAGTCCAAGTTTCCCCTTAATCCATTTTATACACTAATTATATTAATTAATGCATATTAACACAATAATTAACCCGTTCTCCGGGTACGGGTGTTACAGGTTTTGTATGATCTTAGGCAATCCCATGTCTGATTGGCTATAGCATTGGTGACTAATGGCCATTGTTTTGAGACTGGTTGATCTCAGCCAATTACACGGTTGATGTTTATAAAAAAAATGAAATAATACTGGTTGGAACAAGTCTGCTGCAATTCTGGCCAGTTGTGCTAGGTGATGCTGATGTTACCTCAGTTGATAGTTGATTGAGGAGTAAGGTCTGATCGGGTTTTGGAACAACTTGCAATTCTCAAAAGGGGTGTGGCTTATTTGATCTTTCTGGGAGTTATTTTTGGCCAGGGTTGCTGTTACTTTGTAAGTATTGGATTTAATTTTCAAACTGCTAAAGTCTCATGGGAATAATTACAGTGAATTGCAAGGATGATTTCAAACTGGGCTGGAACAAGCTTGTTCATCGTATTTCACTCAAAGGGCATTTCATTTGGTGCATTGTCGATCGCAAATCTGATTCTATGGGTTTCTTGCTGTCTTGGTCTTGGTACGTGTTTGATCTCAGATATTATTGAGAGGGTCTTGGTTGTTCTTTTCTGATCAATGGATCTTTTCAGTTGCTGTCATAAATGTGCTGGCTTTGTCTAATTCTGCTGCTGCTGCTAAAATGGTGTTGAATGTCTTTTGGGTCTAATCCTCTTGCTAAGGGTAGTTAATGCTCTTAAGGGGAGCCGTGTTTGTTTTGCTTGGGGTGATATATATTAAGTCTTCGCTGAAAATAAAATTTTGAATTTTCCAACAAATGTTCCTTGAGCGTGGAGCCATGCTGGGATGTTAAAATAATCATTGGGGCAGTGCTTTTCAGTTGTAAATCTACCTTTTTTTGCTAGTGTTAATGTGTCTGCTACAAACTGTATTTGATGTTGCCATGTGCATAAGTACTGATGTATTTGATTTGCTTTCGGGGGGTGCTTGAGTCTTCACATGCTTTGATTGGTTGTTATGGGTAGTGTTCTTGCTTTGGGACAGGAGTGGGATCTACCTTGGTTTTGTGGTTTGGAGAGTGGTTGTTAGGGTGTCTCAATATTGTGCTTGGGTGCTGCTACGGTTTTGATCTTTTTTTGGTGTTTTGGGATGGCTTTTTTGGGGGAGCTGTCTTTCTTTATTGTAATTGTGTTCATTATGGTTAATGAAATTATTGCTTTGCTGTTACAAAAAAAAAAGGGATACTATTGTGGATATCGCAGGTTTGACTTACCCACAGCTTTTCAAAATCAATTTCTGAAACAAAATGAGTCGCCACTTAATTTTTAAAAGGAAAATTAAGAAACCATTTTAAAAGCAAACTGATCTTTTAGAAACCAGAGATTAACTAGGTCCGGGGATTATGGAATGAGAGAGGAAGGAGCCCATCGGACTAAAACACCCTCTCTCATCCTATCTTATGATAGGCCTCTACTCAACATCCTTTTAATCAAATTTATTAATCTAAGCATGCCCTCAACTAATACATATATACATATACATCACAAAAGCATGTCCAAAGGGTGTAAAATTGCAATTGACAAAATATCATTCAAAAGCCACATAATTCAGGTAACAAGCGATATGATATGCAATATGGAACAAGTGAACTTACCCGGGGTCCAGCGGCGATAATAAACGTGCAATGCATGCAATTAAATAAAACCTAGGAAAAGAGTCTCTAATCCATATATACACATAAGGCAAATCTTAACTCTAAGGTGTCGCGCATAAGGTCGAAAATCAAATAAAAATTAAGGAATTTGATAAACTAGAGAGGGATTGAGAAATCGTACCTTAATAGCGCTACAAAACAAAGGGTTAGTTCACATGATATATAAAACATGATGTTAGAAATAACAACCCTAAATTTCTAGCTTAAATCTATCTAATATAATTAAATCCAAAGCAAATAAATCTTAATTACAAATGTCGAATCATATAGATGAATATGTACATGGACAAGGATAAACTATGAGATACTCTTAAACCTTGAATTCAAGCTCAACTAATCATTATTAAAGCATGGTTTAAGCCTTAGATCATAAGAAAGTCATTTAGGCCCTTATTTACAAAGTAAGTCAAATGTGTCATAAAAACTCTGAAAACTGCAGAGAGCAGACCAGAACTTAAAAGAAATAAAAAGCACGTCTCTTATGGTTTGATGTTGATGAATTTTGGACACGAGATGCCCCTGTGAGTCTAGTTTCCAAATCAAAAAGAAAATCAAGGTTTCAACGGTCGGATCTCTGGGAAAAGGACAAACACCAGACATCACTCAGAGATGTACAACTCTCTGTCCAGAGATTTTGTTTGATTTTTTAAAAATAGTAAAATAATCCGAAATGCTTCATTCTTTTTAGGGGATCTTCCTAACACATTAAGGTACCCAGAAAAAATTATTAGAGACCCCAAAAACTCCATTAGACTTCTGATTTATGAATTTCAAAATGGACTTGCTGTTCTGAAACTATTCTGAAACTCTGGGCAGATTGTGGTTGACTCACAAAACCCATGATCAAACCCTTCTAAACATAAAACCACCTTAAAACAAAAATTACAGTGGTAGAATATTGTGTTATTGACACTTTCCCGTTGGTTTCACTTGATTTCAACGGTTAGATTTCGAACTAAAAATCTTTGATCAAAAACAGTTTGTGAACTCACTGTTTTCATTTGTCAAGTTCAACTTTTATTTGTTAATCCCAACTATTAAACCATGAAGTTGGGTTTAAACCAAACCATTTCTCCTACCATTTGATGGTCATTGGAGGCTAAAGACTTTTATATTTGTAGATTTCAAATGAAGTATGAATAGACTTCATGAAATCTCAAGATGATGAATCCAAACCATAGAGATGAGTTTAGACCCAAAATACTTTCTCCTACCACTTGATGGTCATTGGAGATGAAGATATGACTAATACTCATGAGTCTCCAAGGAATATAGAAGGGATTCCATGAAACATCAAGCTAGAGGACTCAAGTCATAAGCATGGACTTGGATCCATCTATTTACTTAAAAAAAGGTGATGATCAAACTTTGACTCCCATGTGAAGTATAAGCTTACATGAGATTCAAAACATCAAACTCAAGAGCTTTCAAGGGAGATATTGAAGATCTCCAAGAATCTCAAAAGAAGAACATAAACAAGAAAAATAGAAGAAGGATCAAAGAACTAGGAAGTAAGGACTTCCAAGTTTACTTAACAAACTCTAAAACTTAATCAAGAAAAACTAAATGACTTGTAAATTAGAAGCTCAAAAGAAAGAAAACACAACTAAGATTAGAGGGTCACCTCCAAACTATCCTCAAAGTTTCTCTCCTTTAAAGATCTTCCAAACTCTTCTTCAAGCTCTCCAAACTCTCTTTTCTCTCTAAAAAATGTTGGTGGAATGGAAGTATTTTTTTTGTGTGTTTCCTCCCTCCTCTTTTTTGCATGTGTTTCTCAATGGAGATACCTCCTCTTATATAGACAAAAATACCTAGGTTATTTCAGTAAATTCGGAGTAAAAGACATGTGTAAACATCTCATTTGGTGGTACAATGTGTACTTTCTGAATTTAGACAGACTGCTGCCCAGCGCGGCAGTCAGAAACCTGGCGCGGCAGTCCGTGAATGCCGTTGCGGCACTCAACAATTGCCGTTGCGGCACTTCGTGAGTGCCGCGCGGCTCTCATCAACTGCCGCGTCATTTAATTAATTGCCGCGTTTTTGTCAGTCTTACTTTATCAGTTTTTTTGTTCTTATCTGCATACGCATACGTATTGCACTGCAAAATACAGACTTAAAAAGTGAACGGCAGTCAGAATTCTATGGCGGCACTCGGAGAATGCCGCAGCGGCACTCTCTGACTGCCGCGCGGCACTCATGGAGTGCCGCGGAATCCGCCGTGTACCGTGTTTTGGTGAGATTCCCCTTTTTAGGTCTTTTTCTCTTTTTGAAACAAATTATCTTTGAAGATCCTTTCCAAAAATCATGTCTTTTTCCTGAATTCCCCTAAATACCTGGTATTTTTCCTCTTTCTGTGAAATTTTATCGCGTTTTGGAGATTTTCTGAAGAGCTTGGAATACTTCAATTTTTCGGTCCTTGTCATCATCGGATACGGAGGTGACACTCTCCTAAATTCGATGTTAGGTCAAAATTGGGGTGTCTACAGTTTGCCCCTCTTCGGCAGAGCTTGTGGAGCAACGCGTACCACAAGTGAATGTCGAAGCCTGTGTGAAGACAAGCCTTTGACCAGACCGTCGAATTTAGGTAAAAACAAAATGCGTTGCAAAAAGAGAACATGCGCGGGGCAATGGTTCACGCTGGTCGTGCTCGATGATGAGCTGCCTACGTATCCGTTCAGGAATCAGACCAAGACGTAGTTCGGGTCAAGGGTCAAACACACACAAGCGCAAATAGTCATACGGATGAATGCACCTATCTTATCGTGATGCACGTGCTCAAGCAATCTGGTGCTTTCTGAATTAACCTGGTTATGTAAATGTCATGCTTATCACATTTTCCCTATGTATGACGCGCATTTCGTGGCGTGTTAGTCAGGGAAGATTATCTATGCGAGATTCTGTCACAGGAGTCATGAGAGCGCTTTTGATTTGAAAACGAGGGTTAACGCAAATCCGTTGCGAGAACCGGGAATATAAATCCGTTATATTCTCAAAACGAGGGTTAACGCAAATCCGTTGCGAGAACCGGGAATATAAATCCGTTATATTCTCAAAAAAACGAGGGTTAACGCAAATCCGTTGCGAGAACCGGGAATATAAATCCGTTATATTCTCAAAACGAGGGTTAACGCAAATCCGTTGCGAGAACCGGGAATATAAATCCGTTATATTCTCAAAACGAGGGTTAACGCAAATCCGTTGCGAGAACCGGGAATATAAATCCGTTATATTCTCAAAACGAGGGTTAACGCAAATCCGTTGCGAGAACCGGGAATATAAATCCGTTATATTCTCAAAACGAGGGTTGACGCAAATCCGTTGCAAAAATCGGGGATATAAATCCGTTATATGCTCAAAAACGAGAGTTGACGCAAGTCCGTTGCGAGAACCGGGAATATAAGTCCGTTATATTCTCAAAAACGAGGGTTGACGCAAGTCCGTTGCGAGAATCGGGAATATAAGTCCGTTATATTCTCAAAAATGAGGGTTGACGCAAATCCGTTGCGAAAACCGAGAATATAAATCCGTTATATTCTCAAAAACGAGGGTTGACGCAAGTCCGTTGCGAGAACCGGGAATATAAGTCCGTTATATTCAAAAGACAAGGGTTAACGCAAATCCGTTGCGAGAATCGAGAATATAAATCCGTTATATGCTCAAAAACGAGGGTTGACGCAAATCCGTTGCGAGAACCGGGAATATAAATCCGTTATATTCTCAAAAACGAGGGTTGACGCAAATCCGTTGCGAGAACCGGGAATATAAATCCGTTATATTCTCAAAAACGAGGGTTGACACAAATCTGTTGCGAAAACCGGGAATATAAGTCCGTTATATTCTCAAAAACGAGGGTTGACGCAAATCCGTTGTGAAAACCGGGGATATAAATCCGTTATATGCTCAAAAACGAGGGTTGACGCAAGTCCGTTGCGAGAACCGGGAATATAAGTCCGTTATATTCTCAAAAACGAGGGTTGACGCAAGTCCGTTGCGAGAACCGGGAATATAAGTCCGTTATATTCTAAAAAATGAGGGTTGACGCAAATCCGTTGCAAAAACCGGGAATATAAATCCGTTATATTCTAAAAAACGAGGGTTGACGCAAGTCCGTTGCGAGAACCGGGAATATAAATCCGTTATATTCTAAAAAACGAGGGTTGACGCAAATCCGTTGCGAAAACCGGGAATATAAGTCCGTTATATTCTCAAAACGAGGGTTAACGCAAATCCGTTGCGAGAACCGGGAATATAAATCCGTTATATTCTCAAAAACGGGAACCACGCTGGAAGACTGAGATGCGCTACGCGCCTTATACCCCGGTGTCTTCAAAAAATCATCTGATCGACTGAGATGCGCTACGCGCCTTATACTTCGGTGTCAAATCAGGAACCACGCTGAAAGACTGAGATGCGCTACGCGCCTTATACCCCGGTGTCTTCCAAAAATCATCTGATCGACTGAGATGCGCTACGCGCCTTATACTTCGGTGTTAAATCAGGAACCACGCTGAAAGACTGAGATGCGCTACGCGCCTTATACCCCGGTGTCTTCCAAAAATCATCTGATCGACTGAGATGCGCTACGCGCCTTATACTTCGGTGTCAAATCAGGAACCACGCTGAAAGACTGAGATGCGCTACGCGCCTTATACCCCGGTGTCTTCCAAAAATCATCTGATCGACTGAGATGCGCTACGCGCCTTATACTTCGGTGTCAAATCAGGAACCACGCTGAAAGACTGAGATGCGCTACGCGCCTTATACCCCAGTGTCTTCCAAAAATCATCTGATCGACTGAGATGCGCTACGCGCCTTATACTCTGGTGTCGATGTGAGTTTTCTCTGAACAATCTGCAGCCCTTCGGCCCCGGCAGATATGTTTTCTCTTAACAATCTGCAGCCCTTCGGCCCCGTCAGATATGTTTTCTCAAGATTGGGAGTCAATCAGGCTCAATTTCAAATTAATTTTCAAAACTTGGAGTCGACTCGGCTAAACGAAAATTTCAATTTACAACATTGGAGTCAATTCAACTCAAAAGAATTTCAAAATCGGTAGTTTGAATGAGACTCGAAGAATTATTGAGGACTAATGCTTATGCGAGGTTGCCATTGATGACTAATGCAGATGCTCGGGAGGATTAGCAGGGATTGCCATTGAGGACTAACAGAAATTGCCATTGAGGACTATAGTAGGTGCCATTGAGGGCTAACAAAAATGATGCTGCCATTGAGGACTAATGCAAGGTTGCCTTTGAGGACCAAGGTTGCCTTTGAGGACTAACAAAAATGACGTTGTCATTGAGGACTAATGCAAGGTTGCTATTGAGGGCTAATGCAGATGTCATTGAGGACTAATGCAAGGTGCCATTGAGGACTAATTAAGATGCCGTTGAGGACTAATGCTAGGTTGCCATTGAGGACTAACACCGATGATGCTGCCATTGAGGACTAATACAAGGTTGAAGAGAAACTGCCATGGAGGACTAATGTTTATGAAGAGAAGCAGCCATTGAGGGCTAATGCTTGTTCAAGAGTCTCGTCGTGCTTAAAGAACCAAATTTCAATATTCGGAGTCATTCGGACTCAAAGAATTGATTTCACAAAAGTTCGGGAGTCCGCGGACTCACAGAGTTAATTTTTCAAAATTTGAGGAGTTTTCAGATGCAAAGAATTTGAACGGAGCTAATAGAAAGAATAATTTTCTGCATTTGCGGACCTTTGGAAGAAACACATCGATTTCGTCAAAGAGGGAAGTCACCTTTGCCCCTAGTATTGGACTCTTCTTATATTGCCATTTTAGCACTATGTTGTGATAGTGTTCAAAACCCCTGCTCGTATTGCTCTTAGGATGCTCATGGAGACTTTTCAAATCTTTATTCATCATCTTAAACCCACACACTTGAGACCATTTATTGACTCATCAAAGGAGGACATACCTAACAAAGCTAGTTACTCAAGATGACTGACTCAAACTCTACATTCATTATGAATCAAATGTGCTTTCATTGCGAATAATGTATCATCTCACTTTTCATTTATTCATCATCTTACGAATGGCAGTGTTTTGCTGATAAACCGACACTTTGAAAACTTCCCCTTTTTGATTTAGCGAATTCTTTGCCTATCTAGAGTGTGCTTCAAATTAGTGCTTTAGCTTACAGAATTAAAGGCACTCTATTTCGATCCTTTCAAAACAAACTTGATTACTTGAGAACTTACCTCTGGCACAGAGGGATTTTGGCAAACAAAGTTTGCCCCTAGTCTTAAGGGCAAATAGGCTCATCCAAGGGTTTTGAGAACATGATGGTACAGGATGCCTGCAGTGCATTTACTCCCAACCTAGAGATAGTCATCATGAATGTGGTGGGCTGAAGCGGGAAACCCAATGCTGATGGGCAAACTTTGTTTGCCCCTGGTTTGGCAATACATATATGGTTCTAGGCAAACACAAGTTTGCCCCTAGTCTGAAGGAAGGAAACCAAAGGTGCAAAGGGTGATGCTTTCGGTTTAGGAATGGTTATGGACCGAGAACCTTGGGAGGTTCGCCTACTTATCCCCAAGTGGGAATCAGGTCCAAAGTAGTTCGGGCAAGACCTGAATGAAAGATAGCATGAGATGATGGGGTGATGACCGAACCGAGCAGGTTGCCTACGTATCCCCAAGTGGGAATCAGGTCAAAGCGTAGTTCATCAATTCTGGAGGTCTTGAAAGAATAAGGCTTCAAGAATTGGTGGGCTTTTCGAGCCATGTTGCCATTTGGGTCTAGGGAGTGCATGTCACTTGTGGTAGCCCTTGTATAGCATGATGAACTACTTCTTCCTTTATTCTTTTTCTTTCCTCTTTTCTTTTTTTTTTTCTTTTTGTATTTGACGGTTGATTCTTTAACCTTTTCACTAGCCAGTTAATCTTTACAACTCTCATCATGTTTTAAAGTAATATCAGCTCTTCAAATCTTTATTTTTCAAAGATATCTCTGTATTGTTTTAGGCTCACTTAGGATTTGAGCCTCCCACGAAAATTTTGAAGCTGATAAGTCTCTCTTTTTATTTTCAACATCTTTTCTTTGTTTAGAACAACACAAAGCCTTGAGATAGTTCATGTGCCAATGATCTACTTTGAAGTGCTCAAGAATTCTCAATCTATTCTCTGCCTTTTCTTTTCTTTTTCCTTTCTTTTCTCTACCTTACTATCTCTTATTCTTTCTATGATTTTGACTGGCTAGGATTAGGATTTTTTGAGATCAACACGTATCTTATTTTTGCTCTAAATTTTGCCTAGGCGCCCTTCCGGGTTTTCATCCTAGCGAGCTCTTTCTTTTTTTTTTTTTTTTTTTTTTTTTTTGTGCTCTAACTTTTGCCTAGGCGCCCTTCCGGGTTTTCATCCTAGCGAGCTCTTTTCTTTTTCTTTTCTTTTTTTGGAATAAGAAGTTCATTAAAATGTCTGGCTACCATCAAGGATCCAGTTTATGGCTTTAGACTGGTTGGGCTCATATTTTAGGTTTGGTATTTGAGAGAAGGGGATGGTGAGCAAGCTTCAAGTTCCAAGTTCATCTTTTCAAGATTGAGCAAGAGCATCTTTAAATTCTTAAAGTAAAGCTAATCAATTCTCTACTTCTCCATGGTTTTGGCACAAAATTTGCTTTGATCACTTGGGGATCCTTTTCAATGCAAAGATTTATCAACAAAGTATTTTCCGTGATCATTGAGAAAAGTAAATTTTTTTTTTTTTTTTTTTTTTTTTTTGACTTAATGATCCATAAATTCACGGCTTGGCACAATGAATCAAGCAAATGAGATTTTATTCAACTAGTAGGGAAAGAGGATTATATCACTCGACTCGATAAACTTGACAAAGACTTGAAAACAAACTTGATAACAGATTGACCAGAAGACTCGACTGGACTCGATTTGGTCTCAACTGGAGTGTCACAGACGATTTTCAAATTATTAGGTCCCCAGGAGCATCCACATTTGCTTTCACAGCAGTATTTCAAAACACTATCACCTTACTAGCAACATATGTGCATAAACATCTCTCTTCCTACTATGTGTTCCTTCCTGAATAATCTCATGCTTGAATCTCTGTACCAAACAACACTTATCTTTTAATCAACTTTGACTGATTTTCTCAAGAGAATCTTATACTTCTATTGATTTTATTAAATTTTTATGCCAAGTGAAATGCTCATGAATGATTCATATGTCACACGGATGCAATGCATGTGTGTGTGCGTGCCTATTCTATATGCCAAAGAAACGAAAAATCTAATCCTAACACATAAACACATAAGCACATAAAATCCTCATTCATGTCAAATGCGCCAATTTCACCTTTCATTGTGATCCTACTACCCTCTCAAAGGTTGGATATTCAAAAAATTTCAAAATTCATTTGAAAAGCATTTCTTTAGATGATGAGATCTTTCAAAAATGATTCTCAAGGATTTTGAATCTTTTATTTAAAAAAAAAAATGAGGATGTGAAGACATTTCTCAATGAAGATGATTGGATTGAAATTTATTTGAAAAGCATTTCTTCCAAAAACAATTCCCAAAGATTAGTTTGGAGCTTTAATCAAAAGTGAACTCCAAAGATTTTTTTTTTTTTGAAAGAGCAATTGAAAACTTTGGAATAAAGATTACAAAAATCCACTTGCTTTCAAAGATGGTCTTAAAATTCTTTCGGGGTAGAAGGATCACATGATCGGATTATTACCGTACTTTTCATAAATTTGGATGCATACAAGGTCAATGATGCTTAACTAAACATGATATAAGAAGTATAATCTTATAATCAAGGTTCGGCATGATCTCCAAAATGTCATGTAACACGAGGAGAAATTGCTAAAAGGTGATTAAAAGATTATTCATCTTTCATCAAGCAAGTATCGTCATCATCTCAAGTAATCCTTTCCGGGCATACAAAATTTCCTAACACATAACCCTAATCAAGAATTGATTTCCTAAGATTGAAATGTTCTATAGAAACTACTATGCAAAGGCTGGGTTTTTGTCAAATAAGGGACCCTTGACACACACCCGATAGGATGCTTCATATACCAAATCATGGTACGAGATCAAGGGTGATCACACAGTCCCATGATGACTTGACCGACCGGGTTGCCCCGAGTCTCCAAGGTCATAGTTCCGTGCAATCGACTGGCTGGACATGCAAGTAAAATGCAACAGGCACACGAAGATTGATTAATTCGATTAAAAGGATGTTTTCAAGTCTAATCCTCAAGTGAACCCAAAATCAGAATTCTGGTCTGCGAAACCAGAGATTCTGGGTTCGATCCCCAGCAGAGTCGCCAGATTGTGGATATCGCAGGTTTGACTTACCCACAGCTTTTCAAAATCAATTTCTGAAACAAAATGAGTCGCCACTTAATTTTTAAAAGGAAAATTAAGAAACCATTTTAAAAGCAAACTGATCTTTTAGAAACCAGAGATTAACTAGGTCCGGGGATTATGGAATGAGAGAGGAAGGAGCCCATCGGACTAAAACACCCTCTCTCATCCTATCTTATGATAGGCCTCTACTCAACATCCTTTTAATCAAATTTATTAATCTAAGCATGCCCTCAACTAATACATATATACATATACATCACAAAAGCATGTCCAAAGGGTGTAAAATTGCAATTGACAAAATATCATTCAAAAGCCACATAATTCAGGTAACAAGCGATATGATATGCAATATGGAACAAGTGAACTTACCCGGGGTCCAGCGGCGATAATAAACGTGCAATGCATGCAATTAAATAAAACCTAGGAAAAGAGTCTCTAATCCATATATACACATAAGGCAAATCTTAACTCTAAGGTGTCGCGCATAAGGTCGAAAATCAAATAAAAATTAAGGAATTTGATAAACTAGAGAGGGATTGAGAAATCGTACCTTAATAGCGCTACAAAACAAAGGGTTAGTTCACATGATATGTAAAACATGATGTTAGAAATAACAACCCTAAATTTCTAGCTTAAATCTATCTAATATAATTAAATCCAAAGCAAATAAATCTTAATTACAAATGTCGAATCATATAGATGAATATGTACATGGACAAGGATAAACTATGAGATACTCTTAAACCTTGAATTCAAGCTCAACTAATCATTATTAAAGCATGGTTTAAGCCTTAGATCATAAGAAAGTCATTTAGGCCCTTATTTACAAAGTAAGTCAAATGTGTCATAAAAACTCTGAAAACTGCAGAGAGCAGACCAGAACTTAAAAGAAATAAAAAGCACGTCTCTTATGGTTTGATGTTGATGAATTTTGGACACGAGATGCCCCTGTGAGTCTAGTTTCCAAATCAAAAAGAAAATCAAGGTTTCAACGGTCGGATCTCTGGGAAAAGGACAAACACCAGACATCACTCAGAGATGTACAACTCTCTGTCCAGAGATTTTGTTTGATTTTTTAAAAATAGTAAAATAATCCGAAATGCTTCATTCTTTTTAGGGGATCTTCCTAACACATTAAGGTACCCAGAAAAAATTATTAGAGACCCCAAAAACTCCATTAGACTTCTGATTTATGAATTTCAAAATGGACTTGCTGTTCTGAAACTATTCTGAAACTCTGGGCAGATTGTGGTTGACTCACAAAACCCATGATCAAACCCTTCTAAACATAAAACCACCTTAAAACAAAAATTACAGTGGTATAATATTGTGTTATTGACACTTTCCCGTTGGTTTCACTTGATTTCAACGGTTAGATTTCGAACTAAAAATCTTTGATCAAAAACAGTTTGTGAACTCACTGTTTTCATTTGTCAAGTTCAACTTTTATTTGTTAATCCCAACTATTAAACCATGAAGTTGGGTTTAAACCAAACCACTTCTCCTACCATTTGATGGTCATTGGAGGCTAAAGACTTTTATATTTGTAGATTTCAAATGAAGTATGAATAGACTTCATGAAATCTCAAGATGATGAATCCAAACCATAGAAATGAGTTTAGACCCAAAATACTTTCTCCTACCACTTGATGGTCATTGGAGATGAAGATATGACTAATACTCATGAGTCTCCAAGGAATATAGAAGGGATTCCATGAAACATCAAGCTAGAGGACTCAAGTCATAAGCATGGACTTGGATCCATCTATTTACTTAAAAAAAGGTGATGATCAAACTTTGACTCCCATGTGAAGTATAAGCTTACATGAGATTCAAAACATCAAACTCAAGAGCTTTCAAGGGAGATATTGAAGATCTCCAAGAATCTCAAAAGAAGAACATAAACAAGAAAAATAGAAGAAGGATCAAAGAACTAGGAAGTAAGGACTTCCAAGTTTACTTAACAAACTCTAAAACTTAATCAAGAAAAACTAAATGACTTGTAAATTAGAAGCTCAAAAGAAAGAAAACACAACTAAGATTAGAGGGTCACCTCCAAACTATCCTCAAAGTTTCTCTCCTTTAAAGATCTTCCAAACTCTTCTTCAAGCTCTCCAAACTCTCTTTTCTCTCTAAAAAATGTTGGTGGAATGGAAGTATTTTTTTTTGTGTGTTTCCTCCCTCCTCTTTTTTGCATGTGTTTCTCAATGGAGATACCTCCTCTTATATAGACAAAAATACCTAGGTCATTTCAGTAAATTCGGAGTAAAAGACATGTGTAAACATCTCATTTGGTGGTACAATGTGTACTTTCTGAATTTAGACAGACTGCTGCCCAGCGCGGCAGTCAGAAACCTGGCGCGGCAGTCCGTGAATGCCGTTGCGGCACTCAACAATTGCCGTTGCGGCACTTCGTGAGTGCCGCGCGGCTCTCATCAACTGCCGCGTCATTTAATTAATTGCCGCGTTTTTGTCAGTCTTACTTTATCAGTTTTTTTGTTCTTATCTGCATACGCATACGTATTGCACTGCAAAATACAGACTTAAAAAGTGAACGGCAGTCAGAATTCTATGGCGGCACTCGGAGAATGCCGCAGCGGCACTCTCTGACTGCCGCGCGGCACTCATGGAGTGCCGCGGAATCCGCCGTGTACCGTGTTTTGGTGAGATTCCCCTTTTTAGGTCTTTTTCTCTTTTTGAAACAAATTATCTTTGAAGATCCTTTCCAAAAATCATGTCTTTTTCCTGAATTCCCCTAAATACCTGGTATTTTTCCTCTTTCTGTGAAATTTTATCGCGTTTTGGAGATTTTCTGAAGAGCTTGGAATACTTCAATTTTTCGGTCCTTGTCATCATCGGATACGGAGGTGACACTCTCCTAAATTCGACGTTAGGTCAAAATTGGGGTGTCTACAACTATGGAGGCAGAGCTTATAGCCCTAGATACTACTTGTTCAGAGGCTGAGTGAATTAAGAACTTATTACATGATATACCCTTAGTGAGTAGACCTATTTCTACCATCTCAGTACATTGTGATAGTAAGGCAGTGATTGAATTAGTGTGACAAGCTCATACAAATAAGAAGATGAATAGACAAATACAAGTGAGATTGAAGTCTGTGAAAAGTATGTTGAATAAGAGTATCATGTCCTTGGATTTTGTGAAATCGAAGCTCAACATTGCTAATCGGTTCACTAAAGGTTTATCTAGGATTGCAGTCCTAGATCTGTCGAGGGGGATGGGCCTAAGCCCACAAGGGAGTCACCTAGGGAAGTAACCCAACCTCTATGATTGGAGACCTCATGAAGGAGGTGTACGGAAACAAATTTCGAATCTACAAAATAAACAAGAAATATGCAAGCACAAATATTTCAATTTTATTAATCAGTAAAAATGAGTACAATCTCTATGAATCTTTTGAAGGAAAAATAATAATAAAACTCAAATCAAATATGAGGGAATAATATTCTTTTTTATTTTATAAAAAAAACTATTCCAAGAACTATCCACATGATTTACATGAATCCATGACAAGGAACTTACCTCACAATATTTCAAGTGCAAGTCCTCTTCAAGTTTCCAAAGTTTGTTCTTCTTTTTATCTCCAAACAAACTCACTAGATTTCACAAGTGCAAAATCCTCCTAAGTCTCAAATGCTTATGCTTCTTTTTCTCCCACTAGCCACCAAGATGAGAATATAGAAAATAAGTTTCAAGTGATTGATTTGCAACACTTGCTTGTACCTATTTATAGGACTTCATTAAGCCCTCTAGGATTCTTTACTAGGCTAGGGAGGAAGCATGGTGCATTGGATCCATTAGGGATTCTCATTCATTGGTAAGTCAAGTTGTACTAAGTTTCTTTGTATGTTCATTGTACACTATTCTCTAATAAGTACATACATGGAACTTATTCCATTGTAAATCCATTGAACATACATGATACATAGTACATGGAATCTAATTCCATCATCTTTTCATATTATAAATACGTCCCTCTTGACTTGATAATTGCAATCATGTCTATAAGACAAATTGCAACTTTTACCCAAAGAATAGAGAATTAATATGTGAGTATACTGTAATGTTTTGTAATTTTTTTTGAGGATAAATTTGGAATTTTGGTCTATAATGGGACCCACTTTAGGATTTCCACGTTTAAATCCCTACATTGGTAATATTGTAATAACAATTTGGGTGTTTGTATTACTCTTTTAAATTAAAGTTGTACATGTTTGTGTGTGTGAGTGAGTGTGTATGACCACACCAAACTAATCCCCTCCCCCTTTGACTTGGAGACTCAACACACACCACACAATTATTTCACACTCCCTCTCCTCCCCTTCCCCCTTATCTCGGCAGTCTTATCTCTCTCTCCCTTTCATTTTTTTTTTCTCTTTTCTTCTTCTCTCTCTCTTTCTCTCTCTATATTGGAGCACCAAAAACCCCCAAACTACTTCAACCTAAAACCCCAAGATTGGAGCCTCTACAAGCAAGATTGGGCTAAGGCTTAGAGAAGGGTTAGTATTCCTCTCATTAAGGGCTTCAACCTAGTGTATTTATTTCCTCCATTGGTGCTCAAGAACTCAAGGATGGGCTAGGCAAGAGAAGGGGCTTCTTTGGTATTCTTAACTTCTCTAATCCTCTTGAGGATTATTGGGTCTCTTTTTCAAGAACACAAGGTAGGATTTTATTATCTTGCTATACTATGGAGACCATATCTAGAGTTAATTTGTGTTTTGATGTTAGAAATTGTGGGAGTTAAATTAAACTAGTAAGTACCCCTCCCTATGTTGTGTGGAAATGATATTTGATATATATATACATATATTCCTACATATATAATTATGTGTCAAGTTGATTATTTGCTTTAGTTTGCCCTAAATGTTTAGTTGCTACTTGTTTGCCAATTTGGGGTAAAAAGTATGTTTAGTTGTTAACTACTTGTGCATTTAATCCTTCAATGAAAATGTATTAAGGATGTATAGTTGTTGGTTTGAAGATTTAGAGACTTAAATGTTCAAGTTCCTACTTACTTGATGTAAAGTGTAAACTAGGTTGTTGGTTGACTTGAATGTTCTTGAAAGCCTAGAACTCATGTTGCAAAATTTCTTTGACGATATAAAAACCATGTCAAAATATTGTGGAATATTCATCTCTTTATTATCAATTAATTCCCGTTGATATTAAATCTTGATTTAAAAATATTAATTTCATTCATATGTATGGGCATTGGCATTGGAATCAAGAGATTCAAAGCATTGTGGCCAAATAGGCAAAACTCATATCACGGCATGACATGTGCATGAGAAATCCCACGAGGGGATAAATCCCAAAGAGGGGATTAATGATAAAATTAAAAATCCGGATGTGGGTTGTGAGGTGAGATAAGGTGGACGTACCTAAGAACGTGCCAAACTACAACTTATGACCGACTAGTTATCGGAAGGTTGGTATGCTACATTCCCAGTGGGGGGTGGCTCACAGTCCGGTACCGAGGCGAGCGATCATAGCATGCATGGCCTATGGGCTTTCTTCACTTGCATTTTCCGCGGTGGCATTCATAGCACCACGTTTTATCTTTAGTTATGGAAATTGTATTATATCTCGATAATACTTCCTACGAGCCGTCGTTCTCATAAAAATGATAAACCATTTTTCAGGTTTTATCAAGTTGGGGCAAGGCCCAAGAGTTACTCAACGCGTGACGTCACACTTTGAAGATTTCTTTCAAGAAGAATATTAGTTTAAAAAATGTTTTAAACTTCTATTTTAGTTTGAAAAGAAATTGTAATAGATTTGAATCTCTCATTAACACTTGATTCGGGGACATGTTTAGCCCTTAGAGCATATTAGAATTTCTGACTTAATGTAATCGGACTTGTAATTGGGACTTTGAGTCTCCTATGGGTGCATGTTAACATTAAAATTTATTCATGTTGATTCGGGCACTTGTTAGTCCTTTAAGTTAGATCCTTTTTAAATCGTGTTCATATTGATTCGGATGTTCCGTTGTTCCTTTGAGTCGTTTTGGTAAGTTTATGGTATGGCTACACAGGTTCTATGCTTGGAAAATTTCTAATAACTTCTAAACTTTCGAAATGTAATTTAGTTATACTTAGCCTGTGGATAGTCTTTGAAAAAAAATACTAATTTTGATTTCTAAGGGACCGTTTGGTTATAAATTCTTAAACCTTGATTTCATATAAACTTTCAATCAAACCTCGTCTTCTTTTCTCCCACTCTCGATACTTCTTATTTATGTCATTTTTAAAACTTCTTTGAAAATCGAGTAATGTTGATAGATCCTATTTGATCCGTTTGGTCCTCATGGGTCAATTCTTGACTTTTTGACTTTTCTTTGGAATCCACATAGGATTCCTTTGTGATTTTCCGCACAGTTTGGTTGGTCCACGTAGGATATCTCCTTCTTCTTAACCTCTTTCTTTGACTCCTTGACCCGTCCATGTGTCATGGATTTTGGGGCGTTACAGAATGGTATCAGAGCTATCCGGGTTCGAATACTTTGGAACTCTGGGAGTTTATTTGGGTCTACCGTCTATGTATAGCTACTACTAGTTGTTTCAATTGTGATCATAAGTGATTGACTAAATTTTGAAATTTTCGTATATGGTTGAGATGTTGTTTAAGTGAGCACGTTTACTTGCCTACAGGATTACGTGCTAGCATATTTACATGCTTCACTGATCACATGTCTAAATACTATGTACTTATGTGATCTCGTGGTTATATGTGTACATTGAATTACTTTACAGGTGTACATGGAGAATTACCTCATCGCTTACTTTAAATTGAAAGTTTTTAGTCGAGCATGTTTAGATGTTACATGCCTCCGGTATTATGTGTTATTATGCTTATGTGCATATGCTCTATATGTTTACATTAGTGTAACATAATAATTGATTTGCTCCTTATACGATGCGACTTGGATGGTTAAATAAAGCTAAAGTGATATATGACATAATATTGATAGCCTTGTTTAGTTACTTGTAATCTATGTATTTCATATTGACTGCTTGTGACTTATTTGATGTTGTGAGCTATTTCCTCCCTTATTCATTATCATATTGTCGATTCTTGGAGTTTTCTTTAATCTCTTGTTCGTTAAAAGAATTATATTATTCCTTTGAGTTAATTATGATCATTTCTATCATACAATTCGTTGATTAATGATTCAACACCTTCTTGTTCTCATGGAAATCATTCGAGTCCTTTGATTAATGATTCAATTTTTTTTTTGCTCTCGTGTAAATCATTCGAGTCTATTGAATAATGATCCAACCTTCTTATCTTGGTATAGATTATTCGAATCTATCAATTTCTTTGTTTAATGATAATTTTTTTGTTTCTGTACTAGTAAATTCTTGTAGATTTAAGTGATAGTCACTTTTCTTGAGAAATATATGTCTCATTATTTTGTGAAGCTTCTTTCACTATTCTGTGTTGAAATACTTAGACCATTTTGATGGGTATGTTATTGTTGGGTTTGTAGGACCATTTCCTTAAATTGATTTTCGATACCTACTAGAGATTTGTTGTTGACATTGTTTGGTTAACAATGGACCCCTCCTTTTCTTGTGAGTGATCACGGATTCTCACTTTGTACTCCCTCCGTCCCATATTAAGAGTCTCTTTTGGGAATTCCAACTTATTAAGAGTACAACTTTGATTTTGGTGATATTTTCAACTTTTCAATATTGCCCTTTTTGAAATTCAAAATTGTAGTGTCACATAAAAAAAAAAAAAAAAGAGGGAAGAGTTGGATATAATAAAGGACAAATTTGGAAAGTGTGTATTAAAGTTCTTTGACTTTTCAAAGAGGACTCTTAAAATGGGACATCAAAAAATGGCATCAAGGACTCTAAATATAGGACAGAGGGAGTAATACTTATTTGAATTAGATCTATTGATTGATCCTTGTAATCTTTGACTCTCGAAAAGGCATATTTGCCCCCATTGTCTTTAGCCTTCTTGGAAGGGGCACCCCTATCACATCCTTTTAAATTTTCTTGATGAAGACCTTATGTCTTCTTGATTATAATTTACCTCATCCTTACATTTTATTTGGGTGTTCTCATTGCCATCTTTGGCATCGTGATGTCCTTCCTTTGGACTTGTTATGCTTGAAATTTATTTCAACTCCATACATTTGTTTATTTGAGTTCTTCGATTTTTTTTATTATCATATCGAACTCGAGAGGGTTGTACTCTTCATAAGTAAGTGTTGTTTGTTACTCTTTTCTGATTTACCACTATTATACTCCTTTGCAGATGAGGTGCCAATCGAATAGTTGAATTTTATGAAATGATAAATTCTTGTTTTATAACTTAAGAATCCTACATTGTCCGGATTTATGTGTACCCCATATTACCCCTTGAGTCAATTTTATTCGACAAATTTGTTTAGTTGGGTTCTTTGACTTTACTATCATGTTGAACTCGAATATGCATGCCTTTTGAACATCAGTGTTACTCTCTATCTTTCTAGAGATGTTCCTTTGCGCTAACCTTACTCCTTGGTCAGTAAGGTGTCGATTGAGTTATTGGGGTTATGAGATAATTTGTTTTCAGTTCATGACTTAAGAGTTTTCCCACTGCTTGGATTTGTAGACAACGTCAATTATTTTCACTAGATTCTATTATTGATCCATTGTGATTATCAGATCGATTATCGTGGGGTTGTTCACCATTTTTTTTATTGGATCCTGTCATTTGATCTCATTATTTTTGTTTCTTTGTTATTTGAGGGGAATAGAGTGTAAAATTGGATTCTTCTATCTTTGATTCCGTTGATTATCTCTCACTCGGTTATTTGAATGAGAGTATCTGTTGGACACCATCCACCTTATTTCTGTATTGGTGTTCGGAGTATGCCTAGGGCATGTTCTCTTCTTAATAATTTTGATTACTTTATGTTTAAAAGTGGATCATGTGAGATTCTATGCTTGTGATTTTAGACCCCCTGGGTCGATTTTGTTTGAGTTACATGCTTTCAATAGTTGGACAGACTCCTAGTTTTTACCTTCATATCATCTTGATATGTTGTTGTTGATATCATTGTTGACAAGTTGGATTCATGAACTTGGTGCATTCCATATTTACTGTGATCAGTAAGTCTTTTTTTTTTCATCACCCTGTCATGAGATTATTGTAATTGTGCTTTGTTCAAGATCGTTACAATCTTTCAATTTTATCCTTGCTTTGAGAAGAGGAGGATTCTTGGTGATCGTTTATTTAAAGATCACATTCGGTTAATGTGGCAACTTCTATAGAGTTGTCTTCATTCTATTGAGAAACCTCGATCTTGTTTCCTTGAACACTTTCGTTATTTGTGGTCCGTTGTGACATGAGTTTGTTATAACACTTATTCTAAGCGTGTCGCCTAGTTTGCTTCATTCTTTCATGTGACATGTCAGGATCACCCAGTTCGGGAACTTCTAGTTCATTTAAATGTGAATCGGGCTTTCAATAGTTGGAAATTCGGGAGCTTGATGTCGTTATAACCATATGTCTCTTGTTTTGGTCAAGGTGTAATTCTCAGATTTTTTTTTTGTCGCGCGCAACAATGAATGTTAGTGAACTTGTTGGTTTTTTTTATCTGTTCGTTAACCCATTTGAATTATTGTTGCCTTATTGATGGCATCATTGTGTCTTCTTAGTCACTTTTCCTTGTAAGACCTTTTGACTTTTGGCAGTGTCATTTCTTTGGCCGTATTGTTTTGAGATGGGATCTCTCAAAAGATCCACCTATTAGTGAAATCGTTATATTTGACTATAGCGACATTTATGCTTTTGGATGTGATAATCATTTCTTCTATCGACTTCCCATTGCCATTGTTGTAGACTTTTGTGTCTACATTGATCATTGTCTTCTTGTGAGGAACAATGTATTACGAGTAAGTCTTTATGACTCGTACCTCCTATGCACTTAAGATGTAACTTTGAGTCGTTACGGTCTTTAGTACCGAGTATATCATTTGCTCTGTGAAGTTTCCCTTGGTTTCATTCTTGAGTGTTTGGATCATTTCTTGGGAGTTGACCTAGTTATTTGGTTCATTTTAGAACTCGTGTTTTGAAACATCATAGTTTTGATTCATATGCCGATTCTTTGATAGTGTATCATTGATCTGCTTTGAGAATCTTGTGTTTAATTGTAATTTGGTTTCTGTGTGATATTCATGCTTGTGTAATATCTTCCTCTAATTCTTTTAAATATCGATTGAAGCTTAGTGAGGGTCCTCGGAATCGAGTTTGATATATCTTTGAAACTATCCAGTTTGGCACCCTTGTTTGTGTAGGTGCTTATCGGTAAGGTACTCGACTATGCGCGTTAGATGTTCTATCCGTTGGAGCTTCTTGTTGAACCCTTCGTAGCTCTAGAGATCCTATGCTACTTACATAGTAATCGGATGTGTTTGTGTGTTGGTTCCTTTCAGTATTCCTCGTTGTTCTGGCATTCAATGATTTTGAGCTTCGAGTTTATAAGTATAGACCTTTGATTGGTGCTCGATTCCTTTCATTCCATTGTTGTTTTATCGTGGAAAGACGTGAAAACTCCTTGTGAGTATTGAATGTTTGATTTGGTTTTATCCCATTTATTCCTTGGGTCTTGCGAATGTTTTCATCATTAGTGATGGTTGTAGAATGTTATTCCCATTCTACGGGTTGCCCTCTATTGTTTGGATTGGGTTTCTGGTTGATGATTAGATCATATCTTTTGTTGGTATACCTATCCTTTCTATACTTGTTGCTTGTTCATTTTTAAGACAAATTCTGGGTATACAACAACCCGTTGTGTTCTTATGACCACGTGTTCCTTTTGAAGGGATCACTTTTGTTTTGATTCGATGGATTTGATACATCCGGTTGTACTTTGTTTTCATTCAAGTACATTTTTGGTTGCTCCAATGGTTTGTAGATTCATGCCCATTGTTTATGTCGATCTTTGGAGTTGACTCCGTTCTTTAATGTTGAACCTCGTGTGTTCCTTTCGTTTGTTCCTCAGTACCCTTGGTATGCTTACTGACTGTTTTATTGAGCCTTCCTTTCCTTTATGGAATCGATGCGTGATGTTTCGTTTTCTCACGTTGTGCTAGTGTTCACGTTGTTTTGTGACACTACGATGTTTTGGTATAGTCATGGACCATTCTTGAATTGAGTTCCTTTCGTTCTTGTTCCGAATTCCGGGACAGAATTCCTTTTAAGGGGGGTAGAATGTAATGTTTTGTAATTTTTTTGAGGATAAATTTGGAATTTTGGTCTATAATGGGACCCACTTTAGGATTTCCACATTTAAATCCCTACATTGGTAATATTGTAATAACACTTTCGGTGTTTGTATTACTCTTTTAAATTAAAGTTGTACATGTTTGTGTGTGTGTGTGAGTGAGTGTGTATGACCACACCAAACTAACCCCCTCCCCCTTTGACTTGGAAACTCAACACACACCACACAATTATTTCACACTCTCTCTCATCCCATTCCCCCTTATCTCGACAGTCTTATCTCTCTCTCTCTCCCTTTCATTTTTTTTCTCTTTTATTCTTCTCTCTCTTTCTCTCTCTATATTAGAGCACCAAAAACCCCCAAACTACTTCAACCTAAAACCCCAAGATTGGAGCCTCTACAAGCAAGATTGGGCCAAGGCTTAGAGAAGGGTTATTATTCCTCTCATCAAGGGCTTCAACCTAGTGTATTTATTTCCTCCATTGGCGCTCAAGAACTCAAGGATGGGCTAGGCAAGAGAAGGGGCTTCTTTGGTATTCTTAACTTCTCTAATCTTCTTGAGGATTATTGGGTCTCTTTTTCAAGAACACAAGGTAGGATTTTATTATCTTGCTATACTATGGAGACCATATCTAGAGTTAATTTGTGTTTTGATGTTAGAAATTGTGGGAGTTAAATTAAACTAGTAAGTACCCCTCCCTATGTTGTGTGGAAATGATATTTGATATATATATACATATATTCCTACATATATAATTATGTGTCAAGTTGATTATTTGCTTTAGTTTGCCCTAAATGTTTAATTGCTACTTGTTTGCCAATTTGGGGTAAAAAGTTTGTTTAGTTGTTAACTACTTGTGTATTTAATCCTTCAATGAAAATGTATTAAGGATGTATAGTTGTTGGTTTGAAAATTTAGAGACTTAAATGTTTAAGTTCCTACTTACTTGATGTAAAGTGTAAACTAGGTTGTTGGTTGACTTGAATGTTCTTGAAAGCCTAGAACTCATGTTGTGAAATTTCTTTGACGATATAAAAACCATGTCGAAATATTGTGGAATATTCATCTCTTTATTATCAATTAATGCCCGTTGATATTAAATCTTGATTTAAAAATATTAATTCCATTCATATGTATGGGCATTGGCATTGGAATCAAGAGATTCAAAGCATTGTGGCCAAATAGGCAAAACTCATATCACGGCATGACATGTGCATGAGAAATCCCACGAGGGGATAAATCCCAAAGAGGGGATTAATGATAAAAGTAAAAATCCGGATGTGGGATTAATGATAAAAGTAAAAATCCGGATGTGGGTTGTGAGGTGAGACAGGGTGGACGTACCTAAGAACGTGCCAAACTCCAACTTATGGCCGACTAGCTATCGGAAGGTTGGTATGCTACATTCCCAGTGGGGGGTGGCTCACAGTCCGGTACCGAGGCAAGCAATCATAGCATGCATGGCCTATGGGCTTTCTTCACGTGCATTTGCCGCGGTGGCATTCATAGTACCATGTCTTATCTTTAGTTATGAAAATTGTAGTATATCTCGATAATACTTCCTACGAGCCGTCATTCTCATAAAAACGACAAACCACTTTTCAGGTTTTATCAAGTTGGGGCAAGGCCCAAGAGTTACTCAACGCGTGACGTCACACTTTGAAGATTTCTTTCAAGAAGAATATTAGTTTTAAAAATGTTTTAAACTTCCATTTTAGTTTGAAAAGAAATTGTAATAGATTTGAATCTCTTATTAACACTTGATTCGGGCACATGTTTAGCCCTTTACTTAGAGCATATTAGAATTTCTGACTTAATATAATCGGACTTGTAATTGGGACTTTGAGTCGCCTATGGGTGCATGTTAACATTGAAAATTTATTCATGCTGATTCGGGCACTTGTTAGTCCTTTAAGTTAGATCCTTTTTAAATCGTGTTCATATTGATTCGGATGTTCCATTGTTCCTTTGAGTCGTTTTGGTAAGTTTATGGTATGGCTACACAGGTTATATGCTTGGAAAATTTCTAATAACTTCTAAACTTTCGAAATGTAATTTGGTTATACTTAGCCTGTGGATAGTCTTTGAAAAAAAATACTAATTTTGATTTCTAAGGGACCGTTTGGTTATAAATTCTTAAACCTTGATTTCATATAAACTTTCAATCAAACCTCATCTTCTTTTCTCCCACTCTCGATACTTCTTATTTATATCATTTTTAAAACTTCTTTGAAAATCGAGTAATGTTGATTGATCCTATTTGATCTGTTTGGTCCTCATGGGTCAATTCTTGACTTTTCTTTGGAATCCACGTAGGATTCCTTTGTGATTTTTCGCACTGTTTGGTTGGTCCACGTAGGATATCTCCTTCTTCTTAACCTCTTTCTTTGACTCCTTGACCCGTCCATGTGTCGTGGATTTTGGGGCGTTACATATACCCTCTTTACAATTTTTCATATTAGTCCCTCCATCAGCTAACATTCCATGTAAACCTAGGGTTGGACCACTAAAGGTACTGTTGCCGATTTAGTTTACATGTATGTCTCTTCACAAATATTGAATATATTATAACAATTTAGAAAACCATTCTAAATTGCACCGGCCGGTTTAATCCAATATGCAAGAAACATAATCTTGAATATTCTCTCTAACACTAAGAGTGATGGATCCCTTATTGGACGGACAACTACAAATCTTCATACATTATTAATGTAGCCCAACAAGTCCGTATATAGTCTTTAATTAGACATCACCGGTTGACAATATTAAAGCTACACTAACAGATATATACGACTTAGTAATATCCTTAGGTTAATAAGGACTTTCTGTAATTGTTAGAAGAACAACTCTTCTAATAACAGTGACTGGTCCAAGAGTGTTCTTTAATGATCCTATTCAGCATTTGTCATCTTACAAATACCCACAATGTCTACTAAGGGTCTCTACCCTGATGGCTTAAGCACGCCATCCTATCACATAGAGTAGTACCACAAGTGACAACCATCTACAAGCATGTTGTCCTAGCATGCTTATTGATTGCGAACACAATTTAGATTACAAGAAAATTAGAGTAAACCTTTCTAATCAATGATCAATATCATTTTTCGAATAATGTAATCTTAGGACAAAATGTACCAACTATAATGGTATTATAATACAACCCATGAAATGCATGTGATAAATTATTATTATTATTATTATTATTATTATTATTATTATCATTATTATTATTATTATTATTATTGGCTTTGTAGGGCATACAATTCTTTCATCTTTTACAAGTAAAGAAATAATCATCTAATTCGATCTCCTTTGATGGTTCTGCTTCAAGAGTTGAGATGCTTGATCTTGAATGGAACCTGATGATCTTGTGAACTTGATAAACACCGAATGCTGAAGAAGAATCCGTCACAAATTTCTTATGTAAAGAATAGTTCTTAAGATTGGTGAATACTTTAACGAAGAATGGCACGAGTTTGATGTGCTTGTTATTCTTCAATTAAGTATTAAAACTTGATTTTGTGAGTTTGGAATTTGAGAGAGCTTGAGCTTGGGAGAAAACTTGGGCAGAGTGTTGCCTTGTAAATTTTTTGTCCCATTTCTCTTCCAATGAGCCTCTATTTATAGGATCCATGAGGGACTTCTTTGCAATTTTCAAAGAATGGGGATCTTTGATCCATTTAATGTAATTGAGTTTAAGAGATAATTTATCACTTATTTTAAATGGGAGAAAATAAAATAAAATAATAACTTCAAATTATTGTCTTATCAAGAATATATGGCCCCCAACTTTATTATTTTGACATGGGTCAAAGTGGGTCAAACACTTATGGGTTAAGTCAACTTTTTAGCCCAAATCACATTTGGATTAAACCACTTGTATTTGGTGCGACCCAATGCTTCACAGGTCAAATTATTGAACCACTAACGGGTCCATCCTTTGGTGTGAATTTTGACATTGACTTTGACTTTGACTTTGACAAACCAAGAATAAATTTGGCCATCATGATTAATTGGACAATATTAGTAAGACAATAAATTTTGCTGTCTACAAATGCCCTCACTTCAAGGCTTGCATATATTTTATGGCACTTGTGTTTGTGTTTATCACCGCTGAGAAAGCCAGCCTTGAAGCATTCTTGTTCGCGCTTGGACATGTGTCTCACTACCAAAATGTCATCGCTTTCGATATTGGGCAATTTTTTTATTTTTTATTTTTTATTTTGTTATTATTAATTTTTTTAAACCACCCCAAGCACTTGTGCTCATTTGGAACAACTAGTGCAACCCATTTTTCTGGGTAATAGTTGACCGTGCAATCTAATGAACCAATTTTGGGTACATAATTGGTAAAGTTTATTGCAAATTTTCTATCATTCCATATCATGAGATGAATTTCATTAATTTACTCCATAATAAGTCATGTTGACTTTGAAAGTGGCAAACTTTAATTCTTCCCAGTCACAAATCCACCTTGAATTTTATTATTTTGTCACATGTCTATTGTTGGATAAAAAATTAATTTTGGCTATGTCTGAGGTCAAATAAATGTGGGACCCATTTAGAGTTTGAATGGGGTCCATGTGGATTGTGATCTCCTCCATGAGGAGATGAACTTTGGATATTTACATGTCCAAAATTATTGTGGAGTGAATGAGAAATTAATCCATTGAATACATTTAGATAATGTACATACATGAATGCATGGGAAATGTATATAATTTATTATAATGTACATGCATGGAAAATGTATATACATGAATGCATTTATTCTCATTCATGGATAATGCACATTCATAGATGAATCATGTATATACATGGATGAATCTATAGATTCATAATGTACATACATGGATGAATCTACAAATATATAATGTACACTCAATGAATACTCTCTCCCCTTAGTCATATATATTCTGAGCTTTCTCCTCAGGAATTTTTAGAGTCAGAAAAACAAGAACTATTTCCTTCCTTCCAATATTCCTTCCTGAGAGAGACACAGAATATAGTTGGTTCGTCGGAGCAGTCGAACACCGTGCTTGTCTACTGCTGGTTATTCCCGCTGTATCCTGGGAGACAGACGCCGGAGATATCCTCAAGCACTTCTGGTGAGGCGGCGACTCTGTTTTAAGGAAACTGTGAACTATCACAGGCCTTGGTTTGATCTTATTTCAGTTTTTCCTAATTTGATTTCTGTGTACATATCGTAATTCTGATTTCTATCGAATAGTTAATTTTTTCCTGTTTCCAATAGTAGTAATCCAGAATTTATTTATGTTTAATATAATTTTTCCAACATCTATTACTCAAATGGACACTGCATATCATGCTTTTAACTTCCAAAAGATTAATTGGCTAATGGGTGCCGTGACACACGTTGGAATGAAGTAAAAAAAATCAATTTGTAATATGAAATCATGGAGCTATTATGGCAATTTCCTTACAAAATCCTTCACCCAGGGAAAGTAATCAAGTACTATCTCTTTGGTATGTATATATAGACATACTACACGCACAACTTACGTGACATGGACTTGCTCTGCGGCTTGAACGAGAGGGACAATGACTGCTTCGGTTTATCGTTGTTTGAGACAAAGACATGACTTCAGTCCACCATTTGCATTTTAGTAAAACAATAAGAAGACCCATGGTGCAGTAAGCCATTTTTCTTTTTTTATTTTTTTAAATATATATATATATGTATATTTTTGGAGCTTCTTGTTTCTCTTTCTTCAATATACTTTGATCGATGTTAAGGCATAGGCTGAAAGTCATGCTATTGAATTATGTAATCCATCCACGCCTCTTTTTTTTTTTTTTTTCAAAGATTCTCATGACATTCTAGACACTTTATGCTCTCATTTTTGGTTAAATACCATGGAGTGAATATGATCTTGACGCATTGTCTTATGGCAGTTGAAGACATCAATCGTGCTAGTTGCTCATACACGTCCATGCATGGGGATGCGCCTAATTTGTCCAGGTTATGAGCGGGGGATGCGTCTAATTTGTCCAAGCCATGCAACACAGTAACTCAGATACATCCATGATTGGGGAATGTGCTTAATATGTCCAAGTCATGCAATATTGTAACTCAAACATGTCCACGTGTGGGGATGCGTCTAATTTGTTCAAGTCATGCAGCATTGCAACTCAGACACGTCCACAACGCGGGGGATGTGCCTAATTTGTCCAAGTCACTTTGTGAATAGTCCATTAGACACTTCCTTCGTAAGTGGAATGCATTTGATATATTGGTGCATTGTGACTGATCCCTTAGACACTCCCTTCGCAAGAGGAATGCGTTTGACAGATTAATGCTGCGTGACTGGTCCCTTAGACACTCCCTTCGCAAGTGGAATGCGTTTGACAGACCGGTGCTGCGTGATTAGTTCCTTAGACACTCCCTTCGCAACTAGAATGCGTTTAACAGACTAGCGTTGCATGACTGGTCTCTTAAACACTCCCTTTGCAAGTGGAATGCATTTGATCAGCTATGTCACGACATGTGTTCTTTGAAGATTGTACACTATTTTGGCTTGTGACAAGGAGTTGTGCAACACAAGATTATTATTATTATTTTTACGTATATATATATTTGGTTGGTTGACTGAACTTGGGAAAAACTCCAAGTTGCCTACGTACCCAATAATGGGATCAAGTCAAAACGTAGTTCAAATGAATATATATATATATATATTTAGATTCATGCAGTTTAGGCTCGTGCGATTAGGAGCCTTGATTTTTTTTTTTTGGCAGTATCGTGCAGTTTAAGCTCGTGCGATGAGGAGCCTTGCATTTGGTTTGGTGTTTGGGCATTACGTACACAACTAATACTCGCGTTGGCAGGAGTAATGTGCAGTTTAAGCTCGTGCGTCTAAACACAAGTATGATATAAGGCTCTCTATTTCTAACGATCTCTACTATCTTCTTCTATCTCCACTCTCTGATACTCACTCGTCCCAAATTGCTTGGCACTTTTAGAAAATTTAACTTTTTAAGAAAACACAATGATTACACTTTTGTCGAACTTCTATACTTCAACTTTCCCAGCTTGCCCCTCATAAATGCATTTAGATTAGTTAGAGGTGTGAAAAAAGAAAGGGCAAAACAATAAAGATTCAAAATTTATTACGTTAACTTTTGAACATGGACTAATATTATGGGACAGCCCAAAATAGAAAGAGTGCCCAGCAATTTAGGACCGAGGGAGTATTTATATCTACAGTATTTCTCCATTGAGTTTACATATCTATATTTTCTGGGCAACTAAGACACTAACTATTCTCATATCTTGGAGGGCGTGACCTCTGGATGAGATTGCTTATTGTGAATTGTGACGTTAAGGAAAGGTTTTACCTTGAATGAATCCAAGGCGGGCATTCTCCCGCAGGGTATAGGTCATGTGTACTCTTGGAGGATTCACCTAAGTGAGAGGAGTTGTGAGGCCACGACTATGAGAATTGGGTTGTTTTCTAAAAACTCTCATGAGAATCAAGATCAAGTGCATGGCCATTAATTGAACTAACCCGCAAACTGATTCTAATGTTGTATATTGTGTGTGTGACAAGTTGAACTCTGACTCGAAGGGTCTAGTTCAAGACATAGGTCACTATTATCCTTCAGGGGGAAACTGTTAACACTAAGTGAGGTTCAAACTGAAAGGTACCTAAACCCATTGCACAATATAATAGTTACCCAAATTTGTTAATTTACATTTTGTATAGAATTGCATCCTAAGTTTTGAAACTTGTGGGGGATTGTTGGAATTTTACGATTTTTATAAGTTTCAAAATTTTATTTATTTTTTATATTTATTTATTCATTTTGACTTAGTCTTAGTTGTTATATTATTAACATTAGTGGCTTTATTATTTCTTTGGTTTTAGGGTTGTTGGAGATTGGGTTGTATGGCTATATAAGAAGCCTAACCTAAACACAAGCCTGATATACGACTCTCTATCTCTTACGATCTCTACTATCTTCTTCTATCTCCACTCTCTGATATTTATATCTATAGTATTTCTCTATTGAGTTTACATATCTATATTTTCTGGGCAACTAAGGCACAGACTGTTCTCATCTCCTGGAGTGCGTGACCTCTGGATGAGATTGCTTGCGAAGCACTGGGTTGTATCTTGGGATCGAGGAAGCCAATTGAACCTTCACGTAAGGAGGACTACGATCTTAAGGCAGCGACAACATGCCTCTCAGTGAATCACAGGCCAGCTTTTCCTTTACCTTCTAATTGATCTATTAATTAAATATGCATATATATATATATATACAGTTAATATAATTTTATGATAGTTATATATAAGGCATGCAGTGGTGCATTAGTTATATGTAGGGCCGTTGGTGGGTCCAAAATTACATGATGTATGTAGTGTTCACTGTAGCATGTATAGGCAATGAAGAAGGCAAAACACGGCTGAACTTAGGGTGCGTTTGTTAAAATTGAAAATTAAGTACTAAAAATTAAATACTGAATTTTAAGTACTGAAAATTTTAAGTGATTGAATTTGTAATACCGAAAACAGTGCTTCAACTACTGAATAGAATACATTCAGTGATTATTTTCAGTAGAAATTTTCCACTTAAAAGTTTTCAGTGGTTTTTTGGCTGCTTTTTCAATTAAGTGATATGTTATCAAACGCACTGAAAAAGAATAAGTGCTGAATCTTTTCATTTTCAACACTTAATTGGGTTATCAAACAGACCCTAAGTCTACCCACAATGTCAAATGCTCCATCACAAAAAGACGACGATGTGGTGATTCTGTAGGGTCAAAGTACTAAAGAGGACAAAGCAAACTGGTTAATCCCCAAATTGGAGAATTGAATTGTAAAATCACACGCTCCTCGAGGTATTCATTATTTTATATGAGTAATACTTCTATTTTGTGTCTATCTCTCTCCTGATGGGCCCCACAATGCCAGTGAACCCCACAATACCCACTAGGACCACTAGGAGAGAGATAGACACAAAATAGAGGTTGTGTCCCAAGATTGTGTCTTTTGATTGTGTCTCAAGTATTACTCATTTTATATTAGTAGATACATATAATTGAATACTAATGAACCAAAGTTATTGAGCAAAAGAGTGATTCAAACGGGATAGAAGGGATGGAGGTGGCAGTTAGTGATGCAAATATCAGAGAGTGGAGATAGATATGTAAACTCAATAGAGCCTTATAGGTGTTCAGAAAAAAAAAAATGGAGGGTGTGTACTGACATTTTTAAAATTTTGGCCAATGAAGAAAATTTTCATTTTTTAGTGGTTTTTTCGTATACGATAAAATTTCTCTGGTTTTTCGGAGTTTGGTTGAACTCTTTAATTTTTTTTCTCCAAAATACATTTTTCGATGTTTGGCATGAACATTTTTTTTTCCCACTAAATCTGCAAATTTTCTAGAGCCTACAGAAAGGAGATCATGTTCTATGATTATTCAAAATAGTTCAGGAATTTTAAAATAAAAAACAATAGTAATATTTGAAAGAATTGTATGCCCTACAAAGCCAATAATAATAATAATAATAATTTATTACATGCATTTCTTGGGTTGTATTATAATACCATTTTAGTTGGTATATTTTGTCCTAAGATTACATTATTCGGAAAATGATATTGATCATTGATTAGAAATGTCTTCTCTAATTTTCTTGCAATCTAAATTATGTTCGCAACCAATAAGCATGCTAGGACAACATGCTCGCAGATGGTTGTCACTTGTGGTACTACTTTATGTGATAGGATGGCATGCTTAAACCATTAGGGTAGGGACCCTTAGTAGACATTGTGGGTATTTGTAAGATGACAAATACTGAACAGGATTATTAAAGAACACTCTTGGACTAGTCATTGTAATTAGAAGAGTTGTTCTTCTAGCAATTGCAGAAAGTCCTTATTGACCTGAGGATATTACTAAGTCTTATATATCTATTAGTGTAGCTTTAATATTGTCAACCGGTGATGTCTAATTAGAGACTATATACGGACTTGTTGGGCTATATTAATAATGTATGAAGATTTGTAGTTGTCCAATAAGGGATCCATCACTCTTAGTGTTAGAGAGAATATTCAAGATTATGTTTCTTGCATATTGAATTAAACCGGCCGGTGCAATTTAGAAAAATAGTTTTCTAAATTGTTATAATGTATTCAATATTTGTGAAGAGACATACATGTAAACTAATTGGGTAACAATACCTTTGGTGGTCCAATCCTAGGTTTACATGGAATATTAGTTGATGGAGGGACTAATATGAAAAATTGTTAAGAGGGTATACTCACGTATTAATTCTCTATTCTTTGGGTAAAAGTTGCAATTTATCTTATGGACATGATTGCAATTATCAAGTCAAGAGGGATGTATTTGTAATTTGAAAAGATGATGGAATTAGATTCCATGTACTATGTATCATGTATGTTCAATGGATTTGCAATGGAATAGTTCCATGTATGTACTTATTAGAGAATAGTGTACAATGAACATACAAAGGAACTTAGTTTGGTTAGGTGAATTTACATTTCCTAAACACCAAGTACATCTTGACTTACTAATGAATGAGAATCCCTAATAGATCCAATGCACCATGCTTCCTCCTTAGCCTAGTGAAGAATCCTAGAGGGCTTAATGAAGTCCTATAAATAGGTACAAGCAAGTGTTGCAAATCAATCACTTGAAACTTACACATTTTTTAGTCTTTTTTGGTTTTTTTTTTTTTTTTTGATTTCATGTATTTGCTCGAGATCTACGCATTGGACATGAAAACTGTATCCCCAAAAAAATATTAAAACCTCATTTTTCATTTTTACCTGTCAAAATAGACAAAATTATTTGTTGACTTACAAATAAGAATTATATTAACAAAAAAATCATAATTTTCTCATTTTTTGGCCTTTTCAGATGATCTGTTTTTTTTTTTTTTTTTTTTTAATCCATGCATTTCTTCGAGATCTAAGCATTGAACTTGAAAATTTTACAAAAAAAGATAAGTTGCAGCCTCAATTTGAGATTTTATCTGTCTGCAAACAGATAATATTATTTGTCATCTGCCTACAAACAAATAAAATTATATGTTTTGCCTTAATGATGATAACTTTCTCAATTTTTGGGCTTTTTTGGTGATTTTTTTTATTCATTTTTTTTTTTCGAGATCTACGCGTCCAATGTCACACCCCGATTTTTAGACAACCAAATACCCATTCAATAATATCCCAACCAGTATTTAATTTCCCAAAAATCTGAGAGTGAAAACCAATCAACTTGTCACACATTTGAAATAGTAAACTTTGCTGAAAAATATTCCTCTTTAAAATAATTCACAAACTTTAAGTAACAAAAAAAATAATCATTTATATTGAGATCTCCATGATAAAATTCTAAGTTACAATTTACAATAATAAAGAGAATTTTGTTGCCATAACAAAATAAGAAATTAACACTTTTACAAAACTTGAATCAGAGCTACTACAATCGTCCCATAACCCCAAAATAATAAAATACAACATGGCCCACAATGCCAAGAAATAAATAAATCAAGATCACGAAGCAAAAAAAAATAACAATTAAAATCCACTCGTAGATCTCTGAATCACAAAATTTACTCTAATCGCTAACATGAACTATTCCTGAAAATAAGAACTCGGCTACGCTCCACGAAGAACGCACCGGTGATAAAATCACACGGGTCAGTACACACGGTACTGGTATGAGTTAAATAACACTAATCACACACAGTCTTAAGGATCGCTCACAATCCCTTACACCAACACAACAATAATAAATAAAAGATCGGGCAGGATAGTAGTTCCGCTCACATAACGGGACAAGGGGTAGTTTCCTTTTTATGTGACGGCAATATAGTTCCTACCTGAATTAGACTGCATAAATACTTACCCTTCTTAGCTATGGTAGGCCAATACCTACAAACACATTAGTGGGCCTACCATCCTGCATAAATAGATGTTAGTAAAAAAAAAAAAATCAAAAATCATTCTTTAAATGTTATTTTAAAAAATGAATTTATCTCCAAGAAGGAGTTGGAATTGGACAAAACTTAAAACATGAAAGATGTTCAGAATTAAATTTCCAAGGGAAGCCACGCGTTCCTGCTCATTAATTCTAAACACGTAAGTCAGAAATTAGTTATTAAACTTCAGCTCATAAACACGCGATATTCAGCAGATTCTGAAATTAAATCAAAACTGTGTCAAGATGACGTTTTTAGGAAAAGTGTAAAACACAAAAGTCGCTCGGATTGTCGTTTTACTTCAGGTTACGCGAACGACCCTCAATTGTGAAGTTAAGTGACCAAATTATCTAATTTACTAATTTGATCCTATTTATTATTAGTTCACAATGTTCCCAAATAATTTACGGTACACATACAATACTACATTTAAACTAACGGATACCCACATAAGTTGTTTGATATGATAAGGATTCGACTACAACAAAATATAACGAACTACATTACAACGTATAGCCGCAATTTAAGCACTACATGTGTTTTAGTTAATTAAACCTTATGTTCACAACTTCGGCCACTCATCCATGGTTCAGCCTACACATATATCCCATGTGTCTCCTAACGTAATACTAACTCCCACTCTGGTCCCAACTCCCATGGGGTATCACTGGGATTTGAGTCTACACCGAAAGCCTAGTACTTACGTTTTTGACGTCAATAAACAATGTCTAAATACACATGAAATAGACTAACAAGCCGGGCATAAGGCTTAAAAATAAAGAGACGGGTCATCCACGTAGTCGCCGTCTAATCACACAAGGACGAGTCATCCACGAAGTCGCCGCCTAAACTCATAAGGAGCAGTGGTGAACACTAAAGGATTTTCTAATATTAACTTCTAAAAGAAAAATCTTCACATGGATGGTCTCACATTCACAAATTTATGAAACCCAACATTAGATGAGAATGCTTACATCTCAACGAAATTTCACGTTATATCATAATAACGAACACGAGTTTTATCCCGACACATAAATCAAATTAAACATCCAACACGTTTTTAATCATATAAAAACTGCTACTGAAATTTAAATCTACAGCCCAAACGGTGCAGAATTAGGGAAAACTCAAAACACGAAAAGTGTGCAGAATTGCGTTTTACATGGGACATAGCGAATAGAAAGCTAAAATTCCAAACAAACGATTCTGTACAATGTTTTGAAAATTCAGCGATTATAGAAAAACCAATAAAACGAATTTTCCTACTTATTTAATCAATTTATTTTTCTTTCTCCCTAGGTTAATCTCATGAATCTGAACATTAGTTTATCAACGTATAACCATATCTATTTGGGTAATACTAGGATCCAAATCAACAAATCGCATACGATACTAAAATTTATATATCAATCCAAACATTTAACTTGCAATGATTGATTCAATTGCGTATACATATATACCCAAATATATATATTTAACTCACCAATTGTGCCAAATCCCCCAAAGATATGAATCGACGTTAAGCACGACGAATGCACCGCATATGATTCAACGATCATTCTCATTCTTCCTCTTCGTCTTCTTCTTCTCTCTTTCTCTTCCTCTCTATTTCTTTATTCTCTTTTCTCTCCCTCTTTCGCTTTCTCTTCTTCTTATCTTCCCTTGGTGGCTAGGGTTGAGATAGTAGGGGTGAATGTATTGTTGGGAGAACTAATATAGGGTTAACAAGGCATAATCCCATTTTTATTTTTACCCCTTCATAAAAATACATCATATGACCCCAAAATGCATTGCAAAGTACTAAAATGAGTTACCCATTGGGTATCCATGACCCAGGTACTTAATTCTTATGTTAAATACATTGTTTAGAATATTTACGGGCCCTGTAAACACTACTAAATTATAAACACATTGTCGCGCCCGCCCCGAAGGATGGGGGGCGGTCCCCTCGTGGGTTCGCGACCGTTTTAAAAGGAAATGAAATAAAATAGGGTAAAAGGCTCAAAACAGCGAACCAAAGTGGGAAAGGAAATGTGTGAAAGTACGTACAAGTGGGAGTAGGGCCAATAAAAGTTTTCAGAGTCGCCACCTAACGTTATCGGGAGTTAGGATCCCTGCAAAGGCGATTAGAATAATCATCTTTGACTTTTGAAAAAACAGTTTGAGAAGAGTGGGGCTCTTTTAAAAGTGTGACTCTTGATAGTCGTGCGAAACCAAAGTTCTTGAAGTGGGTTCGGGGACTCGATTATGTCGAGGGAAGGTATTAGGCACCCTCGAACATCCGTGACACACGGTTGCCGATTTAGTGGTTTTCATAGTAACGGGGCGTAAGTAAGAAGTAGTAAAATACATATATAAGACATTAAAAATGCGAGCATCTGTGACTCGCGATTGCCGATTTATGTATCTCGACACGAGATAGTTTTGAAAGTATGTACTAGTTTTAGTTTGAAAGTATGTACGTATCTTGACATGAGATAGTTTGAAAGTATGTACGTATCTTGACATGAGATAGTTTGAAAGTATGTAGTTATGGTCGCACCCAAGTATGAGTTGCATACGTATCTCGACACGAAAATCAGGCCGTACGTAGTTCTGTGCTTGTATGTGTGTAAATATTTTGGTCGATCTAGACCGTGAGTGTGTAAAATAGTGTTTTGAGTAAAGTCGGCGTAGCTAGGAACTTTAACCTGTACGGTGTAGTCCTAGACTTTAACCTTGAGAAAGTAGTGAGTTTTGAGAAAGTGTTTTTGAGTTAAAGTCGGAGTAGATCAACCGTGCGATGAGTTTTTTGTATTTTTTGTTTTATGTGCCGGAAGTAAGGGTCGGTGCCCAGTAAGGGTGTGAAGACTTACCTGTGCTGTTTGCAGATTCCAAGCAAAGTACCGGAAGTACGGGTCGGTGCCCAGTAGTTTTTGGGAAATGTGAACCGGAAGTATGGGTCGGTGCCCAGTGATTTGAAAAGGTGCCGGAAGTATGGGTCGGTGCCCATGAAGTTTGGGAAAGAAGTATCATCATTTTGTGTTTCCTGATTTTTATCAATGAAGATCTGTAACAAGAGATAAAGTGCAGCCGGATGGGTCATTAGATCTCCTTCCGGCTGACGCAGGATATAAAGTCCAAATCGGGTGGAGTTCGAGGGTCTCCTTCCGAATGGCGCAAGATATAACAATTTGATAAAGTTCAGCCAGGTAGGTCATAAGATCTCCTTCTGGCTGACGCAGGATATAAAGTCCAAATCGGGTGGAGTTCGAGGGTCTCCTTCCGACTGGCGCAAGATATAACAATTTGATAAAGTTCAGCCAGGTGGGTCATAAGATCTCCTTCTGGCTGACGCAGGATATAAAGTCCAAATCGGGTGGAGTTCGAGGCCTCCTTCCGACTGGCGCAAGATATAACAGTTTGATAAAGTTCAGCCAGGTGGGTCATAAGATCTCCTTCTGGCTGACGCAGGATATAAAGTCCAAATCGGGTGGAGTTCGAGGCCTCCTTCCGACTGGCGCAAGATATAACAGTTTGATAAAGTTCAGCCAGGTGGGTCATAAGATCTCCTTCTGGCTGACGCAGGATATAAAGTCCAAATCGGGTGGAGTTCGAGGCCTCCTTCCGACTGGCAAGAGATATAACAGTTTGATAAAGTTCAGCCAGGTGGGTCATAAGATCTCCTTCTGGCTGACGCAGGATATAAAGTCCAAATCGGGTGGAGTTCGAGGCCTCCTTCCGACTGGCAAGAGAAGGCGGAATATCCGACCATGTGGATTTATAGGGAGCCCCAGACCATTAAAGCATATAAGTAAATAAAAGAAAAGAAAAAGGCGGAATATCCGGCCATGTGGATTTATAGGGAGCCCCAGACCACTAAGTGTAAAAGTTTTGAGGGAGTTACCTGTGAAGAAGGGGCAATTTGAGGCCCAGTCGGTGTTTTGTTGAGAAAGAATGAAACAAAACCGAGAAACGTATCAGAAATAACCCAATAAGGCCAAAGTCGTACTTCGACGCGAAATCGACTTGAATGGACGTCATAGTTGGGTCCGGAAGGGCCGGAAGAGCCAGAATAGCCATAAGGCGGGCCGGAATGGATCCGGGCTGAGTTGAGCGGGACCCGCGGGGTCAGAACTGGCCGGTATAGCTCGAAATAGACATATAAAATGCCAAACAATCCTTTAGAGTTGGATTTGACCAATTCTGAGGTCACCGGTGCGTCCGGAACGGTCAAATTAGCTAGGAACAAGTATCCGTTCGTTGAAATCTGGACCCGGAGTGGAGAAAATTGGGAAAAACCAAAAGTGGGCCCCCAAGTGCCACGTCAGCAAGCCACGTGTCAGTCAAAGACACGTGGCGTCTTCTGATTGGCTGGTCAAAGCTGACGCAGCAGTGACACGTGGCAGCGGCACGTGGCAAGTCAACGTGGTGACGTGGCAGTCAATGCCACGTGCCAAAGCCTGATTGGGTGGTGGATGATGACGTGACAGCAACACGTGGCAGTGACACATGGCAGGTATGCCACGTGGCAGTCCGTGATTAGTGAACTAGTGATGACGTGGCGATGACGTGGCAGCACGCGTGGCACAGACACGTGGCAAGTCGATGTGGTGACGAGGCAATCATTGAGACGTGTCAATGTCTGATTGATTGGTCAACCTGGCGTAACGATGACGTGGCTGAACACGTGGCAGCTGACTGGACTGTTGACTCAGCAGTCGTTGGCACGTGGCAGCGTTTGATTGATGGTCAACTGGTGAGTCAGCGCTGACTCAGCGCTGACTGTTGGCTGCGCGTGTGGAGGCGAAACGGAGGGGTCGTGGCGCGTGGCGCGCGTGCGGCGTTTCCGTTGAACGGTGGATGTCGGGCCACCAGGATCTGGATCGTTTGGTTCAAACGATCAGGATGGTGGTGGTGGTTTCCGGCGGGGGTAACCGGAAAGGCTGCCGGAGCAGCTTCTGTTCAGCGGCGGCGCGTGAGCGCTTATGGCGGCGCGTGTGGCTTCTGCAGACCTGATTTGGTGGCGGGACCAACTGCGGTGGCTCCGTTTTAGCCAGGGGGACCCACTGGATGGGCGGTGGGATTCAGGGAGCTAGTTTAGGCTCTGTTTGGTTGTGTTTTCAGTTTCTGGGCTTTGGTTAAGGCGCCGTTTGGTTCGAGCTCAGATTCTGGGAGTTTGTGGGGTCTTGTGAGTTGGGGTTGTTCAGGGGGTTGGGTAATGAGGTGGTGGCCATGGGTTTTATGTGGTGGAGGCCATGGTGGTGTAGTGGTAGTGATTAGGTGGTGTTTGGTTAATAACCAAACAAAGCCTAAGGGTTTGGAAGATTTCTCCTTAAACCAAACAGGGCCTTAATGGGAGGCTGCCCATCTTTTTTTTTTTTGTGCGTGGGGAAGCTTTCTATTTATAGAAACTTTTCCCAAAACCCTACATGGGTTTTATTCCCATGTAGGCGGAACACAAGACCGTAGGTACAATCTTCGATCGGGGCCGTCGATCGTTCCGGACTTCGATCTTTGGTATTTTTCAATCCGGACGTCCGATTCTGATGATTCGAAAAGATCCGGGCTTGGTTTAACGTCCTCCTCAAATTCGTATGGTTGGATCGGAATTCGTTTGAAACCCGGAAACGACTCCGTTTTCTTCAGACCGTCGACGTCTGATCTAGATCGTCTAAACTGCGACTGTCGATATCTTTTGATCCAACCGTCCGATCTTCCTGATTCAAGATGATTTGAAATTGTATTGATGTTCTCTTTGAATCGGTATGGTTTGATTGAGAATCTCTGATTTAGAAATGACCGTTTTGCCCTTGTCTTTCCCAATTGAGTCTTGAAACTTTGGTTGGACGTCGTTTCTTCTCTGATTGTCTGATTGGATTGATTCAAGTCGTTGAACCTCTGTTTTTCTCCGTATTTCCATCCAGGTATGCCCAGTCGGACTTTCGATGTTTCTGGATTGACAATCGTGTCCCTTTTCCTTGAATTTGGGGCGTCGAAACTCAAATCGGAGCCCGATTCTCTGTCGGTTTATCAAAATTTTGATGATTTGAAGTCCTAAAGGCTGGAATTGATTCCTGCTTTGCCCTGATGTAATCAAATTCAACCGGTTGTCTCAGACTTGATTCCAGTCTTGAATTTTGTGCTGAACTTTGATTCCGGTTGAAAATGTCGTCGATTATCGTAATCAGACGATCCCGGATTCTGGAACTCCGGTGGATGAGCTGTCATCTCCGTATTTGACTTTGATTTGACCTCTGGGGTCCCTGTTTGGATTCTGGAGCTCTTTTCTCGATTAGAGTGCCTGGTGGGCCCCTTACGACAGTTATTTCTTTTTTGGCAGGTCAAAATGGGGTGTCTACACACATCAATTCTTTAAAATTTAAACTTACACAAATTTATCCCATCACTTAAGTTTATAAAATATTCACATCGTAATTTGTACTAAAAAAATTAATACACATAGATATATAACCATAAACATAAATACCCATAGCTAATTTATCACATATAAAAATTTGGGTGGCCACATTAACATATAAAAATAAATATTTATATCTTGAAAATTACGGGGTGTTACATCCAACTTGGATTTTTTGGAAAAACATGTAATTTGCAGTCTCATTTTGATATTTTATTTGTCTATAAATAGATAATTTTATCATTTTTGGACTTTGTGTGTGTGTGTGTGTGTGTGTGTGTGTGGGTGTGTTTTATGTATTTTTTCAAGATCTATGCACTCATAGTGCCAATTTTACAAAAGAAATATATTTTTGTTATAATTATGCAAAAAAAAAACGCTTTTTGACATGTTTGTTTATTTTTTTAGTTTCTTTTTCCAAAGATTTCATAGTCAATATTGATGTGGTTTGATAGATCTCATTTTAACATCAAATTTTGCGAAGATTGGACTTCTATAACTAAAGTTAGAGGAATTTGAAGTTTTTAGTCTTGAAAGAGTATTTTTTACCAAAACAACGGTAAATAGCCTATTGAGCTAGAAAAGTAATGCTGAACCACTACTTTTTCTAGGGTGCTCTTGTTGAACGCTCCTATGGGAATAACTTGAAATAAGTTGGATAAGTCAGAATATGTTTGGCCATCCAAGAGTAAAAATTGAGTAAAAACTTGATTTTGTATGCAGATCTCCAATGGTGATACTCAAATTTTTTTTTATAATTTTATTACTTTCTATCACATCTCAATATAAAATTTGAGTAAAGACATCTCAAACTCCTACCAAATCAAATGAGTAAAATACTTATAATAATAAAAAATACGTATATATATAAAAAATAAAATAAAAATAAAAATAAAAAAACACTCTCCAATCATTACTCAAAGCCATATCAAAATTTTAACATGTGAATGGTATTTGTTTCATTTGGGTTTAAGTTAGTGTATTACCTAATTTGATGCGAGTTTGAGTCAAGGGTTGAATAACTTAACCCCATACAATTTCAGACCAAGTCCAATGAGGTGTAACTATTGGTGTATGGATCGAACCAAATTGCTTGGTTGTACTCAGGGGTATATTTAACCCGAGCCGCTTAACAAGCCGTTGCGAACATGTTCAAGAGCCCGACTCGGATCAGCCTGCCTAACAACTAGTCGAACTCAATCATAGATTTCAAGCTCGTTTAATAAACAAGTCAAGCTTAAAACATATATGAACTCAGCTTGATAGAGCTTGTAAACATATTTGAATAAGCATCGAGAGTAGGCTTGTGAAAAAGCTAATGAACATACTTGTCAAGGCTTATATATCGGCTTGTATATATACCTTTTATCATAAAAATTGGGTAGTTGTAGAAACATGAGTGCTTGAATCGTTTGAGTGCTTGAATCGTTATATGAATCAAGGTCAAGCCGAAACAAAAGTTACTGAACCGACTAAAATTTATACGCAAGCTTAAATTCCAGGCTTATTCAATGAACAAACTTAGGAGCATACATGAGCTTGGGCTCAGCTCGTTTAATAACAAGACACTTCAAACAGAGAGTTTTAAGGCTCAATTAATAAACAAGTCAATCCCAAGCCTAATTTTTAGTATCTAATAAACAAATGAATTTTTTTTTCGTCCGAGTAGTTGGCCCTCCAGTAAGCTCCCACCACCCTTTTTTTTTACCAAAGAAAACAAATTCAGTTTAAGCATACATGAGCTTGACTAGCTCGTATACACCCCTATTTGTGTCTAAAAAGGTCCCTATAAGAACAACTCTATACCATAACTTAGGGTATATTTAAGTTTTAGTTTCACAATGATGTGGTGCATACAAAACTTTGGTAAAGTTAAGTTTGGTAAAATAGTAAAACTTAAGTTTGTGATATGTCAAAATTTTACTATTGTATAAACAAACGGTGCATACAAAACTGTTTCATAGTAAAACGGTTTACAGAAAAACGTTGCGCAACCAAACGATTTTGACAAAATCATTCAGATTCAAACGGTTTTGTGAAAATCGTTTGACACATAAAGTTTGTTTATTTGTTTTATTTATTTATTTTTGGTTGGGTTAAAGAAACGTTCTTGTGTGGTAGGGGTGTTCGTGGGCCTTTTTTTTTCCGATTTTTTAGTGGTTTTAAAATCGATCATTCGATTTCAGTAGGTCAATTTTAAACGATTTTGGTCGGTTTTAACTTGTACACTACTTTAAAAAATCAACCAATCGGTGTTTGATTGATTTTCAATTTTTTTTTTTTTTTCAGTTTTCTTGAATAGTTCACCATTCAGATCCAACACGGTTTAATATGCATTGTTTCCACCGCTGGAACGCTCCTTCATTACTCGCAATTAAAGTTCCCGTAGTACGATCAAATATTGGGTATCACTATGATACCATGTAGGATGTATCCTCTCTCACAGATTTTAAATTTTTGCTAAGTTGGAGAATTTTTTTGCTGAGTTAGAGAAGGATTCCCCTAAAAAATAAGGGGCCAAATGAATTTACACAAGCTCCCCCAAATTAACTTATAATACCATGTAGGATTTTATAATAGTTGCAATGAATATTTTTCGCCCTAGTACAACTTAACTTAAATTTTACTCCATCTGTCTCATAATAAGTGTCCACTTCCAGTTTGCACATTGTTTAAAAAGGTTGTATTATATTAGTTTTTTGGGTTCATTAAAGAGGTACTTTCTAACTTTATCATTAGATGTGATGAGTGTTTGACTTTTTATTGATTTTGGGATTAGACATAAATGTTACTTTGTCTTTATTACTTCGTATAAGAGTAGTTTTATAAAGTAGAAAAAAAAAAAAAGACATGTGGATACTTATTATGTGAGGAAGAGTGCTTAAGTTTAGCTCACAATTGTGGATGCTCTACGAAAAAATAGCAAACAGAACCCAATTGTTTCATGCTCATAGGCCACCCCTCCTCTCTGGCGGCGGCGATGAGTTGCGTTGCATTTCCAACCGCCCCTTCATGAGATTCAAACCCTCCACCGCCCCTTTCTCTGTCTTCACCAAACACAATAACCCACCCCTCAGTGTCTCTCTCTTCCTAACCAACTCATTCATGGGCCCCCCTTCCCTTTCCCAAACCCTAGCTGTCTCTTCTTCGCTTCCCTCCGAAGACTCAGCCGCCGACGACCTTCTCTGCTTCAACACCACCTCCGAACTCTCTCTCTCTAACCTCCACCTCCGACAACAACCAGAACAGGAAGAAGAAGAAGAAGAAGAAGAACAGTATCAGATAGATGGTCCGACTCGGTGCTTGAGTGACGAGTCGAGGATAGAGAGAGCGTGGGCTCATTGGAAGAAGGTGGGCGAGCCGAAGCTGATTGTGGCACCCATGGTTGACAACTCGGAGCTTCCTTTTCGAATGCTGTGTCGCAACTATGGTGCTGAAGCTGCTTACACCCCTATGCTTCACTCTCGAATCTTCTCCGAGAACGACAAGTATCGTTCTCAAGAATTTACTACCTGCAAGGTATGTGTGAATTTCTTATGTGTATAGATAGTTCATACTGTTCATTGTGTATTAGTCTATGAATATCACTTATGATTCATATTCATGAATCATGATCTTTCTTCTTTTCCTGCATTTTATTGTTTCTCAGTTGTTTATAAAATTTGAACGTTTGTGCTATTGTTTCTGAGAAATTTTATGGTGAGTGTACTTTTTGGTGTGTCTTGGTTGATGCATAGTGTAAAAGGCCACTTCTGGTTTTTGAAAGGTGGGAAACAGAAATGATAAGAGGGAAAAATAATCTAATTTAGTTGAATTTGCGGATCATATTGACCATAACAGCGTTAAAGAACCGGCCTTTTGGAACAAAGTCTGAAACTTTATCAAGCGGGAGTGTTAAGCTAAAATCATGCTCTGTTTCAGCAACAATTATGTTTCGGGAGTAAAATTTCCTCTCATTAAGTATAAAGTACAAATTGTCTCTCTTGGCAAAATTTTGAAAGATATTGTTGACTAACTTGAATTTTTATTTAGTTTATGATATGAACTAGGGATGGCAACGGGGCGGGTATGGTACGGGGTGACTATTTTCCAATCCCGCCCCACCTAGCAAAGTTCTTCCCCCACCCCCGCCTCGACCTCAGATACAAACCGTCCCATCCCCGAGCCCGCTAACTTCATTCCAACCTGTCCCGACCCTATTAGCATTAAAAACACAAAAATGTTGAAAGTTTTTGACAAAACTGTAGATAGTGGTCTTTAATATACCACCACTTACATGTTACCAAACAAGTGCAAAAGGTCAACTTCCAACCTCTGAAATTTATTACTAATTGTGTACTACTTTTCCTGCACTAGCAGCCAAATTTAGATGGTGCCAGACTGCCAGTACATGATTCCGTGCATTGAGGTTTAAAATTTGGGTTGGTTACTCTTTGCTTTTATAAAGGAGTACTCTCTTTGCCTAGGCTCTGTGTTTTCAATGTGAGATGGAAGAGAAATAAGTGTAACTCAGACTTTAATCGGGGTCACTCGGGTTTTCTCCACCCATACCGCCCCCACCCCAAATGCGTGACGGGTTGATCTATCCCCTTTCATACCCGCTCCTATTCCAATTAGGGGCTCCCCATACCCGTCCTATTAGGGGCGGAGCTGGGCGGGGCCCCGCATAAATCGGGCAAATTGCCTTCCCTAATATGAACTGAAGAATTTTAAATGGAAGGAATTGAAATCTCTTCACCTCAAAATATTATTGTTTGGTTTAGTATATGAGGTTTTGCTATATTTGTGAGGTGTTTTTTTTTTTTTTAAATGATTGTGATGGAAGCCTGTTAAGATCATTACATTGATAATGTGACATCAATGGCAACAATGGTGTGGGGGCATCAGTATATCAGTGGTATGTTCATTGTGGCATTAGTGGGGATTATGGGATGGAGGCGAGGTTTATCTTGGTGGTGGTTTGGTAATGGTAAGGGCAATAGGACTTGTGGAGGTGGTAATGGTTTTGTGGCAGCGTTGGTGGTGGTGGTAGTCTTTGGAGCAATCACGGGTTAACGACATTGGTAATAGCAGCATTATCTAGACTAGGCTAGTGATGGCACCTACAACAGCAAAGGTGACTTCCAATGTATGGTAGCTGGCTAATAATGAGTGCCATCAATGGCAATAGCATGGTGGTGATTATAAATTTAGTGGTGGTGGGAATGAAGCATTCACTGGTATTCAATGGCCTTGTATACATTCTGTATCACTGAATTTTAAGGGGTTTGGAATAGTGATGGGAATTTCATGTGTATTGTGATATGTGCAAAATATGGCAAACCTAGCCATACCCCACTACAACCCACTAGATCCACTATTCCTTGTACTAAGGCACTAATTTCCCATTCCTTGTATTAAGGCACCTGGTGCCCACTTTCTTGTTATTAGGCAGTAGTGCATGCATACCATTTTCCTTTTATGTAGGCATTATCACTTGCATTTTCTCCACCTTCCCTTTGCATATGCATGCATTAGTTATTGATGTAAGGCTATATATATAGCCGGTTGTGTACTCTTGAAGGGAATGAATGAAATATTATCTTCCAATTATGTCTCTCACTCTCCATTTATCTCTCTCTTTCTCTCTATCTCTCTAAGCTATGGCTTCTCTTACTTAATCCTTCCAAACCATACGTATTTGTACGTATCAGTGGTATCAGAGCCGGTTATGGATAAGGAAATCCTTAACCATCTTGAAGTTGCATTAAAAAATCTTTTGCCAATCCTGGATCGGATGCGGCAAGATACGCGAGAAATGTTCCGAGTCATACTCACACAATGTGATCAATTGGAGTCCAATTGTAATATCAACCACAACTTTGAAGTTGCTACGGTAGTACTACCAATTATGGAATTGCAAATACCAAACAATCATGGTAATATTTGTAACAATGATTGCTTCAATGTTGGGTTACACCCAATTGTAGAAGGGGAATTGGAGCACCACCATGAGAAGAAATTGGTGTGCAATCGTAATAGTAACTCCAATATTGAAGTTGCTATAGTAGTACTAGCAGTCATGGGATTGCAAATACCAACTAATCATGGTAATGATGATTTGAACTACCTTTCTGGAAGAGGCATGGCTACACTATATTCATGGTTCTTCAAATGGTGCTACAAGAATGGATTTGTGTGGAAAGGCTCGGCCAAATATGATTTTAGGAAAGGAGTTGTGTTCATTAAACGTTGGGATCCTGGAGGGAATATTCTATTTGGTACAATGACCTTGAGGGCAAGGTCATTCTAAGGGGGATGGATTGATATGTGCAAAATATGGCAAACCTAGCCATACCCCACTACAACCCACTAGATCCACTATTCCTTGTACTAAGGCACTAATTTCCCATTCCTTGTATTAAGGCACCTGGTGCCCACTTTCTTGTTATTAGGCAGTAGTGCATGCATACCATTTTCCTTTTATGTAGGCATTATCACTTGCATTTTCTCCACCTTCCCTTTGCATATGCATGCATTAGTTATTGATGTAAGGCTATATATATAGCCGGTTGTGTACTCTTGAAGGGAATGAATGAAATATTATCTTCCAATTATGTCTCTCACTCTCCATTTATCTCTCTCTTTCTCTCTCTCTCTCTAAGCTATGGCTTCTCTTACTTAATCCTTCCAAACCATACGTATTTGTACGTATCATATTGGAGCCACCAAAACCCATCCTTAAATGGTGACCGACTGGCCGTAAAATTCCATCTCTTTTAAATCCAAACCAGGAACTTATAACTATTGATTATTGTCTTCCTCTTAAATCTTCACTAAACCCTTACAAGGCCGCAGTATTAAGGGGGCCTCACTTTGTCATATGTTAACTGATTCTTCTTTCCTCTATTGCGATCACCCTATTTTAGATATTCAAATACCTTGGTTATCCATTGAACATCTCATCAGCCGTGGTTATACCCTCTGTTGTGAAAAGCGCGCCGAGGCAGCAGGTGCAGGTAGGCTCAGGCGTGCGCAAGGTATGAGCCTTGTCTAAGGCTAGGCGCAGCTCCTTCAACTAGGCGCAAGGGAGGCGCGCCTTTTAGGGCTTTTTGTTGAGGCACAGGGCGCATGAGTCACACGCCCAATGTAATCGAGACTAAACACAAATTTTTGGGCCAAATCAGAAGAAAAGAGAGAAAAAAAAAACCAAATCAGAAGCTGTCGAGGCTTCTAACATGTCGAGGTACAAGCCGTTGAATCAGTCGAGGCTTCAATCCTAGCTCCCAAGCCACTTCGAACCAAGAATGTTCCTCCTCCTTTTTCTTCTTCTTCTTCTTCTTCTTCTTCTTCTTCTTCAGGCTACCAGTCACGATTTCTTCTTCTTCTTCTTCGCTCTCTCTCTCTCTCTCTCTCTCTCTCTCTCTCTCTCTCTCTTCATCAGTTCGTCTCTCATCGTATTTCGTTTTTTTTCTTTTCTTTTTGTATTTCTTAATCTTCAAAAAAGATTTTTTTTGTTTTTTTTTTCTTTCTTTATTTATTTTTTATTATTTCTGAATTTCATAATTAATAAAAAATAATAATAATAATAAGTTGAAGTTTTTTTCTCCTGAATTTCATTTATTTCTGAATTTGAAAACCGAGGTTTTTGTTTTCCCTTTTGTATTTATGAAAATAAAATATAGTGATATTGTAATTATTTCAATTTTAATTTTAATTATATTTAAAACAATACCACTTATTTATTATTTTACCCCTCTTATTTATGAAATCAAATGGATCAAAGTGTTCATTGATGATAATTTGGGTATATTTGATTGACAATTTTTCTGTAGGGTGTAGTATATATATATATTATATAATGTAAAATCAGATTATAATCATCGAAAATCAGATTTTCCCTAGGCGTTTGAGAAAATCGGCCATTGGATTGGTCGGCCTCTAGGCTGGGCCTAGGTGGGCAAGGGTGAGAATGCTGGAGAGTGTTATTTGGGTCTGACTCTTTTGGAATACACTTAAGGTTTAAGTTAATTATGAAGAGATCCCTAATAGTTTTTTAAATATTAAAACCTTCTAATAATTTTTAGAACATTGATATAACATATCCAAATTGATACGGACTATGACAATTATGTATTCAGAACCATAGTGTTAGCGAGTTGACATCATTAATAGTAAGAACAAGCCTAAGACATCTTAATAGCTGATTTCTTTTCATTTTCTTTTGGTTGACATTTTTGCCTAGGTTTCAATTTGAGTACCAGGCTCCTTGAAAAACTCTTAGCAACTGAAGACATTCCAACTTCACATCTGCTATTGGTCGTTTGATACATTTTGATGACACCTGTCACTAGTTGAGCTCCATAGGATGCTAATTGCTTGTTTCATATGTGCTTTCCTATGTGAATCGCCATTTTTCCTCACAAATCACACTACCCATTAAATGGTTAAACTTTCAAATTGATTTTCTTCTCTATAGTATTTACTTCTTTGTATTTGCTATTTCAGTGGATTTATTACTTTTCATTTCTCTTGTGATGCATTTAACTTGTTTTCCTCAATTCACTAATCTTCAGCCCTATCCTCCAACCCTTGAATTTTGACGACATTGCAGGAGGATCGCCCCTTATTTGTCCAATTTTGTGCAAACGATCCAGATACTTTATTGGATGCAGCACGAAGAGTGGAACCTTATTGCGATTATGTTGACATTAATTTTGGGTAAAAATGTTACCTTCACATCTCTTTCAAACTTGCATGTGAATTATCCATTGAAATTATGAGGCGATGCAATATAATCACCCCCTGAAGTATTTACACTACCTCGTCGAATATTTGAAGTAACCGTGGTGATAGTTTGTGCCCCTAATATTAATAATGATAAAAACAAATGAAAAAAGGGGGTGGGGAGGAAGGGGTGCTCATGCAGAAGATGCTTAAGTTTGCAGCACATTGTAAGCTTGATTTTTATCAGACTTTTCTTTGTAATTGCTTAAAGGTACTCCACAGCAGTCTCATTTCTTCATGCACTTTTGAATCGTAATTGCAGTGGCATTTGTACTTACTATGTATCTCTTATCCAGGTGTCCTCAGCGTATTGCTCGGCGGGGGAACTATGGAGCTTTCCTTATGGATAATCTTCCTCTTGTCAAGTCTCTGGTAGAGAAGTTGTCCCTAAACCTTAATGTCCCCGTATCGTGCAAAATTCGAGTCTTCCCTGATTTACAAGATACATTGAAATATGCCAGGATGTTAGAGGATGCGGGCTGCTCTCTTCTAGCAGTCCATGGCCGGACAAGAGATGAAAAAGATGGAAAGAAATTCCGGGCAAATTGGAATGCCATCAAAGCTGTTAAAAATGCTGTTAAAATCCCAGTCCTTGCCAATGGGAATATACGACACATGGATGATGTTAGGGACTGTTTGGAAGAGACGGGCGCTGATGGGGTGCTCTCTGCTGAATCTCTCCTTGAGAACCCGGCTCTCTTTGCTGGATTTCGGACTCCTGAATGGAAATTGGGCTGCAAAGAAAGCAATGAAGATGGAAAGTTGGACCAGGCTGATTTATTGGTAGAGTATTTGAAGCTTTGTGAGAAATATCCAGTACCGTGGAGAATGATACGTGCTCATGTGCATAAGATGTTGGGAGAGTGGTTTAGGATCCATCCGCATGTAAGAGAGGATTTCAATGCACAATCAAAACTTACTTTTGAGTTTCTCTACGATATGGTCAATCGGCTTAGGGAGCTGGGTGTGAATATGCCACTTTACGCCAAGGACTCCCAAATGTAATCAGTGCGTGAAATTGCAATTTTCCAAACAAAAGGCTAGGCTCCTCCGTCAATATTTCAGTATAGTGAAGATATGATTCGTGGCTTCTTAAATTGCACCTACTGGTGCCTAAATCCAATGAAGACAACATGGGCTGTACAGCCCCGGGCTTAAGGAAACATAAAGGTAAAACCAGAAAATGGGTAATTACTTTCATCATTACACATTTTTTATGCTATTATTATTTATTAGAACCTTTAAATGCCCATTTAATAATTGTTCTCTTGTTCGGAACATTAACACTAACATTCTCTTTTGCCCCAAATCAGAGGAATTTTTTTTTTCCCGGCTCCAAATGGAGTAGATTTGTTATGTAATCCTAAATACTGGATCCATGTAATGTACCGCTCGAATATGGTTTTGTTCATCTATTGATAATATTTAAGTTTTTCTTAAGTTTTATATTTGGCCAGATGTAGAGAAATTTTGTTGCCCAAAACTCTGTAATTTAATAGGATTTCCATTAACATGGGTTCTGTATCGAAATCATTGAATCTGGCTTGATTTGCGCATGAACTGCTTTCTCACAATTAAATTTTTTTTTTTTCCTTCAGAAGTATTGAGTTGGAATACTTTAAGAAGGTAGAAATTATGGTTGCATGGGAGAGTAAGATTGATTTATGTTTACTGACGTATTCGGAAGGGATATGACAGCAGTTTGGATTGCTGTCTAATATATTAGACCATCTCCAAGGGAATGCATCAAATATTATGCATCAAATGGTACTTTGATGTGTCAAAGGTCAAAACCCAATTTGATGTGCGTATCTAACTTGCCTTCCCTTTCATTTATTCCCACCGTTTACAACTGCACAGCACCTTCTACATCTTCCCAAAATTAGAGATTCACAACCCAAGACTTCCATGTCTTTCCAAAAACCACACCACCAGCTCTCTCTCTCTCTCTCAATTTTTTTTTTTTTTATTATTTATGTTTTCATCTCACAGTCACCCCCCACTCTCTGACCACATGGCCACCACCGTCGGAACCCCCCTCCGATGCAACCACCACCACAATTCATGCAGTCGACGGATGCCATCTTACCTCCAGTCCAAAGCCTTCAGCTGCCGGATATGGACCGAGATTGGGTCGACAACTGATGATCTGAAGGATTTGATTTGGGTGTTTTTGTTTTCTTGGGGTTAATTTGTTGCAGATCTTTAGGGTTTTGCTTGCCTTTGTTCAATTTTGTGCCATCAAAGGAATAGAGACGTTGAGGATTTTTTTTTGATCACTTACCTAGATGACACACGCCACACACACAATCCAAGTAGTAGGAACCCAAGAGATCAGTCCGACAAGAGCACGGGGCCTTCTACAAGGAAATGAGGGGATAAACCCCTCCCACTTTCCCTTGGGGAGATTCGAACCCATCCCCTCCCACTTGGGGTAGAGGAGGGCGATACCGTTGGGCCACTAGGGCCCGTGGTACGTTGAGGATTCTTGAGATTTAGTTTTTGACCGTTGGGGCTCTGGATGTTTGATTAAAATACTGAAAGATAACATATGATGGGGTGTTGAATTCGCAGCAACAATGCTGCCAATTGGGCAACCCAGCAAATTTGATGGAACATTGTTGTGCCTGTTGGAGCAATGTTTTTTCACATTTTCCAGCAACTTTGCTTTTGTTGCAATGGTTGCCTCAGGGTTGGAGATGGTCTTAGTTCTCTCTCTCAAAACAGGTACAGGGCCAGTCCTGAGGCTAAGCTGAAGAGGCGACCACTAGCTCCCAAATTTTGTTCATTTTTTTAAAAAATGGCCCAAGAAAATATTGGTTAGGCCCAAAGTGAAAATATTGTATGTAATATTTTATTTAATTGTAATCCAATCCACGTAAAAATTGAACGAAAAAATTTGAATGTGTCAAAGGGGCGGAATAATTCTCAATAAAAAATAAATAAAAAAAAAAAACAAAAAAAACAGCAAGGGGCAGAATAACAAAGGATTGGGGAAGATAAAAAATTACTATATCTACTATCTTATAAAACACCCCCCCCCCCCCCCCCCCCCCCCCCCCCAATTTTGAAGCTCGAATTTCAAAGTGCTCGAATTTTTTCTATTTCCCAAATTGCCCTCCAATATTGCGGCTGCTTTTAACATTGTAAATTGTGGCTATTTCAATTTGGTTCAAGTGATGATATGCATTAGAAATTACATATAGATCAATAAAAAAAACACACCCCCCATTTTGAAGCTCGAATTTCAAAGTGCTCGAATTTTTCCTATTTTCCAAATTGCCCTCGAACATTGCGACTGCTTTTAACATTGCAAATTGTGGCTGTTTCAATTTGGTTCAAGTGATGATATGCATTAGAAATTACATATAGGTCAATAAAAGAGTTTAAATTATGACACACACCCCGTTTTGAAGCTCGATTTGTAAAGGTGGTCGAATTTTTCCTATTACCCAAATTGCCCTCTGATATATATATATATATATATACAATAAAAACACAGCACCTCAATGACTCAATTGCCAAAGCTGCTCGAATCTTTAATATTACCCAAATTACCTATATGGGTCAATTTTATTTCTTTACGAATTTGTCTAAATTTCCGAACTGCCTTTTGCAACCATAATTACAATTGATTTCAAAAAGGGTCAACAAAAATGACTACTTACATAGGCCTTTGTAACCATAATTACAATTGATTTCAAAAAGGGTCAACAAAAATGACTACTTACATAGGCCTTTGCAACCATAATTACAATTGGCTTAAAAAAGAGTTAACAAAAATGGCTACTACAGGTCAATTTTTGTAAGAAAAAACTAACTTTTGCAACCATAATTACAATTGACTTGAAAAATGGTCAACAAAAATGACTACTTACATAATATGTTTTTCATGCTTAATTGGGCACAAACACTCCATAAATGAACTTCACTAATCAAATTCTCTAATATTAGGTGCTGCTGGAATCTTTAATATTACCCAAATTACCCCTGCTTTACTATTACCAAAATTACCCCTGCTATATATCACTTGTATATATACTTCTATATATATATATATACACACATGTGCGTATCTATCAAATTTTCCCAAATTCCCAAATTGTCCTTTACAACCATAATTATAATTGGCTTCAAAAAGAGTCAGCAAAAATAGTTAATTATATAATATTTACATATAGGTCAATTTTATTTCTTTACGAATAAAATTTCCAAACTGCCCTTTGCTACCATAATTACAATTGATTTCAGAAAGGGTCAACAAAAATGACTACTTACATAGCCCTTTGCAACCATAATTACAACTGGCTTAAAAAAGAGTTAACAAAAATGGCTACTACAGGTCAATTTTTGTAAGAAAAAACTAACTTTTGCAACCATAATTACAATTGACTTGAAAAAGGGTCAACAAAAATGGCTACTTACATAATATTTTTTTCATGGTTAATTGGGCACAAACACTCCATAAATCAACTACACTAATCAAATTCTCTAATATTAGGTGTTGTCCTATTTTTAAGAGAAAAACTCGTACATTTGACGGGCACGTGCAAAGCACGTGCTACCCCACTAGTACTAGGATAATAAGTACTAACCCTCTCAATTATCAAAATGGCCAGAAAATTTTACAGAGTAAAACTATGATCTTTGTATTATATTCGAAAGGGTGATGTTATTTCTACTCCATCATTGAACTAAGGCACTCCATGGTATCATTTTTAAAGCATGTGGTACATGCATGTCATGCATTACATACTTGGTATCACATGCTCTGATAATAGTACCATGGAGTGCATTAGTTCAATGATGGAGTGAAAATAACAATTCCCTATTCAAAAATACGTATAAATACTGAAACTCCTTGAAGTCCATGATCAGAAGCGCCGCAATTTCAAAAGTTCACCTACAACTCCAAAATTGTCTGGGCTGACTTGAACATGTAGAGTAGTAAACTAATAAGAACGGCGATATCCAATGGTTATCCCACTTAGGCAAGGTGTTCAGGGGTCATATTGGAGACAAACCTAGGGCCTGTTTGGAAATACTTAAAACACGATTAGGTTTAGATCCAGTCTCACTTATATTATCGTTTAATGTAGAACTAGTTCCTAGATATTTTAAAGTTAGACACAAACTCCTATGCAATTGAAAAGAAGCTACAAAAACACATATCTATTCAAAGTGATTCTCTTCTTGTGAACAGCTGTTTGCTATATTTGTTGTTCGGGCGTGCCAGAGCCTTGTAAGGTAGACCCAAACTTAAAACACAAAATTTTCTAAACGCTTGTGTGAGTGATACACAAGGCTTTATGAAAATCTTACTTCTAACAGGTGATCGTGATGGCCAAGTAGGAAAGTACCCTTGGCCTGTAGTCCCTAGACAATATTGAAGCATACAAGTCTAGCAAGTGATGAAACGTAGAAAAGAAGGAATTAAATAAAAGCATGTTTTATTTAATTGGAAGCAGAAAATATTACAAGAGATGTAATATAAAAAAGCTATGAAAGCCTAAGAGAAAAAGAATGCTAAGAATGCATTGGGATGCTGTTTGGATGCTTTTTTGAATGCGGTATTCGAGAGTGACGCGGAGTGCCTTCACTGCTTGGCCTGCCTGCTGTATTTGTAGCGGTCATGGAGGTCTTCTAGATAAGGTAGGAAATCTGATGAATCATTATCTGGTACAAAATACCAGTTTATTTCTCAAAATCTGCTAATAGCTACCATATCTTCAACCATATATATATATACATATATATATATATATATCTTTAGCCTGAATGTGGTCCATATTGAGGCTTGATTCGGCTGCCTTTCTGTGCAAGCAAAAGATAACTTCCATAATAAATTGATATTATCTCCAAAAGTGATAATATTTTAAATATTATCTTGCCATAACAGATATTATTTGACATTATTTTTTCCATAAGTGATATTCCTTCCTAAATATGATAATGTAAATATTATCACATTGAAGCTTTGTAGGAATTGACTCTTGCCATAATTGGCCAAATCTGTATCCACTTCTGAACTGGCAGACTGGCTTGCCAATCAAGCAGTCCGATGAATCCATAGCTTAGACTGTGTTGATGAATGATGAGGTGGCGGCTTGAATTGAAAATACTGTCTTTAAGTGGAAAACTGGTTGAGTTAGCCGTTCTGCTACACCAACCCCTTATTAATTGACATCGGGCTTGTACCACTGGACTGGGCCATGAAGTGAGAGCCCGAACACCCTGATGACTATGCATTAGCCTAATCGGGCATGATCAACCAAAATTCCATGGCACCTTGTCATGGTCGCCAACTCCTTGATAACTCCAAATCGGACATAAGGTACATTCCTGCAGCCCGATTGAAACAGCTTGGTGGCCAGCTTGATGGAGTAAATACAATGGAAGCCCAATATGAACTGCCAAACAAGGCCTAGGCCGGACTGAATTTGGTCAGTCTGATTACAGTGATGCCCGATCAAATAGTTATCAGCCCGATTGAAATAATGGTGCTAGCCCGATCAACTAGTGGTTAGTCCGATCAACTTTTAACCAACCAGTCATGAATTTTGCAATTGGTCTCATGAGTCCGATTAAAAAGTTCCAATCGACCTTAAACAACTATGAATTAAAAAAATGTAATTTTTAGGTGCAAACAATTGCCCCCTGGCTGTTTAAAATAAAAGCAATATAATTTTGAATAGCCATATTTTTCTCATTCGGCCTTATTGTTTAGTCCGAATTTTGTCCCTTTTTTTCTTTTCTTGAATGACCGACGACTATTTGCCACAGTGAGGCTCAAATAATCGGTCTTCTCTTTGTCCAGACCCATTCATGGCAGGCCGATGACATAAGACAGATACTTATGACCGACTGCCCATAAAATTTTAATAAACATCGGACCATTACTATTTCCATCGGCCTTAGTACTTAAACCGATGAATTGACATGAAATTATCACGTGGGTCCTATTCTAGCATTTGTCTATTGAAACAAGCCACATGAAAATGCCTTACCATTGCAGCTGATCATCGGGCCCACCATATTGACTTTTAACCCTTTACTTTGTAGCATACATTGAGACAAGTCCAACACTGGTAGCAACTCCCTGCAATCGGACCCCACCACTTGACTATCACAAGCACTTCTGACACTACAACATCGGCCTCTATGTCCGAATCAGCATCCCAAGCATCCTTCCAGCATTACCTTATTTATTATTATTATCTCTCTTGTTTTCGGTCTTGTGAGTCCGAATAGCACTGTTAGTTAGACCGAATTAATATTTTCTCCTTCGGTCTTAATAACTTTCAGTCTCTTGATAATACCACTGTTGGAGAAATAACCACCACATAATATTCAATTTTTGGTGACATCCACACAGCCAACGTGGATGTAAATCAACCCAAGCCAAATAATTAATTGGCTTAAAATAAAAATAATAACCGGTCATTACAACAAGACCAAAATATTTGAACAATTCCTTAAGGGTGAGTTTCCTGAAGGAAATATGTTTAAAAACTTTATGGACCGATTTATAGTCAATCGGTCTCTGCGAAGCTTGCCCCCCGAGCAGCTCATCACCGATTTCTTCGTCAATAATGTGGTCTTCATCATCGTCCTCCTCATCACTAGGAGGCTCTATGGCCGATACAAGATCACTCGGCCTTTCACACTTTTCCTCTTCGGCCTCAATAGAATTTTGAGGCTCGTCTTGAATTTGCCCCCGAGCGGTTTATCGTCTTCTTCAACGTCGGTGAGGAGCTCTATGGCCGAAATAAGGTTGTTCGGCTCTTTATTTATTTTTTTCCCCGTCTTGCCCCCCGAGCGGTTCGGACAGCATGGAATCAAGATGACCAGAGACATCGGTCTCTTGATTTAGAGTGATAAAATCGGCCTTCTTGGGCCGTTGTGAGTTTAGGAATTTAAGTTGAAGAGCGATATCATTAAGGACACCACTACGGCTTTCTCGAGCAGCAACCGATTCGTCTTGCTCTTCAACCTGCAAATCTGATAAGCCGATTGGTTTTTGCTTCCAACCACCACCTAGCAACTCATCCCGAGACATGAAAGAGTTTCCATTGGGGGGTGGACAGTCAGCTCCACTCGCTTGAAGGTGGCCGATACCTTGGGTAAAATACTCAACATCGGCCTCAAAACACCAGATCTTTTCGTAAAGATCATGGATGGCAAAATAATATGGGGTTACAATGGTGTGCCGATTTGGGTACTGCGGATCCCACGGCTTGTCCCATAAAGCCTTGTAAGTAGTAGATTTATTGTTTTTTAGACGATTAATCTCTTGTTGAAGTTGGCTGATTGATTCATTACACCAACCAATTTGGTTGTAGTAGAATTGCAACCATGCTTCGTTGAACATGATTCATCACTCGGCGGTCCCACCGGATGTGCCAAATTGTTTACTATATTTGTTGTTCAGGCGTGCCAGAGCCTTGTAAGGTAGACCCAAACTTAAAACACAAAATTTCCTAAACGCTTGTGTGAGTGATACACAAGGCTTTATGAAAATCTTACTTCTAACAGGTGATCGTGATGGTCAAGTAGGAAAGTACCCTTAGCCTGTAGTCCCTAGACAGTATTGAAGCATACAAGTCTAGCAAGTGATGAAACGTAGAAAAGAAGGAATTAAATAAAAGCATGTTTTATTTAATTGGAAGCAGAAAATATTACAAGATGTGTAATATAAAAAAGCTATGAAAGCCTAAGAAAAAAAGAATGCTAAGAATGCATTGGGATGCTGTTTAGATGCTTTTTTGAATGCGGTATTCGAGAGTGACGCGGAGTGCCTTCACTGCTTGGCCTGCCTGCTGTATTTGTAGCTGTCATGGAGGTCTTCTAGATAAGGTAGGAAATATGATGAATCATTGTCTGGTAAAAAATACCACTTTATTTCCCAAAATCTGCTAATAGCTACCATATCTTCAACCATATATATATATATATATATATATCTGTAGCCTGAATATGGTCCATATTGAGGCTTGATTCGGCTGCCTTTCTGTGCAAGCAAAAGATAACTTCCATAATAAATTGATATTATCTCCAAAAGTGATAATATTTTAAATATCATCTTGTCATAACAGATAATATTTGACATTATCTTTTCCATAAGTGATATTCCTTCCTAAATCTGATAATGTAAATATTATCACATTGAAGCTTTGTAGGAATTGACTCTTGCCATAATTGGCCAAATCTGTATCCACTTTTGAACTGGCAGACTGGCATGCCAATCAAGTAGTCCGATGAATCCATAGCTTAGGCTGCGTTGATGAATGATGAGGTGGCGACTTGAATTGAAAATACTGTCTTTAAGTGGAAAACTTGCTGAGTTGGCCATTCTGCTACACCAACCCCTTATTAATTGACATCGGGCTTGTACAACTGGACTGGGCCATGAAGTGAGAGCCCGAACACCCTGATGACTATGCATTAGCCTAATCGGGCATGATCAACCAAAATTCCATGGCACCTTGTCATGGTCGCCAACTCCTTGATAACTCCAAATCGGACAGAAGGTACATTCCTGCAGCCCGATTGAAACAGCTTGGTGGCCAGCTTGATGGAGTAAATACAATGGAAGCCCGATATGAACTGCCAAACAAGGCCTAGGCCGGACTGAATTTGGTCAGTCCGATTACAGTGATGCCCGATCAAATAGTTATCAGCCTGATTGAAATAATGGTGCTAGCCCGATCAACTAGTGATTAGTCCGATCAACTTTTAACCAATCAGTCATGAATTTTGCAATCGGTCTCATGAGTCCGATTAAAAAGTTCCAATCGACCTTAAACAACTATGAATTAAAAAATGTAATTTTTAAGTGCAAACAACAGCAATAACATGTTCTTGTACAACCTTCAATTTTTTCCCACAAAGTGACTACTCTAGTACACAAACACGTGATATCTTACTTGTCAACCCAAACTTTGACCATACCACTAAATAGTGGCCCTAGTATTAACATACCTAGTATTAATATACTGAGAAGACTTAGAAGAGCCAGAAATAACAGCTGCAGCAATTCATTCGCTGTTGCAGAGATAGAACTTTGCCCTTTTAATCAAAAAGCCCACACTAGGTTCCTATGGCTCTTTCCTCTAATTGAATTGAAGACAGTACAAAATTGAAACAGTCTTGTTGACTCTGGGATGGAAAAAAGAAAAAATAACGTAGATAAAACAAGTTCCGTCGAATTGATCGAATAACAACAGACAGTTCCTCTTTTCTTTCCCTTTTTTTTTTTTTTTTTTTTTTCATTTTTTTTTTTGGGGGTTAGGGAATACCAACACTTCAATACAGATCTGAGGTATTGAATCTACCTGTTCCTATACAAACCACATCTACCAAAGTAAATTATTCTGGTCCACATAAAAAACACTAAAGGTTGAAATTTTTAGTTTCTACATTGCAAAATTGGTTTGAACTTTGCTACTAAGATGCTTTCCGTAAACTGCTCCCTCGAACTTCTTTGTTCCACCAGTCTTCTCCACACACGTATCCAAGGGCTCTAACAAAGTGTCAAAGTTCGGCTGTACGTAAAACAAAAAACATGTATAAGAAACCACTCAAGAAGAGGAAAATTGGAAAAATAAAAACAAAAAGTCAAGGTATAGAAGGATAACAGAGATCAACCTCATAAAAATACGCCACACAGACCCGATATGTAGGAGAATTGTTGGTGACTCGATGTAAGGTTGATTCATAGAGACCATTAGTCATAATCTGCAATTTCTTCACGTTTCAAGGGATATTTTTTTCATATGAAGTGGGCTTTTAACAAGGAACATTCAGATAGATAAGTCTGTACCTTTAGCATGTCACCGATATTGCAAACAAAAGTACCAGGCATGGGAACGGCTGAAATCCATTCACCAGATAGGTTTCTCACCTTCAAAAACTCAAGAGAATCAGAATATTAGAAAGCAAAATTAGCAATCTAAATTGGAATAAAGGTTGTGGCACTTAGTCATAATAATATGGATAACTCTTGGGGTACATAAGAATCTCACAAAAACAAGATACATAAACTTTATGTCTATCTCTCTCCTCTGTGGAATCCACACGTTGACACTATTTTGGAAGTTGATCTTCTGAAACAAAAGGCATTTTGAGGATGTTATTAAAAAGAAAAAAGAACTTTGAGAAATCTACTTCATGGAAAACCAATACAATGTTCGAGACCAACCGGGAAAAAAAAAAATAGGAAAAGGAACAGCTAGACCCAGCCGTAAAAAAATGTCTGATTCCTTTATCCAAGATTGCATAGAATCAAGTGTGTGTAAAAGAGCAGATCAAGCAATTTTATGTGTCTGGTGGTATCTGGTTTGGAAGGACGAGAAATGCAATAACAAAGAGGGTGTTAAGTCACCAACTACCCCAAAAGCTTAAGCTGCTAAAGAATGAGCCCAACAATGTATATCAGGCTTCAACAGAGGGCAACAACGAACTGATGGGACCCACGTGAATATTACTCTCTCACCACTCATCAGTCTCACAACAGACGAAACTCGAGAAAGTAGCCGACTATACCTCAAGTGCAGTTATATGATCATCCTGATTAACCAATGTCAACAGACCTGTTATGCAAAAGCAAAAGACGATTTCAATTGAAGGACAAAATCATTTAGGCACTGTTTAATTCATGGATTTTGGTGAGGAAAATAGGAAGGAGAGACTAATATAACGATAAATAAATTAAATTTTTTAATTTCGTGAGTAAGTTCCCTCACTTTCTCTTAAGCTGCAATTTTGCTTTTGAAAATGTTTCAATGTTAAATGATGTTTAGGCATGGTGTAAAACACAAGGGAAAGAGAAAGAACATTAAAACAAGTTCCCTTGTGTTAGAATTAAGCTAAATCCGCAAACCAAACAGAGCCTTATTTCACGTCTAAAGACTAGAAGTTACCGTAGTCAGTGTGAGCACCACTGGATGTAATTTGGACAAAGAGATGGGCAAAACAAGAAAGAAAGATATCATTACATAGGAACGAGGAAAGGGGGAGAAACGAGAGAGAGAGAGAGAGAGAGAGAGAGAGAGAGAGAGAGAGAACCATGCAAACACAGGCATGAGCAATACTTAGTTACCATCCAATGTCATTTTTGGGCATGTCATGGCCGTTTGCAGAGGATAAACTGGGATACCCAATTATTCGGAGTACCCAAAACGGATCTCCAGCTCTATCACCTTCAAATTCATCTGCTGATCCACCAAGTGCTAAAGCGATTCCCCGCATTATTTTTCTTGAAAGATCTGTAAGAACATAGAGATCGTGATCAAAAAATCTTTTACTCGTTTGACAAATAAGAGGGCATAAATCAAAACTTGCAGGGTAATATATAATCTCATGAGAAAATGCACCTGTGCAAAGGCTGATATACTCCTCCATCAATTGTTTGAAAATTGGAGGATTAATTGGCCTGACAAAAGAAACCAGGATGAGAAAGGAAAATGAAAAGTGAAACCTTCCTACTGCCACATAAACTATTAGGCATCTGTCACCATTGTTGTCAAATCGTGAATCGGCTTGTCAAAATAAAGATTCAAGAATTGAAAGATTAACTTGAGTTAGAAAGGAAAAAAGAGAGAGAGAGAGAGAGAGAGAGAGAGAGAGAGAGAGAGAGAAAAGAAAAAGGACATTTATATCCTGCGTACAAATAAACACATCTCGAATTCTTAAAATGAACAAAATAACGATTCAACACAAGTTTCATGCAATATCAAGACTCAAAAATGTTGAAAGTTTTTTACATAAATAATTATAACTTCAAAGCTAAAAACTTTGTGAAGGTTGAAGCTTGAATCGTGAATCGTATCAGATTGTATGAAACTTGAATTGAAGTTACGGTTAGAGTCGACTCGTAAATCGACCCATTCTAACAACCATGTCTGTAACTCGCACAAACTAAATACTGCAAAACCATTTACCATAGTCTCAGAAACAATAGGTCGTAAAGTGGTGCCCAAACATTTGCAAGCCAGATATCATAATTTCATGTTACTTTTAAGGACTGGAGGACTTGCACACATATCACACTATAAACTATGAGATGACGGAAGGAAAAAAACAACATTGGACAGAAAAGTTGAATAAACTCAGTCCACATTAGAATTGGGTGTTTCATATGATCATTGGTCAAGCACAAAAGAGCAGCATCCTTCAAAAATAGGTCACTCCATCACTTACTAAGCATAGATAGCCGGATTATACATTATACGACATCATGATACTACACTAAAATAGGTATAACACATTCTGAGTTCTTGAGTCTCACTGGAGCCGACAAGAGCTTGGCCCTCAAGCCAAGCCCTAGCTTGTCTTAGATGGCAAATGTTTGTAGTTGTAGTGCTCACTTGGCACGTTTCCATTCGTTGGAAGGTTTCAAAGCGAAAAGATAAGACATAGGTCGCAAAGATGAGGCCAAGCATGTACTGAGGTGTCAGGTTTTGTTCATCCACTCTTTCACTCTTATTCTTTTGTTTCGATACTCCAAAACACCAGTGTAACAGTGTAAGGATAGTTCAACACATTCTATGTGTTTCATCAAGTAAATATTTCCGAGGAATTTATACTAAGCAGTCTTGTTAAACATACCATTTATTAGATCCTTCTAGAGGTTTGCCAAGAGCTCCATACATCTCTCCTTTCACTTCTCTATAACACTGGAGGCAAAAAAGCAAAAGAAAAAAAGAAGAAAATAATAATGATAACAATATAGCAGTTACCACAACTATAGAGAGCTCAAAAACTTTTTCCTATGCACAAATTAGGATAATTCATGTCTCACCATATCCACCTATATGCTTAATTCACCAACAAACATACACAAAAGTTCAATAATACATATACACACACAAAATGACACACACATATATAGGCTAAATAGCTCATTATCATCTATAGTAGGTGTACTGTGTACATAATCGAAAACTTTAACAATAGCAACAACACCAAAGCATTGAAAAACACATTGACTGACACTCTAGGCCCTAAATTAAAAAGTTTTCTCCATAAGAAAATTTTAGTAACAGAATGGGGTCATACTACCACATTTACACGGTGCAACATTTCAACATTGAATACTGAATGGATATTTCCGTAGCCGCTCACTTGCACTAAGATGATCTGTATTGACTTTTTTAGCGACACTACATATTAATTATAACACAATGGAGGAAACCTACATCGATTGCTTCATGCATATCAGGTACGCCTTTGGTTATATTTTCTCCGACTCTCTGATATCCTCTGCATGAAAAAGAATAGTGGTGCGCAAGTAAAATTAGTAAAATGATTGTATTCATATCTCATAAATGGTCCTAATTAACATTAAGCAAACCTGTATCCAGTGGCTGCAGAAATTTTGATCTCGATTTTTTCCTCGTAGGGTAGGTTGAAGAATCTGTGTGCCACATTTCTTACCTCTTTGATAAGGGAATCAGGTATACCATGACCCGACTGGCAAGTCAACAATGCATTAGCAGATAAAACCATTTCAATACACGTCAAAACAAACTGCAAGCAGTTATGTGTACCAGACAAAGGGCTAGAGGTAGAGAGAGAGATAAATGAAGTGCCATAACAGTTTACCTACCTCATGTAGAGAATGATTGCTCTATCTGCATGGGAAAATGCTTGATCGTGATTTCGGTAAATAACACTTTTCACCAACCAACTTTGGGACCGGTTTCACTTTAGTCCCTCTATTTTTAATTTTCTCAATTTAGTCTCTCGAGTTTGATAAGTGTTTAAATTTGGTCCAACAACTAACCTTTCATCGCAAAATAGCAAAAATTCCGTCGCTGAAGACCAATATTTGCAACAAAATGTTTGTCAACGGACCAAAACTAAACACTTATCAAACTCGAGGGGCTAGATTGAGAAACCGGCCCCAAAGTTGTAGGTGAAAAGAGCAATTAAACTCGTGATTAACTTAAAATTTCCATGGTGGAATTCCATAAAAGGTGTGTTAAGCTATTTGAGAATGAGTCCAACAATGTCGATCAAGCTTCAACACAAAGAACAAAGTGCAATATGCATACAAGAACGGAAACTTGAACCCAAGAGTAGACCTCCCACAACCAAGGCTTTAGTACCATGTTAAGTCACCAATTACTCCAAAAACTTAAGCTGCTAGAGAACGGGTGAAAATGTATATCAAGCTCTGACAAGGTGCATGTATTGTGAAATCTGAAAAAGATTGCCCTAACAGCTTATCATCTTGTGCCTCTTCAGAATCAATTATGGCCAGCTCTAATAGGTTCAAAACCTTTTTTCTCCAGCATAGGGAGACTCATTATATGGACAACGCTGGTAGCCATGCAGAAAAATAGGAGCCAATGAGGAAATTAATCGATGCGTTGCCTTCTGATTTCCTCAAATTTCTTCATAGAAGAGTTTGAAGTAGCTGGTCTTAAACCAATCGCCAAGAAAAATGTAAAAAAGCGAAGAGAATTTAGGTTTATTCAACACCGATAAAAAGGCAGCATAGTGCACGAGGCTCCCGCCTCTGTGGGATACAGTGAGGGTTATGCTTATATAGCGTTACTCTCAAATGCGGGGAGGCTATTTCCATGTTTCAAACAAGACGCCCAGTCACATGGAGCAACATTACATTGTGCCAGCAATGATCTACCCAAAGTTTTGTGAGGCTGTTTTGGAGTTTCCATCCGGGCTGAGAGACCAAACGATCCATTTGTAATAGAATAGCCCTTTGACCCCAAAGAAAGAAGTTTGCTCTTCCATTTCTTAGTAGGAGTGCTCCTATGCTAGCAGGACATTTCGTGCAAGAACTAGGTTTGAGTTAGTGCACTAACTAGGTTATACATAGAAGAAATTTCCTTCTTATAAATTGCAGCCCGGCTGATGGACATGACAAGAAGAGAAACCAGGTGCACATACTTTCTCAAAAACAACTCTTGTTCATCTGTACAACATGTATATACTCTTAAACACAGTTTTGATATACACATACGTATACATAATAACATATAACCATGCTGGACTCAAAACACTTGAAACGCACTTCAGAAAGCGCATAGGATACAACTTTGCCCAGTGGAAGCTTTGATACAC